>JARBWK010000015.1:30116385-31513885 GCA_030556195.1 Anolis apletophallus
TATCTATAACTGCTGACAACCTCCCACATAGTTTCAAACACCCACCTGATTTAATATTGTTCAAAATGTGAATGTGCTAAATCCATTGTAGCAGGATCAATCTTTTCAGGAGTTAAAGTGAGTTTTCTTGAAGTTGGCATATTAGTAGCCATTCTAAGTTTCCTTTTGGCACTACTGTATGTGCTTTTATGTTGTTGTTACAGTTTTTGTGCTTACAGAGTAATTCTTTTCAAGTTCATAAATGTCTCCATTTACTCTACTGCCAGAAAAACCTGGCAGTATTGGATTTAGCATCTCAAATTCCTTTATATTTAAGTATTTATATTTAGAGAGTTCTTTGAGTTTATTCAAAGAATCTTGAGTTACTTAAGTAATTATTGAGTATACTGTATATTCTGGCGTACTAGACAACTTTGTATGCCTGGAAAATCTTATGAAAAGTTGGGGGTCGTCTAGTACGCCGGGTATAAATTAAAATAATAAGTTAAAGAAAAAAATCGCCCTTAGTGGTACAGCTTGAGGGTGGAGGGAGGGAGGGCATGGGGAGGAGGAGTAACAGGCCGCATTGACACGGAGACCGGCTGGGGGTGATGGCCCACTGGGCTTTCCCTGCACCCCTCGCCACTCTCCATTCAAGGACCCCCTCCACCCTTGCCGCTTACCTCCTCCAAAGGCTTGCCCAGGCCCAAGGAAGTGCCTCTGGATGCAGACTCCTAGCAGCGCTGGGCGGTGGCATGCCTACTGCTCCCAACATGCCTCTGGGAGCACATCCAAGGTGCTGTTGCCCAGCGCTGCTAGGAGCCATCTGGAGACGCTTCCTTGGGTCTAGGCAAGCCCAGTGGCCTTCAGAGGAGGTAAGCGGCGAGGGTGATGAGGTCCTTGAATGGATAGCGGCGGGGGCATAGTCTTGGAAGAGGGGGTAGCGTTAAACGCTAAGTATCTCCCTAACTCTGTATTTTATCTTTAAAAGTTGGGGGGTCATCTTATACCCCCAGTCATCTTGTATTCTGGAATATACGGTACTTATTTATTTATTGCATTTCTATACCGCTTTTCTCACTCCTGGGGAGACTCAAAGCAGTTTAGAACATAATAAATGGCAAAAATTCAATGCCAGACAATACATCACACATCTAAGACATGATATGTAACTATGAATTAAAACAGTTAAAACTAAACACATCATCATGAATTTAAAAGGTATTAGGCTATCGGACATTGCACCAATCCCGTGGTTGTCACTTTGCTGCTTCTGTAGTGCTATCACTCGCCAAATGCTTGCTTGCATAGCCAGGTTTTGAGTTATTTTCTGAACATCAGGAAGGAAGGGGCCAATCTAATCTCGCTGGGGAGGGAGTTCCACAGTTGAGGGGCAACACCGAGAAGGCCCTGTTTCTCAACCCCACCAATTGCACTTGCAATGGTGGTGGGACCGAGAGCAGAACCTCCTCGGCTGATCTTAACACTTGAGCTGTTTCATAAAGGTATATATACATTTGGATAGGTAAGATGGACCAGAACCATTTAGGACTATATAAGCTAAGGCCAGCACTTTGAATTTTGCTTGTTAGCAAACTGGCAGCCAGTGGTGCTGATGTAGCAGGGAATTTTTGTGCTTTGCTTAAAGCAGATAAAATGTTTTGGCACCTTTATTGTATGTTATATTGATGTAAAGATTTTCAACCCTTCTTTTAGGTCCCAATGCCTTCACAAAACTTCTATTTAGAAAGTTTCACTGTGAGACTTAATACTACATAAAGCTACTTTGCATTACTTGATAGTTCTCATTGTTAGTAGTTTTCAAAGAGCAGCGGTAATAATGTACTTTTAAACCTTGTTCTAAGAATTATCTTAGAAATAATGGAGCCCAGTGGTTCCTGTTTGACAAGCAAAAAATATTTTTTTAGGAAACCTATCTTCTTCAACTTCCCAATGGTTTTGATTGTACTCCTTGAATGTATTGGAGTTATATTATACTATCGCAACCACCTATGTTCTATGCAACTGTCACATTCTAGGATGATGCAACCTTCCAATATTCAATTGCCAGTTGACTTTCATAAGAATATGTAAAGATTTTTCTTTCACATAAGCAGCAACACGTTTTGAACCTATCCTTTCTGAGTTAACTATGACCAAATAATCAAGTTAGCAGTTATAACTCAACCTGTTAAAGCTTATTTTAGCTGTCATATTAAATGCAGAAAATGTGGATAATATTGTTATCTTAAATCTACATTTAATAGTTATACCTTTTAGTGTTTTGTATTATCCATTTTGAAATTACCTTTTCCTGTAGACAAAAATAAAGCGAACTCTTGACCACACGTTTGTTATATTTGTGTAAGTCTATTTCATTTCTTGCCTTTTAAGTGCAAATGTTATCATTTCCTTTTACTGACAGGTATATATGGTGTTCACAACATCACCATTTTATAAAAGTCAGTAAATTCATCTGTCTAATCCACCACAGTCTGTTCTGACTGGCAAGTGGCTCTCCTTACAAATGAGATCATAAAGCCACCCTTTACTTCATATGTTGTAACATCCACAGATGGAGTAGGCAGTAAAATTCCAACTGATTGGTGAGCTTGAATAATGTTTAGCCTATATTTAAAGTAGATTTTTCTGAATTGTTTAGGCTTCAGGGGTGGACATCTAAAGTTACCCATATCTTGGTAGTTACCACAGCTATGACAATCTCTTAGGTGGCTGAGCATGTGAGGACTCTCATGAACATTTGGATGTCACCAGCTCCTATCCACAAAAATCTGTCGATCCATTTCTTAGCACATTAATTTACAACAGTTTTTTTTCTAGTAGCCTGTTTGCCATGTCTCTAGGCAGAATATTTCCATACATTCTAAAACTAAGGGAAGTATATGTGTGCTTCCTTGACATTTCTTAAACCATGAGCATATATGTAATAACAAGCACTGCTTATTTTCTCATCATTACCAAATTTTACTACTTTAGGAACAAAAAATACTAGACTACTTACTGTCTTCATTAAATCTAAATCTTAGATTCAGTCCTTAGTTATACCCAGTGTTAATGTTTAGCCGCAAGATGTTGCTTCCTAAGGCTTGGTTCTCAACCTGTGGGACCCCAAGTGTTTTGGCCTACAACTCCCACAAATCCCAGTCAGTTTACCAGCTGCTAGGATTTCTGACAGCCAAAACACCTGGGAACCCACAGGTTGAGAACCACTGTCCTAAGGATTCAAGCAGATTTTGGATGCTAGAAATTTAGAAAAAGTGTTATGGGAGATTAAAGCAGAATCATTGTTGTAATGGTCACATTATTGCTCTTTATCCTTTCTCTCTTGTAGGTTGTCTAAGATTTTCCCCTACCTCGCAGAGGACTGCATCACCCATCGAATGTCCTTTGGCAGTACTTGAATAACCTGGATATGTTGCCAAATATTTCCAAATGATTTTATAGTTTGACCCAATGATTTTTCTGGATATATGTTTCTTTCTTCAAGAATAAGCGCAAACTCCAAATCCTGATCACTGGCAGATATTTTTATTTTAAAAACATGGACCATCTTGCTAGGGATAAAGATGAAAGGCGACCAACGAAAGGAACTCTAGTAAGAAGTACCCATAGTTCCCGTGGATCAGGTAGCTCTTCGGGTGCTGGTGTTCTTATGGTTGGGCCCAATTTCAGAGTTGGTAAGAAGATCGGATGTGGGAACTTCGGGGAGCTCAGACTAGGTAAGGCCATAGTCATTTCACTTATCGGTTAGCTCAGTTTTAATCAGTTGTGTTAAAACCCTTTGACCAGTTTAGAAAGAAAGTATTGATTGTGCAATGGTAACACAAATATTTATAAAGATTACAGGTGGAAAACAGAAATAAAGGTGAATTAACTCATGCAGTTGTTTTACAGCCATTGGTTTTGCACACTAAAGGCAGTGTCACTTGGCAGTTAAGCTGCTACATGGATTGAAATATCTGGAATTGCATCTTGAATGTTTGAATAATTACATTCTTAGTATTGTACTTTGTGGTTACTGCAATTCAGATGAGGAACGATCTATGCCTCTTTGCAGTTTTATTGAAATATGTATCATAATATATTACTGTCCACCTAAGCAGTTCAAAAACAGCTGTGAGTAGAGAAATTAGGCACTGCTTAAGCAGAGAGGTATTTTACAGCACCATGAAGGAAATACCAGAAAATGCTGGTGATCAAAGGAAGGAGAAAGTCTTTGTGTGATCAAGGGTTCTTCATCATAAAGCAGTGGTTCTCAACCTGTGGGTCCCCAGGTGTTTTGGCCTACAATTCCCAGAATTCCGAGCCAGTTTACCAGCTGTTAAGGTTTCTGGGAGTTGGAGGCCAAAACATCTGGGGACCCACAGGTTGAGAACCACTGTCATAGAGTATGGAGTAATAGCACCCCCTCCCCCCTTCGGCTGGAATCGGGCACACCTCCAGGGTGCCGAAGTTGGGAAAAATGCCAACATAATACCTCTATCTGTTGTCCATCCTGTCTGGTTAACAACATTATTGTATGTGTCCTGTGATCCACCCTCAGTCCCCTTTGGGGTAATAAGGGCAGAAGATAAATGTGGTAAATAAATAAATAAATGGTAGATTTATAAAATGAAAGTTGAAATGCTACCTGATTATGTACAGTCTTCCACTGACATTGTTGTGAAGCTCATAGTTCTGTGTGGCTTATTATCTGTTTTTTCTGCCTGAATGGACTTAGTTTGGTTGCAGATTTGATAATACTGAAACTCACTCAGCAGGTAATATATCCAGGCATCTGCTATTGCAGTTAACTCTGTATTAACTTTAAAGAGGAAGGCAAAAATTCAGAATCTTTGGAGACTGAAGCCAATATTCCCAAATGGGATAACAGTTCAGATTAATGCAGTGAGGTGCATTAAGAGAAGTTGATGTCACTGAAGCAACAGGCTTCCAAAGTAGGCGTCATGACAATACAAAAACCTCTTTTAAATAACTCTTTCATAGAGGGAAGGAGGTAAAAAGTATTACTCCTGAAGTAACAATTTGTCATGTTTGAATATTACACATCTTGTAAACTTTAGTGAGTAATTTTCCAGTATACTAAAATTAAATTGCTTGAGTTTACTGTTATTTCAAATAGATGGACTGTGACAGTTGTTTTGTAGTCACTGGCCTTGAAAATGAATATGACAGCTCCATTGAAGATTGTTGAATGAACTGGTTTTGATCATGGGATCATGGGATCACAACTTGTACTAAGATACATAGCCAAAATACCAATTATTTATTCAACTTGTCATTACTGCATTACCCATTGTTAAGAACTCCTGTTTTTCTCCCAATCTGCTATGGTTTTTGTTCAGTACATTGTCATCTTCATATGCATCTCATTTTATCTAGTACAGTGTAGTCTTAAAATATCAACTAGAATAAAAATGTAATAAAAAGAAATTATACTACAAGGTATTGGTTTTTTCATACTATACAATGAATACTTAACAATACATGTAGCAATATGCAATGCAATATATAATAGACTTAGTAATATGCAATGCAAGATTATGACATTTTCCCACCAGCATTATAGAATGGGAGGCTATTGTCTAATCTGGTCCTGCAGAATTCTGGGAAATGTAGTTTGGGGAAGCTGAGTATCTCTCTAGCTGATAATTCCAAGGCTCCACCCTGAACTACAATTCCCAGAATTCTGCAGGAGCAACCCTGACAATTAGCCTCTGTTCTTTAATGCTAGTGGGAAAACGTCCTTCGTAATTAAGGTGAAATGATGTGAGTTACAAACCAGCCAGTGATCATTAGAAATATTTGCTATATCCTTGCATTAAATTGATCTTATTATATGGTAAATATGTTTCTAGAAACTAAAAACGATTTAACTGACACAACTAATAGTAGGAACCTTTATTTTTCAGGGAAAAATCTTTATACAAATGAATACGTAGCAATCAAACTGGTAAGCGTGTCCTTTTAAAAGAGGCCTTTGTAATTCTGAATGTTAAGTAAAATATGGCAACTTTTCCACCGTTCTGCCTTTGTCCTAAAATGCATGGATGTCAAGAAAGAAGTGTGTTGTTTCCTGGGAGAATGCATTCCTGTTCTAAACATCTTAACAAAATGCTTCTGAGACACTATCGGAAAGCTGTCTTGATGCTAACATGCCAAAAGGTTTTTTTAAAAAAATAAAAATCACATCTTTAGCGAATAACCTCTTTATAATTTATCACATACTAGCTTGGGGACCCGGCCCTGCCCAGGTTATTTGATTAAGGCATTGTGTGCCAAAGTTGTTCCTTATCAGTTCTTTTTTTTTGCTCACAGTGGTCTAAAAAAGTGAAAGTCCCATAATCCATGGGCCATTCTCCTCCAAATTGCACCAGGATGTAGAGTGGGTCATGGGGGTTCTGTGTGGCAAATTTGGTCTTGATCAGTTATTGGATGAGGGTCGCAGCAGTCTTGAGAAGTGAGTGGAGGTACTTCAACTCCCATCATCCGTGGGCCATCCACCTCCATACTGCACCAGGATGTAGAATGCGTCATGGGTGCTCTGTGTCCCAAGTTTGGTCTTGATCAGTCATTGGATGAGATTGGCAACGGTCATGGGGGCACTGTGTGCCAGGTTTGGTCTTGATTAGTCATTGGATGAAGGTCGCAGCGGTCTGGGGAAGTGAATAGAGGTACTTCAACTCCCATCATCCATGGTCCATCGTCCTTCAAACTGCAGCAGGATGTAGAGTGGGTCATGGGGGCACTGTGTGCCATGTTTGGCCTTCATTGGTGATTGGATAAGGGTTGCATTGTTTTCAGGAAGTGCGTGAAGGTACTGCAAGTCCCATCATCCATGGTCCGTCTCACACAAAACTGCACCAGGATGTAGAGTGGGTCATGAGGGCTCTGTGTGCCAGGTTTGGTCTTGAACAGTCAGGCCCTTTCCTTTTCCCCCTCAGCCACTTGGTGTTTTGGACTTCAACTCCCACAATTCCTAACAGTTAGAGGGCCCTTCCTTTCCCCCCTCAGCCACTTGGTGTTTTGGACTTCAACTCCCACAATTCCTAAAAGCCTCAGGCCTTTTCCTTTTCCATGGTCCATCCTCCCTTAAACTGCACCAGGACATAGAGTGGGTTTTGGGGGTTAGTTATGCAAATGTCCCTCAGTGGCAACCAATCATGTTGTTAGAATGTAGAGGCTGCCCCCCCCCCCCTCTCCTCTGGCAGTTTAGAGTTTCGGAATGTTGGGAGGCTGGCCAATCAGACCGTTATGCAAATGATCCTGCATTGGGAGCCAATCGAAACGCTGGCACATATTCATCCGCAAACTTTTATTATATCTATAGATAGATAGATAATAAACCAATATGCAATTCAGATTAATGTCCCAGGTTGTTATGGTTTGATAAAATACTATTACACACATTCACATGTGATAATATGTTGCCTTGACCTATTAAATTAGGATTAAAATTTGGGCAGCAAATTTTCAACCCTTTTCAAAAAAAATTCTTAGGGTTTGGGTCATCCATGTATTTTTATATTTCGAGAAATGCAGCCTCATTTGTGTTGATTGTTTCTTTGCTTTATTTTTGTAGGAACCATTAAAATCACGTGCCCCACAGTTGCATTTAGAATACAGGTTTTATAAACACATTGGCTGCACAGGTAAGTACTCTCTCTTCCAGAAATAGATGTCTGTTGTAAAAGAGTGCATGTGGAGTTGTAGTGGGTTAAGGCATATGTTTTTGAAACATATTTTTTATCTTCAGTGGAGAGGAAATTGGTGACTCTTATTATCGTTGTGTTCTGTTAAATAGTCAAGTTTGAAGAAAAATGTGTAGGAAACATGCATCATTAATATGTGTTTA
This sequence comes from Anolis apletophallus, assembly GCA_030556195.1. Taxonomy (NCBI): domain Eukaryota; kingdom Metazoa; phylum Chordata; class Lepidosauria; order Squamata; family Anolidae; genus Anolis; species Anolis apletophallus. The sequence goes on from JARBWK010000015.1 coordinate 30,124,241, forward strand.
GAATTATTTAAAAAATGTGACTGAGGAGGTGTGGGAGCAGCCACTGTGCATAATGCACAATAGGAAAATCATTTTGAGTGCTACCAAAGCTGTTAGTTTGAGAAAAGTACAGTGCTGTAGTCTCCCTGGGGTATTAAAGGATTTGTTGTACTCTTTCAGTTGAAGGCTTCCCGCAGGTTTATTACTATGGACCCTGTGGAAAGTACAATGCCATGGTTCTTGAGCTCCTTGGTCCCAGTTTGGAAGACCTGTTTGATATCTGTGATAGAACATTCACTCTGAAGACAGTCCTAATGATAGCAATCCAGCTGGTGAGTAGAGCTTGAACTTTTTATTTTATCCTAACAGTTCTCTTCCATTGTTGTTTTCTTTGTTTTTAGTGGGAAGTTGTTTGTCGATATTAGAAATCTCTAACAATTGTTGTGTAGGCTTGATTATGTTGGCTATTTTCAATTATTGTTGGGACTTCTTTGATTCTCCAATTTCTTGCATAAATTATTCTGGCTGCCATGACAGAATAATTAAACAATGTATCCCTTTTTTAAATCTAGCTCCATAACCGTCATACTTAATAGGAAATACTCCAGTTTCAATTGAATTCTTTTTGCCAATGTTTTCTGAATTATTTCCTGTATATTCTTCCAATAATTATTTGCTACTTTACAAAACCACCACATGTGGTAGAAAGTTCCCCACGTGTGTTTCACATTTCTAGCATTTATCTTGTGTGACTTTATAGCATTTTGCCAGCTTTTGAGGAGTTATATACCACTGGAACATCCTTTTGTACCAGTTTTCTTTCAGGTCATATGCATATGTGCATTTTAATTTGTTATTCCATATTATTTCCAATTCCTCCAGCTTAATTGAATCCCCAAAGTTGGCTTCCCATTTAATCATACAGTATTTTATTTGTTTGGTTTCTGTTGACCATCTGTTGATTAACAGATTCATAGTATTTCTTATTTTTTGGCAAGAGTTTTAAGATCAACTTCCATCATAATTATCTACATAAAGAAAATATGAATAGAAGTGGGAGGGGAAGTGAACCAGAGGACATCAAAGAAAACAAAAAGTTTTAGGTAGAAGTGTCTACTCTGCCAATAACTGGATTCCAGGAGGCAGTCCCATTCCTAATACTAGTAGATTTTTCCATCCCTGACACATAGCCATTATGCACTCACCTTAGTCAGTAGGGTTTTGACACATTGCAGTCCTACTTGTGTTCTTGCCCTCTTGAGTGATTGACTTTAGATGAGACATAACCAGGATGAAAATATGTATTTATTGCATATGGCCTATTGAGATAATAATGAGTGAGATAATCAATATATAATTGGTTCTGAAGTATATACAGTGTTCCCTCATTTATTGCTTTGGTTCCGTTCCAGGACCAACCACAATAAGTGAAAATCTGTGAAGTAGGGACACTATATTAATTGTAATATTTATACAGCCAAAAAATGTATACAGCCAAAAATTGGGCCAAAGGCCCAAACAAACCCGCTTTCAGCCGCCTCTGGAGAAACCAGTGCCGGAGACAGGGAAGGCACGCTGCCTGGCATGGCCTTCTGCAGCCCTTTTGAAGGCTGCCCGGAGCTCCCGAAGGTGGCCAGCCCAGCCATTCGAGGCAGAGCAGGGTCTGCTTCTCATTGGCTGGCCACTACACTGGAACTTCTCCCACTGCCGAGGGGGCTGCTGGGAAGAAGAGCCCCCTCTGGCACCATAGCGGCGAAAGGAAGGCGAGGAGGAAGAGGCGAGGAGGAGGAGGATGGATGTGTGGGTGCCGGGCTCACCTCGGGGGCTACTCAGAGAAAAACGCAAAACAGCGAGTCCGCAGTAAGCGAACCGTGAAACGGCGAGGGAACACTGTATTTCAGGGGTGCCTACACTTTATCAGCCTGCGAGCTACTTTTAAGAAAACCAAGTCACAATGATCTACCTGCCGCCCGCGCACGCTCCCAGTGCCGCCTTCCTCCGCCCGCACGGCTTTGGAGAGCGCTTCGAGCGTTGGCGCATGCGCGCTGGGCAGAAACGGAGGCGAGAGAACTTCAGCTTGGCCAAGGGAGAGAGGCGGATGGAGGCAGAGCGTGGAGCCCTTGAGGTGTGGGCTGGGAAGGGCAGGGCGGCGACGGAGGAGGAGGCCGAAGTGGCCTGAGGGGGAAGGAGTTTGGGAGTCAGCCTCGACGGGGGGAAAGAGCCAGGCCTGGCCCGACCCAGCCCCTGAGAGCTCGGCCTCCTGAGGGGTGTCATGATTGACAGCCGGCCAAGAAGGAAGAAGCTGCGCGGGCGGAGGAAGGCGGTGGTGGGAGAGTGCGCAGGGCCTCTGCCCTGCCTCTTGTCCGGAAGCTCCCAGCCCACACCTCAAGGGCTCCGTGCTCTGCCTCTGTCCGCCTCTCTCCCTTGGCCAAGCTGAATGTCTCTCGCCTCCGTTTCCGCCCAGCGCGTATGCGCCAACGCTCAAAGTGCTCTCCAAAACCATGCGGGCGGAGGAAGGCAGCGCCGGAAGAGAGAGTGCGGCGGCGGGAGCGCGTGCACGGTGACGGGAGCAGAAGAGCGACCTCAAATGGTCTCGAGATCAACCAGTAGATCGCGATCACCCCTGCAGTATTTGGTTTAGAAGTAACTCTGTTGTGGGTATTTTTGTTATTTCATATCTTCAAAAAATAATTCAGATCTCTTTTAAAGGGATTAGAGAAATGTTTTAGGTGACTATCTATTGCCACAAGTTTCTTAGTATGCCTTTTTACACCACTTGCTGGGGAACAAGTGGGCTTTTTGCAATAAAATAAACACATTAATGGATTGTGTATTATGAAGCCCTTTGATAATGGAAGAACAGAGCATAGATTAGGGTAGTAATTTTCAGGTTATTTATCAAGGAACTCTGAGATTTCATGGTAGCATGTAAGGGAAGTTCTCCATCTGAACAAAGTTTCATGAGCATTCATTGCCCACCAGTTCCTCCACATCTTTCTGTGCAGGAAAATGTTGGGAGCATTGCAAACTCTGTTTATAATTTTAATAACCGTAGAGTCCAATAGACATGTCACAAAACTATAGCTGAAATGTCTTAATGCTCCTTCATAAACAGTTGATAGGTTAGGTATTTTTATGCATTTCAGTCATTGCATCTACGTTCCTCTTGCAGATCACTCGGATGGAATTTGTGCACTCAAAGAACCTCATTTATCGAGATGTCAAGCCAGAAAACTTCCTTATTGGCCGGCAAGGAAATAACAAAGAGCATATCATTCACATAATAGACTTTGGATTGGCCAAGGAATACATTGACCCTGAAACGCAAAAACACGTACCTTACAGGGAACACAAGAGCCTAACTGGAACAGCAAGATACATGTCCATCAACACACATCTTGGCAAAGGTTTGCTTAGTTTAATTTGATGCTACCTGTATTTTATCAAAAAGCATTGGGGAGGTTTTGGGCACGTTTAAAGCATTTTCACATGTTATCAGACATAAAACGATTGATTATTAGAATTTCAAGCTTGCATGGCAACTAAGTATAAAACTGGATTGCAAAAGACTGCAGTGGATCTGAAACTTAAGTAGTGCAACAAGGAATGCTTTGGTGCTGTTGTTATTTGCTATTTTCTATACATAGCTATTTATCTTTTCTTTACTGTCTTACCATATGTGTATACTTGTGTTTCCCTTATTATTGGGTTGCTGTGAGTTTTCTGGGCTGTATGGCCATGTTCCAGAAGCATTCTCTCCTGACGTTTTCTCCCACATCTATGGCAGGCATCCTCAGAGATTGTGAGGTCTGATTATTCTTTGGCCGAATACAAATAGATTCTACTGTACTATGTAGGATATCTTTGAAGCTTTATGCATAACTTACATCACGCTTTGAGAGTATGCATTTTTCTATCTCAGTTTTTTCTGAAATGTATTGATCTTGCATTTTCTGCTCTGCTGCAAATTTTATTCCTGACTTGGACTGATCTAAAACGACTTTAATGCAGTCTTTATCTGAAGAATTTGGAGCCTTCTTTCTTTATACTCCATGTCTGCACATTTACAAAAACTTTCCAGCTCCTCAAGTTGCCTTAGAGCAGGCATGGGCAAACTTTGGCCCTCCAGGTGTTTTGGACTTCAACTCATACAATTCCTAACAGCCAGTAAACTTAGGAATTGTGGGAGTTGGAAGTCCAAAACACCTGGAGGACCGAAGTTTGCTCATGCCTGCCTTAGAGCGAAAAATGTTATATCGGCATTACTTCGCGAACGAAGATTCAGGAAGGACTCATCCCACGCTCTCTTTTTTGGTATTTAATTTTTTATTGTTTTATAGTTTATTAGTACATGGAAAGAGGGGGAACAATCAAGGTGATAGAAAAGTAGGAAATAACACAAGATCAACAACAACAAGCGCGTTGATGACTAAAAAGGCCAATCTGAGATACGCAAGTTCAATTGCAGAAAGCACAGCAGAATGTCTCCTTGGGTGTTGTTGTTTCCAAGTTGCGGTTCTTTCTGCGTTGTCGTTTCTTCTTCTTGTAGTCTGTGAAATGCACACAAGTGGGTTTACTCCGCGCATGCGCAAGAATCTCGGACATACTAGCTCTGAATAAAGAAATGTACATAAGCCCCTCCCAGTCCCCACCCCTCCCCCTCACCCACTGATTGAGCTACCTAGTCAGTTCCTTTTCCGCCTTGCCAGCGAAAGCATCTCCGACTGCTAGCTCTCCTGATTGGGAAAAAGACCACGGATTGCCCTGACTAACCTTCTCAGATAAGATATCTTCCCTCTCCTTTAAAAATGCTCTGCTTGTGGGGCTACTTTGCCCCAAGAGGACAGACATTTAAAAGTGTCTCCTTTGCCTTGGAGAATTCCATAACCCCCAGGCCTGCAATATATGCAGGTCCCTTTCTAACAGAGCTCTAAAGAGCAGGGATCCCAGGCTAAAAGCCTCGCTGTACAGGCAGTCTTTAGCCCCTGCAGAGGCTGGGCTCTCTCAGCCATCCACGAGCCAGCCTCCCCTCCCTTCTATTCAGAGCATTCCCCCCTTTTAAGTGCCTCGACGGAAAGTGCCTCGACGGAAAGTGCCATTCGTGATCTGGCCTCTGACTCAGTCATTGAGCCACCGCGAAAGAAACAAAAAACTTCTAAGCACTCTCTTCGATCCAAATCAAAACCGAGAGTCAGGCACAAAGCAGCCAAGGCTCCTGGCTGGCCCCAGGTCTCCCAGTCCTTGCATACCGCTGCTAGCAGCTGAATCGCTGCAATTATTTCAAGCTGAAGATGACCTGACGGGGGTGGAAGATCCCCCCCAACTCCTTCCCTCCCACCTTCTCTCCTCGGTGACCGAGGGAGATCCTCTCTGCAGCTTCCCTCCTTCTCCTCTCGCCCAGGCCCCCCTGCCGCTCTCTCCTTCCCCGGAGGCCGAAGCAATGCTAGAAGAGACGCGCGCCACGCGTCCCGCTTCTCCAAATCCCCCCCCCCCCGGCACGCTCTCTCTCCTCGGAGACCAAAGCGCTACAAAGGCAAATTCCCTCTGGCTCCCTCCGTTCCTGCCTTTTGACCAAGCCCCTCCTGCACGCTCCCCCTCTCCGGAGACCGAAGCGATGCAGGAGGACGACTTTCCTCTGGCCCTCCTCCGTTCCGCGGGCCCCTCCTGCGCACTCTCTCCCACGGAGACCGAGGCGCTGCAGGCGGCGGAGGCGCGCGCCTCGCGGATCACCCAGGCGCCGGTGGCCTCTTCTCTCCCTGCTGCCTCGGGGGTGCTCCCGGCCCCACAGCCCCCTCAGGGATGCGCCCCGTCACCTGGAACGCTCCCGAGGGGCTCGATCATCCCCGGATTCCCCGGGTCCGTGCCGGCCTCCAGGGCCTCTTCACTCAACTCCCGGCATCCGTGGCAGCCCCTCCCCCAGCTCCCTCCCCGGCTCCTCTCCTCAGGCCTGGCCCCACCTCTTGTTCTTTCCCTTGCAATCCTTTTCCTCGCTCCAGCCGCCACCGTCAATGTGGCGCAGCTGCTTGGTCAGCTGCATAAGATTCCTCTGACCAGTAGGTCATGAGTCTGAGGCCTGCCCGGGTCGAGGTGGGTGCCCGACCTTAGCCTGCTGTCAACCTTTATAGCCCGAAAGACAGTTTCCATCTGTCAAGTAGGAGATAAATCACCACATCAAGTGGAGAGGCAGACTCTATCCAAGAGGATAATATTGACCTTACATCCTCCATTACTACATGCCTACCCAGCGCTGATCCTCAGCAGACAGAAGTTTTCAACTATTTCTGCCTTATTGATTTAAGTGGCCAGATCCCTTGATACAACTCCCTCAATCTGAGGATGGGGTTCTACTGCCCAAGCACTTCTAGGGCTGAAACCTCTATTGCGTTGACCTGTTTGCCACCCATGGCTACCTAACTTCCAAACTAAATTTATTGTGACTGTCACTCAGCCTAAGCCAATTCAGACAACCAGGCTGCCCTTTTCAATAAAGGGGGAAAAAACCACTTGATGCTATGGCAAGAAAATTTTATGCCTCCGCGTGCCTTACGGGCCGCATGGCTCATCATGAAATATACATCAACATCTATCAGTCTTACCTGTGAGACAAATACGCCTATATTTGGGCACTCTCTCCAGCCATCCTACAAAGGGTTTGGATAACACAATGCAGATTCAACAAACAAGTTTGTTGTTAAACGGGTTGCCCTCAGACAGCTTGCCTGGCTATGATTCACAACCTTATTCCCCTACTAGCGTTCCCTCATGGAGACCTTACCTATACATGAGCAAGGCCTGCTCAATCCTGAGACAGACTCCCAATTACAATACTCACATAATAACAACGCTTAATTATTATGGCCAACACTCTTACCAAGCCTACCAACCATACAGTTTAAGGTGGCGCCCTTACTACCAATATCCTCAGTTCTCCTGAGGATACTACAACTCTCTTTCGGAGGAGGTCAGTGACCACAGTCTCCTCCCATGACTCAAGCGCCAGATCCCTCCCCTCAAAGCTCAATATCAGGGATCCTACCCCCAGACATACAAGGTATCGCTTCTAGCTCACACCTTGATAGGCCTCAGCCTTTCTCCCAGCCTACGGTCCATTACCACTGATAGGTGGGTTCTGGACAGTGTTCATCAGTGTTATGCCATAAAATTTCAATTTCTCCCACCCGAAAAGCTGCTGTCTACCCAGGCATGTTTTGCCTTGCTGGAAAGACCCACCCCTCCTTTCAAGGAGCCATGTTCCCCACTCTACCACCAAACTCAATTTTGTCCCCTTTTCTAGATATTGCCTTGCGAATAAGGGAGATGGTTTACTTTGACCATCGCTAGACCTTGGATAATCAACCGCTTCATTAGGCCACACAAATTCAGGATGGTCACACTCCCTCCCATCCTCCCCTTTATCCCTAGAGAACATGGATGGCTACCATTGACCCTAAGATGCCTACTCCACATCTCCATTAGGCACTCCCACCGGAAGTACCTCACCTCTTGGTCAAGGTCTCCCCATTCTCTGTCAATGTCCTTTCATTCGGCCTTTCCACTGCCTTCATGACTGATTTTTTCCTTTTTATCATGTGGCCATTTGTTCGCTATCATCAACTATATTTGCCTCTTTACAGAATCTAAGCCTAATAGTCAACCTGACTTTACATCTCCTACCTTCTCAAACTGCTTAATTCATAGGCACACTTTGGCCTCCACGTCCTGAGGGGCCTACCTCCCAGAAGACTGCTTTCAAACTCCAAAGCCCTATCCACGATGCCCAGGCCCAACGCCATGGTTCCGCACGGTCATTCTATCAATGGCAAACACACCCATTGTGTGCCCAGGACTTCCCTTCACCTCTCTTTACTGTCTCTGTCATTGACGACAGACACCTCTTACATAGGCTGGGGTGCTCACCTTCGGTGGTCTCATCACTAGAGACAACCACACTTCTATGCTTAGAGCTCATAGTGATAGACAAAGCCCTCAGATCCTTCATTACCTTAGTTTCAACCACAACATTCAGGTTTTCACAGAAAACACCTCAGTCAGTTATTACATCAACTAACAAGGGACACCGCTCCCTCACTCTACTCTCAATATCTTTCAGATTTTGGAGTGGTGCGTCAACACAACATCTCCCTTATAATATCCCTTCCCAGGTCAACAAAACACTTTATCAGGCTCCCTGAACAGGGCCTCATCAGATAGACATCTTACATCACACTAACACTCATACAAGACATATCGCGCGAGTCTCCACCTCTCGCATTCCCAGATTGCTTAAGAGATGCCTTCCTCTACCAGTGGCTCCCAAGACTTCCCTACGCCTTCCCCCCTCTCCACTGCTCACTAGGTAATCACCAAATTGGTTGTCGACATCTTAGACTGTTTCCAATAGCCCCATGATGGCCTCGTCGACCGGGGCTCACTCCTTTTCTTAAACACCCCAGAGAGACTTCCATCGTCCCCTTCTTGCTCCCGACCTACTCCTTCTATAACAAGGCCTCGTCCTACACAAGACCTTCCTCCCTCCACCTCACAGCGTGGAGGACTGAGCCATATCCCATCTGCCTGACCCCGTCCATCTTATAATACAGGCGGCCCTAAACCTCCGCTAAAGGCTTATACATATTATAAACTGGATTCCAATTTCTACAGCCGCTTGGACATCTGCCACAGCCGGCACTACTTTGCTGTCCTAGTTTCCTGGTGGATCCTTTTACAAGGGCTTACCTATCTTCCATAAATCTACCTTAAACTCCCTGTCCTGCTACATGAAAGAATCTGGCGTTCCTCCCCTCTTTCCAAGACCCACTGATGGACATGTTCTAGAGATATTAAGTGTTAATTCCCCTATCTCCCTCCCTTCCACCTGAAACATCAGGTTGGTTCTACCCCAACTCGCCGACCCACCCTTCCTACCCATGTTTACATCCCATATATCCCATTTCTCATAAGATGGCTTCCTTGTAGCCATCACCTCAGCCATTTGGGCTAGTAAGATCGCAGCGCTCCGCTCTGGCTCTCCCTTCATCCGTTCCATGGAAACAAGGTTGTCCTCTACATGGATGTCACATTTCTTCCTAAACTTATTTCCCAATTCCATATGTCCCAGCACGTTACCACCCCCTGTTTTTTCCCAACAGGTGCCACTATGGCTCAAAGAGAACGTGCCGACCTCATAAGCAGAAGCACAATGAGTTCAATCCCTGCCAAGGGAAAATGGCAAACTAAAAATTATAAAACTCCTCCCCATTGGAGATTCCCCTGCACTCTCTTGGCGTCAAGAGAGCCCTGTTCTTTTACTTACATAGTACAGCCCCCTATACTAAGTTTACTGAGACTTCCCTATTATAGGAAGACTCCTTGGGACTGTTATTTACCTCTCAACGTTTGGCCTCATGGATAGTCCTGGCAGCCCGGTTGGCCTACCAGCTAGCCCTAAACTACTACCTGTTGGTCTTTAAGCCCGTTCTACTACGACAGTCCTACACCCCAGGCGTTTTGCGGGGTGTTCCTGTTGATCAAATTTGCTAGGCTGCTACTTGGGTAACCCCCTCGACGTTGCAGCCCATTACAAGCTCGACGTTCTCGCTAAGAAGGATACATCATTTCGCAGAGCTGTCCTGTTCTCCTGTGTGGCATGACCCACCTCCAGGTACATAAGCTTGTTAAATCTCCCACTTGTGTGCATTTCACAGACTACACGAAGAAGAAGGTTAGGTTGCTTACCTGTAACCGTGTTTCTTCGAGTGTAAAGTCTGTGAAATTCGCACAGAACCCACCCGTCTTCCCCTCTGATGTCATGCCTTATGTTTCTGCTGCTGTCGGCAGCAAGGAACTGACTAGGTAGCTCAATCAGGTGGTGGGGGGGACGGACTGGGAGGGGCTTATGTAAATTTCTTTATTCAGAGCTAGTATGTCCGAGATTATTGCGCATGCGCGGAGTAAACCCACTTGTGTGAATTTCACAGACTTTACACTCGAAGAAACACTGTTACAGGTAAGCAACCTAACCTTCTCTTCAAGATCCATTCGGCGTGTCTTCTCGAAAGAGGCTGCAGCATTGTGGATAGTGCATCTCCATGCCTCCCAATGTGAGGCCAGGGTGGACCATTGTTGGTGATCAATCTGGCTGAACCTGAGATGATGTTTCAGGGAGTCCTTATATCTCTTTTTGGGCTGACCCATGGCGAGTTCACAATAGAGTAATATCTTTGGGAGGCGGTGGTCCTCCATCCTATGGACGTGCCCTGCCCAGCGCAGCTGTGTTCTCAATAGCATGGCCTCAACGCTAGTGATCCCTCCTTGCTCAAGGACAGCAACATTAGTCACATAGTCGGTCCAGTGTATATTTAGGATTGTGCAAAGACAGCGCTGATGAAAGCGTTCGAGGAGTTGTAGGTGTTGGCGATAGGTGACCCATGTTTCAGACCCATAGAGAAGAATAGACAGTACGATAGCTCTGTACACACTGATTTTGGTGCTTTGCCTCAGGTGCTTGTTGCTCCAGATGCTTTTGTGAAGCCTTCCAAATGCACTCTATGCCTTTACTAATCTGTGATCTATTTCTTTGTCAGTCTGAAGAGATGATGCTTCCCAGGTAGGTGAACTGCTGAACGGACTTAAACACAGATGTGCCTTTGCTGACGTGGGGATGATGGTGTTCTTCCTGTGGTGCAGGCTGGTAGAGAACTTCTGTTTTCTTCAGGCTGACTTCCAGCCCTAAGAGCTCTGCAGCTGCTGCAAAGCAGGATGTTAACCAGTAAGTAACCAGCAAGTATTTCTGTTAAGAACATGTGTTCTCTCATGTGTTTCAGAACAAAGCCGGCGCGATGACTTGGAAGCTCTTGGACATATGCTCATGTATTTCCTTCGGGGCAGTTTGCCATGGCAGGGCCTTAAGGTACAAGCGTCAGTGTTTTCTGTAAACTCCCTATGTGACTTGTATTTTTATTTTGTCTTCTGTTGACAATTAACAGTAATTTGATCAGTTCAGGAAACAACAGATAATTTTGAATGGTAGTAGTTGGTGGGATGCCCAGGCCTTGCTCTAAGTCCTGTGCCCTGGAGTCACCGGACCAGCACTCAACAAATACAATCACCAATTAACTGTGGAAACCAATAACTTAATTGTAGAAGTTGACCATACAAAGTCACCCTTTTGTTTGCAGAATTTTTCTTGTAAAGAACCTGGAGATAGCTAAAAAATGAGCTCTGCCTGCCACATCTATTCATTTTAATCCTTACCTTTGCATTTTTTGAGACTTTCAAGTTTCCTTTTTAGTTCCTGTATACTTTCACAAAAAACGATAGTACTGAAACTGACACACAGACACACACACACACACACACACATATCGAGTGAGAAAGTGTGAGAGTTTACAATAACCCCTTAAGTTAGGTGGGTATTATCCTCTATTCACAGATAATAAAGATTAAAAAATATTTGCAATTGTACAGGCTGACACACTCAAGGAGAGATACCAGAAGATTGGGGATACTAAAAGAAATACTCCAATAGATGTTCTCTGTGAGAACTTCCCAGGTGAGTTTCAATCGAAGTAGCATGTCATTTTTGTAAAATGCTTTATTGACACATGCTAAGTCATCTGTCAGATTCTTTGTCCAGTCGCATATGGAAAACTTCAAAGTGTTTTTTTTCCTTAATTGCATTTAAATAATTACTTGCAATAAAGGTTTCCCCCTTACATTAAGTCTTGTGTCCATCTAAGCCAAAGAGCTGGCATTGCCCTTAGACACCTCCAAGGTGATGTGGCCAGCATGACTGCATGGAGCACCGTTACCTTCCTGCCAAATCGGTACCTATTGATCTACTCACATTTGCATGTTTGCTAACTGCTAGGTTGGCAGAAGCTGGGGTTAACAGCGGGAGCTTAACCCACTCCTCGGATTCGAGCCGGCAACCTTTTGGTCAGCAAGTTTAGCAGCCCAGCAGTTTAACTCGCTGCACAACCAGGAAGCTCCTTTGCTGCGCCACTTAAAACATCAAATCTGCATGATGATGTGATGTCAATATCCCCCAGTTCCTTGGCAGTGAGAATAAGGATATACTGGCAGAACCGCTTCCTCCTCCTTATTGTGGGTTTTTGATCCCCCAAAGTTCCTTTTCACGTGTGAAAAACGCCTCGTGTACTGAATGAAACCATTTGGAGTTGCCTATATATCCAGTCAGTGACATGAGTTGATCGACTATCCCATCAATGCCTGTAGCTCTGTAACAGTAGGGGATTCATCCGCCGAGTAGGTAACCTTGAAATGTATTCTGCTTCTACTTCTTTCTGAACAGATTTTCTGATGTTGCTTCTTCCCTTTAACAGAGGAGATGGCTGCTTACGTTCGCTATGTCAGGCGACTAGACTACTTCGAGAGACCAGACTATGAATACTTGAGAACCATCTTCACAGAATTATTTGAAAGGCGAGGATTCACCTTTGATTATGCCTACGACTGGGTTGGCAGGCCAATTGTAAGTTGTAGGCAAGTGACATACTTTTCTTGATCGTTGCTCTTTCCATACGATCCCGATTTCATGCCAAATAGTTTGCAAGAATCCTAGTGGTACGAGGGCGGGTCAATAAGTCTGCGACTTTTTGAATTTCCTGCCTCTTAACTGAAAGGGCAACACTGCTCCTGTCAAAAGGCATCTGTCAGTTGACGCTTGTCAAAATTTGAATAAGCTGCGTCATTTAGTTTGTATTTGACAGCCATTGATAGCAGACTACCGTGTGATTTGAGGAGAAAATGGAAATAAGTGAATTTTGTGTACTCATTAAGCATTTTTTGTGGGGAAAAACCATCACTCAAACCAAGGCTAAGCTTGATAAATACTATGGGGACTCTGCACCATCAATTTCAATGGTAAAAAAGTGGCTTACTGAATTTTGTTGTGGCCCAGAAGATGCCCAGTTGAGGAAGATGTTCTGGATGCCCAGTTGAGGTCTCTACACCCAAAACAATTGAAAAAATTCACGATATGGTGTTGGCCGATCGGAGATTGAAAGTGCGAGAGATTGTGGAAGCCACAGGCATCTCACGTGGCTCAGTGGTTTCAATTTTAAATGATCACTTAAAATTGAGAAAGCTTTCCGCAAGATGGGTGCCGCATTTGCTCACAATCGACCACAAACGCAATCGTGTGACAATTTCGCATGAGTGTTTGGCGTTGTTCAACCGCAATATGGGCACATTTTTGCACCGTTTCGTAACCATGGACAAAACATGGATCCACCACAACACACCAGAGACCAAACAGCAGTCAAAACAGTGGCTTTCTCGGGGTGAATCGGCGCTAAAGAAGGCCAAGGTGGGTTTGTCAGTCAATAAAGTCATGGTGACCGGTTTTTTGGGATGTACGCGGTATAATCCACATTGACTACCTTCAAAAGAGTAAAACAATCAATGCCGAATATTATGCCAACTTATTGGGTCAATTTAATGAGGATTTTTTTTTAAAAAAATGACCGCATTTGGCCAAGAAAAAAGTTCTTCTGCACCAGGACAATGCAAGGGTGCACACGTGCAGTTGCCATGGCAACAATCCATGAATTGGGATATGAATTGCTCCCTCATCTGCCCTAGTCTCTGGATTTAGCCCCGAGTGACTATTTCTTGTTTCCAAACCTGAAGAAATGGCTCGGCAGAAAGAGATTTGACTCCAACAATGAAATTATCTCACAAACAAAAACCTGTTTCGATGACCTCGACAAATCTTATCTTTTGGAGAAACGTTGGACAAAGTGTATAGAGCTCAAAGGAGACTACATTGAAAAATAACATGATTTTTTATCCAGAAACCTGTGTTACATTCAAAAAGTCACGGACGGTCAAGGGGGAAACCTTTACCTTTACTTTAAGCATTTATTGGAATGTGGGAATAAATCTGCACATAGTAATAGTCCTCTCTGAGAAAGTCAAAATCCATGTGGTCAATAATTTTGCAACAGATTGTGAAATTATGAATATTAAAACTAAGCACTTACAATCCCAGGTGGTTAAGAGGCTCCATTTGACAAAAGGCCTGGGCATGTTAAATTCAAGTTGCCCAGTGGAAGGTCTGGTGCTGCCAACACAGGCCCTAAATGTGTGCACCACTTCAGACAACTCAGCTGTGTTAGTTTCCACTATTGGCGCTTTGTGCTGAAGAAGCTGGAGGTAATTGCTGTAGGACCTTAGACCATCGGCCTACAGTTAAAAAAATAGGACCTTATTTACTTGATGGCTACTGTTAAGTGAGTTGCTGTAGTAAAGTCAGCAAACATTATTTGGGTTTCCCTGGGATATTCAATTCTCTCTGTGCATGTACTTCTTTTCTAGCCTACACATACTTCAGTGGGGCCTTTGCCTGTGGTTGTTGAATCTGGACCATCTGTAACAAGAGAAATCCTTCCACACAGAGAACGGTCCTCGATACCAGTTCACCGGAGTCAGGTTTGTTAACGTGCGTGTGTCCCTTCAAGTCACTTTCAATTTATGGCAACTCCATGGACGTCATAGGGTTTTCTTAGGCAAGGAATCCTAAGGAAGCGGTTTAGTCAATTCCTTCCTCTGAAATATAGCCAACAGCACTTGATATCCCTTGACATTCTCCTATCCGAGTACTAACCACAGCTGACCCTGCTTAGCTACCAAAATCAGATTGGATCTGGTGCCTAACCTGCCATCTATCTGTTGGGCGAATGGGCTTATTAACAAAAGAGACTCCCCATAAATGTACAGAGTAACTTAGCAGCAGCAATAATGTGACCCAACACCAGTAACCCAAAGTGATAAAAAGAACAAAAACACACAGGGCAATGTTATATCTTCCATAGGACACTTTTCTTTGTAGTGAAATAATATATTTATTTACTTTATTTATATTTTGCTCTTCTCACCCCTAAGGGAACTCAGAGCGGATTACAGTACACATACTTGCAGACAATCCCTGCAGTTCAACATATGACATATAGATGAACATATGACATAGACGAACAGAGGCAAACTTCTGGCCACCAGGGGGAGCTGACGCACTCATCTCTCAGCGTTTTCCAGCGTCCCTTTGTTGTTCTTCCGCATTCCTCAGCGATTCCTGGAGTTCTTTAATGGCCTCATAATTCAGTCAAAATTTGCCTCCCCACTTAATGTGGTACCTTAATCTCCTACTTGACAGATGCAACTGTCTTTCAGGCTGCAAAGGTAGACAGCAGGCTACACTTAAGGTCGAGCACTCACCTCGACCCGGGCAGGCCTTGAACTCATGACCTACTGGTCAGAGAGATGTTATGCGGCTGACACGTAGCCAGCTGCACCACATTTTGCAGTATTTACAATAACAAGTTTTCCATAATACAAATAAACAAATACGTAGTAGCTTTACACACAGCAGCCTTCACACACTGGAGTTTTACACACAAGGCTTCTCTCACACAGAGCTTTACCTCACACTCCTCAGGACAACACTAGCTTTGGGCCACTAACTCTTTTAACAGGCTTCGGCCTACTTTCTCTTTCAGTTCTCGACTCACACTTTTGTAATCAAAAATACCCAGTTAATTTTTCATATTTCTGACATTGGATGTGGTGCCTAATATACCATCTATCTAACTGACAGGTGTCAGAAATGAGAAAAGGGTGTTAAACAACAACTTAGACCTACTGTCATACATGTACAGAATGGATAAAAAAAGTAATACAGGCTTATTCTGCATTATTTTTTCACTGTCCTCTAGCTACTTCTCGTTTCTGTGCAAAGTGTGGGGGTAATCTTAATGCATAACTGAGATGCTTATTAACCCCAATTTTCTATCCCTGAATGAACTGAACATGCTTTTAAAAAGAGAGCATTGCTTTGCTATGGCTCACCTCTGCCTTTCCTCCTCTGTCTTTTTGCTCTTCTGCTTGCAAACCCTTGCACAGACTGTAGAACGCCGAGGAGACTGGGAAACCATGGCACCGAACAAGCAGGCCAATGCTTTGTTCCTGACACCTCACTTGGCTACAGAGCGGCATGGGGGATCGGTTCAGGTATTGCCCTTTCCGGTTTGGGGCAGAATTTTCATTGCAGCTGCCATCTAGGGGGTGGATTCTCAGTCGCTTCATTGCTTGTCTAGAATGAGTTATATAGTCAGAAATGTACCGTATATACTCGAGTATAAGCCAGCACGAATATAAGCTGAGGCATCTAATTCTACCATGAACAACTGGAAAAACATATTTATTTTATAACCCGCCCTTCTCTAGCCCCGAAGGGGGACTCAGGGCAGCTGACAAAAGGCAATAATTCAATGCCGTATACAAAGGAACCAAACATCAACATATAAAAATACAACAAAACAGATTAAAACAATTACATATCAGATACCCCCATAGTCCCCGTTCCGTATTCATAGGTTGTTCGAGCCGATCCACAGTCTGCCATCATAACCCTATCCTACTCAAATTGTCCGTCCGCTGCTCCACATCAACCAAACACCTGGTCCCACAGCCACGTCTTTAGCTTTTTTTCTAAAGGAAAGGAGGGAAGAAGTTGACCTTATTTCGCTGGTCGTGCGATTTCCACAAGCAACGGGCCACTACTGAGAAGGCCCTGTCCCTCGTTCCCACCAACTGTATTTGCTACGACAATGGGATCGAGAGCAGGGCCTCCCCGGAAGATCATAAATTTCGAGAGGGGACATAAGGGGAGATACGTTCGGACAAGTCGGCTGGGCCAAAACAGTAAAGGGCTTTAAAGGTCAAAACCAAAACTTTGAATTGTGCTCGTAATTGGATCGGCAGCCAGTGGAGCTGGCACAACAGGAGTGGTTTGCTCCCTGTATGCCGCTCCAGTTAGTAACCTGGCTGCCGACCGCTGGGCTAGTTGGAATTTCCAAACAGTCTTCAAAGGCAGCCCCATGTAGAGTGCGTTGCAGTAATCTATTCGGGATGTAACCAGAGAATGGACCACCGTGGCCAGATCAGACTTCCCAATATTGACTTGAGTATAAGCTCAGGATGGAAAATGCAGCAGCTATTGGTAAATTTTAAAATAAAAATAGATGCCAATAAAATTGCATTAATTGAGGCATCAGTTTTTGAATATTTACATAAAACTGTAATTTAAGATAACAGTGTCCCACTCTGATTAAACTATTATTCTAACCTTCAATCTAAATATACTTACGTATCTTTCCAATAATAATAGAGTAAAATAATGCATGTAATAATAATAATAGAGCAAAATAATGGAAATGTAATAATAACAGTAATGATAGAGTAAAATAATAAATGTATAAATAATAATAATAAAGTAAAATAATAAATGTAATAATAGAGTAAAATAATATAAATGTAATAAAATTGAGCAAAATAATAAATGTAATAAAAATAATAGAGTAAAATAATGTAAATGTAATAATAATAATAATTTGATTAAAAGAATAAATAACTTTGACTCGAGTATAAGTATGCCTTGAAGCCGTTACTCGATGGCTGCGAGCCAGTAGGTTGAGGGTGAATCCAGTGAAGACGGAGATCTTGTGGTTTGGTCGTCCAGGTGATGGGGATGTCCAGCTTCCAACCCTGGACGGCGTGGCGTTATGCCCATCGCCTTCTGTAAAGAGCTTGGGAGTTCATTTGGACTCCCAATTGACCATGGAGACCCAGGTCTCCATGGTCAGCAAAACTGCTTTTTTCCATCTCAGACAGGCAAGGCGGCTGGCCCCCTATCTATCCCGGAACAACCTGGCCACGGTGATCCAAGCCACGGTCATCTCGAGACTGGATTACTGTAACGCACTCTACGTTGGCCTTTCTCTGTCGGTGACCCGGAAGCTCAAGCTGGTGCAGAACACTGCCGCCCGACTCCTGTCTGGTACCCCAGCAGGTTGTCACATAACACCTACCTTGCAGGATCTGCACTGGCTTCCAATTGAGCACCGGATCACCTTCAAAGTGTTGGTACTCACCTTTAAGGCCTTGCATGGCCTGGGGCCAGCGTATCTGAGGGATCGTCTCTCCCCCTATTGCCCTATGAGATCACTTCGGTCTGAAAGTACCAACCTGTTAGCTATCCCATCTGCGAAGTCAGCTAAGCTAACGGCAACCCGCAGGAGGGCGTTCTCCGTGATTGCGCCCACACTGTGGAACGCCCTCCCAGCTGAAACGCGTGCCATTCAAGATCTTCTGCCTTTCAGGCGGGCTTGCAAGACCTATCTCTTCCAACAGGCCCGCCGATTCTGTAATATGTTACACTTGTTGTGCTTTGAACTCTGCACATCATGCTGTTTTTAATCTTGTTGTTTTAGACTATGTGTTGTATTTTGGCGTGTTTTTTAATCTGGTCTTAATATGTTCTGAACCTTGCCTGTGTGAGCCACCTCGAGCCTCCCGGGAGTGGCGGCATAGATACCCAATAAATAAATAAATAAATAAATAAAAGCCAAGGAGGGCTTTTTCAGCCTTAAAAATGGCTGAAAAACTCAACTTATACTCGAGTATATATGGTAATTTGTTGTCCATAGGAATTTCCGCTGTTAAGAGTGTTACAGTGGTAATCTTTGACAGTACATTCCCAGGGACGAGGTGCCAAAATGCCTTTCATCTTGCAGGTGAAATAACACAATAGAGGAATCCTTCCAACAACATTTTTTGAATTAAATTTAGGTTAAATAATCCTTGTTAATCTAAAATGCAATTTGAATCTGTTGTTTTCCCCGCCCCTTGCAACACATGGCCATTCCCTCAGCAGTGTGTGAATGGAGTATTTCTCTCTGCATTTCTGCACAAGTCTTCCATGTCAGAAAGAGCAGAGTTTCTGTCTTCTGCTCTTACTGAATTGTATTGGCAGCTACCTCTGAACCCTCCTTTCACACATTTTGTGCTGCTGGTTCTTAGCCAGGCTGCCATTGCTGCCTGGCAGACTTGCAGTGGGCGATGGAGTTGGCTTCTGTGTTGGCCTCCATCAGAGCAATTTGGAGCTGGAGGGAATAGAACTTTAAAGAGAGAAGTGATTTATTTCCCTCATTCTTCCCTTTGAGATCTTTTTAAAGACTTCAGTGGTATTGCACAGTTCGCAATCGATTAGCCAAAACCCCATGCTTAATTTTATCTAAATAAATGTTTTAAATTGATGCTTTGCCTTGTTAGATTATACAGTATACACTTTCTGCTCTTTGAGCTGAGTTTTTTGCACAGTGCTGTCAGCATAGCTTTCACTGTTCCTCTCAGTCATTCTTAGTCTTCTTTGATTACTCCAGAGTTGTGGAAGTTATGGCTCAAGTTCAACTACCAAAACACAATCCATTTTTAATTTGTAACTTTAAGATTAAAGTAAAGTAACAGTTAAGGTTTCCCCTTGACATTAAGTCTAGTCGTGTCCAACTCTGGAGGGTGGTGCTCATCTCCATTTCTAAACCGAAGAGCCGGCATTGTCCATAGACACCTCCAAGTTCATGTGGCCGACATGACTGCATGGAGCGCCGTTACCTTCCTGCGGAAGCGGTACTTATTGATCTACTCACATTTGCATGTTTGCAAATTGCTAGGTTGGCAGTAGCTGGGGCTAACAGCAGGAGCTCACTGTGCTCCCCACATTCAAACCACCAACCACCTTTCAGTCAGCAAGCACCACCAGGGGACCCTAACTTTAATATTAACCCTTCAAAAAGCAATCTGGAGAGGAAAATTTGCAAATATAAACCAGAATGAGTTGAAGCAAAATATTTTAGTTAGTGGAATTAAAATGTCTGGGTTTATTTTCCTTGTTTCCTCAGTGGCCTACACATAACACAGCCCAACAAAATACATTCTTGTTATCTTGGTTTTTATGCCTGTTCCTGAGGTCGTTTAGCACAGTGATTTTCAACCTTTTTTGAGCCGTGGCACATTTTTTACATTTACAAAATCCTGGGGCACACCATCAACCAACATGACACAAAATGACACTAACACAGTAATACATATAGTTAATATGTTTTAAAATGTATTTATATACTCACTTAGTGTGAAACCTGGGCCTGTTTCGATGAACACAAAATAGATATCTTGGCAGGAATGGCAGTTGCATCCTCAGTGAAAGTGAATCCAAATGAAAGATAGCTTTCGCTGTATTGCCTCGAGCTCTCCGTCTTTTCTTTTTTCTTTTGTCCGTCACTCATATTAGGGCCTTCATCTGTGTCATAATTTTGTCCTGGGCCCTGTTCGGCATTTACATTTTCCCTTCTCAAAAATTTCTCTATCACTGTCACTTGCTGTGATCCCAAATTGCCACTGTCACTTGATGCACAGCTGCAGCACTAACTCTAACTTTGTTTACTTAGCCACGCCTGAGCGAATCTAAGATGGCGCGACCATAGCACTCTCATGTCACTTCTTAGGTGACACGAGAGCGCTGTGGTTCCATTTCTTAAAGGGACAGATGCGCCTTATAGTTTATATATGAATGAAGCTCGAAAATAATTTTCCACGGCACACCTGATAATATCTCACAGCACACTAGTGTTCCGCGGCACACTGGTTGAAAATTACTGCTTTAGCACACTGATTCAGAAGACTGCATTGGATAGACCACACCAGATCTAGTTTCTTAGATATGGCTATCATGATTTTCTATGGGTGAGAAGATGGCAACTGATAGATGGCATATGGGCCAGCTTTTAGTACAGCAGGTTAATCACCAGCTGCAGCTATAGTATTTCTTGCCAACCAAAAGGTCGATAGTTCAAAGCCGGGTCAGAGTGAGCTTCTGACCTTCAGCCCATCTCCCTGCCCATCTAGTGGATTGAAAACAGCAATGTGAGTAGATGAATAGGAACCGCATTAAGCAGGGAAGTATTTAAGGCACGGCGTTTTGGAGGAAAGTTTACGAAGGAGATGGAGCGACAGCACCCTCCTGTGGCCGGAATTGAGCACAGCCTCCAAAAGATGCCAAATGATAAGAAAAAGTCTAAATATACCTCTATCTATTGTCTGTCTTGTCATTGTATAATCATCATTGAATGTTTGTGAGCCGCCCTGAGTCCCCTTTGGGATGAGGAGGGCGGAATATTAGTACTGTAAATAAATAGATATTTTCTGAATCTCAAAACTAGAGCTGATGGAGAAATCTGGTGCCATTTTTGGAATCAGCGGGTCAAATATATCCAGAAACAAGGTTCCCATTTGAAGCATCATGTGTGTTGGCCAGTGTAATATTTCGGTTCTGCCTTGACAAACTGGGGGAAGTTATGTTCCATATCTTCACAACAGGGTTATATTTCTGTTCTCCTCAGGTGGTAAGTTCAACCAATGGGGAGCTGAACACGGATGAGCCAACGGGAGCCCCCTCCAATATACAACTGGCAGCACACCCTGAGGTGGAAGTAGTGGAGGAAGCTAAGTATGTTTGCAGGCAAGCTTTCCCCTGCATCACCTGTTTGTTTTTCTGTCTTTGATGCTTGTTTCCATAACCTATCAAACCCTTTAGTATTTTTGCATGATGGCTGCAGTTCTGCTGGTGGCAGTGCCGCTTCTTTTCACTCGTGCTGCCTGGATAGCGCTATATCTGGCCAGAGCATGTGCTGCAAAGTTAGACATAAACATTCCCGAAGATTTGCAAATCGCATGTGTAGAAAAGTTTCTCGGAAGTAGGGCTGTAACCTTCAGTCCCTCAATGCGATCGTAGGTACCCTTTCATTTGACTCTGAGGCCATGTGTTTGGACTCATAACCGATCCTTGCAATGATAGTATTTTGAGATATCAATCATGTTGTTAGTTTTATATTTGCCACAGAAATCATGAATTTTTTTTCCATTGCTGCTATCCCCCGGGTGGTATATTTTGCACGATCTGTTGCCGCCACATGCATTGTGACGTGGAGTCTTTTCCCAATGATCAGCCATCATCTCGTTTTCTCATTATGGGAAAGAGGTTCATCAAAGGCTTCATGGGGTTAAGGCACCACACTTTGACTGACTTGCCTTGTCACTCCCCATAAACCTAATCATACTTGGAATCCCCCCCCTTTGTTTGTTTGTTTTTGTGTTCCTTTTTGCAAGCTTTGAGGCCCTTAATTCCCTTTGCTGATAATGGCTTTAAAACATACTTGCCAGAAAAGCTCGCAATGCCTTTAATTGTGCTTCAGGTCTGACTCTCCAGCTGAGATGAAGTAACCGCCTAATACTCCATTGCCCGAGAAACAGGTTATCGATTTGCAAACATTTCTGTCATCTCTACTCAGGAGAGCTTCAGTGCCACCTCGAGGCAGGATTTTCATGTGTTTACATAAATAAAATTCAGAATGCTTGTGGCAAACTTTTGCTTTCCCTATTAATGGTTTAGTCATGGCTGCTCTGCAGATTGTTCATGTAGTTTTGTAGATAAAAGTGGGGGTTAAGTTCATTGGATACATAAGTATTCTGCTTTGGGGGAACCTGGGCCTCTCCCAGTAGTTTAGCACTAGCTTCCAGCAAGTTCCACTCAAATGGGCTGAGCCTCAGTATGATTTGCTTGCGGTGTAATGTTGTTTTTTTTCCTGTGGCACAGCAAGTTAGATCATGACTTTTACCTGTGGGATTGTACAATGGAAGACATTCAGAAGATCCTTAAGGAAATATTCTTCTGTGGCAAACTTACTAATATTGTCATAGTCGAAGCACCATCTCTTAATGCCAGTGTGGAAATATAGTATATACTTGAGTATAAGCTGAGCTTTTCAGCCCTTTTTTAAGGTTGAAAAAGCTCCCCTTGGCTTATGCTCGAGTCAAGGTTATTTGTTATTTTACTCTATTACTCTAATTACATTTATTATTTTACTCTATTATTATTGTTATTATTACATTTATTTACTCTTATTTATTATTACATTTATTATTGTACTCTATTTATTATTATTACATTTATTATTTTACTCTATTATTGTTATTATTACATTTATTTACTCTATTTATTATTACATTTATTATTGTACTCTATTTATTATTATTACATTTATTATTTTATTCTATTATTATATTACAGTTATTTTACTTTATTATTGATACATTTATTATTTTACTGTTATTACATTTTCATTATTTTACTCCATTATTTTTATTTTTATTACATTTATTATTTTACTCTATTATTCTTATTGCATTTTTTATTTTACTCTATTATTCTTATTGCATGTATTATTTTACTCAATTTTTATTATTACTTGCATTTACTCTATTATTATTATAACATATAAATTATTTTACTGTATTTATTATTTTTCTCTAATATTATTACATTTATTATTTTACTCTATTATTATAATAATTATTTCTATTTCATTTATTATTTTACTTTATTGATTTTTATTGAAAGGATACGTAAGCACATTTACATTGAAGAAGGTTAGAATAATGGTTTGATCAGAGCTGGACAGTCTTATCTTAAATTACAGTTTTATGTTAATATTCAAAAAACATTTAACCTTCTGATGCCTCGGTTAATGTAATTTTATTGGTATCTATTTTTATTTTGAAATTTACCAATAGCTGCTCCATTTCCCACCCTCATCTTATACTTGAGTCAATACATTTTTCCAGTTTTTTGTGGTAAAATTAGTTGCCTTGGCTTATATTTGGGTCAGTTTGTACTCAAGTATATGCAGTAAATCTTTTTCTGTTCACTGAGACACATTCCCAAGGAAATGCATATGGGATTGCCTAGCTATGCAGTGTACATTTTGGGAGAAATTAAATTAAGTATACTAATGGAATAAAGAAGGTTCTGTTCTAGTACAAAAGGTTTGCGACTACTATGCAGCACATTGCATCTCCTTGCCACATGACCCTTCAAATTGAATCTCCAAGTCTTATTTGCTGTTTTCTGTGTATGTCCCAAATGTCCATATGTTTTATGAAGTTGCAAGGATTTCAGTGAACATAATATTGCTATAGTGAGGTGCAATTATGCAAGAGAAGTGAAAGATACCCCAATCCTGCATATCTGTCTGTAGCCAAGATTGGATCTAATAATTGTATATACTGTAGTACTGAACTGTAAGTGAATGTTTGGGTTTCTTGGCAGGTCAGGAAATCTATCTTTAAGGTTTACTTGACTTTACATACCACCATTACTTCCTCTCTCTTGTCCCATCTTGAACTTTTACTCGCCTTTTCTTGCCCATTGCCTCCCATCCATGACTTACTATTATTTCTTTATTTGAGCATCAGCTTATGGGATTCTGAAAAGTACTAGCAGATATTGAAATTTTGGGAGTTCTCCTTCCTTGCCAGATCACTCATGCTTGCTGTGTGCTGCACATTTATCTTGCTCCTAAAGCCATCTTGTCTACTGTCCATCCATCTTTGCAGACTTTTAATATCTAAAAATCTATTTTTGCCTGAAGATGTTTTCCCTTCAAAGTCATTATTCTGCCTTTTGTGTTCTATCTGATACTTGTTGTATCCCAGAGCAGGAACACCTCTGTACTTAATCACCACACCAGTTAAGTCAAATCAGCAAGCAGTTTATTATTTATTTATTTATTTATTATTCGAATTTATATGCCGCCACTTCCTGAGGGCTCGGAGCGGCTCACAATTACAGTCATATTAAACAAGTAGACAGGACAGTTAAACACAATCTAGAGCATAATAAAATTAATATCCATCAACATTCTACTAGACATCCAGGTCTGAGCACCTCTAGTAGATGTAGGCTTGTGCCTAGCACCAAACCTCCCTTCCCCGTGCTCATCCAGAGCCATCTCACTTGGGGCTTGCTAGGTGCCCAGTGTTCGACTGGTCCCCTGAACAGGGGACAGGGCAAGGCTACGAGCCAAGCCTTCAGGGTGGTGAGGCCAGGTGTAAAGGCTAGGACTTCTGGGTAACATGGCTGACGGGGAAATGGCCCAGAAAGCTCCAAGTCCAGGTTGTTTGTAAAAAAAAAACTGGGAAAGGTTCCTAACCCCAGTATGCTGGGTGGGCACCCTATCCCCATTTCCCTCAGAGCCAGGGCTGCTTAGAATGACAGATCCTGATTGTTGGGGAAAGGCTGAGGCTGCGGATCTTGCCCAGCTACCAAAGCCTACCCCCCAGTAAATCTTGGTCTTAAACCTTCTTTGGTGAAAACCGCGTTTCTGGGGTCTATGTCTCGAAGGTCTCAAAGTTTGTCAGTTTCAATGGTTTGGCCCCTCATTGTACTCAGAACCTCTGATCCTCCGGGGCATAGTCCAGTCTTGGTTACATTTCCCTCTTCAGTGTCCCGTCTCATTGCAGTCGCGAGGCTCTGGGGATCGACAGGAAATCCCTTGCCTGCTGAAATGGCTCCTTCCAGTCTCTCGCGAGAGGTTGAGTGCCCATCCAGGTGTCGCTTCCTCTTCTGGTTTAGGCTGATGTGGCGCCTGCGCCTCCCAGGGCTCGATGAGGGGGACGACAGCCCACTGGCGGCATCTCCAAGGTCAGCCGCCATCTTCAGAGCTCGCCTCTCTGAGAGGGAGAGGCAGCGGCACCAATGGTGGTTCCTTATTGAAGGATAAGTAAAAATGGTAAAAACAGTATAGTCCAAAACAGTATAATCCAAAAATAATAGATAGTCCATGAACTTCAAGTAAAAACAAAAGTAAAAACACAAGATTCAAGGATGCAAAATCTAGAAAAACAAGACAGCATGGAGATCCAATACACAGAACAGGTACCCGGCAAAACATGAAACTAGAAATCCACTTGGAAACAAGATGTTCATGAAACTCTCAACGTTGCCCAGTTGCCCAGACTGATCTAAAATCCTTTCCCCGTCTCATATAAAGCTTTTCCTGTCTCATGAAACAAAAGGAAAACGTTCTGTTTACCAACAACCAGACAAGGACTCCTTTTCTCTCTTTTCTAATAAACGGGCTGACTTTGGCAAGCTTGGGAATTTTCTCGTAGTTTACAAAAGTCTTGCCTTCTATCTTCTATCTCAGGCCTGGGCAAACTTTGGCCCTCCAGGTGTTTTGGACTACAACTCCCTAGCGGCTGTTAGGAATTGTGGGAGTTGCAGTCCAAAACACCTGGAGGGCCAAAGTTTGCCCAAGCCTGTTCTATCTCATTAACTTCTGCATCTGACAATTCATCCTCCAAAGACAGTTCCCCAGACAAAGTCTGCCGTGGGCAGCTTTCAGGAATGTGACCTTCAGGGTCTTCAGGAGAAGCACTCTGTTCATTTTCAGGCCGTGAAGCCTTAGGCCTTTCAGCAAGGCCGGACTTGAAAGCTCAGGCCCAGGAAAACCATCATTCCCGTTGACATCAGACACAAATCAAGGGAAACTATAACAATACTGGAATAGCTCAACAATCCCCCACCATCAATTCTCTTCAGTCAGTACTTTCCTGCCACTTTCCCCTTGATTTGTTGATCTTTCTCTGATTTATTCTTCCCCTTAAACCTTCAAGTGCATAAACCCCCATGATAATTTCCTCGTTTCCATACAGCTATCATTCTATGTCCCATTAAACCAAAATGCCTGTAATACACTGCTGTCATGAATGTCAATGTTGTCATCTAATTCATATCAACTTTCCTCCACTCTTAGTTTTTTGCTAGGTAGGCTTCACTGGCAGGTTCTATAATCCGCTTTTCCCTTATCATTTTCTGTTTTTTAAAAATCACCTTGATTCTTCTTCACCTTTTTGGTGTTTTAAGTACTCAGTTCACTCTGTCATCTGGGAATGTTTCTTCACTTCCATCTTGTGAGGGCTATTTTACTTTTGTGTTTATTGTTTTTGGCCATATTAGGAGGCCACTACTACTCAAAATAGGAGCCTCCAGTGGCACAGCGGGTTAACCTGCTGAGCTGCTGAACTTGCTAACCGAAAGGTTGGTGGCTCAGTGGTTCCCAACCTGTGGGCAGTGGCCCACTGGTGGGCTGCGAGATCTAAAATAAGGTTTTCTGTGGGCGAACAGATGGCGACTACTGGATGGCATACGTTCTGTATCAAACTAGAGCTGCTGTGGTCAATCCAATACAATTTTCTGAATTAGCACCCAAATAACCAAACCAAATTTAAAGTTGTCCAACAAGTGACTTGTAACCCTTTTGATATTAATGTTGGAGAGTGGTCCCTGGTTCAAAAAAGGTTGGGAACTATTGATTTAAACAGATACTTGAATCTGAGCCCTTCTTGCCTGCTATTTTAGTGTTCACGCCTAATCTAGAGGTGCATAAACTGGAGGGGCTATAAATGTGTTTAAGTCAAATTCCTGCAACTTCTGCCCATTGACCAGGCAGGCTGGGGCAGAGTGGAGAAACCTTGTTGCTTGCATCTGGCAGAGTGTCCTAAAGCACATTCCCTTTAGTGAGAAGGCTCCGTTGTCTCATGAAAGCAGTCTCGGCAACACTTCTGTTATATTATCCCTCCTATTTCAGAAGGATCAGGTGAAACCAGGTTGGAGAAGGCAGGTGGGCCTGGTGTGTACGCACATCTGCACTGCATGTTTGCATGCCCAGCCATGACATGCTTCCATCTCACCTCTTAAACTAATGTTTCCTTCCTTTATTTTTCCGTGTTTTTTATTTGTCTTTCTTTCTTTCTCCTCACACTGTCTGTTGTAGCTGCCTGAAAATGCTCAACTTGTGGTGAGTCACTCTCTCTGGTTCAGATACAAGGGGGAGTGATCAGTATTATGGCTGGGCAGATCTGAATGGAAAGCAACTAGGTGGGATGCACTGGAACAGCCTCCATAGGAAAAAGGAATCAGGCAGGGTTTAGTTGGCTAGTTTAGTATTGACACATTCAGACCCATCAGCTTAAGTGGCTGAGGGAGAAAAGGAAAGGGCCTGAGGCTATTAGGAATTCTGGGAGTTGAAGTCCAAAACACCTGGAGGGCTGAAGTTTGCCCATGCATGTTCTATAGTATAGAAATAATCTTCTGGATTTGAAGCCCCAACTGTTGTTAGGTATGATGCTAGGCTTCTTTCAATAGACATCCAGATAATCACTTCCCTATGACTCCCTGCATTTTTCAAGATGGGGAATATTAGTTGGTTCATATGTCTTTAGCTTTGAGAATGAAACCATTTTTTCTCTTTAGTGGACCCTCCAGATCTATGGGTTCTAGATCCACATTTGTCACCGACTGTGGATCGCCATACCCATATTATTAAGTGATGATGACATGAATAAGGACACGCCTAAGCATGTTATTATCTGCGTTTTGCAAAATACTGTTTTGATACCTGGGTACGCAAGAGGTCCTCCACACAATTAGAGGTCATAGAATCATAGAACTGGATGAGACCTCATGGGCCATCCTCCAACCCCATTCTGCAAAGAAGCAGGAAAATCGCATTCAAATCACTCCCAACAGATGGCCATCCAGCCTCTTGTTTTCAAGCCTTCAAAGAAGGAGCCTCCACCACACTCCGGGGCAGAGTTCCACTGCGTGACAGTAGGAAGAACTTGATGGAGATCTTCCTAATGTTCCGGTGGAACCTTTTTTCCTGTAGTTTGAAGCCATTGCTCCGCGTCCTAGTCTCCAGAGTAGCAGAAAACAAACCTGCTCCCTCCTCCCTATGACTTCCCCTCACATTTTGATCCATGGCCCTCATCATGTTTCCTCTCAGCCATCTCATCTGTAGACTAAACATGCCCAGCTCTTTAAGTTGCTCCTCATAGGGCTTGTTCTCCATACCCTTGAGCATTTTAGTCGCCCTCCTCCGGACACCTTCTAGCTTGCTAACATCTCTCTTAAAGGTCATTTTGGAACATTTTATTATTTTTGAAAACTTTTTTTTGCAAAAATAATTGTTGACCCATGAATGGCTGCTTGGGGCAACAAAACGGCCTAGGGGCTGCATGGAGTCCATAAGCTGCCCCTTACCCCAATCTTTGAGAGACTAGAAACAAGATCTGAGTTCACACATATGGTTGAAAGCTCCTCCAGCTAGGAGAGAAACCTACTATTCCCCCCCCCCCCTAATGTCGTTATTACCCTCTGCATTTGTGCCATCTCTTTAGCTTGCTTGATCTAGAGTCATTCTCTTAAAACCATCTAGATTGTTTTGCCGTGTCCTGTATTCATTCTCTGAGCCTTAACAGAACCAGCAAAAGCACAGAAGCTCTTGTCTATGTTGCAGAAATCAAGAGACACCGCTTTAATAGCCACAGAAACAGGCAGATTATCTTTCTAGCTATGTCCATGGTAGCAGCTGGAGTGTTTGGTCTCTTTAGTTGACTTGGAAATAACCTAACTATGAGGGATACAAAAAGTAGACTACTCAAATACAGTATAATGACTTGCCAACAGCACTTGATATCCCTTGACGTTATTCCTGTCGGTTGGATGATGGGATAATGGGATATGTAATCCTTAATATCCACAATTGAAGAGAATAAAAACTGCCAGCAGAAAGTGGCTAATGGATAAGTGAGTAATCAGCAAAAAGAATAAAGCTTGGCTTCTTGTAAAAAACAGGCACAATACTTTATTTACAAAAATAGTTGCAGGCAAACAAAAAACAGCAACATGCTTTTTGGATAAGCAGTCTGTGTAGAAGAAGAAAACAAACATATAACGTAGTTTTCCTTCAGTACACTCTTCAGTAACAAGCTATAAACAGCTTCTGTGTTAATTCACACAAAAAAAGTATTGCAGCTTCCAGCATTCCTGTCAGCATTCCAGCATTCCTGTCAGCATTCCAGCATTCCTTCCAGCTATCACAAGCTTGAAATACAGCAAACAACTTAGTGAAGCATATATAGGATACTTGCTGATACAGATACAGCTGCTCCAAACATTGGATATAGATCCTCAAAACAAACTTGTCCTTTTGGCATTATTTTGCCTGACTCCGTCTCACTTCATAGCTGGTCTTGAAGTTCAGATTATTGAAACAACACACGCCAGGAACAAAACATAAACAGCCAGGACACAGATAACATTTGAGGTCAATAAATGCATTTCTCCAAGCTATAAATGCATTTCTCCAAAGCTATGTTGAGACTTTCTTTTGGCTTCTCCGGCTCTTCCAAAAACATTCCTTGAGCCAGCCAGCACACCAGCCTCTTCATTCCAGCCTCTTCACACCAGCTTCTTCACACCAGCTACACTGGAGATTTATACACACAGCTGCCCCACCCCTCCTGGAGTCAGGTAAAATGCAGCTGCAGCTATTCAAATACTCTAACAATAGCTTTTACTCCAACATATAAACTAAGAGAAACAGATACTCAAACCCCAAACACTTGTTTGATATCTTTATATTCTGACAATTCCATCCGAGTACTAACCACAGCTGACCCTGCTTATCTATCAAGATCAGATTGGATCTGGTGCCTAATATATCATCTATCTGTTGGGTGAGTGGGTTTATTAATCAAAATCCCTTCTCATAAATGCACAGCAGAGTAACTTAGCAGCAGCACCAGTAACCCAAAGTGATAACAGAACAAAAAAAAAAAAACACAGACCAATGTTATATCTTCCATAGGAAACTTTTCTTTGTAGTAAAATAATATGGTTGCACTATTTACTATTTACAAGAACTAGGTTTCCATAACACAAATAAACAAATACATAGTAGCTTTATACACACAGCAATCTTTATACTGGAGCTTTCTCACACAGAGGTTTACCTCACACTCCTCAGGACGACACTAGCTTTGGTCCACTAACTTTTAACAGGCTTTGGCCTGCTTACTCTTTCAGTGCTTGACTCACACTTTTGTAATCAAAAATACCCAGTTAATTTTTAATATTTCTGACATGACTGGTACTCAGAACCAATAAAAGTCAAGGTTGATAACATTTTTGAAACTGAAAACATACTTGGCTCTTTAGTTTGTTTTGTTTTTAGAGGGTGCCACTAAATAATGGTATTCTGAATGGATAGTCGGTTGCAGCATCTCATGATGCTCTGGATGGTCCCATACATCTTGAAATGGCTTCTTAGCTATCACTGCAGGCACGAAGGCACCATAGACATGCCCTGCTTTGTGCTTCAGATCATGATCTTAATCCTGAGCAAAGACAAACAACATTCACTTCTCTAATTCCTCATATATTAATTTGCCTTTTTGATTGTTTTTTGTGCTTTGTAAAATGCACATCTTCTTGTTCCTTGATCCGTCCCGTCCCCCCCGTCCCCCCAGGGTAAGCTTTTCATGGTACAAACTTGACTACATGAGTATAGATGGTAAACCCAATCACTTCTCAGATTTTGAGCCTTGTTCTATTCCCAGCCATTTTGGAATATGTTCTTGGTATCACTCTCCACCCAAAGTGGGTGAAATGATATATTTGCTCCTGCCTTTACATGGAAAATGCATCTGAGTCGAAACTGGCAATGAGGAATCCTGTGGGAATAGATGGAGAGTCACGAAAGATGTTAGTCAGCAAGTCAAAGGGAATTGTCCAATCATTGCAATAAGATAGTGAAGCTGGTATGACTGGTTAGCCTGTTTAAATATTGTACCTAATAATCTTATACATCAGAATATATTGTTTCTGATTGTCATTTTTTATTATTCTCTGTCTTTGAACCTTTGAACAGAAACTTCTTCCTCACTCCTGAAATATGTGCTATCCTGACGGTTCTTGAATGTCCTTTGGAAAACACAAGGGAAGGGAGATTTTTCTCCAAATACGGCTACAGTGGAATCCACTATACTAACACTATATGAAATTACTTAATCCTGAAATAATTCCCAGGTTCATGTAGCTTAGTATTGACTTAACTTGACAGGTAGCGGCTTTTCAGAATTTCAGATAGGAATCTTTTCCGATTGGAAGGCAGATCATGCATTCTGAGCTTGCATGATTTGCAGTTGTCCGGTATTCATTCTATGAGACTTAACAGGATCAGCA
The DNA here is from genome assembly GCA_030556195.1 of Anolis apletophallus. Classification (NCBI taxonomy): domain Eukaryota; kingdom Metazoa; phylum Chordata; class Lepidosauria; order Squamata; family Anolidae; genus Anolis; species Anolis apletophallus. The sequence goes on from JARBWK010000015.1 coordinate 30,156,000, forward strand.
AAAGCACAAAAGCCATTGTCTGTGTTGCAGAAATCAAGAAATACCACTTCATAGCATGGAAACAATCAGATTATCTTTCTAGCTAGGTCAGGGTGGGCAAACTTTTTACTTCGGGAGCTGCATAGCAGGCCAGAGTGGGGTGGGCAAAATGAGAAGGGGGGGGGGTTCTCCCGAAGTCCCCTCACTGCCCTTTCCTTTCTTCCTCTTCCTCTTCTCTTTTGGATGCATAAAGTGAAGGAAAGACAGGATACGTTTGGATCCCAGATGGGTTAGCCTTGGTCAGGATGACATGGTGGGTGGGAGAGAAAAACCGTATTCATTAGACCCTGTATTGCCTACTCCTGATATAGAATCCTATAGCTGGAAGAGACCCCCAAGGGCCATCCATTCCAACCCTCTGCCATGCAGGAAGGCACAATCAAAGCACTCCCAATATTATTTATTTATTCCAAATATTTATACCCCGCCCTTCTCTACCCCCGGAGGTGGACTCAGGGCGTCTCACAGCTGGCAGTGATTCAATGCCCACATATACAGTCAATAAAAACAACAATTACACAATAAAACACATTAATCAGATTAAAACCAGTTTAAAGTACTATTAAAATACAACTATACAAATATTCCGAGTTCCGTAATCCAAAGCCAGTCCACAGTCCATTTTCGTAACACTGTCATCTTTCTATTGTCCGCCTGCTACCCAATTATCTAACCAAATGCCTGGTCCCATAACCACGTTTTTAACCTTTTCCTAAAGGAAAGGAGGGAAGAAATAGAAATAGAAGAAGAAATAGACTTGGGTTTACCCATACCTGAGCTAAGTGCATAGTAGCAGCAGGAGTTAGTGTTTGGCCTCTTTAGGTGACTTGGAAATAGGCTAACAATGAAGAATACAAAAAAGTAGATACTCAAATACAGTATAATGTATTATGCAACTGGTACCAAGGACTGAACTTTGGTCGTCTTTAATTCTAGACTTCTTCACTCAGTAGCATTTACAGTGCCACTATCACTATGGAGCAACTCATTTGCGTTGATGAAATGAAAAGTCAGAACTGAGTGATTTCCTATTTTTGTGCTTGAGAAGTGACTTAAAAACTAACTGCCATATGATATCTCCGTTTGACATCATTCTTTCAAAAATAACATTTAGGATATAGTTAAATTGGCAAGATGACAATGTTTTGACTTTCTCAAGGCCATCTTGCCTTATTTAGGGAGGACGACGTCACCTTGAGGCAACTTTTCTATGTCAAAAATGGGCATATGCTTGTCACGTGTGAGAAGCCGTCTTTAGCACAGCTCCCACTGGTGGTATAAATAGGAATACTAAGTAAGAGAAGCCAGGTGTGTTACCTAGTATATTGTGTGTCCCATCTTTCTGTGTGCTTCTCTCTGCTTCATTTCATAGAGAATTCATTTCATAGAGGAAGGCCTTGCAGTATCCACTCCAGACTTCTCATAAAAGACTGTTTTGTCTGGTTCTGTCAACTCTCCAGCGCGTGTCATCTTTAATGAAGGCCATCAGAGCAGCCTCCTACCCCTAGCCTCATGTTTCCCTTTTCACCATTCATTTACATCTGTTGTCCATTTGATCATCAATTAAAACTTGTCATATCAAAATCTAGACATGTCACTTTTTTGTTTTGTTGTAGAGGTTTTTTTTTCAATTTACCCTTTTGTGTGCTCTTGCACAGTCATTACAAAGTATGCACTCTAGGGTACATGCATTATGGTGTATGTTAGATAAATATGTTGAAATTGGGTTAGATAAACCTTCCTGACCCATGAATGGGAAGCATTCAGACATACATTCAGGAACTCATTTTGCTTCCTCAAACTCTCCGATGGGGCTATGAGCCCTTCTTATTCCAAGATATAGACCACAGCGAGCTGTAGTCAGACCTGTTCCCTGCCTTGTGCAGAGCTTCTCATATTCGTAAAGGGAGCCAAGTTTGGTTGTGTCTCCATTATAATTCTAGCTGCCCCAGCTCTATTTTCCTCAGTAATAGTCATGGAAAGTGCTTGCTTCTGTGGAATTTGGGAAAACCACTTTCTTGGTTTATAGCTCCCAGAGTTCACTGCTGCTGGAGGATTCTGGGTGTTGTGGCCAAAGAAAGAAGCATCGCCAAGCTTTGTGTCATCTGCCTAATCTGATTCTATACTTTATTTCCTCAAATGATATTGATTGTTCTTTAAACCATTTGGGAGTCGGACATGCCTCCGTGCAACACAGTTGGCTCTGTTGCTTTTCTCTATTCTCTTTTCAATAGCTTCTTGTTTTGCATGGGCTCTTCATTTTGAGATCTTTCTCAAAAACATAAACACATGCTATATCCTTATGTTTTTGCTTCCTTGGAGGACTAATAATTTTCTCCTTCAGTTGGTAGAGGAGAGTGTGGGGGGACAGTGATGGTAAAAACAGTAATGGTTGCTGAGCTAACAACACAGAGAAACACAGCGGTTGGGAACAACCAAGTAAAAAATGTAATAATTTCAGGAATCCCAATGGAAATATATATCATATATTCACAGTTTCACAAAGTTATATCATAGTCATAGTGTGACTATGATATAACTTTGTGAAATTGTGAATATATGATATATATTTCCATTGAGATTCCTGAAATTATTACATTTTCTACTTTGTTGTTCCCAACCACTGTGTTTCTCTGTGACAGTGATGGTGCCAAGGCACTTTTTGAACACTGGTGCTATAGAATATATTTTGCCGAGCACAAATGGATTAGAAGGCAAGTTGCATGTGACAAAGAAAAGTGAAAAACTCCCAAAGAGCCTTAAAAGCCTCAATTGGGTGATATCCTTCCTATTACAAAGAAAAGGCAATAGAGTTGTTGTGAGTTTTCACACTTTCCTCAAACAGACAAAGAGTTCTTTCTCCCATCCTGGACATTATTCCACAGATATATAAACTCCACTTGCCTAGTTCCAACAAACTTCACAACCTCTGAGGATGCCTGCCATAGATGTGGGTCATAGATGTCAGGAGAGAATGCTTACGGAACACGGCCATACAGCCCGGAAAACTCACAGCAACCCAGTGATTCCGGCCATGAAAGCCTTTGACAACAAAAGACAAGGTCAGGAAGTAGCTAATAAACCATCAAAAAAAAGCTCTTACAGATACCTCAGATTAAAGCTTTTTAAGTACAGTAGTATGACCGTCTTATTTACAGACGCAGTGCCCACAGTTGCACTCAAAAATTCCTTCTGCAAGTATTTGTTGGCCTCTCTTTGATGGTATGCTTCTGGCTGAAGTATAGTCAAAGGTTTTGCTATTATCCGTGGTTTCAGGTATCCATGGGAGGTTTTGGAATATATCCCCTGTGGATACAAGGGTCGTTCTGTATTTAATTCACTTTAACCCTAGCTTTTCGAGCAGTGAAATTAGTATTTTGTACATACATTTTGGGAGAGATGATGACAAAAAACACAACCTAGCTATTTAGAATACATGGATAGAAGAAAAATTAAGTAGTACTCTCAGAATTTCACTTCATATGTTTTGAAAACTCCAGATCAAGGCAACCCACACTTCTGCTGTGGCTGGACCTTCATCCCAATATGCTCTTGTTTACATCTTTCTCCTATATTCCTTTTGAAATACTCTCTTGTATTTGCTGTCAACCATGGTGGGTTTTCTCTCTGTTCTAGAAGCATCTCACTTGGGTATTAGCTTCAGGCTCTGATGTATCCTAGCAGTCAGCCACAGTTTGAAAGCATCCTGTTTGTCCAAACAAGGCCTTGTTCATTTCTTGTACTGCAAATACATAATCTCTGTTTGTGAAAGTAGTTGGTCAAAGTTGTGCCATTCCTTCAGCTCACAATCCTCCAGGAAGTGGTCTTTGGGATTGTGAGCTGTTCTGGCGGAAGCTGCAATGTCTATGTTGTTGTTGGTGTGTGTGTACATTAGTTGTGGAAAATGCAAACCAAGCCGGGGGCTAGAATTAGTCCTAGTAACCCTCATTGAATTTGCCCTTGAAAACAAAACTGCATTCTTCCCCGGAGTGTGTTGAGGCTTCTCCAAAGGCTCTTTGTTCATTCCAGTTGTGACATTTCTTCAGCACACTCCTCCAGGAAGTGGTCTTTGGGATTTGAGCCATTCTGATGGAAGCTGCAATGTCCATGTTGTTGGTGTGTGTGTGTGTACATTAGTTGTGGAAAATGCAAACCAAGCCAGAGGCTAGAATTAGTCCTAGTAACTCTCACTGAACTTGCCCTTGAAAACAAAACTGCATGCTTCCCCAGAGTGTGTTGTGGCTTTTCCAAAGGCTCTTTGTTCATCTGTTTTTTGCAGGAGAGGGGTGGGTTTGGGAGCGCATGCGCATGGGATGCTCTTGAACGTGAAGATGTTGTGCTCGTCCCTTATGTGTTGGAAAGAGGGGGCTTGCCAGAGGCCCCAGGCTGCCTGTATTGATTTGCTGTGTTCTTTGTGCTCCAGGTGCTGCTGCTTCTATAAGAGGAAAAGAAGGAAGTCTTCCCAGCGCCAGAAATGACAGGTGTTTCCTTGAAATCTTTGGGGGACTTTGTTTACCTGCTGTTCCTGCCACGTCTTATTGAATGGGGCTTCTCTTGGGGAGAGGACGAGAAACAAGGGACATTTTAAAACCAAAAAAGAGAGAGAGCGTGCAAGAGAGAGGGAGAGGAAAGGGGAGAATACCCAGAATAAACATTCAGGTGGATTCTCTAAATGTTCTCTGTTACTCACTTCACACCTGAGGCTCCTTTCGGAAGTGGGGCCACATCCTCTCAGGCACCGGTTGCCCTTGACGGAAGGATGGCTGGCTTCCTTCCTTCCTCTCTGTACAACAGTTCCACAAAGGGAGCGTTCCTGGTGAATGTGCTTTGTTCCTGCTCCCTTTCTCTTTTTTTCCCTCTCTCAATATGCTTCCTCCACTCCCTGCCACTGGCTGCGAAGAGCTTTGCGAACTATGTGTAGACTTAAGGTGGCGGCGGAGAGAATGGCTTTCTGAAGATCCAATTCCTTTTCTTCCGAGTGGCTTTGTGTTCAGCTGCTCTGGCAGCGCCGATCTGACCCTTCTTAAATCGCACTCCACCAAATTCCATGATAGTAAGCCAAGAGCAAGAGAACTGTAGTCTACTCTTCCAGTTGCCTTGATTTACTGGTTTTATGTGATGTCGCCCTTCTCAGAATGGTTATGGAGAAGTGTCTGTTCTAAAGAAGCGTATGTTCTTGCACTTTTTAATTATGTTTTAGCATTATATATGCATATGCTGTATGTGTGGGTGTTTTCCTTGTGGGTGTGATTGATGCCAGCACACATGTTCAGCCAGTGTTTTGAGTGCAAAGCCTCCGCCTGACGTCACCTTCCTGCCCCATTTGGAATCCCCTAGGACTACTCTGAGGCTTTTAGAGCTTGCTGTGGGTTGTGCACTGAAGCTTACTTGAATTTTCAGCTGCCATTTCCAGCTGTCAGTGGACACCCCCTGCCCTCCCTTGCCGTTTTCCTCCATGGTGCCTGACCAAACCTGCTTGGAACTGGACAGTTTTTTTCCTTCTGCTGACAGGTTGGGAGAGAAGTCAGCTGGGCTGAACTTTGGCAGGTCACAGAAATGCAAAGCAGACTACTGTAAGAGGAAATGGAGATATTTCAGCCATTGAAAGGGAGCAAAGCTGCTCAGTCAAGGAGAGGACACTGCCACTGCCTTAGACATCATCAGTAATCTGAACGTCCAAAGGGTTTTCAGAATGGAAAAGGCCTTGGCTTCCAGCAAAGCAGTTCCTTTTGTATTTTGCCTACACTTCTTTCTGCTAGCAGCCAGGACTGTTTCATAATGTGCCCCATGTAGTGGGCTGTTTCCACTTTGAATACACTCAGTTTCGTATTCCAGGCCTTAGTTTCCGAATGTCTACTACAGTCCTATATTTGGGATGTGGCTTGGGACAAGTGTTGGAAATGTAGAGAAATGTGTCCCCAAAGGGTGTGCTTCCTGCTGTTCTCGATTAGAAAGTAATTGGTTTGTTGAGAGCATCTAGTCTTGTGTTGTCAAGTCTTGTGTCCTCAGGGGCCTTGGAAAGCAAACTCTCTCAAGATTCTGGCATTTTGAAGTCAAGGAGGAAAGGTGTAGTACCCCTTGCCTGACCACGAAGACTCTCCTTGGGCCAGGAATGCCCTCTGCAGTGATAACTTACTTTGTTAAATTTCGCATATTCATTCCATGGTTGTAAAACCCTACTTAATCTAAAAACATAAAAGAAGTTGCTACTGCTGAGTTGCAGGTTGTTTTTCTGTCCCCATTTCATGAGCCAAAACATAGACTTGTTTTTTTGCTCATAAGCTGTTGTTCCTCAAACCTTGTGTATTTCCATTCTTTGAGTTCTGCCAGTTGCCTTTTCCCTGCTTTTGGGATGCAACTTGGAAACATGACGCACCTTTCCCTTCAGTCATTGATACGAGCAATTGTTTTTTCTGCTCCTCCGGATTGTTCTCATGTACTAAAACGAGCCTTGCTTCCCTCTCTTACCATAGGAAAACATACCTGATTTCTTAAATGGAGGGAATGTAGGAATTCACAAAGAAAGACTCTTCAATACTATGCTTTAACCTTTGCTAAATATGGCAGCATTTTCCAGCCTGTTTCCTAATCCCCATGGACTACATACCGAGAACTCATCCCAAAGGAAAGCCCTCTGTTTCCATTCCACCAGTGAGAAACTGGGATTTCCTGGGAAGCTATATTTCAAACAAAGGCCCCTTTCTTGGAAAAATAAAGATTTCTTCATGAATCCATGCAAGGAAATTTATATTAAAACATTTTGCTTCTCTACCATTTTTCAACCCCAAAGGATGACAATTTTCTGAATGCAATTTCTTATTTATGTTCATAGGAAAAACAAAAACATGTTCTGAAACAGGCTGATAAATATTCAACCTTATTTGGTATTCAGATGCTCTTCAGAAAGCAAATATATGAGAAATGTGACTTGGTGGTGCCCTCCTTCTAGATTAGTGGTGGCAATGTTATCTCACATTTCCCAAATATTGCAACTTTCAATATCAAATGCACAACAGCATTTGGGGGGCTATATGAGCCTTACTGGGTCTTCTACCTCCCTAGATCCACTGGATTAAATGTGTGTTTATCTAGATTACAATCTAGATCTTCCTCATATTTCACAAATTAGCATTTCAGATGACAAACATAGAGAATGTGTGCAAAAAGCAGTTCCCATGTCCTGAAGATGGACTCCTACTTGTTCCATGCTTTCTTTAGAAGAGTTTTATTTCGTGAGCTGATCCTGCATCCCTTTGTTTCCATGGAATAGCCAGCATTGACTTGAAGCTTCTTTGAGCCATTACGATCTTTCTCTGAAATGTATTGATCCTTCCCAAAGAACAGCAAGGCATTAAATGGCTTTCTTCCCCTTCCTTCCTAACAGCTATTTTGAACAGAACACTGCCGCCAATTATCTTCTTTTTCTAGTCCAGATCAGTGCCAACGCTGGCAAGACTCAGCAGGCATAGCTACCTATTGTTCTGAAACTTACAGTTGAGAAGCCAGAAGTAAAATTTAGCGATCTGTCTCCCTTCCCGTTCTGTGTATCTTCTCAGATATTAGAAGCCAAAGTGACTTAATTGAGAGAATAATCTTGCTCCGGTTCTTACATTTCTGATTGCTCGGCTTTTGGTTTCCTGTTTTGGTGGGAAGAAGATGTCAGCAAGTAGACGTTCGTCCTGAATGCAGAGACAGCTTGAAAGAGATATTTAAAGGATGGGCTTTCCAAGGCCACCATTTTTTTCTTGCCATTTGGAAAGGCAGATATCTGTCCCTGGACAAAAAAGTTCCAAAGTCCATCTATGTTCTTGAACTTTAAAATTAACCTTGCAATTGTTGAGGCCTTTTGGGGAATGGGAGACACCAGAAGTGCTAATAGTCTCATATCCATCTCTACAAGTAGTTCAAATATAAGGTCAGAAATACATATATATGTATGTGGGTCTCACCACTGCGAGAATGAAGGTATTCTTAAGTTTGTGGTCATTGCTTTGAAAACCTTTTCCAATATTCAGCCATAATTTTCCTTTCAAAACCAACATCTTGAGCTAGCTTTCAAATTTCCTCCACCAAAGAGCACTTGCTATTCAATATATCTTACTCTCCCTACAGTCCTAAATATGACCGGAATCCATACTGAATGCAGAGACAGCTTGAAGGAGATATTTAAAGGTTGGGTTTTCCAAGGTCACCATTCCTTCTCACCATTTGGAGAGGTAGATATCTGTCCCTGGACAAAAAAGTCCCAAAGTCCATCTATGTTCTTGAACTTTAACTTTCTTGCCATTGTTGAGGCCTTTCCAGGAGTGGGAGGCATCAGAAGTGGAAATATCAGTCTCTACAAGTAGCTCAAGTGTAAAGTCAGAAATACATATCTATGTATGTGGGTCTCGCCACTGCGAGAATGAAGATAGTCTTAAGCTTGTGGTTGTTGCTTTTGGGGAGCGGAGGCATCAGATGTGGAAATATCAGCCTCTACAAGAAGCTCAAGTGTAAGGTCAGAAATACACATCTATGTTTATGGGTCTCGTCACTGCGAGAATGAAGATATTCTTGAGCTTGTGGTCGTTGCTTTGAAAACCTTTTCCAGCATTCAGCCTTAATTTTCCTTTCAAAACCAACACCATCATGAGCTAGCTTTCAAAGCTCCTCCACAAAAGGGCACTTACTTCTCAATGTCTTACTCACTCTCTCTTCAGTCCTAAATATGACCGGAATCCATGAATTATAATAACTTCAGGGTTGGAGGAACAAACTTGTATTATTCCTTCTTGACATAGGGTCTACAAGTCTGCTTCTCCAGAACATGTTCATGTCAACGTTGCCCTGAGTTGTATGTGTTTTGAAGACAGCGATGGAAGGGAACTGCCGGGTGCACACCTCTATAAATGCAAAGCCATAGTCCTTGGTTTGTCAAAATAGTACTAAATGTTGATGAGGAACCATCATTCAGGCATCATTGATTATCAGACCTTGAATAACATAATCTTTGCTTAGAATATTAGTTTTCAGTTCGTTTTTAAGTCTTGGTAACTGAAAAATGAAAGTGCTTCCTTTCTTTCTTGGAAGGTCTAAATCAGGCATGGGCAAACTTCGGCCCTCCAAGTGTTTGGACTTCAACTCCCATAATTCTTAACGGCCTCAGGCCCTTTCCTTTTCTCCCTCAGCCACTTAAGGCTGTTAAGAATTATAGGAGTTGAAGTCCAAACACTTGGAGGGCCGAAGTTTGCCCATGCCTGATCTAGACATTGGCATGTTGTCTGGAAGTTCCAGGGCCGAAGATGGTCAGTGTGCTTTGCCTTGTCCGGTGTTTGTAGTATGCCTGTCCCAGTAAGGGTCTGGAATGGAATGGGTTTCTAAAACCTCCCCTAATATGTTTACTGTAGCGGAAGAGGACTTTGGTCCTACCAAAGTTATAGGAACGACTCTTTCCTTTGGGCGAGTATAGAAGTTGGGAGGAGAGGAAACCTTCGGATTCATACACAGCCAGCCTTGGCTCCGAGGAGGAATAATAGCAGATGTTTCTGAGGGATGCCAAACTTCTCAGCGACTAAACCTCAATCTCTCGACTAGGATTCCTTCTCCTCCGCTTCAAGGTCCAGAAGAGCCGAATGGGGATATCGTTTGGGGATGTTTCCTTACAATAATGCTTCTCCCCTGAAGCATTTGGTTTCCAGACACTCGCCGTAGAGCAGGGAGCTGTAACCTTGCTTCCAATGTGTTTTGTGGGCTTCGGATGCCCTCCCAAAGAAGCGGCAGGGGCACGCCAATCCATATGCGCAGAAAAGACTTCTCAATCACCTATCTCATCCTTTTAAGTCTGTCTCAGGAAAACGAGTGCTTTTTTTGTTCCTAAATAAATGCTTTCCCCCCAAACTGCATGGTGTGGGACATGGAAGAGGTTATGTTCTCCAGTTAGGAAAGCCATTTTGGGGGGCTGCGACAAAAGGTGTCTGCAATCTCCTGAGTTGAGAGGAGAAATGAGCCAGTTTGGGGCAATGTGGACCATACCAAATAATGCATCTTTCCCTGCGAAGAAAGGGAAACCGCAGTTTTTAAGTGGCTTGTTCCCATTGGAAACTGTGTGGTGTATAATTTATTATAATGTTTGTTTATTTCATGTAGGCCTTTTGTGCTTTTTTTCAAAACGGGATGACTGGGATAATGAGTGCAACTCTTGTTACTGTAAAGGAAAAATAAAATCAGCTGTGAAAATCTTTTTTTTTTAAAGTATTGTGTGCACATGTCTGATTCTTGTTGAAATGCCTTTTGATTTTTTTAAAGAATTGTTTTATTTTTTAACACGTGATGCAATGTTTGATTCACATCCTTCCGGCACTGCTCTTGGAACTTGGGCAGTGAACATGTAACCTTGTATTTTTAACATGAATGTCGATTTTACACATGCGTCTGAAACGGTTCGACCAGGATAAGGGCTTACAATATTATATACCAAGCGCCGGAGGGCCTCTCTTCCGGCGCTGGTTGGATCTCTCTTTGCCAGGAATTGGAGTCCTGCTACTGATCTTTCTGATGTGCCTGTTTTAATGGGACATTGCAAGAAATGTTGTGTACCTTCTACACCCCTTCCCCTATTTGCACCCTTTTAATGTAAAATAAACATCAACTTTGCTCTGTTCGTGTCTGTCCTCCTCAATTTTGTCCGGAGTGTCTTATTTCCTTGTCAAACAGGCCTGGGAATATGGTAATTGTGTTCCCTATTTTAATTTTTGTGTGTGTCAGCAGCGACTTGAGAAACTGCAAGTCGTTTCTGGTGTGAGAGAATTGGCTGTCTGCAAGGATGTTAACCAGGGGACGCCTTGATGTTTTGATGTTTTACCATCCTTGTGGGAGGCTTCTCTCATGTCCCCGCAAGAGGAGCTGGAGCTGATAGAGGGAACTCAACCAGCTCTCCCCGGATTAAAACCCCTGACCTGTCGGTCATCAGTCCTGCCAGCACAAGGGTTTTACCCATTGCGCCACCGCATTCTTCCCTATGAAGATGCTGCATGCGTATTCCCTTGTTATTTGATAAAAGGAATGTGAGCATGAATAATAATGACTCTGTCACAAGCCAGTAAAGGTGGTCCCAGTGGTGATTGGCACACTGGGTGTGGTGCCTAAACACCTTGGCCTGCACTTAAACACAATCTGTCAGCTGCAAAAGGCCACCCTACTCGGATCTGCACACATTCTTCGCCGATACATCACACAGTCCTAGAAACTTGGGAAGTATCCAACGCGTGATCCAATACAACAGCCAGCATAGTGATCTTGTTTGCTGTGTACTAATCTTGTTGTATTTCAAATAATAATAATAATAAATAAAAGGAGAGGGAAATCACCATACATATCCATCAGAAATATGGAATTTGTTTCCAAAAGGTACCAAATCCAAAATGATTTCTAGAAAAATGAGCACATTGGATTGCTGTGAGTTTTCCGGGCTGTATAGCCAAGGTCCAGAAGCATTCTTTCCTCTTGTAAGAGGTTGTGTTCCAGGCGGCTGTAAATATGTTGAGCCATGGTGTTCTGAATGTCCTTTTAGCTGTGAGAAATTATGGGATAGTATCTATGTCTCAAGGAGCCCTCAGTGGCGCAGCGGGTTAAACCACTCAGCTGCTGAACTTGCTGACCAAAAGGACAGTGGTTCAAATCCAGAGAGCGGGGTAAGCTCCCACTGTTAGCTCCAGCTTCTGCTAACCTAGCAGTTCAAAAACATGCAAATGTGGATAGATCAATAGGTACTGCTTCTGCGTTGATCTTGGAACAGTTTCTCCCCATAGGAAAGAATGTTTCTGGAACATAGGCATACAGCCCAGAAAACTCACAGCAACCCAGTGATTCTGGCCATGAAAGCCTTCGACAACATAATGAGCACATTGTTGGTTTAGGAGTAGAATATTATGCCAGATCAAAACCATCCAAATATAGGAAACCACTTTGGTCCAGGGCTTGAAAAAAAGAGTTTTATAGAATAAGAGCACATATCCTCGGCATGTTTTATTTTCCGATTCCTGATGGATTTGGTACCTTTTGGAAACGAACTCCACAAATATGTACATATCATATACAAAAATTGAATGTGATCAGCCCAAAATACAGTGTGTGATTATTTCTCTTTCTTTCGCCTGATAGTAGAAGCCGCACGCTTCCGTGTTCAGTGTAGCTCTTCTATTGGAAAACCCCCAGCTGGCCCTAAATGATTCCCTGGAATATTGGCTATTACACCAGCACCAACTGAATGGAGGCCCCTGATTAGGAATCATACTTCAGTTGATTTGACTTACCTTCCACCAAGCCCAGCCCTCTCCCCTTTTCAGGGGACCTGCCGCAAATTAGGCGCCCCTCCGAGGTAGACACTGAGAGGAGTATTCCAGTGATCTCTGGGAGGGGGAAATACGACGGTAGGCACAGGCCGAATGCTAGAGGGCAATGGAGTCATCAAAAGACTCGACCTCCCTCTGACCTGCGTCCTATCCCTAAATACATCTGTGACAGCCGTCCAGTCCTCTCCTATCCAACTCTGGTGTTAATCAATGTGAGGTCTATCAGGAACAAGACTGCCACTGTCGGAGATTTTCTCATAGACCAGCGAGCTGACCTTGTATGTATTACAGAAACGTGGCTGCAGGAGGGCGATGAAGTCCTCTTGCAAGAGCTAACTCCTCCAGGTTTCGTGGTTACTCACCAGTTGCGGATAGGGAGGAAAGGGGTGGCAATGCTCTCACGAGATAATTTCTCTCTCAGGGCGGTTCCTGGTCTGAACGTTTCCAGCATTGAAAGTGTCGGCCTTGTGTGGGATTCCAACGAGAGTGTAACCTTTCTGCTAGTGTACCGAACACCTAGCGCACCAGCGGAGAGTCTATCCCAGTTGCTAGAGTCTGTGTCAGAGTGGGCCTTGAGGTACTCTAGGCTCATCATCCTGGGGGACTTCAATGTCCACACCGACTCAGACTCTTCCACATCAGCAGCTAGGCACCTGGTGTCTTCCATGGAGACACTAGGACTCTCACTCTGTAACACCGGTCCCACACATCAGGCTGGTCACATGCTGGACATGATTTTCAGTACCAGAATCCAGGTGACCCTATCCTCAAATATCGAGGTGCCATGGTCGGATCACCATGCCCTGATAGTCTGGATAGAGCAGACCCACCCTCCCTGCAAGGGCGTCGAACCGATTTGGGTTCACCCAAGGAGACTCATGGAACCCTGAATACGCTGAGGGATCTGGATCCTGCTAGTGACTCAGTCGAGGAGCAAGTGGATACATGGAACATCAAACTATCCATTGCACTCGACGAGATCGCCCCTAGACGCCCTCTCCAACCCCGATCTCCTTGGTTTACTGAGGAGCTTCGGTTACTGAGAAGGGAAAAGAGACGGCTAGAGGGCGTGTGGCGAGCGATCCGTGATGAAGCATCGAGATCAGCTTATAAGGTATTTATGGAAACCTATGGGCATGCTATCATCGAGGCAAAACAACTATATTATGCCTCCTTGATAGCGTTTGCAAACTCACGCCCAGCTAAATGGTTTAAAATAATTCGCTCTTTGACGACGGTCCCCACCGTCCCAAACAATGATGATCAAGCCCTTACAGCTGAGACTTTTCAGAGTTATTTCACAGACAAGATCTCGATGCTCTGCCGGGAACTCTCCGCCACAATTGATACAGTTAGCGAACTTGAGACTCCGTGGCCTCTTGCGGGGCCCACCCTCGATCGGTTCATCCCACTGGACGCAGCGGCTGTCAATGAACTGTTAGCTGCAGCTAGACCAACCACCTGCTCCCTCGATCCGTGTCCCTCCTCGCTAGTGAAATCTTGCCTGGAGGGATTACGGGACCCTCTGTTGAAGATAATAAATGGCTCCCTTGAGCAAGGAGTCTTTCCAGAGGGCTTGAAAGAGGCAGTGGTTTCCTCGCTACTGAAGAAACCAAATTTAGATCGATCGGTTCCCTCCAATTACCACCCAGTTTCAAATCTCTCGTTCCTGGGCAAGGTAATTGAGAAGGCAGTGGCGGGGCAACTGCAGCAGTTCTTAAGAGGACACAGCCGGATTAGATCACTTCCAGTCCGGCTTCCGTTCAGGGCATGGGACAGAGACCGTCTTGGTCGCCATTTCAGATCAGCTTCGATGCCAGTTGGACAAGGACGGATCAGCGCTGCTTGTGCTATTGGACCTCACAGCAGCATTTGATACGGTCGATCACAACCTTTTGGCCCACCGCCTTGCCGTTGTTGGAGTTAGGGGAATGGCCTTAAAATGGTTGTTGTCCTTTCTCCACAACCAGGACAGCGAGTGGAAAGGGGAGGTGCGGTCTCCGAGAGGGCCCCTATAATATGTGGGGTCCCTCAAGGAGCTATACTTTCCCCTTTGTTATTTAACATCTATATGCGGCCACTTGCTAGACTGGTTCAAAGTTTCGAGCTGGAATATTATCAGTATACTAATGACACCCAGCTTGTTCTGAGGATGGAAGGCCGACCGGACTCTGTACCCTCTTGCTGCCATCAGTGCCTTGAAGCCATTACTGGATGGCTGCGTGCTAGCAGATTGAGGGTGAATCCAGCAAAGACGGAAATACTGTGGCTGGGGCGACCGGAGGGCGGAGTGGTCCAGCTACCTACCCTGGATGGCGAGTCACTATGCCCGTCATCCTCAGTAAAGAGCCTGGGAGTCGTTTTAGATTCTTTGCTGACAATGGAGTCTCAGGTCTCCATTGTCAGCAAAACCGCTTTCTACCATCTGCGGCAGGCTAGGCAACTGGCCCCTATCTGTCTAGGGATGACCTAGCTACAGTGGTCCAAGCCACGGTCATCTCAAAACTTGACTACTGTAACGCCCTTTACATTGGCCTGCCTTTGTCAGTGATCCGGAAATTTAAGTTCGTCCAGAATGCCGCTGCACGTCTTCTCGCTGGAGTGCCGGCGAGAAGCCACATCACTCCCATCCTTCAGCAGCTTCACTGGCTTCCGGTCAAGCACCGGATCACTTTCAAGGTATTGGTGTTAACCTTCAGGGCCTTACACATTTTGGGGCCGATGTATTTGAGGGACCGTCTCACCCCCTACCAACCCCAGAGATCACTCCGCTCTGAAGATCTGAATCTTCTCGAAGTGCCCAGCTTCAAAACCATCTGTCTGGCATCGACCCAACGTAGGGCCTTTTCTGTGGCGGCTCCAACTAGCTGGAACTCCTTGCCAGCGGAAGTTCGTGCCCTTTCGCAGGGCTTGTAAGACTCACCTCTTCAAGCTGGCCTTTGACTGCTGAACTTTTAATTACACTCAGCTAAATGATCTCGGTTAATTCTACTACTGATGTTTTAACTGTTCTGCTTTTATGATTGCAAGCCGCTCCGAGCCCTCGGGGAGTGGCGGCATATAAGAATGAATAATAAATAAATAAATAAATAAATAAATAAAGATTGCCGTCTACATTGCTGTGTGGTTGACAAATGGAGACCCCCATCTACAGTGTCATGTAATTGCAGTTTCAGAATGCAGTTTAACTGGATTCCACTATGCAACCCAATTTTTGTTCCTAGTTATTAAATGTCATTTCCTAATTGGTTTCCGTGTTTTTCTATCATAAAAACACGGGAAAAGTTTATCAAACTTCGTTTTTGCGGGAGGGACATTTTGCTCTAGTTTTTCATTGAATGCCTCATTGAGTCTCAACCAATTCAACATAGCTTGTGGCAGCGACCGACAAAAACAAAGTTTCTGGAGTAGAACAACTACTTTTGAAGTAAGTACTACACAAATAAACAAGAAATAATACTATCAAACCAGGAATATATTTTTTTCTCCAAATTCTGTTACAGTTATATGACTTCACCGCTGTATAATGCAGTTAAAATATATTCAGAAATTGCATTATATGGCCTTGCAGATGGGGCCATCGTGAATGATACTGAACTATTCCAAATGGTGAAAAAGTCCTATAAAATACTTCAACAGAAGTACTGTATAGAACAGAATTCAATGCATTTAAATACTACTGCACGAGGCAGGCAAAAATCATTATTTTATATACACATACAGTTTGCAGGATTACATACTATATTACCAAAGCATTGTGATGGAAACTAGAATCCTGAAAGACCTGCAGCTGCACTGTTGGTATAAACCAGGCATGGGCAAACTTTGGCCCCACAGGTGTTTTGGACTGCAACTCCCATCATTCCTAACAGCCTACTGGCTGTATATTATATATTATATGTAATATTACTAATAATATTGCAATGTACTGGTGTAGTACAATATAGTACAATATACAATGCTAATATTGTACTATGCTAATAAATATAATATATTGTATGTACATATATTGATCATAATATTGTAATACAATATAATGCTAATAATACAATATAATTTATTATGTTTTATATTATATGTAATATTACTAATAAGATTATAGTATAATAATTTATAATAGTAATATTGTGGTATAATATATATAATGTAATATTTATTTATTTTATTTAGAACTTTTACATCCCGTTCTTCTCTACCTCCGTATTGGGACTCAGAATGGCTATATAATAAAATGTGTGCATGTGCATATTTCAGTACATGTATATATGTGTGTATGTGTGCATGTTTTTATGTATATATGTGTGTGTATGCGGCGAAGACCAACAGCAACATCCCTTCCTGCCTTTTGTACTTCCTTTCTTCCCTCTCCCTTCATCCTTCAGCTTTTCTCTTCTCTCTGTCCTCCTGCCTTTCCTCCCGCCCTTCCGTCTTTCCTTTCCCTCCTTCCTGCCATCCCTCCCTTTTCTGTATCAGTCCTTGCTCCCCTTGTCTCCCTCCATTCCCTTCCTACCTTTCTTTCCTTCCTTTTGCTGCTCCCTTCACCAGCTTCTACCTCTTGTATTGCCTTTTCTTACCTGTGTTTTCTCTTCTTCCTTCCTGCGTGACCTCTTTCCGTCCTTCCTTCCCTGTTTCCGTCCCTCTTTCTCTCTTTTCTTCCTCCTCCCTTACCCTCCGTCATTCCCTCCCTTTGTCCATCCCTCCTTTCTTCTCTCCTTCCTTCGTGTGTGTTTGGTTTCCTTCGTGCTTTACCTCTTTCATGGCTGTCATTTTTCTTCTTGTCTTCTTCCTTCCTTGGGTCCTTCCTTCCTTGGGTCCTTCCTTCCTTGGGTCCTTCCTTCCTTCCTTCTGTTGTTCCTTTGGGGAAGAAGGAGGCTGGGAGGATTGCTGCAGCAGTGGCCTCCGGAGCCTGGGCAGCGACACCAAGCGAAGCCCCGGCTTGGCAAAGGACAGCGGGTCTCAGGGGTGCTCACACTTTTTCAGCATGCGAGCTACTCTTAAAGCAACCAAGCCCAAAAGATCTACCTGCCCCCGCCGCCGTGCACTCCCGCCGCCGCACGCTGTTGCCACCGTGCATGCTCCTGCTGCTGTTTTCCGCCCGCGCAGCGCTTCTTCCGCCTGTGGGGCATTGCAGGAAGGAGAAAGCACAAGGCGGGGCATCCAGAGGGAGCGCTGCGCCCTGCCTGTCTCGCCGGCAACAGAGGCTGCACAGCTGCTTCTGGAAGAGAGAGAGGCAGGGCGCTCCCTCCAGAGGCCCCGCCTCGTGCTTCCTTCTTCCTGCAATGCCCCACAGGCGAAAGAAGCACTGCAAAAGTGGAAGCCAGCAGCAGGAGCGCGTGTGCGCGCAGGGTGTGCGCGCGCATAGCAGGAGCGCCCCATCCGGCTGGTGAGGCCCGAAGATCACCTGGAAGAGGGCTGAAGATCTACTAGTAGCTCCCGAGCTACCGAATGAGCACCCCTGGTGGGTCTCCTTCCTCCTTTTAGGTCTTCTTCAGCCACCGCCAGTGCCGGCCATTCTCCTGCGGTGGTGCTGGCTGATGAAGAGCTAAAAGGAGGAGGGAGGCCCGCTGTCTTCGCCGAAGCCTCGATTGGTGCCGCGGAGGCCTCCAGAGGTCGGTCCGCAGCAGCAATCAAGGCCCTTTTCAGTCTTCTGCAGGCAGCGCCGCTGCCAGCCATTCCCCCGCTGGCCACAGGAGACGGGTAAGATGGCGGGCCTTCTTCTTTTCTCCGTACTGGCGGGGGAGGAGGGAGGGGTTTGTGTGCGGTAATGAGTACTACGCGTGCGTCGTCTGTGTTTGCCGTGGGGGGTTCTGGGTGTTGTAGTCCCTTTTTGTGTTTTTTACCTTTTTATTTTATTTGGGGGGTTGGGGTTGGTGGTAAACATACCTCGTTGCGTGGGGATTTTTGTGGTGTGGTTTGGTGTTTGTGGGTCCAGCGGTTTTGCTGTCTATAGGCTACTAAACACCACACCTCTTCTTATATATATATATTTTTTTTTTTACCTATTTATTTTATTTATATATATAAATATATATATATTTTTGTGGCGTGGTTTGGTGTTTGTACACACACACACACACACATATATATATATATATAATGTATTGCATGTAGATATAACTTGTCAGCCACTCTGAGTCCCCTTCGGTGTGAGAAGGCCAGGATGTAAATGTAATTGTAAATAAATAAATAAACCTCTGGATCTCACCCAGGTGTATCTTCCAGGACCCTACCTGTCTTCCAGGACCCTACCTACCTGTCTTATCTCAGGTGCCAAAAAGCCTTGCAGCGCTCTACCTCCCTCTAGAGGCGAAGAGCGGCATCGCGCGCTGGTCCTCTGGGCTGCGTAGTCTCGCCCACTCCCTTGCCTCTCCTTTGTTGCCGCTTGGCCCAATCAGCGCGCGGCTGCCCTCCGTGCCGCCTCCCCATTGGCCGAGCGGGCCTTGCCCTATGCGAGGCTTGGAAACGTGGCAATCCCTTTGTCGCCGGCCCCTCCCCCTCTGGAGATGGAACGCGCCAATCGCGGCCGCTGAGGGAGAGCGCTCCGCCCGGATTGGGGCCGTACCATCGCTGCGGGGCGGAGGGGGGGGGGAGGCAGGCCGAGGCAAGGGGGCGGATGCTGGCGGCGCGGCGGGGTCTGTGGCCGGGCGGGCGCTGCTGGGGCTGCGAAAGGAAGAAGATGAAGCTGGCGGCGGCGGCGGCGCTGCTGGGCCTCGGGGGCTCCCTCCTGCTCCTGCTCTTCCCCGCGGCCCACGCCGAGGAGCGCAAGAAGGGCCCCAAGGTCACCGCCAAGGTGAGACCCTCGCCCGCCTCGCAAGGGCCCCTCGGGACAAGAATAGGGGGGCGCGGCCCCTTTAAGAGCGCCAGGCCTCCAGCTGGGACTCCCTTGGCAGGCCAAGCACACCAATAGAATACATTATTATCATCTATTATATGTATTATATATATATATATATGCTTTATATATTATATATTATATTATATATATGTATGTATTATCTATATACTATATTTATAGTCTTTTGTAGTAGTAGTATATAATTATATGTATGTAGTATATAAATAATCTATTATATATACTATTACTATATATAAAATATATTATAATATATAATTATATATATTATATGTATTATATATATAATCTTACATATACTACATATATATTATTATATTATATGTATGTATTATATATATAATGTATTATATATACTATATATATAATCTATTATATATACTATATATATAATCTATTATAATATATAATTGTATATATTATATGTATTATATATAATCTATTATATATACTATATATATAATCTATTATAATAATAGTATATAATTATATATGTGTGTATTATATAAATAATCTATTATATATACTATTACTATATATAAAATATATTATAATATATAATTATGTATTATATGTATTATATATATAAATAATCTTATATATACTAGATATATATTATATATTATATGTTATATATATAATGTATTATATATACTATATATATAATCTATGTATATATATATACTATTATAATATATAATTGTATATATATATACTATATATATAATATATACTATATATATAATATTATAATAATATTATATAATTATTATATTATTATATATAAATCTATTATATATACTATATATATAATCTATTATAATAATATTATATATATATGTATTATATACATATAATCTTATATATACTATATATTATAATATATTGTAATCTTATATATATATATATATATATATATGTATTATATATAATAATATATGTATTATATATAATCTATTATAATCATATTATATAATTATATATATGTATATATCTATTATATATATATATCATATACACATAGATATATGTCTGTGTATAATGTATTTTGGGTTGGTGTGAGTTTTCCAGGCTGCCTGGCCATGTTCCAGAAGCATTCTCTCCTGACGTTTCGCCCACATCTATGGCAGGCATCCTCAGAGGTTGAGTGGTCTGTTGGAAACTACGCAAGTGGGGTTTATATATATGGAATAATGTCCAGGGCGGGAGAAATAACTCTCAGTCTGCTTGAGGCAAGTGTACGTTGAGACAAGTGTACGTAAATGTTGCAATTGGCCACCTTGATTTGCGTTGAGTAGCCTTGCAGCTTCAAAGCCTGGGGTAATCCTTTGTTGGGAGGTGTTCGCTGGCCCTGATTGAACTCCCCTGCATTTTGAGTGTTGCTTTCTATTGATTGCCTTGATTTTAGAAGTTTTTTAAAAATACTGCTAGCCAAATTTTGTTCATTTTCATCGTTTCCTCCTTTCTGTCGAAATGGTCCACATGCATTATTATGTGAGAACACAGAAATGCTGGACCGCTCTTAACAACCACCATGTCAGACTACAAAGAGAAGCCACTAAAATCCACACGCATGTCGACAATTTCAACAGAAAGGAGGAAATCCTGAAAATGAACAAAATCTGGCTACAAGTATTTTTTTAAAAAAAATTCTAAAATCAGGACAGTAAATAAAGAGCAACACTCAAAAAACAGGGGGATTCTAGACAGGAAACAATCAGGGCCAGCTAACGCCTCCCAACAAAGGATTCCCCAAGGCAGGAAGCAGCCAGGCTCTGAAGCTTTAAGGCTATTCAATGCTAATCAAGGTGGCCAATTGCAACATTAACATTTGCCTCAAACAGATAAAGAGTTCTTTTTCCCACCCTGGACATTATTCCACAGATATATAAACCCAATTTTTCTAGTTTGCAACAGACCTCACAACCTCTGAGGATGCCTGCCATAGATGTGGGTGGAACATCAGGAGAGAATGCTTCTGGAACATGGCCAGAAAGCCTGGAAAACTCACAGCAGCTCAGTGATTCCGGCCATGAAAGCCTCTGAGAATACATTACACATATCTTGTTTTTATTTGATTTATAAGTATAATAAATATATACATTTATGAATCTATTCATAAATGTACATATGTGTGTTTATTATATTTTGTTTTATTCTATTAATTTATTTATTTCATATATATTTATACCCCACCCTTCTCTGCCCCCGGGGGGGACGGGACTCAATACACATATTTAAGAATAATTACACAATTTATTTAATCAGAATCCCAGATTCCACCATAAATTGTATTTCTAAGGAAGGAGCTCCTGCAAACAACAGAGTTGCGAACCTCGGGTTCCCCCTTTTCCCTATTGGGATCTTTAGTCCTGTTGAGAGCGTATGTATATATTTTGGGGAGAGAAATTGCAAATAATAATAACAATAATCCATAATAAGCAGTTGTTTTGGGTATATGTTTTTGGAGGGTGCCCAGAGACTGTCGTCTCTGTGATGCATGTGCTGCATCTTCCCATTCTTTAATAGCAGCTTCATGCCTCCACTTACAGCAGGGGTGCCCACACTTTTTCAGCATGCGAGCTACTTCTAATAAAACCAAGTCTGAAAGATCTACCAGGGCGGAGCAGGGGAAAGGGGGCGGGGCTTCACACAGCCTGGCTCCGCCCCCTCCCACTCTGGCTTTATCGTTTCCACGGCTTCTGGAGGCAAGGGGGGGGGGGGAATGCCAAGCCAGTAGTGGCTATCTATGCGACTACTGCCTTGGCATTCCCCCCCCCTCTTCCCTCCAGAAGCTGCGGAAGCGCTAAAGCCGGGGGGAAGGGGGCGGGGCTTCGTGCTGCCTGGCTCCGCCCCTTCCCCTCTGGCTTTAGCATTTCCACAGCTTCTGGAGGCAAGGGGGGGGGGAATGCCAAGCCAGTAGTGGCTATCTATGCGACTACTGCCTTGTCATTCCCCCCCCCCTTCCCTCCAGAAGCTGCGGAAGCGCTAAAGCCGGGGGGAAGGGGGTGGCTTCGTGCTGCCTGGCTCCGCCCCTTCCCCATCTGGCTTTAGCATTTCCACAGCTTCTGGAGGCAAGGGGGGGGGATGCCAAGCCAGTAGCGGCTATCTATGCCACTACTGCCTTGGCATCTCCCTCTCCCTCCAGAAGCTGCAGACGCGCTAAAGCCGGGGGGAGGGGGAGAGGCTTTGCGCGGCCTGGTGCTGCCCCCCCCCTGGCTTTAGCGTTTCCACAGCTTCTGGAGGCAAGGGGGGGGGGATGCCAAGCCAGTAGTGGCTATCTATGCCACTACTGCCTTGGCATTCCCCCCCCCCCCCCTTTCCTCCAGAAACTGCGGAAGCGCTAAAGCTGGGAGGAAGGGGCGGGGCTTCACGTGGCCTGGCTCCGCCCCCTCATAAGTGCCCCATCCAGCTGGGATCGACCTCCTTCGGTCCTGGGATCGACCAGTCGATCGCGATCTACCTAATGAGCACCCCTGACTTACAGGATCGGGCTTTAGGTCATACTCTTAAATACAGAATAATAGGGATGGGACCATGATTGTTCTACATCAGTGGTTCTCAACCTGTGGGTCCCCAGGTGTTTTGACCTACAACTCACAGAAATCCCAGCCAGTTTACCATCTGTTGGGATTTCTGGGAGTTGACGGCACAAACATCTGGGCACACACTGTTCTATGTAATGTCTGTATGTGGTTCAAAATAGACCTTGTGTGTCTGCGATAGAGAGGACTTGATGAATGATATTAGTCTCACAGCTATGTCAGTGCGAAACCCACTCACCAGGAGGATCCTCCCAAATAGTATACCCCTAGCATCCCCTGACTAGCTTTGCAAGTAGGAGGAGAGGAGTTGCCATCTAGTTCACCTGAAAAGGCCCGTCTCCCTGCTCAGGGAAGGCTAGGGTGTAAAAGCAAAGCAGAGGCATATCTGAATGTTGCTCTGGGCCGGAGTCCTTTCCATGCTTCAGCGTTACTGCCAGGTCGGTGGAACAGTTAGCCTTAAAAGCAGGGTGGGCAATTATTTTTTCAAGGGGGCCACACGAGACCCAAAAAATATTATGGAGGGCCGCACCTAAAGGCTGAACTACATTCTAATCCACATTATTTATTTATTTATTTACTATATTTACTATATATTACCCATCATTAATATTAACATATTAATATATCAAGAAATATTCATATATTATTAGTATTAATATCATAATTATTATAGTATAGTATATAGAGAGAGATTATAATATATTGAAATTATAATATAATATAACATATTATTTATTATATTATTATTATTATAAAATAATAAAAATCACTGAAATAAAATGAAATTCAAGAAGACAAGGTGCGAACCAAGATAGATAGAATGGCCCAATGGACCCAGCCCAGAGGATAACAAAGCGGACCCAGCCGCCACCGCAGCAGAGCAGAGTAGCAGACGATCGGAGGCTGTAGGCCTCCGCCTGCTCTCGCCCCCAGCTGATCGCCCTGCCATGGAGTGCCTGCCATCCCGGCTTTGGAGTGCCTGTCATCCCGGGAGGCAATCCAGGCCTGCAGTGGGAGCAGTCGGCGAGCTGTGGCGGGTGATCGCCCTGGCGAACCGGAAGACAATAAAGTCTTCCGGGTCGCCAGGGCAGCTTGCCAACTGCTCCCGCTGCAGGCCCGGATCACCTCCCGGGATGCAGGCACTCCAAAGCTGCCACTCCTCCAATTGTTCTCTGGAGCTGTGGGCTGTCTGCCGACGCAGGCCTCACCGCCCACAATAGGATGGCGGCAGCGGCACTACTTCCTCTTGGCCCCGTCCCCGACACCCTTCTCCCGGGCCGGACAGAACCGGCTGCCGGGCCGCGGGCCATATATAATAGATTATATATATAATACATATATATAATTATATATATTATATGTATTATATATATAAAATCTTATATATACTAGATATATATTATTATATTATATGTATGTATGTATTATATATATAATCTATTATATATACTATATATATAATGTATTATATATACTATATATATAATCTACTATAATAATATTATATAATTATATATATTATATGTATTATATATAATCTATTATATATACTATATATATAATCTATTATAATAATATTATATATATGTATTATATACATATAATCTTATATATACTATATATATTATATATATGTATTATATATATAATCTATTATATATACTATATATAGTCTATTATAATCATATTATATAATTATATATATGTGTTATATACATAATCTATTATATATATGTATATATCATATATACACATAGATATATGTCTGTGTATAATGTATTTTGGGTTGGTGTGAGTTTTCCAGGCTGCCTGGCCATGTTCCAGAAGCATTCTCTCCTGACGTTTCGCCCACATCTATGGCAGGCATCCTCAGAGGTTGAGTGGTCTGTTGGAAACTACGCAAGTGGGGTTTAGATATCTGTGGAATAATGTCCAGGGTGGGAGAAATAACTCTCAATCTGCTTGAGGCAAGTGTACGTTGAGACAAGTGTACGTAAATGTTGCAATTGGCCACCTTGATTTGCGTTGAGTAGCCTTGCAGCTTCAAAGCCTGGGGTAATCCTTTGTTGGGAGGTGTTCGCTGGCCCTGATTGAACTCCCCTGCATTTTGAGCGTTGCTTTCTATTGATTGCCTTGATTTTAGAAGTTTTTAAAAAAATACTGCTAGCCAAATTTTGTTCATTTTCATCGTTTCCTCCTTTCTGTCGAAATGGTCCACATGCATTATTATGTGAGAACACAGAAATGCTGGACCGCTCTTAACAACCACCATGTCAGACTACAAAGAGAAGCCACTAAAATCCACACGCATGTCGACAATTTCAACAGAAAGGAGGAAATCCTGAAAATGAACAAAATCTGGCTACAAGTATTTTTTTAAAAAAAATTCTAAAATCAGGACAGTAAATAACGAGCAACACTCAAAAAACAGGGGGATTCTAGACAGGAAACAATCAGGGCCAACTAACGCCTCCCAACAAAGGATTCCCCAAGGCAGGAAGCAGCCAGGCTCTGAAGCTGCGAGGCTATTCAATGCTAATCAAGGTGGCCAATTGCAACATTAACATTTGCCTCAAACAGATAAAGAGTTCTTTTTCCCACCCTGGACATTATTCCACAGATATATAAACCCATTTTTTCTAGTTTGCAACAGACCTCACAACCTCTGAGGATGCCTGCCATAGATGTGGGTGGAACATCAGGAGAGAATGCTTCTGGAACATAACCATACAGCCTGGAAAACTCACAGCAGCTCAGTGATTCTGGCCATGAAAGCCTCTGAGAATACATTACACATATCTTGATTTTATTTGATGTATAAGTATAATAAATATATACATTTATGAATCTATTCATAAATGTACATATGTGTGTTTATTATATATTTTTTATTGTATTAATTTATTTATTTCATATATATTTATACCCCACCCTTCTCTGCCCCCAGGGGGGGCGGGACTCAATACACATATTTAAGAATAATTACACAATTTATTTAATCAGAATCCCAGATTCCACCATAAATTGTATTTCTAAGGAAGGAGCCCCTGCAAACAACAGAGTTGCGAACCTCGGGTTCCCCCCCCCTCCCTATTGGGATATTTAATCCTGTTAAGAGCATATGTATATATTTTGGGGAGGGAAATTGCACATAATAATAACAATAATCCATAATAAGCAGTTGTTTTGGGTATATGTTTTTGGAGGGTGCCCAGAGACTGTCGTCTCTGTGATGCATGTGCTGCATCTTCCCATTCTTTAATAGCAGCTTCATGCCTCCACTTACAGCAGGGGTGCCCACACTTTTTCAGCATGCGAGCTACTTCTAATAAAACCAAGTCTGAAAGATCTACCAGGGCGGAGCAGGGGAAAGGGGGCGGGGCTTCACACGGCCTGGCTCCGCCCCTCCCCCTCTGGCTTTACCGTTTCCGCAGCTTCTGGAGGCAAGAGGGGGGGGGGGGAATGCCAAGCCAGTAGTGGCTATCTATGCGACTACTGCCTTGGCATTCCCCCTCTTCCCTCCAGAAGCTGCGGAAGCGCCTAAAGCCGGGAGGAAGGGGCGGGGCTTCGTGCTGCCTGGCTCCGCCTCTTCCCCTCTGGCTTTAGCATTTCCACAGCTTCTGGAGGCAGGGGGAATGCCAAGCCAGTAGTGGCTATCTATGCGACTACTGCCTTGTCATTTCCCCCTCCCCTCCAGAAGCTGCGAAGCGCTAAAGCCGGGAGGAAGGGGGCGGGGCTTCGTGCTGCCTGGCTCCGCCCCTTCCCCTCTGGCTTTAGCATTTCCACAGCTTCTGGAGGCAAGGGGGAGGGGAATGCCAAGCCAGTAGTGGCTATCTATGCCACTACTGCCTTGGCATCTCCCCTCTCCCCTCCAGAAGATGCAGAAGTGCTAAAGCCGGGAGGAAGGGGGCGGGGCTTAGTGCGGCCTGGCTCCGCCCCCTCCTCTTGCTTTTAGCGTTTCACAGCTTCTGGAGGCAAGAGGGGGATGCCAAGCCAGTAGTGGCTATCTATGCCACTACTGCCTTGGCATTCCCCCCCTCTTCCCTCCAGAAGCTGCGGAAGCGCTAAAGCCGGGGGGAAGGGGGTGGGGCTTCGTGCGGCCTGGCTCCGCCCCTTCCCCCTCTGGCTTTAGCATTTCCACAGCTTCTGGAGGCAAGGGGGGGGGAATGCCAAGCCAGTAGTGGCTATCTATGCGACTACTGCCTTGGCAGTCCCCCTCTTCCCTCCAGAAGCTGGAAGCTTTCGTGCTGCCTGGCTCCGCCCTTCCCTCTGGCTTTAGCATTTCCACAGCTTCTGGAGGCAAGGGGGGGAATGCCAAGCCAGTAGTGGCTATCTATGCCACTACTGCCTTGGCATCTCCCCTCTCCCCTCCAGAAGCTGCAGAAGCGCTAAAGCCGGGAGGAAGGGGGCGGGGCTTAGTGCGGCCTGGCTCCGCCCCCTCCCCTCTTGCTTTAGCGTTTCCACAGCTTCTGGAGGCAAGAGGGGGGGGGATGCCAAGCCAGTAGTGGCTATCTATGCCACTACTGCCTTGGCATTCCCCCCCCCCTTTCCTCCAGAAACTGCGGAAGCGCTAAAGCTGGGAGGAAGGGGCGGGGCTTCATGCGGCCTGGCTCCGCCCCCTCAGAAGTGCCCCATCCAGCTGGGATCGACCTCCTTCGGTCCTGGGATCGACCAGTCGATCGCGATCTACCTAATGAGCACCCCTGAGTTACAGGATCGGGCTTTAGGTCATACTCTTAAATACAGAATAATAGGGATGGGACCATGATTGTTCTACATCAGTGGTTCTCAACCTGTGGGTCCCCAGGTGATTTGACCTACAACTCACAGAAATCCCAGCCAGTTTACCAACTGTTGGGATTTCTGGGAGTTGACGGCACAAACATCTGGGCACACACTGTTCTATGTAATGTCTGTATGTGGTTCAAAATAGACCTTGTGGTTCTGCGATAGAGAGGACTTGATGATTGATATTAGTCTCACAGCTATGTCAGTGCGAAACCCACTCACCAGGAGGATCCTCCCAAATAGTATACCCCTAGCATCCCCTGACTAGCATTGCAAGTAGGAGGAGAGGAGTTGCCATCTAGTTCACCTGAAAAGGCACGTCTCCCTGCTCAGGGAAGGCTAGGGTGTAAAAGCAAAGCAGAGGCATATCTGAATGTTGCTCTGGGCCGGAGTCCTCTCCATGCTTCAGCGTTACTGCCAGGTCGGTGGAACAGTTAGCCTTAAAAGCAGGGGTGGGCAATTATTTTTTCCAAGGGGGCCACACGAGAGCCAAAAAATATTATGGAGGGCCACACCTAAAGGCTGAACTACATTCTAATCCACATTATTTATTTATTTATTTACTATATTTACTATATATTACCCATCATTAATATTAACATATTAATATATCAAGAAATATTCATATATTATTAGTATTAATATCATAATTATTATAGTATAGTATATAGAGAGAGATTATAATATATTGAAATTATAATATAATATAACATATTATTTATTATATTATTATTATAAAATAATAATAAAAATCACTGAAAAAAATATGACATTCAAGAAGACAAGGTGCGAACCAAGGTAGATAGAATGGCCCAATGGACCCAGCCCAGAGGATAACAAAGCGGACCCAGCCGCCACCGCAGCAGAGCAGAGTAGCAGACGATCGGAGGCTGTAGACCTCCGCCCACTCTCGCCCCCAGCTGATCGCCATGCCATGGAGTGCCTGCCATCCCGGCTTTGGAGTGCCTGTCATCCCGGGAGGCAATCCAGGCCTGCAGTGGGAGCAGTCGGCGAGCTGTGGCGGGTGATCGCCCTGGCGAACCAGAAGACAATAAAGTCTTCCGGGTCGCCAGGGCAGCTCGCCAACTGCTCCCGCTGCAGGCCCGGATCACCTCCCGGGATGCAGGCACTCCAAAGCCGCCACTCCTCCGATTGTTCTCTGGAGCTGTGGGCTGTCTGCCGACGCAGACCTCACCGCCCACAATAGGATGGCGGCAGCGGCACCCCTTCCTCTTGGCCCCGTCCCCGACATCCTTCTCCCCGGGCCGGACAGAACCGGCTGCCGGGCCGCATCCGGGCCGCGGGCCGTAAGTTGCCCAGGTCTGCTTGAAAGGCTTGCTAGGCTCCTTTTTCCTTGTCCTCTTTTTTGGCTGGGAGATCCAGCCGGTCAAGCAGATCATTTCCAAAACTATGAGAAGAATGTGGCCCTTCAGAAAATGTTGGATTTGCAACTCTCATCATCTCTAACCATCAACTAATTTGCCGAGGAACCATGGATGTTGCAATCCAGCAGCATTTGGAGGACAGCACACTTCGGATTCCTGGCACCATCCTTTTTCTCGCTGCCATGGGGACTAAATGGGAGTTGGAAAACTTGGATTCGACTCAGTGGTGGTGCTGCTGCAGCTCCTTTGCTCGCTCCCAATCCTTTTCACAAAGCAGCCGCAGCTTGATGTCAAAGCACGTGCTTTGAATTCAAAAAGGCCTAAAATCGATGGTTGGGATGCCTACTTAAAAGGGGGATCAGGTGGGACGTTCGCTTGCGGCCTTGGAGAAAGCAGCTGTTAATTACAGCAGGCAGCATAGGGCCAAGTGGGCGAATACCCACCCAGGGCAGCTCCCTTGATTCCTCTTCTCTCCTAGCTTTACATCTCAATCTATTGTGTTAATTCCTTTGTTTTGACAACTGCATGTTTTCATTGGCGTATGACGGTAATTTATAATTTACTCTGAAGTCTCGTCTTTACATCTTGGTATATACATTATCTAAAAAGATACACAAATGCACAGAGAAAGCTGCTGTTTATTATGTTGCTTCCAAATTGGCTTCATTGTTTCTGTTTATCAAGTCAAAAGAAGCTCCCGGTGGCTCAGTGGGTTGAACCCTAGTGCCGGCAAGACTGCTGACTGACAGGTTAGGGATTCAAATCCAGGGAGAGCAAGTAGAGCTCCCTCTGTCAGCTCCAGCTCCCCATGTGGTGACATGAGAGAAGCCTCCCACAAGGATGGTAAAACATCAAACATTTGGGCATCCCCTGGGAAACGTCCTTGCAGACAGCCAATTCTCTCACACCAGAAGCAACTTGCAGGTTCTCAAGTCGCTCCTGACACACAAAAAGGTCAAAATTGAGTACCAAACCCACCACTTCCTCTGCTTCCCTTGTTTTTCTTCTTCCCAGTCCAACATTTTACTGATTTAGGTTATGGATCTTAAATCAGTAAATCCATTTACTAGTTTTTGAGATTTATGTATTGCTGCAGATGGTTGGGTGAGTGGGCTTATCAACAAAAGATCTTCCTCATAAATGCACAGCAGAGTAACTTATTAGCAGCAGCATGACCCAGCACAAGTAGCCAAAAGTGATAAAAAGAACAAAAACACACAGACCAATGTTATCTCTTCTATAGGAGGCTTTTCTCGGTAGTAAAATAATATGGTTGCATTATTTACAACAATGGTGGTCTGTGGACCACCAGTGGTCCCCAAGAACAAAAATATGGTCTGTGGCCTCACCATTACTACACTGTTGCCTTGAAACCACGCGGCGACAAAAGTGACTGGTCTCGCGAAACTTTCTTATAGTGCCGAGGCAACAGGGATGTCGGGAAGGGAGAGGATGACTAAACACAAAAGAATATTACTACCACATCAGCTCTAGATTATTAAATATGGTTTTCTGTGGGTGAGCACATGGTGACTACTAGATGTCATATGTTCTGTATCAAGAAACTAGAGCTCATGTGGTCTATTCAATGCAGTTTTCTGAATCAGCACCTCAAATAACCAAACTGAATCTAAAGTTGACCAAAACTGATTTGTAAACCTTTTGGTACTAATAATGTAAAGTGGTCCCTGGTCAAAGTGGTCCCTGGTCAAAAAGACATAGTAGCTTAACACACAGCAGCCTTCATACTGGAGCTTTCTCACACGAGGCTTCTCTCACGCAGAGGTTTACCTCACACTCCTCAGGACGACACTAGCTTTGGCCCACTGACTCTTAACAGGCTTCGGCCTACTCACTCTTTCAGTGCTTGACTCACACTTCTGCAATCAAAATACCTAGTTATTATTATTATTATTATTATTTGGACTTGTACGCCACCACTCCCCGAGGGCTCGGAGTGGCTTACAAACGTATAAAAGCATCACAGGAGTAAAACAATATATTAAACTAGACCAATAAAGATTTTCCAGCTTAGCGATCAAAGGCTGGCTGGAAAAGGTGGGTCTTGCAGGCCTTGCGGAAAGAGAGTAGATCATGCAAGGCCCGCACATCGCTTGGAAGAGTGTTCCAGATTGACGGCGCTACTACAGAAAAGGCTCTGCCGGGTTGATGTGAGGCAAATTGCTTTAAAAGTTGGCACTTCCAGGAGATTCATTTGTTCAGATCGAAGTGACCTTTGGGGTTGGTAGGGGAAGAGATGGTCCCTCAGTTACAGCGGCCCCAGACCATGCAAGGCCTTGAAGGTTAACACCATCACCTTGAAGGTGATCCGGTGCTCGACCGGAAGCCATTGGAGCTGCTGGAGGATGGGTGTTATGTGACATCTCACTGGAGTCCCAGTGAGAAGTCGGGCAGCGGCATTCTGGGCGAGCTTTAATTTCCGGATCACTGACAAGGGCAGGCCAATGTAAAGGGCGTTACAGTAGTCCAGTCTCGAGATGACCGTGGCTTGGAGCACTGTGGCCAGGTCGTCTCTGGATAAGTAGGGGGCCAGACGCCTAGCTTGCCGCAGCTGGAAGAAAGCGGTTTTGCTGACGGTGGAGACCTGGGCTTCCATCGACAGCAGCAGGTCCAAGACGACCCCAAGGCTCTTTACTGAGGATGTGGGGCATAATGCCTCGCCATCCAAGCTAGGCAGTCGGGCCTCCCCACCCACCGGGCGGCCCAGCCACAGTATCTCCATCTTTGCTGGATTCACCCTCAATCTACTAGTTAATATTTAATATTTCAGACAGATTAGGATAGAATTGCACTGAAAAATACAGCTCTAAAATCACATATAAAAATAAAAGGTTTGATGGTTTAAAAGCTTCTGCCTGATTTCTAAAGTATAGGCTTTGTTGGAACTATTATAACTTGCCAAAGGTATTCAGTCTGTTCTCGATCCAGATACAAAACAGGTTATTACAAGAAGAACTGAAAGGCGTTACTTTTTGAAGTTTAACTTCCAGTTATCCGCCAGCAAAGGCTGGGAATTGTAGGAGCAATAGCCCAAGCATGTTAATGTTTCCACTGCACTCGGTCTGCAATGCCTCTTTTTCCTGGGGTCTTCTCTAGGTATATTTTGACATGCGGATTGGAGAGGAAGATGTGGGGCGCATCGTCTTCGGCGTCTTTGGAAAGACAGTTCCAAAAACAGTGGAGAATTTTGCTGCCTTAGCCACAGGAGAGGTGAGTTGTATCTTAAGTCCAGAACAGTTCTAACTGATAGTCATGGAACAGCCCGCGGTAGTAAACATCAACTGATCACCGAAACTGCTAGTCTTCCTATGTGTTGAATATTTTTTTTTAATGTGTTACATTGTTTGCAATACTGATTTTATCCTTATTTTGTATACTACTCTGCTGTTGGAGCTTTTATTTGAAATGACCTGACGGTTACTCAATAAGCGTTACTGACTAGTTTATAAGTACACACACATACCTCTAACTGATAGTAAAGATAGAAACTGGAGTCTGAATATTTTTTTTTGTTCAATGTAGTCATGTGCATTTTAGCTAAAAGGCATACCGTTTTCGGTTCTGTTTCCATCTGATCCTTCATTTCATTTAACAGAAAGTTACCCGATGGAGCAATAGTGTTTTTTGTTTCATTCGGCAGAGATTCGGCCCATTGGCTACAATGGGAAACTTTAAAGACTCGATCCTCACCCATTTTAAGACCTATCTGCATGAAACCTACATCAGTTGTAGACCCCATTTACAACTGCAGACCTGCCACGTTTCAAAACAATTCACCAGTGAACCGATTTTTAAAACATTATTTTAAGTTTTAAACATACAGTAACCTTTTTTAAAAATAAGGCAGACCGTAAGAGAGCGTTCTGGGAATTGTAGTCACTGGTCGTGTCCATCATTAGCCAATCACAACATGGACACCACAAGACTTTTTATTGGCTAAGTCAGTGTTTCCCAACCACTGTGCCGCGGCACACTAGTGTGCCGTGAGCGATCACCTGGTGTGCCGCGGGAAAACCTCTCTTCCCCCCTCTCTTCCCCCTCCTGCCGAACTCCTGCTGCTGCTGCTTGCGGGGGAAGGAGGAGGAAGGGCCGGGCGGCGGCGAAGAAGAAGGGGCTGGGGCGCCGCCTCCTTCGTCCCCGTGTTTATGTGTACCAACTATTACTACATTTGGCATTGGCTGGACGTGATAGCCTTTCTAGTGACTGTAACCTGTTCACCAGTTATACACGAGGGACTCATCTAATTCCCACCTGGAATGATACAGGAGCATATATATAGAAGGTGGAAGCCTCATTATTATTCCATGAGGTGTATTGATGCATAAGAACAGTATTAGTGGACTGCTTTGAAGCTATATGGATACATTTTTTCTAAACACAGAGAGAGACACAGCTGTTGAGCAAGACCTTCGTGTGTGTCTTTCTGCCATTCCTGGCAGGATATCTATGTTGTGTTCATCAAAACAGGCCCAGGTTTCACACTGAGTGTATAAATACATTTAAAAACATATTAACTATATGTATTACTGTGTTAGAGTGTCATTTTGTGTCATTTTGGTTGGTGGTGTGCCCCAGGATTTTGTAAATGTAAAAAAAAGGTTGGGAAACACTGGGCTAAGAGACACACAGAGAGAAAAACTTTAACTACTAGCCACAGATCTCCCGT
Organism: Anolis apletophallus; assembly: GCA_030556195.1. Classification (NCBI taxonomy): domain Eukaryota; kingdom Metazoa; phylum Chordata; class Lepidosauria; order Squamata; family Anolidae; genus Anolis; species Anolis apletophallus. The sequence continues at coordinate 30,189,626 of JARBWK010000015.1, forward strand.
CTTAGGTTTTTTGTGGACTTAACTCTTTCAAAAATATTGTCTCTGAATTCGTTTCACTGGCATTTCATCTCTCTTCCCCTTTCTGTTTTTTGGAAATTACATGAAAATGGTCTTCCGAAAACTACAAATCTTTTCGTTAACAGTGATTCGGGCCCAACTCTAGTTAGATGTATAACTACTTACCAGCTTCCTTTCATAGGAGAAGATACCTCTTGCCAGTCAATGAATTGGAGGTGCTGTGATGTGAGATGGATCAGGATGGGTTATGGAGGACTTTGGGAAGTGGCATGCAGGCTATGATTTTGTGGTCCTCATAATATTGTTCTTTATTTTTTTCATTTCCAGAAAGGGTTTGGGTACAAAGGGAGCAAATTTCACCGTGTGATCAAGGATTTCATGATCCAAGGAGGAGATTTCACCCGGGGAGATGGAACAGGAGGTGAGACACAAGACAGCACTCCAGGGCAGTCTGAACTTTCCCATGTTCTCTCTTATTGCCAGAATCTTTGGATGTCTTGTGCAGAATGAATGTGCTGCTGCAGCCGAGTTAGTTTTCTCTGCCAGCAATATCTAGCATTTTGGCATTAGTCTTCTAGTTGTATTAAGAGCATTAGAGTCCTGCTGGTCCAAACCAAGGACCTTATGCACCATCTTAAGACCGTTAACGTGCATATCAGAAGCAGGTCGCATAGAAACTCAACTATTTCTCTTGCTGCCAGGCAAAAGCATCTATGGTGACCGTTTCCCCGACGAGAACTTCAAGCTGAAACACTATGGGCCTGGTTGGGTCAGCATGGCCAATGCCGGCAAAGACACCAATGGCTCTCAGTTCTTCATCACTACTGTCAAGACCTCATGGCTAGACGGCAAGCATGTTGTATTCGGGAAAGTCTTGGAAGGGATGGTGAGTGTCATTTTAAAAATATATAATTCTCTGCCTGGCTGTGGCTGAGATTTTTCTGGATTTATAAATGCTTACTTCATGCTATTGGTGACTGAACGACTGGATAGGACAGAACCAACCACATTTTTATAAATAGCATATCTTAATTGGCTTCTGTACAGAATTGCAAGCATTTTTGATGACCGCCAGAGCAAACAGTTCTAGGGAACTATCATCTCATGCCCTAAGCATGTGCCTCATGCACAGAGATGAGATGGAGAGCATGTAACCGCCTGGATGTTGTAGTCCACAATCTTCCTTGTGCTGTTGCCAAGAAACTCTTCCCCAGATGCTGCTTTTGGCAAAGTTGAATGGATTCTGAAATTAAACTTTGCTTTTCATGGTGGCCCATGCGCTGGTTACATCTTGTGTAGACTACTGTAACGCACTCTACATGGTGTTGTCTTTGAAGACTGTTCTGAAGCTTCAACTAGTCCAACACGTGGCAGCCAGATTGCTAAGGGACCAATATAGGGAGCACACAACCAGCTCTGCTGGCTGCTGGTTTGCTATCAAGCAAAATTCAAGGTGCTGGCTTTGGCCTATAAAGCCCTGAACGGCCCCGGCCCAACTTACCTGTCAGAACGCATCTCCCTCTATGATCCATCATGGAGGTTAAGATCTGGGTTGGCCCTGTTCTCGGCCCCACCACCTTCACAGGTGTGACTGTTTGAGATGAGAGACAGGGTCTTCTTAGTGGTGGCCCCTCGGCTGTGAAACTCCCTCCCTAGTGGGATTCAATTGGCTCCTTCCCTTTCTGTCATTTTGCAAACAAGTGAAAGCTTGGCTTTGGTAGCAAGCATCTGGCCCAGCGTAATTATCTGTGCAGTACAGTTGAAATTGACCCTAGATTGATGAATATGTTTATTTGACTATTTGGCTTTGGATCTATGCACAGTAGTCGTCTAATGTTTACATATGTTTTAATGTTGTTTTCAATTATTGTTTAATTGCTTTTAATTGTTATTGTTGTTTGGGCACGGAATAATGCTAATTATGTAAGCCGCCCTGAATCCCCTTTGGGATGAGAAGGGCGGGGTATAAATGTCATAAATAAATAAGTAAATTTTCACTTGGGTCCATCTACCTTTTAGATTGAATGCAGATTGGTACCACTTTAACTGCCATGGCTCAATGGTATGAGACCATGGGAATTTCACAGGGTCTTTAGCCTTCTCTGCCAAGTAGTGATGATGCCTATTTGGGAGAGAAACCATGGCACTTAAAATGGTGTCAGAATTAAATCTCCAATGTAAATGCACCCTTATATTTGATTTGGTGCACCCAGTGCCATTCTATTATAGTTTCTTACTTGAAACTGCACTGGGAACATTAGATTCACTGTTTTTAATCTGCTTTGTTGTTGTTCTGTTTTTGTATGCGGCACTGAATTATTTCCTTTTGTTAGCCGCCCAGAGTCCCCCTTCGGGGGTAGAGAAGGGCGGGTTAGAAATAAAATAAATAAATTCAGATATGAAATTGCTTTTTAAGAAAATGAAGAGCGCCACCTCCATTGCATCCTCCATCAAAGAAATTTCCTCAAACTCTTGGGTATGCTGGCCTGGAAAGGTCAATGAGCTGGGGTGCCTCCCTTCTTAATAACTGCCACGTTTTCTTCCTAGGACGTAGTGCGGAAGATAGAGAATACGAAGACTGACAGCCGGGATAAGCCCCTGAAAGATGTCATAGTTGTTGACTGCAACATCATCGAAGTAGAAAAACCTTTTGCCATTGCCAAAGAATAGCTTTGTAGCAGCCAAAAGGCTGAGGGGTTTACCCTAGTTTGCAAAGGGCTGGGCGGGTGGGGGTGGGCACACACTCACACCAAGGCCTCCATATCATCCTAACAGTGGCAAGCAGCTGTTACTGTCTTCTCCCTCTGCTGCTAGAGGCTGGTAGTGGTGCTGGTGGCGGTGGGGAGGGGCAGTGGTTATCTCCATTCCTGTTAACAAGAGCTCATTCCATCAGCCCCCATGGGCATCATGGCCCCTCTCTGAGCAACTCAGGAAGGGCTGAGTATCTCATTCCCCTTTTTTGTAAGAAAGCACATGGGCTAATAAACATGACCATTGTGTTTTTGTACAACTGACTACCTCGTCTGTTTTTCCCGCCTGCGCATGCCAAACAGCGCCATTCTTCATCGTGGTCTCTGTGTGTCGAAACATGGAAGCATATAGATCAGAGTCTCATCACTGACACACATAGAGTGTTAAGTACACACTTAAAGCTTTTTTATTGGATGAGGGTAAAAAGGGGAGGTCCATATATAAAACGTGTATTTTTTAGGCATGGACCTCTCCTTTGGGTGGGACATGCCCAATGGACAACAAGTGTGCAGTGGATCAAAGTAGAGTCATAAAACTGGCACAGGCCACAAGGACCATCCAGTCTAATCCTGTACTGTGCAGGAACTCACAGTAAAAGCAGAAATGGAATAGTTACCAATGTGCATCACTTTGTGCATTACAGTTGCCCAAGAGAGTTTCAACCAATGACATTTACCAGTGGTTCACAAACTTGCACTACTGTGGATTTCTAGTATAAGAAATGCATAAAGCAATCAATAGATATTTCTGCTTGGAGTTATTTACGCTATGCTATACTTACTTGGCAGGGGAGGCACCTTGATTAGGCTACGCTTCACTGAACTGTTTCAAATCTTGAAAAATGATGCTGTCAAGGTGATGCATGCCATGTGCCAGCAAATATGGAAAATGCAAATGGCCATCAGATTGGAAAAATTCAACTTATATTGGAGATATAAGTTGTTTTTTTTTTCCAATCTGATGGCCAATCTCAAGGGAAACGTGAAAAAATACTCAAACTTCTGTACAGTGGCACTTATTTAATATGCCAGTAAGGAGATCCCGCAAGGTAGACTCCAGCAATACATGGAGAGTTTCCAGATGTACAAGCTGGATTTAGAAAAGGCAGAAAGCATTCCTCATAGTAACCTATGGATGCAAGAACTGAACCATAAGGAAGGCTGAGCAATGGAAGAGAGACACTTTTGAATTGTGGTGTTGGAGGAAAATTCTGAGAGTGCCTTGGATCGCAAAAAATAATAAATAAATAAAAAAAGATCCAACCAGTCCATCCTACAGGAAATAAAGCCCGACTGCTCACTGGAGGGAAGGATATTAGAGGTAAAGATGAAGTACTTTGGCCACATCATGAGAAGACAGGAAAGCTTAGAGAAGACAGTGATGCTGGGGAAAATGGAAGGAAAAAGAAGGGCCGACCAAAGGCAAGGTGGATGGATGGTATCCTTGAAGTGACTGGCTTGACCTTGAAGGAGCTGGGGGTGGCCACGGATGATAGGGAGCTCTGGCCTGGGCTGCTCCATGAGGTCACGAAGAGTCAGAAGCGACTGAACGAATAAACAACAACAAAATACTGATGTAGGATCATCTATATTTTTCTTGGTCTATTTATGGTCAGTGTTTTAAGAAAAATTGACACCAGAGGCATAAACTGCATAGAGATGATCGGCCTACGTTCCTATACCATAAAAACAAAGCACGTTGACAGGAAACATTTTATTCAGAATATATCCAACAATATGTCCAAACAATTCAGATAAAAAATGATAACACTGAACACTGTTAGTGATTGTACTTTTGTCGAGGTACTCCAGTCATTTCACATTACAAAAATGTCAAATGAAACTATTATCAATATATAAAAGAAGTTTTAAGCATATCGTCTTGTCAAGCCTTTCACTGAATCTCTTACAGAAACTGAAACAAGTGTCTAGAATATTTAACAAAGACAATTAAGCAAATGAACAGAAGCTCAATAAGTCTGCAATAGCATAAACTTACAATGTAATCTTCAGTCTTTGCTTAGGAAGGATCTGGAAATCCATTTCAATACAAGTGTGACACATCAGCATACACAAAGAGTTGTCAATATGTGAGCTTGAAAACGACTGAGCTCAGTCGACTGCAAGCTGGAACAATTGGGAGGTATGCTTAAACGGCTAGGATTTTTAATAGGCAATGCTTTCCAAACCTGGAAAAAGAAATGTTGAAGTTGTTACAGGTTGAATCTCCTTCCAGAAATTTTAAAGACTTCGAAAACTAAAATGTCTTGCTGCCCTACGTCTCACCTCTGCCTTTGAGGAAAGGACAGTTACACATTTGACCTTAGGTAAAAGTAAAGGTTTTTCCCTGACATTAAGTCCAGTCGTGTCCAACTCTGGAGGTTGGTACTCATCTCTGTTTCTAAGCTGAAGAGCCGGTGTTGTCCACAGACACCTCCAAGGTCATGTGGCTGACATGACTGCATGGCACGCTGTTACCTTCCTGCTGGAGTGGTACCTATTCTCACATTTGCATGTTTTCAAACTGCTAAGTTGGCAGAAGCTGGGGCTAACAGTGGGAGCTCACACCAACCTTTCGATCAAGTTCAGCAGCTCAGCAGTTTAACCCACTGCACCACCTTAATAACTTTGTGCACTGCCTAAAGATCAAGGCAGACTGGAGGGATATATAGATTGCAGGGTGGGGGGAGGCGTGAGGGGAGATCAATATTTGGTAACTCCGGCTCAAACCAAAGAACATCAATTGGAGCTTGGTCTATAGATTTTGGGGGGGCTCCTCATTAAGGTGGTGACTGGGAGAGGGAGATGTGTGAAAGAGAGACCCGGACTACTAATGCGGCCCAAAAATTGGAACAGACCCAAAAAACCTATTCGACCTACAGGTGAAGACTCTAAATTGCTAATTTGGCACAAAATTGATGGAAGAACTCTTATAAATTTAAATAGGGCTCCTGACGAAGCTGAGAACCCAGGATGGCGGCCCCTCCAGATTACAAGTGGTGCTGTTCAACGCCAGGTCAGTTAATGGAAAAACATCTATTATTCAGGATTTAATCCTTGAAGAACAGGCTGACCTAGCATGTATATTGGAGACCTGGTTGGACGAGGATGGAGGTGTTAATCTATCCCAGCTTGGTCCACCAGGCTACTCCATGCAGCACGATTTTATTTTAACATCTACATGAAGCCGTTGGGGGAGATCATCTGAAGTTTCGGAGTACGGTGTTATCTGTACGCAGATGATGTCCAAATCTGTTACTCCATCCCACCTGTTACTAAGGAGGCTGTCCAAACCTGGAACCGGTCCTTGGCCGCTGTGTTGGACTGGATGAGGACTAACAAATTGAAGTTGAATCCAGACAAGACAGAGGTCCTCCTGGTCAGTCGAAAGGCCGGACAGGGCATAGGGTTACAGCCTGTGCTGAATGGGGTTACACTCCCCCTGATGATGCAAGTTCGCAGCTTGGGAGTGATCCTGGATTCATCGCTGAGCCTGGATCCCCAGGTCTTGGCAGTGGCTAGGGGAGCTTTTGCACAGTTAAATCTTGTGTGCCAGCTGTGCCCGTACCTTGGGAAGTCTGATCTGGCTATATCCTGAATAGATTACTGCAACGTGGGGCTGCCTCTGAAAATGGCTCAGAAACTACAACTAGTTCAACAGGCAGCAGCCAGATTACTAACTGGGGTGGCATACAGGGAACATATCACCCCCCTGCTATGTCAGCTCCACTGGCTGCCAGTCCACTTCCGAGCCCAATTCAAAGTGCTGGTTTTGACCTATAAAGCTCTATACGGTTCTGGCCCAGCTTACTTGTCCGAACGCACCTGCCTCTATGTCCCATCTTGCAACCTAAGATCATCTGGGGAGGCCCTGCTCTTGCTTCCGTCAACATCGCAAACACGTTTGGCGGGGACAAGAGACAGGGCCTTCTCGGCTGTGGCTCCCCGCCTATGGAACGCACTCCCAAATGAGATAAGATCGACTCCATCCCTCCTGGCTTTCAGGAAAAAAATTAAAATCGTGGTTTTGGGACCAGGCCTTTGGGCAGCAGACGTAATTTGCACCTTAGTGGACATTGACTGGAACGGCATTGCGACAAATGACATTGTGATTTTGTTTTATTGTTTTAATTAATGCTATATGTACTGGTTTTAATGACTGTTTAGGTATTTGACTGTAATTATATTATTGTAATTGTGACGTAGCAGCCTTGGACCATTAGTAATGTAAGACGTCCTGAGTCCCCCTTCGGGGGTAGAGAAGAGACGGGGTACAAATACCAGAAATAATAATAAATAATAATTTTTGTATCCCGCCTCTATCTCCCCAAAGAGACTTGGGGAAGATTAAATGAGGACAAGCCCCATCGACATAGCTAAAATGTAACACTTTAAAAATTCATACAACAGCAACAAGCAAAATAAAACAACGGCATAACAATATAAAAACAACCATCAAACAAACAACCAGTAGCCTGAACTAGCAAAACAGTTCTGGGCTTGGCCTTGGACAAGTTTTGTTCAAAGAATTGTATTTGCAAATGCAGGAATCCCCAAACCTGTAAAAATCCAAAATCCAATAAAATCACAAATAGTTCAGATAAAGGAGACTCAACCTGTACTCGAACAAGGAAATGCTGACGTTCCAGGTGTTTTAAGAATACACTTCCTATCAAAATAAGTGTCTCTTTAAAGGCAGTCAAGACGCAAAGACCCATGGGGTTCATTATCCTGCATCTCTCTCTCTCTCTCTCTCTCTCTCTCTCTCTCTCTCTCTATATATATATATATATATATATACTGTATATCTTATTTAGATCAACTTCATATCAACTTAGAACTTTTATCCAATATCCTTACCTTACTTCTGTGATCGTCTGTTTAGTACTCTTGCTCTGTAGAAGAGAACCATATCAGTACTCATGGCTGATTAAATTACGTAAATGACATCAGTATGTACTGCCGGTTAAATTATGCAATACTTCAAAGGCCTAGAATTCAGTGCCTAAATATTTACAGCCACCAAAATGATGACTTTTCAGAATCCAACCCCCTCCCCAGCAGCCTAGAAATATACCCAAATGGCTCAAGGGTTCATATCAATAACAAATAATAAACATCTGACAAGACTTCTCCTTTCTTGAGTATTTACACATTTAGGAAGAGAGAAAGCACATGTAACTGCAGTAGAGTCTCACTTATCCAACCTTCACTCATCCAACATTCTGTATTATCCAATGCAGTCTTGCTCCTGCCTGGATCCACCGATGTTTTGGTGTTAAATTAGTAAATATAGTAATTACTGCATAACGTTACCGTGTATTGAACTGCTTTTTTGGTCAATTTGTTGTAAAACATCTTTTGGTGCTTAATTTGTAAAATCATAATATAATTTGGCATTTATTAGACTTTTCCTCAATCCCTCCTTATTATCCAACATTTTCATTTATCCAACATTCTGCCAGCCCATTTATGTTGGATAAGCAAGACTCTACTGTATTACCAAGTAGTGATGCTTACATCTCTCTCTCTCGGCATTACTTTGTGAACAAAGATTCTTAGGAAGGACTCATCCCACGCTTTTTACAAGCGCGTTGATGACTAAAAAGGCCAATCTGAGATAGGCAAGTTCAGTTGCAGAAAGCACAGCAGAAAGTCTCCTTGGGTGATGTCGTTTCCAAGTTGCGGTTCTTTCTGTGTTGCTGTTTCTCTTCGAGACCCATTCGGCGTGTCTTCTCGAAAGAGGCCGCAGTATTGTGGATAGTGCATCTCCATGCCTCCCGATGTGAGGCCAGGGTGGACCATTTTTGGTGATCAATCTGGCCGAGCCTGAGATGTTGTTTCAGGGAGTCCTTATATCTCTTTTGGGGGGCGCCTCTCTTGCGCTGACCTGTGGCGAGTTCACCATAGAGTAGTATCTTTAGGAGGCGGTGGTCCTCCATCCTACAGACGTGCCCTGTCCAGCGCAGCTGTGTTCTCAATAGCATGGCCTCAATGCTGGTGATCCCTGCCTGCTCAAGGACAGCAGCATTCATCACATAGTCGGTCCATTGTATATTTAGGATTGTGCGAAGACAGCGCTGATGAAAGCGTTCGAGGAGTCGTAGGTGTTGGCGATAGGTGACCCAGGTTTCAGACCCATGGAGGACAGTACGATAGCTCTGTACACACTGATTTTGGTGCTTTGCCTCAGGTGCTTGTTGCTCCAGACTCTTTTGTGAAGCCTTCCAAATGCACTATATGCCTTTGATAATCTGTGATCTATTCCTTTGTCAATCTTGGCCTCTGAAGAGATTATGCTTCCCAGGTATGTGAAATGCTGAACGGACTTAAGCACAGATGTTCCTATGCTGATGTGAGGATGATGGTGTTCTTCCTGTGATGCGGGCTGGTAGAGGACTTCCATTTTCTTCAGGCTGACTTCCAGCCCAAACAGCTCTGCAGCTGCTGCAAAGCAGGATGTTAGGCGCTGCAGGGCTGCTTCTGAATGGGCGACAAGGGCAGCATCGTCAGCAAAAAGCAGCTCACGGACTAGATAGTTTAGAGTCTTAGTGCGAGCCCTCAGACGGCTTAAGTTGAACAAGCTGCCATTAGTACGATGGCGTATATATATGCCGTCTTCTTCTTACATCAAAAGTACATTAAACAAGAACTTTTCTGTATACTATGTAAATTCAGATAAAACAAGTGTTGCAAAGAACAACTTGAAAGTGTTGAAGAAAAAGCACTGTAATCAACATATCAATAAAAAGTCAACAGCATTCAGTGATGCATAAGCATAATTCAATCGGACCCAACAACATGAGCTAAAATTTAATCTTTGTAAATAGATGGGTCAAAAACTGATGCGAATTATCAAATAACCGCTTTGAGTCTCCTTGAGAGACAGAAAACAGAATACAAATAATAAAAATCAAATAAATAAATAAATAAATGGTGAGCTCTGGTTTTCCTTTAGGTCCTCATTACTGATAAATTGCAATATCATAATGGTATGCATATATTATGCATTGTTTTCTCTACAGGAGGAATGTATTATTATTAATAATAACAATAACAACAAAAGGGAGCACATGGTGGCACAATTGGTTAAACCCTTATGCCGGCAGGACTGAATACCGACAGGTTGTAGGTTCGAATCCGGAAGAACTCGGATGAGCTCCCTCTGTCAGCTCCAGCTCCCCATGTGGGGACATGAGAGAAGCCTCCCATAAGGATGGTAAAACATTAAAACATACAGGCGTTCCCCTGGGCAAGTCCTTTTAGGCGGCCAATTCTCTCACACCAGAAGTGATTTGCAGCTTCTCACGTCACTCCTGACACGATGATAATAATAATAAGTGTTCAACTTGTGCTTTTTTAAATATGAAATCCAGCATCTAGATCTTGTCTGGTGTGACATACTGTGTTTTTGTATCAGTATAATAATAATAATCATCATCATATATTCTTATACCCCACCACCATCTCCCCGAAGGGACTCAGGGCAGCTCACAAACAGGACAAGATGTCCACAAAACATAGAAGCAAAACCAATCCATAAAACAAAACATATTTGAAAAAGGAGGCTCACAAAAATACAACAGCCAAGATAAAACAAACTAGACAACTTAAGGACTGGGCATATATAACTAGGGACTAATCAATCTCAAATGCTTGCTGGAACATATTTAGAACAATCGATTCTCTATCATACTTCCATTGTAACTGTTATCTGTGTGCTACTTTTGGAACAAATAAAACAACACGTAGGCACTTCCTCCCACAATGTTGCATGTATTTCTGTTTTTAACATCTTTAAAATGTCCAGTCATCCCTCCACATTTGGAGTTATGATTTTGCATATATTATTATTCATCAATTGATCCCCCAGTGTGATTCTATGGTCCGCTTCCAGCAGGAGTCAATCATGGTGTGGTGCTGGAAGACCAAGAAATTCCTAGAGCAGTGTTTCTCAACCTGGGGGTCGGGACCCCTGGGGGGGGGGGTCACGAGGGGATGTCAAAGTGGTCGCCAAAGACCATCGGGAAAGACAGTATTTTCTGTTGTTCATGGGGATTCTGTGTGAGAAATTTGGCCCAATTTTATCATCGGTGGGGTTCAGAATGCTCTTTGATTGTAGGTGAACTATAAATCCCAGCAACTACAATTCCCAAATATCAAGTCTCGTTTTCCAAACTGTACCAGTGTTCATATTTGGGCATATTTTGCCAAGTTTGGTCTAAATCCATCATTGTTTGAGTTTACAGTGCTCTCAGGATTTAGGAGAACTACAACTCCAAAACTCAAGGTCAATGCCCGCCAAACCCTTCCAGCATTTTCTGTTGGTCATGGGAGTTCTGTGTGCCAAATTTGGTTCAATTCCATCATTGGTGAAGTTCAGAATGCTCTTTGATTGTAGGTGAACTATAAATCCCAGCAACTACAAGTCCCAAAGAACATAATCAACCCCTCCCCCCCCCCCCCACCAAAATGTGGGCACATCGGGTATTTGTGCCAAATTTGGTCCAGTGAGTGAAAATACATCTGGCATATCAGATATTGACATTACTATTCATAACACTGGCAAAAATTAGTTATGAAGTAGCAATGAAAATAATTTTATGGTTGGGGGTCACCACAACATGAGAAACTGTATTAAGGGGTCAGTGCATTAGGAAGGTTGAGAACCACTGTCCTAGAGCAACATTATCTCGGGTAAAAACAAAACAAAACAGCAAATTATTTACTTGCATTTAGGACTCCTAGCAAATGTGGAAGGCTGACTGTCTATTTCCCATTCTTCATAACTAGCACTTAGAAAACTGAATCTTTTTCAGTTGGCAGGAACACACAAAGGTGGGCAATGTATTATTATTATTGGTCTGTTAAAAGAAAAGAGTCTTGGAAACCAGAATGGCAGCCAGTGTATTTTCCTTGAAAGACTGTAATATAGAAAGCACCCCTATTCACAATGTTTCCTAAGAAAATAAAGGAGTGTCAAGGCAACGGTTCGGGTCCAACTTACCTGTCCGAACGCATCTCTCCCTATCAACCATCGAGATGTTTAAGATCTCTGGAGAGGTCCTGCTCTCGGTCCCGCCTTCTTCGCAGGCGCGACTGGCGGGGACGAGAGACAGGGCCTTTTCAGTGGTGGCTCCTCGGCTTTGGGACGCCCTCCCTAAAGACATCAGATCAGCCCCCTCCCTCCTGACGTTTCGCAAGAAAGTCAAGACCTGGTTATTTGAGCAGGCATTTGTTGATGAAATATAAGGCTTAATTGGATATATGGAATGACAACGATGCGATGGAAACTGATTTCAACATGACGCTGAGGCTGCAATTGTATGTTTTTAATTGTTAAATTGTTATTATAAGTTTTTTCTGGGGGGGTTTGACTTGTTGCTGTGTTGTATCGAGGGCAGAGACTGCCTGTGTAAACCGTCCCGAGTCGCCTTCGGGCTGAGAGGGGCGGTATAGAAACGTGACAAATAAATAAAAAAAATAAGAGTCAAGGCGCGAAGCACTCACCCCACGTGACGTTCTTTGCAGAGGTCATGCTGCTGTGCGCCACACTACAGCTGTAATTGGCTTTCTTATCAGGAATAATGTGAACAAAGACCAGAAGCTCAAAAGTCCAGTCCAGATTAAAGGTAAGATCAGACGTGTTCACCTTCTCGACCTCGACACCATCCTTCCGTAAAGTGATGGAAATTTCGGGAGGATGGAAGCCCTCCGCATAGCATTGGAGTGTGTTTTTCTTGCCTTTCACTAGAGGAAAACGAGAATAGACCCACACGTTGGGCTCCTCTGAGAGAAGAAAGAAACAGAAGGCAACGTGTCAGTTAACATGAGTGAGGTCTCTGCCATTGCCTTCCTATGCAGAAAAGGTCACAGCACACACCAGATAATTACCAGTTTTCCTACTCAGATATGACTTCCATAGAGAAACGCCATGGATGCATCTGGACCTGTGGTTCTTAAAGTGTGCTCTGTGGAGCCACTGGGGCTCTGCAGGGCATACTGAGGGGCTCTGCTCTTCTGCTGTCCTCCTCCTCTCCTCTTTCATCCTCCTCACAGACACCTCGCTATGCACACCTTTCCCCCCAAGCCTTCCTTGCTTCCAGAACCTTATCCCCACCAGTCAGGGGATGCGATTGTTTTTCCTGTATGGCAGAAGGGGATTGGACTGGATGGCCCCTGGGGTTGCACCTATTATTATTATTATTATTATTACAAAGACATAGTGGCCATCTGTTGAGGATGCTTTGATTGTGCTTTCCCTGCATGGCAGAAGGGAGTTGGTCTGGATGGCCACTGCGGTTGCTATTATTATTATTATTATTATTATTATTATTATTACAAAGACATAGTGGCCATCTGCTTTCCCTGCATGGCAGTAGGGGGTTGGTCTGGATGGCCCCTGGGGTTGCTGCTATTATTATTATTATTATTATTATTAAGTAAAGGTTTCCCCCCGACATTAAGTCCCAGTTGTGTCTGACTATGGGGTGTGGTGCTCATATCCATTTTTAAGTGAAACTTACTGAATTCAACAGGATTTATGCCAGAAAGAAGTGTATAAAATCAAAGCAAATTGTTTAATTTAGAACAATTAACAAGGTACACATTAACAAAATAGCCTCTGAATAGGCTGAGTATGAAGCAGTTTATCAGAGCTAACACAAAAAAACCCTCCACTTACCAGAATAAATATGTAGTTAGCATAGCTATGAGAACGAAATGAAAATATTGTAATTTTGATTAGTAAAGTAAAGGTAAACATTTCCCCTTGACTTTAAGTCTAGTTGAGTCTGACTCCTGGGGGGTGGTGCTCATCTCCATTTTTAAGCCGAAGAGCCGGCATTGTCCGTAGACATCTCTAAGGTCATGTGGCCAGCATGGCTGTATGGAGCACCGTTACTTTCCCGCTAGAGCAGTACCTATTGATCTACTCACATTTGCATGTTTTTGAACTGCTAGGTTGGCAGAAGCTGGGGCTGACAGCGGAAGCTCACACCGCTCCCCGGATTCGAACCTGCAACCTTTAAGCCAACAAGCTCAGCAGTTCAGCGCTTTAACCCACTGTGCCACTGGGGGCTCCATCATCATCATCATCATCATCATCATCATTATTACATTATTAAGACTGGGGGACCATCTGTTGAGGGTGCTTTGATTTATGCTTTTCCTGCATGGCAAAAGGGGGTTGGACTGGATGGCCCCTGTGGTTGCACCTATTATTATTATTATTATTATTATTATAAATACTATATGGCCACCTGTTGGGGGGTGCTTTGGTTGCACTTTTACCACATGGCAAAAGGGGTTTGGACTGGATGGCCTTGGGGGTCTTCCACTGAAATACTGTTAAGTTTGTATTATATTAAAATTGTTCTTCATTTTAAATATTATGTTGTTCTTTCCTTCCTTTTTTTACACTACAAACGGGATATGTGCAACTGTCAACCCATCTCATACTGGCCCGGCCCATCTGTCAAATTTTAAAACGCAATGTGCCCTCATGTCCATATATACACACATCCACACACATCATATAGATGAGCTTTTGCTTCAAAAAGGCCTCCGCTGCTTAAAACAGTTTCAACAACAGGGTTGCTGTGAGTTTTCTGGACTGTATGGCCATGTTCCAGAAGCATTATCTCCTAACGTTTTGCCCACATCAATGGCAGGCATCCTCAGAGATTGTGAGGTCTGTTGGAAACTAAGCAAGTGAGGTTTATATATCTGTGGAATGTCCAGGGTGGGAGAAAGAATTATTGCTGCTTGAGGCAAGTGCGAATGTTGCAATTGGCCACTTTGATTAACATTAACATTGAATGGCCTTGCAGCTTCTAGATCTGACTTCTTACTGCCTTTAGGCACCCTTTGTTGTCAGGTGATTAGCTGGCTTTAATTGTTTCATGTCAGGAATTTCCCTGTTGTTTGAGTGTTGCTCTATATTTACTGATATGATTTCGGAGTTGTATAAGACTGGTAGCCAGATTGTGTTCATTTTCAAGGTTTCCTCCCTTCTGTTGAGATTGTCCTCATGCTTATGGATTTCCACAGCTTCTCTGTGTAGTCTCGGTCCTGTCTCCCTCACAGATACGTTTGGCGGGGATGAGAGACAGGGCCGTCTCAGTGGTGGCCCTTCGGCTGTGGAATGCCCTTTCCATGGATATAAGATCTGCCCACTCCCTCTTAATATAGTAATACTTTATTTATACCCTGCTATCTCCCCAAGGGGACTCGGGGCGGCTTACATGAGGCCAATCCCAATAACACATAATAACAACATAACAGCAAATAATACAACAATACAATCAGTATACTTACACACAAGCAACAACAGACAGTTTAAAACCATTCTGGGTGGGCCAAATGTGAAATATTAACATTTTTAAAATAAATAACACTGGATGTGAACAGAGGTAGAATGTATGTAGACAGGAAAGTATTAACGGATAATATGGGACAGACAACCCAACAGGTAATTAAAGTGCTTATGAGGACATTTTGCAAGGAATTTGTCACAGCAGAGCCTTATTTGCTTTATCCAAGGAAGGCACATTGGAACAGCCACGTTTTTAGGCTCCTCCTAAAAACTGCCAATGTAAGGGCTTGTCTAATATCCCTGGGGAGCGAGTTCCAGATTCGGGGGACCACTACAGAAAAGGCCCTCTCCCTTGTCCCCACCAAACGTGCCTGCGAAGGCGGCGGGAGCGAGAGTAGGGCCTCTCTAGATGATCACAGAGATCGCCTGGGTTCATAGACAGAAATGCGATCACGCAGGTAAGCGGGTCCCAAACCGTTCAGGGCTCTGTAGGTAAGAACCTGCACCTTGAATTGGGACCGGAAGATGAACGGCAGCCAATGGAGCACCTTAAACATGGGAGATTTTGCAAAAATGTTAAAACCTGGCTTTTCTGAGCAAGCTTTTGTTAATACAGCATAATTAAATAAATATGAAATTTGGAACGATTTGACGATGCTATTGGATCACAATTTTAGTACGGAGACACCTATGACTATGTTTTTATCGTTTTGTATAGTTTTTATTCTTTATGCTAAAATATTCAATTTAATTTTATATTTGTTTTAACTGTACTTTTATAATATTGAGGCATCGAACTGTTGCTGTGAACCGGCTTGAGTCGCCTACGGGCTGAGAAAGGCGGTATATAAATGTGGTAAATAAATAAATAGTCTGAGATGGTGGTTGTTAAGAGTGGTCCAGCATTTCTGTGTTCTCAAATAATATGCTGAAATCCACATGAATGTAAGTAATATATTGAAAAATCCACAAATCAAATATATTGAAATCCACAAGAAGCATGTGGACAATTTATTATTTAACATCTATATGCGACCACTTGCTAGTCTGGTCTGACATTTTGGGCTGGAATGTTATCAGTACGCTGATGACACCCAGCTCGTTCCGAAAATGGAAGGCCAACCGTGCCTTGAAGCCGTTACCGTTCAACAGTGCCTTGAAGCCATTACTGGTTGGCTGCATACCAGTAGATTGAGGGTGAATCCAGCAAAGATGGAGATACTGTGGCTGGGCGGCCCGGTGGGTGGGGAGGTCCGACTGCCTACCTTGGATGGCGAGGCATTATGCCTGACATCCTCAGTAAAGAGCCTTGGGGTCGTCTTAGACCCAGGTCTCCACCATCAGCAAAACCACCTTTTTCCACCTGCGGCAAGCTAGGCGTCTGGCCCCCTACCTATCCAGAGATGACCTGGCCACAGTGCTCCAAGCCAGTCATCTCGAGACTGGACTACTGTAACGTCCTTTACATAGGCCTGCCCTTGTCGGTGATCCGGAAACTTAAGTTCGTCCAGAATGCCGTTGCACGACTTCTCACTGAGGCTCCAGTGAGATGTCACATAACACCTATCCTCCAGCAGCTTCATTGGCTCCCAGTCGAGCACTGGATCACCTTCAAGATGATGGTGTTAACTTTGAAGGCCTTGCATGGTCTAGGACCACTGTATCTGAGGGACCATCTCTTCCCCTACCAACCCCAGAGGTCACTTTGTTCCGAACAAATGAACCTCCTTGAAGTGCCGACCTTCAAAGCAGTCCGTCTTACATCGACCTGGCGTAGAGCCTTTTCTGTAGTGGCGCCGTCAATATGGAACACTCTTCCTAGCGATGTATGGGCCATGCAGGACCTTCTCTCCTTCCGCAAGGCCTGCAAGAATCACCTTTTCCGGCTAGCCTTTGATTGCTAGGCCAGAAATCTTTTTTAAGCTAGTTTAATATGTATGCTTTTACCTCTGTGTGTTTTACCTGATTGTAAGCCGCTCCGAGCCCTCGTCCAAATAATAAATAGTCTGAAATGGTGGTTGTTAAAAGAGTGGTCCAGCATTTCTGTGTTCTCAAATAATATACTGAAATCCACAGGAATGTAAATAATATATTGAAAAATCCACAAATCAAATAATATATTGAAATGCACAAGAAGCATGTGGACAATTTCAACAGAAAGGAGGAAACCATGAAAATGAACATAATCTGGCTACCAGTTTGACAACCCCTGACCTAATCTACAGTATTGAATTCATGCAGTTTGATGCCACTTGTGAGAGTTGTGGCTTGATGAAACACCAGCCCTCTCTGGCATAAAAGGCTATGAAGCAGGCCTGGGCAAACTTCCGGTCCTCCAGGGGTTTTGGAAGGCCAGAAGTTTGGCTCACAGGAAGTTAAGATATTAACAGCTAAAGTTTTACAACACGTTCAAAGAGAGGATTACTTTGGAGGGCTTCGAGGATGGCGCTGCAGAGCAGGAAGGCCAAGCAGGGCAGAAACATGGCTAAAGCCTCGCGAGACGACAGAAGAAGACCACTGTCTCTTCTACAACTTCCTCCGATGGCCTCTGAATTAAAACAAGCCAGTGCAACGCGTGGAACTCAGTGGGCTTCGGCTTCGACCAATGGGAGTAATTCATCCTTCCGCATCACTAGTAGCCGGGCAGATGTTTCTCCTCAAGCGCATGCGCACTCTCGAGATTGGAGTATTTGCTGTTTTTCTTCTTCTTCCCCTTTCGATTTCCTTTGCTGGGAAAAGGGTGGAAGGCAGGCCTGCAAAGGTGGATCTCTGAAATAAAAGAAATGCAAGAGACTATCAGAGTTCAGAGAAATAAAAACAGACCAGAAAGGCTGTGAGTCTGAAAAGATGGAATCAGTGCCTTGAGTTGAAAGAATGGGAGATGAGCATCATTATTTACATTTCCCAATATAGGAACACAAGGCAGGCATAGATCTCTTGCACACATCCAAAGTAATTTTATATAATATTTTTAAATAATGATGTGCGTGGAATAAACTTTGTTGTACATTTGGACTATCAGCAAATTGGGATTATTTTGGAATATTTCAGAATAAATTATCCTCAACCTGTCGCGTGAAGTAATATAAAAATGTAATGTTCGTTTGTGGGATTAACAACAAAAACCACTAGATGCATTAACACCACATTTGGACACAGTACACCTATCAGGCCAACAAGTGGCCATCACTCATAAAAACACTGAAAAACACAAAAGACGCAAAAAGGCAAAGAAAAGCGCCTTTACAACGCATGTGCAAAACCATATATATACACAAACCCACATAAATACACACAAATATACACACAAGGTTCCTGTCAGACCTGAAAACCTATATACAATGACTGAGCCTCTCCTTGCCGTCTGTATATTTTTAAATTGATGTACATTGATGTATTTTGGGGTTTTAAATGATGTAAGTCGCCCGGAGCACCGGTGGTGGACAAAACACATATACACAGACTGGGCCGCAGCAATGTGTGGCAGGAGTGTGTGTGTGTGTGTGTACTAGCTGTCCCCTGCCACACGTTGCTGTTGCCCAGTCTGTGTATATGTATTTTGTGTGTATATATATTTCTGTATATGTGTATGTATGCGTGTTTGCATATGTGTGTGTGTTTTGCGCATGCGCTGTAATGTGTTTTTTGGCTTTTCAAGTCCCTTCCGCTGAATTTTTCAGTGTTTTATGAGTGATGGTCACTTGTTAGTCTGATAGGTGTATTGTGTCCAAATTTGGTGTCAATTCGTCCAGTGGTTTTTGAGTTATGTTAATCCCACAAACAAACATTACATTTTTATTTATATAGATTCCATTTTAGTCTGTCCCAATTACAGCTCTGTCCTCATGATGTACTTTCCCTCTGCACTTAATTGAAGGTTTAATCTCACTGTTCAACCCTTTGAGTTCCCACCTCAGAAACCCAATCTCCCACAGAAACACATTCAACCTATTTCATCCAAGGTTTTATCAATTCTATCAATTTTACTTCTAGTACCTTTGGCCTGTCCCACTCTGTCCCATTTCCCTGCCATGTCTTTTTGGAACTGTTTTATTTTATTTTAATTTGTTATGTATTTATTTTGATTGTATTTTTGCTTTTTGTATTTTATTTTGCTGTACCTGTATTTTGTTGTAATGTTGGGCTTGGCCTCATGTTAGTCGCCCCAAGTCTTCTTTTGGGGAGATGGTGGCGGGGTATAAATACAAAATTCTGTTCCTCCTCCTCTGGACTGTGCTTGGTCCCCATGTAAGTCACCTCGAGTCCCTTTGGGGAAATGGTGGCAGGATGCAAAAATAAATATTAGAAACACAAGAAAATGAGTCCACAGCAGACATTCTACTGGCTGTTGTATTGGATCACACATCGGACACTTCCCAAGTGTCTAGGACTGTGTGATGTATCGGCGAATAATGCATTCACATCCCAGTAGGGTGGCCTTTTGCAGCTGGCAGATGGTAATTTTGTCAGCGCCGATTGTGTTTAAGTGCAAGCCAAGGTATTGAGGCACTGCACCCAGTGTGCCGATCACCACTGGGACCACTTTGACTGGCTTGTGCCAGAGTCTTTGCAGTTCAATCTTGAAATCCTCATATCGTGTCAGCTTTTCCCGTTGTTTCTCTGCAATCCTGCTGTCGCCTGGGATTTCAACATTGACGATCCATACTTTCCCTCTGTGAGGTCAGGAGTATTGTGCGCCAAAACTCTGTCTATCTGAATTTGGAAGTCCCAGAGGAGTTTGATGTGTTCATTTTCTGTAAATTATTATTATTATTATTATTATACCTTGGGAAGTCTGATCTGGCCACAGTGGTCCGTGGTCTTGTTACATCTCGAATAGATTACTGCAACGAGCTCTACGTGGGGTTGTCTTTGAAGACTGTTCGGAACTTCAATGAGACTACTCACTGGGTGTCATACAGGGAGCATACTACTCCTGTGCTATGTCAGCACCACTGCCTGCCAATTCAGTTCCGAGCACAATTCAAAGTGCTGGTCTTGACCTATAAAACTCTATACGGTTCCTGTCCGGTGTACCTGCCTGAACGTATCTCCTTCTACGTCCCACCTAAAAGTTTAAGATCTGCTGAAGAGGCCCTGCTCTCGGCCCCACCCTTGTCACAAACATGCTTGCGGGGACGAAGCACAGGGCCTTCTCGGTAGTGGCCCCCCGCCTGTGGAATTCACTTTCTGGGGAAATTAGGTCATCTTCATCCCTCCTCTCCTTTAGAAATAAATTAAAAACGTGGATGTGGGACCAGGCTTTTGGGTAATTTTGCAGACTTGACGATGATAATGATGACAATTGTTATGGAAATTGTTTATAGACAAGCTCAATGGAGACTACAATTACAGAACTCGATGGGACAACAGCCACTAGACTGGCTCCCTTTTTAATAGACTTTATTGTATTAATGTAATGTTTTAACTATTGATAATGATTGATTTTGAAGTGTATTTTTTTGTATTTTATGTGTAGGCATTGAATATGTGCTGGCTGGAAGCCGCCCTGAGTCCCCGTCCCCCCTGGGGGTTAAGAAGGGCGGGATACAAATACGCGAAATAAATCTATATATATATATATAAATGCTTTGTTCGTTTTGAGTGACATCATAACTCAAAATCCGCAGGACGAATTGCCGCCAAATTTGGCCACAAGAAACCTACTAACCCAAGCAGTGACCATCACTTAAAAATGGATTTTGTCATTTGGGAGTTGTAGTTGTTGTAATTTATAGTTCACCTATAAGCAAAGAGCATTCTGAACTCCACCAATGATGGAATTTAAGTAAACTTGGCACACAGGACTCTCATGACCAACAGAAAACACTATAATTTATTTAATTTATAGAATTAATTTAAGTGTTTTATTGATTTATTCTGTAAGTTTCCCAGAGCACTGTTGGTGGAGGGTGACTAAGCAAGTATTAAATTGATTGATTGATTGATTGATTGATTGATAGAAGGGTTTGGTGGGCATTGATCTTGAATTTTGGAGTTGTAGTTCACCTACATCCAGAGAAGGCCAGGATATAAATGTCGTAAATATATATGTTCCAGGACCTCCTGCAAGAAGTGAAAAACCGTGTTGTAGGGAAGCTCTATTTTAATATTTATACGTTATTTTAGTAGTTATATACTATTTTAAGTCTTTATAATCTTAAAATAAAGGCAAGGAAAGGAAGGAAAGGCCCTTCAAGGCTGGAGGGAGGGAGGGAGGACAGAGGAGGGAAAGTGTTTTGGAGAGCGGCGGCAGCAAAACCCCACAAAACAGGAAAAATAGCATGATATATATTTTAAATTCATATTTTTAGAAATGTGCGAAACAGCAAGTCCGCAATAAGCGAACCTCGAAGTAGTGAGGGAACACACACTCTCTCTCTCTCTCTCTATACACACACACACACACACAGAGACATATATACAGAAATATACACACACAAAACACATATACACAGACTGGGCCACAGCAACATGTGGCAGGGGATGGCTAGTTGTGTATATGTGTGTGCTTGTGTATATGCATATGTGTGTATATGCATATGTGTGTATGTATGTGTATATGTATATGTGTGTTGGTGTATATGTATGTGTGTGTATATGTATATTTGAGGAGGGAAAGTGCCTTGGATATACCATTATATATATTAAATTAATATTTTCCAGATGTGCACCACAGCAACGTGTTGGCCATTGTATATATGTGTGTGTATGTAAGTATGTTTGTATGTATATATGGAAGGAGGGAAGAAGGACTGAGGAGGGAAAGTGCCTTGGAGAGCGGTGGCATCGGCAGAACCCCACAAAACAGCGAAAATACCATTATATATATTAAATTAATATTTTCCAGATCACCAGACTGCGCCACAGCAGCGTGTGGTAGGGGATGGCTAGTTGTGTATATGTGTGTGCTTGTGTATATGCTTATGTGTGTATGTATGTGTATATGTATGTGTGTGTATATTTGTGTGTGCTTCCATATGTGTGTGTGTGTATGTAAGTATGTTTGTATGTGTATATGTATGTATGTGTATATGTATATATGGAGGGAGGGAAGAAGGACTGAGGAGGGAAAGTGCCTTGGAGAGCGGCGGCAGCGGCAGAACCCCACAAAACAGCGAAAATACCATATGATATATATATATATATAATTAATATTTTCCTGATCACCAGACTGCGCCACAGCAACGTGTGGCAGGGGATGGCTAGTTGTGTATATGTGTGTGCTTGTGTATATGCATATGTGTGTATGTATGTGTATATGCATATGTGTGTTGGTGTATATGTATGTGTGTGTATATTTGTATATTTGTGTGTGCTTCCATATATATATATGTATATATATATATATGTGTGTGTGTGTGTAAGTATTTTTGCATACGTATATGTATATGAATGTATGTGTATATGTATATATGGAGGGAGGGAAGAAGGACTGAGGAGGGAAAGCGCCTTGGAGAGAGGCGGCAGTGGCAGAACCCCACAAAACAGCGAAAATACCATGATATATATATATTTAATTAATATTTTCCAGATCACCAGACTGCGCCGCAGCAACTTGTGGCAGGGGACGGCTAGTAATAAATAAAAAATATTATACAATCTATATCTCTATATCCACCCAGCCATTGTATGACTGCCAAGTATACTACACTGCCAAGTATAGTAATTTATTTGTAGGAGACTACACTGAACACATAATGGCGTTTCAAAAGGAAACACCGCCTTGAAAGCCCACAACAACATTGACAATTTGTTGATTGTTGGGCTACTAGTTCAGGCTTTTTTTTTTTTGTGGGCCCAGATCCTTCTGTAAACTTACAGCAGCCATGAACCCATTTTGGGTTTTTTGGCCTTTTTGGAAGCAACTGAAAGGCACACTTGTTACTAATATAGGTAATTTTGGCTTTAATGAAGGCCAAGCAGCCTCTGCCCCGCCCTCAGGAAGCCAGTTTAAAGGAGTGGGAATGGAGGGATAGAGAAAGTGTGAGGGAAGAGAGGAGAGAGAAAGGCGCCATGGCGGAAGGGGGCCAAGTGGAGGCCACTGTGGTGAGTAGTAGTGCCTTTTGGGCCTTGTTTCTGAGGGAAATTTCGACTAAGGATCTCTCCTCAAAGCTTGGCCTACAACAGGCCTGGGCAAACTTGGGCCTTTCAGGTGTTTTGGACTTCAACTCCCACAATTCCTCACAGCCTCAGGCCCCTTCCAAAGGAAGGGCCTGAGGCTGTGAGGAATTGTGGGAGTTGAAGTCCAAAACACCTGAAAGGCCCAAGTTTGCCCAGGCCTGGCCTACAATGTATAATTCTGAGGCTATATATATTGTATATATTCATCAAGATCCCTATAGTAAAAGTGTGGAAAATCACAAGGGAAACTTGAGCCTTGTTCACAGCTTTGTTGCTTCAGCAAAACACCTGGATTTTGTGGTTTTTGAAATGGAAATTGCCACTCCTCTCTTCTGTTTATTCTTTAATTAAGTAATTAATTCTTCAATATAAGCCTTCAGTTAATTAATTACTGGTTTTAAAGGGTATGTTCTCATTTTTGGGGGAGTTGTGTTTCTCAAGTGTGTACTTTCACAGCTAAGCCCCAATTAACAGGCATCTGAAAGACTCTGGTTTGGAAAGGAAAGGAAAGGGCGGTTGGTTCCCCCCCCCTCCCGTCTGAATGTGCGCATGCGCAATGTTTGCAAACACACCTGTCCCTGAACGCTAAGGCTGGGATTTATACTCCTAAAGCGCAGGCGCGAGGGGAAAGAGAGAGAGAGAGGGTGTGTGTTGCGCATGCGCAGCTCAAAGCATTCTTTTCCTTTTCCCTCCACAGGTGTTCTTATTTGGTTTGCATCCAAATTGGATGCCCCCCCCCCCCACACCATTCTTCTGTATCCTTGGGGGGCTTCAATTGAATCGCATATTATGTATTGCAGTGTTCCCTCACTTATTGCTGGGGTTATAATAATATAATTTTATTTTATTAATTATCAATTAATTATTAATTAATTAAGTAATTTTGTTTTGTTTAAATAAATAATGTTATTTATTCTCTCAGCATCACTTCGCGAACGAAGATTCTTGGGAAGGGCTCATCCCACGCTTTTTACAAGTGCGTTGATGACTAAAAAGGCCAATCTGAGATAGGCAAGTTCGGTTGCAGAAAGCACAGCAGAAAGTCTCCTTGGGTGATGTTGTTTCCAAGTTGCGGTTTTTTCTGTGTTCTCAATAGCATGGCCTCCACGCTGGTGATCCCTGCTTGCTCAAGGACAGCAACATTAGTCACATAGTCGGTCCAGTGTATATTTAGGATTGTGTGAAGACAGCGTTGATGAAAGCTTTCGAGGAGTCGTAGGTGTTGGCAATAGGTGACCCATGTTTCAGACCCATAGAGGAGAATAGACAGTTATTTATTTTTTTATAAATAATATAATAATATAATGTTACATTACATTATAATTTAATATATAATATAATGTCAATATATTATATTATGTTATAGTATAATAATTGTAATGTAATACTACTACTAATAATAATAGTATGATTACGGTATGATGTGTTGTATATGCATTTGGTATTGGTGGTGTTGTAATGCAGTGTTTCCCAACCGCTGTGATGGGCGAGAAAAGCTCTCTGCCCCCCTTCCTTCCTTCCCCCCTCCTCCTGCCGAACTCCTGCTGCTTGGGGGAGGAGGAGGAGGAAGGGCCGAGCGGCGGCGAAAAAAAAGAAGGGGCCGTGGCGCCGCTTCCTTTGGCCGTTTCCCCAGCCCTCGTTTTCTGAAGCCGCGGAGGAGCCCCACCCACTGAAGCCCGTGTACCGCTCATGCTCCTCCTCTGTGGGAGAGCTGAAGCTGGGGGAGTGGCGGGGAATGGCGCAGCCTGGCTCCGCCCCCTCTCCCCAGCTTCGGCACTCCCAGCAGCTGCTCCAGCCTTGAGGGGACAGTGCCAAGCCAGGATTGTGCTGGCTCTGCCACTCCTGGCTTGGCATTGCCCCCTCAAGGCTGGAGCAGCTGCTGGGAGAGCTGAAGCCGGGGGGAGGGGCATGGCACGGCCTGGCTCCGCCCCCTCCCCCCCCCGGCTTCGGCACTCCCAGCAGCTATTCCCAGCAGGCCACCATCCCCCATCCATTCTTTACTGTGTTAGAGTGTCATTTTGTGTCATTTTGGTTGGTGGTGTACCCCCAGATTTTTTTAATGTTAAAAGTGTGCCGCGGCTCAAAAAAGGTTGGGAAACACTGTTGTAATGTAACACAGTATAATACTGCCAATGATAATGTGATATAATAATTATATCGTGGTATTATAATTTGTATATTTGTATTACATGCAATATTGCTAACAATATTGCGATATGTTGTAGTGCAATATGATGTGTAGTGCTAATGTTGTGCTATGACAGTAATGTTAATTGTTGTTTTTTTTCAGTTTGCTGTAAGCCACTCCGGCAATATTGTTATATGTACATTGTAAGCCACTCTGGCAGTATTGTTGTTTGCTGTAAGCCGCTCTGAGTCCCCTTCGGGGTTGAGAAGAGCGGCATATAAAAATAGTAAATAAATAAATATAAATAAATATTTACATTTTACTTGTAAGCCACTCTGAGTCCTCTTCGGAGTGAGAAGGCCAGGATATAAATGTTGTAAATAAATAAATATGTTCCAGGACCTCCAGCAATAAGTGAAAAACCGTGATGTAGGGAAGCTCTATTTTAAATATTTATACGTTATTTTAGTAGTTATATACGGTACTATTTTAAGTCTTTATAAACTTAAAATAAAGTGAAGGAAAGGCCCTTCAATGACTAAGGAGGGAAAGCACCTTGAAGAACGGTGGCAAAATCCCACAAAACCACAAAAATACCATGATATAGATATTAAATTAATATTATTGCCCATGCCTGCCCCATAACACATTTTGCTTTAGTTTTTCAATCTATAACCCATCATTGAGTCTCAACCAATTCAACCCAGTTTGTGGCAGCCATAAAAACAAAGTTTCTGAAGTATAACAACTACACGCCACACAAATAAACAAGACATAACACTCTAAAACCAGTAATGGTTTTCTCCCCCCATATTTTATTATATGAAAGGGCCAAATGGTACATTTGAACTCAGCGGGATACAACGACTGGAGCTTTCTTGTGATGCGAAAACTGTATAGGGATTATCTTTAATCTTATAGTAGAGATTGTACAACGGTTGGATCTACACTGCCATATAATCCAGTTTCTGATTCCAGATTACCTGCTTTGAACTGGGTGCTATGATTCTTTGCTGCCATACAATCCAGTTCAAAGCTGTCAACCTGGATTCAGAAACTGGGTTACATGGCAGTGTAGATGAGGCCTTAATAATAAAAATAATAATTCTTTATTTGTATTCCGCCGTATCTTCTTTTGGAAAGGACTCAACTTTTATGGTCCCTTCCAAATCTGAATTTGTGGCTACTCGGATCCATATAATCCGGATTGTCAAAGCAGATAATCCAGATTATCAAAGCAGATAATCCACATTATCTGCTTTGAACTGGATTATATGAGTCTACATTGTCATATAATCCAGTTCAAAGTAGATAATCTGGATTTTATATGGCAGTGCAGAAGGTGCCTGAGACCCCTTTCACACATCTCTGTAAAATCCACATTGAACTGGAATATATGGCAGTGTGGACTCATATAACCCAGTTCAAAGCAGATATTGTGGGGTTTTCTGCCTTGATATTCTGGGTTATATGGCTGTGTGTAAGGGCCCTAAGAAGTAAGTCACAATGAATCCCTTGGGAGGCACTTCTTTATACCTACTTACTTTGAGGCGAAAGGTTGGGAACTGGAACGATGAGATCTGGAGATCTGATTTATCACAGGATGTCTATATCCTACACTACTGTATAAATTAGCTGATATTGCACCACCTGACATCCGTCAGGAAGTAGCAGCCAATAATGAAAGGACCAAGGCATTGACATCTCTGACCCATCCTCTGTTTGGATATTAGTCAGCAAGCCAATGCCTTAAATCAAGAAATAGCTTCATAAGATCTACAGAGATACTCACAGGAACACCTCAGCAAATGAGAGTCCAAAAGTGGCAGGCTAAAACCCGGAACCTCAGTCAGTGGCTGAGATGAGACCGGAAGAGACTCCCTCCTAGGCACACAGAAGACTGGGTGACATGGAAGGCACTGAACAGACTGTGCTCTGGCACCATGAGATGCAGAGACAACATTAAGAAATGGGGCTCCAAAGTGGAGTCCACGACATGCGAGTGTGGAGAAGAGCAATCCACAGACCACTTACTCCAGCGCGGTCTGAGCCCCGCCACATGCACAATGGAGGGCTTTCTCATAGTGACACCAGAGGCACTCCAAGTGGCCAGCTTCTGGTCAAAGGAAATTTAGCATAATGCCAAGTTTTTAACTTTGTTTTTGGTTTTTCTATACATAATAACTATTCTCAATTCACTTCTGACAAAATAAATAAATAAACCGTAAGTTGGAAACCACTTAGAAGTACATAGCAACATGCATGCATTGGCTTTGAATAGGGTGATCAATACTTATTTTGAAAGAGCTTTGGACATGGCTTTTTCCTTGTTTCCGAGAGGAAGCTGACAACCGTTTGCATCTTGTCCCCCTCTTCCGCCAACTAGATCCTGGAGGATTTCTTTATGATCGTTGAGGAACCTGTGGCTGACAAAACTGCTGAAGAGGGTGAAATTGATCTTTATGTTGATTTGACGTTCACCTCAACAGGTAAAATAGTTATACTAGTTTGGTGAGATCTTTCTGATAGCAGAATACGTCATTTTTATTGGTACGGGCAGTCCACGAGTTATAAACATCTGACTTACAAACACTTCATACTTAAGAATGGGGGTGAGACAACAGGAAGTGAGAGAATTCTACTCCTCGAAAGGGAAAATCACACCTGGAAGAGTTATCGTGGGGAAAAGGGGTCTCCACTGAAGCTTCCTCACCAATCCTTGTTTCCACAGCAAGTCAAAATTTCTCTCTCTCTCTCTCTCTCTCTCTCTCTCTCTCTCTCTCTCTATATATATATATATATATATATATACATACATACATACATACATACATACTAGCTTGGGGACCTGGCAGTGCCCAGGTTATTTGAGAAAGGCATTGTGTGCCAAGGTTGGTCTTTATCAGTTGGTTATGTGGCTTGCAGTGGTCTCCGGAAGTTAGTGAGGGTACTTCAAGTCCCATAATCCATGGTCCATCCTCCTCCAAATTGCACCAGGATGTAAAGTGGGTCATGGGGGCTGTGTGTGTGCCAAGTTTGGGCCTTGATCAGTCATTGGATGAGGGTCGCTGCAGTCTCGGGAAATGAGTGAAGGTACCTCAAGTCCCATCATCCGTGGACCACCCTACTCCAAACTGCACCAGGATGTAAAGTGGGTCATGGGGGCTTTGTGTGCGAAGTGTGGTCTTCCTTAATCACTGGATGAGGGTTGCAGCGGGCTTGGGAAGTGAATGGAGGTACTTGAAATCCCATCATGCATGGTCTGCCCTCCTCTAAACTGCAGTGGGATGGAGTGTGGGTCATGGGGGCATTGTGTGCCAAGTTTGGTCTTGATCAGTCTTGGTTCTGGGCCCCAGTGGTCTGTGGGGAATAAAGGGTTTGAAAGTACTACAAATCCCATAATCCATGGGGTACATCAAGTCCCATCATCCACGGTTCACCCTCCTCCAAACTGCAGTAGAAAGTAGCATGGGTCATAGGGGCTCTGTGTGCCAAGGTAGGTTACTGTCAATTCAGGCCATACACAATGTCCCATTAACTGAGGCCTAGTCAGGAAAATAAGTTAATGAAGCCTTACTGTCAATTTTGGGCCTGGTCTGTGATTTGTAGGGGCTACAGTGTTGTCTGGGAAGTGAATGGGGTGAAGGTACTGCAAATCCCATCATTCGTGGCCCATCCTGCCCTAAACTCTCTTTTGCGGCCTGTAATGTACTGGCCTGCTCTACTGGTGTTTGGTAACTTTAAAAGGCCAAATGCCAGGCAGCCGTTTTCTAAAAGCTGAGGGGGAGGAGAAAACAGGAATCCATTTTGTTTTCACAGAGCCAAGTGGAATGTCGATGGTGCACATTTCCCCTCAGTGGGAAGCAATCCTGTTGTTTGAATGTTGGGTCTTGAGGGTTCTGTGTGCCAAGTTTGGTCTTGTTATCTCATTGTTTGGGGTCGCAAAGGGGTCGCAAAGTGTTTTGGCCTTAAACTCCCACCAGGCCTGACTGGCTCACGCCTTTTCCTTGCCCCCCCCCCCCCCGCCACTTTAGAGCTTTTGCCAACCTAGCAGTTTGAAAACATGCAAATGTGAGTAGATCAATAGGTTCCAGCAGGAAGGTAACGGCACTCCATGCAGTCATGCTGGCCATATGACCTTGGAGGTGTCTATGGGCCAGGCATGTAGCCAGGGGGCGCTAAGGGGATTCAGCCCCCCGAAATTCTCAGGGTGGTCCGCGAGAAGGCCTTACTGGTATATTATTTAAACTGTTATGTTTATTCATATCATGATCTGATCACCATGCTCATTATATCCCACATTCATGGGGTTATTGGGATAACAATACAAAAGGTTTGCTAGGGTAGGCCCTCTCCCACCCAGTCTCAGCCCCCCGAACCAAACTCAGCCCCCCCCCCCCCCGAATCAAAATCCTGGCTACGGCCCTGCTATGGGCAATTATCTTCAGCTGAGAAATGGAGAAGAGCACCAACACCCAGAGTCGGACATGACTGAACTTAATGTCAGGGGAAAACCTTTACCTATGTATCCTTACAATAATAATAAAGAGTAAAATAATACATGTAATAATAATAGAGTAAAATAATGGAAATGTAATAGTAACAGTAATAATAGAGTAAAATAATAATAAATGTAATAATAGAGTAAAATAATAAATGTAATAAAATAATAACAGAGTAAAATAATGTAAATGTAATAATAAATAGAGTAATAAAATAATAAATGTACCATAATAATAATAACAACAGTAAAATAATAAATGACTTTGATTCGAGTATAAGCCGAGGAGGACTTTCTCAGCCTAAAAAAGGCCTGAAAAACTTGGCTTATACTCAAGTATATACCGTACTTATTGAATAACCATATAAACTAGTGGGGTTTTCTCTCCATTTCTGTCTTGATCCATTTTGCCAACTTCTGGAGAAACAAGTTGTGTTTTTTTTGTTCAGATATAACAACAAGGTAGAGTTTATCAGCCAACAATTGCAGAGAGGTGGCGCCTGTCTGTGGCTTCCTAACACATTATAGTTTGTTTTGAAGATGGATTCAGTCACTGCACCCAACAAACCAAAGTTTGTCTTCCAATTATGGCCCTTTCTACACTGCCATATAATCCAGATTATCAAAAGCAGATAATCCATATTATGGTTTTGAATCAGATTATATGAGTCTATGATGTCATATAATCCAGTTCAAAGCAGTTAATCTGGATTTTATATGGCCGTGTAGAAGGGGCCTGTGTGTGAACACAGCCAATGTGGGATTGTAGCTATGTGAGAACTACTTGCCTTGGTTGGAAGGAATATTGTCTCTGTCCTAGATCCTTCCCTTTTTCCACTGACTTGGAATGCTATTTCTCTTTCTCCAAAGCTCATGTAGAAGAAAATGGGGCCAAAGCCTCTTTAACAGATCTAGAGCAAGCTCCTAAGGATGAACCCGAGGAGCTGATGGTGTCGGTTGCAGGCGAAGAGCAGCCCAGTGTTGTGGAAGAGGAGGAATCCAAAGCTGTAGATACAGAGCCAATGGTAGAAGATAATGCTGCAGATAATGGAAGTCCCCAACCTGAGCCCCAACCTGCCTGTGATGCCATGGAAGAAGAGGAAGCACCCATGGCTGAGAAGGAAGAGGTCCATACAAATGGAGCAACAAGGGAGCCAAATGAGCTGGGAGACCCAGCCGTCATAAGAGCTGTCCGTGGCCAATCTGCATTAGAGGTAATGGAAACGCCAAGGTTGGGTGTGTCCTGCGAGTCTTCTTAATCAGGCTTGTGTTGCCTCCAATATTAACCCTGAGGCAGGCCCGGATCAGGCCCTTCTGGCGCCCTAGGCCAAAGGCTCTGCCCCCGCCCCTAGCTCCGCCCTGCCCCTGGCTCCACCCTGCCCCGGCTCCTCCCTGCCCCGCCCCCTCGCTGGCTCCTCCCTCCCTCCTAAAGCCACTATGCCGTCCTGAGAAGCGGCCGAAATCGCGGCTTTAGGAGGGAGGGAGGAGCCGTGGGGAGGCCCCGCATCGGCTCTGGGGGTGGGGCTTTCCTTCCTCCTCCTCATGGCGGCGAGGAGGCGGGGGCTGAGCCGGGGGCAGGGCGGAACCAAAGGCAGGGGCAGAGCCGAGGGGAGCAGAGCAAAGGAGGGGGGCGGCAGTGGATGGCGCTTACACCACCGCGGGCATGCGCCCTTTTTTGTTTATTTATTTGAATTTTTTTTAATTTTTTAATTTTTTTTTAATTTGGGGGGGGGTCCGGACCTGCTGCCCCCCCAAAGGTGCCGCCCAAGGCCATGGCCTTATGGGCAGGGCCGGACTAAGGTAATTTAAAATGGTAAGCGAACATTATTTTGGCGCCCCCTCCCTCTCCGGCCTCGTGGAGCGTGTACATGCACGCCGGGCGCGCATGCGCTGGGCCAGCTAGTTCTGTGCGTGCGCCATTGCTGCGGAGGGACTCCAGATGGACCGAGATACCAATCGCCCTAAGTGAGGCCGAAAAGGAGGAACTTTTTGCAGCCGGGACAGAGCCGGAGCGTTTCGGGCAATTGGCGTCTCGGTCCAGCTGGAGTCCCTTTGCAGCAATGGCACATGCGTGGAACCTGGCGGCCATATGCGCCCCTGACCATGTGGCGCCCTAAGCGGGTGCTTACTTTGCTTAATGGTAAATCCGCCCCTGCTTATGGGTAATCCGGGCCTGCCCTGAGGGGCAAAAGGAAACGGCCTGAGGCTGTTAGGAATGGTGGGAGTTGAAGTCCAAAACACCTGGAGGGCCAAAGTTTGCCCAGGCCTGTTCTAGATAGAAAAGGTCTTGGAGCTAACTAGCTTGCTGAAACCCATATTCTAAAGAAGGGAAAAGGATAAAAAGTCAAAAATATCCTTGCAGTTACATTTTGCCTGGAGAAAGGCAAAATGTGTCCTCACTGGAAGGGAGAGATGGCAATGGAGAAATGACCACATGGCCAAAACCCAGCACAATAAAAATACCATTACCTCATCCCTCACAGAGATTCAATTGCTACATCTTCAAAGGGGGGACGAGATAGTGGCAAGTAAGGAGAGTAAATACAAAGCCCCACCTGAGAGAAGCATGCATAGGGATGTGGGGAAAGGAATCCCTCACTCTAATCCTATATCTAAGTCTAGATATAGGATTAGTGCAGTCCAGGGATGAAACCCAACAATAATCATTTCCATTTCACACTTCAGATGCGTTTCTACCTCCACGCAGGTTCTATAATTCAATTCTTGGAAGGTTTTTGTTTTGATCTCTTTCGCAGAGAGAGGATTCGTCAGTCCTTGACAGTAAGATGGCAAAACCTCCCGCTGATTACTTGGTGAGCCTGCTACTCCCCTTTATTCCCCTTTATGCTATATTTGGGGGAGAAAAGAAAGAAAAATGGTAATTCTGGAAGGAATGTTCTGTTGTGGAAAGGCTGTGCTAGTCCCGTGCTATTGTTGAGTCAATACACAAAGCCAATAGATCTCTTTTGGGTATCAAGAAATGGCAATATATGTTGTCGAAGACTTTCATGGCTGGAATCACTGGGTTGCTGTGAGTTTTCCGGGCTGTATGGCCATGTTCCAGAAGCATTCTCTCCTGATGTTTACACCCACATCTATTGCAGGCATCCTCAGAGGTTGCGAGGTCTGTTGGAAACTAGGCAAGTGAGGTTTATATATCTGTGGAAGGTCCAGGGTGGGAGAAATAACTCTTGTTTGCTTGAGGCAGGTGTGAATGTTGCAGTTGGCCACCTTGATTAGCCTTGAATGGCTTTGCAGCTTCGGAGCCCGGCTGCTACTTGCCTGGGGTAATCCTTTGTTGGGAGGTGTTAGCTGGTCCTGATTATTTCATGTCAGGAATTCCCTTTTTAGTATTGCTCTTTATTTACTCTCCTGATTTTGTTGTTGTTGTTTATTTGTTCAGTCGCTTCCAACTTTGTGATCTCATGGATCAGCCCACGCCAGAGCTCCCTGTTGGCCGTCGCCACCCCCAGCTCCTTCAGAGTCAAGCCAGTCACTTCAAGGATACCATCCATCTATCTTGCCCTTGGTCGGCCCCTCTTCCTTTTTCCTTCCATTTCCCCCAGCATCATTCTCTTCTCTAAGCTTTCCTTTCTTCTCATGATATGGCCAAATTACTTTATCTTTGCCTCTAATATCCTTCCCTCCAATGAGCAGCCGGGCTTTCTTTCCTGGAGGATGGACTGATTTCATTTTTTTGCCTTCCAATTTATTTATTTATTTTCTTTATTTATAGTCCGCTATTCGCACCCCGAAGGGGACTCAGAGCGGATTACAGTACACATACTTGCAGGCAATCCCTGCAGTTCAACATATGACATAGACGAACATACGACACATAGACGAACAGAGGCAAACTTCTGGCCACCAGGGGGAGCTGACGCACTCCTCATCTCTCAGCGTTTTTCCAGCGTCCCTTTGTTATTCCTTCCGCATTCCTCAGCGATTCCTGGAGTTCTTTAATGGCTTCATAAATCAGTCAAAATTTGCCTCCCCACTTAATGAGGTACCTTTATCTCCTACTTGACAAAGGCAACTGTCTTTTGGGCTGCAAAGGTCAACAGCAGGCTACACTTAAGGTCGAGCACCCACCTCAACCCGGGCAGGCCTCAAACTCATGACCTACTGGTCAGAGAGATCTTATGCAGCTGACACTTAGCCAGGTGCGCCACATTCCCGGTGCCATGTTCCAGAAGCATTCTATCCTGCATTCTATCCGGTCCAAGGCACTCTCAGAATCTTCCTCCAACACCACAGTTCAAAAGCATCTATCTTCCTTTGCTTAGCCTTTCTTATGGTCCAGCTCTCACACCCATAGGTTACTATGGGGAATGCCATTGCTTTAACTATGCAGACCTTCATTGCCAGTGTGATGTCTCTTCACTATTTGATTGAGATTGGCCATTGCTCTCCTCCCAAGAAGGAAATGTCTTGTGATTTCCTGACTGCAGTCTGCGTCTGCAGTCATCTTTGCTCCTAGAAATACAAAGTCTGTCATTGCCTCCATGTTTTCTCCCTCTATTTGCCAGTTATCAATCAGTCTGGTTACCAGAACCTTGGGTTTTTTTTTGGATGTTTAACTGCAACCCAGCTTTTACATGTTCTTCTTTAACCTTGGTTAGAAGGCTGCTCATCTACTCCTTGCTTTTGGCCATCAAAGTGGTATCATCTGGATATCTAAAACAGGGCTGTCCAACTTCTACCGGCCCAGGGGCCTGAATTCCGGTCACTGATGACCTGGGGGGCTGTAGGGTCTGCCCCTGCCTCTGGCTCTGCCCCCTCCCTAGCTCCACCCTCTCCCCGCCCCCCCTCTCCCTAATTTTTATTTAATATTAAATATATTTAATTCTCCGCCCCTCTCCCCATCCTCGCCCTCCCCTCTCCCCTCTATATTTAATTCCATCCTCCCCCCTAATTTTATTTAATATTAAATATATTTAATTCTCTCCCCTTATTTTAATTTAATATTAAATATATTTAATTCCATCCTCCCCTCTCCCCTTATTTTTATTTAATATTAAATATATTTAATTCCATCCTCCCCTCTCCCCTTATTTTTATTTAATATTAAATATATTTAATTCCATCCTCCCCTCTCCCCTTTTTTTTTATTTAATATTAAATATATTTAATTCCATCCTCCCCTCTCCCCTAATTTTTATTTAATATTGACAGCGAAATCCCGTGTGGATTGCGTATTCTCGCGATACTTGCTCCGAACCTGGAAGTAGGTATTTTTTAAAAAAAATATTTTTTATTTTATTTTTCAATTTTTATTTTTTATTAAAAAGCTTAGGGGGGGCGTAGGGAAGGGGCTGGGGGCCGTATACGACCCCCAGGCCACCAGTTGGACAGCCCTGATCTAAAATATCCAGATTTTAGAGGTTTTTTATAAATACTGGTAGCCATATTTTATTCATTTTCATGGTTCTCTCCTTTCTGTTGAAATTGTCCACATGCTGGTGGATTTCAGTGGCTTCTCTGTGTAGTCTGACATGACCACCAAACGCAGTGTCCAAACACGAATCAAGGAACATGAAAGGCATCGTAGAGAGGTCAGCCATAGCAGAACACCTGATGAACTAACCTGGACACAGCATATTATTTGAGAACACAGAAATGCTGGACCACTCTCACGACCACCATGTCAGACTACACAGAGATGTGGATGACATCATCAGTCTGTGTTTGGCTGTGGGGAATAGTTGGCCACTTTTCGTCATCAGTTTGGTGAACTATTACAAGTTGCAACATGGTATCTGTGAAGAAAATAATGTAAATATTTGGTATTCTTCACTTCAGGCAATGGAGAGGGCATCCCTGTCCCGTGCTGATTTAGATTTCCTGACCTCCCCAGTACAGAAGACTTATCTGGATTCTTTGGGCCTTGAACATTCAGTCTTCCGTGGAAGAACGATCAAGCCCTCTTCTCAACATTTCATGCGGCAGGTAACCCATTGTACTCAAGCTCTGCCTACATCCAATGGCATTTCATGCTGCAGGTAACTCATTGTACCTCAGGCTCTGCCTACGTTTGGTGATACACAGTGCTGCTTATTAATTGCTTATTTTTCTGATAAAAAAAGATACTGTTTCAGCCCACCTACTGTAGAGCAAGAGTTCTTGCCTCAGTCGACCAAAGAGTCTAGCTGCTAATGTACTTACTGTACCTACTCGATTACAAGCTGAATTTTTCAGTCCCGTTTGTAGGCTGGAAAAGCCTCCCTTGGCTTATACTCAAGTCAAGATTATATGTTACTCTATTATTATTATTACATTTATTTATTATTTTCTCTCTCTCGGCATTACTTCGCGAACGAAGATTCTTAAGAAGGACTCATCCCATGCTTTTTACAAGCGCGTTGATGACTAAAAAGGCCAATCTGAGATAGGCAAGTTCAGTTGCAGAAAGCACAGCAGAAAGTCTCCTTGGGTGATGTTGTTTCCAAGTTGCGGTTCTTTCTGCGTTGTCGTTTCGCTTCAAGACCCATTCGGCGTGCCTTCTCGAAAGAGGCCACAGCATTGTGGTTAGTGCGTCTCCATGCCTCCCGATGTGAGGCCAGGGTGGACCATTGTTGGTGATCAATCTGGCTGAGCCTGAGATGTTGTTTCAGGGAGTCCTTATATCTCTTTTGAGGGGCGCCTCTCTTGCACTGACCTGTAGCGAGTTCACCATAGAGTAGTATTTTTGGGAGGCGTCCTCCATCCTAGAGACGTGCCCTGCCCAGCGCAGCTGTGTTCTCAATAGCATGGCCTCAACGCTGGTGATCCCTGCTTGCTCAAGGACAGCAACATTCGTCACCTAGTCAGTCCAGTGTATATTTAGGATTGTGCGAAGACAGCGCTGATGAAAGCGTTCGAGGAGTCGTAGGTGTTGGCGATAGGTGACCCATGTTTCAGACCCATAGAGGAGAATAGACAGTACGATAGCTCTGTACACACTGATTTTGGTGCTTTGCCTCAGGTGCTCGTTGCTCCAGACTCTTTTGTGAAGCCTTCCAAATGCACTATATGCCTTTGCTCTATTATTATTCCTACATTTCCATTATTTTACTCTATTATTATTTTATTACATTTATTATTTCATCCTATTATTACTGTTATTGTTACCATACATTTCCATTATTTTACTCTTATTATTAGAAAGATACGAATGCACATTTACATTGAAGAAGGTTAGAATAATGGTTTAATCTGAGTCAGACAGTCTTATCTTAAATTACAGTTTTATTTAAATACTAGCCTTCTCCGCCACACATTGCTGTGACCCAGTCTCTGTGTAAGTGTATATGTGTGTGTATATATGTGTGTGTATATATTTGTGTATATGTCGTTTTGCACATGCGTTGTAAGGTATTATATATATTTTTTGGCTTTTTAAGTCTCTTCTGTTGTGTTTTTAGTGGTTTTTTAATGAGCGATGGTTACTCATTAGTCTGTTTAGGGTGTAATGTCCAAATTTGGGGTTGATTCGTCCAGTGGTTTTTGTGATATGTTAATCCCACAAACGAACATTACATTTTGATTTATATAGATTCAAAAACATTTAACCTACTGATGCCTCAGTTAATATTTATTGGTATCTATTTTTATTTTGTAATTTACCAGTAGCTGCTGGATTTCCCACACTCGGCCTATACTCGAGTCAATATGTTTTCCCAGTTTTTTGTGGTACAATTAGGTGCCTTGGCTTATATTTGGGTCGGCTTATACTCTAGTATATACAGTATATGGAAGGAGGTCTATTAGGCAGCAGAATGTCTTGGGATGGTCCAGATGCACATGGAAACGTTGGTGTAGATGCTTCTATTGCAATTATTTCTTCTATGTCTTAACTCACGCACCCTCCAACTGTGTCCATCTTACTGTTTGGGCCTCCACCTCCCAGAAGCCCTAGTCAGCTTGTTCAATGGCCAGGGACTCTGGGAGTCAGAGGCCCAAACAGCTGGAGGGCCTCTGTTTGAGGATGCCTGCCTTAAATCTCTTTCCTGCCTCACAACAGTCTCCTGTGAAGCCGAGCTCCGTAAGGTCATCCTACTTGTTCACACCACCCCGAAGAACACGTCGAGCATTTGGTCTTAATCAGGTAATGTAATGTATTTAATGTAACATAATGTCCTTCTCTTCTGTCTCCCTTTTTTCTTTCAAGTTTAGAGTGTCTTTGAACTTCATCTCTTCTTACAACCAACGACTAAACAATCAGATTTATTTATTTCATGTTAAGAGCATTGCATAAATAAATAAGTTTAAAACTGAAAAAAATACAGGGATCACAAGCAGCGAAATAGTTTTAGACCAAAAACACTGTTCCCACTCTGAATATCTCTGCGTTGCATTAGATTGAACATTAATAACATTTAGAAAACACTGTGCGAACACCAAGCACAAAGTAGCTGCACACAATAACATCCTGTGGAAACTCAATAGACGTGCTTGCACCCAAAATTGATAAGAACATCAGCCCTGGCCTTGTCTTACCCAACTGCTGAGTATGCGTGCCCCATCTGGCATGTATCTGCCCATGTGAGGCAAGTACATATAGCACTGAATGAGAGACAGGATGTCTTGAAACGACGCCTGTTGATAGACTCTATAAATTAGCTGGCATTGCTACCTACCCTTCATGTGCAATGGGAAGTTGCTGCCAACTGTGAGAGAAATAAGGTTGAACACTATGAAAGTCACCCACTATATTGCTATCAGCCTCCTCCCAGTAGACTTAAATCATGGAAAAGTTTAATGAGAGTCACCACTCCTCTTGACATTCCCCCAGCAATAGCAAGAGTATCCCTCTGGGCAGCTAAAGCAGGAAATCCCAACTGGATGGCCCCCCACGAGCGTTTTCCTCCAGGGGCAAACCAAGAATGGTCAACTTGGAAGTCCCAGAACAGACTCAGAAGTGGCACTGCATAGAAGGACCCTGTGGAGCAGGGGTGGGCAACCTATGGCCCGCCGGCCCCAGATTCTGTCCGGCCTGGGGAGAAGGGCGCCGGGGGGCGGAGCCAAGAGGAAGGGGTGCCGCTGCCGCCATCCCATCGCAGGCTCTGTGGGGCCTGTGTCGGCAGACAGGCTGGAGGAGCGGTGGCTTGGAGTGCCTGCCATCCCTGGAGGCGATCCGGGCCTGCAGCGGGAGCATTCGGCGACCTACGGCGGCTGATCGCCCTGGCGACCCAGAAGACTTGATTGTCTTCCGGGTCACCAGGGCGATCAGCCGCCTGAGATCGCCGACTGCTCCCCCTGCAGGCGCGGATCGCCTCCAGGGATGGCAGGCACTCCATAGCAGGGCGATCTGCTGGGGAACAGCTGGGGGCTAGAGCGGGCGGAGGCCTGCAGCCTCTGATCGCCTGCTGCTTTGTTCTTCCCTGCTGCTGCGGCGGCTGGGTCCGCTTTGCCATCCTCTGGGCTGGGTCCATTGGGCCATTCCATCTTGGTTCGCACCTTGTCTTCTTGAATTTTATTTTATTTTATTTTAGTGGTTTTTATTATTGTATAATAATTTTATAATAATATAATAAATAATATAATATAATGTTATATTATATTATAATTTCAATATATTATAATGTCTATATATACTATAATATAATAATTATGATATTAATACTAATAATATATGAATATTTCTTGATATATTAATATGTTAATATTAATGATGTGTAATATATAGTAAATATAGTAAATAAATAAATAATGTAAATTAGAATGTAGTTCAGCCTTTAGGTGCGGCCCTCCATAATATTTTTTGGCTCTCGTGTGGCCCCTTGGAAAAAATAATTGCCCACCCCTGCTTTGGAGACTGTGGAGCAGAACAAACAACTCCGCACCTGTATGCTTGCCCATCATGCCCTGCCTCATGCATAGAGGAAGAGCTTTTCAAGCAGTGGTTTCTACCCGTTTTTTGGTCTAAAACTAAAACAGATTAAAACATACAACATTAAGTACATGTGTGTGCATGCGCACAAGCACAACCATTAACGAGATCCAGCCCATTGTTTTGGAGACATGGGTCTTATAAAATAAACCTTCAAATGTCCATCTAAATAGAAAAGTTTTAACTTGAGTACAGAAATACAGGAAGGAATAAAGTAAAAGATGGTAAACAAATAAAGGAGGAGGATGACAGTCTATCATAATATAGCTAAGAATATTAAAAAAATAGCAAAAACTTCTTTAAGTACATCAGAAGTAGAAACCCAACTAGAAAAGCAGTTGGGCCACTTGACGAAAATGGTAAGAAAGGGACAATAAGTGAAGACAAGGAGATTGCTGAGCGGCTAAACGACTTCTTTGCCTCCGTTTTCACACAGGAGGACAGACAACATATGCCTGCAGCTGAGTCAGTTTTTTCAGGAGGGAATTAAAAGAATTAAACCAGATAGAGATAAACAAGGAAGATGTTCTCACATGCCTTACTAAACTAAATGTCAATAAATCACCAGGGCCAGATGGCATCCACCCCAGAGTTCTTAAGGAACTCAAGTGGGAAATTGCTGAAATTCTGGCCAAAATATATAACCTTTCTCTAAGATCAGGCACTGTACCCGAGGACTGGAGGGAGGCAAATGTAACTCCGATCTTCAAGAAAGGATCCAGGGGTGATCCAGGAAATTATAGGCCAGTTAGTCTAACCTCAGTTCCAGGCAAAGTGATGGAAACCATTATTAAAGAAAAAATTACTAAGCACATAGAAGAACAGGCATTGCTGAAGGAAAATCAACATGGTTTCTGCAAAGGCAAATCATGTCTTACTAACTTGATAGAATTCTTTGAGGGTGTAAATAAACACATAGATAAAGGGACCCAGTCGATATTGTTTACCTTGACTTTCAAAAGGCTTTTGACAAAGTCCCTCACCAAAGGCTCCTAAATAAGCTCTTCAGCCATGGAATCAGGGACAGGTCTTGTCCTGGATTGGAACCTGGCTAAACTGTAGGAAACAAAGGGTGGTAATAAACGGACATTTCTCTGGGTGGAAAGAGGTGAGAAGTGGCGTACCCCAAAGGTTCAGTTTTGGGTCCGTTACTTTTTAATTTATTCATTAATGACCTGGATGTAGGAGTGAATTCTGAGGTAGCAAAGTTTGCAGACGACACTAAATTGTTCAGGGTAGTTAAAAATGAAACTGATTGTAAAGAGCTCCAGAAAGATCTCTCGAAATTGAGTGAATGGGCAACAAAGTGGCAAATGCATTTTAACCTAAACAAGTGTAAAGTCATGCACATCGGGGCAAAGAACCCCAACTACACCTACCAATTGATGGGGTCAAAGCTTTCCGAGACAAACCAGGAAAGGGATCTTGGGGTTCTGGTGGACAGCTCAATGAAGATGTCAACCCAGTGCGCAGCAGCAGTAAAAAAAGCAAATTCTATGCTTGGCATGATCAGGAAGGGAATCGAAAATAGGTCGGCAAATGTTGTATTGCCTCTCTACAAATCTATGGTAAGGCCACATTTGGAGTACTTTGTACAATTCTGGTCTCCGCACCTTAAGAAGGATATAACGGAACTGGAAAAGGTACAAAGAAGGGCAACAAAAATGATCCAAGGGATGGAGCAGCTCCCTTATGAAATCAGGTTGCAACGCCTTGGTCTTTTCAGCCTTGAAAGACGGCGCTTAAGAGGCGACTTGATCGAAGTGTATAAAATCTTGCATGGGATAGAAAAGGTGAATAAAGAAAAAACATTTTCTCTGTCACCCAACACTAGGACTAGGGGCACTCCCTAAAGCCCAAGGTAGGAAAGTTAGGACTAATAAAGGGAAATATTTCTTCACCCAGAGGGTCATTGGGTTATGGAACTCACTTCCAGAGGAGGTTGTGACAGCGGTCAGCCTGGACAGCTTCAAGGCAGGATTAGACAGATTCATGGATACCAAGGGAATCAGTAGTTACTGAAATGGACATCCAAGTGCCACCTCTGTGTTGATGGAGGCAGGCAGGATTTTCCCCCGGGTACTGGTTGTGGGGGTCGGGAGCAGGTGAGGTTTTGCCCTCCTTTCTGCTAGAGATCCCTGTGTACAACTAGTGGGCCACTGTGTGACACAGAATGCTGGACTAGATGGGCTGAGGCCCGATTCAGCATGGCTCTTCTTATGTTCTTATCTCTGAGAAGGAAGTTCTAGAGCAGACCTGGGCAAACTTTGGCCCTCCAGGTGTTTTGGACTTCAACTCCCACAATTCCTAACAGCCGG
The DNA here is from genome assembly GCA_030556195.1 of Anolis apletophallus. NCBI lineage: Eukaryota > Metazoa > Chordata > Lepidosauria > Squamata > Anolidae > Anolis > Anolis apletophallus. The sequence goes on from JARBWK010000015.1 coordinate 30,231,652, forward strand.
CTAAGTCTTGGCTAAGTCTTAGAAACCTAAGCAAACAATGCCTTGGTGGGATGGAGGTGTTTGTTTGGTTATATGAAGTATCATTTCCTCCATCAGTACTCACACAGAGAATTGGTAATTGAAGGGGTGCAATGACCCCAGGTGGCTGGATTCAGCCATGTGGCTACATCATAATGATGTAGCAGTGGCTCTCAACCAGTGGGTCGGTCTCCAGATGTTTTGGCCTTCAGCCATTCTGGCTGGTAAACTCATTTCTGGGAGTGTCAAAACATCGTGTGCCGTGTGCCGCGACTCCGTGAGCGATCACCAGGTGTGTCGTGGGCAATTGGAACCTCCAATACCCTTACTTCTTAAAGGAGCACCTCTACGTCACAGTACAAAATGCACAATTAATCATACATAATCATACGCAAAGAACACATTCAAAGTACCCAATCCTGCTGGAGAAAATCAAAAGTCTTACATAAGGTAGTTCGGCATGGTCGCCACAGAGAGCGGAGGAGTTGCGAACCAGGAAGTAGTGAGTTCACGGAGCGCTCCTCTACGGAAAACTCGTAATATTTGATGAAATCATGGACGTGAATGCAAAAAACAAAGTGTATCCTCACGATGTTATCCAATGTCAGTTCCGGGTTCTGCCCAATAACACAGTCAGTTTGCAGACAATTTAAAGAAGCAGCACCATAATCATAGCGACAAGGTAGAAAATCACGTAGATAATCACATATATTCAAACTGCCAGAGGCTGAAGATAGATGTGGCGATGGAATCGAAAGCTGGCATGGGCAAACTTGGACCTTCCAGTGTTTTGGACTCCCAACCCCCACCATTCCTAGCAGCCTCCGGCCCTTTTCCTTTTTCCCCCTCAGCCACTTAAGCAGGAAAGGGCCTCAGGCTGTTAGGAATGGTGGGAGTTGAAGTTCAAAGCACCCAGAGGGCCGAAGTTTTCCCATGACTGACAGCTGTTGAGCAAGACCTTCATGTGTGTCTTTCTGCCATTCCTGCCAGGATATCTATCTTGTGTTCATCGAAACAGGCCCAGGTTTCACACTAAGTGAGTGTATAAATACATTTAAAAACATATTAACTATATGTATTACTGTGTTAGAGTGTCATTTTGGTTGGTGGTGTGCCCCAGGATTTTGTAAATATAAAAAATGTGCCGTGGCTCAAAAAACACTGATCTAGGGACCCACAGGTTGGGATCCACTGATGTACAGTCACCTGCTATATCCATAAGTCTAGCAGTCACACATTCAACCAACCATAGCCCAAAGGTATTCAGAGAGAGAAAAATCCAAAATTTGTGTTGATGTATAGGAATGCCGTGTTGCAGCTTGATGCCATTTCAGATATTTTCAGGCCCTCTCCTATGCTCATCTGCCATGTTATATAAGGGATGCAATTTTACTAGTGTTGTGTATCGTGGGTTTTAAGCTTCCACAGATTCTGGTAGTCATTGGGGCAGAGAGGGGCTGGAACTAAACCCCAGCAGATACTAAAGTATTATAGTTGCTTTTGGAAATTATGAGAAGCTGCTTCAGGGAAGCCTTGCTCCTGTTGAATCTGATGAAGAATTGAAGGGCTAAGGATGATGGTTTGGTTATCCTTTTTGTACTTTCTTTCTCTCTCTTCAGAGACCGGGCTATGCTTCTCCACCTTCATTTAGGCCATTTTTCCCAAGTGCCAATAGCCCAACCTGGTCTCTGGCTCACATTCCTGATGTTCCACCCTTCAGTCCGTCGACCGGCAGCCAACAGAAATTCAGGTACAGAAGGAATGGGTTGGGTCCGTTTGCCTTTGAAGATGCAGCCTGTTGAGGAACTGGGAACGCAGGGTTAAAATGGCAAAAATCTGGACTGTAGTTTATTGCATGGGATTACAGCAGGGATGTGCAGCTGTAATGTGAAATATGATCTGACATGATACCACAAGAATGTGAATGTATATTGTTGTTTTAAATTGTTATTTTGTTTTGTTTTATGCTTATTATTGATGTATAGATTGTTGTTTACATGATTTTAATATGTTGTAAGCCGCTTTGAGTCCTGTGAGGGAGAAAAACAAGATATAAATTATTATTATTAATATTATTATTATAAACACAACAACATGAATTCACAGCAAACAAGGTCACTCTGCTGGCTGTTTTATTGGATCACAAGTTTCTAGGACTGTGTGATGTTTCAGCAAATAATGCGTGCAGATCCCAGTAAGGTGGCCTTATGTAGCTAGCAGATGGTACTTTTGTCAGTGCCGATTGTGTTTAAGTGCAGGCCAAGGTCTTTAGGCACTGCACCCAGTGTGCCGATCACCACTGGGACCACCCTGACTGGCTTGTGCCAGAGTCTTTGCAGTTCGATCTTTACATCCTCATATCTTGTCAGCTTTTTCAGTTGTTTCTCTGCTGTTGGTTGGGATTGCAACATTGACTATCCATACTTTGTTTTTTAACATGATCATGAGGTCAGTAGTATTGAGCTCCAAAACTCTGTCTGAATCCGGAAGTCCCAGAGGATTTTGACGTGTACATTTTCTGTAACTTTTTCCATCTTGTGATCCCACCAGTTCTTTGTCTCAGGCAGATGGTGTTTGTGGCACAGGTTCCAATGAATCATCTGAGCAACGGTGTTATGCCTCTGCTTGTAGTCTGTCTGCGTGATCTTCTTGCAGCAGCTGAGGATGTCATCTATTGTTTCATCTGCTTCCTTGTCGTCGACTTTTCAATTCTGGCTTTGATGGCATTTGTTCTAATGGCTTGTTCTTGGGCTGCCAGAATCAGGCCCTCCTTTTTTGTCTCCTTTTTCTGAGTCCCATTTGTGAGCCACAGCCATGTTTTTTCTTTGTCAATTTGGCTTTCACATTTTCCCAGGAACTGTCCATGGAGGGCATTCTTTCGCCAGTTTTTTCTTCTGCTCTGGATTGTGTTTTTACAGTATTCACTCTTTGTCTTTTGCACTCAAAGCAGTTTACTACTATTGACGTCCTTCAATGTTGGTTCTTGAATGCCTTTCTCATAATCTGCCAGTGCATGTTTCTCTTCTTCTCCTGTTGGTTTCACTTGCAGAAGCCCTCTCTCTGCCTCCTAATTTTCTGGGCAGGTAAAGTCTGTCGACATCACTACACAGGTGTAATGATGTCCGTTTAGCATCTCTACGCCCTTGCTGTGAGTTGTTGTTGTTGTTGTTGTAATTATTATGATAAGAGATTGTAACAGTTTTACTCCAAAAGCATCCAGAAAGTCTCCTAGATTCGATTTTTAGCTTTATTCAACTAATTTTGAGGGTGTCATTATAGCCTCTTCTTGGTTTACTTAGGGATTTCCTATGCCAGTGCCAAATATAGAATTGCCGGAAGTATTTATTTATTTATTTTTATTTATTTCTTGGGACTTCTACACCGCCGACTCCCGAGGGCTCGCGGCGGCTCACAAGAACCAGTGGCACAGCGCCAGAGGGTTAAAAACAGAACACTTCCAGAACACTCTGGAAGCAGCTCAAGGCTTCCCCTATAATTCTTTGGTCTCCTGCTGCACCATCTAGATTTTTCTCTACGATGCTGTTATTCTGTTTCTCATTTTTGCAGAACATTTCTACGTAAAAAGAGCCATGAAGTAAATCCGTTCAAAGGCCTATTTAGTCTAGCACTCTAGGAAGGCTTCTTTCGCCTACGTCTTATTAAATATGTTGTACTGGTGTGTCCCAAGTGTACAACAGCCTCTTTTGTATATTTATTTAGACTGAATTTTGGCTAATGTCGGCTAGTTGCCTGACTACCTTAAAAACAGCAACCCTGCAAGGTATACTATGGTGACACACCTGATACACTGTACCTGCTCCCATTTACCCCCAATTTCTATGTTACCTGCCCAATCTCATTTTTTAAAAAAAAAACACACAAGAATTTGACTGCTTCACCTTGTACTCTTGTATATTCCCAGCTTTCCCAGCACCATGACGCAGCTGCACCCTTTGCACCAGCAGATCTTGACTCAAAGACAAAAAAGAGGGCAAAAAAGGTAAGTGGAAAGGCAAATGAAAGAGCAAAGACAATTCAGGACTCGTCTGATCCCAGGTTTTCTGCTTTAAACTGGATTATATGAGTCCACACTGCCAGATAATTGGGGATAAACAGAAAACCTGGGATCAGATCCTGGAATATATGGCCTTTCTAGAAGGGCCCTAAGAGCTCGGTCGTGGCTTGGCCTCCTTATTCCACATTAGTGCTATATAGTAAAGCCCTAACTTTATTTTCAGGACTGAAGAGAGCTAGATTGGTAGAGCTTGTGAATGGTTGATGGTACTGAATTACCATATTATTACCTAGTAGAACTGCAACACCCCTGAGCACCAAAGAGTCGAGAATTCCAGAAGTATGGTATTAGTAGTAACCCCACCATTCAAATTGGGGGTAAATATCAGATATTTACATTACGATTCATAACAGTAACAAAATTACAGTTATGAAGTAGCAACAAAAGAATTTTTATGGTTGGGGGTCACCACAATATACGAATTCAGGATTCGTAGCATTAGGAAGATTGAGTAACACTGCTTGGAAAGATGAAATCACTGATTAGCATCTTCTTCTGAAGAGATCCAGATCTTAGTCAGTATGACTAGCAACTAGAAAATAATTGAAGACATTCAATATGTTTCAGCAAGTTACACAAAAATGCGTATGCATCCCCATTTGTAGCCTTGTCTTGGAGCACTGGAGTTTAAATTGCTTAAGAGGAAGAGCTGGAAATATCCCTCATTCAGTGGTTCCTGTTTATATCTCAAAGAATGCCATGTAGGGAGCCCCCGCCTCCAAAGAAGGACCCCTATGCGTCACTCATGACTGTGGAGGAAAAGGACTGGGTGATAAAAGTGCAGATGCTGCAGCTGCAGAGTGAAAACCCCCAACGCGATGACTACTATTATCAGGTGGGTACAGGGAGAAGGCAACGAGTCCTTTGAAGGCCTAGGAAAATCGGGATGCGGGCTTCACTATAGCAGGGTGATAGTTTGATTTTTTGTGCAGTGGCATGTCTTTGTCCCTGGCAGTTCAAAGACATGGTTTATCAGTTTAACAGCTGAGTTACCTGTGTGTCATTACATGAATACTTGTGACTATCACTTTTTCAAAGGGGTGACTTCTAATAAGGTCATGCCTTTCCTTGACTAGTGGTTTTCAAAAGGTGGTCTCCAGATGTTCCTGGAGATTCACATTTGCCAAAAGGATATGGCATCATTTTTCCTTTTCAAAAAGGTTATGAATGCCATTTTTCTGCGTAAAGATCCATTCGAAGGCCTCGTTTTTCTTTTCAAAAAGGTTATGAATGCCATTTCCCCCAAAATATCCAGTTCAACCCCAATCTGCCATGCAAGAAAAGCATAAAGTACCCCTGACAGAGGATCACCAAGCCTCCTGACAGAGGATCACCAAGCCTCCGTTTAAAAAAGCCCCCAAAGAAGAAGGCCTTACCAGACTGAGGCAGAGAGTTTCACTGTTGAACAGCTCCTCTTATGGTTCTTCCTAATGTTCAAGTGGAATCTCCTTTCCTGTAGTTTGAACCCATTGCTCTGAGTTCTAGTGTAGTCTCTTTATTAGACCCTCTTCTTTTAGGATCTGTCAATTTGTCCCAGAAAACTTAGAGTCTCATATAAGGTGCTATTGTCCACTGTCTGGGCAAGATGCTTGTGTAGCACAGCTGGTTAATCGCCACAGCAATAGATCACTACTGACCAGAAGGTGGCAAGTTTGAAGCCCGAGTTAGATTAAACGCCCGACAGTTAAGCCTAGCTTACTGTCCACCTAAGCAGTATGAAACAGCTGAGCTGTGAGTAGAGAAAATAGGAACTGATTAAAGCAAGAATGTATTTTACGACACCGTACAAATGCCGGCAATCAAAGAACAAGGATAAAATACTATGATCAAAAGGGCTCGGCGTCATAGTGGCTGAAGCGACAGCACCCCCCTGTGGCTGGAATCGAGCATAACCTCCAGGCACCGAAGTTGGACAATGCAGAAATTCTGTCTGTCTGTCTTGCATGTCTAAAAACAACATTGAATGTTTATTGATTGATTGATTTCATGTATTTCTATCCTGCTCTTCTCCCCCCGGAGGGGGACGAAGGGCGTGCGTGTTTGCCATGTACATGTGCATTGTGATCTGTTCCGAGTCCCCTTCGGGGTGAGAACGGCGGAATATAAAGACTGTAAGTAAATAAATAAATTTGGTAGCTGTTGAAGGCGGCCTCATAGTAGTGTCAGACTTGGCATGAGGCAGTAAGTAGATTAGTTGTGCTGTGAGCATGCATTGCCTTTTGAAGTGAGCTCTCTTCTCCTTCCCCCAGGAGTATTATCGTAAGTTGGAGCAGAAGCAAGCAGAGAAGGGGCCTTTTGGAGGGTCCAAACCTGAGGTCCCCAAGCTTGTGACGCCATACATCCAGAAAGTGGAGACGTATGAATCTGGTGAGTGTCTTCCAAGATTGAGGTCTTCCTCGGGGATGGAGATGTGGCATCCTAACGACGACTGCTTCTTCTTCCAGTGGTGCGGATCCCAGGCTCTTTGGGTCAGGTGGCCGTCTCCACATGCTACAGTCCCCGGAGGGCCATTGATGCACCGCACCACATTTCATTGGAGCAGGTATGTGCCAGTGCTTTTCACTGGTCTTTATTCCCCAGAAAATAGGGTTATGGGCTGTCTTAAAATATATCCTCTCTGTGATGTGTACATCTGTATATATAAAATCTCAGCCTGCATATGTTTGTGCTCACAGAACTTGAAAAGTAGTCGGTCGATTGACATGACCTTTTGACACAATGTTGCATTCCAATATGCGCGTATTTTTATAGTAAAATGAAATTATGACACAACGTTTCATTCGAATACACATGTGTATTTAGCTTACAACTAGCAGTCTGGAAATAGACAAAGTGGAATTTGTGATGCCCAAAGCAACCACTCACAGCCTAGCTATTATTTTATCTCAGCAGTATAAGAAATGAAAACTGAGCTCTAGCACCGGGAATGTGGCATAGCTGGCTAAGTGTCAGCTGCATAAGATCTCTCTGACCAGTAGGTCATGAGTTCGAGGCCTGCCCGGGTCGAGGTGGGTGCTCAACCTTTAAGTGTAGCCTGCTGTCGACCTTTGCAGCCTGAAAGACAGTTGCCTCTGTCAAGTAGGAGATAAAAGTACCACATTAAGTGAGGAGGCAAATTTTGATTGAACTACAGGAACGCTGAGAATGCAGAAGGAACAACAAGGGTTGCTGGGAACGCTGAGAGATGAGGAGTGCGTCAGCTCCCCCTGGTGGCCAGAGTTTGCCTCTGTTCGTCTATATGTGTGTATGTGGAAATGGCAGGGATTGTCTGCTAAGGATGTGTACCTGTAATCCGCTCTGAGTCCCCTTCGAGGTGAGAAGAGCGGAATATAAATAAAGTAAATAAATATATAAATAAACCATTCCCTGCACAGCTTTCCTTTTACCTCAGCAGTAAAAGAAATAACCTATCACTGAGCAGCTTTCATTTTACCTCAGCAGTATAAGACAATTTAATTCAATGATGTGTTTTCTCAGTGAATCTATGTTTGCAGCAATACTTTTATTTACTATCGCGTTCAATTCATACCAGACTGAGCCACAGCGACGCATGGTCGAGTTTAGCTAGTAATACATATTTGGGACTTTTGTATTAAGGTTTTTATTTTGTAGCAGTAGATAATGGAGTTTTAATTATGATATTTCATGCATCTGAACAACCTGAAACATCTGTTTAACGGTTTGCAATCTCTGGTGTAAAATCAGGGATGCGTAAAAGGGTTGTGAAATTAATGTTTATCTTCCTCTTTATATTTGAAGGCCATAGGGAATCAACGCCTGCATGTGCTGTATCAAATAGAGAAGGTGAGGTCAATGTAGCTGCTTTTTCTCATTATTGCTTTGCCTAACAAATACGGCCAGAGGTGACCTTTATTTACAAACACCAATCAACCAATTAAGAGAAGTATGGTGTGTTTTAGCATACAGATAATTTGCCCCTCAAATGTTAGTGTTGAGTAGTTCCACCATTGATTCTTAGGAATTTTTTTCTTCAGATTTTTTATTCTAAATTTCCAGTCAATCTTCTCACTTCTTTGTGTTTGGAATTCACGCCAGAGTCTGGGGTTGCCGTTTGCTTAATTGTGGGTTCTTGGCACCATCAAAATATTTATCACTTACGGAGATATGATGGTGTGGGTTAGCTGAATAATGTATTCAACCACTACATTGCTGGCCTTCTGACTTCAAAAGATACATAGATTATGAAAGGTGTGTACATTGCTTTCATCATGAATATAAGGGAGCTGGAGATGGCTTATTATTCATTTATTTTTATTAACATAATTTTACCCCGGTCTTCTCAACCCCCGAGGGGGGACTCAGAGCGGCCTAACAAAAGGCAACAATTTGATGCCGAACACAATAAATACAATATAAAACTGTAAACATTCAGGATTAAAATACAATTAATATTATCACATAATACACATACACTTAAGTTAAAAACAAAGTTCCGTCCACCACATAAACAGTGAGCCATAACCATCACTTACCAATTCCAATTCCAATCCAAAGTGCTGCATTGTGCTACTGTGCAAAAGCCTGATCCCAGAACCACGCTTTCACTTTTTTCCTGAATGCCAGGAGGGATGGGGTTGATCGTATGTCACTTAGGAGCGCATTCCACAGACGGGGAGCCACCATCGAGAAGGCCCTCTCTCTTGTCCCCACCAACCGCATTTGAGAAGTTGGCGGGAGTGAGAGCAGGGCCTCCCCAGATGATCTTAGATTACGTGGTGGGACGTAGCGGCAGATGTGTTCGGACAAGTAAGCTGGGCCAGAACCGTATAGAGCTTTAAAGGTCAAAACCAGCACTTTGAATTGAGCCCGGAAGTGGACAGGCAGCCAGTGGAGCTGACATCACAGGGGGGTGGTATGCTCCCTGTATGTAGCTCCGGTTAACAATCTGGCTGCTGCGTGAACTAGCTGCAATTTCCAAACTGTCTTCAAAGGCAGCCCCACGTAGAGTGCGTTGGAGTAATCTATTTGGGATGTGACCAAAGCATGGATGACCATAGCGAGATCAGATTTCCCAAGGTACGGGCGCAGCTGGCGCATGAGTCTTAACTGTGCAAAAGCTCCCCTGGCCACTGCTGAGACCTGGGGTTCCAGGCTCAGCGATGAGTCCAGAATCACCCCCAAGCTGCGAACCTGCATCTATTATGTGCTCATTTGTCTTGCCTCCATCCTGCAGTGAATTGGAGATGGAAGATAATAATAATAAACTTTATTTATATCCTGCCACCATCTCCTAACGGGACTTGTGGTGGCTTACAAGGCATTCAAAGTGCAATATAACATAAATGGTGCACCAGTATAAAACAATATCACATATAAAGTTCTAAAACAACCCCTATCAACACATAAAATAAAATAACACAATTTAGAAACACAGACCATCAATAGTTAAAACTAGCTGCCATCAATTCGCTAGAGTGTCAACTTCATATGGGCCCATTTCAGCCTACTCGAGGCCAAATGCCTGTTTTTAAAAAATCCATGTTTTGAGGCTGGATTGGGAGGATTCAAGAGTAGGGGCTAACCTAATCGCTTTTAGGAGGGTATTTCAGAGCTGGGAAGCCACTACAGATAAGACAAAGAGCCTTTTCTGTGGTGGTGCCGACTTTATGGAACGTGTTACCAGACTGAACTCGTGCCATCACAGAGTTAGCCCCCTTCCGGAGGGCCTGCAAGACGTTCCTTTTTAGGCAGGCTTTCAATCTAGGCACCTCCTGATAATCCTGTCCATATCCTTGTGTTTTTATATATCCAAACTGTTTTTATGTGTTTTTTTTAAATGTATACCGCCCTGAGCCTGCAGGGAGGAGCGGTATATAAAAGTGAATAATAAATAAGTGGAAACATGTAGAAGAGGCAGCATGATTGCGCAGCAAGCCAGTCTTTGACGAACCATATCTGTGCTCTTGTGAAATAGATGTATCTGGAGCTACTGGCTGCAGAGGACACTCAGAAGAAACTGGAGCTTGTGCCTGAAGAGCAACGTTCCCATTTCTGTGAGAAACTGTCACATCAGGTGGAGCACATGTATCAATCTCTGAGGATCGAAGAGCACAATAGTGAAGAGTGAGTCTTATGAATATTATGGCAGTGAAGACGTAAAGGGGAGAGGGGCGAGAAGAGGTTGCTGCGGTGGCTTCATACTTGTGGAGCCAATTCAGTGTGTTTCCTTGGCTGTCAAATTTCCATACCTTTGACACTGAGATGTGTGTGGACCAGCTGAGCTCTTCTTTCAGGGAAGCGAAAGACGAGTTCCTGCAGATTCTGCTTGTGGGGAAAGGGAAGAAGTTGGTAGCCCGTCTGTTGCCGCACTTGTCGCAGGAGCAAGCCAAGCGAGTCCTGGTTGCAGTTGCACAGCACTTACCACTTCTGATTAAGAAGGATATGCAGGATGAGGTATTTTTTTCATATCTCTCCTCTTTTAACTAACTGCAAAAGACCAAATACCGGTAGCACCAACAGTCCATAATTAGATTTCTGTAATAAGTTGGCTTTGGGGTATATACAGAGATATTACAGGAGATTTTGATAGTTGGGATTATAATAATACACTTCATTGATATTCTTCTCTATCTCGCCGAGGGGACTCAGAGCAGATTTGCTTCCACACTGGGCTTCTTTCTCAGGCAGATGAACAGCTTCACTCTCACTGAGCTTCCTCCCACACCAAACTTACACAGGAGCTTCATATGGTAGCTTTTTACACACTGGAGCTTCACACACGAGGTTTTCAACCTGGGACTTCTCTCCCCGAAGCTTCTCACACCACATTTTTGTAATTAAAAATACCTAGTTAATTTTTAATATTTATGACTGTTTCCTCATCAGTCAGTCACGTTTATTGAGTAACCGTCAGGTCATTTCAAATACCAGCTCCAAAATGACATTTTCCTCATGATATTGGATGGGAGGAGAGGGATGAAATGTAGTAATCTCTGATGGTTGCAGCCATCTGAACTTTTTAAAAATAATGTTTATTTGCATAGTTTTCTATATATACATAAATTAAAAGACAACCTATCTACGATACTGGGGAAGGAAAGTTTAGGGAAAATTTGGGAAAGGTAAAAGGTAATCAACAAAGGTAGGAAAAATAAAGGAATATTTGGTAAGGATGGGGTCTGTGACTTCCAAATAATCTTATCTGCGTTTTTAGTCCAATCTTTATCTTCTTGTTCATTCCTTAGCGGCTTCTCCCTTTTTGCTTTCTGAATCTCTATCTCCAATATTTTTTGGATTATAATTAGTGGAATTCTTTTATTATGTTAATCTCATCTGAACTTTCTCCCTTCACTGTTTCTCATGTGCTGCGGTCTTGGCAGACCCTCCCCATCCTCTACAGCCCCCTCAGAGTTGTCATTGAGCACTTGGCCTTCAGTGAGCTGATTGACATTCTGCAGGATGTGACCAAACTGCATCTGGAACCTGTCAAGCAATCCCTTTCCATGATCTTTGGGAACAAGGTATGTAGGAGGGTAGATATCCAAAGTGGATGATATTTCAACTTGTATCTCAGTAGAGAATCTAGATCAGGTTGGAGGTGGGAGGAGAGATGAGGGGAATATGTCACAGTATAGCTCAGAGTCACCAGGATTTGGATCAGGGGTGGGCAATTATTTTTTCCAAGGGGCCACACGAGAACCAAAAAATAATATGGAGGGCCGCACCTAAAGGCTGAACTACCTTCTAATCTACATAATTTATTTATTTACTATATAATACACATCATTAATATTAACATATTAATATATCAGGAAATATTCATATGTTAGTATTAATATCATAATTATTATATTATAGTATATATATAGACATCATAATATATTGAAATTATAATACAATATAACATTATATTATATTATTTATTATATTATAATAAAATTATAATAAAATTATTATAAAATAATAATAAAAACCACTAAAATAAAATTAAATTAAATTCAAGAAGACAAGATGCGAACCAAGATGGAGGCTGACATCCTCAAGAGAGGAAGGATCCCAAGGTGGAAAGACCCAAAGGACCCAGAGCAGAGCAGAGGACGATTGGAAGTTGCAGGCCTCTGCCCGCCCTCGCCTCCAGCCATTCCGTCAGAGGCGTTCTCGATCGGCTGATCGCCCTGCCATGGAGTGTCTGCCATCCTGGGAGGCGATCCGGGCCTGCAGCGGGAGCAGTCGGCAACCTGCAGCGGCTGATCATCCTGACGACCCAGAAGATGATCAAGTCTTTGCCAGGGCGATCAGCCGCCGCAGGTCGCCGACTGCTCCCGCTGCAGGCCCGGATCGCCTCCCAGGATGGCAGGCACTCCAAAGCTGCCGCTCCGATCGTTTTCTGGAGCGGCGGGCTGTCTGCTGACGCAGGCCCCACAGCCCCTTCCTCTTGGCCCCGCCCCCGACACCCTTCTCCCCGGGCCGGTCAGAATCGGCCGGTGGGCCGCAAGATGCCCAGGTCTGATTTATATGCTGTCAATTCCCCCCTAATTGTCAGACTCTGGAAGATCTTGGAGTTTAAATCAAGCTCACAGCAATCAAAAGCTGGAGACAAGTGGTTTATTCCTTCTTTCCACAATCCTAAAAAGACAGTTCTAAAGTTTTCCTGCTCAAGCCTCCTGTATATACATCAGCCCCAACTCCCACCCGCCCCCTAGTGGCCAAACACTGTGCCCACAGTCTGCTAACTGCAGTTTCAATTTCTCTCACAAAACAGATGTCTTATCTACACAACTTTCCCCAACTGTACCCAGCCTCACCTTCCCCCCGCCTCTCTTCTTTATGGCAGAGAACCAATGCAGCTAGTCTTAGGCTGAGGCGGTGATCCTGACACTAATATTTTCTGATTTCTTTCTCCTTCCCTCAAGTTTGCCATCTCATTCTTGTACCTACTGCTCAGCCATGGTGAGAGATGCCTGTCTTCTGGCATTCCCCAAAATACCCACGATGCAGATTTTGAAAAATGGTGAGTCCGCATCTGTGAGCAAAGCATTCCTCCACATTTTGGCCTCGCAGCCCCCTTAACAGTCGCACCTCCTCTCTTTATTTCTCCCTAGGGTAAATACAGTGCTCCTTGTTGCAAGAGAGCTCTCTCATGTGCCTAAGGCCTCCATGGTGGAGCCGCTTCACCTCCCCAGCAACCTCTTGCTCCTCTTTTGCCGCTATGTAGACAAGGACATAGTGACTTGCTTGGATGACAAGATGGAGTAAGTATGGGGGAAGAGAACAGGTTTCTAGGGTCCATGCGATGTAGATGCCCGTAGGCACCGAAGTTACACAGCAGCCTTCACACTGAAGCTTCACACACAATGAACTTCACGCTGGGTCTTCTCTCACCAAAGTTTCTCACACCAGGCCTAGTCAAACTGAGGCCTACTAACACTGAGGCCTAACACTGAAGCCTTTCTCCCACTGAGGGCTCTCTCAGACTGAGGCCTTTCTCCCACTGAGGTCTTCTCCCACTGAGGGCTCTCTCAAACTGAGGCCTTTCTCCCACTGAGGGCTCTCTCAGACTGAGGCCTTTCTCCCACTGAGGTCTTCTCCCACTGAGGGCTCTCTCAGACTGAGGCCTTTCTCCCACTGAGGCCTTTCTCCCACTGAGGTCTTCTCCCACTGAGGTCTTCTCCCACTGAGGGCTCTCTTAGACTGAGGCCTTTCTCCCACTGAGGCCTTTCTCCCACTGAGGTCTTCTCCCACTGAGGGCTCTCTTAGACTGAGGCCTTTCTCCCACTGAGGCCTTTCTCCCACTGAGGTCTCTCTCAGACTGAGGCCTTTCTCCCACTGAGGTCTTCTCCCACTGAGGGCTCTCTCAGACTGAGGCCTTTCTCCCACTGAGGCCTTTCTCCCACTGAGGTCTCTCTCAGACTGAGGCCTTTCTCCCACTGAGGTCTTCTCACACTGGGGGCTCTCTCAGACTGAGGCCTTTCTCCCACTGAGGCCTTTCTCCCACTGAGGGCTCTCTCAGACTGAGGCCTTTCTCCCACTGAGGTCTTCTCACATTGAAGGCTCTCTCAGACTGAGGCTTTTCTCCCACTGAGGTCTTCTCACACTGAGGGCTCTCTCAGACTGAGGTCTTCTCACACTGAGGGCTCTCTCAGACTGAGGCCTTTCTCCCACTGAAATCTTTTCACACTGGGGGCTCTCTCAGACTGAGGCCGTTTTCCCCACTGAGGCGAACTAACACTGAGGCCTTCTTCATACTGAGGCCTACTAACACACTGAGGCTCTTATCCCGCAGAGACTTCTCACAGACTGAGGCCCCCAAAGCTACAGGCACACCTGATTATATTGGACTGCAGCTTTTGCTGAGTCATTGTATCCATTTAACCCTTTCAATACCTTGTTAATTTTTAATATACCTGACAAAGGCAATGCAGGGTGATCTGCACATTGTAAACTAGCTATTGTGCAAGTATAATTGTGAAAGATCTGCTTCCTGTATCAGAATATGCAAATTTGTTAATGGTCTTGGGTAATGACATGTTGAGATGGCTAATAGATTAGAATAGTCGGCGATGTGCACTTGTTTCCTTTCAGTTCCTGGTTTGCCTCTTGTCTTTCAGGTGATATTTTCTGCCTTCATTAACCACGACAGGGTGAAATTGTGAAAAATGGTCTCAGTCTTCGCGAAGCATATGACTGGAATGCAAAACAGGAAGCTTAGTTTAACTATATGTTCTGTTCATTCTGTTTGTTTATGTTATTATTATTATTTTTTTGAGTATCCGGGCTTTTAAGTACCCTGTGCCAATCTGTAGATATCTAGTGCTGGCACTGGAGCCCATTCCACATAACTTATTAGGCCTGGATGAGTTAGACGCAGGCCGCTCTTGTACAGGAAACCCTAGACTTGTCTCATATGGAACTTTGTATTATAGAGTCTTCTTTACAGCACTTATATGTACAATAAAAGCAACTAAAACCATAATGATATCTTGATGTGAGAGAGAAAAAAATGGTATATTGTATAAGCAAAAGCACTACACTGTGTTGAGCAAGACTTTATCTTGTGGGTAGCAGGCCCGGATTTACTCCTTTTGGTGCCCTAGGCCACATTTTGGAATTACGCCCCCAAACCAACCTCTACCGGAAACCCCCCCCCCCCATTCCTTCTTTCTGCCTGCCTCTCCTCTCTCACCGAGGGGCGGGATGCCTTCCAGCTGGCGCACGCAGGCCCAGCTCCTGCCTTCGGAGCAGCAGTTGCCCAGGACGGCGAGGGAGGTCGAGGGTGAGGCGGGGCCTGGGGGCGCCGGCCAGGACTCTCAGCAGCGGTGCTCAAACTCAAACATTAGGTAGAAATAGTTTTATTAACAGAATAAGATAATGACTGAAACTCACAAAAAAACCTGACTTATACCCTCTTATCAGTACATGGTATGTTTCTGCATGCTTTGTCATGCAGAAAAAACATTAGAACTACCTAATTTTCTCCATCTGTATTTAGTACTTGACTTTGCTGACTTTAAAAGTGCACTGTCTAAACATTAAAATAAAATAAATTTTATAAGACAGTACATCTTCATGATTATTATGTCAATAGTTAATGGTATAGTAGAGTATGGGATACACAGCATTGGGATGCACAGCTAGGCCTATTTTAAGAGTAACTCTCAAGCAACCAGAAACTATCGTTATCCAACATGATCCAACATTCCCCTTGGGTAACGGTTAATTGGTCTACTGTACTTTGAAAAAGTCTTGTATCGCCTCTTCCTTCCAACGGGGACACAGGCTGCCCTGCGAGTTGGAATCCCCGGGCAGGCATTGCCGTGGAAACCGCAGCGCGCACCTTCCTCTGGTCAACCCCGCCCAGTCCTGTCCTGCTAGTCAAAAATAATGGACAGGGCCTGAAAATAACGGACACAAATTTTAGGGCCAAAATAAGGGACGTCCCTTAGAATAAGGGACATATGGCAACCCTAGGCTCAGCAGGCCTGCGCTCTCCAATTATATATATCAGTACTAGCTGTACCCGGCACGCGTTGCTGTGCCCTTTTTAGGAGATGCGAGAAAGTTCAATCATCCACGGTGTGCCCTCCTCTAAACTGCAGTTGGATGGAGTGTGGGTCATGGGGGGCATGGTGTGCCAAGTTGGGTCTTTATTGGTCTTGGTTCTGGGCCACGGTCTGTGGGGAATTATGGGTTTTGAAGTACTACAAATCCAGTTTTCCATGGTGGTACTTCAAGTCCCATCATGCATGGTCGGGGCTCTGTGTGCCAAGGTAGGTTACTGTAAATTCAGGCCATACACAATGTCCCATGAGCTGAGGCCCATTAATGAGCTGAGGCCATACACAATGTCCAATGAGCTGAGGCCTAGAATCAAGTTAATGAAGCCTTACTGTCAATTCAGGCCAGCTTCCCACTACAATTAATGAAGTCCTGTCAATTCAGAGCTGTAAGTGAGGCCTAGTTAAGGAAATCAAGTTAATGAAGTCTTACTGTCAATTCAGAGCGTAAACAGCTTCCCAGTAAGTGAGGGCTCGTTAGGAAAATCAAGTTAATGAAGTCTTACTGTCAATTTAGAGCGTAAACAGCTTCCCAGTAAGTGAGGGCTAGTTAGGAAATCAAGTTAATGGAGTCTTACTGTCAATTCAGAGCGTAAACAGCTTCCCAGTAAGTGAGGGCTAGTTAGGGAAATCAAGTTAATGAAGTCTTACTGTCAATTTAGAGCGTAAACAGCTTCCCAGTAAGTGAGGGCTAGTTAGGGAAATCAAGTTAATGAAGTCTTACTGTCAATTTAGAGCGTAAACAGCTTCCCAGTAAGTGAGGGCTAGTTAAGGAAATCAAGTTAATGAAGTCTTACTGTCAATTCAGAGCGTAAACAGCTTCCCAGTAAGTGAGGGCTAGTTAGGGTTAGGGAAATCAAGTTAATGAAGTCTTACTGTCAATTCAGAGCGTAAACAGCTTCCCAGTAAGTGAGGGCTAGTTAGGGAAATCAAGTTAATGAAGTCTTACTGTCAATTCAGAGCGTAAACAGCTTCCCAGTAAGTGAGGGCTCGTTAGGGAAATCAAGTTAATGAAGTCTTACTGTCAATTCAGAGCGTAAACAGCTTCCCAGTAAGTGAGGGCTAGTTAGGGAAATCAAGTTAATGAAGTCTTACTGTCAATTCAGAGCGTAAACAGCTTCCCAGTAAGTGAGGGCTAGTTAAGGAAATCAAGTTAATGAAGTCTTACTGTCAATTCAGAGCGTAAACAGCTTCCCAGTAAGTGAGGGCTAGTTAAGGAAATCAAGTTAATGAAGTTTTACTGTCAATTTAGAGTGTAAACAGCTTCCCAGTAAGTGAGGGCTAGTTAGGGAAATCAAGTTAATGAAGTCTTACTGTCAATTCAGAACATACACAATGTCCAATGAGCTGAGGCCTAGTCGGGAGAATCAAGTTAATGAAGCCTTACTGTCAATTTAGAGCGTAAACAGCTTCCCAGTAAGTGAGGGCTAGTTAGGGAAATCAAGTTAATGAAGTCTTACTGTCAATTCAGAGCGTAAACAGCTTCCCAGTAAGTGAGGGCTAGTTAGGAAATCAAGTTAATGAAGTCTTACTGTCAATTTAGAGCGTAAACAGCTTCCCAGTAAGTGAGGGCTAGTTAGGGAAATCAAGTTAATGAAGCCTTACTGTCAATTTTGGGCGTGGTGTGTGATTTTTTGGGGTGTAAATTTTCGGTTGGAAGTGATTTGGGTGTTTGTGTTGGGGATTGGCTCAGGCCTTTTCCTTATTCTGTTTTGGCAGTTTATTATGGATCGGAATTTTCATGTTGGCTGGCCAGTGCAGCAGTTATGCAAATCCGCCCTTATTGGCAGCCAATCATGTTGTTCAGAATGTAGAGGCTGGGTGAGTCTTTGGCTGCCTCGGAGGATGCTGGTAAATGTAGTTTTATTTTTACTCATTGTTTTGGGGGCCTTTTAGGTTGTGGGGGGGGGGGAAGTTTCTCTGCTACAAACGTACCTTGCTTGAGGCCTATTTCTGTTGGCAAGTATTGTGTTTCTGCGTTGCGTGGTTTCTTTGTTTGAGGTATACATTTATTTATTTATTTATTTATTTATAAATTCGATTTGGTAGACCGCTCTCTCTGGAGCCCAGAGCAGTTTACAGCATAAAATCAATAAAACATCAATAAACAGATAAAAGACGTATACCCAAAAGCCCCCCTCCCCACAAATGATCCCGGCAAGCAATAATACGCAGAGGCAATACATGGCAGGACGGTATGTTGGCAGCTGGCAACTAAGGAGGCATCAGTTGGGACCAAATGCCTGCCTATATAGCCAAGTCTTCACAGACTTGCGGAAGGCCAACAAACCTTGTAGTGCTCGTATCTCCTCCGGCAGAGAATTCCAGAGGGTCGGAGCGGCCACTGTAAATGCTCTCTGCCGGGTGCTCGACAGCCTACAGATCTTAATACTAGGGACCTCTAGTAGATTAAGCCCCTCTGAGCGCAGTGATCTTCTGGGTTTGTATGGGGTAAGACGCTCCCTCAAGTACACTGGCCCCAAACCATATAAGGCCTTGAAAGTTAGAACTAACACCTTGAAGGAGACCCGGAATTCGATGGGAAGCCAGTGCAGTGCACGCAGGAGTGGGGTCACATGCGCAGATCTTGGGGCTCCCGACAGCAGGCGCGCTGCTGCGTTCTGCACCAGCTTAAGTTTCCGGATCGCCGACAAGGGTAGGCCAATGTACAGCGCATTACAGTAATCAAGCCTCGAGCTGACCGTGGCTTGGATCACCGTGGCCAGGTCGCAGCGGTGACATGACGTGAACCCATTTATATAATTAGATATTGTACTATACCTACAAAACCTCACAAAACAGAGAAAATACCATGATATGTATTTTAAATTTTTATTTTTTTTTTGTGGGAAATATCCTACAAAGTTCATTGGGTCCAACAAACAAGCCAGCCTTTGCTTGGAATCAGGCAGCAAAGAGGATGCTCAGAGGCCCCGCCCCCTTATCTGCATAGCCCCGCCCCCTCCCACGCTGATTGGCTGCTCGCTGAGCATGGCTCCTCCCACCCACCCGTCGCTCTTTTTTTTGAGGGCCCCTCCCACTTACAGCCCGCCTGTTGCTGCTTCCGCCGGAAGTGGCTTTCTCGGCAGCGGCGACATGGCGTCGGGAGGGTCTCCCGCGGACCGGCTCCCGCCGCCTCTCCCCGCCGCCGAGGCCGAGGCCGCCCCGGAGGAGAACGGCAGCGACTCCGAAGGCGAGGACATCTTCACCGGAGGCGGCGGCGGCGGCGACAGCCACAAGGTGAGTGAGGGAGATGCAGAGCTGGGTGCCTGCCATCCGCACTGTTGAGTTAATGCGCTTTGACAGCGCTTCAACGGCTATGTGGGGGATCCTGGGGGTTGTAGTTTGACAAGGCCTCCAGCCAGTGTTAAGCATGGATTTTAACCTTTGGGTCTCATCTATAGACTAGGCAATGGGCAAACTGGCCCTTCAGGTGTTTTGGACTACAACTCCCACAATTCTTGGCGGCCTCAGGCCCTTTCCTTTCCCCCCTCAGCCGCTTAAGCGGCTGAGGGGGGAAAGGAAGGGGCCTGAGGCCGCCAGGAATTGTGGGAGTTGTAGTCCAAAACACCTGAAAGGGCCAGAGTTTGCCACTCTGAGGCCGCCAGGAATTGTGGGAGTTGTAGTCCAAAAACACCTAGAGGGCCAGAGTTTGCCCACTTGAGGCCGCCAGGAATTGTGGGAGTTGGAGTCTAAAAACACCTAGAGGGCCAGAGTTTGCCCACTTGAGGCCGCCAGGAATTGTGGGAGTTGTAGTCCAAAACACCTAGAGGGCCAGAGTTTGCCCACTTGAGGCCGCCAGGAATTGTGGGAGTTGTAGTCCAAAACACCTAGAGGGCCAGAGTTTGCCCACTTGAGGCCAGACAGGAATTGTGGGAGTTGTAGTCCAAAACACCTGAAAGGGCCAGAGTTTGCCCACTTGAGGTTGCCAGGAATTGTGGGAGTTGTAGTCCAAAACACCTGAAGGGCCAGAGTTTGCCCACTTGAGGCCAGCCAGGAATTGTGGGAGTTGTAGTCCAAAAACACCTGAAGGGCCAGTGTTTGCCCACTTGAGGCCAGGCAGGAATTGTGGGAGTTGTAGTCCAAAACACCTGAGGTCCAGTGTTTGCCCACTTGAGGCCGGCAGGAATTGTGGGAGTTGTAGTCCAAAAACACCTGAAGGGCCAGAGTTTGCCCACTTGAGGCCAGGCAGGAATTGTGGGAGTTGTAGTCCAAAACACCTAGAGGGCCAGAGTTTGCCCACTTGAGGCCGCCAGGAATTGTGGGAGTTGTAGTCCAAAACACCTGAAGGGCCAGAGTTTGCCCACTTGAGGCCGCCAGGAATTGTGGGAGTTGTAGTCCAAAAACACCTGAAGGTCCAGAGTATGCCCACTTGAGGCCGCCAGGAATTGTGGGAGTTGGAGTCCAAAACACCTAGAGGGCCAGAGTTTGCCCACTTGAGGCCAGACAGGAATTGTGGGAGTTGGAGTCCAAAACACCTGAAGGGCCAGAGTTTGCCCACTTGAGGCCGCCAGGAATTGTGGGAGTTGTAGTCCAAAACACCTAGAGGGCCAGAGTTTGCCCACTTGAGGCCGCCAGGAATTGTGGGAGTTGTAGTCCAAAACACCTAGAGGGCCGGAGTTTGCCCACTTGAGGCCGCCAGGAATTGTGGGAGTTGGAGTCTAAAAACACCTAGAGGGCCAGAGTTTGCCCACGAGGCCGCCAGGAATTGTGGGAGTTGTAGTTCAAAACACCTAGAGGGCCAGAGTTTGCCCACTTGAGGCCGCCAGGAATTGTGGGAGTTGGAGTCCAAAACACCTGAAGGGCCAGGGTTTGCCCACCTGAGGCCGCCAGGAATTGTGGGAGTTGTAGTTCAAAACACCCGGAGGGCCGGAGTTTGCCCACTTGAGGCCGCCAGGAATTGTGGGAGTTGTAGTCCAAAACACCTAGAGGGCCGGAGTTTGCCCACTTGAGGCCGCCAGGAATTGTGGGAGTTGTAGTCCAAAACACCTGGAGGGCCAGGGTTTGCCCACTTGAGGCCGCCAGGAATTGTGGGAGTTGTAGTCCAAAACACCTGAAGGGCCAGGGTTTGCCCACTTGAGGCCGCCAGGAATTGTGGGAGTTGTAGTCCAAAACACCTGAAGGGCCAGGGTTTGCCCACTTGAGGCCGCCAGGAATTGTGGGAGTTGTAGTCCAAAACACCTGAAGGGCCAGAGTTTGCCCACTTGAGGCCGCCAGGAATTGTGGGAGTTGTAGTCCAAAACACCTGAAGGGCCAGAGTTTGCCCACTTGAGGCCGCCAGGAATTATGGGAGTTGAGGGCCAGTCCCACTAAAAACACCTAGAGGGCCAGAGTTTGCCCACGAGGCCGCCAGGAATTGTGGGAGTTGTAGTTCAAAACACCCGGAGGGCCGGAGTTTGCCCACTTGAGGCCGCCAGGAATTGTGGGTGTTGGAGTCCAAAACACCTGAATGGCCAGAGTTTGTCCACTTGAGGCTGCCAGGAATTGTGGGAGTTGTAGTCCAAAACACCTGAAGGGCCAGAGTTTACCCACTTGAGGCCGCCAGGAATTGTGGGAGTTGGAGTCCAAAACACCTAGAGGGCCAGAGTTTGCCCACTTGAGGCCGCCAGGAATTGTGGGAGTTGTAGTCCAAAACACCTAGAGGGCCAGAGTTTGCCCACTTGAGGCCGCCAGGAATTGTGGGAGTTGTAGTCCAAAACACCTGAGGGGAGTTTGCCCACTTGTGTCCGCCAGGAATTGTGGGAGTTGTAGTCCAAAACACCTGGAGGGCCAGAGTTTGCCCACTTGAGGCCGCCTGGAATTGTGGGAGTTGGTAGTTCAAAACACCTAGAGGGCCAGAGTTTGCCCACTTGAGGTCGCCAGGAATTGTGGGAGTTGTAGTCCAAAACACCTAGAGGGCCAGAGTTTGCCCACTCGAGGCCACCAGGAATTGTGGGAGTTGGAGTCCAAAACACCTAGAGGGCCAGAGTTTGTCCACTTGAGGCCGCCAGGAATTGTGGGAGTTGTAGTTCAAAACACCTGGAGGGCCAGAGTTTGCCCACTTGAGGCCGCCAGGAATTGTGGGAGTTGTAGTCCAAAACACCTAGAGGGCCAGAGTTTGCTCACTTGAGGCCGCCAGGAATTGTGGGAGTTGTAGTCCAAAACACCTAGAGGGCCAGAGTTTGCTCACTTGAGGCTGCCAGGAATTGTGGGAGTTGTAGTCCAAACACCTAGAGAGCCAGAGTTTGTCCACTTGAGGCCGCTAGGAATTGTGGGAGTTGTAGTCCAAAACACCTAGAGGGCCAGAGTTTGCCCACTTGAGGCCGCCAGGAATTGTGGGAGTTGTAGTCCAAAACACCTAGAGGGCCAGAGTTTGCCCATTTAAAGCTGCCAGGAATTGTGGGAGTTGTAGTCCAAGACACCTGGAGGGCCAGAGTTTGCCCACTTGAGGCCGCCTGGAATTGTGGGAGTTGTAGTCCAAACACCTAGAGAGCCAGAGTTTGCCCATTTAAAGCCGCCAGGAATTGTGGGAGTTGTAGTCTGTGTTTATGTATCATGCCACACATTCTCTCCCTCAGTCTGTCCACGCATCTACACACAGAATGTAAAATCAGTGGAGGTTCCTGCTTGAGGTCTCTGAGGAAGGCGCTGGCCTCTCTCTTAGCTTCCGCTGTGATCAATCTTAGCTTTCAAGATGTCGCAAGCAGAGATGTGGCATCGCTGCTTTTCAGGAAATTGTGCAAGTCCTTGGGATTCTGTAGGAGCCATGAGGCAGGGATTCTGTGCAACTCAGGCCCCCATCTACACTCCCGTACTATCCAGTTTCTGAATCCAGATTATATAGAATCATAGGGTTGGAAGAGACCTCTTGGGCCATCCAGTCCAACCCGATTCTCCCAAGAAGCAGGAAAATTGCATTCAAAGCACCCCCGACAGATGTCCATCCAGCCTCTGTTTAAAAGCTTCCAAAGAAGGAGCCTCTACCACACTCCGGGGCAGAGAGTTCCACTGCTGAACAGCTCTCACAGTTATTTATTTATTATTTATTTAATATTTAAATACATCATTTCTACCCCGCTCTTCTCAACCCCCGAGGGGGGACTCAGAGCGGCCTAACAAAAGGCAACAATTTGATGCCGGTACACAATATAAATACAATATAAAACCATAGACAGTCAGAATTAAAATACAGTTAGCATTGACACATAATACACATACACTTTAGTTAAAAACAGGGTTCTGTCCACCACATAAACATTGAGCCATAACCAACAACTTACCAATTACAATTCCAATCCAAAGTGCTGCATTGTGCGAATGTGCAAAAAAGCCTGGTCCAAGAGCCACGGTTTCACTTTTTTCCTGAATGCCAGGAGGGATGGGGTTGATCGTATGTCGCTTGGAAGCACGTTCCACAGACGGGGAGCCACCACCGAGAAGGCCCTCTCTCTCGTCCCCACCAACCGCATTTGAGAAGTTGGGAAGTTATTCCTCATGTTCAGATGGAATCTCCTTCCTTGTAGTTTGAAGCCATTGCTCCGCGTCCTACTCTCCAGAGTAGCAACAAACAAGTTTGTTTGTTTATTTAAGTAATTTATATTCCGCCCTTCTCACCCCGCAGGGGACTCAGGGCGGATCACAATGCACATATACAGGCAAACATTCAATGCCTTAGACCTACAACATGTATAGACAGACAGTGAGCTACACAATTGGAGAGCTCACCCCGACTTGGGCAGGCCTCAAACTCATGACCTTCTGGTCAGTAGAGATCTTATGCAGCTGACTCCCAGCCAGCTGCACCACATTCCCAGAGCATAGGGAAGTCATAGGGAGTTCGCTCCCTCCTCCCTATGACTTCCCCTCACATATTTATACATGACTATCGTGTCTTCTCTCAACCTTCTCTTCTAAAGGCTAAACATGCCCTGCTCTTGAAGCCGCTCCTCATGGGGCTTGTTCTCCAGACCCTTGATCGTTTTAGTCGCCCTCCTCTGGACACATTCCAGCTTAGAGTCAACATCTCCCTTCAATTGTGGCGCCCGGAATTGGACACAGTATTCCAGATGTGGTCTGACCAAGGTAGAATAGAATAGAGGGATAGCATGACTTCCCTGGATCTAGTCACTAGACTCCTATTGATGCAGGCCAAAATCCCGTTGGTTTTTTAAGCCGCCGCATCACATTGTTGGCTCATGTTTAACTTGTTGTTGACGAGGACCCCAAGATCTTACGTCAGTGTAGATCCACCCTCAGCCAGATTCTGAAATCTTAAGAGCAGGCACAGGCAAACTTGTTGTAGTGCCCCGAATTGGACACAGTATTCCAGATGTTATTATTATAATTAGATACATAACAAGATTAGTACACAGTAAACAAGATCACTATGCTGGTTTTAATAATAATAATAATAATAATAATAATAATGACCAGCAACTAGTTTTGGCACACCAAGGTGAGAATCTGTCTCCTGCACTCGAAATTTCTACCTTTCAAGAATCTTTTTGGTGTGTATTACAGCAGATATAGTGCATTTGGAAGGCTTCACAAGAGAGTCTGGAGCAACAAGCACCTGAGGCAAAGCAGCAAAATCAGTGTGTACAGAGCTATCGTACTGTCTATTCTCCTTTATGGGTCTGAAACATGGGTCACCTGTCGCCAACACCTACGACTCCTTGAACGCTTTCATCAGCGCTGTCTTCGCACAATCCTAAATATACACTGGACCGACTATGTGACTAATGTTGCTGTCCTTGAGCAAGCAGGGATCACCAGCATTGAGACCATGCTATTGAGAACACAGCTGCGCTGGGCAGGGCATGTCTCTAGGATGGAGGACCACCGCCTCTTAAAGATACTACTCTATGGTGAACTCGCCACAGGTCAGCACAAGAGAGGCCCCAAAAGAGATATAAGGACTCCTGAAACAACATCTCAGGCTCGGCCAGATTGATCACCAACAATGGTCCACCCTGGCCTCACATCGGGAGGCATGGAGACGCACTATCCACAATGCTGTGGCCTCTTTTGAGAAGACACGCCGAATGGGTCTCGAAGAGAAACGACAACGCAGAAAGAACCACAACTTGGAAACACCATCACCCAAGGAGAGTTTCTGCTGTGCTTTCTGCAACCGAACTTGCCTATCTCAGATTGGCCTTTTTAGTCATCAACACACTTGTAAAAAGTGTGGGATGAGTCCTTCCTAAGAATCTTCGTTCACAAAGTAATGCCGAGAGAGAAACAGCAGAAAATAATTAGAAGTGACCCTGTAGTTTTAAACTTTTCACCCTCTCAGATCAGGAGAAGCTATCCTAAATCACACTGTATCTTGCACTTCATTGTGCAGAACTAAAAATGTCAGTTGGCAATTCAGAGATCATCTCTCTCTCTCTCTCTCTCTCTCTCTCTCTCTCTCTCTCTCTCTCTCTCTCTCTCTGTCTGTATGTATGTATGTATGTGTATACACACAGACACAGTGTGTGTAGCATCCTAATATGTTCATTGGCCAGATTAATTCACATTTTTGCTTTGAAGGCCTTCTGGGAGAAAGGAGATTAATGCTGGAGTCTTGGCACTCAGATTCTGATAAAGGCTGTACTTACATGTCCTTGTCCAGAAGTATTTTGAGAAGCCTATCTTGTCAGTATATGAACAAAATCCATGTCCATTTGCCTCAAACTATGATATGGTCCATTTCAGACCTTGGTGCATCCAGTGGCATACAGAATTTATTGGTGGGAAACATTTGGTGCAAACACATTCTTACCGAAATGGTTCGGCCTTGATTCCTTTTCGGAGATAGCCAGGGAGGACTACAATCATTTAAAGATAATTAACAAACCAATGAGGAAAAAAGCCTCTTATCTCATAAAGCATGCAAACAAGGCACGTCTTGCTTGGGAAATTTCAAAGCAGTTAATTTGCTGGGATCAGAAACATCAATGGATTTGTGAGTAGAGCATGTTTCAGTAGCTGGATCGTATTCTTGTCTAAGCGGAAATACTTTTAGGTAGAAAACGGCTAGGGCGGAAACACAACGTAGCACAGTGTTTTCCAACTGCTGTGCCACGGCACACTAGTGTGCCGCGAGCGATCATCAGGTGTGCCGTGGGAAATTGGAACCTCTCCTGCCTCCTCAGCCTGCGCAGGGCCCTTTTGTCACGGCTCTGCCTCTGCTGCTCTCAGGCCTCCTTCCTTCGCGGCTGAGGCTTTGGAAGGGAGCCAAGGCCTACCCAGGAAACGCCTCCTCCTCTTCAGCCTGCTGTTCCGACTACTCTTCATGAATTGGCCTCTGTCCCTTAGCATACAAATGAGCCCAGCGGAAGGGCGGGGCAGGGCCAAGAGTGGCAGCCGGCGACACACCACGCAGGCGGCCAATCGGGAGCGCAGGGGCCCTGCCCCTTGACCTCCGGAGGGGGGAGGGAGTGACATCGCTCCGACCACACCCCCTTTGCAGCTAACGCCACCGCCACCATTTTGACAAGGCAGAGACTGGCGAAGAGGAAGGAAGACCTTGTGGGCCTCTTTCACCCAATATGCAGGAAAATTGCCTTCAAAGCACCCCTGACAGATGGCCTCTGCTTAAAAGCCTCCAAAGAAGGAGCCTCCACCAGACCCCAGGGCAGAGAGTTCCACTGCTGAACGGCTCTCACAGTCAGAAATATATAAATACATTTCAAAACATATTAACGATATGTATTACTGTGTTAGAGTGTCATTTTGTGTCATTTTGGTTGGTGTTGTGCCCTAGGATTTAGTAAATGTAAAAAATGTGCCGCGGATCAAAAAAGGTTGAAAACACTGACGTAGCACATAGATCCTGAAGGGAGGAGGAATAAGAGATTTTTAGGTGGCTAATAATGAGGGGATTAAAAACTACAACTAGAGTTGGATTGACATGCAAATGGAGAAAATAAACCTCAGTCTTGAGAGCTTGGAAGTTGCACAACTTCTGGAGAAAACATTCAAACCTTACACACTCCCTATCGCTAGAACTAACAGGAAAGACACTTTCCTCTATGATTTGGTGTGTGTGTGTATTGCAAGGCATTTTTCCCTTATCATGGTTCTCAAAGAGGTGAACAGGATCCATGTCAGAATTAAAGTTACCATTCACATTGTATTATTACTATCAGTGCAAGAAAACAACCTTAGAAAGTCAGCGAATACATAATACATTTATTTATTTTGATTTATATACCACTCTTCCCAAAAAGGCTCAGGGTGGCTCACAACAATGAATATACAACACAATGTAGTTAAAAACAGAATAAAAACAGATTAGGACCAGAATGGAAAGCACAACCTTAGAGATTAAATGCCTGGTGGAACAGGGTGGTCTTACGAGTTATTGCTCGTGCCTCTGCTTGGAGTGCGTTCCACAGGATAGGAGCTACTACAGAAAAGGTGCGCTGCCAAGTCGATGACAATCGGCAAATCTTGAGTAATGGAATCTCCAATAGGTTTTGGTCCATGGACCGTAGTGGTCTCTGAGGTATGTGCAGGGAGAGGCGGTCCTTCAGATACACTGGCCCCAGACCATGCAAGGCCTTAAAGGTTAACACCAGCATTTTGAAGGCAATCCGGTACTCGATGGGAAGCAAGTGCAAACGCTGGAGGACTGGTGTGATGTGGCATGTTAGTGTCACTCCTGCCAGCAGTCAAGCTGCAGCGTTTTGCACCATCCTCAGTTTCTGGATTACTGACAAAGGAAGGCCAATGTAAAGGGCGTTACAATAGTCCAGTCTCGAGATGACAGCAGCCTGGATTACCGCGGCTAGGTCGTCACTGGAAAGGTAGGACACCCGCCGCCTCGCCTGGCGCAGATGGAAAAACGCTGCTCTGCTCACGGTGGAGACCTTGAGCCTCCATTGTCAGCAGAGGGCCCAGTTGGACCCCCCCCCCCAGGCTTTTAACCAGCAGCGATGGACTAACCACCTTACCGTCCATTATTGGCAGCCGGAGCTCCCCCCCCCCCCCCCGGGACAACCCAGCCACAGGACCTCCGTCTTCGATGGGCTCACCTTCAACCTGCTGGCCCGTAGCCACCCAGTCACGGCTTCCAGGCACTGATGGAAATAATCTGGTACAGAGTCCAGCTGGGTGTCATTAGTGTACTGATGACACTCCAGACCGAAACTACGCACCAGCTGGGCAAGTGGACGCATATAGATGTTAAATAATAGAGGAGAGAGATAGCCCCTTGGGGAACCCCACAATTAAGGGGGACCCTTTCCGAGACCATCCCTCCCCTCTCCACCGGTTGTCCCTGATGTTGGAGAAAGCGATGATGTCCTTAACATCTTGAATAGTGGCAGTGTTTAAAGTTTGATTCTTAAGGATGCTGCATGCATAATGTTTTCAGCTCTGATCCATAATTTCTAATTTTAAACATCATAGCTGCAGAAATATATTACAGAAGATAGAATCCAAAAGAGGCTCACAAACCAGGTCTGCTAGGTAGTGTGTTGTCCTCTTTCGCTGCAGGTTTTTGCCATGCGCAACGGAGCTTGTTTAGAACAAAAAGGCTTTACTATAGCTTCGAAATGACAATTCAGTTTCTTCAACTTGATAGCAAAGAAAACCTAAGAATATCTTTTGAAACAGCTTGGCTTTATCGGAGCTGCCGGGGAATGTTTTCAGCTCTGTTTGCTTCTGCTTTCTTTGCCTCGTAACAAAGAACCTGACTTCTGGCATAGGCGGCTCTGTTTGTGGTGCCTCTTGCACCCGCGACCCTGTTTGTGCTTGTTTTTTAAAACTGCCAACTCAGCCATGCAGACAATGTCAATTCTGTCTCCAGATACCAAAGAATTGTTTCTTTGGAAAGTTGTTGAGGAGACAGTTGGCCTTTATAAGCTGAGTACAACAATGGTGGAACAGTGTGTAAATTGTACCAAAGCCTGGATTGTTTTTGGACTCAAAGAAGTATGTTGACTTCTGTTCCCTGCAGCAGTTGAAAAAAAAATCCATACAGTAAAAAAGTTGTTAATGGGGCTTTTAAAAAACGCTTTCTCACACTAGTATACTTAAGCTAATGGCATCTTTGTGGTTGAAGAATAATTGAGAGCACAAGGGGTTATTTTGTTAGGCATTTTTGCATGTTCTTCCACAGTAGATTTAATTCTGCAGCTTACATAATGTCCACTGTATTTTTAGAGTACGCCGATGTCTCCTGAGAGGGAATCCCCGGTACAAGAAACAAGCGAGTCCAAAACGAACGGTGTTCAGGAGGAAGAAGATGAGCAGGACCTATTTGCAGGTGTGTTGGCTGAGAGCTGAAGAAACCTTATGGGGGAAAATATCGATTCTGGTTGAATCTTACTCCTGCCAGGACTTCACTAAGTGTTTCTTGGCAAGATACTGTTGGCTGTATTTCTGCACCTTGGAAAATGAGAAGACTGACCTTTCAAAAAGTATTACAACAGTTAGAGGTGTGGGAAACGTTTGTTTCAAACATCTGAAGCAATTCACAGAGATTAAACAAGAAAATAAAGATTGAATTGGGTTGCTATGAGTTTTCTGGGCTGTATGGCCATGTTCCAGAAGCATTCTCTCCTAATGTTTTGCCCACATCTATGGCAGGCATCCTCAGAGGTTGGGAGATCTGTTGGAACTAGGCAAGTGAGGTTTCTATATCTCTGGAATGTCCAGGATGGGAGAAAGAACTTGTCTGTTTGAGGCAGGTGTGAATGTTGTAATTGGCCTCTTTCATGAGCATTGAATAGCCTTGTAGCTTCAAAGCCTGGCTGCTTCCTGTCTTGGGGAATCCTCTGTTGGGGGTGTTAGCTGGTCCTGATTGATTTTTGTTTGGAATCCCCCTGGTTTTTGAGTGTTGCTCTTTATTTACTGCCTTGATTTTATAGTTTTGTTTAATACTGGTAGCCAGATTTTGTTCATTTTCATGGTTTCTTCTTTTCTGATAAATTGTTCACATGCGTGTGGATTTTAGTGGCTTCTCTGTGTAGTTTGACATGGTAGTTGTTAGAGTAGTTCAGCATGTCTGTGTTCTCAAATAATATGCTGTGTCCAGGTTGGTTCATCAGGTGCTCTGCTACGGCTGACTTCTCTGGTTGAATTAGCGTGCAGTGCCTTTCGTGTTCCTTGATTTGTGTTTGGGCAATGCTGCTGCATTTGATGGTCCCTGTGTAGACTTGTTCACAGCTGCATGGTACAGTGTTTCCCAAGCTTTTTTGAGCCGCGGCACACTTTCAACATTAAAAAAAATCCGGGGGCACACCACCAACCAAAATAACACAAAATGACACTCTTAACACAGTAAAGAACGGCTGGGGGATGGTGGCCTGCTGGGAGCAGCTGCTGGGAGTGCCGAAGCCGAGGGGAGGGGGCGGAGCCAGGCCACCCCACCCCATGCCCCGCCCCATGCCCCGCCCCCGGCTTCAGCTCTCCCAGCAGCTGCTCCAGCCTTGAGGGGGCAGTGCCAAGCCAGCGGTGGCAGAGCCAGCACAATGCTGGCTTGGCACTGTCCCCTCAAGGCTGGAGCAGCTGCTGGGAGTGCCGAAGCCGGGGGGAGGGGTGAAGCCAGGCCGCGCCATGCCTCACCCCCTCCCTCCAGCTTCAGCTCTCCCACAGAGGAGGAGCATGAGCGGTGGATGGGCTTCAGTGGGCGGGGCTCCTTCACGCGGCTTCAGCGAGCGAGGGGCGAGAGTCATGGCGGATTGGAGGCTGGCTGGTGAAACGGCCGAAGGAGGCAGCGCCCCGGCCTCTTCTTTTTCTTCGCCGCCACCCGGCCCTTCCTCCTCCTCCCCCAAGCAGCAGGAGGAGGGGGGAAGGAAGGGGGGGCAGATAGCTTTTCTCGCGGCACAGCAGGAGGTCTGTCACGGCACACTGGTTGGGAAACACTGGCATGGTATACGGTAGACTCCTGCAGAGGTGAGAGGATCCGTCTTGTCCTTTGCTGAACGTAGCATTTGTTGGATTTTCTTGGTGGGTCTGTAGATTGTTTGTAGGTTGTGTTTCTTCATCAGCTTCCCTATGCAGTCAGTGGTATACCATGCAGCTGTGGACAAGTTTACATAGGGACCACCAAATCGCAGCGTCCAAACACGAATCAAGAAACATGAAAGGCACTTGCCTAGTTTCCAACAGACACTTCAACCTCTGTGGATGCCTGCCATAGATGTGGGCAAAACATCAAGAGGGAATGCCTCTGGAACATGGCCATACAGTCCAAAAAACTCACAGCAACCCAGTAATTCTGGCCATGAAAGTCTTCGACAACACAAAGATTGGGTTGTAATAATTAATATTAGACATATAAAATGTGTATATGAACCAAAACAAGTTCTTAGAAAAGCCAAAACTGTGTGTTGGAGGATTGCACTGCATTCAACATGGCTGACTTCCCAAAGATGTCACGTTTATTGTGTTCTTAATTCTGACAGGAAGGCATTACAAACAAGGCCAATTTTTAAAATAATTACGATGTAACTTTGGTTTCTGAAGATTTCTTGTGCCCAGTTTTGTACCTGTTTTGTCCTTACATTGGTTTGGAGAAGTAAAATCAGTAGACCTCTAGATTTCGGTAACAGGAAACGCAGCCACCTGGCCTGCAGTATGTTGGCCTAAATTAGTTTGTGGGTTCATGCTTTCTTCATGTTTGTTTGGCAGTTAACAAATGGCGTGGAAACTGGTGGGCCCAACGTGTTAGAAAGATAATTTATGAATGAGATTTGTGGCAAATCGTTAACGACTTCTCAGAGCATAATATTATATTTTAAAGACATATCTTAGATCAGTAGTTCTCAACGTTTCTAATGCTGCGACTCCTTAATACAGTTCCTCATGTTGTGGTGACCCCCAACCAAAGATTTATTTTCGTTGCTACTTCACAACTGTAATTTTGCTACTGTTAGGAATCGTAATGTAAATATCTGATATGCAGGATGTATTTTCATTCACTGGACCAAATTTGGCACAAATACCCAATACGCCCAATTTTGAATATGGGGGATGGGTTTGATTTTTTCCTTTGGGAGTTGTAGTTGCTGGGATTTATAGTTCACGTACAATCAAAGAGCATTCTGAATTCCACCAACAATGGAATTGAACCAATCTTGGTGCATTGAACTCCCATGATCAAATTACTGGAAGAGTTTGGTGGGCATTGACCTTGAGTTTTGGAGTCGTAGTTTACCTATCTCCAGAGAGCACTGTGGACTCAATGATCTGGACCAAACTTGGCGCGATTACTTAATATGCCCAAATGTAAACACTGGTGGAGTTTTTGGAAAATAGACTTGACATATGGGAGTTGTAGTTGCTGGGATTTATAGTTCACCTATAATCAAAGAGCATTCTGAACCCCACCAAACTTCCCACACAGAACTATGACCAACAAAAAATGCTGTGTTTTCTGATGGTTTTTGGCAACCCCTCTGACACTCGCTCGTGACCCCCATAGGGGTCCCGACCTCCAGGTTAAGAAACACTGGCTTAGATAGTATTCTAGCATTGGGACTCTAACCAAAGAGCAGGAATTGGTATTGTGCTGTAATATAAAGGAGATGAGTTGAAAGAGATTTGCATGCTGTGTCCTTGAAGGGCTTTCAGCCATGACAGTCAAGGTGATGCCAAATTGCATTAACTTTACAATGTATATGCATCCTCATTGTGACCTGGTTTTAAATGCCAACAATGAAGGGAATGTTGTATTCACATTGCGGAAATACATCTCTTTACCTTAAACAACCTTCGTGCTTGGTTGTCAGGGGTGATGCGCCTCCTGTTACAGATCTTGTGGCCTAAAAGAAACTCAACCTGAATGGTTGAAGAATTTACGAAGGATTTTGACCTGCACCTGGTTACACAAATCTTGTCCTTTTGCAGATGCCACTGTGGAATTATCCCTGGATAATACACAAAACAACCAGAAGAAGGAGACCGCGAATGTTTTCAGTCCTGCCCCTTCTCTTGAAAGAGAAGCAAATTCCTCTTCCAAGCATCAGCTGAAAACCTATGAGGAGGTATGTGTTTCTGCATTTCTTTTGTTATGCATTTAGTTGTGTATTGTGGAATATCTTCTCAGATCAAGAACATTTTTCCACGGTGCCAGAGACTGTGGAATGTATAACCCATTAAATCTAAGTACATCATGCATTGTGTTTAATTCAAGTATGGAGCGTTCTCGCAAAGTGGTTCTGGCACCCAAGGACTCGCATTGTGCACCGAGGCTTGGCTAGAGCTGCCAAATAATTTTGGTACAAAATCTAATGTGTGTAGCCTGGCCCAATTTCAGGTTTTGCAACACTCATGTCAAACTCACAGTCTTTCCTTTTGTGTAGGTTAAAGCAGTGCTTTTCAACCTTATTTGAGCCGCGGCACATTTTTCACAGTTGCAAAATCCTGGGGCACACCACCAACCAAAATGACACAAAATGACACTCTAACACAATAATATATATAGTTAATATGTTTTTAAATGTATTTATACACTCAGTGTGAAACCTGGGCCTGTTTCGATGAACACAACATAGATATCCTGGCAGGAATGTCAGAAAGACACACACGAAGGTCTTGCTCAGCAGCTGGGAGTTATAGTTCACCCGCAATCAAAGAGCATTCTGAACTCCACCAATGATGGAATGGAATCAAACTTCCCACACAGAACTGCCATAACCAAGAGGAAATACTATAAGAGTTTGGTGGGCATTGACCTTGAGTTTTGGAGTTGTAGTTCACCTATATCCAGAGAGCACTCTGGAGGGGAGGGAGGAAGACATGGGGCGAGTCTGCGCAGTAGTGCCCGCACGGGTCACGTCTTCCTCGCTCCCCCCTCCCGCAGAAGCGGCAGCCTGAGCAGAGCAAGGCTGGGAAGAAGGGAGCCCGAGTGGAGAAGAAAAAGTGTTTGGCAGGAGGGGGACGAAAGGGTATTGGAGGTTCCAATTTCCCACGGAACACCTGATGATCACTCACGGCACACTAGTGTGCCATGGCACACTGGTTGGGAAACACTGGGTTAAAGGATTTATGTTTGTGCATTCAAAATATGCACACAATCCTGCTTCTCTGCCTCCAACTTTCTTACATTCACACATCTATATACATAATAATAAAAGTGAAAATATGTATGTGTGTATGTGGCTGGGGTACCCACTTCCACAGACAGGCTCCTGCTTCCTCAAACATCTTTAACCCATAGTGCTGAGGAGCCACCAAAAGCACTTCCTCCAATGACATTTCAGGTTATTGCAAGCGCCATGAACACGTAGGCCAAACCTTGCCTCCCCAACACCACACTGCCCTCCACCCAAGGAATGCTTTGATTTGGGGACTATTTTATCCTAGAGTTTACATGTTTCCTCCATCACAGATATCCCAGTGTGTCTTACTCTCTCCATTGGTGTGGAATTTGCATGATCCCACCCACTCTGCCTGCACAACAAACAGAGCAGAACTGATCAGCAACTAGGCATACTGGAGATGTTTGGGGGATTGACTCCACATGATGGAAGTTGTAGTTTATTCTACATCAAGACAGAACGCTGTGACCCCATCGACAATGGACCTGGAACTAACTTGGCACACAGAACCCCCGTGACCAACAAAAATACTGGAGGTCTTTGGAAGGATTTATAGGAGTTGTAGTTCACCTATATCCAGAGAGCACTATGAACCCAAACATTGATGGTTCTAGACCAGGGGTGGGCAACCTACGGCCCGCGGGCCGGATGCGGCCCGGCAGCTGATTCTGTCCGGCCCGGGGAGAAGGGCGTCAGGGACGGGGCCAAGAGGAAGGGGTGCCGCTGCTGCCATCCCATTGCGGGCTCTGTGGGGCCTGTGTCGGCAGACATGCCGGAGGAGCAGTGGCTTTGGAGTGCCTGACTTCCCTGGAGGCAATCCGGGCCTGCAGCGGGAGCACTCGGTGACCTGTGGGGGCTGATCGCCCTGGCAACCTGGAAAACTTGATCGTCTTCCAGATCGGCAGGTTGAATAAGCCGCCTCAGATCACCGACTGCTCCCCCTGCTGGCCCGGATTGCCTCCAGGGATGGCAGGCACTCCATAGCAGGGCGATCAGCTGGGGAACGTCTGGGGGCAAGAGCGGGCGGAGGCCTGCAGCCTCCGATCGCCTGCTGCTCTGCTCTCCTCTTCTGTGGCGGCGGCTGGGTCCGCTTTGCCATCCTCTGGGCTGGGTCCATTGGGCCATTCCATCTTGGTTCGCACCTTGTCTTCTTGAATTTTATTTTATTTTATTTTAGTGGTTTTTATTATTTTATAATAATAATATAATAAATGATGTAATATAATGTTATAGTATATTATAATTTCAATATATTATAATGTCTATATATATATACTATAATATAATAATTATGATATTAATACTAATAATATATGAATATTTCTTGATATATTAATCTGTTAATATTGATGTGTAATATATAGTAAATATAGTAAATAAATAAATACAGTAAATAATGTAGATTAGAATGTAGTTCAGCCTTTAGGTGCGGCCCTCCATAATATTTTTTGGCTCTCGTGTGGCCCCTTGGGAAAAATAATTGCCCGCCCCTGTTCTAGACCAAACTTGGCATGCATATTCTATATGCCCAAATTTGAATATTGGTGAGTTTTGAGGGGAATTGACCTGGACATTTTGGAGTTCTAGGTACTGAGATTTATAGTTCACCAAAATTTGATTCCTGGAGGGGTTTGGGGGGAACTGACCTTCCTTTCTGGGAGTTGTAGTTCACCTACAACCAGAGAAACTGTGATCTCCACCGATGATTGACCCGGACCAAAGTTGGCACAAAGAACCCCCAGGATTAACTCTGTTACCTATTGCAGGGGTTTGAGGGCACTGACTCACCATAGTGGGAGTTGCAGTTCATCCTGAAGCCAGAGAGCACACTGAACCCCACCAATGATGCATCTAGAGAAAACTTGCCCAAACGTAACAAACTTTGAGTACCGATTGAATTTTTCAGGGTTAACCTAGCATGATGCGAGTTGTAGTTCACCCACAACCTTATGCATATTGAAAAATAAAATTTTTGATTTTTTTCAAATAACCTGGACAATGCCGGGTACCTACGCTAGTAGAAAATAATTCAAATTGCCTGCCAAAGCTGTCAGACAGCAGTAGCAACAGGAAAAGAGAGTGCACACATAGTGACCAACAACTATTTGCATTCCACTTCTCAGTTGACTTTTGGATGAACATTTACTTTATCATATGAAGACTATTTGAAGATTAAACCATTGAAATATACCTTATATACCCGTCTCTTTTGACTCCTAGCAGTAGCAACAGGACCAAGACTGTCTGTTAATTTATGTCTAAAGATGTATATATAGACGTTTGTTCCATAAAGGCTCCTACGTGGCTTGATCTGAACCAAACTTCATACACATACCTTTCATGATCCAGCTTAAAATACTAAGGGAAGCCTCCAGCTAACAATGTATATTTTAGTTGTCTTTGGGCTGAGAAAGGTGGTATATAAATATGGTAAATAAATACATAAATAAATAATAAACTGCATTAGGAAATGCAAACCTGGGCATTCATTATTCCCAGTATTTGTAATATCTTCTGGACTTTTTTCAATCATATTTTATTTATTTTATCAGAGGTGAATTGAGGATACAGTTGTAATGTATTTAAAAACTCAAAGTTTACTAAATGTCCTTTGAGCAGTATCTGGCCACTTGGAGTGCCTCTGGTGTTGCTATAAGAAGGTCCTCCCTTGTGCATGTGGCCGGGCTCAGGCTGCATTGTAATAGGTGGTCTGTGGTTTGCTCTTCTTCACACACACATGTCGTGGACTCCACTTTGTGACCCCATTTCTTCAGGTTGGCTCTGCATCTTGTGGTGTCAGAGCTCAGTCTGTTTAGTATCTTCCAAGTTGCCCAATCTTCTGTGTGCCCAGTTTCTCATTCGCTATCAGCCAGGACTTGAGGTTCTGGATTTTAGCCTGCCATTTTTGGACTCTTGCTTGCTGAGGTGTTCCTTCCTCTGTAGATCATAGGAAGTTATTTCTTGATTTAAGGTGTTGGGATGCTGGCTGATGTCCAAATGGGATGGGCTAGAGATGTCACTGCCTTGGCCCTTTCATTATTGACTGCTACTTCCCGACGGATGTTAGGTCAAACAAAAAAAAATGCTCCGAAGTCTCTTTCAGAACCTTTCTCTACTCTTTGCAATGCAATCCTTTATTCATTTATTAATTTTATATATATATTGATCTTCTCAACCTCCGCAGAGGGACTCAGGCTAACAGCAAGGATTCAATGCCAAATTACAATTTAAAACATCATAAAAACAATAAAAGATTAAAATACAAGTAGATTAAAATACATAAAAATACACACAAACCAGATCGCCAAGATAAGAACATGTCCAATTTCGGTCCGCATACATAATCAATGACTTAGTCTATTATTAAACTCAGCCATTATTCCAGGAATGCTTCTTTCCAGATCCAGGATTTCAATAGCTTCCTGAAGGTCAGGAGTGAGGGGACAGATCTGATCTCAATTGGGAGGGAGTTCCACAGCCGAGGGGCCACCACAGAAAAGGCCCTGTCTCTTGTCCCCACCAGCCGCAATTGCGAATGTGGTGGGACCGAGAGCAGGGCCCCTCCAGAAGATCTTAATTGCCTTGATGGTTCGTAGGGGAGAATACGTTTGGACAGGTAAACTGGGCCGGAACCATATAGGGTTTAAAATGCTCAGCATATACATTCTGGTCCTCAATAACTCGTTGTTGGAAATCAGGAGCTGTTAGGCAGAGTTCTCGATGCACAGTTCATAAGCAGCAGAAACGTATATGTAGTGACCAAGGATTGGCTTCCATTCAACAGGCTGGAACAGGATTGCAGATCCACAACTTCGTAGGATCAAAATAATATGTTTATTAAAGATAAAAGAAATCCATTATTGATAGGAAAGGTTATTGGAACTAACTAGCTTCACTGAGCTATTTTCTAAGGAAAGGGAAAAAAATAAATTAGCTATACCAGTGCTGTCCAACTTCTGGCGGGTCCAGGGCCGGATAAGAGGTCACTGATGACCCGCGGGGCCGCTCGGCCCCGCCCCCAGGCCCCGCCCCCAGGCCAGGCCCCGCCCCTCCTAAAGCCGCCGAAAAGGAGGAGTAGGCGGCGCCAAGAGCAGCGCGTCACAGGCCTGGCGTGACGCGCTGCTCTTGGCACCGCCTACTCCTCCTTTTCGCGCCCCCCCTCCTAGGCCGGGAGCTGCCGAAAAGGAGTAGGCGGCGCCAGAGCAGCGCGTCACACCAGGCCTGTGACGCGCTGCTCTTGGCGCCGCCTTCTGCCCTTTTCGGCGGCTCCTGCCCTAGGAAGGGAGGGGGCGCGCCGGGGGGCAGAAGGCGGCGCCAACGGCAGCGTCACAGGCCTGGCGTGACGCGCTGCCCTTGGCACGCCTACTCCTCCTTTTCAGCGCCCCTCCCTCCTAGGCCGGGGAGCTGCCGAAAGGAGGTAGGCGGTGCCAAGAGCAGCGCGTCATGCCAGGCCTGTGACGCGCTGCTCTTGGCGCCGCCTTCTGCCCTTTTCGGCTCTCCCGCCCTAGGTAGGAGGGGGGCCGAAAAGGAGGAGCTAGCTCTCTTCCTCCTCCCTGCCCCGCCTCCCCCTCCCCCCCCGGCCGCCATTTTTTTAAAAAAAATCAATTTTTTAAAATTTAAAAATGGCGGCTGAGGGCATAGGTGGGGCCGTGTCCAACAGGCTACGGGGCCGGATTCGGCCCCGGGGCCGCCAGTTGGACAGCCCTGAGCTATATCTACTGCATCTTGCTTGGACAATGGTAGATGCCTTCTCAGTCTAGAGAAGACAAAAGAAGAAAGGGGCAGGCCAGTATGGAGAACTCTGACCACACGGCCTCGCCAGGGCAATAAAAATACCTTTAAAGAGGAAGTTATGTTTTCCCTGAAGAAATCACATTGCTAAGTATTCAAAGGGGGGGGGGAGATAGTGGCATGCAAAGATTAGTAAGACAACCCCCCTTCTAAGCCCCTTCTTAAGATAAGCTTGCTTGAGGAAATTGGGGAAGGAATCCCTCACTCTAGGCCACTGTTTTTCAACCTTTTTTGAGCCCCGGCACATTTTTAACATTTACAGAATCCTGGGGCACACCACCAACCAAAATGACACAAAATGACACTCTAACACAGTAATACATATAGTTAATGTGTTTTTACATGTATTTATATACTCAGTGTGAAACCTGGGCCTGTTTCGATGAACACAACTTAGATATCCTGGCAGGAATGGCAGAAAGACACAAACTTCCCACACAGAACTCCCATAACCAAGAGAAAATACTATAAGAGTTTGGTGGGCATTGACTTTGGGTTTTGGAGTTGTAGTTCACCTATATCCAGAGAGCACTGTGGACTGAAACAATGTTGGATCAGGACCAAACTTGGCATGAATACTCAATATGCCCAAATGTGAACACAGATGGAGTTTGGGGAAAATAGATCTTGACATTTGGGAGTTACAGTTTCTGGGATTTATAGTTAACACACAATCAAAAAGCATCCTGAACTCTTGCAACAATGGAATTGAACCAAACTTGGCATATTGAACTCCTATTACCAACAGAAAGTACTGAAAGGGTTTGCTTGGGAATTGACCTTGAGTTTGGAAGTTGTAGTTCACCTACACCCAGAGAGCACTGTGGACTCAAACAATGTTATGTTATGTTGTTGTTTGTTTTCTATCCAGAATCACAATGTTGGAAGGAGGCTCACCACTTTAAGGTCCCTAAAACAGACATGGGAAAACCTCAGCCCTCTAGGTGCTTTGGACTTCAACTCCCACCATTCCTAACAGCCTGAGGCCCTTTCCTGCTTAAATGGCTGAAGGGAAAAAAAGGAATAGAGCCTGAGGCTGCTAGGAATGGTGGGAGTTGGAGTCCAAAACATCCAGTTTGCCCAAGTTTGTGGGAAGAAAGGGTATTGGAGGTTCCAATTTCCCACGGCACACCTGATGATCACTCACGGCACACTAGTGTGCCACGGAATGCTGGTTGGGAAACACTGCTCTAGGCTAACTGCTCATTGAGAGCTGGAGACTTGTGCAGTCAGGGATAAGAACATAAGAACATAAGAAGAGCCATGCTGAATCGGACCTCAGCCCATCTAGTCCAGCATTCTGTATCACACAGTGGCCCCCAGTTGTACACGGGGATCTCGAGCAGAAGGGAGGGCAAAACCCTGACCTGCTCCCGACCCCCCACAACCAGTACCCAGGGAAATCCTGCCTACCTCAACCAACTCCGAGGTGGCACTTGAATGTCCTTGTTGGGATGAAACCCAACACTCTCGCTTTCTGAGGTGTTTCCCCGAGTATCTCTGTAGATCTTAGGAAGCTATTTCTTGATTTAAGCTGTTGGCGTGGGATGGGCCGGAGATGTCACTGCCTTGGTCCTTTCATTGTTGGCTGCTACTTCCCGATGGATGTCAGGTGGTGCAATACTGGCTAAACAGTATAATTTATCCAGCGATGTTGGGCATAGACATCCTGTGATAATGCGGCATGTCTCCTTAAGAGTCACATCCACTGTTTTAACGTGGTGAGATGTATTCCACACTGGGCATGCATACTCAGCAGCAGAGTAGCAAAGCACAAGGGAAGATGTCTTCACTGTGTTTGGTTGTGATCCCCAGGTTGCGCCAGTCAGCTTTTGCATGACATTATTTCGAGCACCCACTTTGTGAGATTGTGATAAAATCCTTAGTTTTAAAGTTTCAGCTTTTTAAAGGTATTTTGTGCTATCTGTAAATCAGTGGTTCCCAAAGGTTTTTGGCCTACCGCCCCCTTTCCAGAATTTTTTTTACTCACCTAGAAATTATTTTTTAAAAATTTAATAGCAATTAAACAGAAAGATATAT
Organism: Anolis apletophallus; assembly: GCA_030556195.1. Lineage (NCBI taxonomy): Eukaryota > Metazoa > Chordata > Lepidosauria > Squamata > Anolidae > Anolis > Anolis apletophallus. The sequence continues at coordinate 30,272,610 of JARBWK010000015.1, forward strand.
GTATTAATGCAGTGGTTCTCAACCTTTCTAATGCCGTGAGCTCTAAATAAGGTTCCTCATGTTGTGGTGACCCCCAACCATATTTTTGTTGCTTCTTCATAAATAATTTTGCTACTCTTACGAATTCTAATTCAAATATCTAATATGCAGGTCAAAGCGAAGGGGGCGGGGCCAAAGAAAAGAGCTACAGCACACCTCCTAAATGGCTAGTCGTTCACTGCCCCCTTAAAGGGGTTCACCGCCCACCAAATTCCCCTGAGTCTCCCATTGCCCCCTTGGATCACCTCACCACCCACCAGGGGATGGTACCACCCACTTTGAGAATCAGTGCTGTAAATCAGTGTTTCCCAACCTTTTTTGAGCCGCAGCACACTTTTAACATTAAAAAAATCCGGGGGCACACCACCAACCAAAATGATACTCTAACACAGTAAAGAACGGCTGGGGGATGGTGGCCTGCTGGGAGCAGCTGCTGGGAGTGCCGACGCCAGGGGAGGGGGAGGAGCCATGCCACGCCCTGCCCCTCCCCTGGCTTCAGCTCTCCCACAGCTTCTCCAGCCTTGAGGGGGCAATGCCAAGCCAGTGGTGGCAGAGCCAGCACAATGCTGGCTTGGCACTGTCCCCTCAAGGCTAGAGAAGCTGTGGGAGAGCGGAAGCTGGGGGAGGGGGCGGAGCCAGGCTGCACCATGCCCCTCCCCTCCCCCCAGCTTCTCTCCAGCCTTGAGGGGGCAATGCCAAGCCAGTGGTGGCAGAGCCAGCACAATGCTGGCTTGGCACTGCCCCCCTCAAGGCTAGAGAAGCTGTGGGAGAGCGGAACTCGGGGGGAGGGGCGGAGGCAGGCCACGCCATGCCCCGCCCCTCCCCCGGCGTCAGCTCTCCCATAGCTTCTCCAGCCTTGAGGGGGGCAGTGCGAGCGAGGGGCGGGAGTCACGGCCCCCATCCCCACCATGACTCCCGCCCCTCGCTCGCTGAAGCCGCGTGGAGGAGGAGCATGAGCGGTGGATAGGCTTCAGTGGGCGGGGCTCCTCCACACGGCTTCAGCAAGCGAGGGGCAAGAGCCATGGCGGGAGTCATGGTGGATTGGAGGCTAGCTGGGGAAATGGCCGAAGGAGGCGGCGCCCTGGCCCCTTCTTCTTTTTCTTAGCCGCTGCCCGGCCCTTCCTCCTCCTCCCCCAAGCAGCAGGAGTTCGGCAGGAGGAGGGGGGAAGGAAGGGGGGTAGAGAGCTTTTCTCGCGGCACAGCAGGAGTTCCGTCACGGCACACTACTGTGTCGCGTCACAGCGGTTGGGAAGCACTGCTGTAAATCAACAACTCTGTGTGCCATAGCTCTGTCTTCCCCTTAAAATGTAAAATATCAAACTCAACTCACAGCAGAATGGGGTCTTGGATACAATAAGGTCTGACAAAAGTCCTTGGATCAGCTATGATCGTGTTGTCCTTCTCTGTTTTTCTGACAGCTAGAAGAAGAAGAGGAAGAAGACAAATTTGAACTTTCAGTGGGAGTGAGTGATCCTGAGAAGATCGGTGAGTCATTCATTAAATGGAAATAACATAATTATGGGGAAAGACTTCATGGATCTGAGCTTTCAGCTTCCAGGCTGAGCCAAGACTGTTCATAAGGTGCTGTTTTTCCATATGATCTGTACTTGCGTTGCATGAGAAAATTAAAACCAGGGCCATCACTGGCAACATTGGAATTTCACAGGGATTATCGGCTGTAAACATTTCTCCCATCTTTCTTGCCCAGGAAAAAGGTTTCTAATAAAATGTAAATTTGCTTTAGGGCAGTGCTTCTCAACCTTCCTAATGCCGTGACCCCTTAATACAGTTCCTCATGTTGTGGTGACCCCCAACCATAAAATTATTTTTGTTGCTACTTCATAACTGTAATTCTGCTACTGTTACGAATTATAATGTAAATATCTGATACGCAGGATGTATTTTAATTCACTGGACCAAATTTGGACAAATACCCGATGCGTCCAAATTTGAATACTGGTGGGGTTGGGTGTGTGTGTGTGATTTTGTCATTTGGGAGTTGGGAGTTGCTGGAATTTATAGTTCACCTACAATCAAGGAGCATTCTGAACTCCGCCAATGATAGAATTGGGCCAAATTTCCCACGCAGAACTCCCATGACCAAAAGAAATTACTGGAAGGGTTTGGTGGGCATTGACCTTGAATTTTGGAGTTGTAGTTCACCTATATCCAGAGAACACTGTGGACTCAAACAATGATGGATCTGGATGAAACTTGGCACGAATACTCAATATGCCCAAATGTGAACCCTGGTGGAGTTTGGTTAAAATAGACCTTGACATTTTGGGAGTTGTAGTTGCTGGGATTTGTAGTTCACTTACAATCAAAGAGCATTCTGAACTCCACCAATGAAAGAATTGGACCAAACTTCCCACACAGAAGCCCCATGACCTACAGAAAATACTGTGTTAAGTCCGTTCAACAGTTCACCTACCTGGAAAGCATCATCTCTTCAGACGCCAAGATTGATAAAGAGAAAGATCACAGATTAGCAAAGGCATAGAGTCCATTCGGAAGGCTTCACAAAAGAGTCTGGAGTAACAAACATCTGAGACAAAGCACTAAAATCAGTGTGTACAGAGCTATCATACTGTCTATTCTCCTTTATGGGTCTGAAACATGGGTCACCTATCGCCAACACCTACGACTCCTCGGACGCTTTCATCAGTGCTGTCTTCGCACAATCCTAAATATACACTGGACTAGATAGATAGATAGATATTTATTTACGGTCGAAGACCAACATCATGTTATACAGAAAATAGAACAATATAAATGTTAAAACTCCATTCAACTCTAAAATTAACACCAATAGTATCTGGCCTATTGTGTTTCCGCGTGCAGTTTATTATGCTGGTTCCTCGTGACCAGAACGGCCATGAGATATTTGGCCACCAAGTCGGTTATCTCCTTGTGTTTGTCGTCAAGCAGCCAGTATAGGTAGAATTCCTCAGGTCTACCAGGTAAACGGGACAGGATTGGTGAAATTAAGGAGAGGCGGGCATCCAAATACAAAGGGCAGTGAAAGAACACATGCTCTATAGATTCAACCATCCCTGCATCGCAGGGGCATATACGTTCATGATAGGGTGTTTTTGTGTACCTTCCCAGTAGCACAGCTGTTGGCAGAGCATTGACTCGGGCCAGAGTAAACACTTTCCTATGTTTCGGATTTGTTAAATTTGTTAAATAATTTTGTGTAGCAAAGGGTACGTTAGTACTGCATTATAGTAGTGGATGGTATCTAGCACGGGCTAGATGTTTTTGGTATTCTATATCCATTATTCTGCGCCTTACTGCTACTCTAGCGTTCATATATCCCAGGTGGTCCAGTTCGTCTTCCTGTAACCCTGACAGTTTGAGATTTCTGAGAATCGTATTTTTCCATGTAGACCTAAAAGAGTCTGTCAGGGTTAAAGGGGCCAGTCCTTTAGGTAAGTGTTTTAACTTTAGCCAGAAGTTTAGTGTAAGAGTCTGGACTCGTGCCTCCATGGAGGGTAAGCCCGCTTCTAGGCGCAGGGTGTTGTTAGGGACGCAGCATGAAGTTGCTAGAATACTTCTCAGGAATTTGGTTTGGACTTTTTCGAATGTGTCCAGTTTTTGAAGGCACATACTTGTGCACCGTACAGAAGTTGGGCAATTATTTTCGCTGCAAACACTTTTGTGACAGCTGGGATATATTGGCCTCCCTTGGTGAAATAAAAATTCTTGATGGCTCTACAGGCTCTTTGCACATTATCTGTTGTTGATTTTATCTGTTCGTTCCACCGACCCGAAGAATGGAACGTGATCCCCAAGTATTTGTATTTGTCTACTTGTTCGATGGGTAATCCATTGATAGTCCATTTTGGTCTGATTTTTCGTCTGGTAAAAATCATTATTTTGGTTTTACTGTAGTTTATAGTTAGGGAATCTTTTTCACAGTATCTTTGGAGTTCTAGTAATAGCCTTTTAAAACCAATTTGTGAATAAGATACTATGGCCGCATCATCTGCATACAGTAGCGTAGAGATTGGTCTGTGGGCTAAGCGAGGGGTGGAAATGATCCCCTTCAGAGCTTTTACCATAGAATTTATATATAAGTTAAATAAGGTGGGGGCCAGAATACATCCCTGCCTAACGCCTCTGTTGGCAGAAACTATTCCGGAGAAGTGGCCAGTCTGGGAGCATCTTACTCTGAGTGAAGTGTTGCGGTATAGCCCTTTAATTAAGATTAAGAGTCTTCTGTCTATTGATGAGCACTCTAGTTTCTTCCATAGTTTGTCTCTCGGGATCAGGTCAAACACAGATTTAAAATCAATAAAAGCAGTATATAATGCTCCTCTGTCCGGGGCAGAATATTTTTCTGCTAAATGCTGTAGGATTAGACATTGATCCAAGGTAGAACGTCCTTCTCTAAACCCAGCTTGTTCATCCTCTAGAATGTTCTCTTGTTCTATCCAGTCCATCAGTTTTAGACGTAAGTGAGAAGCATAAAGTTTGCTAACAATACTTAGCAAACTGGTTGGTCTGTAGTTTGCTGGGTTGGAACGTTCTCCTTTTTTGTATATCGGGATAAATGTGGCCATTCCCCATTCTGTAGGGCAGGGCTGTCCAACTGGCGGCCCGGGGGCCTTATACGGCCCCCAGCCCCTTCCCTCCGCCCCCCTAAGCTTTTTAATAAAAAATAAAAATTGAAAAATAAAATAAATAATAAAAATAAATAAATAAATACCTACTTCTGGGTTCAGAGCAAGTATCGCGAGAATACGCAATTCACACGGGATTTCGCTGTCAACGCGAGATCACGCCGGCGTTGACAGCGAAATCCCGTGTGGATTGAGTATTCTCGCGATACTCTTCGGCTACTCTACTACTGGATCGCTGAGGCCCACAAACGCGATTAGGACCTTCTTCGACTCAGTCGGTCGTCGCCTCTCGTTGTCCGGGTACTCCTGGATCCTGCGCGTTTGGAAAAGGTAGGCCAAAGCAGGGGGCTCCTCATTCCCTCCCCCCATCTCCCCTCATGTATTAAATATAAAATTAAATATATTTAAAGATGAAATAAGGGGAGATAGGATACATTAAGGGGGGGAGGGGAGGATGGAATTAAATATATTTAATATTAAATTAAAATAAGGGGAGAGGGGAGGATGGAATTAAATATATTTAATATTAAATTTAAATAATTTAATATCTTATCCCTGCATTTTATCTCAGTAAAAGATTATATTTGACTGTATGGATGCCCCTTTTGAATGCCCATCCTGCATTTTATCTCAGTAAAAGATTATATTTGACTGTATGCATGCAGGGGCAGGGGCGGGGCGGGGGCGGAGCTGGGGGAGAGGGCGGAGCCGAGGCAGGGAGGGGGCAGAGCCGGGGGCGGAGCCGGGGCAGGGGCAGACCCTACGGCCCCCCAGGTCATCAGTGACTGGAGTTTAGGCCCCTGGGCCGGTAGAAGTTGGGCAGCCCTGCTGTAGGGAATGTAGCTGTCTGGTCTATCCTGGTAAACAGACGTGCCAAGACTGGTGTCCACCAGACCTTGTTTGTCTTTAAGAGTTCTGCCGTTATATTGTCACAGCCAGGGGCCTTGCCAGGCTTTAATCTACTAATTAAGTTCTTGATCTCTAACTCAGTTACCCGGGGCCAACTGGGTGTTGAATCTATATCCAGGTTGCCCTTCCTCATAGTAACCGTGCTGGGCGTATATATGTTTTTAAAATATTCTTCCCATGTGTGTGCTGTAATATGGCAGCCTACGCTGAGGGCGCCATGTCTGATATCACCTGCAACGATTTTCCAGAACAGAGCTGAATTATTGGACTTTGCAGCTGTAATTAATTTATCCCAGGCACTCTTCTGGGCTTGTGACTTCTTTTGTTTGATTACTGCTTTATATCTTGCTTTTATAGTAAACCAATCCTGAGGTATCTGACATAAATTCTTGCTTCTGTAAGTTTTATATATCTTCATCTAATCTTTTTGAAGGGCTTTGCATTCACTGTCAAACCAAGGTTTATGTGTGTGAACTTTCCTATTCATATTGTTACAATACTTGGCAGTCAATAACTGTTGCAGTAGTGCTATCACATTTTGGTAGAGTGTCATCACGTCAGCTGATTGGGTAGTTAAAAGTATTTGTGAGTGTAATTGAAGAAAAGCATCAGATTGCAAGGCGTCCTTAACTGCCATATCTAAATTATGAGTCCATTTTGCTCTGATAGTCCTTGGTCCCTCTTGTGTATCACAGGAGGGCGTTTGTTCCAAATGAGTGTTTCTGTCACAGGTCTTTAGGTTGAGTGCTAAAGGTAGGTGGTCACTGGTCAGCTGTTTATCAACCCGAAAGTTTTCAATTAGATCCAGTCCTCTATAGGATACTAATATGTAGTCAATTGTTGAGGCTCGTGATCCTGACACATAGGTAAATTCCCATGGCTTGTCACCAGTCACAGAGCCATTCAAGATTACAAGATCTAAATTGTTGGACATATGTAGTAAGCATAGCCCCGCATAGTTATGACCTGCGTCCTTAGATTCTCTCTCTGGTATTGGATGGGCGGTATCGGATTTTAAATGGGTTTGGTGGAAAAAGTCGAAGAGGTCAGAGTCATTGTGGCCAGCCTGGCGTTGAAATCGCCCACTACTATCACAAGTGCGTCGGAGTATGTGGTTGCCCATTTATCGATGTATTCCTCAAGCTTTTGCCAATCTAGTTTGACTAAGCTTCTAATTTTCCTGGGTGGGAGATAAACATTAAATAGTAAGTATTTGGTAGAGTTAAATGTGATAAGAGTAGCAAGGGCTAACTGCAGCAAGGGTTCTAGCTTTGTAACTTTGGCCTTCAGTTTTGTGGATATAAACAGGTTGATTCCTCCACATGCCCTGCCTCTTTTGGTTTTAATTTCGGCATTTAATGAGTGCGATTCATAGTTATGCAACTCTATATTATCAAGTACACTGGACTATATGACAAATGTTGCTGTCCTTGAGCAAGCAGGGATCACCAGCGTTGAGGCCATGCTATTGAGAACACAGCTGCACTGGGCAGGGCACATCTCTAGGATGGAGGACCACCGCCTCCCAAAGATACTACTCTATGGTGAACTTGCCACGGGTCAGCGCCAGAGAGGCGCCCCCAAAAGGAGATATAAGGACTCCCTGAAACAACATCTCAGGCTCGGCCAGATTGATCACCAAAAATGGTCCACCCTGGCCTCACATCGGGAAGCACGGAGACGCACTATCCACAATGCTGCGGCCTCTTTCGAGAAGACATGCCAAATGGGTCTCGAAGAGAAACGACAATGCAGAAAGAACTGCAACTTGGAAACAACATCACCCTAGGAGACTTTCTGCTGTGCTTTCTGCAACTGGACTTCCCTATCTCAGATTGGCCTTTTTAGTCATCAACGCGTTTGTAAAAAGCATGGGATGTGTCCTTCCTAAGAATCTTTGTTCGGAAGTAATGCCGAGAGAGAGAGAGAGAGAGAGACTGTGTTTTTTGATGGTCTTTGGCGACCCCTCTGATCCCCCCTCGCAAACCCCCCAGGGGTCCCGACCTCCAAGTTAAAAAACTGCTTTAGGGTCACCATACATTGGAAATGACATGAGGACAAACACAGACAAGCTGGCAGCCTGTCAGAGTTTGACTAAATCCAGAGTCAACCTTGAAGGAGTAATAGTTCAAGACCTGCTGCGTAATGGCCTACTGCTGTAATCTGATTTATTCAGGATCTTGAAGGAGGGATATTGCAAGGTTAAGTATTCCTGGCCTAAGAAAAGACTGTGAAATTCATGCATACAGGGGTGACTTAAAGGAGCTCGCACACACACAAACTCTTATTACATTGCAGCATTCTCCGTGCTGTCTGTTCCCTTTGGAATAGTAACAGCTGCGAAAACATTCTCTTGCTCAAACTGTTCCAAGTGCTGGAACTGCTGCAAATCCATTCTCGTCCCTGATTCTGCTTTCAGAGTTTTTGATGGACACATTCGTGCAGTTATTAATACAGGAAGGAGGATGGTGCAAAAATATCTCTGTCAACGTTGAGTATTATGCTCTATGATTTAACACTTTCTGAACTCCAGAATGAAGACCACACGCACTGAAGGGATGGCTGGGCCGGCTCACAACCCCCCTTCCTTTCCCTTCCAGCTGCCTTCAGTGCCATAACAGCTACGTACTTGTTCGGTTTGAGGCAGATGTGCCGAGCTCTACCAGGTTCTACTAGCAGAACAAAGTCGCTGATTATCATGTCAGGCTAATCTCTGTAGGAAGCACAGGCAGGCCTTGGCCCTTCTGAGGAGCCTCTGTTGTGTGGCATCCGGTTGCTTTGAGAGTAAGGATAGCTGAAGAAGACGACCTGGAAAATCTGCTCAGTTTGTTCATGTGCCCATATTTATTAGATTGTTAGTATATGTACCTGGCTGATGCCCCTGTTTCATTCCTTCTTTCTCTTTTCTTATATCTTTCCTCCTTTCCTCTTTTTTTCTTTCTTGCCCACTCCCTCCCTTCATTCATTCCTTTCTTTTTTCTTCCCTCCCTCTCTCATACACCTCACCTTTCTTTCCCCAGTGACATCACACAGGGCCACTTCACCTAGCAACAACAGCCTTCACCTAGCAGCACCCAATTCTTCACCTAGCAACAGCCAACTCAATGACATTATAGAGGGCCACTTCACCTAGCAACAGCCTTCAGCTAGCAACACCTAATCCTTCATTTAGCAACAGCCAACTCAGTGACACCACAGAAGGCCACTTCACCTAGTAACAGCCTTCACCAGCAGCACCTAATCCTTTACTTAGCAACAGCCAACTCAGTGACACCACAGAAGGCCACTTCACCTAGTAACAGCCTTCATCTTGCAGCACCTAATCCTTCACCTAGCAACAGCCAACTCAGTGACACCACAGAAGGCCACTTCACCTAGTAACAGCCTTCATCTAGCAGCACCTAATCCTTCACCTAGCAACAGCCAACTCAGTGACATCAAACCGAGCCACTTCACCTAGTAACAGCCTTCATCTAGCAGCACCTAATCCGTCACTTAGCAACAGCCAACTCAGTGACACCACAGAAGGCCACTTCACCTAGTAACAGCCTTCACCTAGCGGCACCTAATTCTTCACCTAGCAACAGCCAACTCAATGACATCATACAACTTCACCTAGCAACAGCCTTCACCTGCAGAACCTAGTCCTTCTCCTAACAACAGCCAACTCAGTGACACCACAGAAGGCCACTTCACCTAGTAACAGCCTTCACCTAGCAGCACCTAATTCTTCACCTAACAACAGCCAACTCAATGACATCAAACCCACTTCACCTAGCAACAGCCTTCACCTGCAGAACCTAGTCCTTCACCTAGCAACAGCCAACTCAATGACACCACAGAGGACCACTTCACCTAGCAACAGCCTTCACCCAGCCGCACCTAATACTTCACCTAGTAACAGCCAACTCAGTGACATCACAGAGGGCCACTTCACCTAGCAAAAGCCTTTGTGCTCCAAACAGACAGACTTTGACATAAATGTATAGAAAGATAGATATGTGATTCAGAATCCACTCTCTCCTTGGATTTGACTCCTGCAGAATAGGTTACTCACTGATTTGTTCTCTCTTTGTATTTCTAGGTCCTCCAGTGCAGAGTCGTACTGGAGAACCTAGAGATTCCTAGCAAAGTGTTCTTTCAGGTTCAAAAGAATCAATGTTTAATTTGTTTTTTTGTTTCTGTTGGTGCCTTTTGCCCCAAACTCCAGCAAACGTTGAAGCCTGGCTGTACTAATCTAGGGCTGTTTACCTTATTGGTTTTCCTCTCTGACAACAGCACCCTCCACCTTTTGATGGATCAGTAGCATTCAAAATATTCTGAAAATTGGGTTAAGGGAAGAAAGTGAATGCAAATAAGCTAAAATGCATATGGGTTGCCCAGCAGAATTTCAGGCGGTATAATCTGAGACAGCAGACATGGGTTGCCATACCGAAATCCTGCATGCCTTTGTAACCACATCACATTCTTGGCTGCCTGCTCAGATTGTGATTCACCACACTGCTTGACTCCTCTTGGCAGTCCTATTGCACAATGACTTACCTCACTTTTGAATTGGTTAATTCTTTCATCCCTCTCAATTTAAAACCTATCTTCTGTTTACTATGTGAATAAATATATATGTCAATAATGCAGGCTAGTTGTCGATTAAAGAGACTTGGATCGCACACAGTTGTCAATAAAGCAAGTCTGAGTTGTTGCAGCTGATCTGGAATTTGGCATCCGAAGTTTGATTTTGTTTTCTTTGAAAGGAATGTTCTGGCTTTTACATTTATGTGCATGTGCAAAGTGTGGATTGCATTCTGTAAAGCTGCAGAAGTCATCTGGGTGCTAGAAAGAGACTTTGGAGGGTGGATTCCATGCTCCAATAACTAATGGGAGTTTCTCTCATCCAAAACCCAGTCTGCTTGAAATTGTTTAATTATTATTTATTTACTTCACTTATATCTGCTCTTTTCATCCCTATGGGGGACTCAGAGCGGTAGACATCATATGTCTAGGCCAGTGTTTTTCAACCTTTTTTGAGCCGCGGCACATTTTTTATATTTACAAAATCCTGGGGCACACCACCAACCAAAATGACACAAAATGACACTCTAACACAGTAATACATATAGTTAATATGTTTTCAAATGTATTTATACACTCAGTGTGAAACCTGGGCCTGTTTCGATGAACACAACATATATATGACTTCCTCTCACATACTTCTACGTGGCTATCATGTCTTCTCTCAGCCTTCTCTTCTTCAGGCCAAACATGCCCAGCTCTTCAAGCCGCTCCTCATAGGGCTTGTTCTCCAGACCCTTGTGAAATTTCACCCTGAGTGGAACTTGCTTCCAGATAACTATGGATGTCATAAACAGTTCCTTGGGGGGGGGGGGGAAGGAACTCTCGAAAAATCCAGTAAAATAGTACAAAATAAACATTTCTAAGCGGAGAGGCTCAATTTGTTTCTTGGAAACCTGTGAATGCTTCAGCCTCCCGATGCTCCCAGGTTCGCTCACTGCCCAATTCACCGACGTGGAGCTTCCGGCATTCGGCGGAGCCCTTCCTTTGCCTCGGGGAGGATCTTTGGGGAGGGAAAGAGGGAGAAAGAGCTGCTAGGAGGGGGAAGAGTGCCAATTTCCCATGGCACACCTGCTGATCGCTCATGGCACACTGGGTGGGAAACACTGGTCTAGGCAAATATTCAAGGCCGCAATTGTACAATAGATTACTGCAACTCACGCTACGTGGGGTTGCCTTTGAAGACTGTTTGGATACTCCAACTAGTCCAATGGGCGGCAGTCAGATTACTTACTGGAGCAACACACATTGAGAATACCGCCCCCTGTTGTGTCAGCTCCACTGGCTAGCGGTCGTCTTCCGAGCACAATTAAAAGTGCTGATCTTGGGCCTATAAAGCCCTATATGGTTCCGGCCCAGCTTACTTGTCCGAATGTATCTCCCTGTACATCCTGCCTCGGAGTCTAAGGTCAACTGGGGAGACCCTGCTCCCAATCCCGCCATCTTTGACGGGGACGAGGGACAGGGCCTTCTCGGTGGTGGCCCCCCCTCATGCGGAACTCGCTTCTCAGTGAAATTAGGTCGGCTCCATCCCTCCTTTCCTTTAGGAAGAAGCTTAAATCATGGTTCTGGGACCAGGCATTTGGGCAGCAGGCATGACAGCACTTGTAATGTTATGAGAATTGACTGTGGACAGGCTTTGAATCTGGTCTTTGGATGCTGAATCGGACTTGGAAATGGCTATACGGTCGATTTAAATTGTTTTTAACCTAATGTTTTATTCATTGTGTAATTGCCCTCGTCACCCTAAGTCCCCCCTCGGGGGTAGAGAAGGACGGGGTATAAATGTCTGAAATAAATAAACAAACACAATCAGTTTCTTTCTTATTTATTTATTTACCTTATTTACATCCCACCTTTCTCTACCCCAAGGGGTCCTCAAGGCGGCTTACAAGTGGCACTTATATAATGCCTTAATTAAAACAGTAAAGTTAAAACAAAATTTAAAACTATCAGACATATTAAAACATGATAATCCAAAACACAAACCACTCATTGCGCCAATCCTTTGTCATAGTTCAACTGCTTCATTTTAACCGTATGGTGACAAGGTGTTAAATTTCCATCACTCATCAAATGCCTGCTTAAAGAGCCAGGCTTTCACTTGCTTCCTAAATGCCAGGAGGGAGGAGGCTGACCTGATCTCACTAGGAAGGGAGTTCCACAGCCGAGGGGCCACGACTGAGAAGGCCCTGACTCTCGCCTTCACCAATCGCACTTGCGAAGGTGTTGGGACTGAGGGCAGGACCTCCCCGGCACATCATACTGGCTCATAAAGGGAGATGCGTTCGGATAGGTAAGCTGGACCAGAGCCGTTTAGGGCTTTATAGGCTTAAGCCAGTACTTTGAATTGTGCTTGGTAGCAGACTGGCAGCTAGTGGAGCTGATGCAACAGGGGAGTTGTATGCTCCCTGTGCGCCGCTCCAGTGAGTAACCTAGTTGCTGCCCATTGGGATACTTGAAGCTTCCGAACAGTCTTCAAAGGCAACCCCATATAAAGTGCATTGCAGTAGTCTATTCGAGATGTGAGAAGAGCGTGAACCGCTGTGGCTAAGTCTGACCTCCCAAGGTACGGGCATAACAGGTGCATAAGTTTTGATTGTGCAAAAGCTCACCTGACCACCACCAAAACCTGGGGTTCCAGGCTTAGTGATGAGTCCAGAAGAACTCCTAAGCTGCAAACCTTTGTCTTCAGGGGGAGTGCAACCCTGCCCAGGAATGCTTTTCAATCATGGGTGGTCAAATGGTCTGTGGGCCAGTATTCCGACTTTCAAAATGCTGTAGTGATGCCCGTAATTACCAGAAAAGTGAGAGAGAAATAAATTTGTCTGGAAGTCCACATCTGATTTTGAAAACTAGGTATTTTAATATAAATTAAGCCAGTGTTTCCCATCCAATGTGCCGTGGCACACTAGTGTGCTGTGAGCGATCATCGGGTGTGCCATGGGAAATTGGAACCTCCAATACCCTTTCTTCCCCCTCCTGTCGAACACTTTTTCTTCTTCACTCGGGCTCCGTTCTTCCCAGCCTCGCTCTGCCACTTCTGTCGCCATTTTGATCCGAGGGGGCAGCGTGAGCGTGTTCAGGAGGGGAGGGGGTAAGGAGGAAGACGTGACCCGTGTGGGCGCTACTGCGCAGACTCGCCCCACGTCTTCCTCCCTCCCCTCCACAGTGCTCTCTGGATATAGGTGAACTACAACTCCAAAACTCAAGGTCAATGCCCACCAAACTCTTATAGTATTTTCTCTTGCTTATGGTAGTTCTGTGTGGGAAGTCTGATTCCATTCCATCATTGGTGGAGTTCAGAATGCTCTTTGATGGCGGGTGAACTATAACTCCCAGCTGTTGAGCAAGACCTTCGTGTGTGTCTTTCTGCCATTCCTGCCAGGATATCTATGTTGTGTTCATCGAAACAGGCCCAGGTTTCACACTGAGTGTATAAATATATTTTAAAAACATATTAACTATATGTATTACTGTGTTAGAGTGTCATTTTGTGTCATTTTGGTTGATGGTGTGCCCCAGGATTTTGTAAATGTAAAAAATGTGCCGCGGCTCAAAAAAGGTTGAAAAACACTGAATTAAGCAGTATCTTGGGGTACTGTGTTCCATGTAAAAGGCGAGATATCACTCCTTCTAAGAGAAGCAGATCATCCTTTTTATGGCTCTAAAAATAGAGGCCCAGAGACACGGGAGGCTGCAAAATCATTGGACTTTGCCCACCCCTGTTGTAAACATCGCGGTAAGGAAGGTATTTCAAATTAACAATTAACATTTAAGCAGTTAGGAGCCCCGGGTGGCGCAATGGGTTAAATCCTTGTGCTAGCAGGACTGTTGACAATAGGTCAGCAGTTCGAATCCGGAGAGAGCGGGCTGAGCTCCCTCTGTCAGCTCCAGCTTCCGTGTAGGGACATGAGAAAAGCTTCCCACAAGGATGGTAAAACATCAGAGCATCCGGTTGTCTCCTGGGCAGTGTTCTTGTCGCTGGTGTTTTTTCTCGCATCAGAAGTGACTTGTAGTTTCTCAAGTCCCTCCTGACACGCACACAAAAAACCACAAACCAAACAAAAAAAAATAGTTTTCTTGTATTAAGTCCCCACTAGATGGAGGCATTCACTGCAGCATGCTAAAGACCTCTTGGTTTCTTCTTTCCTCAGGGGATGGTATGAACGCCTATGTAGCCTACAAGGTATCAACTCAGGTATGTTTGCTTTTGCCTTTTCATCTGTTGACAAAACCTTTCTTTAGTTATCTTTCCACATGTATTGCCTTGCATTCTAAACTTTGGACGTGAGGCATGTTTTCACTAGGCTATCTTCTCTTTAACTATAAAGTGTCAATGATGTCCTCAGATGGGTTGTTATGAGTTTTCCAGGCTGTATGGCCATGTTCTAGAAGTATTCTCTCCTTACATTTCACCCACATCTATGGCAGGCATCCTCAGAGGTTGAGGGGTCTGTTTGAAACTAGGAAAGCGAGGTTTATACGAGGGCGGGTCGATAAGTCCGTGACTTTTTGAATTTCCAGCCTCTTAACTGAAAGGGCAACATTGCTCCTGTCAACAGGCATCTGTCAGTTGACTCCTGTCAAAATTTGAACAAGCTGCGTCATTTAGTTTGTGTTTGACAGCCATTGATAGCAGACTACCATGTGATTTGAGGAGAAAATGGGAAAAAAGTGAATTTCGTGTGTTCATTAAGCATTATTTTTTGCGGGAAAAAACCATCACTCATACAAAGGCTAGGCTTGATAAATACTATGGGGACTCTGCACCATCAATTTCAATGGTAAAAAAGTGGTTTACTGAATTTCGTTGTGGCCGTACAAGCACGGAAGATGCCGAACGCTGTGGACGCCCAGTTGAGGTCTCTACACCCAAAACAATTGAAAAAATTCACGATACGGTGTTGGCCAATCGGAGATTGAAAGTGCGAGAGACTGTGGAAGCCATAGGCATCTCACACGGCTCAGTGGTTTCAATTTTAAATGATCACTTGGGTATGAGAAAGCTTTCCGCAAGATGGGTGCCGCGTTTGCTCACAATCGACCATGCACACTTGCAGTTGCCATGGCAACAATCAATGAATTGGGATACAAATTGCTCCCCCATCCACCCTATTCTCCGGATTTAGTCCCAAGTGACTATTTCTTATTGAACCACCCTCGTATATCTGTGAAATGTCCAGGATGGGAGAAAAAGCTCTTGTCTGCTTGAGGCAAATGTGAATGTTGCAGTTGGCCACTTTGATTAGGCATTTAATGGTCTTGCAGCTTCAAAGTCTGGCTGCTTCCTGGGGGAATCCTTTGTTGGGAGGTGTTAGCTGGCTGGATTCTTGTCTAGAATTCCCCTGCTTTTTGAGTGTTGCTCTTTATTTACTGTCCTGTTTTTAGAGTTTTTTAAAATACTAGTAGCCAGATTTTATTCATTTTCATGGTTTCATTCTTTCTGTTGAAATTGTCCACATTCTTTTGTATTTCAATGGCTTCTCTGTGTAGTCTGACATGGTGGTTGTTAAGAGTGATCCAGCTGCAAGGCCATTAAATGCTAATCAAGATGGCCATTTGCAACATTCACAGTTGTCTCAAGCAGATAAGAGTTCATTCTTCCACCCAGGATATACCACAGATATATAAACCTCACTTGCCTAGTTTCCAACAGATCTCACAACCTTTGAGGATGCCTGCCATAGATGTGGGCAAAACGTCAGGAGCAAATGCTTCTGGAACATGGCCATACAGTCGGAAAATTCACAGCACCCAGTGATCCCGGCCATGAGAGCCTTCGACAGCACGATGCTCTCAAAGCTACAAAGAAAAAACAATCTTTTTTGCAGAAGAGTTATAAAGAATCTCAAGTTTGTGAAGCACTGTACATTGAATTACAAACAACAATGTCTTCGCACATACATGCCCAAAACCATGGTGGGGAGCAAATAGAAAAACAAAGAAACTTGGACACTAGTTGTTAATATGTAATATTTTTAAGAGGCTTTGGTTCTCCCTATATTGAAAAGACTTTTTGCCTAAGGCAACCATAAAGTGGTGATAATAATAGTAATATTAATAATATTTATTTATTTATTATTTTGATTTGCATACCGTCCTTTCCAGTTGGCTCAGGACGGTTTACAGTATATCGAACTACAACAAGAAGCCTAAAAACAGTAAAACTATTAAGACAAATTCCACATAAAAACATAACACAGTAAAAACTGTAGGACAATTTCACAATAATCCGCCAACCCAGGATAGTTACAGGCTGAATGCCTGCCGGAACAGAGCAGTTTTGCACGCTTTCCGGAAAGCCGCACTGATTGTGCGCACTTCAGATGATAAATTATTCCACAAGCATGGTGCAGCCACGGAGAAGATTCTTTGTCTAGTTGACGACAGACGAATAGTTCATAGGGGCGGAATCTGTAAAAGATTGAGGTCTTCTGAACGGAGGGATCTCTGGGGAACATATGGGAGTAGACGGTCCCTTAAGTAACCTGGCCCCAGACCATGCAAGGCCTTAAAGGTCAAAACCAACACTTTGAAGATGACCTGGTGCTCGATTGGTAACCAGTGCAGTTGCTGCAGAGTTGGAGTGATATGAGCCCTGGCCAGCACTCCGGCCAGGAGTCTCAATGCAGCGTTCTGCACCAGCTTGAGCTTCCGGATAACCGACAAAGGAAGACCAATGTAAAGGGTGTTACAGTAGTCTAGCCTCGAGATGACCGTTGCCTGGATTACCGTGGCTAGGTCATTTCCGGAGAGGTAGGGCGCCAGCCTCCTCGCTTGCCGCAGATGGTAGAAGGCAGATATGCTGACCGTGGAGACCTGAGCCTCCATTGTCAGCAGCGGGTCCAACTGGACCCTCAGGCTCTTTACTATAGGCAACGGGCGTGATGCCTCGCTGTCTAGTGCAGGCAGCTGGAGCTCACACCCACCCGGGTGACCCAGCCAAAGGATCTCCGTCTTCGAGGGGTTCACTCTCAACTGACTGGCTCGTAGCCAACCAGTCACAGCTTCGAGGCATTGTTGGAAACAATCGGGTACAGAGTCTGGTTGGCCGTCCATCCTCAGCACCAGCTGGGTGTCATCAGTGTACTGATGATACTCCAGACCAAAACTTCGCACCAACTTAGCAAGAGGTCGCATGTAGATGTTAAACAATAAAGGGGAGAGAATGGCTCCCTGAGGCACCCCACAACTTAAGGTGAGCCTCTCAGAAACTATACCCCCCCCTTCTACTCGCTGGCCCCAATCAAGAAGGAAGGAGGACACCCATTTCAGGGCGGTCCCCCTAACCCCTGTCACGGCCAGGCGGTGGGTTAACAATATGTGGTCGACTGTATCAAAAGCTGCCGTGAGGTCTAATAACACAAGCAGCGCTGACCCCCCTTGATCCAGCTGGCAGCAGAGCTAGTCCGTGATGGCGACCAACACAGTCTCTGTTCCATGCCCAATATGGAAACCGGACTGGTAGGGATCTAATCCGGATGTGTCGTCTAGGAACTGCTGCAGCTGGCCCGCTACTGCCCTCTCAATCACCTTGCCCAGGATAAATTCGACACTGGACGGTAACTGGAGGGAACCGAACGGTCTAACAATAATATAATTATTAATAAGCTTACACAATATGAGGATTTAAAGATGGAACTGCAAAGACTCTGGCACAAGCCAGTAAAGGTGGTCCCAGTGGTGATCGGCACACTGGGTGCAGTGCCTAAAGACCTTGGCCAGTACTTAAAAACAATTGGCGCTGACAACATCACCATCTGTCAGCTGCAAAAGGCCAATCTACTCGGATCTACACGCATTATTCACTGATACATCACACAGTCCTAGACACTTGGGAAGTGTCTGACAAGTGATCAAATCAAAAGCCAGCATAGTGACCTTGTTTGCTGTGTACTAATCTTGTGTATAAAATAATAATAATAATAATAATAAATTGGTTACCTACCTCTCCTAATGGCTCGAGGTGGGGTACAACAGAGACAAAACATATGGATATAAAATACATTCGATAAGATACATAGATAAAAATGTTTCTATTGCATATATGTCTATTGAGTTTGTGATTTGTCTTTTGCCATGCTAACGTATAGATTTATCCTGCACCTCACTTCTGGAAATATTAAATAGAGATGTGTTCTCTCAGGTTTAAAAAATAGCAATCCTTTTCTTTTGTTGTTTTACTTTTGTGGAAGTGCTGTGTCCTTAACACCAGTGAATGTGGAGGACCAAATGTCGATAGATATGTCTGCAAGATACAATCTAGTGCAGAGTGCTCCGTGTTAATCTCATGTTCGTTCATTGTCTCTTCAGACCACTTTGTCGCTCTTCAGGAGCAAGCAGTTCTCAGTCAAGCGAAGGTTCAGCGACTTCTTGGGCTTGTATGAGAAACTGTCGGAGAAGCATGCACAGAATGGGTTCATTGTCCCTCCACCTCCTGAGAAGAGCTTAATAGGTGAGTGTGAACAGTAAACCTTACTAGCACTGTCATGTGACACACATGCACTCTTCGCCGTATTGCCTTGTGATCTTTTATTTACAAACAGTACCTTGTCCAATTGGTTTTTTCCAACCTCTTTCTCAGGGGTGCCCACACTTTTTCAGCATGCAAGCTACTTATAATAAAACCAAGTCAGAAAGATCTACCTACCTCCTCAAGGCTGGAGGGGTGAGGGCGGGGCTTGGCACGGCCTGGCTCCGCCCCCTCTGGTTTCAGCTCTACCAGCAGCTTCTCCAGGCTTAAGGGTGGCAGTGCCAAGCCAGCCTTGTGCTAGCTATGCCACCACTGGCTTGGCATGGCCATCGTCAATCCTGGAGAAGCTGCTGGTAGGGCGGAAGCCAGGGGGGGCGGAGCCAGGCCGCGCCGAGCCCCACCCTCTCCCCTCTGGCTTTGGAGCTCCCAGCAGCTTCTCCAGGCTTGAGGATGGCAATGCCAAGCCAGTGGTGGCATAGCTAGCACAAGGCTGGCTTGGCACTGCCATCCTCAAGCCTGGAGAAGCTGCTGGGAGTGCCGAAGTCGGGGAGGGGGTGGGGCTTGGTGCAGCCTGGCTCCGCCCCCCTCTGAGAAGCGCCTCATCCGGCTGGGATCAACCTCCTTCGGTCCCGGGATCGACTGGTCGATCGCGATCGACTTCCTGGGCAGCCCTGCTCTGTATCAAGAATGAGCTTTCCTGCCAAAGCTAAAATGATCCCGGATGTATTTAAGACTTGAATAGATGCAGTTAATAAATAAATATAATAATAATAATTTATTTGTATACTGCTCTATCTCCCCAAGGGGACTCGGGACAATTTCCAGCATAGGTAAAGCTTTTTGATTACCAACATAAAAACATATAGAGTAATCATTATAAACCAAAGACATAATACTATACAACATTCATACATATTTAAAATTAAAAGCCAGTTCAGTACTAATTTCCATCAGACAAGTTCAGTTGTTTGTTTGTTTATTTATTTATTTACGACATTTATATGCTGCCCTTTTCACCCCAAAGGGGAGTCAGAGCAGCTTACAAGTAATATGTAAATATAATATATTATTACCATAGCACGATATTAGTATTATATAGTTACCAATGTCCAGGATTCCAGAGTGGGCCTTGATAACTATGGGAGGGCTGGGCTGGTGGACTAGTGCCGGGGGAGTGGATAAAGTGTAAGCTTGATCCGGGAATGTGGCGCAGCTGGCTGGGTATCAACTGCATAAGATCTCTACTGACTAGAAGGTCATGGGTTCTAGGCCTGCCCGGGTCGGGGTGAACTCTCAACCAATTTGTGTAGCTTGATGTCGACCTTTGCAACCCAAAAGCCAGTTGCATCTGTCAAGTAGGAAATTTAGGTACCACTTTGTGGGGAGGCTAAATTTAACTGATTTCTGGAATGTTAAATTGCCTCTATGTCTGTCTATATATGTTGTATGTCAATGACATTGAATGTTTGCCTGTATATGTGCATTGTGATCCGCCCCGAGTCCCCTGCGAGGTGAGAAGGGCGGAATATAAATGATGTAAATAAATAAATAAATAAATAATGATCCTGTATGATGGTCAGGATGGGACCTGGAGCAATTTATTTCCAAGGCCTACTTCACAGATATGAGAGGGCTGAGCCAATTGGGAAACATATGGCCAGGGAAGTGGGTAAGGTGCAGAACAGAGCCCTAACTAATGGTCAGGGTACTGCCTGGGGCTATTCATTTCCAGGGCCTGCTGAATATATAATAGGGCTGGGCCAGGGCTAGAACAATGAGGTAGCAGAGGGCCAGGGAAGTGGGTAGAGTGCAGAGCAGGGACCTAACTGAGAAGGCCCTCTCCCTCGTTCCCACCAACCACACTTGAGATGGTGGTGGGAGCGAGAGAAGGGCCTCCCCGGTAGATCTAAGAGTCCGTGCTGGTTCATAGGGGGAAATTTGATTGCGGAGATAGGCGTGCCCCAAACTTTATTTATATTCTGCCGTATTTCTCCTGGGGACTCGGGGCGGATTCCAGCAAACAAAAAGGCAAACATTCAATGCCTCGATAACAGTAAATACAAATATAATAACCCAAAAGAAAGAGCAACTTAAGCATAACAACTATAATTCAAATAAAACATAATCAATTGAAAATTAAAACTAACCTAGAACTCAATATAAAAACATCCAAATAAATATATAGAAAACAACATGAAGGTTCACAAATGTGTGCATAGATTGTATGGCCAATGTTGTTAAATGGGCTAATGTGATCTAACAAGGCCCATGTGCATTTATATTATTTATTTATTTATTTACTTACTTCATTTCTTTTCTGCCCTTCTCACCCCGCAAGGGACTCAGGGCAGATTACAATGTACACATTACATTTAGTAACACAAACACACAAGACAGACAGAGGCAATTTAACATCTGGCAACCAGGGGGAGCTGTCGCACTCCTTCATTCCTCAGCGTGTTTCCTGGAGATCTTTTTTATGGCCTCGTAAATCAGTTACATTTAGTGGTACCTTAATTCCCTACTTGGCAGATGCAACTGTCTTTCGGGTTGCAAAGGTCGACAACAGGCCCACCTCGACCCGGACAGGCCTCGAACTCATGACCTTCTGGTCAGTAGAGATCTTATGCAGCTGACACCTAGCCAGCTGCGCCACATTCCCGATGCAGTCTTGTAGTAGTCCTCTTCGTCTAATCCTCTTCCTCTCCGTATGCTTATGAGCAAAGATAGGTTTTTAGCTGTTTTCTGAAGGAGAGAAGGGAGGGGGCAGATTTATTTCTTTAGGAAGGGAGTTCCAGAGGAGGGGGGAGATCACGGAGAAGACCTTCTCTCATTCCCGCTAGCCATGCTTGAGATGGGGGGTGGAACTGAGAGTAGGGTCTCCTCCAATGACCACAGTGCCCGAGTTGCTTCATAGGTGGAGATGCGGTTAGTCAAATAGCCTGAACCCGAGTCATTTATTTATTTATTTATTTATTTATTTATTTATTTATTTATTGGAGCTTCTTCGCCGCCGACTCCCGACGGCTCGCGGCGGCTCACAGAGCCAATGGCACAGCGCCAAAGGGTTAAAACATAAGACAATAAAAACACAGTTAAAAACAGTACAATACAATATAAACCAGTTAAACAGCAGCAAGTATCGCAGCCCAGGCGGTGTAGACATGACCTACTCCCCGAAGGCCTGCCTAAACAAATGAGTTTTGCAGGCCCGTCTAAATGGAAGTAGGGCTTTCAGGGCTCTGGCCGGCTGGGAGGGCGTTCCAGAGCGTGGGAGCTATAACAGAGAACGCCCTCCGGCGGGTCGATGTTAAATGTGCCAACTTTACAGATGGTACTAGCAAGAGGTTGGCCTCTTCGGACCGAAGTGATCTCGCTGGGCAATATGGGGTGAGACGGTCCCTCAGATACGCTGGCCCCAGGCCGTATATGGCCTTGAAGGTAAGAACCAACACTTTGAAGGCGACCCGGTGCTCAATAGGCAGCCAGTGCAGATCCTGCAAAATTGGTGTTATGCGGCAACCTGCTGGAACCCCAGACAGGAGCCGGGCGGCAGTGTTCCCCATTTAGGGGTTTAAAGGTAATAACCAGCACTTTGTATTTAGCCCGGAAGCAGACCGGCAGCCAGTGGAGCTGCTGTAACATTGGAGTGGATCTCTCCCTGTACAGGGCTCCAATTAGTAATCTGGCTGCCCATCCCTAAACCAGTTGAAGTTTTGAAACTGTCTTCAAAGGCTGCCCCACATATAGGGCGTGGCAGTAGTCTAAGTAAGATCTGACTAAGGCAGGCCTGGGCAAACTTCGGCCCTCCAGGTGTTTTGGACTTTAACTCCCACAATTCCTAACAGCCTACTGGCTGTTAGGAATTGTGGGAGTTGCAGTCCAAAACACCTGGAGGGCCGAAGTTTGCCCAGGCCTGGACTAAGGCATTGACTACCATGGCCAAGATGATGGTATTTTTTTCCCTCTCATTCCAGGAATGACCAAAGTAAAAGTTGGAAAAGAAGATTCCTCTTCCACAGAATTCCTAGAAAAACGCCGAGCTGCCTTAGAAAGGTAATTTCAAATACAGTGTTCCCTCACTTATTGCTGGGGTTAGGTTCCAGGACCTCCCGCAATAAGTGAAAAACCACGATGTAGGGGCACTATATTAATTTTAATATTTATACATAATTTTAGTAGTTATACACTATTTTAAGTCTTTATAAACTTAAAATAAAGTGAAGGAAAGGCCCTTCAAGGCTGGAGGGAGGAAAGGAGGACTGAGGAGGGAAAGCGCCTTGCAGAGCGGTGGCAGCAAAACCCCACAAAACAGCAAAAATACCAAGATATATATTTTAAATTAATATTTTTTGAAATCCGTGAAACAGCAAGTCCACAATAAGCGAACCGCAAAGTAGCGAGGGAACACTGTACTGGTTTCTATTATGGCTGTAATTGTAAAAGACTGTAGTGCACTAAGGAGCTCCCAGTGATGCAGCGGGTTAAACCACTGAGCTGCTGAACTTGCTGACCGAAAGGTTGACGGTTTGAATCCGAGGAGCGAGGTGAGCGCCTGCTATTAGCACCAGCAGTTTGAAAACATTCAAATATTAGTAAATCAATAGGTACCACTTCTGTGGGAAGATAACGTCACTCCATGCAGTCATTCTGGCCACATGACCTTGGGAGGAGTCTATGGACAATGCTGGCTCTTTGGCTTAGAAATGGAGATGAGCACCACCCCCTAGAGTTGGACTCAACTAGACTTAATGTCAAGGGGAAAACTTATAATGCACTAAATGTATAAATACAGAGGTTTGTCCATAAAGATAAACTGCTTTGAACACAATTGATAAATGAATGAACTTGGCAGCAATCAGATTTGAAGCAGCTTTAGCCACTCAGCAGAGACGCTTCTTCGCAAGGTATCGGATAGTGCTGTATGGTGGTTTGGAGTGCAATTGGCCATTTAGAGTAAAATCAGTCCCAGTTTTGTAGGGGGAACATGTTTGAATGGCTACTATGAAGCATGCCACTCTCTTGCCAACTGAGACAGGACGTAACGCTGTCCCTGTTTGTACCAATCCTCAAATTGCAACCTACAAAGTATCTGCTCATTTTAAAGCCGCCATCAATGAATTCAGGAAGGAGGCTTCCCTCCGCCCCTCCCAAAAGTTTTTCAAGGGTTTGAACACAAGCCTGTTATTTTGTCTAGCAATTATTGATATGAACAGTTTTTGACTGGTTTATGTAAATCCCTTCCCGTTTTCTATTGACTGGAATAAACTGGTGGAAGTCATTCAGACTGGAACCACCATCAAAGATCCCACAGTGAATGGGGAAGTAAAGGGGGAAGCAGCGTTGTCCCAGTTCTTGTTCTTCGGGTTTCACTTTATTTTTATTTTTTATGAAAATAGATTTTATTGTTTAAAAGAGAACAGTGCATAACAATCGTAAAGCGGTTGGGCTGCCCGCCAGCCCTTACAGAAACTGCAAGGGAATGGGGGGGGGGGGGGTCGGAGGGGGTGGAAACAGAAGGGATTAACACAGGACATTACAAGATTTAAAAAAAGACAAAGACAGGTTGACTTCACCCGGCGATATAGACCTAAATACAGTCGGTTTCCACGTTGACATCACGTATTTCCGCTCATAGCCAGTAACCCTTTAGTTCTATTTTTTTGCTGTTTTTCATATAAAGTATAAAGGGATTCCATACTTCCATGAATTTGGAGCTTGCATTTCCTCTTAGCAGATTGGTTAACTTGTCCATTTCTGCTATTTCTAATATTTTTGACAATAGTTCCTCTTCCTCTGGGGTTTCCTTCCTTTTCCAATATCTAGCTCAGACTATCCTGGCCGCTGTGATCACATAACAGAGCAGCTTTTCCAGATTTTTCTCCAAAAGGTTGTTATCTATGATATTTAAAAGGAAGAGTTCAGGGTTTCACTTTAAGTGATACACACAAACTCAAAATAATTGTTTTTCTTTGGAATATTACTGGTAAACTTGTTTTAACTTGGCTTTAATTGGGACTGTGCCTCTTAGATGGGCGCAGAATGAACAGGCGCACAGCGTTATTTATTTACTTACTTACTCACTTAGGCCATCCCTTGTAGCCGTGTATTTAACGTGTATTGTATTGTTTTTTATTATGCGATGTTTTTCATATGTGATTTTATTTTTGTAATTTGTGTATTAGCCTCTAATTGGGCTTACTTGTAAAGCCGTCCCGAGTCCCCCTTCGGAGGTTGAGAAGTGACAGGGTATGAATGCCGTAAATAATAATAATATTTAATAATAAATATTATTAACTAATAAAATATAATAAAAATAAATAATAATAATAGCCTGAGGATGATGGTCTTCCAAGTGAAGTGTCTTGGTGATGGGTCCATAGGTGGATGTGGAGCCCTATTCTTGATCCGCATGTTCTCCCGCAGTGAGGACATTGGTTTCCAGGTGGAAGGCGGTCCCGGTTAGGGTTGGATTGATGCGCCTTCCTCTTGGCTCGTTTTCCCTTTCTCCCTCCATTCGTACTTCTTTGAATTCTGCAGCACTGCTGGTCACAGCTGACCTCCAGTTAGAGCACTCATGGGCCAGGGCTTCCCATTTCTCAGTGTCTAGGCCACAGTTTTTAAGGTTGGCTTTAAGCACATCTTTAAATCTCTTTTCCTGTCCACCAATATTGCACTTTCCGTTCTTGAGTTTAGAGTATAAAAGTGGTATTTATTAATTAATTATATTTATGGTGGTATGTATCTATTTACTGTATTTAATATACTGCTTTTCTCACCCCTGGGGGACTCAAAGCGGTTTACAACGTACTAGTGGCAAAAATTCAACATACCAATGGCAAACATAACATTCTCCAGATGTTAGACCACTGATCATGGAGACTAATAGCAAAGTGGTTCTCATTTTGTGGACCTTTTTGTAGCTGAAACCTTAACAATATAACAGGTTTGCAGCTTGGGAGTGATCCTGGATTCATCGCTGAGCCTGAAACCCCGGGTTTTGACGGTGACCAGGGGAGTTTTCGCACAATTAAAACTTGTGTGCCAGTTGCGCCTGCACCTTGGGAAGTCAGACTTGGCCACGGTGGTCCACGCTCTTGTTACATCAAGAATAGATTACTGCAATGCACTCTATGTGGGGTTGACTTTGAAGACTGTTCGGAGGCTTCAAATAGTCCAGTGAGCGGTAGCCAGATTTCTAAGTGGGGACATCCCTCCCCTGGCTGCTAGTCTGCTACCGAGCACAATTCAAAGTGCTGGCTTTAGCCTATAAAGCCCTAAACGGATCTCCCTCTATGAACCATCACGGAAGTTAAGATCGTATGGAAAAGCCCTGGTCTTGGTCCCACCTGTGTCACAAGTGCAGCTGGTGGGGACGAGAGACAGGGCCTTCTCAATGGTGGCTCCTTGGGTCTGGAACTCTTCCTAGTGTGATTAGATTACCTCTTTTCTGGCCTTTAGAAAGAAAACAAAGATGGGGTTGTGGGACCAAACTTTTGGCCAATAATGTAGTGAAAATAATAACTAGGAAATATGTGCAATGGCAATCGGAATAACTATGGTGTACAATTCTTGGTTGACGTGATTTTAATATTTATACTAGGATGTTTTTAGTGCTGTGCCATAATTGCTGAAATATCGTTTTGTCTTGTTTAATGGTCTTAATGATTTAATTTATAGTTATATATTAGAGTTTAGTTTTATTACTTTTTTTTCTTTCTACATGTACTGTATTGCATTGAATTTTTGACCATTAATATGTTGTAAACCTCCATATGTCCTCTGGGGTGAGAAAGGCAGTAAACACAATAAATAAACAAACAAACAAACAAACAAACATCAGGCAAAGATCAGCCAACTACAGGAACCCAAAGATTTGGAAGAGAAAAAAATTGGGATACCATCCCAAAAAGCGTTATTGGGGAGTCAGTGTGAATAACTGGTACTGGTTTCTCAGGATCCATGAGGCTATGACATATTGCAAAGGAAGAGTCAACTACAATGGGCTGTAGGAAATGGGTTCAATATGTCAATTGATTATTGTGTTATTCAGTACGCTTATTTTAAGCCAATACATTATATTTTTTGTCCTACACGGTTGTGTTTATATTGCAAAGGAAGGCATGACTGGCTGGCTAAAAACCTCTTCCTTCAGTGATGCTGAAGAGAAGTTGATGTCAAAGTTTGGAGCATAAACAAGGACTTTGGAAGTGCTCTAGCTCCCAGGCAGGCAAGACGCAAATTGAGATCTAACGGCACCAATGATTATTATTGCTTTAAAGAGTGCTTGTGGGGTTAGAAAGGTGGAACTAGGAATGGGATTCTTTATATGTTGAGTATGGCAAACCCAAATCTTTGGAAGTGAAGCATGTTCCCAAATATAGCAAAGCACCGCAACACTTATAGCTGTTTATCTGAGCTGACAAAAGTTACCCTTTGAACCTCAGTTCCCAGAAATACCCTAGTTCAGTGTTTCTCAACTTTCGTAATGCCACGACCCCTTACTACACTTCCATGTTGTGGTGACCCCCAACCATCAATTCAATTTTTATTACTTATTTATTATTTATTTATTTCCAACATTTCTACCCCACTCTTCTCAACCCCTGAGGGGGGACTCAGAGCGGCCTAACAAAGGCAACTATTCGATGCCGAACAATATAAATACAATATAAAACCAAAATATACAGCATTAAAATACATTAAAATGCAATTAACATTAACACATCATACACATTCATTTAAGTTAAAAACAGTATTCCGTCCATAAAAAGAGCATTGAGCCATATCCACCAACTTGTCATTACAATCCAATCCAAAGTGCTGCATTGTGCTAATGTGCAAACGCCTGGTCCCATAGCCAAGATTTCACTTTTTTCCTGAATGCCAGGAGGGATGGGGTTGCTTAGTCACCCTCCACCAATGGTGCTCTGGGAGACTTACAGAATAAATCAATAAAACGCTTAAATTATCATTAAAACCACTACTCAAACGCTCTGCCAAAGAGCCAAGTTTTTGGTGCGACAGTAAAACAACTCAATTCGCGTATGGCCCGGATGTCAGGTGGCAGAGAGTTCCACAGTTTTCGGGCGGCTGCTGAGAAAGCTCTCTGCCTAGTGACCTCCATTATTTTCGTTGCTACTTCATAACTGTAATTTTCCTACTGTTAAGAATCGTAATGTACATTTGAATACTGTTGTAGTTGTGGGGGATTCATTTTGTCATTTGGGAATTGTAGTTGCTGGGACTTATAGTTCACTTACAATCAAAGAGCATTCTACTCCACCAGCAATGGAATTGAACCAAACTTGGAACACAGAACTCCCATGACCAGCAGAAAATACTGGAAGGATTTGGTGGGCATTGACCTTGTGTTTTGGAGTTGTAGTTTACCTACATCCGGAGAGCACTGTGGACTCAAACAATGATGGATCTGGACCAAGCTTAGCATAGATACTCAATATGCCCAAATGTGAACCCTGGTGGAGTTTGGGGAAAATAGACCTTGACATTCGTGAATTGTAGTTGCTGGGGTTTATAGTCCACCTACAACCACATGACAGAATTGGACCAAACCTCCCATACAGAACCCCCATGACCAACAGAAAATAATGAGTTTTCTGATGGTTTTTGGCAACCCCTCTGACACCTCCTTGTGACTCCCCCTGCCCCCCCTTCCCCAGGGATCCTGACCACCAGGTTGATAAGCATTGCCTAAGTTGATTTATTGTGCTCACACTTTCAGGCTGTGCTATTGGCCTGTTTGGTTGTGCTGACAGAGGGTAGCCTTAGCTTTAGTACTGAGTGAAGCCAATACAATGAAATTCCCCTTATAAACATCTTCTTAATGCTGTAATATTGTGAGCATGTATTAAGAATATGAAAGTGCAGGATGCAGGCCCCTCACTCTTTCCTCTTTGACAGGTATCTTCAAAGGACCGTAAGTCACCCGACCATGTTGCAGGACCCAGACGTCAGGGAGTTCCTGGAAAAAGAGGAGGTTGGTTTCCCGCTGTTCCCAATTGTTATGCTCTCTTGCCTGCAAAATGATACTGCACTTGTGACTCAAGCATCCTTAACATGGCTTTTGGGATAAAAAGTGGGGAGCCCATGCATATCTTTTGAGATGTTCTTGAACTCAATGGATGGGGTGAACTTTCAAGTATGGGGACAGGGAAAGCATCAATCTTGTATTGCAACTGGACTGGAGACAAGTATAAAGTCTGGATTCAGCAGAGCCGCCACTCAAGGAATGTGCATCTGGGTCAAGTTGTAACGCATCACAGCGCGTGGTCATGGATACTTTCACCTTTTACCGGCTGTGATAGTCTCTCAGTTCTTAACAAAGAAGCCTATCTTTCAGTCTTTTTGGTTTCAAACTGAGATATAATGGCTCGCTTCTCCTTTTCTGCTGACTAAATCACATACTCTTTTGGTTATGAAACCTTCCTGGTTTTGTTGTGACTTCTGTATCACGGCTTCTCTCTTTTGGAAAAATCTGCCTGATTGTGTGGCATTCGTTTTTTTTTAAAGACACAAGTACAACTCCACAAAGAAAGTTTAGAAGCCTTCATAAATAATTTTATTTATTTATTTACTAACTCGGTTTTATACCGCCACTCCCGAGGCTTGGGGCGGTTTACAAGGAATATATAAAACAGCAGAGATAAAACAGTGAATAAAAAGTTTCAACAGCTGTCAAAAGCCTGCCTGAACAGGTGGGTCTTGCATGCTCTATGGAAAGAGCTTAGATCTCGGAGGGCCCGAGTCTCAGGCGGCAGAGAGTTCCATAGCACCGGGCCTACGATGGAGAATGCCCTACGCCGAGTTGCAGTTAGGTGAAAAGATCTTATACTAGGGATACAGAGAAGATTCAAGTCTTCTGACCGCAGCGATCTCGGGGGATTGTAAGGAACAGGCGATCCTTTAGATACACTGGCCCCAGACCATGCAAGGCCTTAAAAATGAGAACTAACACCTTGAAAGTGATCCGGAAATCAATCGGAAACCAGTGCAGATCTCGCAGTGTGGGTGTTACATGGCAACTCGCAGGCTTCCCTGTGAGGAGCTGGGCAGCGGCATTCTGTACTAGTTTAAGTTTCCGGGTCGCAGTCAAGGGAAGGCCAATGTAAAGAGCGTTACAGTAGTCAAGTCTTGAGATGACCGTGGCCTGGAGCACCGAGGCCAGGTAATTTCTGGACAGGTAGGGAGCCAGCTGCTTCGCCTGGCGCAGGAAGGAGTTGTTTGAAAGCTTTTTTACCCCACCCTTTAACAACAACAACAAAAACTCCTTCCAAGGAATCATAACAAACTGTGTAGTACGAGAGCTGCGTATTGCCTTCATTCTAATAGCAAAGCTATAATATCTCTCCAATATTGCCTAGTCATTGATCTGGAAGAACTAATGATAGACTCTTAAACTATACTGCAGGGAAAAGGGGGGAGCTAGGGTGGCAACACAGTCAACAAAAAAGCACAAGCGCAAATATATGAAAAATACAAAACGTATTATATAGTATAATAGGATAACTCAAACTATGGAACCCATGGAATACATTATCAGAAATTCGGTAATGTACTCCATGGGTTCCATAGTTTGAGTTATCATATTATACTATATAATACATTTTGTATTTTTCATATATTTGCGCTTGTGCTTTTTTGTAGACTCTTAAACTATACCAAGAATCTTCAGATTACAGTACAGAAAATGGGGAAATTCCAGACAGGAAACAATCATAGCCAGCTGACACCTCCCAGGCAGGAAACAGCCAAGCTTTGAAGCTGCAAGACCATTAAATGCTAATCAAGCTGGCCAATTGCAACATTCACACTTGCCTCCAACAGATTAGAGTTCTTTTTCCCGCCCTGGACATTCCACAGATACATAAACCCCACTTGTCTAATTTCCAACAGACCTCACAACCTCTGAGGATGCCTGCCATAGATGTGGGCGAAAAGTCAGGAGAGAATGCTTCTGGAGCCTGGAAAATTCAGAGCAACCCAGTGATTCCAGCCATAAAAACCTTCAACAACACATCTTCTTTTATAACTGGATTAGAGATTGTATGAGCTTCTCCAAAGACTACTGAGTTGTTGTTACTATAATTACTATGTAACTGGGAATATAGTTAGTTTTCTAGAAAGTCTCTGTTCATTGGACAACATAACAATGGTTGCACAATCCCTTTCTGGGATGCTGCAAGGTCACTAGGTTTTTGTTTTCCCTTTTTACCTCTATGACAGAAATAGTGAAGGTAACTTCCCAGCTGAACTAATTCTGTGCAGCTGAAAAACAATGGATACACTTTTAGTCAGGTCCACCTCTTTCCAGAGCTGGCAATGAGGTGGTTTCCAGAATTGATGGCCCCGTGGCCATTGCTTTTGTTTATCACAGATCAAAGAGCACAGATGTGGGTTGCTCTTTCAGTATAAGTGTTGTGTTAGGCTCAGGATTACTTTCTGCCCAAAATAAGCCCTTTTGTTAGAATCCTAACTACACTTGCTTTGTTCATGTTGATTTTTCATGGCATCTTAATACAGACATTGAGGTGGCTTCGTTCAGTAGCAAAGTAGATAAACGGTTTCCCAATCTTTTCTCAGCTGCCGCGAGCTGTTAGTACCCAAACGTTAAGCGGTGCTGGCCTCCTGAAGATGTTCAACAGAGCTACCGATGCTGTCAGCAAAATGACCATTAAGATGAATGAATCTGACATCGTAAGTATACAACATTCTCGAGCTGCTCTTGCTGCATATTTAATCTTCGTACATAAAGGAAGCGCCCCAATTTATCTGATGAGTTATTATTTACTAGCTGTACCCGGCACGCGTTGCTGTGCCCTATTTAGGAGATGCGAGAAAGTCTGAGTATGTAAGGGTTGGAATTGATGTTACTTATGTTCTTTGTGGGGTCATGGCTGTGTCGTTGTGGGTTGTTCTGGTGGGTGGGATGTTGAAGTCCTATGGAGTTGTCGGTGTGTGGTGTTCCTGGCGTTCTGCAGAGCTTGTGGATATACAATGTTTTTTGTCTTTCCGTCTGCTGTGTTGATGTAGAGGTTCTGTGGTTTCCCAACTCTGGAGCACGCTACGTAGAGTTGTCCGTGGGAGAAGCATTCTGTGTCAAGGTCTGTGCCACAGATTTGTAGTGTTTGTCCTTGAGCCTTGTTTATGGTGATGGCAAAAGCTAGTGTAGTGCAGTGTCTTTCTGTTCTGGCGTTTGTTCTGCCCTTTTTTGTGTGATGTATGTAGCGTTGCGAGTGTGTCGTCCGATTCTGTTCTTTTTAGGAGGCATGGCTTGTCTTTTTGGGTCAGCTTATGCCTGTGTGGAAGGAAGGAATGGCATACAAATGGGCTGAGCAGTAGACGCAAGGTTGTGTTATGTGCGTATTGTGTTGTGTGTAGGTATTACTTTTGTGTTATTCTGGGGGTATGTGTTTGTCAGTGGTGCCTGTGTCCCTGGTGCCCTATTTGTCTCCCTCGTAGATCTTGGCCGTGGCAGTTTAACCCTCAACTGAAATCACTCAGCATTCTAAGTGGCTTGGCCCACCGTTACTATGGTAACTGATGTTGGCCAATGGGTTTCGCTGGCTGCCGCAGAGGATGCTGGGAAATGTAGTTTTATTGTTACTCGTTGTTTTGGGGGCCTTTTAGGTTTTGGGGGAAAAAGTTTCTTTGCTACAAACGTACCTTGCTTGAGGCCTATTTCTGTTGGCAAGTTTTATGTTTCTGCGTTGTAAGGTTTCTCTGTTTGAGGTAGTCTTCACATGACGGCTCTTCCTTTATATATATACCGTATATAGATTTATTTATTTATTTATTTATTTGAAACTTTTATATCCCGATCTTCTCAACCTCCGTAGAGGAACTTACACCGGCAGACCGCAAGAATTCAATGTTAGCATAAAAAATCTAAAACATCAAAAATCAACAATAAAATTATCAGAAACATATAAAATAAATTACATAATAGCCGTTTACCAAGGTAAAATCATGTCCAACTCAGTCCGTATATTCAGTCCATATATTGTGGTCAATAACTTTAGTCAATTACCGATCTCCGCCATCATTCCTGCAAAAGGTGTGTGTGCGCTGTCACTGAAGAGAAGGGAATGGGCCCCTTTGTGTGGTGGGGAGCGAGTTCGTTACCCTTCGGGAAGGAGGCAGAGGAGGGTAAGCGAGTGTCGCAGAGCCGAGGCCCAAAGGGACGGAAAACGCAGGGCTGGGTCCAGAGCATGCTCTTCGTCCGGAGCAGCGGCGTCAGAGGCGGCCCCACGTGTGGCTCATGGCCCAGCGGCTGCAGAGAGTCAGGGCCTTCCTCCGCCTCAGGCTCCCCTCTGGGCCTCTACGCCGCCGCACGCTGCCCTTCTTTCCCGCGGCCTCCTCTTCTCTCAGCAGCCTGCAAAGGAAGCCGCTCCAAGCCAGGCCAGCCGCCCCCTCCCCTCAGGCACAGAAGCACTGGCTGAGAAGGAGCAGCGTAAATGGATGGGCTGAGGCTTACGCGGCAAGCACGAGCGCTGCCTCCACAGAGCCCGGCCTTGGCTCCGCCTCCTTTTGGGTACCAGGCGGCAGGAGCCAATCGCAGCGTGATTTTTAATTATTTTATAACATTTTTATTTTTATTTTTTGTCCGTGATTCTGCGCCCCCCTCGGCTTGCGCCCCTAGGCCATGGCCTAGGTTGGCCCTATGGGTAATCCGGGCCTGTTCAACAGCCAAGTTTTCACTAGCTTCCTAAAGGTCAGGAGGGAGGGGGCAGATCTAATTTCATTTGGGAGGGAATTCCACAGCCGGGGGGCCACCACAGAAAAGGCCCTGTCTCTCATCCCCAGTAGACGCACCTGCGAAGGTGGTGGGACCGAGAGCAGGGCCTCTCCAATTAGGAATCTGAGTGCTGTCAAAAAGTGGGGGGAAAGTGAAACCCAAGTTGTTTTGGCTACTGAAAAATGTAAACAACACACATATATATATCATTTTAAATGCACGATAAAGCTAAAGGATTTTTTGCATGCATTCAAATGTTATTTAAGGAGGGGTCCATTTTTTCTGTAGGCAAGAAGAATTAATAAAAGAGCACAACCCTCAAAAAGTTACTAGAATGTATCAGTAATTTACCAGCATTGAGATAGCAAGTTGTCGAAAAGTGAAGAATCAGAAGATAAGGGAGGCCTGTATTGTCCTTATTGTCTCCAACTGGAATTCCTCTTTTCTCTCCCCCTTCCAGTGGTTTGAAGAGAAGCTTCAGGAGGTGGAATGCGAGGAGCAGCGTCTGCGGAAGCTGCACGCTGTTGTCGAAATGCTAGTAAATCACCGGAAAGGTAACTTCCCAGCTGAACTAATTCTGTGCAGCTGAAAAACAATTGGATACACTTTTAGTCAGACGGTCCCTATCGAAGTTTGTATTGGGATCTTTGGAGGCCTTGCTAATGCATTCGTTTCTGTTTTAAGACTCTTTCCCCAACAAGATGTTACTGTTATGTCTCTGAATATGAGGGAGAGAAGGGATTTCTCATAGCAAGAGAAATTGCCACATAGCGTATAAATCAAAGCACTTATTGGACATATCTGGAAAATTGCTTCCTATAGCATTTCCTGCCTCTATGCATCATATTTCAGTGCTGTATCCAGTGATGTTGACCTTATCATTCCCAAATGGCATTGGAAATGAGAGGGTACTTGGAGAACACTGTTGGAAGAGCCTAGACGGGATAGAGCAGGCATGGGCAAACTTCGGCCCTCCAGGAGTTTTGAACGTCCAACTCTCACAATTCCTAATAGCCAGGAATTGTGGAAGTCCAAAACATCTGGCGGGTCGAAGTTTGTCCATGCCCAGGATAGAGATACCATATATACTCGAGTATAGGCCGGGTTTTGCAGCCCCTTTTTTAGGCTGGAAAAGCCCCCTCAGCTTATAATTTATTATTTTACTCTGTTATTTTTTTAAAAAATTATTACGTGTAGTATTTTACTTTATTTATTATTATTACATTTATTATTTTTTCCTCTATTGTTATTACATTTATTATTTTACTCTATTTATTATTATTCTATTTATTATTTTGCTTGTTTATTATTGTTATTATTACATTTATTATTTTACTCTGTTATTACTATTATCATTACATTTCCATTATTTTACTCTAAGTTTTTAACTGTTTTAAGTGCTGTTTGTTGCCTTGTAAACCGCCCCGAGTCGCCTTTGGGCTGAGAGGGAGCAGTATACAAATTTACTAAATAAATAAATAAATAAAGTATTATTGTTTTTTATTACATTTATTATTTTTTTCTTTTTTTATTATTGGAAGGATATGTAAGCACATGTACAGTGAAGAAGATTGGAATAAAGGTTTAATCAGAGTTAATCAGAGTTGGACAGTCTAATCTTAAATTATAGTTTTATCTAGATCAGGGCTGCCCAGGAAGTCGATCACGATCAACCAGTCAATCACGATCGACCAGTCGATCCTGGGACTGAAGGAGGTCGATCCCAGCCAGATGGGGTGCTTCTCAGAGGGGGGCGGAGTCAGGCCGTGCCAAGCCCCGCTCCCTCTCCCGGCTTCGGCACTCCCAGCAGCTTCTCCAGGCTTGAGAATGGCGGTGCCAAGCCAGCCTTATGCTAGCTATGTCACAACTGGCTTGGCATTGCCATCATCAAGCCTGGAGAAGCTGCTGATAGAGCGGAAGCCAGAGGGGGCGGAGCCAGGCCGTTCCAAGCCCCGCCCCCTCTCCTCTGGCTTTGGAGTTCCCAGCAGCTTCTCCAGGCTTGAGGATGGCGGTGCCAAGCCAGCCTTATGCTAGCTATGTCACAACTGGCTTGGCATTGCCGTCCTCAAGCCTGGAGAAGCTGCTGGGAGCTCCAAAGCCAGAGGGGAGAGGGCGGGGCTTGGCACGGCCTGAGCCGCCCTCTGGCTTCCGCTCTATCAGCAGCTTCTCCAGGCTTGAGATGGCAATGCCAAGCCAGTGGTGGCATAGCTAGCACAAGGCTGGCTTGGCACTGCCATTCTCAAGCCTGGAGTAGCTGCTGGTAGAGCGGAAGCCAGAGGGGGCGGAGCCAGTCTGCACCAAGCCCCGCCCCGCCCCTTCCCAGCCTTGAGGAGGTAGGTAGATCTTTCTGACTTGGTGCTGAAAAAGTGTGGGCACCCCTGATCTAGATATTCATAAACATGTAACCTAATGATGCCTCAATTAATGTAATTGGTATCTATTTTTATTTTGAAATTTACCAATAGTTGCTGCATTTTCCACCCTCAGCTTATACTCAAGTCAAAACATTTTCCCAGTTTTCTTTGAAAAATTAGTGCCTCCGTTTATATTCGGGTCGGCTTATACTCGAGTATATACGGTACATTATACAAAATACAGTTTTCCTTTTCCATTCGCCCCAGGATCCCTTCAGCACCCGCCCACATATTTTTCAAGTGAAAATAGGCAGAAAATCACTGCATTATCAGCTTGACCATCTTTCTTGCATAAGATCTCTCTGACCAGTAGGTAATGAGTTCGAGGCCTGCCCGGGTCGAGGTGGGTGCTCGACCTTTAAGTGTAGCCTGCTGTCGACCTTTGCAGCCCGAAAGACAGTTGCAGCTGTCAAGTAGGAGATAAAGGTACCACATTAAGTGGGGAGGCAAATTTTGACTGAATTATGAGGCCATTAAAGAACTCCAGGAACGCTGAGGAATGCGGAAGGAACAACAAGGGACGCCGGGAACGCTGAGAGATGAGGAGTGCGTCAGCTCCCCCTGGTGGCCAGAGTTTGCCTCTGTTCGTCTATATGTGTGTATGTGGAAAACGGCAGGGATTGTCTGCTAAGTATGTGTACCTGTAATCCGCTCTGAATCCCCTTCGGGGTGAGAAGAGCGGAATATAAATTAAATAAATAAATCATTCTCAGGCAATCCCCTTACTGTTTCTTTTCCTGATGGTTGTAACCTTGTGCCCCACACCTGACCTACCTAGCACCCAGGTGCTCTTAACGCTCTCTGCTTGATCCCCCAGAGCTCTCCCTGAACACGGGCCAGTTTGCCAAGAGTTTGGCCATGCTGGGGAGTTCAGAGGACAACACGGCCCTCTCTCGTGCGCTCTCCCAGCTGGCCGAGGTGGAAGAGAAGATTGAACAGCTGCACCAGGAACAAGCCAACAGTGACTTCTTTCTCCTGGCTGAGCTCCTGAGTGATTACATTCGCCTTCTTTCCGTTGTAAGGGTAAGAATGCCTTTTGCCTTCTTTGCAAGCGGGCAGCCATTTGTGGCGAAAAACAGGAGGCAAATTAAGGCTTATATTGCTCTTTAAAAAGAAACAAATGAAGTTACTTTCATTACACAGTCATAGATTTGCAGAATTTACCATATATTACATTACTATCTTGGGTATGCAGCATTGTCCAGGTTATTTGAAAAAGTCAATTTTTAAATTGTACAAAATGCATAAGGTTGTGGGTGAACTATAACCGACATCATGCCAGGTTAACCCTGAAAAGCTCTATCAGTACTTCAAGTTTGTTATGTTGGGCAAGGGCCGGATAAGAGGTCACTGATGACCTGGGCAAACCGCGGCCCCGCCCCAGTGTTCCTAAAGCTGCCGGAGGAGTCGGCGCCAACAGCGCGTCCTAACAGCCGGCACCGCCTAGGCTGTTAGGCCGGAGAGCCGAAAAGGAGGAGTATTGTGGGAGCCAGGCCTTGAAGTCCAAAACACCTGAGGGCCTTCTGCCCTTGCCCAGGCCTGATCTAGATGTATCATCGGTTGGGTTCAGTGTGCTTTCTGGTTGCAGGGTAAACTACAACTCCCATTATGGTGAGTTAGAACCCTCAAACCCCTCCAGTGGGTTGAGTTAGTTATGGGGGTTCTGTGTGCCAAGTTTGGTCCAGATCCATCATCAGTGGAGGCCACAGTTTCTCTGGTTGTGGGTGAACTACAATTCCCAGAAAGGAAAGTCAGTTCCACCCAAACCCCTCCAGGAATCAAATTTTACCATATCAGGTATGTGTGCCTAGTTTGGTCCAGATACATTGGTGTTTGGCTTCACATTGCTTTCTGGATGTAGGTGAACTACAACTCCCCTAAATCAAGGTGCATTTTCCCCCAGAGACTTCCAGTTTTTGTTTTGTTAGTCATGGGGGTTCTCTGTGCCAAGTTAATTCCAGGTACGTCGTTGATGGAATGTCCTGGGTTGGAGAAAGAACTCTTGTCTGTTTGAGGCAAGTGTGAATGTTGCTGTTGGCCATCTCGATTAGCATTGAATAGCCTTGCAGCTTCAAGGCCTGGCTGCTTCCTTTTTGGGGGAATCATTTGTTGGGAGGTGTTAGCTGGTCCTGATTGTTTCTTGTATGGATTTCCCCTGTTTTCTGAGTATTGCTCTTTGTTTACTGTCCTGAATTTAGACTTTTTAAAAACACCTCCCAATAAATGATTCCCCCAGGCAGGAAGCAGCCAGGCTTTACATGGGGCTTCCCTTGAAAATGGCCCGGAAACTTCAACTTGTCCAACGCTCGGCTGCCAGATTAATAACTGGGGCAGGTTACAGGGAGCGGTCGACCCCCCTGTTTAAAGAGCTCCACTGGCTGCTGTTTATTTTCCGAGCCCAATTCAAGGTGCAGGTGATTACCTATAAAGCCCTAAACGGTTTGGGACCCGCCTACCTTCGCGACCGGCTCTCCTCCCATGAACCAGCCCAAGCCCTTCGCTCCTCAGGAGAGGCCCTCTTTTCGCCCCTGCCAGTCTCACAGACCCGGCTTGTGAGCACTACAGAGAAGGCCTTCTCCTCTGTGGCCCCCCGACTTGGGAATTCCCTCCCGGGAGAGATTAGGAATGCCGCCTCACTGGAATCCTTTAAAAAACAACCGAAAACCTGGTTTTTCCACCGGACCTTTGGAGATTAGACTCCCCAATATTCCGCCGTTTTTGGTGAGACCTCTTCCCCACTATGTGATCCTTTATGTTTGACACTACTCCAGTTATCT
The DNA here is from genome assembly GCA_030556195.1 of Anolis apletophallus. Lineage (NCBI taxonomy): Eukaryota > Metazoa > Chordata > Lepidosauria > Squamata > Anolidae > Anolis > Anolis apletophallus. The sequence goes on from JARBWK010000015.1 coordinate 30,311,180, forward strand.
CCACCAAGTTTTTAAACATTTTATATGTACATGTGGCTCGCCTTGTCGTTTTTGTTTTAGATTCACCTATGTTGTTGTGTTTTCAAAGGTGTATTTATTTTATTGTGTTTATTGCTTTTATTGTGTTTATTGTTTTCTGATGTTTTTGATATTTTTTTGATGTGTGGTTCGGGCACCGCCCCATGTAAGCCGCTTCGAGTCCCCTTCAGGGAGATGGATGCGGGTTATAAATAAATTATTAATAATATTATTATTATTATTATTTGAAACCGCAAGGCTATTTAGTGCTAATCAAGGTGGCCAATTCACACTTGCCTCAAACAGACAAGAGTTCTTTCTCCCAACCTGGACATTCCACAGATATATAAACCTCACTTACCTAGTTTCTAACAGACCTCACAACCTCTGAGGATGCCTGCCATAAATGTGGGTGAAACATTAGGAGAGAATGCTTCTGGAACATGGCCAGACAGCCCAGAAAGCTCACAGCAACCCAGTGATTCCGGTCATGAAAGCCTTCGACAACACATGATTTTAATTGTTTCCGCATTGTGTGTTATATGTTTATAACTTAAGCTGCTCTGGGAGAAAGGTGACTCTCTCTCTCTCTCTCTCTCTCTCTCTCTCTCTCACACACACACACACACACACACACACACGGTAAATTATTAAAATAGGATGCCCTTCTATGCCAACAGGGTGCCTTTGACCAACGAATGAAGACTTGGCAGCGTTGGCAAGACGCCCAGGTCATGCTGCAAAAGAAGCGAGAGACAGAGGCTCGGTTGCTGTGGGCCAATAAGCCTGAGAAGCTCCAGCAAGCCAAAGAGGAGATCTCAGAGGTGAGAGGGGCATCCAAAGCCGATTAGTTTCCCCCATGCCCTTCTGGATGAGTTGTCTAAATTATGTAACTTAACCAATAACACGGTGGAGTTTTCCCAGTCCTGTGGGATGCTTTACGATCTTGCCAACTCAAGAGAATTGGAGCAACTCCTTTGTTTACTTTGTTTGGCCATCTCTGGCAACTTGGTAAGTTCCACAAAGGTCATAATCACTGCTGACGGGATAACCCATCTTCTACGTGTTTCCAACCGATGTGTTCCTTTTTAACCTGTTGCTTTTGTGTTTCCAGTGGGAATCTCGAGTGACACAATATGAACGGGACTTTGAGCGGATATCTACGGTGCTCCGCAAGGAAGTGTTGCGGTTTGAGGTATCGTTGGGCTTCCATGCCAAACATTTCCACGTGATTCTGATGTAGTCTGTACCGTTGCTAATTGGCAACCAGTGGGGTCATTTTAGTATAAGCTGGCTGAGTTTGTTCACGATCTTTTGGGAGATCTAGATTACTTTGTCATGTGGTCTCAGTGACAACAAAACACAATTTCACCCAGGCCGGGATTAACCCCTTTTGGTGCCCTAGGCCACATTTTGGAATTACGCCCCCAAACCAACCTCTACCGCACCCCCCCCCCCACACATTCCTTCTTTCCGCCTGCCTCTCCTCTCTCACCGAGGGGCGGGATGCCTCCCAGCTGGCGCACGCAGTTCCGGCTCCTGCCTTCGGTGCAGCAGTTGCCCAGGATGCTGAGGGCGAGGTCGAGGGTGCGGTGGGGCCTGGGGGCACCGGCCAGGACCCTCAGCAGCGGTGCCAGCCCCCTGCGCTCCCAGAAGCAGGTGATGCCGCCAGCCTCCTTGATGTGCTGCGTGCGGAGGGCCAGCAAGGCCTCGCCCAGGCCCGGCCCGGTGCCCTTGTGCAGCTGGGCCAGACAGGAGCCCAGGGAGCCGCTCCCAGGCCCCTTCCTGGCCCCTGGGCCTTTCGGAGCCGGCACTCAGGAACATTGGGGAAGGAGGCAGGGGCACTTGCACCCTCCTGCCATGCACGCATGCCCGGCAGCAGCCCCGGGGGCGGGCTTCCCTTCCTCCTCCTCGCGCCCTCCTTCCTTGACAAGGGGGTGGGGGTGAGGGGGGGCGCCATTCCCTCCTTTCCCGCCCCCTCGCAGCGCTCTCCCCCCGCCCTCCCCCAAGAAAGAGAGAGAGAGAGAGTCATCATGCCGCGCGTTGCGGTTTTGTTTCAATTTTTTTTTGGTCCGTGAATTGCGCCCCCCTCAGCTTACGCCCCTAGGCCATGGTCTAGGGTGGCGTTATGGGTAATCCGGGCCTGATTTCACTCTCTCAGCAAAGCCTTTAGCGCAGGAGTGGGCAAACTTTGGCCCTCCAGGTGTTTTGGACTTCAATTCCCACAATTCCTAACAGCAAGCGGCTGAGGGGGGAAAGGAAGGGGCCTGAGTGTTAGGAATTGTGGGAGTTGAAGTCCAAAACACCTGGAGGGCCCAAGTTTGCCCACACCTGCTTTAGTAGGAGAGGGATATGGAATTGAGAAATATGTATTGACTTTCCAAATAAAGGAACCAAGTTCAGTCCTCGTTCTGAAACCCTGAATTGAGCTTGTTTATTATATTCTTATTTTCCATAGTGAAATTCAAAATGGTATAAATAAGGTTCACACATGCTTAGTTTCTGCAAAATCCCACTGTCTTAAACAGCGTTTTGCTCTTGCTTCTTGTTTGGTGGATTGTGTCTTATGAGTGAGAAAGGAAGTGTGGAAGCCTGAAGTTCTGCACACCGCTGATGTGCAGAAGGAACATTTGCTGATCTGCTGCACTAAGATAAGGGCTCTGGCATCTTGGAGGCTGGCTTCACCAGCCACAAGCTTGTCTTCCAGCCTTATCAATAGGGAGACTGCTTTGTAGCTCTCTGTTTTCCCGTAGCCTCATTCTGTCTTCCGTCTGCCTTTTGAAATATTTTACTTGATGTAAAGATCTGAAAAGTCTGAAATTTTCTGCACATTCTTCTGCTTTTTTTGGCCAACCTAATGTTAAAGTAAAAGCCCCCAGTGGCACAGTGGGTTAAACCGCTGCGCTGCTGAACTTGCTGATTGAAAGGCCAGCAGTTCGAATATATGGAGTGGGGTGAGCTCCCGCTGTTAGGCCCAGCTTCTACCAATATAGCAGTTCAAAAAAATGCAAATGTGAGTGGATCAGTAGGTACCGCTTCGACGGGAACGTAACGGTGCTCCATGCAGTAATAATAATAATAATTATTTATACCCCGCCACCATCTCCCCAAAGGGGACTCGGAGCGGCTTATATGAGGCTAAGCCCAGCGATACATTACAGCAGTGTTTCCCAACTGCTGTTCCACGGCACACTAGTGTCCCGTGAGAGATTAGCTGGTGTGCCGTGGAAAAACCTCTCTTCCCCCCTTTCTTCCTAGTGTTCCCTGGGGGTGCCTTCCCCTCGTGTGGGAGGCCCTTCCTTCCCCCCTCCCTCCCCCCTCCCTCCCTCCCTCCTTTCCTTCCTTCTTCCTCCCTACCTCCTTCCTTCCTTCCTGCTGGCCTCTCCCTCCTGCCTGGCTCACCGGCGTTGTTGACCAGGAGGACCCTTTCCGGGGGCGGCCCCAAGCCTTTCCCCCCCCTCGCCCTCCATCTGTCGGTGGGTTTCCCGGGCGGCGCGGAGGAGGCTTTGGGCAGCGTGGGGCTGGGCCAGGTCTGCGTGGAGCAGCGCCTCCACCTCCCGCAGCGGGCCCTCTGCCTGGCCCGAGAGGAGCAGTGCCGAGCCCGAGGAGAGGACCGCGGCCAGGCGGAGGCACACAGCCCAGGCCCCGCGACGCCCCCGTCACCACGCACAGGCTCCGGTCCAAGCCGCGCGCCTCCATCGCCCCCGAGAAGCCAAGCAGCCAGGCAGGCAGGAGGGAAAGGAGGAAGAGGGAGAGGCCTGGACTGAAAGGGGGCGGGGCTCGGGTGGAGGCCACGCCCCAAGTGACCAGGTGTGCCGCGGCTCAAAAAAGGTTGGGAAACACTGCATTACAGCAACATAAAATATAAACAATAAAATAACATCACAATAAAATATGCTGGCCACATGTCCTGGGAGGTGTCTGCGGACAACGCTGGCTCTTTGGCTTAGAAATGGAGATGAGCACCACCCCACAGAGTCATATACAAACAGCACCTCCCCCAGAGCCGGAGATGAGCACTGCCTCCAGAGCCTTTGCCTTTGTCTGTGTATTTGTGTCTCGTTGTATGTCTTTGTAACAAGGCATCTCCTCAGGTAGAAGGGTGGAATATAAAGTATTGTTATTATTAGTAGTAGTAAAGATTTCCCCTTGATATTAAGTCTAGTCATGTCCGACTGGGGGCTGGTGCTCTTCTCCCACTGAAGCCTTTCCTATTGATCTACTCACATTTGCATGTTTTTGGACTGCTGGGTTGGCAGAAACTGGGGCTAACAGCAGGAACTCACCTCGCTCCCTGGATTTGAATGACTGACCTTTCGATTAGCAAGTTTAGCCGCTCAGCAGGTTAACCCACTGCACCACTGGGAACATTATTATTATCATCATTTTTAATTACAGAAGGAAAAAACAAAAGATTTCAAGACCAATGTGACCAAATACCTGGAAACGCTGTTACATTCACAGCAACAGGTAAGCGAGTGATTGGAAGAGTTAACCTTTTCAGCAGGGGTTTTTATTTTTTTTGTTTCTCCCAAGTGGCTTTCCAGGGCGGGATGAATAGCGCTCGATATCCTGATTCATTAATTGTTGAATGGTTTGGGGATGGCAGAATATGAGAGACATATTCTAATACGTTACAAAAGCCAGCACATACAAAAAGCATGTTCTTACCTGTAGAAAGGTGTCCCTGCATGCTTGGAAATTTTACTAATATATGTCCTGCTCTTCTCTCTGAAAGGGTAATCAAGGTGATGTTTACAATTATATTGCGCAAGAGGTGGTCCTCCAAAATTGACCTTAGAGCAGGCATGGGCAAACTTCAAGTCCCAGCATTCCTAACAGCCTCAGGCCCCTTCCTTTTCCCCCTCAGCCGCTTAAGCGGCTGAGGGGGAAAAGGAAGGGGCCTGAGGCTGTTAGGAATTGTGGAGTTGGAGTCCAAAACACCTGGAGGGCCCAATTTGGCTCATACCTCCCTTAGAGTCAATCTGGAGGTCCTAAAGATTCCTAGAGAGACCATTCTAATCTTGAACCATCAAATCCACAAAGATGTGAGCCCACAGTATATAAGCCAGGGCTGCCCAGGAAGTCGATCGTGATCGACCAGTCGATCCCGGGACTGAAGGAGGCCAATCCCAGCCAGATGGGGCGCTTCTCAGATGGGGGCGGAGCCAGGCTGCGCCAAGCCCCCCCCCTTCACCTGCTTCGGCACTCCCAGCAGCTGCTCCAGCCTTGAGGATGGCAGGGCCAAGCCAGCCTTGTGCTAGCTATGCCACCACTGGCTTGGCATTGAAATTGAATCCAGACAAGACAGAGGCACTCCTGGTCAGTCGAAAGGCCGAACAGGGCATAGGGTTACAGCCTGTGTTGGACGGGGTTACACTCCCCCTGAAGACGCAGGTTCGCAGTTTGTGTGTGATCCTGGACTCATCGCTGAGCCTGGAGCCCCAGGTTTCGGCGGTGACCAGGGGAGCATTTGCACAGTTAAAACTTGTGCGCCAACTGCGCCCGTACCTTGGGAAGTCTGACTTGGCCACGGTACTCCACGCTCTGGTTACATCCCGTATAGATTACTGCAACGCACTCTACGTGGGACTGCCTTTGAAAACTGTTCGGAAGCTTCAACTGGTCCAACGGACAGCAGCCAGATTGATAACAGGAGCGGCACTCAGGGAGCGTACAACACCTCTGTTGCGCCAGCTCCACTGGCTACCAGTTTTCTACCGGGCACAATTCAAAGTGCTGGCTTTAGCCTTTAAAGCCCTTAACGGTTCTGGTCCAACTTACATGTCCGAACGCATCTCTTTTTATGAACCTTCAAGATGCTTAAGATCATCCAGAGGGCCCTGCTCTCGGTCCCGCCTGCCGCAGGCGCGATTGGTGGGGGACGAGAGACAGAGCCTTTTCAGTGGTGGCTCCTCGGCTTTGGAACGCCCTTCCAAATGACATCAGATTAGCCCCTCCCTCCTGACATTTCGGGAGGGGTCAAGACCTGGCTATTTGACCGGGCATTTGCAAATGAAGTATGATTATCAAATAGAGACCTAAGGAACGACTACTGCGACGATGCAACTGGAAATTGACTTAATAATGAGACGCTGATATTGTGTTTTTAACGTTAAATGTTAAATTGTATATGTTGAAATTGTATTGATAATTGTTGATTTGTTTGTCTTGAGCAGTTCCTGCTATTTGTACACCGCATCGAGTCGCCTTCGGGCTGAGAGAGGCGGTCTAGAAGCAAAGTAAAATAAATAAATATAAATAAATAAATAAATTGCCATCCTCAAGCCTGGAGAAGCTGCTGGGAGCTCCATAGCCAGAGGGGAGGGGGCGGGGCTTGGCTCGGCCTGGCTCCGCCCCCTCTGGCTTCAGCTCTACCAGCAGCTTCTCCAGGTTTGAGGATGGCAGTGCCAAGCCAGCCTTGTGCTAGCTATGTCACCACTGGCTTGGCATTACCATCCTCAAGCCTGGAGAAGCTGCTGGGAGCTCCAAAGCCAGAGGGGAGGGGGCGGGGCTTGTCTCGGCCTGGCTCCAACCCCTCTGGCTTCCGCTCTACCAGCAGCTTCTCCAGGTTTGAGGATGGCAGTGCCAAGCCGGCCTTGTGCTAGCTATGTCACCACTGGCGTGGCATTGCCATCCTCAAGCCTGGAGAAGCTGCTGGGCGCTCTAAAGCCAGAGGGAGGGGGCGGGGCTTGGCTCGGCCTGGCTCCACCCCCTCTGGCTTCAGCTCTACCAGCAGCTTCTCCAGGTTTGAGGATGGCAGTGCCAAGCCAGCCTTGTGCTAGCTATGTCACCACTGGCTTGGCATTGCCATCCTCAAGCCTGGAGAAGCTGCTGGGAGCTCCAAAGCCAGAGGGGAGTGGGCGGGGCTTGTCTCGGCCTGGCTCCACCCCCCTCTGGCTTCAGCTCTACCAGCAGCTTCTCCAGGTTTGAGGATGGCAGTGCCAAGCCAGCCTTGTGCTAGTTATGTCACCACTGGCTTGGCATTGCCATCCTTAAGCCTGGAGAAGCTACTGGGAGCTCCAAAGCCAGAGGGGAGGGGGCGGGGCTTGGCGCCCCCTCTGGCTTCTGCTCTACTAGCAGCTTCTCCAGGCTTGAGGATGGCAGTGCCATGCCAGCCTTGTGCTAGTTATGTCACCACTGGCTTGGCATTGCCATCCTCAAGCCTGGAGAAGCTACTGGGAGCTCCAAAGCCAGAGGGGAGGGGGCGGGGCTTGGCGCCCCCTCTGGCTTCTGCTCTACCAGCAGCTTCTCCAGCTTTGAGGATGGCAGTGCCAAGCCAGCCTTGTGCTAGTTATGTCACCACTGGCTTGGCATTGCCATCCTCAAGCCTGGAGAAGCTGCTGGGAGCTCCAAAGCCAGAGGGGAGTGGGCGGGGCTTGTCTCGGCCTGGCTCCACCCCCCTCTGGCTTCAGCTCTACCAGCAGCTTCTCCAGGTTTGAGGATGGCAGTGCCAAGCCAGCCTTGTGCTAGTTATGTCACCACTGGCTTGGCATTGCCATCCTTAAGCCTGGAGAAGCTACTGGGAGCTCCAAAGCCAGAGGGGAGGGGGAGGGGCTTGGCGCAGACTGGCTCCGCCCCCCTCTGGCTTCCGGTCTACCAACAGCTTCTCCAGGCTTGAGGATGGCAATGCCAAGCCAGTGGTGGCATAGCTAGCATAAGGCTGGCTTGGCACTGCCATCCTCAAGCCTAGAGAAGCTGCTGGTAGAGCAGAAGCCAGAGGGGGCGGAGCCAGGCTGTGCCAAGCCCCACCCCCTCCCCTCTCCAGCCTTGAGGAGGTAGGCAGATCTTTCTGACTTGGTTTTATTATAAGTAGCTCGCATGCTGAAAAAGTGTGGGCACCCCTGATATAAGCAATGCCATGCGCTGACCCTTCTCTCTTTTCTTGCTGTCCCTGCAGCTTGTGAAGTACTGGGAGGCCTTCCTGCCAGAGGCAAAGGCCATCTCCTAACTCGGCTGAGCAAGTGCCCGTCCCGGACTGACTTTGCCTTTACTACACAATACCTCTTGGCCTTTCAGATGGAATTTGCCGAGCTGATAGACTCCTCCCCGAAGGAGAAGCCGCTTCCCCAGCTAGTAACTCTTCTAACTGTATATTTTTTTCCATTTAGGTTCATATGCACAATATATATTTTCCTACTGAAGAGAGACTAGTTTCCTGCTTATGTCGGGCCCTCCCCCGCGGTAGATAGCGGAGATTGGGCAGGGGTTGGTTAATTTCTGGGACTTTTGGTATCAGACCCAGGGAGGCTTCTTGTGGCTCCTGCAGTGCAATGATGACAACGATGTAATAAAATGCAAAAATCAGGGCCCCGTGGCTTTTTTCTCTTCTTTCAGCATAGGAGGTGTGAATAAAACAATGGCACTTCTCTAGAGGAGTGTTTTTCAACCTTTTTTGAGCCGCAGCACATTTTTTACCTTTACAAAATCCTGGGGCACACCACCAACCAAAACGACACTCTAACTTACTATATTGTACTATACCATTATACTGTAATATTATTAGTACTATTACAAGTAAAATAAAATATATAATTTCAATATTGTATTATTTTTAAAAGTGTTATCTTGTATTACATTATAATATAAATATTATAGGTACATACAATATATTATCAGTGAAGCACAGGAGTTAATCCTGACTGTTATCATTACTCTCATAGTCAATAATGATATACACCATGACTATGACAAATGCTAATAATATAACAATATAGTAGCATATACTAAGGGAAAATAATATTATGTTAATACGTAGTTCATAATAATAATAATAATAATAATAATATAGCCCATGAGACTCCTGTTATGTCACCGTCTCTGAGGCCCGGTAGGCCGCTCGCGTACCTGCCCGGAGGCGGGCCCCGTTGTTCCTCGCATCATGGCAGCAGTGGACGAAGAGGCAGTAGAGCTGCAGGTAGGAGAGGAAGCCCATGAAGGCGGAGGCGGTGGCGCCGGCCAGGGCCAGGCCCGTTGCCAAGCCCAGCACCGCCAGGCACACCCGCCGCCGCATCGCCTCAGATGAGGCGCTTCCGCTCCACTGGCGTCCCCTCAGGGAAGGCGCTTCCGGTCCCGCCGCCTCCGCCATCTTGGTGCCGGGCGGGAGTTCAAGGCCACCGTGACGGGATTGGCCTGTGGGGAATAAAAGGGCATGGCTTATTCAAGACTCAAGAGGTTCCAATTTCCCACGGCACACCTGATGATCGCTCACGGCACACTAGTGTGCCGCAGCACACTGGTTGGGAAACACTGCTCTAGAGAAAAAGGAGGTTGCCCCCACTTACTTTGAATGAAGCTTGGGCTTGCAACGTTGCTGCTGATCGTTTCTAAATTTATGGGATTGAGAGTTGCAAATGCTTTTCCCACGTTGAAGGATTTCTCACCAACAAATCTTCCAGTGCAGTTTTCCTTTCCTCTGTATCACCCTAGCATGGTTTCTGAACCTGCTGCGTGTGTTTCAGCAGAAATCTATTTAAATCAGTGGTTCTCAGCCGTGGACCAGCAGTGGGCTGCCAGAACGAAAATTCGGGCTGGGAATCTCCTTCCTCTTTATTTATTTAATTTCATTTATTTCTGCCTTCCCTGTTTCCCAGCTGTTGTTGTGTCATGGCCGGCCAGGTTTTCCCACCGAGAGGTGTGTTGGGCGAGGGGACTTATGAACAAAAGACCCTCCTTATAAATGTACAGCAGAGTAACTTATCTGCAGCAGCGTGACCCAGCACCAGTTGCCAGAAGTGATTTTTTTTCATGTCATGAATGACTTGAGAAACTGCCAAGTTGAGAGCGAGAGAGAGATTGAGGGAGAAGGGAGGAGAGGGAGGGAAGAAGTGGGGGGGGGAGGCTTCGGTGAGGCGGGCTGCGCATGCGCCTCTCGGCCCAAGTGCTGGCCCCGGCGGAGCAGCTGGAGTTTCCCCACTTCTCCCCAGCATGACTCAAGGAGGACCCCCTCCCCTCCCGCAATTGAGGAGACTCCGAGGAAAGGAGGGAGCGGGTGGCTGGTGGCTAAAGAGGAAGCCGAAGGAGGCGGGGGCGGGCAGGGATGGGGGCTGGAGGCGGGGAGGAGGCACCAGGGCCATGTCCTGTGTAGATGGCAGGTAGGCAGGGAGGGGGAGCGGAACATCGGCCGGACGCTGTCTGGCGGGCGGGGGAATGCACCCTTTACCCAGATGGCGCCCCACGAAGCGGCGTCCTTTGCCTACCGGTAGGACCGCCCCTGCACACAGCTGTATAACACAGAATATCAAGGCAAAAGTTGATATTGGAAACTAGAGTTGATGTGGTCTATCCAATGCAATTATCTGAATCAGCACCCCAAACAACCAAATCGAATCTAAAGTTGACTAAAAACTGATTCGGAACCCTTTTGGTACTAGTGTTGGAGAGCGGTCCCTGGTCAAAGTGGTCCCTGGTCAAGTGTGTGAGCCTCCAAGGTGTTTGTGCAAACTCCTTCACCGAAAGTCAAGCAGACACACAAACAATGGGAAAACTAGGCCAAGGTTTAACCCAGTGGTTTCCAACCTGTGGTCCGTGAACCACCAGTGGTCCGCAAGGACAAATATACGGTCCATGGCCTCACCATTACTACACCATTGCCTCAAAACCACGTGGCAACGAGAGCGACTGGTCTCACGAAACTGTCGAGGCAATGAGGCTGTCAGGAGGAGAGAGGCACACTACTCACATGAGCTCTTCTAGATTATTAAATATGGTTTTCTGAGAGCGGGCAGATGGCGACTCCTGGATGGCATATGTTCTGTATCAGAAACTAGAGCTGATGTGGTCTATCCAATGCAATCATCTGAATCAGTACCCCAAATAACCAAACCAAATCTAAAGTTTATCAAAAACTGATTTCGTAACCCTTTTGGTACTGATGTTGGAGAGTGGTCCCTAGTCAAATAAAGGTTGGCCTACTGACCTACACACTGATGGAAAGCTAGAGCCGAACAAAACAGCATCTCTTAATAGGTGAGCTCATTCCTAGATAATATCTTTTTATATTCTTGGCATATGGAAGATTGGCCACGCGAAGTCTATACATTCTGGAATTCTGTGCATTGGGCTTGAAACGGAAGAAAGACAAAAAGAAAGATACAATTAATACAAATAATATATACTGTAAATACATAAAATAAGACCGAGGGAAACACAGTGGAGCCTGTGTGAGCCTCCAAGGCAGACCTGGGTAAACTTCGGCCCTCCAGGTGTTTTGGACTCCAACTGCCACAATTGTGGGAGTTGAAGTCCAAAACACCTGGAGGGCCGAAGTTTGCCCAGGCCTGCTCCAAGGTGTTTGTGCAAACTCCTTCACCAAACGTTAAGCAGACACATGAATGATTGGGAAACTAGACCAAGGTTTAAACTGTTACTTTTTTAAAAGTAGTTACTTGCCATTTTAGTTACTGTTGTAACTAAAATGCCCAACTCTTTAAGCTGCTCCTTATGGGGCTTGTTCTCCAGATCTGCTGGAAACTAGTCAAGTGGGGTTTATATATCTGTGGAATAATGTCCAGGGTGGGAGAAAGAACTCTTGTCTGCTTGAGGCAAGTGTGAATGTTGCCTTTGGCTACCTTGATTAGCATTGAGCAGCCTTGCAGCTTTGAAGCCTGGCTGCTTCCTGCCTGGAGAAAATCCTTGGTTAGGAGGTGTTAGCTGCCTCTGTCTGGAATTCCCGTTTTCTGTGTGTAGCTCTTTATTTACTGTCCTGATTTTAGAGTTTTTTAATACTGGTAGCCAGATTTTTTTTATATACAAAGATATAAAAACCCCAATTGCCTAGTTTCCAACAGACCTCCTAACCTCTGAGGATGCCTGCCATAGATGTGGGTGAAACATCAGGAGAGAATGCTTCTGGAACTTGGCTATATAGCCCGGAAAACTCACAGCAACCCAGTGATTCCGGCCATGAAAGTCTTTGCCAACACATAATAATAACAAAAACAACAACAATACCATTGCTCGGATGATTCTTTGGAACTTGTGCCATAAATACCATCTGCCTGTGGCAAAGAACTGCTGGGATCACAAGCCTGAAAACGTTACAGAAAATGAACCTGTGAAATTACTCTGGGACTTCCGAATTCAGACAGACATGGAGAACAATACTCCCGACCTCATGATCATTATTATTATTATTATTATTATTATTAAACACAAGAGGAGTCCACCGCAGACACTCTGCTGGCTGTTGTGTTGGATCACACATCGGCCACTTCTGAAAGTGTCTAGGACTGTGTGATGTATCGGCAAATAATGTGTGCAGATCCCAGTAAGGTGGCCTGCAGATGGCAGATGGTACTTTTGCCAGCGCCGATTGTGTTTAAGTGCAGGCCAAGGTCTTGAGGCACTGTACCCAGTGTGCCGATCACCTCTGGGACCGCCTTGACTGGCTTGTGCCAGAGTCTTTGCAGTTCAATCTTTAAATAATTTAAATAATAATAATACTCATTTAGGGCCACCTATTATATGTTCTTTTCTGACTTCTGGTTATTTCTGGCATAAAGCTACTTCTAGTCCTTAATAATAATAATCATCATAATAACAACAACAACTTACGCCAGAAAGAACCAGAAGTCAGAAAAGAACATATAATGGATGGCCCAAATGGGTATTATTATTTAAATTATTTAGGACCAGAAGTGTCGTTATGCCAGAAAGGGCCAGAAGTCAGAAAAGAACATATAATGAGTGGCCCTAAATAAGTATTATTATTATTTAAATTATTATTATTATTATTTAGGACCAGAAGTGGCTTTATGCCAGAAAGAACCAGAAGTCAGAAAAGAACATATAATGGGTGGCCCTAAATAAGTATTATTATTTAAATTATTATTATTATCATTATTTTTATTTTTATTTAGGACCAGAAGTGGCTTTATGCCAGAAAGAACCAGAAGTCAGAAAAGAACATATAATGAGTGGCCCTAAATGGGTATTATTATTATTATTTAAATTATTATTATTATTATTATTGGCCAGAAGTGGCTTTATGCCAGAAAGAACCAGAAGTCAGAAAGGAACATATAATGGGTGGCCCTAAATAAGTATTATTATTATTTAAATTATTATTATTATTATTATTTAGAACCAGAAGTGTCGTTATGCCAGAAAGGGCCAGAAGTCAGAAAAGAACATATAATGAGTGGCCCTAAATAAGTATTATTATTATTTAAATTATTATTATTATCATTATTATTATTATTATTTAGGACCAGAAGTGGCTTTATGCCAGAAAGAATCAGAAGTCAGAAAAGAACATATAATGGGTGGCCCTAAATGGGTATTATTGTTATTACTATTATTATTATTATTATTATTAAGGACCAGAAGTGGCTTTATGCCAGAAAGTACCAGAAGTCAGAAAGGAACATATAATGGGTGGCCCTAAATGGGTATTATTATTATTATTTAAATTATTATTATTATTATTGACCAGAAGTGGCTTTATGCCAGAAAGAACCAGAAGTCAGAAAGGAACATATAATGGGTGGCCCTAAATGGGTATTCAGAGAAAGAACCAGAAGTCAGAAAGGAACATATAATGGGTGGCCCTAAATGGGTATTATTATTATTATTTAAATTATTATTATTATTATTATTGACCAGAAGTGGCTTTATGCCAGAAAGAACCAGAAGTCAGAAAAGAACATATAATGGAACATATAATGGGTTATTATTTAGGACCAGAAGTGGCTTTATGCCAGAAAGAATAAATGGGTATAATATTAAATTATTATTAAATTATTTAAATTATTATTATTATTATTGACCAGAAGTGGCTTTATGCCATCAGAAAGAACATATAATGGGTGGCCCTAAATAAGTATTATTATTATTTAATTATTTAATTATTATTATTGAAGTGGCTTTATGCCAGAAAGTACCAGAAGTCAGAAAGGAACATATAATGGGTGGTCCTAAATGGGTATTATTATTATTACTATTATTATTATTATTATTATTATTATTTAGGACCAGAAGTGGCTTTATGCCAGAAAGGACCAGAAGTCAGAAAAGAACATATAATGGTGGCCCTAAAAAAAAGTCGAGAGTGAATGGGTTGCAAGAAGGGAACCATAAGGAGAGAGGCCATGAGTCAGAGGGGGGCGGACCAAGGCGGGTCCATCACAGCTTTAAAGCCATGATCCCAGGGAAGGAAGGAAGGAAGGAAAGCAAACAGGAGGCGTGGGAAGGAAGGAAGCAAGGATGCGGCTGGAGGTGTGGGTGCCCTCGGCGGGGCTGCGGGAAGCCGGCCAGGAGGAGAAAGCACGCACGGTGGGTCGGGGGAAAGACACGAAGGGGGTGGCATGGCCTTCCAGGGAAGCCCCAGAAGGAGGAGGGAAGGGGCTGGAATGCAGCCTTTGCCTCCTCTCGTCCCGAAATAGCATCTCCAAGAAGGACACAAGGACCCAGTCCAGACCAGACCCGACTTTTTAAAGCCGGCTCCATCAGAGGCGTGGAATGCTCTCCCAAGAACAGATAGGGACTTCTATATACAACACAACACTGTAGAACAGGCATGGGCCAACTTGGGCCCTCCAGGTGTTTTGGACTCCAACTCCCATCATTCCTCACAGCCTCAGGCCCCTTCCTTTCCCCCCTCAGCCGCCCTTGCTTTCTTGTGTTGAAAGTCCCATAATCTTCCAAGATAACCCAAGTTCTGTTCTTCCTGGCTTAAGGAACTGGAGGAGGAGTCCTCTTAAAAAGACTGAAATTCTGAGTATGTTTAGGCATGTGTATCATAGGGATATGCTCATCATAAGCTTGGAATTGGAAACAATTCCTAATTTGCTATATGTGTGTGTTTGTGTATGTATATGCTATTAGGAACTGTTTTCAATTCCAAGCTTACACACACACACACACATCTATCTGTCTATGTATATAATAAAAGTCAGTGTTTGCGGAGGGTGGGAGGTGCGGAGGGTGGGAGGTGCGGAGGAATATGTGGCAGCGTTTCGATTGGCTGATACTGTGGGATTATTTGCATAAAGAGCTCTGATTAGCCAGCCTCGGAAATCCAACGTTATACGGCCCCAGACAGAGGCGTGTATGTGCGTATGTGTATATGTATGTGTGTGTGTTTATGTGTGTGTGTGCACGCGCAGTATGTATAAGCTATTAGGAACTGTTTTCAATTCCAAGCTTACACACACACACATACATATATAGCGAAACCTCTACTTCATACAGATGTGCTAATCATAGGCTTGGAATCGGAAACGATGCCTAATTTGCTATGTGTGTGTGTGTATATATATATGTGTGTGTGCACATGCAGTATGTATAAGCTATTAGGAACTGTTTTCAATTCCAAGCTTATGATTACTTCATACAGATGTGCTAATCACATGCCTAATTTGCGTATATACATGCCAAAGGAACTGTTTTCACAAACACACACACATACATATACACATACATACACACATATATACATATATAGTGAAACCTCTATTTCATACAGATATGCTAGTCATAAGCTTGGAATTGGAAACAGTTCCTAATAGTGCGCGCTCTCTCTCTCTCTCTCTCTCTCTCTCTCTCTCTCTCTCTCTCTCTCTCTCTCTCTCTCTCTCTCTCTCTCTCTCTGTGTGTGTGTGTGTGTGTGTGTGTATGCAAGCTATTAGGAACTGCTTCTAATTCCAAGCTTATGATTATGATTAGCACACAAACACACACACACACACCCACACCCAATACATACATATACAGTGGAGCCTCAGGCTCTGCTTCATACAGATATGCTAATCATAAGCTTGGAATTGGAAAAAGTTCCTAATAGCCTATCTCTCTCTCGATATGTATATGTTTATATATAAGCTATTAGGAACTGTTTCCAATTCCAAGCTTATATATATAAATATATACACACACACACACAGTGGAACCTCTACTTCATACAGATATGATCATCATAAGTTTGGAATAAGAAACAGTTTGTAATAGCTTGTATATGTATATGTGTGTATATAAAAGCTATTAGGAACTGTTTCCAATTCCAAGCTTATGATTCGCATGTGCACACAAACGTTGGAGCCTCTACTTAAGAGCGCACCAACTTAAGAGCATTTTGGGTTAAGAGCTTGATCACAGAACAAATTAAACTCTTAAGTTAAGGTATCGCTATCTATTAAATAACTCCAGGAATGCTGAGGAACGCGAAAGGAACAACAAGGGACACTGGGAATGCTGAGAGATGAGGAGTGCGTCAGCTCCCCCTGGTGGCCAGAGTTTGCCTCTGTTCGTCTATATGTTGTGTATGTGGAAACGGCAGGGATTGTCTGCTAAGTATGTGTACCTGTAATCCGCTCTGAGTCCCCTTCGGGGTGAGAAGAGCGGAATATAAATAAAGTCAATAAAAAAAATAGCTATGTACCTGTTCCGACTTGCATAAATCCAACTACAGAACCTATCTTGTTCGTAACTTGGGGATCAAGATAGACAGATATACAACACAACACAGCACATCACGCACAACACACAATGCATCGTACACATAATCAATGATAATGGGATAATAACACTATGTAACAAAATTTGAAAAATATTCTGTTCCTGGTTTAAAAGTGTTATATCCTGTTTAATTGTGCAGTCCTTACTTTGAAAGCAGTTCTTGTAGTCTATAAATTTCGATTATGTGTCGGCCGCAAATGATGTTGAATGGGTTGAGACTTGATGAAGTATTCATTGAAAAACTAGAGCAAAATGTGATGCAGGATGTCCCTTGAAAACAAAGTTTTTGCAGTTTGATAAACTTTCTCCATGTTTTTATGATTGAACCAATTAGGAAATGGCATGTATAACCCAGGAACAAAAAAAAATGTGTTACATAATAGGGCTTTTGCAAAACCCAAAACTGCCTTGGCTTCTGTGGAGGCCACAGGTGGCAGAATTTAACTTCTTGGCTACTGCTGATTCAATCCCATGAGAACGGATTAAAGGGATCTGCTCTCGAATAAAGGGATGACATCTGGATTGCTATTGAAGTGGCATGTTAGATTTTGTCCCCAATCCTGTTTTATGATTTTGTGGATCAGGGCTGGGCATTGTGCAACCAACAGCCACTGCTCAGCGGCCCTAAGGTGGGAACTGCAGGAGATGTAGTTTGTTTGTTTGTTTGTTTATTTACTGTACTTTTATACCGCCCCTCTCAGCCCGAAGGTGACTCGAGGTGGTGTACACATGGCAACAATGCCACAATATGAAATACAACAAACAATTAATACACAACTATATAAAAACAGTACGATTAAGAGTTAAAATTATAAAATTGTAAAAAAAACAAATCTCAGCGTCTCATCAATAGAGTCGATTTTTGTTATTAATTCCATAGGTTTCAGTTAGATGATTATAATTTGTCTGCAAATGCCTGCTCAAACAGCCAGGTCTTCTGTTTCTTCTGAAATGTTAGGAGGGAGGGGGCTGATCTAATGACCCTAGGAAGGGTGTTCCATAGCCGAGGGGCCACTACTGAGAAGGCCCTGTCTCTCATCCTCGCCAATCGGGTCAGCGAAGTAGGCGGGACCGAGAGCAGGGCCTCTCCGGATGATCTTAAACACCGGGATGGTTCATAGGGAGAGAGGCGTTTGGACAGATAAGTTGGACCAGAACCGTTTAGGGCTTTTACGTGGTCTGTAGCTTTCTCTCTGGTGCCTCACCAAACAACTCCCAGGAGTGTGGCGGCGTCCAGGGGTGGTCTAAGGTAATTTTAAATGGTAAGCAAACATTATTTTGGCACCCCCACAAAACATTATTTTGGCGCCCCCCCCCTCCGCACATGACCAGAAGCTCCTGTGCGCAGGCGCAGAAGCCTGTAAACACAGCACTCCCTATTCGGCACACGCCCCCTCCACGCATGCCCAGAAGCTCCTGTGCGCAGGCGCAGAAGCCTGTAAACACAGCACTCCCTATTCGGCACACGCCCCCCCCTCCACGCATGCCCAGAAGCTCCTGTGCGCAGGCGCAGAAGCCTGTAAACACAGCACTCCCTATTTGGCACGTGCCCCCCCTCCGCGCATGCCCAGTAAACACAGCACTCCCTATTCGGCATGTGCCCCCTCTGCGCATGCCCAGGCTCCTGTCGCAAACGCAGAAGCCTGTAAACACAGCACTCCCTATTGGCCGTGCCCCCCCTCTGTGCATTCCTGGCATGTGCCTGTAAACCCACTCCCTATTCGGCATGTGCCCCCTCCGCGCATGCCCAGAAGCTCCTGTGCGCAGGGGCAGAAGCCTGTAAACACAGCACTCCCTATTCGGCACGCAGGGAGGTTTGCTACGGCGTAGCGTCGGAGCGCACAAGGCCCAAAAGCTTAACATCGCCCGGACGTCGTCTGGCGGGCGGGGGAATGCGCCCTTTACCCAGATGGCGCTCCACGCAGCGGCGTGCTTTGCGTACTGGTAGGACAGCTCCTGGCGGCGTCCCCCCCTTTGGAGGTTTTTAAACAGAAGCCAGGTGGCCATCTGTTGAGAGGGTTTGTATTTATGGGTAAAGAATCTCTGGAGGTCACGAGTTTTGTTTTGGCCAAGAAACTGGTCTCTTTGGGGAGGTTTTACATTGTGGCCCAACTAGGTCTTGCAACCCGTGTGTGGGCTTTTTATCACATCGCTGCTGACTTTTGACCACCGGCTATTTGATCTCTAAAGGAGACTGTAGAATTCGCTCAAACTGAGCTCTGGCTTGTAAACACATCTCTCTGTCCCGAAATGAATTGACTCCTTTTGGCTGAGTTTTCCATGCAGAGCAAAGTTTATTTTTGCCTCCTTCCCCGCCCTGCTTCGTGGGTGGAAGCCGAACTTTGCCTTTGCTCCTCAAAGAAGCTTTTGTCAAGTGGCTTTTCATTTTGGTTGTGTCCCCCCCCCCCGGCTTCAAAGAGAGACCCAGCTGCGGTTGGGAAAGCAAGCAAGCTGGCCATCCCTTTGGTAGCTCAATACTGTATTTATCAGCTTGGAGCTACTGAAAAACAACACAGGCCTCACCTAACTAGCAGCTAATGAAAGCTTCTCTTATATGGTGACCTCCAGGTGTGTTGGATTGCGACTCCCATAATTCCCAGATAATGTAAACGAGCCATGGGCAACACACAACAACAATGCACAAATATTAAAATAGAATTAAAGATGCAACTTTAATTCTATTTTATTATTTAATACTAGCTAAACCTGACCACGCTTTGCTGTGGCTCAGTCTGATATGAAATTATGGGATAGTTAATAAAAGTATTGTTGCGAACATAGATTCACTGAGAAAACACATCATTCATATCAATACCCTTCATCCGCACTTTATTAATAGTCATAGCTAACGCAAGATGTATTGGAAATTGAAGTCATTAGTACTTGAATGCCATGATGGATGGAGCGAGTGGTATGCCAATAGCAACCAATCACAGCTCAGCTGTCATTTCTTCTACTGCTGAGGTCAAATGGCAGCTGCTCTGTGCTTGGTTGGTATTCCTTATCCTGCTGAAGTAAAATGAAAGCTGCTCCGTGATAGGTTGTTATTTCTGTTACTGTTGAGGTATAAGGAAAGCTGTGCAGCAATTGGTTGCTAGAACTCAGTTTTCATGTCTTATACCAGGGCTGTCCAACTGACGGCCCGGGGGCCATACACGCCCCCCCCCCAGCCTGTTGGACACGGCCCCCGCTATGCCCCCGGCTGCCATTTTTAATTTTTTTTAAAAAAATATATTTTTTTAAAAAAAAATGGCGACCGGGGGGGTGGGGGAGGCGGGGCAGGGAGGAGGAAGAGAGCTAGCTCCTCCCTGCACCGCCCCCTCCGTCCCTCTCCGCGCCACCGCTGCGAGATCGCAGCGACGGGCGGGAGGGAGGGGAGGAGGAGGAGGTGGGGCAGGGAGAAGGAAGGGAGCCAGCTCCCTCCTCCTCCTTGCCTTGCCCCCTCCGTCCCTCTCTCTGCCCCGCCGCTGCAATCTGGTTCGCAGGGGCGGAGGGAGGGAGGGGAGGAGGAGGAATCCTCCCTTCCTCCTCCTCCTCCTTCCCAGCGCTGCTGGTGTCCCGATCACCGTGGCGCCGGGGAAGGAGGAGGAATCCTCCCTCCCTCCTTCTCCTTCCCCGGCGCCACGGCGGTGGGACACCGGCGGCGCCGGGAAGGGCGGAGGGAGCGAGGGGCAGGCCTTCCAGGGAGGCCTGCGGAGAGTTTTAAGCCCAGCTCTCGTGTCCCTCTGACCAGGTCAGAGGGACGCGAGAGCCAGGCGAAAATCCTCCCGCAAGCCTGGATGGCTCGCGGGGGAAGCGAGCCATCCAGGCCTGCGGGAGAGTTTTTGACCAGGTCAGAGGGACGCGAGAGCCGGGCGAAAACTCTCCCGCAGGCCTGGATGGCTCGCGGGGGAAGCGAGAACTGGGCGCTCGCTTCCCCCGCGAGCCATCCAGGCCTGCGGGGTGAGGGGCGGAGCCGCGGAAGCTTCCTCGCGGCTTCGCCCTCTCCCCAAAGTGTCACAACAGCTGTTGTGATGCTTTGGGTGAGGGGGCGGAGCCGCGGAAGGCTCCCCGTGGCTCCTCCTTCTCTCCCAAAGCGTCACAACAGCCTCAGAAGGGGGCGAAATCGCCCGCTTCCAAGGCTATTGTGATGCTTTGGGAGAGGGGGCGGAGCCGCGTGGCCGGGGGCGTGGCCACTCGGCCCCCAGGTGATCGGCCCCCAGAAAGTCCGGCCCTTGGGTCGGCAGAAGTTGGACAGCACTGTCTTATACCTCTGAGGTAAAATGAAAGCTAGGCTGTGAGTGGTTGCTTTGGGCATCAAAGATTCCAATTTGTCTATTCCCAGACTGCTAGTTTTACTCTGCAACTGCACGCATGTTTTGAATGCAATGTTGTGTCAAAATTTCATTTTACTATAAAAACACACACACGTATTAGAATGCAACGTTGTGTCTAAACGTCAAGTCAGTCGACTGACTATATGTCGAGTTTTGTGAGCACAAACATACGCAGGCTGAGATTTTATTTATAAAGACTAGCTGTACCCGCCATGCGTTGCTGTGGCCAACTTTCCCTTCCTCTTTATCTCCTTCTTTTCTTCTCTCCTTCCTTCTTTCTCTTCCTCTTCCCTTCCTTCCCCCTTTTTATTTCCCTTCCTCTTTCTCCCCTTTCTTACTTCTCTACCTATTATTGAACTGCAACTCCCAGCAGTCCTCCTGATCGATCTGTCTACCTACCAGTCTATCTAATCCAGTGGTTCCCAAACTTTTTTGGCCTCCCGCCCTCTTTCCAGAAAAAAATTTACTCACTGCCCCCCTAGAAATTATTTTTTTAATTTTTTAATAGCAATTAAACAGAAAGATATATGTATTAATATTTCTACCTTTTTTGTAAAATATAATAAAGAAAGTTGTAAATTAGAAACATTGAAGTTCAAAATTATGAAGCTATTTATTGAACTTAGAAGAGACCGGCAATACAAGAAAAGTTAAAACATTTAAAATCATCTTAACGAGAAGGATGAACCTGGTCTGCTGCTACCAATCTACCGTGTTTCCCCGAAAGTATGACACCCCGATTGTAAGGCGTATCGGGGTGTCAGAAAGGCTCGGCTAATGTAAGCCGTACCCCGAATGTAAGCCGTACCTGGCCACCGCCGCCGCAACCGCCCATCGGCGCGGCACACCTCCGTGGCGCACCTTTCTGCTAGGCCTCTCCAAGGAAGGGAGGGGAAGAGTCCCAGAGGCGTGGCTAGCGGCGCTGCGTCAGAGTGACGCGTCGCCGCAGCCACGCCTCTGGGACTCTTCCTCTTCCCTCCCATTCTCCAACGAAAGGGAGGGGGAAGAGTCCCAGAGGCGTGGCTAAGCGGGGACGCGTCACTCTGACGCAGCGCCGCAACCCACGCCTCTGGGACTCTTCCCCTCCTTCCTTGGAGAGGCCTAGCAGAAAGGTGCGCCATGGTGTGCCGCGCCGATGGGCCGTGCTGCGGCGGCGGCATGACGGCGGCGGTGTGGGCGTGGCGACGGGAGTGCGTCTTTGTTTATATAAGGCGTACCCGAAAGTAAGACGTAGGGGGACTTTTCGGGGGGAAAAGAAAGTAAGACGCTGTCTTACTTTCGGGGAAACACGGGTAGTAATAATCGGCTCTATTTTAGTCAGCAGTCATCTCAAATCGTCGTGATTGACTATTTTGCAATCGGTTTCTTTTTTTGTTAATAAATTGGTTACCGCGCTGAATCCATGTTCCACTAAATATGTTGAAGGACATTATTATTATTGTTATAAGACTCAACCAGTTGGAAGGGAACCCCAAAGGTATTATTATTATTATTATCCCTTGCTTGGCAAGAGGAGGAGGAGGGAGCAGGAGGAGGGAAGAAGGGAGAGAGACACACAGAGAGATGGATGGTAGCCTGTCACCTGGCTCACGCCACCACCCTACTGCCCCCTTACAGGGGTTCAGCGCTCCCCAAATTCTCCTGAGCCTTCCAGCGCCCCCCTAGATCGCCCCACCACCCATCAGGGGGTGGTACCGTCCACTTTGGGAACCACTGATCTAATCTATCTATTTGGAGAATTGCTGGGAGTTGCAGTGCAGGAATAGGAAATTGGAAATATGCAGGGATTGGGGTGCTCTCAAAAAAATCCGAGGAGAATAAAGCTTGCATTTTGGAAGCAGCGCATTTGGATCATCCTCCTCTCCTAAGGGGTCTAGTCTAAGGGATGCTGGGAGCTGTAGTCCAAAAGAAAGTGTGGCTGTGCTATTGTGTGTTTTGTTTGCCAGGGAGAGCCATTTTTGGGCATGCGCTGTAGCGTCTTTTCGCTTTTTTTCTTTGTGAAGTCCCTTCCAATGTGTTTTTCAGTGTTTTTATGAGTGATTGTGTATTTGTGTATGTGTGTATATACGTGTGCTTGCTTATATATATGTAATTTTGCGCATGTGTTGCAATGTATTATTTATTTATTTTTACAGGCCTCATTTGCTGTGTTTTTCAATGTTTTATAAGTGATGGTCACTCGTTGGCCTGATAAGTGTATTGTGTCCAAATTTGGTGTCAATTCGCCAAGTGGTTTTGAGTTATGTTAATCTCACAAAAGAACATTAAATTTTTATTTATATAGACTAGCTTGGGGACCCAGCGGTGCCCGGGTTATTTGAGAAAGGCATTGTGTGGGAAGGTTGGTCTTTGGTACTTTGGTACAAGTCCCATCCATGGTCCACCCTCCTCCATACTGCAGTAGAATTTAGAGTGGATCATGGGGGCTCTGTGTACCAAGTATGGTCTGTATCAGTCTTTGTTGGGGGCTGCTGCGGTCATGGGGAATGAGTAGAGGTACTTCAAGTCCCATCATCCATGGTCCGCCCTCCTCTAAACTGCAGTAGGATGGAGAGTGGGTCATTGTTTGGGAAGTGAATCAGGTGAAGGTACTGCAAATCCCATCATTTGTGGCCCATCCTGCCCTAAACCACAACAGGTTGTGAAGTGGGCCATTGGGCCTCTGTGTGGCAAGTTTGGTCCTGATCTGTCATTGCTGTGGGCCGCAGTGACTGACTGCCTGAGGTCTTTCTTTTTCCCTCTGCGTCACTTTAGAATGTTGGAATCTAGAAGCTGGCCAATCAGAGCCAGTTTTGTAAATTCTCCCTCAGTGGCAACCAATCATGTTGTTTGAATGAAGAGGCTTGGATTCTTGGGTGCTGACCAATCAGAGTCCTTTATGCAAATACTCCCTCAGTGGCAACCAATCCCCTCTGTCCTTAGAGTGTTGGAGTTCTGAGGCTGGCCAATCAGAGTCCTTTATGCAAATAATCCCACAGTGGGAGCCAATCAGAAAGCTGCCACATATTCGCCCTCCGCAAACACTGACTTTTATGATATACATAGATAATATGGCGGGTGCTGGGATGGAGAAGGCTGGTTGAACAATATTAGAGCTTGCAAAAGTTACCATTCTGAACTACAGCTTCCAGAATCCCTACACTGGGGGATTCTGGGACTTTTTTTTTGTTATCTAAGGAAAATAAAATTATTGTGCAGTGGAAGTATTCATTGGCTGGGCATGGGGTATAAGGCTGGCCGAATTGATATGATGCTTTCCATTGTTGCAGGTCTTTAAGGTGGAGATTCTGTGCAACGGAAGGAAGCATGCCATCGAGAAACGCTACAGCGAGTTCTACGCTCTTCATAAAAGGGTAAGGCTTGTGTATGTCAGGCAGGAGGTGCGTCCACACTGTGGAATGAATGCAGTTTGACATCACTTGAGCAGCTTTGGCTCAGTGCAGTGGAGTCTTACTGACCATATTGAGAATGGGACACTGGAGTAAAGAGCATTGAATCAAACTGGAGGATGTATAGCAGGCATGGGCAAACTTTGCCCCTCGAAGTGTTTTGGACTTCAACTCCCACAATTCCAGGCCTCAGGCCCCTTCCTTTCCCCCCTCAGCCGCTTAAGCGGCTGAGGGGGGGAAAGGAAGGGGCCTGAGGCCAGGAATTGTGGGAGTTGAAGTCCAAAACACTTCGAGGGGCAAAGTTTGCCCATATCTGATGTAGTGATTGCAAAATTCCTTCAGAGGAATGGATTTCTCTCGCTTCCTGTTGTCTCACCCCTGTTCTTAACTATGACATGTTTGTAAGTCAGATGTTTGTAACTTGTGATGCAAAGCATATGCAAATTTATATGCAAATTGAGTTCATTGGACATCAGTATAGTGACGGGCTTCTTTTGTCATCCCAGATCAAGAAGAGATGCCAAGTTCCGGACTTCCCTCCGAAGCATGTGCCCAACTGGATGACCAAGGTTCTGGAGCAGCGGCGTCAAGGTCTGGAAGCCTATCTTCAGGTAGGTTGTTTGAACACAAGAACTAAAAACACCTTGACTCTCAGCTGCAGTCCATGAAAAGCTTGTAAAGATACACCTCGATCCAGGAAGTCGAAGTGTTCCTGAGCTTCACATCTTTAATGGGCACCAGAAATAGAAATGACACAGAATAGAGAGTGTCACACCTTCCAACTCCGTGTCTGAATAGTTGCTGAATCTACGACTTATAGATAACACTATCTAACACATTTTTTGTTCCTGGGTAAGAAATGTCATTTCCTAATTGGTTGTATCATAAAAACATATAATATTTGAGTTGCTGTGAGTTTTCCGGACTGTATGGCCATGTTCCAGAAGCACTCTCTCCTGATGTTTCACCCACGTCTATGAGGTTGTGAGGTCTGTTGGAAACTAGGCTGATTGCTGCCTAGGGGGATCCTTTGTTGGGAGGTGTTAGCTGGCCCTGATTGATTTTGGTCTGAAATTCGCTTGTTTTTTTTAGTGTGGTTCTTTATCTACTGTCCTCATTTTAGAGCTTTTTAAAATTCCAGACAAGAGTCAATCAGGGCCCGGTAACACTTCCCAACAAAGGATAACCCCTAGGCAGCAATCAGCCAGGCTTTGAAGCTACAATGCCATTAAATGCTAATCAATGCTACTGTTTTAATTGTTCACTTGTTTTATGTTTTTAATCTTTGTTTTATGCCTAATCAAGTCGTAGAAGCCAATAAATAAATAAATAAATAAATAAATAAATAAGATAGCCAATTGCAATAGCCACACTTGCTTCAAACAGGGAAGAGTTCTTTCTCCCAGCCTGGACATCATAAACCCAATACAAAGATATAAAAAAAACCCCACTTGCCTAGTTTCCAACAGACCTCACAACTTCTGAGGATGCCTGTCATAGATGTGGGTGAAAAGTAAGAAGAGAATGCTTCTGGAACATGGCCAGACAGCCTGGAAAACTTAACAACAACCCAGTGATTCCAGCAATGAAAACCTTCAACAATACATTGAAAAAATGTATCAACGTTTTTGCAGGAGGGGCATCCTGAAACACATTTAGCTATAGTTTTTCAATAAATATCTTACTGAGTCCCAAACAATTCAACATAGTTTGTGGCAGTTTCTGGAGTAGAACAACTTTTGAAGTAATGACCGCACAATTAAATAGGAGTAACACTTTCAAACCAGAAACAGATTTTTAAATTTTAAATTTTTTTTGTTACATTTACCCCTTTTTAGTGCTTTTAGTAATGCCTTGGAATTTTTTGGTTATTGACCAAACCTCACAATCTCTCGGGATGCCTGCCATAGATGCAGGCGACACGTCAGGAGATTGCTTCTAGAACATGGCCATATAGCCCGAAAAACCTACACTCTACGTGGGGCTGCCTTTGAAGATGGCCTGGAAATTGCAGTTGGTTTAGAGCAGGGATACTCATTAGGTAGATCACGATCTACTGGTAGATCACGTAGGGCGTCCTGGTAGATCGCAGGCAGGGCGGGAGGAAGGCTCAGTCCCGCCCCGCAGGCTCCCGACGCCACCCAGGTGCAGAAGGAGGTTGGACTGGATGGCCCTTGGAGGTCCCCTATTCTAGGAACCCATTGTTGTTTTTGTTATTATTATTATTATTATTATCAGAGGCTGAATGGCAATCTGTGAGGAATGCTTTGATTGTGTTTTCCCCTTATGGCAGAAGGAGGTTGGACTGGATGGCCCTTGGAGGTCTTCTACTCTAGGAACCTGTTGTTGTTGTTATTATTACTATTATTAGTAGCAGAGGCTGAATGAATATTATCATTATTATTATGAATAAATTCAGGGGCTTATTATACTCACCTTTAGTTGAATTCAGTCTTAAAATATATTATATGGCTCTCACTGAAATACATTTCGAAATATTTTGCTTTTGTGGCTCTCTGAGGAGTGGGTAGGTAGATCATTTTGACTTGGTTGTTTTATAAGTAGCTCGCATGCTGAAAAAGTGTGAGCACCCCTGGTTTAGAGATTGGCAGCCAGGTTAATAACAGGAGCTGGTTACAAGGAGAGGTCAACCCCCCTGTTTAGTCGCCCTCCTCTGGAGACATTCCAGCTTGTCAACATCTCCCTTCAATTGTGGTGTCCAGAATTGGGCACATTATTCCAGATGTGGTCTAACCAAGGCAGAATAGAGGGGTAGTAGCTATGACTTCCCTGGATCTAGACACTATACTCCCATTTATGCAGGCCAAAATCCTGTTGGCTTTTTTTGCTGCCGTATCACTTTGTTGGCTCATGTTTAACTTGTTGTCCATGAGGACTCCCAAGATGTTGTCATACTTTATTTTATTGTGTCTGTTTCTGGGCTTGTCCCCTTGTAAGCCGCCCAAGTCCCTTCAGAGAGATGGTGACAGGGTATAAAAATAAAGTTATTATTATAGTATTATTACAACAAGTCATTGACCAAACTGTTAAAAGGCTGTAAAAGCGACATTGTTTGAGACAATGTTAAATTATATTATTAGTGGTCCTGTTCCAGAAGAGGGAGCTATTTTACTCTTTGTGTGTGTGTGTGTGTGTTTGTGCAAAGGAAAAAAAGTTGATCTCTATTCCATGATGATGTTGCTGTTTCATATTTGTCTGCTGTCGTATAATTAGTGTGTGCGCTATTTATACGACAGCGTGATCGTATAAATGGGTGTTTAGAAGGAAGATGACTGCCCTTTTGTGTTAAACAGTCAGTCCTCCGCGTTAAGGTCATAGTATCCCTCCATATAAGTGCAGTGCAGCATTTTTCCGAATGAAGCAGAGAGTGTTTGACTAGGGTGACCAAGGTGCTTGTTTATAAAGCTGTTGTCCTCCCAACTCTGCAAGACGTGGACAGTCTACAGACGTCACATGCAACTCCTGGAACGATTCCATCAGCGCTGCCTCCGAAAAATCCTGTAAATCTCTTGGGAAGACAAGCGGACAAATGTCAGTGTGCTGGAAGAAGCAAAGACCACCAGCATTGAAGTGATGGTCCTCCATCATCAACTCCGCTGGACTGGCCACTTTGTCCGGATGCCCGACCAAAGCAGTTGCTCTACTCCGAACTTAAGAATGGAAAACGTAATGTTGGAGGGCAGGAAAAGAGATTTAAAGATGGGCTCAAAACTAACCTTAAAAAGTATGACATAGACACTGAGAACCGGGAAGCCCTGGCCCTTGAGCACTCTAGCTGGAGGTCAGCTGTGACCAGCAGTGCTGCAGAATTTGAAGAGGCACGAATGGAGGGTGAAAGAGAGAAACGTGCCAAGAGGAAAATGCATCAAGCCAACCCCGACCGAGACCGCCTTCCACCTGGAAACCAATGCCCTCACTACGGGAGAAGATGCAGATCAAGAATAGGACTCCACAGCCACGTATGGACCCACCAGAACACTGGACTTGGAAGACTATCCTACTCGATCAATGAGGGATCGCCTAAGAAGAAGAAGAAAGAAGAAGAAAGTATGCTGTCCAAATTTGGTGTCAATTAGTCCAGTGGTTTTTGAGTTATGTTAATCTCACAAACAAATATTAAATTTTTATTTCTCTCTCTCTCTCGGCATTACTTCGCGAACGAAGATTCTTAGGAAGGACTCACCCCACGCTCCTTACAAGTGCGTTGATGACTAAAAAGGCCAATCTGAGATAGGCAAGTCCGGTTGCAGAAAGCACGGCAGAAAGTCTCCTTGGGTAATGTTGTTTCCAAGTTGCAGTTCTTTCTGCGTTGTCGTTTCTCTTCGAGACCCATTCGGCGTGTCTTCTCGAAAGAGGCCGCAGCATTGTGGATAGTGCTTCTCCATGTCTCCCGATGTGAGGCCAGGGTGGACCATTGTTGGTGATCAATCTGGCCGAGCCTGAGATGTTGTTTCAGGGAGTCCTTATATCTCTTTTGGGGGGCGCCTCTCTTGCGCTGACCCGTGGCGAGTTCACCATAGAGTAGTATCTTTGGGAGGCGGTGGTCCTCCATCCTAGAGACGTGCCCTGCCCAGCGCAGCTGTGTTCTCAATAGCATGGCCTCAACGCTGGTGATCCCTGCTTGCTCAAGGAGAGCAACATTAGTCACATAGTCGGTCCAGTGTATATTTAGGATTGTGCGAAGACAGCGCTGATGAAAGCGTTCGAGGAGTCGTAGGTGTTGGCGATAGGTGACCCATGTTTCAGACCCATATAGGAAAATAGACAGTATGATAGCTCTGTACACACTGATTTTGGTGCTTTGCCTCAGGTGCTTGTTGCTCCAGACTCTTTTGTGAAGCCTTCCAAATGCACTATATGCCTTTGATAATCTGTGATCGATCTCTTTGTCAATCTTGGTGTCTGAAGAGATGATGCTTCCCAGGTAGGTGAACTGCTGAACGGACTTAAGCACAGATGTGCCTATGCTGACGTGGGGATGATGGTGTTCTTCCTGTGGTGTGGGCTGGTAGAGGACTTCCGTTTTCTTCAGGCTGATTTCCAGCCCAAACAGCTCTGCAGCTGTTGCAAAGCAGGATGTGAGGCGCTGCAGGGCTGCTTCTGAATGGGCGACAAGGGCAGCATCGTCAGCAAAAAGCAGCTCATGGACTAGATAGTTTAGAGTCTTAGTGCGAGCCCTCAGACGGCTTAAGTTGAACAAGCTGCCATCAGTACGACAGCATATATATATTTATAACACCACATTCACTGGTGTTGAAGGCTTACAAAAGTGGGGAAAAAACATGAATAAAACATGTTATTTTTATTGCAAGTATTGCAAACGTAAGTTCATATGACATACTATAACTTCACATACATTCAAAAATGTATTTCCCTCCTCACTAACACAAAAGAAGAAAATTTTAATTGGACTTCCTGCCTTCCAACCCAAAATTAGCTGCAATGGCTCTATCACATTATATATCTGTTATTTAGTAACATTTTACTGCATGGACGCGCACTATCCACAATGCTGCGGCCTCTTTCAAGAAGACACGCCGAACGACAACGCAGAAAGAACCGCAACTTGGAAACAACATCACCCAAGGAGACTTTCTGCTGTGCTTTCTGCAACCGAACTTGCCTATCTCAGATTGGCCTTTTAGTCATCAAAAAAGCGTGGGATGACTCCTTCCTAAGAATCTTCGTTCGCAAAGTAATGTCAAAGAGAGAGAGAGACTGCAAATCCTGCATGTTTTTTTAAAAATGCTATTATTTTTAACCTGCAGGGGATCCTTTTATATAACAGATGGCTTCCAAAGGAATTCCTGGACTTCCTGAATCTCTGGCACTTCCAGCAGGACCCCAAGGACAACCCTTTCGGGTGAGTGTTTCCTGGACTGGGAAGGAGAATGGGGAGCCATAGCTTGGGAAAGACTTGCTGCTGTGGTTTGCATTGTTGTTGCTTGGGGTTTCGCTCCGCCCGGCAACAGTCTCAGGCCGCTTGAAATCCTTTGAGGGCCGCATGCAGCCTGTGAGCTGAATGTCATGCAGGCCTGCTCTTGGGGGAGACCAATGCTTTCAAGCTCCGGACTCTCTTTTCAGAGCAAACAGGTCTCAACTTTTGCCCAGATAGACTGCCTCTGTCAGGCCCGGATTAACACTTTTTTGCGCCCTAGGCCACACTTTGGAATTACGCCCCCTTTAAGCCAACCTCTAACCCCCCACCCTCCACACACACACCCACCACTCAGACCCACACTTGGCTGCCTTTCGCTATGATGCCTCTGGAGCAGAAGAGAAAGGCGAGTAGGCACCATCCCGCCACCTCCAAGGTCCCCACTCCCACCGGCTGGAAAGCTCTGCTGTGCTCTGAAGGTCTCCTCGGGAGGCTTGGGGAGAGCGCAGTGGGTGCAAACTCGCTCCAAAGGCGCGCACGAAAGAGCGCGCACGAAAGAGCGAGAGAGGGCGAGATATATATATAAATGGGTTCACGTCATGTGATGTATACCTCAAACAAAGAAACCTTACAACGCAGAAACACAATACTTGCCAACAGAAATGGGCCTCAAGCAAGGTACGTTTGTAGCAAAGAAACTTTCCCTCCCAAAACCTAAAAGGCCCCCAAAACAACGAGTAAAAATAAACTACATTTACCAGCATCCTCCGGGGCAGCCAAAGACTCACCCAGCCTCTACATTCTGAACAACATGATTGGCTGCCAATAAGGGCGGATTTGCATAACTGCTGCACTGGCCAGCCAACATGAAAATTCCGATCCATAATAAACTGCCAAAACAGAATAAGGAAAAGGCCTGAGCCAATCCCCAACACAAACACCCAAATCACTTGCAACCGAAAATTTACACCCCAAAAAATCACAGACCACGCCTAAAATTGACAGTAAGGCTTCATTAACTTGATTTCCCTAACTAGCCCTCACTTACTGGGAAGCTGTTTACGCTCTACATTGACAGTAAGACTTCATTAACTTGATTTCCCTAACTAGGCCTCACTTACTGGGAAGCTGTTTACGCTCTGAATTGACAGTAAGGCTTCATTAACTTGATTCTCCCGACTAGGCCTCAGCTCATTGCACATTGTGTATGGCCTGAATTGACAGTAAGGCTTCATTAACTTGCTGTTCCTAACTAGGCCTCAGCTCATGGGACATTGTGTATGGCCTGAATTTACAGTAACCTACCTTGGCACACAGAGCCCCGACCATGCATGATGGGGCTTGAAGTACCACCATGGAAAATGGGATTTGTAGTACTTCAAAACCCATCATTCCCCACAGACCACTGTGGCCCAGAACCAAGACCAATAAAGACCCAACTTGGCACACCATGCCCCCCATGACCCACACTCCATCCAACTGCAGTTTAGAGGAGGGCACACCGTGGATGATTGGACTTTCTCGCATCTCCTAAAAAGGGCACAGCAACGCGTGCCGGGTACAACTAGTGTATATATATATCCGCTTGGCCTGTACTCCCGCAGACCGAGGGAGGATTTAGGTTGGGGTTTGTGCGGCTTTTGTTCGGCTGCTCCCGAAGGCAGGAGAGCCAGACCCTGGCCCTGATCCTTCCCTCCCTCCCGCGGCTCCGGTTTGGTCCAAGAGCGCAGGAGCGAGCCTGGGTTGGTGTGGTCTCATGCTGGGAACCTGGGAGAGGTCCACCCAAGCAACGACCTTTCTCTCCCCTCTCCCTCCCTCCCTTCCTCCCTTTTTTACTTTCTTTCCTCCTAGTTGCCTCCTTCTCCTCCTTCTCCCCTCCCTCCCAACACCCTCTCCTGGACTCTGCCATTCGGCTCTGGGTGCAGGAATTTACAGTCTGCCGCCGGGGAAGTC
Organism: Anolis apletophallus; assembly: GCA_030556195.1. Taxonomy (NCBI): domain Eukaryota; kingdom Metazoa; phylum Chordata; class Lepidosauria; order Squamata; family Anolidae; genus Anolis; species Anolis apletophallus. Next base: position 30,343,210 of record JARBWK010000015.1, read on the forward strand.
GCCATGGATATGGCTTCCCCGGGAGCCAGGAGGTCAGGCCAGCCAGAGACCCCCGCGGACAAATCAATGGATCAATGCGAGGGCCTCGTCACAGCCCAGAGAGTGGGAGACGGAGGGGACAGAGCAGAGACTTTGCCGGGAGAAGGAGCGAGGAGGGGCATGGGAAAGGGGGAAAGAGGGTTGTGGACCAGGTTTTTTTGGTCCGTGATCTACGCCCCCCCCCGGCTTGCGCCCCTAGGCCATGGCCTAGGTTGGCCTTATGGGTAATCCGGCCATGGCCTCTGTTAACAAGGGCAGAGAGCATCATGTTTCAGAGTTGTTGACTCACTTGGTCGTCTTCTTTTCTTTGCAGGGACCTTGGGGACCTTGACATTTCCCTGGATGATAACAGGCAAGTGGCTCTTTCATACCAACGCCTTGTTTCCACCACCAAGAGGGAATCAAATAGCACCAGAATGGTTCCAAGCCCATAACCTCTGGCTGTGTCAGAAGGGACCATCTGATGTCCTCTAATTGTCTTTCCAAACGTTCCAAAAGGTATCAGGTTTCCCACTTTGGGGTCTGTGCCAAGAGGAAAAAGTGTGACACCTTCCACATGTTTGTTGGTCTGAACTTCTGATAATCACTGGCCAGTGTAGCCAGTGGGAAGAGATGGCAGAACATCTGGAGGACTTCATATTGGCATATCCTTTCCACATGGAATCGCATGGGATTGGCACAAGTCAGGCATAGGCAAACCTCGGCCCTTTAGGTGTTTTGGACTTCAACTCTCACAATTCCTAGCAGCCTAATGGAGGGCTGAAGTTTGCCTGTGCTCTGCCACTCTTATGTGAGGAACACAAAAATACCGATCTTGCCATCCAACAAAATGGGATAGGAACATTATGCAATGAAAGACAGTTTATTTATTTATTTATTTATGTATTTATTATATTATTTCAATTTATATACCACCCTTCTTGGAAGGCTCAGGGTGGTTTACACAGACGTAAACAACATGATCACAACAACGATTAAAATATAATAAAAACAGTTAGGACAGATATGAAACTGGCAGCCAGAGGTTAAACGCCTGTCAGTTAACTTGCTTTGTGACTGGCTGTTAGGAATTGTGGGAGTTGAAGTCCAAAACACCAAATTTGCCCACACCTGCAAAAAGTCAAACAGCAAAGCTATCTAAACATTGGGTGGGTGATAAGCCCTGATCCCTGTGCTCATCCTGCCTGTTTAAATAAGGACTCCTCCTTCTCCTTCCAGCCCCAGTTCTCTACTCTCCCACCGACCTGTTGTGAACTTCCGTAAAGACCCATATATCCACTCTTTCTCTTCCACTGGTAAGTCCAGCAGTTGTCATGGGGAGAGTGGCTTTTCTAGGAAGGTTCAGGTTGTTGATTGGGAATTTTGGGACAAACTCCCGTGGCATCAATATTTCTCTATAGGTTAAAGGTAAAGGTTGTCCCCTGACATTAAGTCCAGTTGTGTTCGACTCTGGGGGCTGGTGCTCATCTCCATTTAAGCCGAAGAGCCGGCGTTATCCGTAGACACCTCCAAGGTCATGTGGCCAGCATAACTGCATGGAATGCCATTACCTTCCCGCTGGAGCTATACCTATTTATCTACTCATATTTACATGTTTTCAAACTGCTAGGTTGGCAGAAGCTGGGGCTGACAGCGGAAGCTCACACCACTCCCCGGATTCGAACCTGCGACCTTTTGGTCAACAAACTCAGCAGCTCAGCAGTTTAACCCACTGCGCCACTGGGTGCTCCTTATATTTCTCTATACTGAGGCCAAAACAATATACTGGGGCCAAATAATATTTGTTCTAAAAGTATATGTTCACATCAGGGATGGGGAATATGTGACCTTACAGATGTTTTAGACTGCAACATTGCAATCTATTACCATGCTGGTGGGAGATTCTGGGACTTGAAATTCAAAACATCTGGTCTGACAAGTTTATAATTAATCTGCGATTATTGTAGACGTTTGTTTTAGGATAGTTGTATTTTCTGCTTTTCTGTTTTATGCTTTTAGTAGGATGTTTTAAACTGTTATTGTGATACTGTATGTGAATCATGTAAACTGCCCCGAGCCTGCCGGAAGGAGCGGTATATAAGAGTGAATCATAAATAAATAAATAAAATAAATGAAGACACTACAAGAGCTCGGTCCAAAATGGGACACACATTTTGGTGCCTCAAATGTTAGACTTGTTCCTGGGTATGCTTGACTAGCTGATTCCAAAAGTGGATCCAGTTTCCCCCTATCAGTTCTAGTTTTTGAGATATGGAGCACACACCATCTGCTAGTTACTGAAAAGGACATTCAAGTGCCACCTCGGAGTTGGTTGAGGTAGGCAGGATTTCCCTGGGTACTGGTTGTGGGGGGTCGGGAGCAGGTCAGGGTTTTGCCCTCCCTTCTGCTCGAGATCCCCGTGTACAACTGGTGGGCCACTGTGTGATACAGAATGCTGGACTAGATGGGCTGAGGTCCGATTCAGCATGGCTCTTCTTATGTTCTTATGTTCTTACTAGTCACCATCTGCTCACACATTGAAAACCATAACAATCATATGTGAGAAGCTAGAGCTTAAGCAGTCCGATGGAATTTTCTAAATCTGCACCCCAAAAAACTCCAAAACAGGCCTAAAAACTAAGAATCTTGTTTCTGGTTGGACTGTGTAATGGACTATGGATAGAATTATAACACTATGTAATCAAATGTGAAACATTTTCTGTTTCTGGCTTGAAAGTGTTACTCCCTGTTTAACTGTGCGATACTTACTTTGAAAGTAGTTATTATACTCCAGAAATGTCGTTTTTGTGGTTGCCACAAACTAGGTTGAATTGATTGAGATTCTCTGAGATATTCATTGAAAAACGAGAGCAAAATGAGCTGCGATTAAATATAGTTAACCTGGCAGTTAACCCTAACCTTGACAGCCACCTCTCCACAAAAGTCAACATTGACACTGAAATACAACACTGCCCGAGCTGTGAAAGTGCAGCATTTTTCTGAGTGTTTGTGGATCGGGACATCCTTAGGGAGACCAAATCTAATCTTTAAAAACAGTGTCATAGATACCGAGAACTGGGGAGCCCTGGTCCTTGAGCGCTCTAACTGGAGGTCAGCTGTGACCAGCAGTGCTGCAGAATTTGAAGAGGCACAAATTTTATTTATTATTTCGATTTTATACCACCCTTCCCACATAAATAATATAATCACAACAGAAATTTAAAAACATAGTAAAAACGATAAGGAGAGAATATGGAGCTAACAGCCTCTAAAGGTTAAACGCCTGTCGGAAGAGGTTGGTCTTGCAGGCCTTCCGAAAGGCCTGAAGATCAGTTATTGCATGAGCCTCCTCCGGCAAACCGTTCCAAAGGTTAGGCTCTGCTACAGAAAAAGTACGCTGTCGCGTGGATGACAAGCGGCAGGCCCTAATCGGCGGTACTTCCAACAGATTTTGGTCCATGGACTGAAGTGGTCTCTGGGGGATGTGCCGGGAAAGGCGGTCCTTCAGGTACACTGGCCCCAGACCATGCAAGGCCTTAAAGGTTAACACCAACACTTTGAAAAGCAATCCGGTACTCGATGGGAAGCCAGTGCAACCGCTGTAGGACTGGTGTGATGTGACACGTCAGTGGCACTCCAGCCAGCAGTCGGGCCGCAGCGTTTTGCACTAGCTTAAGTTTCCGGATCACTGACAAAGGAAGGCCAATGTAAAGGGCGTAATAGTAGTCTAGTCTCGAGATGACCGTGGCCTGGATTACCGTAGTTAGGTTGCCACTGGAGAGGTAGAGTGCCAGCCGCCTTGCCTGGCACAGGTGGAAAAATGCTGCTCTGCTCACGGTGGAGACCTGAGCTTCCATTGTCAGCAGTGGGTCCAATTGGACCCCCAGGCTTTTCACCAGGGCCGACGGCCTAACTGCCTCACTGTCCATAGTTGGCAGCCGGAGCTCTCCCCCCCCCCCCGCTGCCCCCAGGGCAACCCAGGAGGGTGAAAGGGAGAAACGTGCTAAGAGGAAGGTGCATTGAGCCAACCCTGACTGGGACTGCCTTCCACCTGGAAACCGATGTCCTCACTGCGGGAGAACAGCCACCTATGTATCTACTGCCAAGACACTACACTTGGAGGACCATCATGCTCGGGCTACCAGGGATTGAAGAAGAAGAGGAAGAAGAGCAAAATGTGCTGCAGGATGCCCAAGCAAAAACAAAGTTTTAGCAATTTAATACACTTTCCCCATGTTTTTATGATAGAACCAAATAGAAAATGGCATTAATAACACAGGAAGAAAAATCATATTTACAGTGTAATACAGTGTTTCCCAACCTTTTTTGAGCTGTGGCACATTTTTTACATTTGCAAAATGCTGGGGCACACCACCAACCAAAATGACACAAAATGACACTCTAACACAGTAATACATATAGTTAATATGTTTTAAAAATGTATTTATACACTCAGTGTGAAACCTGGGCCTAGTTTCGATGAACACAACATAGATATCCTGGCAGGAATGGCAGAAAGACACAAACTTCCCACACAGAACTCCCATAACCAAGAGAAAATACTATAAAAGTTTGGTGGGCATTGGCCTTGAGTTTTGGAGTTGTAGTTCACCTATATCCAGAGAGCACTGTGGACTCAAACAATGTTGGATCAGGACCAAACTTGGCATGAATACTCAATATGCCCAAATATGAATGCAGATTGAGTTCAGGGGAAATAGACCTTGATATTTGGGAATTACAGTTTCTGGGATTTATAGTTCCCCTACAATCAAAGAGCATTCTGAACTCCACCAATGATAGAACTGGGCCAAACTTCCCACACAGAACACCACGAGGCAAGAGGAGGTCTCTACTTGGGGAAAGGGAGGTGGGCCTTCCCAATGCATGGAGAGGGAGAGACCAAGTAGACAACGGGTGGGGAGGGGGGTGTTTGTAATTTGTGACTTTATCGAGGTAGGTTTCTTAGGGTTTTTATACTTCAACACACTAGACTCCCCCCCCCCCCCTTCCTGGAGGTTCCAATTTCCCACAGCACACCTGATGATCACTCACGGCACACTGGTTGGGAAACACTGGCGTAATAGTTCTAACGACACACCTGCTTCTTTGTTAAATGTGGAGGTGCAAATCATGCTTGTAAACAGACTCTGGATTCCAATAAAAACCTGGACTCTGGATCCAATCTGTTCCTCTCGAGGGAAGGTGGGCACAATCCTTTGGGTTACCGTTCTATCAACTTCCTTGTCTGCAAAGCAAATGAGCAAGGCCTGCATTGCTCTCTGCCCTTTCGGAAGATGCCAAGGCAAAGGCTGCTCCCACTGACTTTCTCCTTTTCTCTCTCAGACCCGCTGCCCAACACGGTCCTGGCTGGCGTGCTGCAGAGCCTTTACGCCCCCGAGACGCTCTTCTGCCTGGAATCCAAGCTCTTCATGGGATCGGGCCTGAGGCCACAGTGGGCTTTGCCACCTTTGGAGATGGCTTCTTCTCCTGTGTTTCTGAGCCACTGAAGTGGATACAGCTGACTTATAAGACGTCCCTGAACACGGAGAGATGGGGAACATCACTCACTTGCAGCGGAAACTTTTCTTAGCTTCACCCAGGAAAAATGGAAACTCAGACAAGGAGTAGACAATACATTACACCAGTTGTGCACCCCTTAAGCGAGGCATGGGCAAGCTTGGGCCCTCCAGGTGTTTTGGACTCTAACTCCCACAATTCCTAACTAGCTCTTAGGAATCGTGGGGGTTGAAGTCCAAAACACCTGGAGGGCCCAAGTTTGCCCATGCTCTGCGACCCTCATGTGAAGGACACAAAAATACCAATCTTGCCACCCCAAAAATGGCAGTGCGACTATTATGCGATGAAATACAGTTAATCTGCCAGTTAACTTGCTTCAAGTCTGACTGTTGGGAATCGTGGGATTTGAAGTCCAAAACACGTGGAAGCTCAACGTTTTCCTATGCTCTGCGACACAAAAATACCAATCTTGTCATCCCAAACAATGCCGGTGTGACTATTATGTGATGAAATACAGTTAATATGTCATTTAACTTGCTCTGTGTCCTGTTGGGAATTGTGGGAGTTCAAGTCCAAAACACCCGAAGGCCCCAAGTTTGCCCGTGCTCTGTGACCTTTATGGGAGGAATATAACAATACCAAGCTTGCCACCCAAAAAATGCCGGTGCGACTATTATGTGATGAAATACAGTTAGTCTGTCAGTTACCTTGCTTCGTGTCCAACTGTTAGGAATTGTGGGGGCTGAAATCCAAAACACCCAGAGGGCCGAAGATTGCCCATGCCTGCCTACACTTCCCGCCATAGATGCATTGTATCATTTCCCTTAACCAAAAACTCAAAAGGGGTGAACACCCCATAGTCCCTGGAGGGCCGTGACTACTGTTTTTGTTTTGCAGCATTGGGAGAAGCCCATGCCTGCCTACACTTCCCGCCAGATGCATTGTATTTTGCCTGCATTTCAAACACTCTGATAGGGAATCTAACTTCAGATGGGTGATCTTGGCAACCCCAAGTCACATCATCAACCAGAACTGAGAAACCATGAGATGAAAATGAGTTTCCCAGGTTAAGATACTGCCAGAAACATTTCCATGTATAGTGTCATGAAACTGCTGAGAATGTGACTACTGTTTTTGTTTCAGCATTGGTTGGACTGATTTTGGAATGATGGAACTGCGATGCAACCCTGTCTGGAAGGCCACATAACCCTTGAGGATAAAGTACCACCAGTCCATGTTTTGTTTCAGATGGGATGTGAAATAAAATACTTGCATGCAGCACTATCAAACACTCTGATCTGGGGAAACTTCATTAGCACAATGATGTAGGTCAATTATGAGGAAATAATGTCTCGACATCTTAGAAAAGCATCATCAACCAGGGTTGAGATGAAGCCGGTTAAGATACTGCCAGAAACATTTCCATGTATAGAGTTGTGTCTTGATAATATAGGAAAAATATGAAACTGGAATGGAGCCAATCGGTTGAACTTTATTTTCGTGGATAGCGAATCCAATGGAAGTCAATGGGGGACCCCGTATCCGCGGTCTAAACGTGCGGGGATCCCCCCTCCCCCAGACACTAGAAATGGCATCCGGGGCAGGCTGGCAGCTTTCTGCCGACTGAAAAGGTTTATTTTCTTTGTTTGAAATAGTGAGGCAGAAAGAGATACAAAAGCATTGCAGAGGGAAAACGAATGTTGCTACTTTGAAAAGGTGCTTTCTCTGTGGAAATGGCTACAATGTTTGAGGAGGATAGTACACAGGCAGAGGCAGATGGAGGAGGAAAAGGCTATTTTGCTGCCTATGCGATTGGGCCAAGAGAGGAAAAAGTGGCCCCAGGGAACTGTGGAACTCCCTGCTGCAGGTTTCTAATTAGCTTCAGTCTACCTCGACACCATGTCCAGTGTGAAGGTTGCATTTCATGTGGACAGAACTTTGAATTTAATATAATGTTATATTATTATGTCTCTCTCGGCATTACTTCGCAAACGAAGATTCAGGAAGGACTCACCCCACGCTTTTTACAAGCGCGTTGATGACTAAAAAGGCCTATCTCAGATTGGCAAGTTCAGTTGCAGAAAGCACAGCAGAAAGTCTCCTTGGGTGATGTTGTTTTCAAGTTGTGGTTCTTTCTGCGTTGTCGTTTCTCTTCGAGACTTATTCGCCGTGTCTTCTCGAAAGATTATTTACTAATATTAAATAAGATTTTATTTTTTCTTAGCAGGCCTATCACTTAACCCAAGCATGGGTAAACTTGGGCCTTCCAGATGTTTTGGACTACAACTCCCATAATTCCTAACAGCCTCAGGCCCCCTCCTTTGTATGTAAACAAAAGGGGTCTGAGGCTGTTAGGAATTATGGGAGTTGGAGTCCAAAACACCTGGAATGTCCAAGTTTTCCAATACCTAATCTACATATATGCAAATGCAGGCATTCCAAAGCCCCATAGACTTCCAATTCTCCCATTCTTCCAACTTTTCTATTTATTTTTCCAGGGTGTGTTGCACTGATTTGCCCTCAACCCATATTTTCAGGTTCATCACAGCATTTCTGGGGTGTTTTTTAATTATTATTTCTCTGCCATATATACTGTGTGTTGTTGAGTCATTTCTGGGAAGCCTCCAGTCCTTTCCCAGAAAGTGAAAGCAAAAGTAGGAATCCTCCAGCCGCCAGAGTGCGCATGCGCTGGAAAGCCCCAGTCGCTCTTTCTCCTCGCTTGCGGAGAAACATCTTCCCGGATACTAGTGACGCGGGAGAAAGGAATTATTCCCATTGGCGGAGACTGCAAAGTTTTAGGCGTGGGTCTGGCTTGTCCAAGTTCAGTCGCAGTTGGGCTAATCTGAATTGCAGACAGGTCTTGAGCAAGAAGGATAATATAGTTGGTCTTTTTCAAGGCTAAAGCCATGGCCAGGGACCTCCTCCTGTCCTGTTTCGCCTTCCTGCTCTGCGTTGCCTGCCTGGAAGCCATCCAAAGTAAGACTTTCCTAAAACTTCTCAAACTTTAGTTCTTGACTTCCTGTTTCTCAATTTATGGAATTTTATTTATTTGTTGTGGGGTTATTTTGCCATAAGGCCTTGGGTTTGATCATCTCCTTAAAGCTCCAGTTCTTTACTCTCTCCAGCAGACCAATCATGGGGGCACCCACACTTTATAGTTAACACAGTTTGATACCGCTTTAACAGTTGTGGCTCAGTGCTATGGAATCTTAGAGCAGTGTTTCCCAACCTTTTTTGAGCCGCGGCACTTTTTTTACATTGACAAAATCCTGGGGCACACCACCAACCAAAATGACACAAAATGACACTCTAACACAGTAATACATATAGTTAATAGGTTTTTAAATGTATTTATACACTCAGTGTGAAACCTGGGCCTGTTTCGATGAACACAACATAGATATCCTGGCAGGAATGGCAGAAAGACACAAACTTCCCACACAGAACTCCCATAACCAAGAGAAATTACTATAAGAGTTTGGTGGGCATTGACCTTGAGTTTTGGAATTGTAGTTCACCTATATCCAGAGAGCGCTGTGGACTGAAACAATGTTGGATCAGGACCAAACTTGGCATGAATACTCAATATGCCCAAATGTGAACACAGATGGAGTTTGGGGAAAATAGACCTTGACATTTGGGAGTTACAGTTCCTGGGATTTATAGTTGACACACAATCAAAGAGCATCCTGAACTCTTGCAACAATGGAATTGAACCAAACTTGGCATATTGAAGTCTCATTACCAACAGAAAGTACTGAAAGGGTTTGCTTGGGAATTGACCTTGAGTTTGGAAGTTGTAGTTCACCTACACCCAGAGAGCACTGTGGACTCAAACAATGTCATGTTATGTTGTTGTTTGTTTTCTATCCAGAATCACAATGTTGGAAGGAGGCTCACCACTTTAAGGTCCCTAAAACAGGCATGGGAAAACTTCGACCCTCTGGGCGCTTTGGACTTCAACTCCCACCATTGCTAACAGCCTGAGGCCCTTTCCTGCTTAATTGGCTGAGGGGGACAAAAGGAAAAGGGCCTGAGGCTGCTAGGAATGGTGGGAGTTGGAGTCCAAAACACCTGGAAGGTCCAAGTTTGCCCATGCCAGCTTTCAACAGAGACCTCTTCCTCCCCCTTCCTTCGCGCCCTTTCTTTCCCCTCCTGCCGAACACTTACTTTTTCTTCTCCACTGCTGCTTCTGCCGCCATTTTGATCTGAGGGGGCAGCGCGAGCGTGTTCAGGAGGGGAGGGGGGAGGGAGGAAGACGTGACCCGTGCGGACGCTACTGCGTAGACTCGCCCCAGAGCAAAGCGAGGCAAAGTGAGCAGAGCGAGGCTGGGAAGAAGGGAGCCCGAGTGGAGAAGAAAAAGTGTTCGGCAGGAGGGGGAAGAAAGGGTACTGGAGGTTCCAATTTCCCACGGCACACCTGATGATCACTCACGGCACACTGGTTGAGAAACACTGTCCTAGAGGTTGTCGTTTTTACATGGCTTTCAGTCTTCTCTGTCCTAACACTACAATTCCCAGATTTTCATAGCAATGAGCCATAAAAGGTTAAAGTGGTATCAAACTGTATTAACTCCACAGAGTAGACGTATCGTACGATTCCCCATGAGTTAGTAAACTCGTGGAGAATCTTCTCCTGATGACTTTTTTGAGGCCCCTAATACACTGCCATTTAAAATCCAGATTATCTGCTTTGAACTGGATTTTATGGCACTGTAGACTCATATAATCCGGTTCAAAGCAGATAATCTGGATTCAGAAACTGGATTACATGGCAGTGGAGATCCAGCCTGAGAGCCAAAGGCCCATTCTCATTCTACATTGCCATATGGAATCCAGATTATCTGCTTTGAACTGGATTATCTGGCAGTGGAGACTCATATAATCTGGTTCAAAGCAGATAATCTGGATTCAGAAACTGGATTATAATGCAGTGGAGATCCAGCCTGAGAGCCTAAGTCCCCTTCTACACTGCCATATGAAATCCAGATTATCTGCTTTGAACTGGGTTACATAGCAGTGGAGACTCGTATAATCCGATTCAAAGCAGATAATCTGGATTCAGAAACTGGATTATAATGCAGTGGAGGTTCAGCCTGGGAGCCTAAGGCCCCTTCTACACTGCCATATGAAATCCAGATTATCTGCTTTGAATTGGATTATATGGCAATGTAGACTCATATAATCCAGTTCAAATCAGATAATCTGGATTATGCGCTCTGATAATCTGGATTATATAGCACTGTAGAAGTGGCCTGGGACTCTTCAACAGACCGGGACCAACTTCCATAATTCTCAACAGCTGGTTGAAGTCCAAAACACCTGGAGGGCCGAAGTTGGCCCATGCCTGCATTCAATACTTACAGTTGGATCTACCAGTTGCCATCTTCTCTCCTATAGACAATCACCATAAGGACAGCTAATTAGAGTTGATGCGGTCCACCCAAGGCGATTTTCTACATCTGCCTCCCAAATAATCCCAGATTAAATATGTCTGAAAAACCAAGACACCAAGAAATATTATTTGTTGTTGTTGAGAGGTGAAATGTGTTAGGGCTTGGTGTCTTTACAGAATTGGAGGACTTTGAAAGATTGTGTTCTTGGTATTTGGAGGGAAAACTCTTGTCTGTTGGAGGCAATTGTGAATGTTGCAGTTGGCTACCTCGATCAGCATTGAATAGCCGTGCAGCCATTAAATTCCAATCAAGGTGGCCAATTGGGACATCCACACTTGCCTCGAGCAGACAAGAGTCCTTTCTCCCACCCTAGACATCATTCCACAGATACATAAAGCGCACTTGCCTAGTTTCCAACAGACCCCTGGGGATGCCTGTCATAGGTGTGGGTGAAACGTCAGGAGAGAATGCTTCTGGAACATGGCTGTACAGCCCGGAAAACACATCTGAGACCCTTTGGCTTTGAGATATAGAGGACTTCCTGTAAACAATGAGAAGAGAAAAACAGTTCTTAGTCAGATGTATAGGAATACCAGGACTGTTGGGGTTTTCTGATAGGAATATATATATAGATAGATATATAGATATATAGATATATATACTGTAATTATTATTATAATTATAATATACATATTATAGATATTATATATATATTATATATATATATATATAATATATATATATATTCTATATATATATATATATATATATATATATATATATATATTAAAAAACTAGGCAGAGGCCCGTGGCAAAAGTTGGGAAGTCCCTGGAAATAAGCCTCTCTCTCTCTCTCTCTCTCTCTCTCTCTCTCTCTCTCGTTTTAGTTTAGTAAACTTCTGGAGAGGGAACAAAATGGAGTCACAGATGGAAATCTAATGCTGCTGCGTATACTTTCTCTTTCCTTTTCTCCCAGTGACTACGCAGTAGACAAAAAGTCATAGCTTCTTTGGCTCCTTCTAAACTGCCATATAATCCTGATTATCAAAGTGGGAAACCCACAGTCTCTGCTTTGAACTGGATTATATGTGCCTATGTGGCCATATAATCCAGTTCAAAGCAGATATTCTGGATTTTATATGGCAGTGTAGAAGGGACCTTTGCAGAAAGTGTAATTGAAATCCATTCTTATGTAATCTTCCTTCCGGAGGGGCAGACAACCAGCTCTACGCAAATATGAATTTTGAGGTTTTCAGTACAGCTGCGTCAATCATTTTAAACGGGTCAACCCTGCTTCACAGGTCAAGGAGAGTGTGGGCTCAATTTGTACTGCTTTCTGAAGGTATCCATTGGCCACATTGGGTTTGGACAACTAGAAACAAAACTCAGGTTCAGACACTCCATTCTGCGAAATAACTTCCTGAAAACATCAGTTTTAGATCTCAGGATATACAGATAAACACAACATATGTGCAGGACCTTGTGTATACATTTACGTGCCGTGAAGAAAAAGGATTTGCAACTTGTAGAGAAAAGTTCCCACACTGTTTGTATTTTGGGAGATTATCTACATTGAGCCCCTGGTGGTGCAGTGGGTTAAACTGCTGAGCTGCTGAACCTGCTGACCGAAAGGTTGGCAGTTAAGATCCGGGGAGCAGGGTGAGCTACTGCTGTTAGACCCAGCTGCTACCAACCTAGCAGTTTGAAAACATGCAAATAGGTACTGCTCCTGCAGGAAGGTAATGGCACTCCATGCAGTCATGCTGGCCACATGACCTTGGAGGTGTCTACGGACAACATCAGCTCTTCGTCTTAGAAATGGAGATGAGCACCACCCACAGAGTTGGACACGACTAGACTTAATGTAAAGGGGAAACATTTACCTACACTGACTATTTGATGCAGTTCAGATTGCAGCTGCTAAACCACAAACTCCCACAAAAGAGCTGTTAATATTATTTTTATTTTTACAGCCCCCCGGGGGGTGGGTGGGACGGGGGACTCAGAGTGGCTTACAAGGCAGCAATTCAATGCCACAGTATACAATATAAAACCATAAGAACACACATCATTAAAACAGTACCAATTAAATTAAAACAAATAATCAACAATCCATTAAGTTAAAACAGTATTCCGCCCACAGACCTAGATTCGTAAAACAGTAAGCCATATCCTCATCTATCAACTTGCCTATCCAATTCCAGTCCAAGGTGCTGCATTGTGCTCTTGTGCAAAGGCCTGGTCCCATAACCAAGATTTGACTTTTTTCCTAAATACTAGGCTACCCTTGAAGACGGCCGGAAATTACAACTTGTCCAGCAATCAGCAGCCAGATTAATAACTGGGGCAGGTTACAGGGAGCGCTCAACCCCCCTGTTTAAAGAGCTTCACTGGCTGCCATTTATTTTCCGGTCCCAATTCAAGGTGCAGGTGATCACCTATAAAGCCTTCAACGGTTCGGGACCCGCCTACCTTTGTGACCGGATCTCCCTCCATGAACCAGCTCGAACCCTCCGCTCCTCGAGGGAGGCCCTCCTGTCGCCCTTGCCAGTCTCACAGACTCGGCTAATGGGCTTCTCCTCTGTGGCCCCCCGACTCTGGAATTCCTTGCCTGGAGAGATTAGGAAAGCTCCCACTTTGGAGACCTTCAAAAACAACTGAAAACCTGGCTTTTCTGCTGTGCCTTCGGAGAGTAGTTATTTAAGCTCTATGACTGTTTCCCCTCAATGCCCCCCCCCCCCGTGCTTGGATTCCCTCCCCCCTCCCCTGTAAATGATGTTCTTTTCTTGTAAGGATGATACTCTGCTTATCTCACCCTGTGATTTTAACATTTTATATCTTGCCTGTGGCCCGCCCTGTCTCTGTTGATTTTCATACAGTGTTGTAGAATGCTTTTATTTATATGTATGTATTTTTGTTGTGTTTATTGCTGATGTTTTGATTTTATTTTATTGTTATTTGTTGTTTGGGCTTGGCCTCATGTGAGCCGCCCCGAGTCCTCATTGGGGAGATGGGCGCGGGTTATAAATAACGTTTGTTATTATTATTATTATTATTACTATTATTATTATAGGAGGGATGGGGTCCATCGTATTTCGCTTAGAAGCGCATTCCACAGGCGGGGAGCCACAACCGAAAAGGCCCTGTCTCGTCCAGGCCCGGATCACCCATAGGCCACACTAGGCCATGGCCTAGGGGTGCAGCCGAGGGGGGGTGGTGGAAGATCTGGACCCCCCCCCTTTTAAAAAAGTCAATCTTAGGACGCTTCTGGGAGCGGGGCTTCCCTTCCTCCTCCTCTGTGACGCGCCTGACTTTTTTGACTCAAAAAAGTCGGCCGCATGGCGAGGAGGAAGAGGAAGGCTCGCCCACGGGGGCGGGGCTTCCCTTCCTCCTCCGCGATGCAGGGGCGGGGCTTCCCTTAGTCCTTCTTCGCGACGCGCCCGGCTTCCTTGAGGAAGGAAGGGAAGGCTCGCCCCCGGGGTGCACGGAGGAAGAAGGAGGCGTGCGGAGCCGCGAGGAGGAGGAGGTGTGTGTGTGTGTGTGTGCGCGTTCGGTAGAGTTTGGTTTGGGGGCGTAATTCCAAAGTGTGGCCTAGGGTGCCAAAATTTGTTAATCCGGGCCTGCTCTCGTCCCCACCAGCCACATTTGAGACATTAGAGGGAGCAAAATAGAAGCAGGTCTCAAGCTTTAAATATCTTGGTGTTACCCTCCATAGCAGCAACAGCAGGAAAGCCCACGCAGAGTGTACAGGAGAGATAGCACAAAAGAGTTCATCTGCTATCTTAAGATATCTCAGGACGGGAGGAGTTCACTTTATACCGGCGGCACTTAAACTTTCTGAAGCAAAATCAGTCGCACAAATGCTGTATGGAGCCCAGCTTGGACCCTTCTCAAATTATGCCCCACTAGAGCGTGTCCAATCGAAATTCCTAAGAGCGGCTCTACAGGCTCCCAGATGTGTCCCTAACGCTACCCTGCGATTGGAGACAGGCTTTGTGAAAGTGGAAGCGAGAATATGGACAGCTATTCTCAATTACTGGCTACACCTATGCTTCTCCCCATGTGATCTTGCCCCCCTCATCATGAGAGACGACTTCCAGTCCACATGGATTAAAACAGTAGCAGCAAAGATCGCAACGCTAGGTTTCTCCCAAGGACAATTGCTAAGCATGAGATGGGACCAAGCCAAGGATCTCATTAAGCAACGGATCCTGGACATAGAGCGCCAATCCGACCTAGCCTGTTCCCCAGCCTTCATTGTTAGGGAAGCCACTAGATACCTCACTGCCCCCATGGCATACCTAACAGACCTGGAGGTGCCCAAACACCAAAGGGCTTTTACCCTGGCAAGATGCCATGCCCTCCCATCGGCTGTATTGGTGGGGAGGTATCCGAAGACCCCCTTCAAGCAGAGACTATGCCCCTGTGGGTCTGGTCATGTGGAAACAACTGAGCACGTGCTTCTTCAATGCATGTTCTACAGAGATCTTAGATCCAATCTCATTGGGCCATGGCTTTTAAAATACCCGGGGTGCAGTGAAAAATATTATTCCACCCTGCTGCTTTTGGACTCTAACACTACAATAACTTACAGTGTTGCTAAGTTCTGTGCTGCTGCACTTAAAATCAGACGGAGGATGATTGACACCGTAAGGCAACACCCTGCTGGGAATGCAGTTAGAGCAACATGTTACAGCTGAAATGCTACTAGACTCGCAGTGTGCCCCTCCCTTCCCCTTTTGTGCCCCCCACCAGTGTTTTCGACCTCTCCCATCAATCTCTCCCCTCCCCCTTCGGTTCCTGTTATAATATCCTGTCTTCTGAAATATATTTTTATACTGATTTCTAATCTAATTTTAAATAACTGCTTACTGGGGAGTTGTCCTTCCCCTCTCAGGGCGCTTGTGCCCGCTTTGTGCTGGTCAGTGACCATAATAAAGTTTTGTTGTTGTTGTTGTTGGAGGGAGCGAGAACAGGGATGATCTTAAATTATGAGGTGCGACATAGAGCCAGGTGCGTTCGGACAAGTAAACTGGGCCAGAGCCATATAGAGCTGTATAGGTCAAAGCCAGCACTTTGAATTGAGCTCGGAAGTGGACAGGCAGCCAGTGAAGCTGGCACAACAGGAGGGTGGTATGTTCCCTGTATGTAGCTCAAGCCCGGATTAGCTTCTTTTGGCACCCTAGGCCAAAAGAAGCCCTGCCCCCAGGCCGGGGAAGCCCTGCCCTCAGGCCAGGGAAGGAACATGGCGGAGGAGGCAGGGAGGCATCCTCCTGCTGCGCGCGCATGCATGCATGCCCGCCAGCGGCCCTGGCAGGGCGGGGCTCCTCCTCGCACCCTCCTTCCTTTACAAGGGGGTGGGCGATGGGGAGGGGAGGGCGCCATTGCCTCCTCCCCTGCCCCCTCGCAGTGCTCCCCCCGCCCTCTCACGAGGTATGATGACTCTCTCTCTCCCGAGGTATGATGACTCTCTCTCTCAGGAGAGGAGAGGGGGAGAGCGTTGCGAGGGGGCGGTTAAAAAATTTTTTTTTAAATTGTGCTTGATCTGCCGCCCCCTAGGCCTATGCCCATAGGCCATGGCCTAGGGTGGCCTTATGGGTAATCCGGGCCTGATGTAGCTCCTGTTAGTAATCTGCCTCATTGCGCCGTGGTTTGTGCAGTCACCATCTAGGTCTTAGACTGGTTCCTGTGTAATCATGTGCACAGCAAAACCACTTTCTTCTATGCCAGTTTGAAATGGCAATGATGGCTCAGTGTCGATGGGGCCTAGAATTCTAGAGCTTTTCGGATATAATATCTGGGTCGCGAAACCGGGCAGTGTCTGGTGAATGGCAAAGGCGAACTCATGTGAGATGACACTTTGTCTTCTGTGACTTCTTTGTTCTTGCAGAGACTCCCAATGTGCAAGTGTATTCCCGCTATCCTATGGTGAAAGGGAAGGAAAACATTCTCCATTGCTATGTGGAGAATTTTCATCCTCCCAAAATTCATATAACTCTCCTGAAGGATGGTGTCCCGATGAAGAATGTGGAGCAGTCTGACCTTTCCTTTAAGGATGACTGGACCTTTGAGCGCCTGGTCCATGCTAAAGTCATTCCTGATGGGTATTCAGAGTATACCTGCAAAGTGGAGCACATCACCCTGCGCACCCCAAAGATCGTCAAATGGGGTGAGTACTTGGTGCCTTTGCTCTTCTTGTCACTCTCTTTGCACTCCTTTCTTTTCCCCAGAACCAGTTGTGCTTTTTATTTGCGCCTTTCAGGAAAACACCCTGACCTTGTTAGAAGTCATAACTTTTTGAAAAATGACAGCATAACCGCTTGGTAAAAAGCATGACCTGTTAAGGGTCATAACCTTTTGGGGAAATGGCGTTTATGCAAGGCAGTTAGGTTTTTCAACTGTTAAACTGATATCCTAAATATGTCTTTGAACAGTTAGGGACAAAGATATGCCTATGCATAAAACACACAGATACACACACAGAAGAGTTTCAGGCGTGTTCTTTAGTTGCCCAAAAAATCTACTCTCCCTTAAAATATATTTGCCTTTAAGTCATACTCTCAAGAGACAAAAGTAAGCAGACTTCTTTAAAAGTAACATAGTTGGTTTTCTCACAAACTTCATGTATTCCATATAGTTTGCGTATCAATCCAATTACAGATAGGATTTGAAGCAGGCCCGGATCAGGCCCTTTTGCCGCCCTAGGCCAAAAGGGCCATCTGTCGCCGCCCCCGCCCCCGGCTCTGCCCCGGCTCCGCCCTGCCCCTCGCTGGCGAGGAGGAGGAAAGCCCCACCCCCAGCTCTGACCCCGGCTCCGCCCCCAGCTCTGCCGGCGCGAGGAGGAGGAACTAAAGCCCCACCTCCGGAGCCTCCCCACGGCTCCTCCCTCCCTCCTAAAGCCACCATGCCGGCAAGAAGGTGGGGGCGGAGCTGGGGTGGGGGCAGAGCCTTTGGAGTGAGCAAAGGGGGGGGGCCGCACGCATGCGCACTTAATTTTTCAAATATTTTTTTGAATATTTTTTCGAATTTTTTCCCCAAATTTTTAAAAACATTTTTGGGGGGGTCTGGACCTGCTGCCCCCCCATGGGTGCCGCCCTAGGCCTTGGCCTAGGGTGGCCTTATGGGTAACCGTGCCTGATTTGAAGTAGCTTCTCTGTGTAGGTAACACAGGGCATCTTTCTCATAATCTAAAGCAGTGGTTCCCAAAGTGGGCGGTACTGCCCCCTGGTGGGCGGTGGGGCGATCCAAGGGGGTGCTGGGAGGCTCAGGAGAATTTGGGGGGCACTGAATCCCTGTAAGGGGGCAGTGGCGTGAGCCAGGCTTGCTTGCCACTTGCAGGCTCGCGTACTTGCGAGGACGTCCCCATTGGAAGAAAGAGGCGATACACAGGACTGCGCCATGGGCGGTGTTGATGAGAGGAAGGTTGCCATGGAAACTGCGGCGTCAACCCCGCAGTCCTATGTATCGCCTCTTTCTTCCAATGGGGACATCCTCGCAAGCATGCCTTGCTGGGCCCAGACGGGGCGAGCGGGAGGCACTTTTCAAGGTAAGCCTCGCTTGTCCAGTGCCGGCCCCTTCTTTTTTCAGTGCCATAAAAACAACATGCAATTAAAATAACATTTAAATTAAAAATAAAACACATTAAAACATTTAATTTTACGAAAAAGGTGGAAACATAAATACGTATATCTTTCTGTTTAATTGCTATTAAAAAATTTAAAAAGAATTTCTAGGGGGGCGGTGAGTAAAAAATTTTCTGGAAAGGGGGCGGTAGGCCAAAAAAGTTTGGGAACCACTGATCTAAAGCATCTCTCTCTTCTGATAATCAAATAGAGTCTTTGTCTAGTCTGAAAGTCCAATGGAGTCTATAAGCATACTGTTCCAACTGAAGTCTAAAGTATACATATCCTGCATTAAAGTCTCTAAGCATATCGTTACAAAATGGAGTCCGAGTCCTGAACAAGCCCAGACCTGATCACAGGATCTGCAACCCCTTCCACAACAAAGAGTTAAAGAAAAACAGCAAGCTAATGCACATACAATACACTAAGCCATCTGAATTACATACATCACAAATAACTATGTTGCTATTTCCAACAAGTGAAGGCTAGAGACTTGGTGAAACTCCCAACTCCCATGATTCCACAGGATAGAGCCATGACAGTTAAAGTGGTGTCAAACTGCATTCATTCTACAGTGTAGATGCACCCAGGCCCGGATTACCCATAAGGCCACCCGAGGCCATGGCCTCGGGCGGCGGAATTCGGGGGGGCGGCCGATTTGGACCCCCCAAAATAATTTTTTTTTAAAAAAAAAGTTCGATCTTTGGCACTTCTGCGCCTGCGCGCAGGGTGCCATAGACTCTCAGAGGCAGTTCCGCTGCCTCTGCGAATCTATGGCGCCCCCTTGCGCGCAAGCGCAAAAGCGCCAATGATTGTCCCTCCCTTCTAAAGCCCTCCCTCCTAAACCCTTCCTCCCAAAGCCACGGCATGCCGGCCGCCTCAGATTTCGCCACTTCTAAGGCGGCCGGCATGTCACAGCCCTGGGAGGGAGGGGCAAACCGCGGGGGAGTTGCTCCCTCACAGCTCGCCCCTCCCTCCCAAGGCTGCGGCATGCCGCCTGCCTCAGAAGTGGCGAAATCTGAGGCGGCCGGCATGTCACAGCCCCGGGAGGAGGGGCGGATCGCGGGGGAGATGCTCCCTCACAGCTCGCCCCTCCCTCCCAAGGCCGCGGCATGCCGCCCGCCTCAGAAGGGCGATTTCGCCACTTCTGAGGAAGCCGGCATGTCACGGCCCCTGTTTAAAGCTGATAACAGAAGTTGATATAGGCAGGAGAAATCAGAAGGCATGGAGGCTGTTAAGATGGTTGAGTAATGATCCCTTGCAAACTAATATTCATGCCAACATAAAGGCAGATCAGATAGTGCATCAACTTCTGAAGAATGGGAAAACCAACCTTGTCACCAAATTAGGAAGGAAAGCAATAGTCAGACATCCATCGGGAAGTAGCATCCTGTAATGAAAGGACGAAGGTGGTGACATCTCCAGCTCATCTTCTGTTCAGATATCACCCAGCAAGCCAGTGCCTTAAATAAAGAAATAGCTTCCTAAGTTCTAGAAATACTCACAGGAACACCTCAGCATGCAGGCCCGGATCAACCCTTTTTGGCACCCTAGGCCACACATTGAAAGCCACGCCCCCGGGCCGATGCTGAGCATGCGTGGCAGCAGCCCTAGGGGCGGGGCTTCCCTCCGCCTCTTCCTCCTCGCTCGCGCCGGCCGCCCCTCCGGAGGGAAGCCGCATCAGAGGGCCTAGGGGCCTATGGCGCTCCGCGTGCAGGCGCAGAAGCGCCCGAAGATCGACCTTTTTTTAAATTTGGGGGGTCCGGATCTGGCGCCCCCCATGGCTGCGCCCCTAGGCCATGGCCTAGGGTGGCCTTATGGATAATCCGGGCCTGTCAGCAAGCGAGAGTCTAAAAATGGCAGGCAAAAACCCAGAACCACAATCAGTGGCTGAGATGGATGAGAGACTCCCTCCTGGGCACACAGAAGACTGGGCGACTTGGAAGGTGCTGAACAGACTGTGCTCAGGCACCACGAGATGCAGAGCCAATCTTAAGAAATGGGGCTATAAAATGGAGTCCACGACATGCGAGTGTGGAGAAAAGCAAACCACAGACCACTGACTACAATGCAGTCTGAGCCCCGCCACATGCACAATGGAGGACCTTCTTACAGCGACACCAGTGGCACTTAAAGTGGCCAGTTTCTGGTCAAAGGAAATTTAGTATAATGCCAACTTTTTAGTTTTATTTGTGGGTTTTTTTTATACACTATAATTGTATTCTCAATTTGCTTTGGACGCGATAAATATATAAATAAAAATGTTTATTTATCAGACATTAAGACATGAAAGAGAAACTAGAGCTCACAAATAAATACTCGAGTGACAACAAGTCTTGTCAGGAAACTGCTTAACCACTTCCTGTTATTTAAGACATGAACAATTAAGCCGTTTGGGTATTTTTCTAGGTAGACGGTTGGACTCTGGAAGAACAGTCATAATCTTGGTGGTTGCAAATATTTAGGCACTGCATTCTAAACTATTAAAGTGTTAAGATAATTTAATCAGCCATGTGTACTGATGCTGTTCTCTTCTACAGAGAACTTCTACTAAGTGGGTGATCCCAGAAGTAAGGTAAGGATATTGGATAAAAGTTCTAAGTTGATGTGAATTGAATGAATGTATGGAAGGAGAAATATTTTACTTTCCTGCCTTCAAAAAAAGGCAGGAAAGTAAAAAAATCACAAGTGTCATTTTGTGTGTGTGTCCTGGCAACCTTTAAACAGACGTGATATCAAAAGGGGACACTTACTTTGATGTGAACTCCTTCATGTAAAGTGTATTGCAGAGTCATAGTTTCCTGTTTTGTACAAAGCAACAAGTTGTCAAATGCTTATAAGAGCTCGGCAGGAAGGATATTAACTTGGTATATCAACAAAAGTAAGCATTAAGAGATCATTGGAAAATGGAAATCTCCATAACCCAAGGCTGCCCGGGAAGTCGATCACGATCGACTGGTCGATCCCAGGACCGAAGGAGGTCAAGCCATGCCGTGCCAAGCCCCTGCCCCCTCACCCTCTGGCTTTAGCGCTACCACAGCTTCTCCAGGCTAGAGGAGGGTAGTGCCAAGCCAGTGGTGGCTAGTTATGCCACCACTGGCTTGGCACTACCCTCCTCTAGCCTGGAGAAGCTGTGGTAGCGCTAAAGCCAGAGGAGGGAGGGGGCGGAGCCAGGCCGTGCAAAGCCCCGCCCCTCCCTCGGCTTCAGCACTACCACAGTTCTCCAGGCTTGAGGAGGGGGTGCCAAGCCAGTAGTGGCTAGCTATGCCACCACTGGCTTGGCACTACCCTCCTCTAGCCTGGAGAAGCTGTGGTAGCGCTAAAGCCAGAGGAGGAGGGGTGGAGCCAGGCCGCACAAAGCCCCGCCCCTCCCGGCTTCAGCGCTACCACAGTTCTTCAGCCTTGCGGAGGGTAGTGCCACGCCAGTAGTGGCTATCTATGCCACCACTGGCTTGGCACTACCCTCCTCTAGCCTGGAGAAGCTGTGGTAGAGCTAAAGCCAGAGGGGGAGGGGCGGAGCCAGGCCACGCCAAGCCCCGCCCCCTCCCCAGCTTCAGCGCTACCACAGCTTCTCAAGGCTTGAGGAGGGTAATACAAAGCCAGTAGTGGCTAGTTATGCCCCCCCGGGCTTGGCACTCCCCTCCTCTAGCCTGGAGAAGCTGTGGTAGCGCTAAAGCCAGAGGAGGGAGGGGGCGGAGCCAGGCCGCACAAAGCCCCGCCCCCACCCCGGCTTCAGCACTACCACAGTTCTTCAGCCTTGAGGAGGGCAGTGCCAAGCCAGAAGTGGCGAGCTATGCCACCACTGGCTTGGCACTACCCTCCTCTAGCCTGGAGAAGCTGTGGTAGCGCTAAAAGCCAGAGGGGCAGAGCCAGGCCGCACAAAGCCCCTCCCCTTGCTCCGCCATGCTTCTCTCTCGGTAGATCTTTCTGACTTGGTTTTATTAGAAGTAGCTCGCATGCTGAAAAAGTGTTTGCACCCCTGCCATAACCTTTTGGAGATTTTATGATCTTTGGTAAGGCAAGTCACAACCTTTTGAAAAATGATGCCATATCCTTTTGGGAAAATGGCATTCATACAAGGCAGCTAAGTTTCTCAGATGTTAAACTGATGTACCTAGGTATGTCTTTGAACTGTGAGAGACAAATGTATGCCAATGCGCAACACACACACATATATATTCAGTAGAATTTCAGAAGTGTTCTTTTAATTGCCCAAAAACTACTCTCCCTTAGAATTAGCCTTTAAATGAGACCTGTGCAAACTTTGGCCCTCAGCTTTTGGAGGGTAGTGCCACAATTCTAACAGCCTACCGGCTGTTAGGAATTGTGGGAGTTGAAGTCCAAAACACCTGGAGGGGCGAAATTTGGCTAGGCCTGATTTAAATCATGCTCTCAAGAGACAAAAATAAGCAGACTTCTTTAAAAATAGCATAGTTGGTTTACTCACAAACTTAATGTATTCAGCACACAGGTACTTTGCTCATCAGTCCGGTTACAGATAGGATTTGAAGTAGTTTCTCTGTGTAGGTAACACAGGCCATCTTTCTTAGAATCAATAGTCCATAGTCAACTATTTGCATCTCTCTGTTCTGAGAGTCAAATAGAGTCTCTGTCTAGTCTGGAGTCTAATGGCTTCTGTACAGCATACCCTTTCTACTAAAGTCCAAAACAAAACGTAGTCTGAGTCCAGAACAAGCCCAGACCTGATCACATGGTCTGTAGCCCCTCCCACGACAAAGAGTTAAAAGAAAAACTGCAAACCAATACACACATATACAATATAGAAAGCAGTCTGAATTATATACATAACAAATAACTTGTGGAGGCTTCAGAAGGTTGCAGAAGCTGAAGCGGAGAGTGCGGCTTACTTAAGACCAACCACCAAGTGAGGACCCTTCCAGACAGCTGTATAAAATCCACATTGAACTGGATTATATGGCAGTGTGGACTCAGATAACCCAGTTCAAAGCAGATATTGTGGATTATCTGCCTTGATATTCTGGGTTATGTGGCTGTATGGAATCGCCCTGAGTTCATATCAGGTGAGATACAAATCAAGGACTTTTAGGTTGCTAACTAAGTCTTTCTCCTTATAGTAAAGGTAAAGGTTTCCCCTTGACATTAAGTCTGGTTGAGTCCGAATCCGGGTCGTGGTGCTAATCTTAATTTCTAAGGTGAAGAGCCAGCGTTGTCCATAGACACCTCCAAGGTCATGTGGCTGGCATGACTGCACAGAGCGCTGTTACCTTCCTCCCGGAGTGGTACCTATTGATCTACTCACATTTGCATGTTTTCGAATTGCTTGTTTGGCAGAATCTGGGGCTAACAGCGGGAGCGCATCCCACTCAAAAATTCAAACCGCAGCTCAGTAGCAAGTTCAGCAGCTCAGCGGTTTAAACTGCTGTGCCACCAGGGCCTCATTTTCTCCCTATAGATTTCAGCAATTAATGTAGTCCTGTTTAGTCCTGAAAATGAAGTCTTGCATTTCTATAATATTTATTCTCATCATAGTGGTTAGGCGTGAAGAGTGATACTTGGTGCAGGGCTGGGAAACCTTTAGTGTTCCAGATATTTTGGAATTAATTTCTCGGGAGCCTTCACCAGGAAAAGATGGTGGGAAGCAAATGCCCGAACATCTGGAGGCAATGTTTCTTTAACCTATTAATAACAAACCTATCATTTGATCCACTGTATAACATGGTTTTCTCTTTTCAAAAGCTTGTGCTTTTCCTTTCCCAGGTCTGAAAAGCTTTGCTTTGAAGCACGCTCCTTGCATCGACGTGCTACTGATGTGTCATCCTTTCCAGTCGATCCTGCATTAGACAAGATTGAAGATTGCATTGAAACTTGCGCTATCATGGCTTGATAGTAACATTCAGATATCGACAAATTTAGCTTTTTAAAAACATATAATTTGCCTAAATTACTATCGGGAAAGCTTGCTTCATTTTCTGGCAGAAATATATACGGAAACAATTTAAGAGATTATGTATGTAAACTTGTTTTACAGATTGGTGACAGATTGTTTCTTGTTTGGCATATCTGAAATGCGAAATGATTGGGAAAACCTAATAAAGGACAGCTTCTAACACTTTACTTGCAATTATTGGTGCCTTTGACCAACAGATTCACTGCACAACCTTATACGCAGGGGACAGTTTTCATATTCATAGCAGGCTGCACTGCCCATTTTGGACTGGAAGTCACTTCGAAGTATGACCTTTGGTTTGTGTTTCCTTTTTCACCTGTTTGGGATGGTAAATGTAAAAACTAATTTTCAAAGCAGTTTACCATTCTGATCAAAATAATGTTCTGGATCTGGGGTGTTTTGGGGGCCATCAAAAGAGGAATAGGGTGCCCACATACAGTATACCCCTGGGTTGCTCAGTGTATTCCTGCTATGCAGAGTTAGTTCTCAGTTTGGACTGGAGACACTTACGTCCTTCCCAACAGATTTGTACAACATGAAGAATAATACCAAGGTAAAGTTAAATGTTTCCCCTTGACAATAAGTCTAGTCATGTCCAATCCTGGGGGTGGTGCTCATCTCAATTTCTAAGCCAAAGAGCCAGTGTTGTCTGTAGACGCCTCCAAGGTCATGTGGCTGGCATGACTGCATGAAGTACCATTACCTTCACGCATTGATCTACTCACATTTGCATGTTTTTGAAATGCTAGGTTGATAGAAGGTGGGGCTAGTGACAGGAGCTCAACCTGCTCCACAGATTCAAACTGCTGACTTTTCGAACCGCAAGTTCAGCAGCTCAGTGGTTTAACCTGCTGCGCCACCTGGGGCTCCATTTATTTATTTATTTACTTTATTTATATTCTGCTCTTCTCACCCCGAAGGGGACCCAGAACGGATTACAGTACACATACTTAGCAGACAATCCCTGCTATTTCAACTTACAACATATAGACAAACAGAGGCAAACTCTGGCCACCAGGGGGAGCTGACGCACTCCTCGTCTCTCAGCATTCCCAGCATCCCTTGTTGTTCCTTCCGCATTCCTCAGCGTTTTCTGGAGTTCTT
This sequence comes from Anolis apletophallus, assembly GCA_030556195.1. NCBI lineage: Eukaryota > Metazoa > Chordata > Lepidosauria > Squamata > Anolidae > Anolis > Anolis apletophallus. The sequence goes on from JARBWK010000015.1 coordinate 30,368,799, forward strand.
TAATGACCTCTTATTCAGCCAAAATTTGCCTCCCCACTTAATGTGGTACCTTTATCTCCTACTTGACAGATGCAACTTTCGGGCTGCAAAGGTCAACACAGGCTACACTTAAAGGTCAAGCACCCATCTCGACCTGGGCAGGCCTCGAACTCATGACCTACTGGTCAGATCTTATGCAGCTGACACTTAGCCAGCTGCGCCACATTCCCGGTGCAAATAATAAACAAATTGCTCACTCGGAGCTGTGATCCATATGTTGCATACATACCCCCCTCTATATGTATCTCAATATTTGTTTTTTATCACTGCTGCTGAGTGATACTACATTTTAAAAATAAACAAATAATAGTATTAAATAAAACTTCATTGGAGATCTATGGATGTGACTGACACTGGCGCAATTAGCCAAATGTAAGTACCAGTTGCTGTGGGGGAAGAGGGTTGGCAATGAAAATGGCTCAAGGTTGCTTCAGATATCATCTTCTGTTACAGTGAGGAACCCATTCCTGTACTAGATGTCCCCTTGATCTGATCCAGCAGAGAAATTAACTTTGTGTTCTTTGATTTTGGCAATTTCTCGGTGATCTGCTGCCCACTCGTTTGCTTTGCTCTCAGGAGAAACTCACAGCTTGCATCTCACTACCAAAGGTGTTTATTCCATGTTTGCAGCTGAGATCTGAAAATCTTATGAATTTATTGCTTTGACGGTTTTACCTTGAAATATTCTGTATGCACCGGCTCCAGACAGCTTTGGACAGCTGTCAGGGTACCTCTAAGTTGGCAATGGAAGACCCAATTCTAGCACATAACCTGGTTTGAAATGGGCCTTAAGCTCCAGATTGCTAGTGTTGGGGATTATAAGAGGCCCCGGTGGCGCTGTGGGTTAAACTGCTGAGCTTCTGAACCTGCTGACTGAAAGGTCGGCGGTTCACATCTGGGGAGCGGGGTGAACTCCCGCTGTTTGCTCCAGCTTTTGCCAACCTAACAGTTCAAAAACATGCAAATGTGAATAGGTCAATAGGTACCACTCCGGTGGGAAGATAACAGCACTCCATGCAGTCGTGCTGACTGCATGTCTTGGAGGTGTCTACGGACAACAGGGGCTCTTCAGTTTAGAAATGGAGATGAGCACCAACCTCCAGAGTTGGACACAACTAGACTTAATGTCAGGGGAAAACCTTTAGCTTTACCTGGAAATTATAAATGCAAGTGCCTTCCACAGCCAAAGTTAGGCCAGCCAAGCCCATTTACGTTGGAGGATACTCATCGGAAGATATTTTGCTCATGGCTCTTTCCGGCCATCCTGGACCCCCTCTCCACTTACAGGTAGGCATCCAAGGAGGAAAAGATCCTGAACTTCCTTGTGTTAAGAATATAGGTCACCTAATCTTTGTCAGCCGAGAAAATAGTGAAGTGTGACACGACTTCCAAGTGCCAGTTGTGGAGGGCTGTGTGTTTCCCCGTTTCCTGCTTTGGAGTCAACCAGACCTCCTATTACAAATAGCAAATAATATTTTTATATTTCTTGATTTATAGCCAGTGTGGTAATAGTGTTTGAAAGGCTGAACTATGAACCTGGCTTGAATCCCTACTCAAGATTCATAGTCCAACCAAGTCCATGGAAACCCATTGGGTGACCTTGGGCAAGTCCCACTCTTAGTTTTATGTCTACCAAGAATAAGAAAAAGATTGTTGGTCTCCAGATAGTGCATTTGGAAGAGTTTGTGGAATTAAGGTACAGAAAATACAAGAATTGCGTTGGTTTTAAACCATTTAACTTTAAAAGTACACATATGGAAACGAATTGCTGATGGGGAAAAAGTAAGCTCAAAGGGATTAAAAGAGGCGGTGGTTTCTCCATTGCTGAAGAATCCAGCGGTCCCTCTCAATTACCGCCCGGTTTCGAATTTATCGTTCCTGGGTAAGGTGATTGAGAGGGCAGCAATGGAACAGTTGCAGTCCTACCTAGATGATGCAACTTCGCTAGACCCCTTCCAGTCCGGCTTCCGTTCAGGGCATGGGATGGAGATGGTCCTGGTCTCCATCACAGATCAGCTACATTGCCAGCTGGACCAAGGCGGATCGGCGCTGCTTGTGTTATTGGACCTCACAGCAGCGTTTGATACTGTCGATTACGATCTTTTGACTCACCGTCTTGCCGGGGCTTGGGTGAGGGGGACAGCCTTGAATTGGCTGTCCTCCTTCCTCCGGAACCGGTCACAGCGAGTGAGGAGGGGTGAGGTGGTCTCCGAGAGCTCCCCCTTAAATTGTGGGGTTCCTCAGGGGGCCATACTCTCCCCTCTATTATTTAACATCTATATTGACCACTTGCTCAGCTGGTGCGTAGCTTTGGGCTGGAATGTCATCAGTACGCTGATGACACCCAGCTCATTCTGAGGAGGGGGGCAGGCCCGAAACCGTACCCAATAATTTCCATCTCTGCCTCGAAGCCGTTACTGGATGGCTGCGAGCCAGTAGGTTGAAGGTGAATCCAGCAAAGACGGAGATCCTCTGGCTGGGTCATCCGGGCGGTAGGGATGTCCAGCTTCCGACCCTGGATGGCGTGGCGTTAAGCCCGTCATCTTCAGTAAAGAGCCTTGGATTTCTTTTGGACCCTCTGCTGTCAATGGAGGCACAAATCGCTGTCAGCAGAGTGGCGTTTTTCCATCTTCGCCAGGCTAGGAGGCTGGCCCCTTACTTGTCTCGGCACGACTTGGCCATTGTGATCCAAGCCACGGTCATCTCAAGGTTAGACTACTGTAATGCGCTCTACATTGGCCTGCCTCTGTCGGTGACCCAGAAACTCAAGCTGGTGCAGAACGCTGCAGCTCGGTTGCTCGCAGGAGCTCCTGCGAGCTGCCACATTACACCAATTCTGCGGGAACTGCACTGGCTTCCTATTGAGTACCGGATCACCTTCAAAGTGTTAGTCTTGACTTTTAAGGCCTTGTATGGTCTGGGGCCAGTGTATCTAAGGGACCGCCTAACCCCATACTGTCCCATGAGAACACTTAGATCTGAAGACCGGAATCGTCTAGCCGTGCCCAATGTCAAACAATACCATCTAACTTCAACACGGAGAAGGGCGTTCTCCATCATCACCCCAGTTCTCTGGAACGCACTACCCCCAGAGGTTCGGGCCTTGCGTAATCTGTTGGCTTTTCGGAAGGCCTGCAAATCGGCCCTATTCTGGCAGGCCTTTGAGTTGTAATGTGCTATCCCCTAGGACAGGGGTGCTCACACTTTTTCAGCATGCGAGCTACTTATAAAACAACCAAGTCAAAATGATCTACCTACCCACTACCAAAATGTGAAACATATAACACTATATATGCTTCGAACTGGGTTTTCTGAGTCCACACTGCCATATAATCTGATTCAAAGCAGATATCATGGGATTTTATTCAACTGTGTGGAAAGGACCTCAGATAACCCAGGGCCAGTAGCACTTGGGCGGCGTGGGGAGCCTGCGGGGTGGGACTGAGCCTTCCTCCCGCCCTGCCTGCGATCTACCAGGACGCCCTACGCAAGCTACCAGTAGATCGCGATCTACCTAATGAGCACCCCTGCCCTAGGACTTATGTTATCTCTTAGGAATTTGCTTTATCCTTGTGGTTTTATTGCTCTTTAGATTTGTTGGTTTATTGTGGTGCTTGATGTAAGCCGCCCCGAGCCAGCTGGGAGTGGCGGCCAATTAATCAAATAAATAAAGATCACTGTGCAGTTTTTAAAAATTATATTATTGTATTGTTTAGTTTTCCGTGGACTGGGTGGAATTAAACTAGAACGGCATGACTGTGAATTGAGGCCTCACTTCGAGCTCTTTGTCGTTCAGAGGAAGAGCAGAAAAGAATCATTGGAAGCCAGGTAGAATCTTCAGGAAAACAATTGGCAGTTATGCGATAGGATTCTAAAGCTACCTAATAGACAGAAAGGCAGAGCTGTAAGGAGAAGCTTGGACAAGGTTAGCTCAAAAACATAGGTGAATCTGTTAGAAATGAACTAGGGGGGGGGGAAAGGACCGGCTAGAAAAGGATAAGGACTTGCTTGGACAAGGCTAGCTCAAGGGAAAAAAAGGTGAGTCAGTAAGAAACGAACGGGGAAATAATCAGGAAAGCAAAAGAGGAGCACTGCCAGCTTTACGATTAAAATATTTCATGATGCAGCTCAGTGTTTCCCAACCAGTGTGCCGTGAGCGATCATCAGGTGTGCCGTGGGAAATTGGAGATACAAGAGAGAGAGAGAGAGAGAGAGAGAGAGAGAGAGAGAGAGAGAGAGAGCGCCCTCCTGTCCTACCGGGAAGCCCTAGCCGGGGCTCAATCCCTTGCCTGAGTCCCGCAAACACAGCCTCTACTCACCACTTACCTTCCTGGGCTTCCTCCTCCCCTCCGCTCGTTCCTCGGCCTCGGACGAGTTTGAGCCGAAAGGTGGGGACTGCGTCAGGCAGAAAGAGCCACGCGGAGAGACGATCCAGGGATGGAACTTCCCCGGGTCCACTGGCGGCCTGGGGGCGGATCTACACCGTAGCATTCATGCAGTGAGGCACCCCTTAGTCTTCCAGGGCTCAAGTCTGGGAATCCCGGATTTGTAGTTTGGGAGGCTCAGGATGGTGTCAAACTACCACTCCCGTGATTCCTCACACTCAGACAAGGCGAGTCAAGGGGTGTTTGGGAGACAGGGTTGAGGCACCTTTAAGCAGGGGCTGAAAACTAACAGGGTTTGCTCACTTAAGGCAGGCATGGGCCAACTTGGGCCCTCCCTCCAGGTGTTTTGCCTAGATGGTCGACAATCTTTTAAATTCAAATCCAGGTCACATACTTAATTGTCTGGGGTGTTTTTAGGCTTTTTTCCCCACACCATAGATTAGAACATGAGAATAATACTTCTAGCATATCTCAGCCCCAAGCAAGCGTTAGCTACCAATAGACAAATGGCAGTTCCCAATGTTCATTACTTATTTTGTAAATTTACTTAATGTATTTTCTACCCTGCCATATATATTTTAGATTGCTGGTCTTTGTTCCTTAACATGATTTCTTAAATATTTCATGTGTTATTATTGTTCTGCATCACATCAAAATCTTCATATGGATTTGCAATTAAATTCATAAACTGGGGACAGGTAAGATATAGTTTTAAGACAGTCAAAGGACATTTTTTCATGTCAGAAGCAACTTGAGAAACTGCTTCTGGTGTGAGATAATTGGCCGTCTGCAAGGATGTTGCCCAGGGAACGCCTGGATGTTTTACCATCCTGTGGGAGGCTTCTCTCATGTCCCTGCATGGGAAGCTGAAGCTGACAGACAGGAGCTCACCCCATCTTGCGGATTCAAACCACTGACCTTCGGATCAGAGCAGTTCAGCCAGCACAATGGTTTAACCCATTGCACCACCATGGCACCATATATCAAAGGACATATGGCAGCCACACTCCTGTCTACGATTTCTTTACACAAGTATCAATTATTATTATATTTCAAAGATATGAAAAACACATTTACATTGACATAGAGATTGAGCTTTCATTCCACTCCTTTTTTTCCCTTGACAGAACAGAGACTTTAAGCATTTTCTTTCTGAGACCATGTCCACCTCTACCAGCAAAAATCCTTCCACGTCCTCCTTTGTTTCAATCCACGAAAGACCTATCTTCCAGGGCCCTTCCGATACGTCATGGGAGCTGCATGCGGATGATTTCACCAAGGAATTGTCTTGCGGCGTGTGTCTAGAACTGTTCAAAAACCCGGTAATCCTGTCCTGTGGCCATAACTTCTGTAAGGATTGCCTAGAAGACTTATGGCAGAAAAAGGGCATCTTCTGTCCACAATGCCACGCAAGTGTCCCTGATAAAAAGTACATCTCAAACACCGCCCTGGAGAAGATGGCGGATAGGATTAAGACCTACCATGTGGGGTGCCTGCAACAGAAGTGCATCGAACACAGCGAGCCGTTGACCCTGTACTGGAAGCCGCAAGAAAAACTCGCCTGCTTCACCTGCCGGGAAACTCTGCTACCCAAAGAGCAATGCACACAGTTTCTTCTCATTCCAGACGCTGTACAGATCTTTACGGTAACTGTCACGCCAACACCAGTTTGAAATAAAAGGAATGATTGAGTGATTCAGAGGGAGCCACACATTACACAAAATCCTGGTGGCAAATCAGTGAGGCTGGCACATTCTTAAAGTTGTGTTGATCGGTCCCCAGTTAGCATAGTTTTCAAACCTGGATAATACTTACCATATATGCTTCTGTATAAGTCAATCTCGTGTGTAAGTCTAAAGACAGATTTTGGGGGCCAAAATTATGGATTTTGATTTTTCCGTGGATAAGTCGAGAGCATTCCTGAGAGATGGAACGCACCAAAGTTATCCAAGAGGCCCAACCATCCCTTAGCCATTTTCCTAATAAAGGGGTTAAAAAGTTAAAAGTGCCCCTCCCAAGAGGAGATGCTCCAAGTGCCTGTATGCTAGCAATAATCTGCCCAGAGAGAGCAGAACAAAGAAAGAGCCATACTAAGGGTTAATGTGAAGAATGTTGTTTGCTGATAAGAATGAGTATATATCTTGCAACTGTGTAGCTCGTGTGGATAGCCATTTTTGTTCCTTTACCTCCATGGTAAGAGGGGCTATTTGCCTCAATACTGATCAGATTGAGATTAAAAGTCTTGTTTGGATTCATCGGCCTTGGGTGAGTTCTTCGCCTTACGGGCTCTGCAACCAAGAACCCAAATTTCCGCTACACTGCCAAGGCATTGAAAAGGACCAGAAGTAGCACCATGATGGAGAAAGTACGTAGATGGGGTTGGTGTTGTTATTAGGTTCTCCCAGGATGCTCTTGCATATGTCACTCTACTCAGAGAAGTAAAAATAAGAGTTAAGGTACAATAACCACATTGATTTGTGGGTAAGCTGACTCACATTTTTTGAGTTGATGTTTTGACTAAAATTTCTAGACTTATACATGACCATATAAGATAATATTTGATGTGCATCCTAGGCCAAAAAACATCAGGAAGACACCCATTTGACAAAGGTTCTCTAGTGTGTCTATCTATCTATCTATCTATCTATCTATCTATCTATCTATCTATCTATCTATCCGCAGTACCTTCAAAGATAATGCAATGGAAATAATAATAATAATAAATCCTTTTTATTTATACTGCGCTACCATCTTCCGCAGGGACTTGTTGTGGATTATATATTATATTATTTATTTATTTATTTTTCATATTTATATACCACCATTCCCAATGGCTCATGGTGGTTCACAATACATATACAAACAATCATAAAAGCAATTTAAAACACAGTAAAACAATTTAAACTAACAAAAGGAGACGATTGGGCTGGATCAATTACAAACTGAACGCCTGCCGGAAGAGGTTGGTCTTACAAGCCCTTCGGAAGGAGGGCAGATCTGTTATAGCTCGGACCTCCTCCAGTAAGGCGTTCCATAGATTGGGCGATACCACCGAGAAGGTGTGTTGCCTCGTGGAATTTCGAATAGATGGAATTTCCAGGAGATTTTGGTCCTCAGACCGTAGTGATCTCTGAGGGATATACAGGGAAAGGCGGTCCTTCAAGTACGCTGGCCCCAGACCATGTAAGACCATGTTTAGCACACACGGTGTCACAACACACATAAAATAAAGTATATCAACATCAAAAAACATTAAAAATACAGTAACATATTTAAAACCAAACATATAAAATTGACAAAAATAAAATATAGCATTAATCATTGAATGTCCAAATTAATTGAAATTAATATTACTATTTTACTTAGGTGTGATGGCTTACCTATTCTGCCCGGCAGAGCCAGAGAGTAACATTCTTTGTGACTATTTACCCGCAGGAAAAGCTGCTCATGTTGAGAATTCAACTCAGATCCATTTTGGTGAAGTTAGAGGTGTTGAAGAATGCCCAGGAAGAAAAGATCAGTAACCACAAAGTGGGTATAATGCAATGTTACAAGAACTGAAATATCTTCCAAACCCCATGTACTGTGACCTTCACTGAATATCTCTTCTGTTAACCCCCTCCCCAATCCCCCCATTCCCCCGACGTATTGTGATTTATGACTTTTAATGTTTGAAACTACAATAAAAACCTTTTAAATGCAAAGTGGGTATAATTGATTCAGTAGATCTCTACTTGAATATCTTACTGTTGAGGATTTTAGGAGATGGAAACTGTGCTTTGTACTTTGGAAGCAAAGGAACACACTGGGGACTTTATCACCTGTAGCAGTAAGCTGTGATGTTGGCTCTCTAGATAAAAAAAACAACTTACTACCACATGACATTGCCCTAAACCAGTGGTTCCCAACTTATAGAATCATAGAGTTGGAAGAGACCTCATGGGCCATCCAGTCCAACCCCATTCTGCCAAGAACCAGGAAAATGGCCATCCAGCCTCTGCTTAAAAGCCTCCAATGAAGGAGCCTCCACCACACTCCGGGGCATAGAGTTCCACTGCTGAACAGCTCTCACAGCCAGGAAGTGCTTCCTAATGTTCAGATGGAATCTCCTTTAGTCCTCCAGGTGTTTTGGACTTCTGCTTCCATGATTCCTAACAGCTGGTATGCTGGCTGGGATTTCTGAGAGTTGACGTCCAAAAAACCTGGAAGTTGAGAGCTACTGCCCTAACCCCACTGAAAACCAATCTTCAAGGTGTGTTAGAGTAAACAAAAATTGTATTTCCCCAACTTTCAGCTCCTCAGTGTGCCAGGCAGTGCCATAAAACTGCTTCAGTGGGTTTTATGGATTTTGATGATTCATGGATTTGATTAATATGTGCTTTTTAGGAATTGTTAGGTCCTCCAGTCCAATTCTACAGCCATCTTCCAACAGAGGTTGACCATAGCATTGCCCTGGAGGACCTAGAGTTTCCTAGTGAGAACACTTCTTTAAATATTTGGAGGTCTTCCAGTGGTCAAAGTTGATCATAGAGTTGCTCTAGAGTACTCAGCTTTTTTGAAGTCTCTGCCCACTTAACTCCAGCAAATGTGGAAAGCCCATTGTAGTATCTATCGACAGTGCCCTGCTTGCATTATCTATGGCAGGGGTGCTCATTAGGTAGCTCAGGAGCTATTAGTAGATCTTTGGCCCTCTTCCAGGTGATCTTCGGAACCTCCTGGAAGGGGTGGGGGAGTCTAGTGCCTAAAAACCCTAAGAAACCTACCTCAATAAAGGCACAAAATTACAAACACTCCCCACGCGTCTTCTTGGCCTCCTTCTCCATGCATTGGGAAGGCTTTGCCTCGCCCCAAGTGTTTCTCCTTTGCCTGGGGGGCATTGCAGGAAGAAGTTTGGCCCAGCTATCATTGGGGGGTTCAGAATGCCTTTGATTGTAGGGGAACGCCCAACTCCCAAATGTCAAGGTCTCGAACTCCAGAAGCAGCTTATTAGCCTGATCCAACATTGTGAGTCCACAGGGCAGGAGAGGTGAACTACAACTCTGGTCAATGCCCACCAAACTCTTATAGCATTTTCCTGCAATGCCCGAGTTCTGGGAAGTTTGTGTCTTTCTGCAGGCAGAAAACAGCAGTTCAGGAGCACGCCCAGGTTTCACACTGAGTGTATAAATACATTTTAAAAACATATTAACTATATGTATTACAGATAGATTTCATTTGGATTTTTGGTGGTGCTTTAAGAGTAAAAAAGTGTGCGCATGCTGAAAAAAGGTTGAGCACCCTGATCTATGGTAATTACTTTTCTTATTTCCAGGAGAACAAACTGCAGCTCCAGTACCATATCTCCTTGGAATTCCTAAAATTGCACCAATTTCTTCATAGCAAGGAAAAGGACTTGATCAACCAGTTAAAGGAAGAGAGTGAAATCCTACTTCAGGAGATGGAAGCAAATATCAACAGACTCCAAGACCGAACCCAGAGTGCTAAGGATACTCTGGTTTGCATTCAGGCTCGGCTGTATCAGCAGAATTCGGCTAGCTTCTTGAGAGTAAGAATTCAAAATGCAATATCGCTCTGGATTGATGCCAGAGTGTCTTAGACACTAGGCTGGGCACTTCTTTTCACTTGGTGTTTGAAAACACCTCACATAAAAAAGAGAGTTAACCGAGACCATAGATATGACCTGAATGCATGTATAATTTCAGCACAGTCCACTTGACTAGTTCTACTCATATTGTACAACTATTTATTTTAAAAAGCAATTTTCACACTTTTTTTTCTTCCTTTTCTCTGACAGGGAATCAAGGTTTTTATAGAAAGGTAAGTACTTGTTAATAAGAGGGTCTTCTCAGGTTGCATCTACATTGCAGAATTAACACAGTTTGACATCCATTTAACTGCCTTGGCTCTAGTCTATGCAAACCCTTATTTTTGATATGAGTGTTTAAACAGAATGGCCTCAAGATTATTTATTTTCCATAGAAGGCTTTTTCTTTTTGAGAGAGAAAGAGAGAAGGTAAGTTGTAGATTGGTAATAGCAAGTTAAAATTTGGTTATTTGCAAAGTATGGTATGCATATGGTATGAGGAAATCAAGGGGTGGGTCATAGTAGGTCAGCAAAATTATTCTTCCTATTCATCCCATATGAAGAAAATGTGGGATGACTATGAATGATTGGTGCATGGAAGAACGGGGAGCTCCAATCAGCACTCAGAATGAATTCCTGGATGGCCTTCGCACTGGTGGATCTTGGGATTCTGGTGAAAAATAAAACAGATCTAACAAGAGCAGATCTGCCCAGCACTGGAATATATGAATAATATTTGTTCCTAGAACATTTTCAGGCACCATCACTTTCTGCTAACATCGGTGTGTATTAATGATCTCTGGCAGGATGGAGCACAGAACTGAAAATTCAGCTCTTGGTGAACTGGTGACTGGTACTCTCAGCACTGGGGTATTCAAGAGCCCCGTGCATTATGCTGCGTGGAAGGAGATGAAATCGATTCTTTACCCAGGTAAAACTGTGCCCATCCAGTTTAGGTTACCCATTGTTGCACCTCAGAACGCTGGCAGCCCCCCCTAGATCACACACACCAGGCAGATGCAATAAATGTAATTTTATTTAGAATAAAAGATAGTCCAAAGATGTAAAAATAAAGCAATCAAAGCAAATCCAAAAATAGTCCAATGAAGTTCTTAAGCAGTAAGCCCAATTGGCTTCAGTCCCAACGAACGCAAAAGTACTTGAGCAAGGCAAGAGTTCGTAGTCAAGACAAACCGCTTCCTGCGGTCAACGTGAAACTTGAGACCAACCGCTCCGGCAGTTCCGTGAACTTGGAGACATGAACGATAGTCCTTTCCAAACTAAACGTAGCTTCAGGTCTGACTAGAATCACCCGGGCACAATCTAATAAAAGAAACTATTTCCTATGGGCCCAACGCACCCCCTTTCTCAGGCCCCATCTCTCCTAGAAGCTCGAATGCTGGCCCTCCTGTCAAATTCCATCTCATTAGCGGCCCCAGGTGCAGCATTATCATCCTGAGAAACCGAATCCTCCCATTCCCTGGCCTGCTCATCTGGCAAGGGAGTAGAGAAGCTTTCGTGAGAATCAAGGTCATTCAACCTCTCACTATCAACTTCAGAACTGACTTCCATGAACTTATCGCTATCCTCATCTTCAGGCCCATATCCATGTAACCATCCATCGTCCCATGCTAATTCTTCATCTGCAGACCCATATCCATCTGGCCACCCATGATCCCCATTCTGCTCCAGGGAACCTGGGACCCCCAGTGCCTGTCTCTGACCACTAGGCTGGAGCACCAAACTAGGCTGGGACACCACACCCATCTTTATACCAAAGTAAAGTTTCTTTAATAGGTACAAAGACCATCAAAAGTTCACCTCCTTCTTCTGTCTCCTTAATGAGATGAAACTGCAATACGAACCGTGTCCATTGGACCATTATCCTCAATTTCATTTATCCGCAGCTTAAAAAATGCATCCTTTTGGGGCATTTTCTAAGGTCCTGCAGCACAGCATAATGGTATTCTTGGCCAACAAGGCCTTAATTTTAATTCAGCACTTTATTACCTCCAATTTATTATTTATTATTATTTATTTATTGCTGTGTAAGTCGCTCGGAGCACTCCGGTGGAGAGCAACTCATCAAATAATAAATTAAAATGAAATTTAGCATATCCATATTGGGGGAGGTGTTCCTTGTTGGTAAGAGGGCCGGGCCGTAAGCTAACCCCTCTTACCTGCCCATTTGACCTAACAAAAGGGAGTTTCCAAAATGCAACTGTTTTCTGCAGTAAATGGGGGGGGGGGGATTAAGAACAACCATAGGCTAGTAATTAAATTTAAGAACAACTGCAGGCACAAGAGTCAGAACATAAACTAGCAATATATAATATCAGACTGCAAATAGCAATGCATACTTCTAGACTGCAAAACATGAAAATGTCACTAAGCATTAACAGGGATGGTTTGGAAGAAATTTCTCATGCGGTATCAATAGGGCAAATAGACTGGGACAATTTGGGGGGGGGGGGGGATGGGGCTGATTCCATAATAGCATCATTACATAATTATGAAATTGAAGATGTTATTTTCAAGTGAAATGACCCAAAACAACTGGTTATTTATTTATTTATTTATTAGTGTGATAACTACCTAGGCTCCTTCTACACTATCCTTATATCCCAGGATCTGACCCTGGATTATTTGCACCCTTCCAGATAGTCATATAACTCAGAATATCAAGGTAGATAATAGCCTACTAGCTGTTAGGAACTATGGGAGTTGAAATCCAAAATACCTGGATGGCCGAAGTTTGCCTATACCTGTGTAATATCATGGCCTCGCCTGCTGTGTTTTTGATTGCCTTAAGGTCTCTTCTACACTGCTTTGAACTGGATTATATGGCAGTGTAGACTCAGGCCCCTTCTACACTGCCATATAATCCAGATAATAAAGATGGATAATTCACATTATCTCCATTGAGCTGGATTATATGAGTCTACACTGCCATGTAATCCAGTTCAATGCAGATAATCTGGATTTGATATGGCAGTGTAGAAGGGACCTCATATAATCCAGTTCATAGCAGATAATGTGGATTACCTGATTTGATAATCTGAATTATATGGCAGTGGAGATCCAGCCTAAGGGCCCTTCCACACAATCCTATGTCCCAGAATATCAAGGCAGAAAATTCCACATTATCTGAGTATGGACTCAGATAACCCAGTTCAAAGCAGATATTGTGGGATTTTCTGCCTTGATATTCTGGGATATAGGGCTGTGTGGAAGGGTCCTCAGTTATCTAAGTCTACACTGCTATATATTCCAGTTCAATGCCGGAAATGTGGGATTTTATTCAGCTGTGTGGAAGGGGCCTGAGAGCCTTCTATGCACAATCATTCTGTTCTTCCTTCTCGACCAGACATTACTTTCCTGACTCTGGACCCCAAAACAGCGCATCCAAATCTGATTCTCTCCGAAGACCTGACCTGCGTCAGCCACGGTGACACCAAGATGCTGGTCCCCGACATCCCGGAGAGATTTGACTGCAGCGTTTCTGTCCTCGGCTCGGAAGGGTTCACCTCCGGGAAGCATTACTGGGAGGTGGAGGTGAAGAAGAAGACGAAATGGACCTTGGGGGTAGTCAAAGAGAGCATTAACCGTAAAGGGAACTACCCGTTGTCACCCAAAGAGGGTCACTGGCTCATCAAGCTGAGGAATAGGAATGACTTCAAGGCGGTAGATGTCCAGCCCAAGAACCTGACCCTGGATAGTATCCCCACTAGAATCGGGGTCCTCGTGGATTACGAAGGCGGCCAGGTGTCCTTTTACGACACCAACCAGATGGTCCACATCTACACCTTCATGGACACCTTCACCGAGAAACTTTACCCTTATTTTTGTCCGTGTTTAAATGACGCTGGGGAAAACAGCCAGCCACTGAGAATTATTGGCTATTCTATGTAGGAATAAAGGAATAAAGGTCCATCTGCAAAGCAGATCTCTTGTGGCCTATGAGTTACTTTATAGACAGTTTACGGTGCCAACAAAAAGGGACAGGGGGTGAATTTGGACCTCTTTTAGGACTTTACTCCATGTTTGAAACCCATTTGAATGCCTCCCTTTGTTGCTGTCCTCGACCTTTCAGATTTTAATACAGTTTTGCCCTAGTTGAATAAGTCTCACCATAATTTAGATCCATAATTTAGATTATCATTCCTAGTCAAGCAGGAAAGAGTTTCATTTCAGGGAAATATATGTACAATCCATTCTGCTTGCAATTAATATAGGTACAGTCTGTAATTAAAATACCTACAGTCCATTCTTTAAACGACAACAAAGATAAAAAATAAGAAAATAATTAAACTTGTTTAGATCCGTTTTACAAAGCAAATTTAGATCCTTATTAAATCTGTTGACATGTATATTTATTATAAAATATATAACATAGAACATGGACACTTTGCTTATTTTTTTGGATGACAGCCCTCCAAATTCCAGAGAAATATTTAGGAATGTTTACTGGAGATTTAGCTGTAATCCAACAAAGCGACTTTTCCGTAAGACTCTGAATTCAGCAATAGCTTTATGGTGGGGAAGGTTTAGTTAAGATATAAACTAATTAAAAAAAGAAGAAGAAGCCAAAAGGATAAGATGGAAAATTCTTTAAGGGTGCTGAAATTTGAGGAAAGTCACAACTAACACCAAATAAAAACTGTAGTGTGTCCTTTTGTATTGTTTAGATGGAAACCAATAAACAAATCAACTAAATTCTGCACTGTGTCGGTGGATTCTTGAATCGGCATCACAAGGGCAAATATCGATGCTTACAGGCTATTCTTCTAGAACAGGGGTCAGGAACCTTTTTGACTCAGAGAGCCATAAAAGCAAAATATTTGGAAATTTATTTCAGTGAGAGCCATATACTGCAATATAAAATATATTTTAAGACTGAATTCAACTAAATGTGACATACTATGAGAAAAGGATTCCCCAGCAGAATGACGAGACACTTCAGACCTGGCTCTGCAAAAGGCATGCTCAGGACTCTGGGAAGGAAGAGAAGACGGAAGGAAGGAGGAAAGAAAGAAAGAAAGATGGAGGAAATAAAGGAGGGAAGGGGAGAGGAAGAAAGAAAAGAAGAACGAACTATGGAAAAGGAAGAAAAGAAAGGAAATGGGAAGGGAGGAAAGGAAAGGGAGTGAGGAAAAAGTAAAATAATGAAGGGAGAAAGAAAAGAAGAGGACGGAAGGAAGAGGGAGAATGGAGGAAAGAAGGAAGGGGAAGAGGGAGAATGGAGGAAAGAAGGAAAGGAAGGAAGGAAGAGGCAGGAAGGAAGAGGGAGAATGGAGGAAAGAAGGAAGGGGAGAGAGGAGGGAAAAGGAAGGAGAAGGAAAGGGTGAAGGGGAGAAAGGAAGGAAGGAAGAGGAAGGAAGGAAGAGGAAGAATGGAGGAAAGAAGGAAAGAAGGAAGGGGAGAGAGGGAGGGAAAAGGAAGGAGAGAATGAGAAGGAAAGGGTGAAGGGGAGAAAGGAAGGAAGAGGGAGAGCCAGATGCAATCATGAAAAGAGCCACATCTGGCTCCCGAGCCATAGGTTCCCTACCCCTGTTCTATAAGTTATTCAAGTTTTATGCCCAGTAAAAAAAATTCACTGAGACTGTGCTTTACTTAATTTAGAACAGCATTTCTCAACTTGGGGGTCGGGACCCCTGGGGGGAATCACAGTGGGGTTTCAGAGGGGTCGCCAAAGACCATCAGAAAATATCTATTTCTGATGGTCTTAGGAAGCCCTTTGGCAGAGAAGGCCGAAGATCTCTCCACCTGTCCTTCTCTTCCTTTTGGGAAACAGACGGTGAATCCTCCCACCAAAAGCCCTCCTCTGCTGTGATTGTCCAGCCAAGAGAAGGTGTGGCGTCCCGCCAGGGCCAAAAAAAGGGGGCTTTAAAAGGGGGGACAAATTCTATAGACCATGAGGTTCGCGTTCTAGCCTTCCCATATACAAAAAACCATGGAGAGTCTCTAGGCAATGAGTTCAGAACTCAGAAAAGGTGACCTCAAAACAAGTTTTTTTTAACAACAACCAGTAAAAATGCTGGTGGCCCAAAAGCTTGAAGTAGGTTGCAAAAAGGGTCCTTTAAACAAAGGGATTTCGTTCACTTGCGTTTTGCAGAGAGAAGGTGCCTCTCTTATGGTTCCAGCGGTATCCTGTTGCTCCTCAAATGGTCCTCTGGCGCATGAAGTCCTTTGGTCCCCAAAGAAATACAGTCTCTGTTGAAGGGCTGGCCCTTCCTATTACTGAATTCCTTGGTTTGAGAGCGTTGGAAGACTATGCGTGAACGAAGGTGCTTTGTCTGAGCGTTGGCTCCAGACTTCCGCCTGCTTCGTCCATGTGCTATGCTTGGAATGAGGCCAGAAAGGAAACCCAGCCTCTCAGGTGACCTCTGGAAGGGGAGGAGTTCAGGGCGGTGATGCCAGGTAAGGAGCCAGGCACAGCCCCTCCCATCAGTCCACATGGTAGAAAGGTGGAACAAAGGCCCATGCAGGTAAAGGGCAACAAAACAATACAGATATAAAACAGTCCCGTGGGGTGTCACAGAAGGGCTGTTTCTGAGACTCCAAGAGGAGAGGAGAGAGCAGGCTGCTCAGCGCATGGCAGTGTGGTGCGCATGTGCAGGCAAGGGAGAGCGTGCAAGGCTGGAGGGAGGCTCACACCAGCCAGTCCCTTCAAGGCATGGGGGTTCTGTGTGGGAAGTTTGGCCCAATTTTATCGTTGGTGGGGTTCAGAATGCTCTTTGATTGTAGGTAAACTATAAACCCCAGCAACTACAACTCCCAAATGTCAAGGTCTATTTTCCTCAAACTCCACCAGTGTTCACATTTGGGCATATTGACTATTTGTGCCAAGTTTGGTCCTGATCCATCATCATGCCTTGAGGCCGTTACTGGATGGCTGCGTGCCAGCAGATTGGGGGTGAATCCAGAAAAGATGGAGATACTGTGGCTGGGGCGACCAGATGGTGGGATGGTTCAGCTGCCTACCCTGGATGGTGAGGCATTACGCTTGTCATCTTCAGTAAAGAGCCCCGGGGTTGCCTTTAGACCAGGCCTGGGCAAACTTTGGCCCTCCAGGTGTTTTGGACTTCAACTCCCACAATTCCTAACAGCCTCAGGCCCTTTCCTTTTGCCCCTCAGCCTGAGGGGCAAAAAAAGAAGGGCCTGAGGCTGTTAGGAATTGTGGGAGTTGAAGTCCAAAACACCTGGAGGGCCAAAGTTTGCCCAGGCCTGCTTTAGACCCTTTGCTGACAACGGAAGCAAAGGTTTCCACTGTTAGCAAAACCACTTTCTTCCATCTGTGGCAGACTAGGCGGCTGGCCCCCTATCTATCCAGAGACGACCTGGTAACGGTGGTCCAAGCCACGGTCATCTCAAGACTAGACTACTGTAATGCCCTTTACATTGGCCTGCCCTTGTCTGTGATCCGGAAACTTAAGCTCGTCCAGAATGTTGCTGCGCGACTTTTCACTGGAACCCCAGTGAGATGTCACATAACTCCCATTGGCTTCCGGTCGAGCACCGGATCACCTTCAAGGTGATGGTGTTAACCTTCAAGGCCTTGTATGGTCTGGGGCCGTTGTGTCTGAGGGACAGTTTCATCCCCTATCCACTTAACATCTACTCGGCGCAGAGCCTTTTCTGTGGTGGTGCCATCGATTTGGAACACTTTACCAACCGAAGTTCGTGCCTTGCAAGATTTATCATCCTTTTCGCAAGGCCTGCAAGACCTACCTCTTCCGGTTGACTTTTGATTGTTGATAATTGTAATCTGTTTTAGGGTAATTTGATGTTTTACTCTATTTCATGCTTTTATGTGATTGTGAGCCGCTCCGAGCCCTCGGGGAGTAGCGGCATACAAGACCAAATAAATAAATAAATAAATAAATCGTTTGAGTCCACGGTGCTCTCTGGATGTAGGTGAACTACAACTCCCAAATACCCACCAAACCCTTCCAGTATTTTTTTGTTGGTCATGTGAGTTCTGTGTGCCAAGTCTGGTTCAATTCCATCATTGGTGGAGTCCACAATGCACCCTGATTGTAGGTGAACTATAAATCCCAGCAACTACAACTCCCAAATGTCAATGTCTATTTTCCTCTAACTCCACCAGTGTTCACATTTGGGCATATTGAGTATTCGTGCCAAGTTTGGTCCTGATCCATCATCGTTTGAGTCCACGGTGCTCTCTGGATGTAGATGAACTACAACTCCCAAAGTCAGGGTCAATGCCCACCAAACCCAGTATTTTTTGTTGGTCATGTGAGTTCTGTGTGCCAAGTCTGGTTCAATTCCATCATTGGTGGAGTTCAGAATGCATCCTGATTGTAGGTGAACTATAAATCCCAGCAACTACAACTCCCAAATGTCAATGTCTATTTTCCTCTAACTCCACCAGTGTTCACATTTGGGCATATTGAGTATTCGTGCCAAGTTTGGTCCTGATCCATCATCGTTTGAGTCCACAATGCTCTCTGGATGTAGGTGAACTACAACTCCCAAACTCAGGGTCAATGCCCACCAAACCCTTCCAGTATTTTTTGTTGGTCATGTGAGCTCTGTGTGCCAGGTCTGGTTCGATTCCATCATTGGTGGAGTTCAGAATGCATCCTGATTGTAGGTGAACTATAAATCCCAGCAACTACAGCTCCTAAATGACAAAATCAATCCCCCCATTTTCCTACTCAGTTAGGAATCGTGGGAGTTGCAGTCCAAAACACCTGAAGGGCCAAAGTTTCCCCATGTCTGGACGAGATTCAAACGGCCAAGCTCTCCATTGGTATTTGAGGAGGAAATAAGGAAGATTTTGCTAGAAAATGGAGGCTTGCCTTTAGATATCTGGAAAGGGAGACTTAGGGAAGATTTCCCACAATGACCCATTGATGTGAGGCAATGTGGGAAATTAATTTGTTTAAGACCCAGAGAGCAATCAAACTCGAGCAATGGCGCTTGCCCAAAAGGACGCACTGACAGGAAAATGGCTTCCAGCAGGCGGCCATTTTCTCTCAGGCTTTGGGCCTGCTTCGTTCGCAACCATTTTGGGGTGGATTTAAATCTTGGGAAATCCTGGAAAGTCAAAATGACAAGAAATATTTTGAATTTGAGACTGGTTAAAACTGGAGAGGGCGGTTGTCTCTTTAGTTGTGGTGCAGAAGAGGACATTTTGAAAGGAAACCCAAGTTGTAGGAACTCTCTTTTCCACACAGCCACCAAAAGCACAGGAGCCCTGTGTTTGCGTGTGAGAGGAAAAAGGTCAGAAACACAAAAACCGCACAATGCAGGGAGGTGAGAGGAGACACACTCCTTTCTTCCTCCTCCTGGCCCTGACTTGCTCTCATTCTCTCAACAAGACAAGGCTGGAAAGGATCGCTTTTTTGCCTCAGAGAAGGATGTTCAATGGCGGCCGGGCCTGGTTCTCTCAAAGCGTCAGCAAAGAGCTCTGCAGACTTTGGGGTGCGGGGATCCTGGCTGAATAAAGGGGGGAATGAAACTGGGCCGGGGCTTGGGGGGTGGGGTGGGGGGCAATATTTCATGGAGGGAAGTGGTTTCATATCCATGGCAATGAAGCAAGGAGGCAGTTAGCTTTCTAAGGCATGAAGAGACAACACAAGGAACTCATTTTCCTTGCCTTCCTTCCTTCCTTCCTTCCTTCCTTCCTTCCTTCCTTCCTTCCTTCCTTCCTTCCTTCCTTCTTTCCTTCCTTCTTTCCTTCTTTCTTCTTCCTTCCCCTTCCCCTTCCTTGCTTCTTTCTTCCCTTCTCCTTCCTCCTCCTTCCTTCATTCCTTCCTTTCCCACTCCTTTCCTCCCTCCCTTCCTCTCCCTCCTTCCTTTATTCCCTTCCTCCTTCTTCCATACCTCTCTCCCTTCATCTCTCTCTCCCTTCATCTCTCCCTCCCACCCTCCTTCCTTCCTTTCCCATTTTCCTATTGCTTTCATTCCTTTCTTTCTTCCCTCCCTCCTTCCCTTCCTCTCTCCCACCTTCTTTCCTTCCTTCTTTCCTTCCTTCCTTTTCCATTTGTATTCCTTTCCTCCCTTCCTCTTTTCCTTCCTTCCTCTTTCTTCTCTCCCTCCTTCTTATATCCCTCTCTCCCTTCCTCCCTCCCTCCCACCTTCTTACCTTCTTTCCTCCCTCCCTTTCACATTCCTTCCTCCCTCCCTTCCTCCTCCCTCCCTCTCCTTCCTTCCTTCTCTTCCTCCTTCTTCCATCCCTCTCTCCCTTCATCTCTCCCTCCCTCCTGTTTACCTTCCTTCCTTTCATTCCTATTCCTTTCATTCCTTCCTCTTCCTTCCTTCCTTCTTTCTTTATTTCCTTCCTTCCTCTTTCTTCCCTCCCTCCTTATCTCCCTCCTTCCCTTCCTCTCTCCCACCTTCTTTCCTTCCATCTTTCCTCCCTCCCTTCCTTTCCCATTCCTATTCCTTTCCTCCCTTCCTCTTCCCTTCCTTCCTTCCTCTTTCTTCTCTCCCTCCTTCTTACATCCCTCTCCTCCTTCCTTCCCATCCCTCTCTCCCTCCCACCTTCTTTCCTTCCTTCCTCCTCCCTCCCTTCCTTTCCCATTCCTATTCCTTTCCTCCCTTCCTCTTTCCTTCCTTCCTCTTTCTTCTCTCCCTCCTTCTTACATCCCTCTCTCCCTTCCTCTTTCCCTCCCACCTTCTTACCTTCTTTCCTCCCTCCCTCCCTTTCCCATTCTTATTCCTTTCCTCCCTTCCTCCTTCCTCTTTCTCCCTCCCTCCCTCCCTCGCTCCCTTCCTTTCCCATTCCTATTCCTGGGCCCATAACCCTTTTGTCCGCGGGCCAGTGATGAAGCGAAGCCAGGTCTGAACTTAGAAAGTTCTTTTATTGATTAAGTGAGCAAAGTAAAGCATTCTTACACAGAGCAATTCAGCAGCCTGCTCCTCACAGCAGAATCAGCATGGCGACTGACCCAAGCAGCTCAGCATCTCCCTCACCAGTATGTCTACACAGCTGAAGGTCAAAACAGTGCTGGACACCACCTGTGCTGCTCTAACTCTATACATGCCTGGCCACACAACACAGCATCTTAGACAATGGTTGAATTGCAGAAACATTTGAAAATCACACTATGACAATTTCTTCCTCCCTCCCTCCCTCTTCCCTTCCTTCCTTCCCTCCCTTCTTTCGCTCTCCCTTCTTCCTCCCTCTCTCCATCCTCTTTCCTCCCTCCTTCCTAGCTCCTTGCCTCCCTCCCTCCTCCCTTCCTTCCTGTGCCTGGTGCAGACAATATATTCAAATACAGAGAATGAATAACTATAAGACTCGAATCACTGTTATGCATAAAAAGCTTTCTAATTCTCGGCCTCTTTTAAACGAAAGCATAACACTGAAAGCAAGGGACATGTTTCTGCAAATCCATTATTTCAAAATCAAGGTCTGCCAAAGAACCGACTGATTGTATCCCTCTGATGCTTCTCTACAGTTGCTGAAGGAGGAGTCATTACAAACCAGGATGCTGCTGACTACCTGTTCAGCAGCGATGCTACCCATCCCGATACAAAAAGGTATTCTTTGTCATTGACCATTTCTCATAACCTTTATTAATACCATTCATGATCACTTCTCTCTCTTTGTCAATCCCTTGTAGTCTGAGGATGATGGTCCTCCTCCTCTTTCTCCATCTCCATCTCCTTAGTCAATCCCTTGTAGCCCGAGGATAATGGTCCTCCAAGTGTAGTGTCTTGGCAGTGGGTCCGTAGGTGGATGTGGAGACCTGTTCTTGATCCATATGTTTTCCCACAGTGAGGACATCGGTTTCCAGGTAGAAGGCAGTCCTGGTCAGGGTTGGCTTGATGCGTCTTCCTCTTGGCACGTTTCTCCCTTTCGCCCTCCATTCGTGCCTCTTTGAATTCTGCAGCCAGGGCCGTAGCCAGGATTTTGATCCGGGGGGGGGGGTGAGTTTGTTTCGGGGGGGCTGAGACTGGGTGGAAGAGGGTCTACCCTAGCAAACCTTTTGTATTGTTATCCCAATAACCCCATTAATGTGGGATATAATGAGCATGGTGATCAGATCATGATATAAGTGCACATAACAGTTTAAATAATGTACCAGTAAGGCCTTCTTGCAGATCACCCTGAGAATTTGGGGGGGGGGGCTGAAGCCCCCTTAGCCCCCCCGGCTACATGCCTGTCTGCAGCACTGCTGGTCACAGCTGAACTCCAGTTAGAGTGCTCAAGGGCCAGGGCTCCCCAGGTCTTAAGGTCTAAACCAGTGTTTTTCAACCTTTTTTGAGCTGCGGCACATTTTTTACATTTACAAAATCCTGGGGCACACCACCAACCAAAATGACACAAAATTACACTTTAACACAGTAATACATATAGTTAATATGTTTTTAAATGTATTTATACACTCGGTGTGAAACCTGGGCCTGTTTTGATGAACACAACATATATATGACTTCCTCTCACATATTTATACATGGCTGTAATGTCTTCTTTCAGCCTTCTCTTCTTCAGGCTAAACATGCCCAGCTCTTCAAGCCGCTCCTCATAGAGCTTGTTCTCCAGACCTTTGTGAAATTTCACCCTGAGTGAAACTTGCTTCCTGTTAACTATGGATGTCGTGAAGCTGTTATAAACAGTTCCTTTGGGGGGGGGGGGAGAGGCAACTTTCGAAAAATCCAAGCGGAGAGGCTCAATTTTTTTCTTGGAAACCTGTGATGGGGCTGCTAGTAGGGGGGAGAGCGACAATTTCCCACGGCACACCTGATGATCATTCACGGCACACTAGTGTGCCACGGCCCACTGGTTGGGAAACACTGGCCTAAATCATAGTTTTTAAGGTTGGCTTTAAACCCATCTTTAAATCTCTTTTTCCGTCCACCAACATTATGTTTCCTGATCTTGAGTTCGGAGTATAGTAACTGCTTTGAGAGACGGTGATCAGGCATTTGGACAATGTGGCCAGTCCAGCGGAGTTGATGGCGTAGAAGCATTGCTTCAGTGTTGGCGGTCTTTGCTTCTTCTAGCATGCTGACAATTTGTCAGTCTGTCTTCCCAAGAGATTTGCAGGATTTTTTAGAGGCAATGCTGATGGAATCGTTCCAGGAGTTGAGTGTGACGTCTGTAAACATTCCACGTATTGCAGGCGTATAATAAGGTTGGGAGGACAATAGCTTTATAAACAAGCACCTTGATCTCCCTATGGATGTCCAGGTCCTCAAACACTCTCGGCTTCATTCGGAAAAATGATCTGGAGGAATAACGTACTCCATCCTTTTACTTCCAGCGCTTAATCTGGAGGAAATATACTGGACTTATGGAAACCATTTCCTCCTTCCCAGAGGAGTGCAGCTTTTAATGCAAATTTAACAGAGGAGGGAAAATACTGCCCTTTGTGTAAAAAGCATCTTTTTATTACAACAGGAATTCTCATAGGGACATAAAGCAACAGGTCCATAAAGTGAAATTGCTTGCATGTTGTATTCAATAGTGTAGTGGCACCTCCTTCTGGCGCTACTATATAATAGCAAGTGATATAATTCACAGCAGAGAACACCTAAATAGTATACAGGCAGTCCTTGAGTTACAAACATCCTATACAGGCAGTCCTTGAGTTACAAACATCCTATACAGGCAGTTCTTGAGTTACACACACACACATGCATATATATGTACCTGTTCTGACTTACATACAAATTCAGCTTAAGTATATATATCTACCGATCCTATCTTGTTCCTAACTTGGAGACTGCCTGTACTCCAAAAGTACCAGATTGTCTTTGATCTTGAAAACAATGCTTATATGTATTTTATTGTATGCTTATATGTATTTTGATGTTGATATGCTTTGATTGTGTTGTACCCTATCGAGCCGTGAGGAGAGGCAGGTAACAATAATTGTTATTGTTGTTGTTATTATTATTATTATTATTATTATTACATAGTTGCCTCCTTATACATTTGTTCAACCAAACATAACTTAGAAATAATTCGGAGAGAGAATCCAGAAACGCAAACTTTGATTTTGCCATGCAACAAGCACTACTCTGTTTGTAAACACATCCTGTTATAATTCTTCCACAGTTTCATATATCCTCTTTCTCTGGCATATGTTTCTTTGCCATTTTATGTATGAGATGCCATTTTATTACACCATTGTATGTAATAAGACTTGAGCATCCACAGATTTTGGTATCTACAGGGGATCCTAGTACAGATATTGAAGGCCCACTGTGCTAGGATGGGAGGCGACTAAGAAAGGTCAAGTACTGTAGACCAGTGTTTTTCAACCTTTTTTGAGCTGCAGCACATTTTTTACATTTACAAAATCCTGGGGCACACCACCAACCAAATTGACACAAAATGACACTCTAACACAGTAATACATATAGTTAATATGTTTTTTAATGTGTGAAACCTGGGCCTGTTTCGATGAACACAACATAGATATCCTGGCAGGAATGGCAGAAAGACACAAACTTCCCACACAGAACTCCCATAACCAAGATAAAATACTATAAGACTTTGGTGGGCATTGACCTTGAGTTTTAGAGTTGTAGTTCACCTATATCCAGAGAGCACTGTGGACTCAAACAATGTTGGATCAGGACCAAACTTGGCATGAATACTCAATATGCCCAAATGTAAACACAGATGGACTTTGGGGGAAATAGACCTTGACATTTGGGAGTTACAGTTCCTGGGATTTATAGTTGACACACAATCAAAGAGCATCCTGAACTCTTGCAACAATGGAATTGAACCAAACTTGGCATATTGAACTCTCATTACCAACAGAAAGTACTGAAAGGGTTTGCTTAGGAATTGACCTTGAGTTTGGAAGTTGTCGTTCACCTACACCCAGAGAGCACTGTGGACTCAAACAATGTCATGTTATGTTGTTGTTTGTTTTCTATCCAGAATCACAATGTTGGAAGGAGGCTCACCACTTTAAGGTCCCTAAAACAGGCATGGGAAAACTTCGGCCCTCTGGGTGTTTTGGACTTCAACTCCCACCATTCCTAGCAGCCTGAGGCCCTTTCCTGCTTAAGTGGCTGAGGGGGGGAAAGGAAAAGGGCCTGAGGCTGCTAGGAATGGTGGGAGTTGGAGTCCAAAACACCTGGAAGGTCCAAGTTTGCCCATGCCAGCTTTCGACAGAGACCTCTTCCTCCCCCTTCCCCTTTGCGCCCTTTCTTCCCCCTCCTTCCAAACACTTTTTCTTCTCCACTCGGGCTCCCTTCTTCAGGAGGGGAGGGGGGAGGGAGGAAGACGTGACTCGTGCAGGCGTTACTGTGCAGACTCGCCCCACGTCTTCCTCCCTCCCCCCTCCCCTCCTGAACACGCTCACATTGCCCCCTCGGATCAAAATGGCGGCAGCGTGAGCAAAGCGAGGCAAAGCAAGCAGAGCGAGGCTGGGAAGAAGGGAGACCGAGTGGAGAAGAAAAAGTGTTCGGCAGGAGGGGGAAGAAAGGGTGTTGGATGTTCCAATTTCCCACGGCACACCTGATGAACGCTCACGGCACACTAGTGTGCCACGGCACACTGGTTGGGAAACGCTGCTGCAGACTATATTTCAAAGGAAGGCAATGGCAACCCAGTTGTGGGCATTCCTTGCCTAAAAAGACCCTATGAAATTAATGGGTGACTCGAAGGTACATATATTGCCACACAGTTGTTCTTTATCTCCATCCAGATCTGCCCGTCCACTGGATTTACCTAGTTCACCCTTTCAAATGAGAGTTCATATAATGAAAATATTTGTGCTTAGGTATTTACTCTAATAAATCCCCATCTTTCTCTAGAATACACCAGAGCTTAGATTATCTTGAAGACAGAATTACGGTTTTTCATTCTGGTTATCTTGCTGCTTGTGCCAACTCTGATATATGGAATACGGTGCCATTGGGACATTTCCTTCTCCCACCAGACTGCTTGCACCAAGGTATGTTCTTGCACCAAGGTACTGTATGTGTATGTCTATGGAGTTTCAGTGTTTCATAGCACTCCTCTCTTGTCATTTTAATGCGAAGCTGTCAAAAATGTGCAAGTTTAATGTGCACATTTTTGACAACTTAGCACTTATTACACTGATGCCATTCAGTGTAATAAATTGGAAGCTCATTTAGAAATGGGAAATACAGTGAGAGAGAATCATTTAACATTATAGGACAGTGTTTCTCAACCTGGGGGGTCCTGAGGGGGTGTCAGAGGGGTTGCCAAAGACCATCAGAAAGCACAGTGTTTTCTGTAGGTCATGGGATTTCTGTGTGGGAAGTTTGGCCCAATTCTATTATTGGTGGGCTTCAGATTGCTCTTACATTGTAGTTGAACTATAAATCCCAGTGACTAAGGTCCCAAATGTCAAGGTCTACTTTTCCCAAACTCCACCAGTGTTCACATTTGGGCTGCTGATCGAATTCCGAGCACAATTCAAAGTGCTGGTTTTGACCTATAAAACCCTATACAGCTCCGATCCAGCGTACCTGTCCAAACATATCTCCTTCTACGCCCCACCTCAGAGTTTAAGATCTTCTGCAGAGGCCCTGCTCTTGGCCCTGCCTCTGTCTCAAACACACTTGGCGGGGACGAGGGACAGGGCCTTCTCGGTCGTGGCCCCCTGTCTGTGGAATTCACTCCCCGGGGAAATTAGGTCACCGTCATCCTTCCTCACCTTTAGAAAAAAGGTAAATACGTGGATGTGGGACCAGGCCTTCAGGTAATTAGGCGGAAATCACAATTGACAATGTTGACAATGGCTTAGAAATGAATTATGGATAAGTTAAATGGAGTGCTCAATCATAGTATACGGCTAGATAATAGCCACCAGACTGGTTATAGTTCAGTAGACTGTAAGTATATTGTTTTAATGTGTTTATGCTTTTAACTATTATAATTATTGGTGTTTTGTATTTTATTATGCAGCATCAAATTATTGCCAATTGGAAGCCGCCCTGAGTCCCCCAGGGGTTGAGAAGGGTGGGGTAAAAGTGTTCAAAACAAACAAACAAACAAACAAATAAATACATTTTGTGCCAAATTTGATCCAGTGAATGAAAATACATCCTGCATATTAGAATATTGATATTACGTTTCATGACAGTAGCAAAATTAGAGTTATGAAGTAGCAACGAAAATATTTGTATGGTTGGGGGTCACCACAACATGAGAAACTGTATTAAGGGGTTGCGGCATTAGGAAGGTTGAAAAACACTGCTATAGGATAAACATACTGCATCACCCCCATGTTCCACATACACTTGTTTTGCATTCACTGCAGAAATAAGAGAGAAAATTGGAAGTTTTATATGGGAAGAAATAGCCAGTTATCAGAAGCAACAGGTAAGAACTGAATCTTGTTTGTATTTTAACTTTTGTTATTTTTCATTTTCATTTTGCCCCCCCCCCCCCCTGTTCTGTTACTTTTGTTATTTTAAGGTTTCTGTGTCAAAAGGTCTTGACAATGTTAATTTTGAAGAATTTGTTCCAAAGGTCCTTCAACAACATTTCAAATGTAGTACTTTAAAGATGAAATATTTTGCATAAATAGTATAGAACATTAACTTCTAAAATTATATAGCAGAAATCCTTAGCTTGCTATGTTCTTCCTTTTTTCTGGCATTTCTGGTTTGTTTCTCTTCTTGCTGTGCCTTCTTCTCTTCCTCTCATTCATTGAATCCTACATAAATCAATGTCTTTATTCTGTTTTAGATTAACTGCTCCTTGCTGCTCAATAAACCTTTTGGCCGGCCCATTTATTTATTTATCGTGTCAGAAGCGAATTGGGGCTACAATTATAATGTATTTTTAAAAACAAACAAAGTTCAAATACTTGGCATTATACTAAATGTCCTTTGACCAGAAGCTGGCCACTTGGAGCGCCTCTGGTGTCGCTGTAAGAAGGTCCTCCATTGTGCATGTGGCCTGGCTCAGGTTGTATTGTAGTAAGTGGTCTGTGGTTTGTTCTTCTCCACACTTGCATGTCATAAACTCCACTTGGTAGCCCCATTTCTGAAGATTAGCTTTGCACCTCGTGATGCCAGAGAGCAGACTGTTCAGCACCTTCCAAGTCGCCCATTCTTCTGTGTGCCCAGGAGGGAGTCTCTCATCCAGTATCAGCCATGGATTGAGGTTCCGGGTTTTTGCCTGCCACTTTTGGAATCTTGCTTGCTGAGATGTTGCTGCGAGTGTCTCTGTAAATCTTGGAAAGCTATTTCTTGATTTAAGACATTGACATGCTGGCTAATATCCTAACTAAGGATGGACCGGAGATGTCACAGCCTTGGGCCTTTCATTATTAGCTGCTACTTCCTGATAAATGTCAGGTGGTGCAATACCGGCTAAACAGTATACTTTCTCCAACAGTGTAGGACGTAGACATCCTGTGATAATGCGGCATGTCGAGGAGCCACATCTACTGTTTTATCACAGTGCTATGTATTTTGAACTGGGCATAAGCAGGCCCAGATTACCCATAAGGCCACCCTAGGCCATGGCCTAGGGGTGCAAGCCAAGGGGGGCGCAGTTCACACGGACCAAAAATAAAATAAGATATTGAAACAAAACCACAACACGCAGCGTGGAGATGACTCTCTCTCTCTCTCGGGGGAGGGCGGGGGGAGAGCGCTGCGAAGGGTCGGGGAGGAGGGAATGGCGCCCCCCCTCGCCATCATCCCTGCCCCCTTGTCAAGGAAGGAGGGCGCGAGGAGGTGGAGGGAAGCCCCTGGGGCCGCTGACGGGCATGCGCAGCAACCAGGAACATGGCGGAGGAGGCAGAGGCGCTCTCGCCCTCCTGCTGCGCATGCACAGCAGCAGCCCTGGGGGTGCGGCTTCCCTCTGCCTCCTCCTCCTCGTGCCCTCCTTCCTTAAGTCAAGAAAGGAGGGTGCGTCGTGAGGGCCCGGGGGCTTCCCTTCCTTCCTCCTGCTTGTGCCCTCCTTCCTTGAGTCAAGGAAGGAGGGCGCGCCGTGAGGAGGCGGAGGGAAGCCCGCCCCTGCTGCCGGCCCCGGGGGCGGGGCTTCCCTCACGGCGCCACGAGGAGGAGGAGGGGAGGTTGGTTTGGGGGCGTAATTCCAAAGTGTGGCCTAGGGCGCCAAAAGGGGTTAATCCGGGCCTGGGCATAAGTACTCAGCAGCAGAGTAGCAAAGGGCTGATGTTTTCACTATATCTGGTTGTGATCCCCAGGTTGTGCCAGTCAGCTTTTGTACAATGTTATTTCTATAACCCACTTTTTGCTGATCCATGATAGCAGAAGGCTGAGTATTTTTTGCCACTAGGCAAAAATATGGTCATTATCTTGTAGTTATTTAGTTCACTGAGCTAAAATCCAATGTTATAGCCACATATATGATTAGTCCATTTGATGCTGATAAAATAAAAAGTGGCTTTTTTGCTTTCATAAAAATACAGTCAAATGGAAACTTATGCACAGTTTCAACATTTTGAATATCCACAGGCCAGTCAACATGTTGAAGTCTCAGAAATCAGGGAGGAAGATACCATAAAGAGCAAGAAAGCACCAGAAAGAAGGTTCGTATTTGATTTGGAAATTTTATTACGATTGTATAATTCAGCAATGCTCTGCTTACAGTGATCATGTAGATTGGCCGAAGTCAGTCACACCAGCACATTCTCAACTAGTCGTTTACATTTATTTATTTTATTATCATTTGCTTAATTTGTATGATACTTTTCTACTGGCACGGGACCAAAAGCACCTTACAACAATGTAAAAACAACCACTATGTCAGACTACACGGGGAAGCCATTGAAATCCATGAGCATGTGGACAATTTCAACAGAAAGGAGGAAACCAAGAAGATGAACAAAATCTGTCTACCAGTATTAAAGAACTCTAAAATTGTAACAGTAAAACAACAAATATGGGGGAACTCCAGAGGGGAAACAATCAGGGACCACCATACAGCCCAGAAAACTCACAGCAACCAATCTATTGAAAATAGTTAAAACAATTTGAAAGCATGCTTAAAACATTCACTTTTTATTTTTACACTAGAGACATTCATGCTCCTGAGACTCTAGAAACAGGCAAACGGAGTTACATTCCACTTCGAGATTATCCAGCAAGTAATATGGTGACAGGTAAGAAGATGATGTTTTTTGAGGAATTATTTCTTTTGGGTGAAAATAATATGACTCTACAGCAGTGTTTCTCAATCTGGGGGTTGGGACCCCTGGAAGGGTCACAAGGGGGTATCAGAGGGGTCGCCAAAGACCATCAGAAAACACGGTATTTTCTGTTGGTCATGGGGGTTCTGTGTGGGAAGTTTGGTCCAATTCTATCATGTGTGTGTGTGTGTGTGTGTGTGTGTTCAGAATACTCATTGATTGTAAGTGAACTATAAATCCCAGCAACTACAACTCCCAAATGTCAAGTCTATTTTTCCCAAACTCCACCAGTGTTCACATTTGGGCATATTGAGTATTCGTGCCAAGTGTGTTCTGAATCCATCATTGTTTGAGTTCACAGTGCTTTCTGGACGTAGGTGAACTACAACTTCAAAACTCAAGGTCAATGCCTACCAAACCCTTCCAATATTTTCTGTTGGCCATGGGAGTTCTGTGTGCCAAGTTTGGTTCAATTCCATCATTAGCGAAGTTTAGAATGCTCTTTGATTATAGGTGAACTATAAATTCCAGCAACTACAGCTCCCAAATGACAAAATTAAACCCCTCCAACCCCACCAGTATTCAAATTTGTGTGTATCGTGTATTTCTGCCAAATTTGGTCCTGTGAATGAAAATAAATCCTACATATCAGATATTTCCATTACGATTCATAACACTTGCAAAATTACACTTAAGAAGTAGCAATGAAAATAATTTTATGGTTGGGGGTCACCACAACATGAGGAACTGTATTAAGGGGTTGCGGCATGAGGAAGGTTGAGAAACACTGCTCTAGAGGTCTGTGACTGGATATACCTCAGGGCCAACATTTTTTATGTTCATTTAGATGCCCTGAACTAATGAAAATATTGGTGATTTTCCCCTTTTAGCTTACCCAACTTTTTCTACCTGTGATATTTATACAATTTACATACAACTTCATAGGTTATCCTTCTGCTAAAGAGATGAAGAAATTCCTTGGGGAAATGTGTGATTTCATTCCTGGATCTTCGGGTTATTTGGCATACTGGATTCCAAACGAAACAAATGATCTCTCTGTTGCAAAAACAAACGTTAAAAGAAAATAAATGTTATAAACAACATCTAGATTCTGATTTTCAGCCAGTTTCAGTGGACTCATAAAGTGTGACTGTGGCCTCTAGATGGGGCTAAAGCTAAACTAAACTAAACTAAAACAATTTAAAAGTATGATGCGCACAAGCAAAGTGGAAACTACGGTATGTGTAACCTCAGGAACTAAAAATATTTACTAATCTTCATGGCATCACACATTTCTGTAATGTTGTCTGTCAGTGTGATGAAATACTCAGAAGAATCCCATTCCAAAACCGAATCTCAGTTCAAAACAATGTGGATATTTTATTGAATTTAGTTGACGCAGTAAACACAAATAATTGGACAACAAATTCTAAAAGGCTCTTTGCTTACGGATCTATCCATCCACAGATGTATATATTATGTAAATAAAGGGAATGAAAAGCCACAAGAGTCTGTCAAATACTTGCTGCTACTTAATGGTGTTTTGTGGCTTCTAATTGCACGTTTTTCAGGATTTTTTCTCTATGTAATTGTGCATACATGTTTTTTTTCATAGAGTTACAAGCTGGGTAGATGCCGGGAATGCCGCGGATATAGCGTATCTAGATTTTAGTAAGGCCTTCGACAAGGTCCCCCATGATATCCTGGCAAGGAAACTAATCAAATGTGGGCTAGTCAAAACTACGGTTAGGTGGACCTGTAATTAGATAAGTGAATGAACCCAAAAGATGCTCACTAATGCTTCCTCTTCATCCTGGAAAAACATGACTAATTGAGTGTCATAAGTAGGGTTCCGTCTTGGGCTCAGGTCCATTCAACATCTTTATTAATGACTTAGGTGAAAGGTTAGAAGGCATGATCATCAAGTTTGCAAATGACACCACTATTAGCTATTAGGGATAGCTAATACTCCAGAAGATAGGAGCAGAATTCAGAACAATCTTAACACAGATGGGCCAAAACTAACAAAATGAAGTTCAACAGGGACAAATGCAAGCCCCTCCCCCAGCACCAACCATTGTTCTGGGCCAGAGTGAAGAGAGAGGGGGCCAGGAGGAAAGTTACAACTTGTCTCCTGTGCTATGCTAATAATAAAATGTAATATATATTCATATAATATTTCTAATATTATAATGCAATGCAATATAATACTACTAATAATACAATATTATAATTATATATTTTATCTCTCTTGGCTTTTTTTCGTGAACAAAGATTCAGGAAGGACTCATCCCATGCTTTCTACAAGTGCATTGATGACTAAAAAGGCCAATCCGAGATAGGCAAGTTCGGTTGCAGAAAGCACAGCAGAAAGTCTTCTTGGGTGATGTTGTTTCCAAGTTGTGGTTCTTTCTGCGTTGTCGTTTCTCTTCGACACCCGTTTGGCGTGCCCTTGAGCAAGCAGGGATCATCAGCATTGAGGCCACGCTATTGGGAACACAGCTGCCCTGGACAGGGCACATCTCTAGGATGGAGGACCACCGCCTCCCAAAGATACTACTCTATGGTGAACTCGCCATGGGTCAGCGCAAGAGAGGCGCCCCCAAAAAGAGATATAAGGACTCCCTGAAACAACATCTCAGGCTCGGCTAGATTGATCACCAACAATGGTCCACCCTGGCCTCACATCGGGAGGCATTGAGACGCTCTATCCACAGTGCTGTGGCCTCTTTCAAGAAGACACGCCGAATGGGTCTTGAAGAGAAACGACAACGCAGAAAGAACCGCAACTTGGAAACAACATCACCCAAGGAGACTTTCTGCTGTGCTTTCTGCAACTGAACTTGCCTATCTCAGATTGGCCTTTTTAGTCATCAACGTGCTTGTAAAAAGCATGGGATGAGTCCTTCCTAAGAATCTTCATTAGTGAAGTAATGCCAAGAGACTGTGAATTATTTCACTTGCTATTATATAGGTAACCTCGCCATGGGTCAGCTCAAGAGAGGAGCCCCAGAAAGGAGATATAAACAGCATATCAGGCTCAGGCATCTCAGATTGATCACCAACAATGGTCCACCCTGGCCTCACATCGGGAGGCATGGAGACACACTTTCCACAATGCTGCAGCCTCTTTCGAGAAGTCACAGTGATATTTTATAATACATGTAATATTACTAATAATATTACAATATAATGGTATAGTACAATATAGTACTATATAATACTGATATTGTGCTATGTTATATATATATATATATATATATATATATACATACATACATACATACATACACACATACTCTAAGTCCCCTTTGGGGTGAGAAGGGCACCATATAAATGCCATAAATAAATAAACAAATACATATATACACCACTTAGGCAGAAATGGGGGACAGAATGTGGGACGATGCCTGACCCGATAGCAGTATGTGTGAACAAGATCTTGGAGTCCTTGTGGACAACAAATTAATCGTGAGCCAGCAATGTCATGTCGTGGCCAAAAAACCCTGCATAAATAGGAATATAGTGTCTAGATCCAGGGAAGTCATGCTACCCCTCTATTCCGCTTTGGTCAGACCACACCTGGAATCACACTGTGTCCAATTCTGGGCACCGCAATTGAAGGGAGATGTTTTCAAGTTGGAATGTGTCCAGAGTAGGGTGAACGATCAAGGGTCTGGAGAACAAGCCCTATGAGGAGCGGCTGAATGAGCTGGGCATGTTTAGCCTGCAGAAGAGAAGGCAGAGAGGAGACGTGATGACGGCTGTGGATAAAGATGTGAGGGAAAGTCCTAGGATGGAGAGGACACATTTATTTTCTGCTGCCCTGGAGACTAGGATGCAGAATAATGGCTTCAAACTACAGGAAAGGAGATTCTACCTGAACACAAGAAAGAACTTCCCAACTGTGAGTGGAACTCTCTGCCCCGGAGTGTGGTGGAGTCTCCCTCTTTAGAGGCTTTTAAACAGAGGCTGGATGGCCATCTGTTGGGTGTGCTTTGAATGCAATTTTTCCTACTTCTTGACAGGATGGTCCACAAGGTCTCTTCCAACTCTAGGATTCAATGATTCTATGTCTTCGCACACAATTCTGAGTAAGCGCAAACATGAAGACTCTGCTTGATTACTAGGATTAAATGGGTGGTTAGAAAAGTTTTCCCCCTACTGCGTGAAAATAGTGCTGCATGCTTCAAACATATGGATGATTTTCTGTGAATTTAAATTAACGAAAGCATTTTGCAAACCAAATCACTTTCCCCAGTACATGCACACTGACAGTCCTATTAGTATCTGTGCCAAATTTCAGGTTTTTCTGTTTCAAGGTTTTGAATCTAGCAGCTTGAATGACAGAAAGGCAAACACCCGATTTATTATTAATCATTTACCTTCACTCGGCCGGGCCACAGAAGAGGTGTTGAGCAACCTCAGAACTGTGTCCAAGAATAGAAGGAAACGGACAACTGCAAGAAGGTGGGAATTTTTCAACAAACGAAAATGGTGACATGAAGAGGGAAGTGAACAAGATAGAAATCATTATGACACAATTCTGCCCACATTACAAAATCATTTTTTTTTAAAAAAAGAATATGAATACAATATGCAAATATTAATAGACAAAGACAATATTCATTACTAAAATTAAATATTATGCCAAGTACAGATGGTTAGAGTAATCCTTTCCTGGAGAGGTTTACATTTTATGTGAGGGACAGAATATTTCATTCCAGTGCAAATCATGTTAGCCTAAATGGGTGGTGTGAGTCCTGAGCCAATTTTAAGGATGCAGATCTTACAAGATCAATGACTGTCCCAATACCTTATTTTACCTGTTTTGCGTGGTTTCTTCCATGCCAGACATAAAGCACTCGTTCCCATAAAAAGTATTGAGAAAAAGGAAGCAGTTATAAGATATAGTAGTACATTGGCATTCTGTTACCAGATCTTATAAATACTTTTGGTAGAGAAAGTACATTGACACCATGTTAAGTAATTTTATTAATCATTCTAAGATGAAAAAATATATATATCCATAGTCATTTTTTGAACTTTTGGTTTCTCAAATTTCATCCAAAATTTTGAAGGGCATAGTTCTCAAAGTTCTCTCTGGTAATTCTTTCTAATTGCTCTCAAAATATATGTATGGAAGTGGGATGATAACAATACTCATATTGCTGGAGATATATATATATATATATATATATATATATATATATATATATATATAAAATTTCTGAACGATTACTGAATAATAATGAATCCAAAGTAGGCCTGGGCAAACTTCGGCCCTCCAGGTGTTTTGGACTACAACTCCCACAAATCCTAACAGCCGGTAGGCCGAAGTTTGCCCAGGCCTGATCTATAGATTGCTGTGAGTTTTCTGGGCTGTATGGCCATGTTCCAGAAACATTCTATCCTAATGTTTTGCCCACATCTATGGCTGGCATCCTCAGAGTTTATGAGGTCTGTTGGAAACTAGGCAAGTGGGGTTTACATTTCTGTGGAATAACGTCCAGGGTGGGAGATATAACTCGTTTCTTTGAGGCAAGTGTGAATGTTGTAATTGGCCATCTTGATTAGCACTGAATAGCCTTGCATCTTCAAAGCCTGGCTGCTTCCTGGGGGGGAATCCTTTGTTGGGAGGTGTTAGCTGGCCCTAATTGGCTCCTGTCTGGAATTGTTCTGTTTTTTGAGTGTTGCTCTTTATTTACTGTTCTGATTTTAGAGGTTTTTTTTTTTTTTAAAAAAAAAAAAAACCTGGTAGCCAGATTTTCTTCATTTTCATGGTTTCCTCCTTTCTGTTGAGATTGTCCACATGTTTGTAGATTTCAATAGCTTCTCTGTATAGTCTGACATGATGGTTGTTAGAGTGGTCTCAAAGTAAACAGAGCAAGGGTTGCGTAAAACGCTAAAGTATTACAAAAGGGGGGCAATATTCCATATAAAATATATATATTGCACAGAACTAGAGTACCATAGGAGAGATTAGACACATAGTATACCCATTGCTGGATACAGGAAAGCACACGACGTGGTACACAAAAGACGCAATGTCCCCAATAGTGGATATTTCAGATTAGATATCCTTTTCCATAAGGTCTGCATACGTGTCCAAAATAAGTTCCAAAATAAAGTCTCTAGTCCGTGAGATAGGCAAGTAATCCAAACAAACGTAAGGACCAGAAGGAGACTGTTGTATACTCCGAAATGAGAAGATTAGGACGAGGCCAACGGGATGGTGATGCCAAAGATGTTCGGGCCGCTTATCCAACGTTTCGCTCTTGGGCAGAGCTTTATCAAGGCCTCCATGGTGATACCGTCATCCTTATCAGAATAGGGATAAACAGGAGCCTAACCTTGCTACAGCTAGCGAGGTGACCATATCCCTATTCTGATAAGGACGACGGTATCACCATGGAGGCCTTGATAAAGCCTCCAGTATACAACAGTCTCCTTCTGGTTCTTACCTTTGTTTGGGATTACTTGTCTATCTCATGGACTAGAGACTTTATTTTGGAACTTATTTTGGACACATATGCACACCTTATGGAAAAGGATATCTAATCCAAAGTATCCACTATTGGGACATTGTGTCTTTTGTGTACCACGTCGTGTGCTTTCCTGTATCCAGCAATGGGTATAGTATGTGTCTAATCTCTCCTATGATACTCTAGTTCTGTGCAATATATATATATTATATGGAATATTCCCCCCCTTGTGTAATACTTTAGTGTTAGAATGATCTAGCATTTCTGTGTTCTCAAATAATATGCAGAGTTCTTTCTCCCACCCTGGGCATTCCACAGATATATAAACCCCACTTGCTTAGTTTCCAACAGACCTCGCAACCTCTGAGGGCATCTGCCATAGAGGTGGCATTTGCCATAGATGTGGGCAAAATGTCAGAAGAGAATGCTTCTGGAACATGGCCATACACTCCGGAAAACTCTCAGCAACCCAGTGAT
This sequence comes from Anolis apletophallus, assembly GCA_030556195.1. Taxonomy (NCBI): domain Eukaryota; kingdom Metazoa; phylum Chordata; class Lepidosauria; order Squamata; family Anolidae; genus Anolis; species Anolis apletophallus. The sequence continues at coordinate 30,405,847 of JARBWK010000015.1, forward strand.
TCTGGCCATTAAAGCTTTCGACAACACATACATATATAGATTTTAAAAGAAATATTAATCATGGCTAGTGGGAAAAGATACAGAGAAGTCAATGGTATGCAGTTTATTTAAAGATTGTGGATGGGAGTAGGATCTGAACAACCTTACTCTCAATCTAAAAATGTCTCTTACGGTACTTTGAATACTCACACGGAAAAGCTCCCAAGTTTGCATTATCTTATGTGTGCTACACAAGAAGCAGGAAGAAAAAATAAATTTATGAAGTCATTTGTTACCATCCATTTCTTGATGCAATATCCTGCAAGCAGTTGTGTTTTTACTTTAGTCCATGAAATAGGGAAACCCTGCAATCCATCAGAAATTTTATGTTCCTTCATGGGAGAACCTCAAAGGAAGCCAATAGCGATCTTATGAGCACACCATATCTTTGACAATCTTTCTTCTATCATTTTTCACTGAGGAGTTCCCCGAAGAGGGCAAGAATGCTTGCTTATTGTTGAAGTGCATGGCCCGTTAACTTTACGTTTTGCAATATTGGATTCTATTGTATCTATGTTCATTCATTCTCATGTCCGTCACACTTAGCTTCCGGGTGGTTATTATCTTGGTTAACTGTGCTTTCCCATTTCAGCAAGGAGTTTCATCATATTTCTCTCTCCAAGGTCACTAAGGAAAAATACTGCATGACATATTCTTAGCCAATGGATAGAGGGATGTCAAAATGGTGGGAATGGGAGAATCCACACTGGAAGAAACAAAACTTGTTGCGATGTGCTAAGACTATGACTCTCAGAATCCCCAAGCAATGATCACTGGGATTCTGGGAGACGTAGTCCGGCAAAAGTAAGGTTGTGTCATGCACAAGCTATGCATAGCACATGCCTTATTGACACTTTCCATTTATTGGAGCTGATGGAAATTGTACAATTGTTCCTCCATATTTGCAATTTTGACATTTGTGGATTGGTTTTTTCAGGGTTTTGTTCTCTCTAGTAATCTCTAGGTCCTTCAGTGTGATTGTGTGGTCAGCTTCCAGTGGAGGGCTATAATAATAATAATAATAATAATAATAATAATAATATCATCATAATCAATATGGAGTTCAGCCTAGACAAATGTGCCACAGTGGCATTAAAGAAAGGGAAAATTACTCACAGCGAGGGCATAGAGATGCCAAACGGACAAATCATAAAATGCAATCAGCCTGAAGCCTATAAATATCTGGGCATACTACAGTTGGACAATATCAAGCATGAGCATGTGAAAAATGTGGTCAGCAATGAATATATCCAAAGAGTCAAAAAGGTTTTGAAGAGCAAATTAAATGGTGGAAATACGATCAAGGCTCTCAACACCTGGGCCATCCCCGTCATTAGATACACTGCTGGAATTGCGAACTGGACACAAGCAGGGCTGGATGATCTTTACAGAAAAACAAGAAAACTAATGACAATCCACTACTCATTACACCTGCGTAGTGATGTCAACAGACTTTACCTGCTCAGAAAATCAGGAGGCAGAGAGAGGGCTTCTGTAAGTGAAATAAACAGTAGAAGAAGAGAAACATACACTGGCAGATTATGTGAAAGGCAGTCAAGAACCAACATTGAAGGAAGTCAGTAGCAGAAAACTGCTTCAAGTGCAAAAGACAAAAAGTGAATATCGTAAAAACACAATCCGGAGCAGAAGAGAAAACTGGCGAAAGAAGGCCCTCCATGGACAGTTCCTGGGAAAAATTGAGAGCCAAATTGACAAAGAAAAAACATGGCTGCAGCTCACAAATGGGACTCTGAAAAAGGAGACAAAGGAGGCCTGATTCTGGCAGCTTAAGAACAAGCCATTAGAACAAATGCCATCAAAGCCAGAATTGAAAAGTCGATGACAGATCCCAAATGTAGACTCTGGAAGGAAGCAGATGAAACAATAGATCCCATCCTCAGCAGCTGCAAGAAGATCACACAGACAGACTACAAGCAGAGGCATAACACCGCTGCTCAGATGATCCATTGGAACTTGTGCCACAAATAACATCTGCCTATGACAAAGAACTGGTGGGATCACAAGCCGGAAAGAGTTACAGAAAATGAACACATCAAAATCCTCTGGGACTTCTGAATTCAGACAGACAGAGTTTTGGAGCATAATACTCCTGAGCTCACGATCGTGGAAAAAAACAAGGTATGGATCGTCAATGTTGCAATCCCAGACAATAGCAGGATTGACGAGAAGCAACTGGAAAAGCTGACATGATAAAGATTCTGGCTGCAAAGATTCTGGCACAAACCAGTCAAGGTGGTCCCAGTGGTGATTGGCACACTGGGTGCAGTGCCTAAAGACCTTGGCCTGCACTTAAAAACAATTGGTGCTGACATAATTCCCATCTGTCAGCTGCAAAAGGCCACCCTACTTGGATCTGCATTTATTATTTGCTGATACATCACATAGTGCTAGACACTTGGGAAATGTCCGACGTGTGATCCAATACAACAGCCAGCATAGTGATCTTGTTTGCTATGTACTAATCTTGTTGTGTATCTAATAATACACAACAAGCAAAGCACCAAAATCAGTGTGTACAGAGCTATCGTACTGCCTATTCTCCTCTATGGGTCTGAAACATGGGTCACCTATCGCCAACACCTACGACTCCTCGAACGCTTTCATCAGCGCTGTCTTCGCACAATCCTAAATATACATTGGACCGACTATGTGACTAATGTTGCTGTCTTTGAGCAAGCAGGGATCACCAGCATTGACGCCATGCTATTGAAAACACAGCTGCGCTGGGCAGGGCACGTCTCTAGGATGGAGGACCACTGCCTCCCAAAGATACTACTCTATGGTGAACTCGCCACGGGTCAGTGCAAGAGAGGTGCCCCGAAAAAGAGATCTAAGGACTCCCTGAAACAACATCTCAGGCTCAACCAGATTGATCACCAACAATGGTCCACCCTGGCCTCACATCGGGAGGCATGGAGATGCACTATTCACAATGCTGCAGCCTCTTTCAAGAAGACATGCCGAATGGGTCTCGAAGAGAAATAACAACGCAGAAAGAACCGCAACTTGGAAACAACATCACCCAAGGAGACTTTCTGCTGTGCTTTCTGCAACTGAACTTGCCTATCTCAGATTGGCCTTTTTAGTCATCAACGCGCTTGCAAAAAGCGTGGGATGAGTCCTTCCTGAATCTTCGTTCGCAAAGTAATGCCTAGAGAGATGTAATAATAACAATTATTATTATTATTGCACACAGCCACAGCTTCTGCATTTGTAGACTATAACTCCCAGAATCCCTCAGCCATAATCTAGTCTAAAACAGTAATTTTTCAAGCTCCCGTCTGCCCTTTGCTATTGATGGATAATGTTTCACCTTGTTTCATGTGTTGATAGTCCAGATTCGTGGCAGATGCATTACAAGAGATTGCCATATTAACCAGAGAGACTTGAAGATAAATAATGATATAACTGAACGAACAGTGCCACTGATTAATAAATGACGAGCTGTGTAAATTATTTGACATAAATGAACATTTTGCTTTCGTGCATCTGTTTATTTTAACAGCTCTTTTGCTCTTTGCTTTAAATATATTTCCATAGAAAATACAAGACCTCGGGTCAAAGAGCAGGACACTTGTCCAGCAGGATTCAAATTACGCAACACACAACAAACATGAGATAACATGCAGTCACTCCTTTTTTCTCTCTGCATTGCCATATAATGCTGTTAAATTGCATTATATGAGTTTGCACTCATCATATCATGCGGTTTCAAACTGCATTATATGGCAGTGTAGATGGACTCTTGATACCTTTTAGGGAGTACATTAATGGAGGGCATCTGTCCTAAGTTATGGATGAGGAATGATAGTTTAATCCAATGTTTCTCAACCTGGAGGTTGAGACCCTAGGGAGGGTCATGAGGGGGGTATCAGAGGTGTCTCCAAACAGTATTTTCTGTTGATCATGGGGGTTATGTGTGGGAAGTTTAGCTCAATTCTATCGTTGGTGGGGTTCAGAATGCTCTTTGATTGTAACTGAACTAAAAATCCCAGCAACTACAACTCGCAAAAGTCAAGGTCTATTTTCCCCATACTCCATCAGTGTTCACATTTGGGCATATTGAGTATTCGTGCCAAGCTTGGTCCAGAACCATCATTGTTTGAGTCAACAGTGCTCTCCGGATGTAGGTGAACTACAACTCCAAAACTCAAGGTCAATGCCCACCAAAGCCTTCCAGTATTTTCTGTTGGTCGTGGGAGTTTTGTGTGCCAGGTTTGGTTCAATTCCATCATTGGTGGGGTTCAGAATGCTCTTTGATTGTAGGTGAACTATAAATCCCACCAACTACAACTCCCAAAATGACAAAATCAATCCCTGCCCAACACCACCAGTATTCAAATTTGGGCGTATGGGGTATTTGTGTCAAATGTGGTCCAGTGAATGAAAATACATCCTGCATATCAGATATTTACATTGCGATTCATGACAGTAGAAAAATTGCAGTTATGAAGTAGCAACGAAAATAATTTTATGGCTGGGGGGTCACCATAACATGTGGGACTGTATTAAGGCGTTGTGGCATTAGGAAGGTTGATAATCACTGCATAATAGATGCTGTTGGCTCTATTGCAGAGTAAGGAATGGGTGTTTTGCCTAAGGAAACCCTGTGAAATTAAGGGGGTTGCCATACAAACATTTTGTGAGTCCAATCTAATAATCTGGAAATGGGGTGGGGGTGGGATGGGGGGTGGCGAATAAAATGCAGTTACAATTTGTGTTTGCTAACTTCCCCTCCCCCTTAATCAATTGAAATCTGGAATAGTATCGTGATACAAATGATTCATGAGAAACTCCGGTCACTCCTTTCTACAGAATACATGCTTCCTTCTCGTATACGCCTGGTTGGTCAAACCTACCCTTGAAACAGTTCCTTGATTAGTCATGTCCACATCTCTCTCTAAGGATATAAATGCCCTGAAATTCAATTGTGGTCAAGATGCCAAAAGTTATCAATGAGAAAGAAAACCTAAGGTAGGAGGAGAGGCTTTGCGTTTCCTTAAGCCTCAAAGGAAGGGCTAGATTTGGCCTCTTCCTCATCCCTTGAGTTAGCTGAGCGCAAACTATTTTTGCGCTTTGAATTTAATTTTCACCAATGGAAGTAAGTCAGAGATAAAGGGTGGAAATGGAAGTCGGGGAGGAAAACTGGGATATCTTCAAAACAGCTAAAAATGTGGGATGACAGAAGTTTAATTACTGTAGGTCTGTCCTTCTCAAACCAGGACAGTTGGACGGTAATGAATGAGAACACAAAGTTTAAAAGTTCATGGTCAAAATGAACACCAAAGGTCAGAATTCTTTACCTGACTAAATCAGAAATTACACCATTATAAATATATTTTCCGTCATTGCACAAGGAGTTACCCATCTCTTACACAACGTTTTCTCTTAGGTTAAGCAATGGCACCAATATCCTCTGACCCAAATATATTTCTTTATTGAGTTGTAATTTTTTTGGGCTATATGTCCATGTTCTAGAAGCACTTTCTCCTGACCTTTCGCCTGGATCTATGGCAAGCATCCTCAGAGGTTGTGAGGTCACCTCACAACCTATGAGGATGCTTGAATAGATGCAGGCGAAACGTCATGAGAGAATGCTTCTAGAATATGGACATATAGCCTGAAAAACCTACAACAATCCAGTGATTCCAGCCATGAAAGCCTTTGACAATATTTTATTATTATATTATATTTATTTATATTCCACTTTTCTCTCTTAAATGAGCAATTCGCAGCACTAAAAACAACACAAATTACATTTTATAACCTATAATATGTATACACTAAAAAGAGCCATTAGATTTTGGGAACTGTAGTGCAAAACTTTAATCCGTTCCAAGTTTTGCACAAAATTGTAATTTGAGCGCCACTAGAAAGAACGTAAGGTGAATCCACACTGTTGAATTAACATAATTTGACACCACTTTACCTGCCACGGCTCAATGATATAGAATCGCCACAGCTGTGGTTTGGAAAGGAATCAGCACTCTTTCCCAGAGAAGGCCAAAAATGTTGTAAAACTAGAAGGCCTGTAATTCTATAGTGGTTAAAGTAGCGTAAAACTGCATTAATTCTGCAGTGTAGATGCACCCTAAGTTTCAGATTGTAGGTTGTAATCCCAAAGTTAGCCCTTTCCCCTAATTTTTTTGGCAATTTGGTGTTTCAGTCACTTGGGTAGTATTTATTTATATACTGCACTGTCTTCTGTGCTTTTCATGAATTTCAAATTTGGTAAGATCTCATTCTTGGCACTCATTCACATCTGTTATCTTATTAATGCACACAATAATATTATCATACTGGACTCAAGGTACAATTTTTGTTATCATTGCCTGACCTGAATATGCTCTTAACAGTTATGTACTTCTATTGAGTTCCTTAAATACTTTAGGTACAAACTAAAAGGGAAACCACAATGGTGTTTCTTCACTGGGTGTGGCTTCGGGATAGTTGTACATATTAGGTAAGGGTTATTTGCCATCTACATCTTATCATGCCAGTATTGCATAAAGCACTGATTCTCAAAGTGGGCGGTACCATCCCCTGGTGGGCGGTGAGGTGATCCAAGGGGGTGGTGGGAGGCTCAGGGGAATTTGGGGGCCGGTGAACCCCTTTAATGGGGCGGTAAACCCTCTTTGTGCAGCCCTCTTCTTTGGCACCGCCCACTTCGCTTTGACCTGCATATTAGATGTTTGGATTAGAATTAGTAAAAGTAGCAAAATTATTTATGAAGTAGCAACAAAAATATGGTTGGGGGTCACCGCAACATGAGGAACCTTATTTACAGGTCATGGCATTAGAAAGGTTGAGAACCACTGCATTAATACATATATCTTTAGGTTTAATTGCTATTAAATTAAAAAAAATTCTAGGGGGGCAGTGAGTAATTTTTTTTTCTGGAAAGGGGGCAGTAGGCCAAAAAAGTTTGGAAACCACTGGCATAGAGAAACCATTGTATTTATAGGCTGTACAGAATTTGCAAACAAGTAAAAAATATGGCAAAATTGAGCAATTACTCAGAAATTGAATGGGGAATTAAGGAAACAATACTTGCTTACTTCATGACCACACACCCCTATGTTCCTGCGTGAGCGTTAAGGTCTGCTGGGGAGACCCTCTTCGTGGTCCCGTCACTAACACAATCACGGTTGGTGGGGGGGAGGGCCTTCTTGGTGGTGGCCCCCTGGCTTTGGACCGCCCTCTCCAGGGAGATTAGACAGGCCCCCACCCTGTCCTCCTTCCGGAGGGAGTCGAAGACTTGGATGTTTAGACAAGCCTTTGAAGATGTCTAGCCCAATGGTCCACAAATATGATACAGCCCAGCACTTTCATCCCATGTCCTGGTTCCTTAGCTACAACTTGCACGATCCCTTTCCCTTCTTCTTGTTTACAGTTGACCAGTTGATTTTACGAGTCGACAGAATAGGTTGTTGGGCACCGTTTTGAGTTCAAATTGTTGTTTTATATACTACTGGTTTAGCTTGTATTGTATTGTGTGTTTATTTTATTTTATGTACTGTTTTAGGCACTTTGTGCCATGTGTAAGCCGCCCCGAGTCCCTTCGGGGAGATGGAGGCAGGGTACAAAAATAAAGTTGTTATTATTATTAGTTCAATTAAATATATTTCGATTGACAAGGATATACAAACGTCCTAACAACTTGTCAAAGGTCTCAGAGAACACACAGCAAAGCAGAAGACTTGCTCCTTGAAGATCAGGCCTGCCAGCATGAGGGTAAGTTACAGTACCTAATGGCCCTGTCAGCCTATTAATAATAATTTTTCTCCTGCTTTTCTCCCACGGATGGGACTCAAAGCAGCAGGAGGTGGAAATGTAGCAGAACCTAAAGCAGATGAAGGCCTACAGTGTTTTCTAAGAACCTATCATAACACTATAGTGGTTAAAATGGTGTCAAACTGCATTGATTCTACAGTGTAGATGCGCCCTAAAGTTAGCAATTTGGTGTTTCAGTAACTTAAGACGGAATTTATTTATATGCTGTACTGACCTCTGTGGTTTTTATGAATTTCAGATTTGGTAATATCTAATTCTTGGCACTTGCTCACATCCGTTATCTTGTTAATGCACGCAATTAATATTATCATATTGGATTCAAGATACGATTTTAGCTATCTTTGCCTAACCTGAATATTCTCTCTACAGTTATGTAACTTCTATGGCGTTCCTTAAAGACTTGAGGTATAAAGTAAAAGGCAAACCACAATGGTATTTCTTCACTGGGTGTGGTTTCTGGACAGTTGCACCTATTGAGTAAGAGTTATTTGCAGTCTACATATTATCATGCCAGTATTGCATAGAGCAGTGTTTCCCAACCCTTTTTTTGAGCCGCAGCACATTTTTTACATTTACAAAATCCTGGGGCACACCACAAACCAAGATGACACAAAATGACACTCTAACACAGTAATACATATAGTTAATATGTTTTAAAATGTATTTATACACTCAGTGTGAAACCTGGGCCTGTTTCGATGAACACAACATAGATATCCTGGCAGGAATGGCAGAAAGACACACACGAAGGTCTTGCTCAACAGCTGTCAGTCTCTCTCTGCGTTTAGTTTTTATTGCAGTCACCCAGTCCTCAGGGAAGCTGGCTGGAAAGAGAGCAGCCAGTCGGAAGCACACTCTGAGGCAGAGAGTTCCACTGCTGAACAGCTCTCACAGTCAGGAAGTTCTTTCTGATGTTCAGGTGGAATCTCCTTTCCTGTCTACTCTTCCTAATTTCAAGGCCAGCAGAAAACAAGCCTGCTCCCTCTTCCTTTTGCTACACTGGCACATAGTTATACAAGCCTCATCAGGCTGAGCTTCCCAACATTGGATCACTTTGGTTGCCCCACTTGTCTATTTTCTAACAGATCTCACAGCTCCTGAGGATGCCAACCATAGATGTGGGCGCAACATCAGGAGAGAATGCTTCAGCAACCCATGGAAGCCTTCGACAACACATTGTTTTGTTATTGTTTTTACTTGAATAAATAGAACTGTTCAATTGCAAACCTGAGGGGAGGGCCCTGCTTTGCTAACCCTTTGACTTGCCTATATAAATAATTCAAATAATCCTCGAGGCCTGCCTTCCACTCCCTTAGAGGCGGGCCTGCGCTTCTGCGTGAGCGCGCCTCCTTCCTCCCTTCCTTGGGCAGAGGCGGAGCTGGCTGGTCCCATGTCGCGCCGTGCCCGGGCGTGACCGCCTTCTTCTCTTTCGTCATGATGAACAAATGAACTCGTGAGAGAGTGCTCTGCTTCGAGCCGGACCTGACCTGCGTGAAGGGCCCCCCGTCCATCTAGGAATGGGGCGCGTGAAGAGGGAGGGAAAGAGGGGGGCGCTTGCGCTCTCCCTTCTGCTCGCTGGTTGGCTGCTGAAGAGCCTTGCGCCGCCCGCCCGTGCCCCTCTCGCTCACCTCTTCTTCTCCAACTGCCGTTAGCGGAAGCGACCTATTTCTGCCCGGCCCTTCCTCCCCCCCCCCCCCTGAAAGCAGCAGCAGCAGGAGTTCGGCAGGAGGGGGAAGAAAGGGGGGAAGAGAGGTTTTCCCGCGGCACACCAGGTGATCGCTCCTGGCACACTAGTGTGCGGCGGAACAGTGGTTGGGAAACACTGGTATAGAGCAACCACTCTATTTACAGGCTGTTCCGAACTTGCAAACAAATAAGAATGGCAAAATTGAACAATTGTTCAGAAATTGAATGAGGACTTAAGGAAATAATACTTGCTGACTATGTTCAATTAAATATATTTCTATTGGTGGGGATTTTCTGTTCTAGTTGGCTACGGCAGAATAAATGATATGAAAGGAATCCAAAGTGGCATGGTATTTTTTGTGTGTGGGTGCAGCAGTAATATGGAAACATTTTCACACTACCTTTTACACTACATTACTATTTCGCCCAGGAATTACAATTTGTGAGTAATGTTAGATGAAAAACTACTATTATATGGCCTTGTATGGGAGGTCCATGGGGTTCATGCCAACTCTAGTGATATCACTGGTTCTCAGAATGCATTATTTTAGTGGTCTCTTTTAATAATGACACAATAGAGCCAGATCAGATGGTGAAGCATTGCCAAGTTTATGTATGATTCTGAAAGGTGGAAAGTGAGGCAAACTGATAGGAAGAAAATCAATTATTTCTGAAATGAAGTCTTTATGGATTCTGCAGATTGGTATGGTTTTAGCTGTGAATTAGTTTAAAGGATTTTCGCAGTGTTTTAAAAATTGATATATTTAATTCAGTTTTAATGTTTGTGTATTTTTGGGTAATTATTATTATTATTATAATATTTATTTATACCCCACTTTAGGGTGGTCCTGCCAATCCAATCGCCATTAGCGTATCATAATCCTTTCACCAGAGTTCCGACCTCATTGTTTAGTCTCTCCTCCCGCCTCCTGTCCCTCATTGGCTCAAACAGTAAGGCGAGAAAATTCTCTCATTGGCCGAAACGCAAGCGGCGCTGTCTCGCCATTGGCTAGGAGAAGCCGGTCAGCGTTCCGCCCCTCAGCTGTTGCGAAAGTTCCAACCAATCAGGATGAAGTGGGGAACGGGGGCTGGCGGGAGATTTGAAACTGTACGTTTTGGAAATGTATAAAAATACTGGAAAAATTGGAATAAAACATGTCAAGCTTTGCAGACATCAGGAAATTGCGGCTTGTCATCCTTTCTCAGATGGGACTGAACTCTCTCTCTCGTTGGCACACTTCCGGATCTTGGTGAGATATTGCTCTGGGGGATTTGGGGTTTTTCCTAGGTGCTTGGATCGCTCGCCAAGGTTTTTCCATCAAAGACCCTCGCCTTAAGAGGCAGGACTACCCTAAATTTACGTTCGGCTACATCCCGACGGGGAATCAAAGCAACTTAACATAAAAACATTATTAGTACACAATTTAAAATACACAAATATACATTTAATTTCTATTTATTAAAACAGAATTAAATATAAACAGCATTACAAATTCACAGTTTATTATTTATTTATCCTATTTATAACCTGCCTTTCTCAAACCCCCGAAGGGGACTCAAGGCGGCTTACGTATAGGCAATTATTCAATGCCTTTAAGCAACATGCAATTCTTATGAACATTAAAATTAAAATTATAATTAAAATAAACACATATTAAACCTTTAAAAATATTACATTGATTTTTCTTTAGTAAAAGGTGAAAGATTTATATGATCTGAAGAGATACGACAGTATTTTATAACATTTTATAACATTAAAGGTTGCCACATTTGCAGTCACAACTCAAAAAATCCGAGCTAAATAAGTAAAGTCCACAGCGGAGGCTAGATATGGAAATGGGGATAGTTTGGCATGATACAAATCAGACATTTATATATAGAATAAGTTTTAATATTTATATTAGAAAGTGCTAATTGTATTTTATTGTATTGTACTTTTAAAGGTTGTATATTATGTGATATATGTATTTTAACTTTTTATGGTTATACGATGTTTTAATTTGTATCAACTGCATCTAAGGCTCTCTTCGGAAGTGAGAAGATCGGGATATAATTTTTTAAAATAAATAAATAAATATCATGGCCTATGACTGGTACAATAAACAATTCAATCATCCATACATTGATTTCCCCCCCGATCTGACAGCCATTCTTGTGTTTTCCATATTTGTATTATTATATTACAATATTATTATTACATATTATATTGTGTTATTATTAGTATTATATTGTATTACATTATATTATTATTAATATATGTGTATACAATATATATTATTAGCATTGCACAATATTAGCATTGTATATGATAATATTGTACTATACCACTATGCTGCAATATTACTAGTCTCGGCATTACTTCGCGAACAAAGATTCTTAGGAAGGACTCATCCCACGCTTTTCACAAGCGCGTTGATGATTAAAAAGGCCAATCTGAGATAGGCAAGTCCGGTTGCAGAAAGCACAGCAGAAAGTCTCCTTGGGTGATTTTGTTTCAAAGTTGCGGTTCTTTCCGCATTGTCGTTTCTCTTCGAGACCCATTTGGTGTGTCTTCTCGAAAGAGGCCGCAGCATTGTGGATAGTGCGTCTCCACGCCTCCCGACGTGAGGCCAGGGTGGACCATTGTTGGTGATCAATCTGGCCGAGCCTGAGATGTTGTTTCAGGGAGTCCTTGTATCTCTTTTTGGGGGCGCCTCTCTTGCGTTGACCCGTGGCGAGTTCACCATAGAGTAGTATCTTTGGGAGGCGGTGGTCCTCCATCCTAGAGACGTGCCCTGCCCAGCGCAGCTGTGTTCTCAATAGCATGGCCTCAACGCTGGTGATCCCTGCTTGCTCAAGGACAGCAACATTAGTCACATAGTCGGTCCAGTGTATATTTAGGATTGTGCGAAGACAGCGCTGATGAAAGCGTTCGAGGAGTCGTAGGTGTTGCCGATAGGTGACCCATGTTTCAGACCCATAGAGGAGAATAGACAGTATGATAGTGCCAATGGAGAGGTATATTACTAGTAATATTATATGTATTATATAAAAAATTATATGATTATATTGTATTATATTATTATACCTCAATATATACAATGCACTATTAGTATATAAATACTATTTATAATACTACGGTTAGTATTAGTAATACTAATAATAGTAATACTATTTTATAATACTATTAGTATTATAAAAAGGGATGTAAAGGTTTCCCCTCGACGTTAAGTCTAGTCGTGTCCGACTCTGGTGGGTGGTGCTCATCTCTATTTCTAAGCCAAAGAGCCGGCACTGTCCATAGACACCTCCAAGGTTATGTGGCCAGCATGACCGCATGGAGCGCCGCTACCTTCCAGCGGAAGCGGTACCTATTGATCTACTCACACTTGCATGTTTTCGAACGGCTAGATTGGCAATAGTAGGGACTAACAGCGGGAGCTCACCCCACTCTCCGGATTCGAACCGCAACCTTTTGGTCAGCAAGTTCATCAGCTCAGCGTTTTAATCTGCTGCGTCACCATGGGCCCCCGTATATTCAAAAGTTTGACAGAATCCAAAACATTTCTAGTTCCTAAGCATTATGTCAGTGGTTCTTAACCTGTGGGTTACAGTACCTTCCTGCCGAAGCGATACCTATTGATCTACTTACATTTGCATGTTTTCAAACTGCTAGGTTGGCAGAAGCTGGGGCTAACAGCAGGAGCTCATGCCGCTCCCTGAATTCGAACCTGGGACCTTTCGGTCAGCAAGTTCAGCAACTCAGCAGTTTAACCCACTGCGCCACCGGAGGCTCCTTATTAATAATAATTGAATAATTATTAATTAAATTATTATTATTATATTGACAAATAAATGGCTCATAGGAACTGCACTGAATTGTAATATATGTGTCTACACTGCTATATAATCCGGTTCAGTGATGGTACAGAAGCAGAAAGGAGTCTGGGCCCCTTCCACCAAGACCTGCTGTCCAAAGCCAGGCGCCTGGCGCCTTTAAGATCAAAAAAAGAGATTAGCGAAGCGTGGCTTTGCAAGGCCTGTGGAGCCCCGGCCTCGAGCCCGGACTCTGACCCGCGGCTGGGCCATAAAAGCCGGGGAAAGGGGCCCAGGGGGTTCCGAGGCGGGGCAGGAGAAAGAGGAGAAGCAGCAGCAGCAGCCATGGCGGCTCCGGGGAAGAGCGAGAAGGGCAACCTCTCCGTGGTGGTGCACAAGGCCGGAGATCTGCGCCTGGTAGGGAGAGAGAGAGGCTGCCATGGCAGGCAGGGCTTGGTTTGGGTGGACCAGCATGTGACTCTGGCTTGGCCAATCAAGGGGCCAACTTGGGCCCTCCAGGTGTTTTGGACTTCAACTCCCAGCATTCCTAACGGCCTACCGGCCGTTAGGAATGCTGGGAGTTGAAGTCCAAAACACCTGGAGGGCCCAAGTTGGCCCATGCCTGCTCCTTTTGATTCTTCCTTTTGATCTTTGCCATTCATTGCATTAATTAGACACCATTGCTCTTTATTTATGGCAGCCACTTGGTAAAATAATAATAGTATAAATAATAATTATATTATAAATAATAGTAGTATAAATAATAATAATAGTATAAATAATAGTATAAATAATAATATAGTATAAATAATAATAATAGATAGAAATAATAATAGTAGAAATAATAATTATAGTATAAATAATAATAGTAGAAATAATAATAAGGCACCATTGCTCTTTATTTATGGCAGCCACTTAGTATAATAATAATAGTATACATAATAGTATAAAATAATAAGGCACCATTGCTCTTTATTTATGGCAGCCACTTAGTATAATAATAATAGTATACATAATAGTATAAAATAATAAGTACCATTGCTCTTTATTTATGGCAGCCACTTAGTATAATAATAATAATAATAGTATAATATAGTATAAAATAATAAGGCACCATTGCTCTTTATTTATGGCAGCCACTTAGTATAATAATAATAGTATACATAATAGTATAAAATAATAAGGCACCATTGCTCTTTATTTATGGCAGCCACTTAGTATAATAATAATAATAATAGTATACATAATAGTATAAAATAATAAGGCACCATTGCTCTTTATTTATGGCAGCCACTTAGTATAATAATAATAATAATAGTATACATAATAGTATAAAATAATAAGGCACCATTGCTCTTTATTTATGGCAGCCACTTAGTATAATAATAATAATAATAGTATACATAATAGTATAAAATAATAAGGCACCATTGCTCTTTATTTATGGCAGCCACTTAGTAAAATAATAATAATAGTATAAATAATAGTATAAAATAATAAGGTACCATTGCTCTTTATTTATGGCAGCCACTTAGTATAATAATAATAATAATAGTATACATAATAGTATAAAAATAATAAGGCACCATTGCTCTTTATTTATGGCAGCCACTTAGTAAAATAATAATAATAGTATAAATAATAGTATAAAATAATAAGGTACCATTGCTCTTTATTTATGGCAGCCACTTAGTATAATAATAATAATAATAGTATACATAATAGTATAAAATAATAAGGCACCATTGCTCTTTATTTATGGCAGCCACTTAGTAAAATAATAATAATAGTATAAATAATTATAGTATAAATAATAATAGTAGAAATAATAATAAGGCACCATTGCTCTTTATTTATGGCAGCCACTTAGTAAAATAACAATAATAGTATAAATAATAATAGTATAAATAATAATAGTATAAATGATAATAATAAGGCACCATTGCTCTTTATTTATGGCAGCTACTTAGTAAAATAATAATAATAGTAGTATAAATAATAATAGTATAAATAATAATAAGGCACTATTGCTCTTTATTTATGGCAGCCACTTAGTATAATAATAATAATATAAATAATAATAATAAGGCACCATTGCTCTTTATTTATGGCAGCCACTTAGTTTAATAATAATAATAATAGTATAAATAATAGTATAAAATAATAAGGTACCATTGCTCTTTATTTATGGCAGCCACTTAGTAAAATAATAATAGTATAAATAATAATAGTATAAATAATAATAATAAGGCACTATTGCTCTTTATTTATGGCAGCCACTTAGTAAAATAATAATAATAAGGCACCATTGATAATAATAGAAAATAATAGGGCAATCAGATTGTATAATAACAACAACAACAGTAATACTACTACTACTAATAATAATAGGATACCGTTAGTGTTTATTTATGGCAGTCACTTAGTAAAAATCATAATTGTAATAATAGTAATTGTCATCATAATAGGGCACCTTTTATGGCCGTCACTTAGTAAAATTAATAACAGTAATAGTAATAATAGATCTTCATCATCATCATAGATAATATTGGGGCACCACGGCTCATTATTCATGGCAGTTCAAGTGATGTCGGATTGCTTTAATTTGACAGTTTAGCTGTACCCTTTGTGATTGTGTTGATACAGTATCATCATCATCTTTGGGCCCCAGCACTCTTTATTTGTGGCAGCCAAGTGGGATCAAAGTGCATTAATTCTACAGTCCAGATGTACACTTTGTCATAGAATTAATACAGTAACATAGTGATTATGATAATGACGATAATTATAATGAGGCACAGCACTCTTTATTTATGGCAGTTCAGTTGTAGCCTTTGTCATACTGTTGATACAGTCAACATACTACCATAGAATCCAGTTCAAAACAGATAATTTGGATCCAGAAACTGGATTATATGGCAGTGTAGATGTCAACCTATATATCATCAACAGCTCTAAGATCTTGCAAATTCAGGACTGCCACTTAAATCTGTAATGTGGATTTCCTTGTTTCCTTCTTCCTTATTATGCATTGTTTTCTATTGGGTCATCTCATGGTGTGGCCAAAGTACAACAGTCTCAGTTTATTTTGGCTTTTCAGGAGAGTTCTGTCTTGACCTGCTCTTTGACCCATTTATTTGTCTGTAGCTCCAGCAACACTTTCGCAACCATACATAGGAGTTTAATGCAATATATGTATATACTCGAGTATAAGTCGACCTGAATATAAGCCGAATATAATTTTACTACAAAAAATGGGAAAATGTATTGAGTTGAGTATTAGCCGATGGTGGGAAATGCAGAAGTTACTGGTCAATTCCAAAATAAAAATAGATACCAATAAAATTACATGAATTGAGGCATCAGTAGGTTAAATGTTTTTGAATATTTACATAAAACTGTAATTTAAGATATGACTGTTCAACTCTAATTAAACCATTATTCTAGCTTCCTTCAATGTAAATGTGCTTACGTATCCTTCCAATAATAATAAAGAAAGTAAAATGTAATAATAATAATAGAGTAAAATAATAAATGTAATAATAATAGAGTAAATTAATAAATGTAATAAAATAATAGAATAAAGTAACAAATGTAATAATAATAGAGTAAAATAATAAATGTAATAAAAATAATAGAATAAAGTAATGTAAATGTAATAACATCAATAATAATAGAATAAAGTAACAAATGTAATAATAATAGAGTAAAATAATAAATGTAATAAAAATAATAGAATAAAGTAATGTAAATGTAATAATATCAATAATAATAGAGTAAAGTAACAAATGTAATAATAATAGAGTAAAATAATAAATGTAATAAAAATAATAAATAATAATGTAAATGTAAATAAATAATAATAGAATAAAGTAACAAATAATAATAATAATAATAAATGTAATAAAATAAAATAATAAATGTAATAATAATAATAGAATAAAGTAATGTAATAATAATGTAAAATAATAAAAATAATAGAATAAAGTAACAAATAATATCAATAATAATAATAATAAAAATATAATAATAGAGTAAAATAATAAATGTAATAAAAATAATAAATAGAGTAATAAAATAAATATAATAAAAATAATACTAATAACAGAGTAAAATAATAAATAACCTTGGCTCGAGTAAGAGCCGAGGGGAGCCTTTTCAGCCTAAAAAAGGGGCTGAAAAACTAGGCCACCAGGAATGTGGTGCAGCTGGCTGGGAGTCAGCTGCATAAGATCTCTACTGACCAGAAGGTCATGAGTTCGAGGCCTGCCCGGGTCGGGGTGAGCTCTCGACCAATTGTGTAGATCGTTGTCTGTCTATATATGTTGTATGTCTATGGCATTGAATGTTTGCCTGTATATGTGCATTGTGATCCACCCTGAGTCACCTGCAGGGTGAGAAGCGCGGAATATAAATGAAATTAATAATAATAATACTCGAGTATATACAGTATATTTTTTTCGGCATCGTTTTGCATCTAAGCAAGCAAGCAAGCCTTGAATTGTGAAGCAAGAGTGACGTTCTTTGTGTACTTTCTTGGCAGTATGAGGTTAGACTGGATGGCCCACGAATTCTCCTCCAACTCTATGATTCTATGATTCAATGGAGGCAATAGCAAAGCTCTTCTGAACAAAGTTTGCTCAGAAAATGCCTTTGGGTCTCCATTCCAATACGAAGTGACGTGAAAGCACACAAGCAAGAAAAGGATCCAGGCCACAATTTGTAAGAACAAATCACAATTCGATGTTTCAGTGGTTGGACTCTTGCCATCCTGAGCCTTCTGTACAGTCATCACAAAACAATATTATGTTTGCTCACTGGTTAAGCATTAAAGACTCCTGTTT
Source organism: Anolis apletophallus (assembly GCA_030556195.1). Classification (NCBI taxonomy): domain Eukaryota; kingdom Metazoa; phylum Chordata; class Lepidosauria; order Squamata; family Anolidae; genus Anolis; species Anolis apletophallus. Next base: position 30,424,026 of record JARBWK010000015.1, read on the forward strand.
CACTTCCATAGCCATTTTACTCAGTTATCTCATTTTCCTTTTGCTTTAGTAGCATCGAATAGCAAAAATGCCACGGTTTAGAGTTTAGAAAGTTGTCGCTGATATGATGAGGATATAGACTGATTGTACTCAAGTTTTTGTTACATTTTACTGGTATATAAAACATTTCTTTTAGCATTAAAAGAGGTTGAAAAAAGCAAAATGGCGCTTTTTTTACTGCTTACATTAGGAATGTCAACATTTTCTGCTCAGTGAGAAGTTGATTTTCTTGGGCAAAGTTTAATCTTCATTCTGGCACAGACAGAAAATCAAGAATATATAGTAAAGGTTTTCCCCTGACATTAAGTCCAGTTGTGTCCAACTTTGGGGGGTGGTGCTCATCTCCATTTCTAAGCTGAAGAGCCGGTGTTGTCCATAGACACCTCCAAGGTCACTGCATGGAGCGCCGTTACCTTTTAGCAGAAGCGGTACCTATTGATCTACTCACCCCACTCTCTGGATTTGAACCAAAACCTTTTGGTCAGCAAGTTCAGCAGCTCAGCAGTTTAATCTGCTGCATGACCAGGTGCCCCCATATATACAAATACAAATATTCAAAAGTTTGGCAAAATCCAAAACATTTCTGGTTCCTAAGCATTATATATCATCTTTTCATAGACAAACAGTATTGGACTTTATTTGCATTTACTAAAAATTGGCCACTTGCATGGGATCCAATATAATCCCAGAGTAAATGGCAGCCAATGTTCATGCAAGCTGAATCTTCTTAATTTTGTCTCCCTGCAGGAAGATCGACCAATCCCTGAACCAGGACCTAATGGTAGGTTGGCTAGGCTTGTTGATATAGAACGTATGCGTTTCTTAAAACATGATGTATTTATATGAAAGGTTGTTTTGTTGGATCCAAAACCAAGCTGGTTCATTAATCAGACCATATCTTCTGGATCTCAACCATTGGTCCTCTAGATCAGTGTTTCCCAACCGCTGTGACGCGGCACAGTAGTGTGCCGTGATGGACCTCCTGCTGTGCCGCAAGAAAAGCTCTCTGCCCCCCTTCCTTCCCCCCTCCTGCTGCTTGGGGGAGGAGGAGGAAGGGTCAGGCAGTGGCGAAGAAAAAGAAGAAGGGGCCGGGGCGCCGCCTCCATCGGCCGTTTCCCCAGCCAGCCTCCAATCCGCCATGACTCCTGCCCCTCGCTCGCTGAAGCCGCAAGGAGGAGGAAGCTGAGGGGGGGGGGCAGGGCATGGCGCTGGCCTGGCTCCGCCCCTCCCGGCTTCAACACTCAGCAGCTTCTCCAGCCTTGAGGGGTGCAATGTGCTGGCTCTGCCACCGCTGGCTTGGCATTGCCCCCTCAAGGCTGAAGAAGCTGTGAGAGCTGAAGGGGGAGCTGAGCTCTCCCACAGCTTCTCAATCTTGAGGGACAGTGCCAAGCCAGCATTGGGCTCTGCCACCGCTGGCTTGGCACTGCCCCTCAAGGATGATGGAGAAGCTGGCTCCTCCCCCTGGCTCCTCCCCCCCAGCTTTGGCACTCCCAGCAGCTGCTCCCAGCAGGCCACCATCCCCAGCCGTTCTTTACTGTGTTAGAGTGTCATTTTGGTTGGTGGTGTGCCCCCGGATTTTTTAAAATGTTAAAAGTGTGCTGCGGATCAAAAAAGGTTGGGAAACAGTGCTCTAGATGTTTCGGACTTCAGCTCCCAGATTTCCTGACAGTTGGAAAAGCATCTAGAAGACCAGGGGTGTGAACCACTGATTTAGAAAAAGCTTGCCGATCTTGAAAGTTATTCGAAGTTAACACCATAGATGTGGTGCTTAGGCAACCCAAATCAAGGACTCAGATTGTATCCCTTGCACAGAACTGACTTGGCTCTCTGCCCCCTTTCTCTTTACCCCACCTTCCTTCCGACTTTGAGCAATTGTAGAGGTGGCTTGGGTATTCCTTGCTGGAGAAAAGCCTATGAAATTCATGGGGTTGCCATAACACAATAGGCAACTTGAAGGCTGCGATCTGTGAAGGCCGTGATCTGATTCACAATTTCTTTACTAGAGTGAAAAAGCAAACAGAACATTAACAAGTTCAATCTCACATAGAAATGTGGCAGACGGGTAGATTAAAGATCAAACATGTCTTTGCAGGTAACTTGCAACAGAAATCTTGGCAATGGTGACTAAACTTGAACCTGCCTGCTGTTGGTAGCATATTTTTGAAATGTTCTCATAGATACAAGAAAAGAAACGTCGCCATTTCAGACCTTCTCATTAGCACATAACTAGGAACACAAATACCGAAAAGCCAACTACTTTTCAAACTTTCTAGGGGTTTTTTTTTTGCATTGGGATGGATCCAGGCCTAATTATACATGTGACTAAACTATACATTATGTTAAATGAGTAGCATGATGTTTCAGTGGGATAAGCCTGTGTAAATGCTCTCTAGGCTGGGATTGTCACATGCAGAAAGGGGATATTTAACCGTTGCTCATCTGATTTTTATTTCAAAACCAGTTTTGGTACCCGGCATTGCCCGGGTTATTTGAAAGTCATTTTTTAAAGTGTACAAAATGCATAAGGTTGTGGGTGAACTACAACTCACATCATGCCAGGTTAACCCTGAAAAACTCAAGTTTGTTATGTTGGGCAAGTTTCCTCTAGATGCCTCATTGGTGGTGTTCATGGTGCTCTCAGCCGGTAGGGTAAACTACAACTCCCACTATGGCAAGTCAATCCCCTCAAATGCCTCCAGTAGGTTGGAATAGTCATGGGAGTTCTGTGTGCCACATTTAGTCCAGGGTCATCATCGGTGGAGGTCACAGTTTCTCTGTTTGTGGTGAACTACAACTCCATCAGTGGTTAAAGTTTGTTATGTTGGGCAAGATGCATCATCGGTGGGGTTCAACCCCTCATCGGTAGACTACAACCCCCACTATAGTGAGTCAGTCCCCTCAAACCCCCCCAATAGGTTCAGTTGGTCATGTGGGTTCTGTGTGCCAAGTTTGGTCCAGGTCCATCATTGGTAGAGGTCACAGTTTCTCTGTTTGTGGGTGAACTGCAACTCCCAGAAAGGAAGGTCAGTTCCCCCCAAACCCCTCCTATAATCAAATTTCGGCATATCAGTTATGTGTGCCAAGTTTGGTCCAGATCCATTGGTATTTGGGTTCACAGTGCTCTTCTGGATGTAGGTGAACTACAACTCCTCCAAATCAAGGTGAATTTTCCCCAAAGACCTCCAGTATTTTTTGCTGGTCATGGGGGCTCTGTCTGCTAAGTTTGGTCCAATTCCGCCTTTGGTGGAGTTCAGAGTGCTCATTGTTTGCAGGTGAACTTTAAATCCCAGTATGCACAAATCCAAAATGGCCAGGCCAATTCTGCTCAAAACCCACCAGTATTCAAATTTGGACATATCGGGTGTGCATGCCAAGTTTGGTCAGTATCATTGTTTGGGTTCATAGTGCGCTCTGGATGTAGGTGAACTACAATTTCTATAAATGGTTCCCATTTATTTCAGTGAGTCGGCTCTAAGTACAATTGCCTGCAGATCTAAGTCACCCAACTTTATAAATACTGTGGATTGCAGATTATTCTCACAAGTTTTCATTCCCCACCTTGTCTCTTTTCTGGTAGAAGTGCTTTTGAAGATGCATTCTGTCGGGATCTGCGGCTCTGATGTGCACTATTGGCAGCATGGACGGATTGGAGATTTTGTTGTGAAGGCCCCCATGGTGCTGGGCCACGAGGCCTCAGGAACAGTTGTCAAAGTGGGGTCTGGAGTAACACAACTAAAAAAAGGTGAGCAAGGGCCATTCTGTCATCATAAGACTCTTGGCCTGCTTTTGACTGAGTGTTAGGTTTCTGTTATTTATTTTCAGAAACGTTGCTATAATGGCTTTCACATGAAATGGTTTGCAAAATCAATATAGTAGAGCAGTGTTTCCCAACCGCTGTGCCGCAGCACACTACTGTTCCGTGATGGATCATCTGGTGTACCGCAAAAACGTCTCTTCATCCCCCTTTCTTCTCCCTCCTGCCTGCTGCTGCTTGGGGGAGGAGGAGGAGGAGGAGGAAGGGCTGGGCGGCAGCAGCGAAGAAGAAGGGGCTGGGGCATCGCCTCCTTTGGCTGTTTCCTCTCTGCGCACCAGCTAGCCGGCCCATCCCAGCTGCCAAGGAGGGCCTGGGCACCTTGGGGAGCCTCGGAAGAAAGGCTCCCTGCAGGGCTCAGGCTCTGCCAGGGAGCTGAGTTTGGCCGTCTCGCGTCTTCCGCCGAGCCCGGGCGGGAGACACGAGCCGGCCAAACCCGGCTCCCTGGCAGGGCATGTTCCCCAGGCTCTCCCTCCGCTTGCACGGGAGACCTGGGGAAATGGAGCAAATCTTGGGCCCTGACTCCGTGACAGCGGCAGGACACTGGCGGGCGGAGATCGCCGCCCGCCGCGTGGAGCGGCAAGCGCCCATTTGCACACAAGCAGAAGCCCCAAAAGGAGGAGGCAGCCATGCGGGCCGCTTTAGGAGAGAGGGACGAGCCGCGGGGAGAGGCTCCCCCACAGCTCGTCCCTTCCTCCTAAAGCCGTGGCATGCCGGCTGCCTCAGAAGGGTGAAGCGGCCGAAATCACCTTTCTGAGGAAGCCGGCATGTCACAGCTTTAGGAGAAGGGAGGAGCCGCGGCATCGGCTTCAGGGGTGGGGCTTTCTTTCCTCTTCCTCGCCGAGCCGGTGGGGGGCGGAGCCGGGGGAGGGGAGGGGGTGGGGGTGGGGAGGGGTGGAGCCGGGGAGGGGGCGGAGCCCAGACCCTTTGGCCCCCCAGGTGATCAGTGACCGGAATTCCAGCCCTTGGGCCGGTAGAAGTTGGACAGCCCTGTGTTAGATGATGAAATGTTAGACAGACCACAAAGGGTTAATGGAGAATATTACAGTGCCCAGCCTCTGAGAAGTTCCGTTACCATAGCAACAGGAGGCGGAGCCTACCACTAGCCTTAGAATTTCCAGATTTTAAATTAATCAGTTAGAGTTGTAGTGGATAGACCGACTGGTAGCAGTTTTGAGAGGCTGCTGTTATCTGTTCTGAGGAGAACAGAATAAAGGCTGTGTTTTGATACTGCAGAAAGGCAGTTAGGGTTTAGAAAGCCTTTAAAGACCGCTGTTTGTATTAGGCTGGAAAGTTAAGCTAGAAGATAGATAAAAGGCTATTGTGGGCAAAGTATCTATAATATTGTTGAGTCAGTGTTTGGAGAAATACAGTCAAACATTGTATTTAGAAACCTAGTAACCTTAAGACCTGTGCCTTTAAGAAGATACTGTAACCACCTAAGCTCTGTGTACCTTAAAACCTCCACGCTTTAAACCTTGTTAACAAATAAAGAGTTAAAGTTCTTTATTCTTAAATCTCTCTCTGTGAACTCTTTTGGTGCAAGCTTTAGAAACACCGGGTGGTCAAGAATTACTCACATAAATTGGTGGCAACTACCCTGTCACAGTTTTGAGTTCGAATCTTCACAAGTAGACACATGCTGTAAGCTGCGTCTTCACAATTACATACACAATTCACAATTACAATTACAATTACATTAACACATTATATATAACATTCACATACTTATACACTTCTGTTTTCCATATTCACACACATCAAAACCAATGAACGCATTTCCTGAAAGAAAAAACACATTGCCATTTCATCACTTCACTACAGTGCTAGACTATGAACTCGGGCCAGACTGTAGATCAAGCATAGACAAACTTCAGCCCTCCAGGTGTTTTGCACTTCAACTCCCACAATTCCTAACAGCCGGAGAGCCGAAGTTTGTCCATCCATGCCTGCTGTAGCTTGTCTGAATACTCCCTAAACACAAAGCATGAGAAATTGCCCAAGTCTCCTATCTTGCTATGCCCTTTATTGTCTCCCAGGTGACAGAGTGGCGATTGAACCTGGGGTTCCCCGGGAAAATGATCAATTCTGCAAAACGGGGCGCTACAACCTCTCCCCGACCATCTTCTTCTGTGCAACCCCTCCGGACGATGGAAACCTCTGCCGCTATTACAAGCATAATGCCAACTTTTGCTACAAGTGAGTTGTTTATACTTTTTGGGAATGGTGCATTGCGGAGCTAGATGAGCCAAGCTGGGTTCCTTTGGAGGGGAAGTGAAAGGAATGGTTGCCCTTGTGAACCTAGTCTGCACAAGGAATCCCAGCCATATCTTTAGGCAGAGTGAGGCAGTCACCTCAGGTGGAAGACGGGATAATGGTAAGGCATGATCATTACTGGCTGCCTGGGAAATCGTCCCCCACAACCCAACAGCTATGTTTTCAGGGCAAGTCTGTGTTTCATTGAATGCATTTCTTCCCACTGACACCCGTTCTAGAAGTGGTGCAGATTATTTATTTTATTTACATAATTTATTTCCCTCCCTTCTTTCAGAGTAGAAATAATATATAATTAAAAAACCATATAATGAAATACTTACATTACAAATCAAACATTAAAACATCACAATTTAAAACCAATTATTAAAATCATGCCATCCAAAATAATAATCCGAAGCCTTTCCATTTATCCGTTCACTATAACACTGCTCTCCATTGCTGGAAAAATCCTTGCAAGGATACTCCTGAAAAGATTAGTTCCTGCTATCGCAGAAGAACTTCTCCCTCAAAGCCAATGCGGCTTCAGAGCTAATAGGAGCACCACAGATATGGTTTTTGCCCTTAGACAACTGCAAGAGAAATGTAGAGAGCAGAACAAAGGACTCTATGTAACATTTGTCGACCTCACCAAAGCCTTCGACACTGTGAGCAGGAAAGGTCTGTGGCAGATCCTGGAACGTCTAGGATGTCGCCCCAAATTCCTCAAAATGATTATCCTGTTACATGAGGGCCAGCACAGTCAAGTCAGATACGGCAATGCTCTCTCGGAGCCCTTTCTCATAACAAATGGAGTGAAACAAGGTTGTGTTCTTGCACCAACCCTATTTACAATCTTCTTCAGCATGATGCTCCAAAGGGCTACGGCAGACCTCGAAGAAGAAGAAGACGGCATATACTGTATATACGCTATCGTACTGATGGTAGCTTGTTCAACTTAAGCCATCTGAGGGCTCGCACTAAGACTCTATCTAGTCCGTGAGCTGCTTTTTGCTGACGATGCTGCCCTTGTCGCCCACACAGAAGCAGCCCTGCAGCACCTAACATCCTGCTTTGCAGCAGCTGCAGAACTATTTGGGCTGGAAGTCAGCCTGAAGAAAACGGAAGTCCTCTACCAGCCCACACCACAGGAAGAACACCATCATCCCCAGGTCAGCATAGGCAAATCTGTGCTTAGGTTTGTTCAGCAGTTCACCTACCTGGGAAGCATCATCTCTTCAGACATCAAGATTGATAAAGAGATAAATCACAGGTTAGCAAAGACATATAGTGCATTTGGAAGGCTTCACAAAAGAGTCTGGAGCAACAAGCACCTGAGGCAAAGCACCAAAATCAGTGTGTACAGAGCTATCGTACTGTTTATTCTCCTTTATGGGTCTGAAACATGGATCACCTATCGCCAACACCTACGACTCCTCGAACGCTTTCATCGGCGCTTGTCTTTGCACAATCCTAAATTCACACTGGACCGACTATGTGACTAAAGTTGCTGTCCTTGAGCAAGCAGGGATCACCAGCATTGAGGCCATGCTATTGAGAACACAGCTGCGCTGGGCAGGGAACTTCCATAGGATGAAGGACCACCACCTCCCAAAGATACTACTCTATGGTGAACTCGCCACGCGTCAGCGCAAGAGAGGCACCCCCAAAAAGAGATATAAGGACTCCCTGAAACAACATCTCAGGCTTGGCCAGATTGATCACCAAAAATGGTCCACCCTGGCCTCACATCTGGAGGCATGGAGATGCACTATCCATAATGCTGCGGCCTCTTTTGAGAAGACACGCCGAATGGGTCTTGAAGAGAAACGACAACGCAGAAAGAACCACAACTTTGAAACAACATTACCCAAGGAGACTTTCTGCTGTGCTTTCTGCAACCAAACTTGCCTATCTCAGATTGGCCTTTTTAGTCATCAACGCGCTTGTAAAAAGCGTGGGATGAGTCCTTCCCAAGAATCGTCGTTCGCGAAATAATGCTGAGGTAGATATTCCATTATTTTCTCACTGTACTAAAACTTGCTATCTAAAAACTTGGCCACATAAGTACATTTTTACTTTCTTCTGAAGGACAGGAAGGAAGGGGCTGATTTAATTTCGCTAGGGAGGGAATTCCATAGCTGAGGGGCCACCACTGAGAAGACCCTGTCTTCCACAAAAATAATCAGTTGCTCAACAGACAATCATTTTTCAAATGTTACTAGAGAATAAAAGGGGCGATAAATCTTCTTAAAATACTAGGAATCTTTAGCATGAAAACAAATTGCCTGAAGACAGGGGATCCACCCTGTTCTAATAATATGATAGAAGTTAGCTGCAAGTTTAAATCCAAAGTAATTGTTTTGTCACTGTATACAATTATACTTTTCGTACAGGGTTCTGAGAAGCATTTGGACATGCAGCTTCAAAGAAAGGATTAGATCGTTGGCATGTGATTCATCCTCATCACCCAAGTGTTTCTAAACCTCTAATAGCTAGTAATGAGTGACAGGGTTATGGATCATTGCCCGGTGTCTTCTTACAGCCTTACTAAGAAAAAGCAATTATTAACAATTGCTGAAAGTAACCGTAAAGAAGACACTTGAGTTGATGATTAGAAAAAGTTGTGAAGTCCAAATATTGTTGGGTAGCTAGATGAGTAGATAAGTCGTACGAAATGCTTGGTTGGAAGTGACATTGAGGAATTGTTTTCTCTCTTTTTAGTAACATAATGGTTGTGTCTAAAATCCACATTGAACTGGATTATATGGCAGTGTGGACTCAGATAACCCACTTCAAAGCAGATCTTGTGCATTGGGCAAAGGAAAAGGTTTTCCCCTGACATTAAGTCCAGTCGTGTCCAACTCTGGGGGTTAGTGTTTTCGAACTGCTAGGTTGGCAGGAGCTGGGACTAATAGCGGAAGCTCACGCTGCTCCCCGGATTTGAACCTGCAGCCTTTCGGTCAACAAGTTCAGCAGCTCAGTGGTTTAACACACTGTGCCATCGGGGGCTCCTAATTGTGGATTATCTGCCTTGCTATTCTGGGTTATATGGTGGTGTGGAAAGGTCCTAAGAGGAAAGGGAAGACACAATTGAGAACTAAAGAGGTGCTCTGCAGGATATTTTTTCTAGATGAGCCTATCTGGCATAATGACAACAAATCTTCCTGTTGAATTTATGTTTCTGTTTCCATGATTCACCCAACAGAAAAGTCTTGACTGCATACATTGATAATTTTCATTTGCCATGCAAAGTTCTCAGAAGTTTTTTTTTAAAAAAACCCCTTGTTTTCCTGGCTTGCTTCAACTTTGCCCGGTGTCTTCTTACACCCTCACAAGTAATATAGATTTTTATAAGAATTTTATAAATTAAAAATAAGAATTAAAAATAGAATTAAATAGTAAGTTAATTAAACAAAAATAAGAATTTAATTAATTAAAATAAATAAATAGAATAAATAAAATTAACTTAATGTGATTTAAATTTAAATAGAATAATAAATTCTTCGTTAGTCAAAGAAATATGAGAACGATTCATAGCTCCGAGTCCCCTTCGGGTTCCGAGTCTCCGAGTCCCGCTCCGAGTCCCCTTCGGGGAGATACCATTTAAAGTGATATCTCTCTAAAATATTCCAAACTGTCTGCGCAGGTGCAGGATTTATTACCATATGTACGAATTCACAGGTGACCACTCAGGGAACTACGGTTACAGGTAAGCAACCAATAATTTTCCTGGCTTGCTTCTACTTGCAAAACTGTGTTTTTCCATGAAATACAACATCAGGAGTGTGGCAGAGGAGAAAATTGGGCAGCATAAGGTCTATACATAATAATAATAGAACTGCAAAGACTCTGGCACAAGTCAGTAAAGGTGGTCCCAGTGCTGATCAACACACTGGGTGCAGTGCCTAAAAACCTTGGCCTGCACTTAAAAACAATTGGCGTTGACAAAGTTACCATATGTCAGCTGCAAAAGGCCACCCTACTCGGATCTGCATGCATTATTCACCGATACATTACACAGTCCTAGACATTTGGGAAGTGTCCGATGTGTGATGCAATACAACAGCCAGCATAGTGATCTTGTTTGCTGTGTGCTAATCTTATGGTGTATCAAATAATAATAACGGTAATAATAATAATAATTGGGAAGTGTCCAACATGTGATCGAATACAAAACCCAGGTCAGTGATCTTGTTGGCTGTGTTCGAATCTTGTTGTGTGTCAGACAACAACAACAATAACAACTTTATTTATCCCCATGGTTTATGAGGGTTTCATTTTAGGTGAAATGTCTCTTTGTCTTATTTAGTTATTTATTTATTTACCACATTAGACTCCCAAATGCCCCTGTTTTTGGCGAGACCTCTTCCCCCCCTATGTGATCCTTTATGTTTTGACACTATTCCAGTTATCTCCCCCAAATTTTTAAACACTTTATATGTACATGTGGCTTGCCCTGTCGTTTCTGTTTTAGATTCATCTATGTTGTTGTGTTTTCAAAGATGTATTTTTGTGTTTATTGTTTTTTTATTGTGTTTATTGTTTTCTGATGTTTTTGATATTTTCTGTGATTTGTTGTTCGGGCACGGCCCCATGTAAGCCGCTCTGAGTCCCCTTCGGGGAGATGGATGCGGGTTAGAAAGAAAGGTTTTTTAAAATATTATTATTATTATTATTTATACCCCGTCAACTTCTCAACCCCCGAGAGGGGACTCAGGACGGCTTACAATAAGCCCCGTTAAGAGGCTATTACACATAATACAATAATAAAATCACAGAATAAAAACATCTCATGGTTAAAAACAATACATAACTAAAACCATAGAAAGCCATCATTAAAACAGTAGACCAGTCTCGTTGATCGTATTGTCATTCCAGAATTGTCCTTTTACCGTGCTGCCTTACACCTTGTCTTGTTGCAGGCTTCCAGATAATGTCACGTTTGAGGAAGGAGCCCTCATTGAGCCCCTTTCCGTCGGGATCCATGCTTGTAGAAGGGCTGGAGTGACTCTGGGAAGCAAAGTTTTCATTTGTGGTGCTGGTATGGATAACATCTCATGTGTCCTTTATTTGCTTTTCCAAGCTTGCAGCTCCCTCAACGAGACCTGGTCTGAGATACAGAACGATTGCACCATTAGACCAGTGTTTCCCAACCTTTTTTGAGCCGCGACACACTTTTGACATTAAAAAAATCCGGGGGCACACCACCAACCAAAATGACACAAAATGACACTCTAACACAGTAAAGAACGGCTGGGGGGTGGTGGCCTGCTGGGAGCAGCTGCTGGGAGTGCCGAAGCTGGGGGAGGGGATGGAGCCATGCCCCGCCCCCTCCCCCCCCAGCTTCAGCTCTCCCAGCAGCTGCTCCAGCCTTGAGGGGGAAGTGCCAAGCGAGCGGTGGCAGAGCCAATACAATGTTGGCTTGGCACTGTCCCCTCAAGGCTGGAGTAGCTGCTGGGAGTGCCGAAGTCAAGGGGAGGAGGTGGAGCCAGGCCGTGCCATGCCCCGCCCCCTCCCCCAGCTTCAGCTTCAGCTCTCCCACAGAGGAGGAGCATGAGCGGTGGACGGGATTCAGTGGGAGGGGCTCCTCCTCCATGCAGCTTCAGCGAGCGAGGGGCGAGAGTCATGGCAGGAGTCATGGCGGATTGGAGGCTGGCTGGGGAAACAGCCAAAGGAGGCAGCGCCCCGGCCCCTTCTTCTTTTTCCTTCTCCACCGCCCGGCCCTTCCTCCTCCTCCCCTAAGCAGCAGGAGTTCGGCAGGAGGGGGAGAAGGAAGGGGGGCAGAGAGCTTTTCTCGCGGCACAGCAGGAGGTCTGTCACGGCACACTAGTTTGCCACGGCACACTGGTTGAGAAACACTGCATTAGACAAAGTGAACAAATTGCCTCAAGTGGCAGTTGCCAGGGGGTGGGAGCAAGTCTCCGATGCCCCTTCTGCAAAGGGGCATAAAAGTTTGTTGTTTGGAGTTTGTGGTTTGGGGCTCCCTGCTCCGCCAGCTAACATAACCAAATCTGACTTGACATAACTCAGAAGTTTTCAAAACTATTTATTTGTTTTGTATTTCGTTGTTATGATTGTGTGGTGTCTTTCCAAATTATACACTAGGGCTAAGACAGGGCGAAGCAACTGCCTCAGTTAACTGATTTGGGTTGTTATGAAAAGGAAATGTAGAGTTAACTTTAAAAACTTGGTTGTTATTGCATTGTCAAAGACAATTATTATTATTGTTATTATTGTTAGTGTGGAATGAATTTTGTGGTTTTTACCTGAATCAGGAGCCAAATTAAGTGAGCCAGTTTTGTGTACAGTGGCCACTTCCACACAGCTGTACAAAATCCACATTGAACTGGATTATATGGCAGTGTGGACTCGGGTAATCCAGTTCAAAGCAGATATTGTGGATTATCTACTTTGATATTCTGGGTTATATGGCTGTGTGGAAGGGACCTGTGTGATTTGACTTGAGAAAATGAGAATACATTGTGTTGTCAAAGGCTTTCATGTCCAGAATCATTGGGTTGCTGTGAGTTTTCTGAGGATGCCTGCCACAGATGTAGGCGAAACATCAGGAGAGAATGCTTCTGGAACATTGTCATACAACCTGGAAAACTCACAGCAACCCTGAGAAGACATTGTTTGCAGTGTTGCCTCTGTCAGCAAAATGACTCAGAATGACTCTGTAAACCATTTTGGAAACGTTTGATGAAGGGTAATATTATAAAAAAAACCCAACATAGTGCATTCAAGGGTCCTTCCACATAGCCATATAACCCAGAATATCAAGGCCGATAATCCACAATAAATGCTTTGAACTGGATTATCTGAGCACACACTGTCATATAATCCAGTTCAATGTGGATTTTATACAGCTGTGTGGAAGGGGCCTAATACAAAGTTCCCTGAATGTTTACCTTTCTGTTTTTATTTCAGGTCCTATTGGGCTTGTGTCTTTGCTGATTGCGAAGGTAATGGGGGCGTCCCAAGTTATGATAAGTGGTAAGGAACACATTCATCTGCTTATGCCTTACGTCGTTCCTATCCGCCGTTCATCTCTCCAGATCAGACCTGGGCATGTTATGGCCCGCCGGCCGGATGTGGCCCGCCGGCCGATTCTGATCGACCCGGGGAGAAGGGCGTCGGGGGCAGGGCCATTTCTGCAAGAGGAAGGGTTGCCGCTGCCGCCATCCCATCGCGGGCTGTGGGGCCTGTGTCGGCAGACAGCCCGCTGCTCCCGAGAATGATCGGAGGAGCGGCAGCTTTGGAGTGCCTGCCATCCCGGGAAGCAATCCGGTCCTGCAGCAGGAGCAGTCAGCGACCTGTGGTGGCTGATCGCCCTGGCGACCCGGAAGACTTGATCATCTTCCGGGTCGCCAGGGCGATCAGCCACCTCAGGTCGCCGACTGCTCCCGCTGCAGGCTCGGATCGCCTCCTGGGATGGCAGGCACTCCAAAGCCAGAATGGCAGCCACTCCATGGCAGGGCGATCAGCCAATTGGGAACGCCTCTGACGGAATGGCTGGGGGTGAGAGTGGGCGGAGGCCTGCAGCCTTCGATCGTCTGCTGCTCTGCTGCGGCCAAGTAGACGGGTTCAGAGGAAGACGCAAAGGTCCAATATGAGGTTGAAAGTAATATTTATCTTGTAAAGTCAATTTCAATAATTAAAGGCAGTATTCTGCATTCGTCGTTGTGAAACACATGTATTTTTCCAAATTAATTGTCTGTATTAGACATGATATCCAAAGCAAAATAAGAGTCTTGAGAAGCCACGAATTCGAATGGCAATATAAAGGTCCACTATGGGTTAAATAATTCTAGCGTGGTTCTCAGAAGGGTCGACAGTCATGGTCCAAGCCGTTTCGCCAATCCTGGCTTCATCGGGACCCCAGACTCAATGCTATATATCAGTTTCACAGGTCCGGATTTCATGCTAAAGAGAGCCTAAGGTTTTGCTTCCCCCTCTGGGAGCTGATTTGCAGGTCTCTCCTTGCTTGGAGCAACCATGGCTCAATGAATCCCAGGTGGGCCTGAGTGCCGATCCCTGAGTACTCTGCTGGCATGCATTAACCCTCACCTTAGGCTCTCTTTAGCATGAAATCCGGACCTGTGAAACTGATATATAGCATTGAGTCTGGGGTCCCGATGAAGCCAGGATTGGCGAAACGGCTTGGACCATGACTGTCGACCCTTCTGAGAACCACGCTAGAATTATTTAACCCATAGTGGACCTTTATATTGCCATTAGAATTCGTGGCTTCTCAAGACTCTTATTTTGCTTTGGATATCATGTCTAATACAGACAATTAATTTGGAAAAATACATGTGTGTTTCACAACGACGAATGCAGAATACTGCCTTTAATTATTGAAATTGACTTTACAAGATAAATATTACTTTCAACCTCATATTGGACCTTTGCGTCTTCCTCTGAACCCGTCTACTTGACTCCACGTTTATCCTGGAACTACTTACCTCTTACCCTGTGATCTGCTCTGCTGCGGCAGCAGGGCCCGCTTTGTCATCCTCTGGGCTGGGTCCATTGGGTCATTCCATCTTGGGATCCTTCTTCTCTTGAGGATAACAGCCTCAATCTTGGTTCGCACCTTGTCTTCTTGAATTTCGTTTTATTTTATTTTAGTGGTTTTTATTAATATTTTATAATAATGTTATAATAATAATATAATAAATAATATAATAGAATGTTATATTATAATTTCAATATATTATAATGTCTATATATACTATAATATAATAATTATGATATTAATACTAATAATATATGAATATTTCTTAATATATTAATATGTTAATATTAATGATGTGTAATATATAGTAAATATAGTAAGTAAGTAAATAAATAAATAATGTAGATTAGAATGTAGTTCATCCTTTAGGTGCGGCCCTCCATAATATTTTTTGGCTCTCGTGTGGCCCCTTGGAAAAAATAATTGTCCACCCCTGCTCCAGATTCACATGGGATTAAATGCTGTAGTTGTCAGGGTGTGTGCAAAGCTCCTTCAGGGTCAAGAGGACAACAGGGCAACACAGAACAGTGCATTGTCAACACAACCTAATCACAAATTTGAAATTCGGTGCTACAACTGAAGGGGGCGGCAAAACATTTATCTTCGCTTCTGCAAATAGTAGAATAACCTTGTCATGGTTTATTATCCCTTGGATACTTGACACTTATTTCTCATCCCTGCTTCTCTTGAAGAAGAAGCAGACTAATGTTGCTCTTGCTTTCTTATATATAGTAACATATTGCTGTTTGTGTTATGCTTGTGTGCCTTCAAGTTGTTTCTGACTTAAACCCATCACAGTGGATTAAAAAAAAATATATATATTTTATCGAGAATAAAATATTCCAAACAGAATTCCAAAAAGGGAATAGTATATAAAATAAAAAGTGGTGTTATAAAACAACATTGCCATTAAAACAATTCCACTCAATCTGTAAACGTGGTCATTCATTCAGACAATAGCCAATCTCAGGCTATTCTGGGAAGGCCTGGTTCCACATCCAGGTCTTCACCAACCTCCTGAAGGACAACAGAGAGGGGGCAGATCTAACATCACTTGGTAGAGAGTTCCACAGCCGAGGGGCGACCACAGAGAAGGCCCTGTCTCTCATCCCCACCAGTCGTGCTTGCGAAGCTGGCGGGACCGAGAGCAGGGCCTCTCCGGAGGATCTTAATGTCCTTGATGGTTCGTAGGGGAGAATCCGTTCGGACAGGTAAACTGGGCCAGAACCGTATAGGGTTTTGTAGGTTAAAACCAGCACTTTGAATTGTGCTCGGAAGCTAATCGGCAGCCAGTGGTGCTGGCGCAGCAAGGGAGTTGTATGCTCCTGTGCCCCGCTCCTGTTAGTAACCTGGCTGCCGAACGTTGGACTAATTGCAGCTTCCGAGCAGTCTTCAGAGGCAACCCCACGTAGAGAGCGTTGCAGTTGTCTATTTGGGATGTAACCAGAGCATGGACCACCGTGGCCAAGTCAGACTTCCCAAGGTACAAGCGTAGCTGGTGCACAAGCTTTAACTGTGCAAAAGCTCTCCCGGCCACCGCCAAGACCTGGGGTTCCAGGCTCAGCGATGAATCCAGGATCACTCCTAGACTGCGAACCTGCGCCTTCAGGGGGGAGTGTAACCCTCTTCAAGCACAGGCTGTAACCCTATGCCCTGTTCGGCCTTACGACTGACCAGAAGTACCTCTGTCTTGTCTGGATTTAGTTTCAATTTGTTAGCCCTCATCCAGTCCGTTACAGCGGCCAAGCACCGGTTCAGGACTTGAACAGCCTCCTCAGTAGCAGGTGCAAAGGAGTGACAGAGTTGGACATCATCTGCGTACAGATGACACTGTTCATTACTTTTAGAATCCATTTTTCTGTGGATTTAAGAGAGGAGTTGCCCTTGTTTTCCTCTGAGGGCGAGAGAGTGTGACTTGCCCGAGTTTACCCAGTGGGTTTCCATGAATGAGTGGGGATTTTAAACCTGGTCGCCAGAGTCCTAGGCCAATGCTCAAACCACCACACCATACACACTCTATTTTTTAGAGCAGGCATGGGCAAACTTGGGCCCTCCAGGTGTTTTGGACTTCAACTCCCACAGTTCCTAACAGCCTTAGGCTCCTTCCTTTTCCCTTATTACATTTGTATATCTGCTGCCCTTCTGTTTCTTAAGAGAGGGCATTTCAGAAAAAGAATGACACCATCTTCCTCTGAAATGATACAGCCTAGAGCAGTGGTGTCAAACTTGTGGCCCTCCAGCTGTTTTGAACTTCAGCTCCCAGAATTCCTGGCCATTGGAAAAGCTGGAGTTGGAAGCCCAAGCATCTGGAGGGCCACAAGTTAGACACCTCTGGCGTAGAGAGAGGAAATATATGTTGGAATTCAACTCCACACTTTCCAAGTCTCAAGTCCTCAATGAGGAACAGTTCAGTAAGCTTAGAATAGACTGAGGGTTTCCCTTGCCCCATGTCTCCTCAATGACAGTTGGAATGTACCTACTGTAAATACTCGAGTATAAGCCTAGTTTTTCAGCTCCCTTTTTAGGCTAGAAAATCTCCCCTCGGCTTATACTCGTCAAGGTTATTTACTATTTTACTCTGTTATTAGCATTACTTTTATTGTATTCATTATTTTACTCTATTATTATTACCTTTATTATTTTACTCTATTATTACTGTTATTACATTTCCATTATTTTACTCTATAATTATTTTAATCAGAGTTGGGCAGCTTTATCTTAAATTACAATTTTGTGTAAATATTTTTGAATATTTACTCTACTGATGCCTCAATTGATGTAATCGTATTGGTATCTATTTCTGTTTTGAAACTTACCCAGTTATTTGTGATAAAATTAGATGCCCCGGCTTATATTCAGGTTGGCTTATACTCGGGTATATACGGTATTTGGTTCTCCTCTCTCTGGTTCTACTTTCATTCTGATTGGTTGTAGTGTGTGCTGTGTGCTTTGAGATCTCTCTCTGCTTGTGTGTCAAGACAGATGTAGTGATTACCGTATATACTCAAGTATAAGCCGACCCGAATATAAGCCGAGGCACCTAATTTTAACACAAACAACTGGAAAAACATGTTGACTCGAGTATAAGCCGAGGGTGGGAAACGCGAAATAAAAATAGATACCAATTCAAATACATTAATTGAGGCGTCAGTAGGTTAATTTTTTTTGAATATTTACATAAAGCTGTAATTTAAGATAAGACTGCCCAACTCTGATTAAAACATTATTCTAGCCTTCTTCAATGTAAATATACTGACATATATTTCCAATAATAATAGAGTAAAATAATACATGTAATAAGAATAAGAATAATAGAGTAAAATAATGGAAATGTAATAATAACAGGAATAATAGTGTAAAATGAGACATGTAATCATAAAAATAGAGTAAAATGGTAAATGTAATAATAATAATAGAGTAAAATAATGGAAATTGAATAATAACAGTAATGATAGTGTAAAATGAAAAATGTAATCATAGCAATAATAAATGGAGTAAAATAATAAATTTAATAAGAATAATGGATGAAGTAAAATAATAAATGTAATAAAACTAATAATAATAGAGTAAAATAATAACCTTTTCTAATGGTACAATTGCAACTATTTTTGTTACCTTCATTTATAGATCTATCTGCCTCTCGTCTTGAAAAGGCTAAGGAAATTGGAGCTGATTTCATCATCCAGGTCAAAGGCGAAAGCCCCGAGGAATTGGCCAAGGCAGTGAAAAATGCACTTGGTTGCATGCCTGACATCACCCTGGAGTGCACTGGAGCTCAGGCCTGTATCCAAACTGGAATATACGTGAGCATCTTTTAACTGATCCCTATTGATCCATATAGAGAGGGGGACATGGTGGCACTGCTAAGCTGCAGAACTTGCTGACTGGAAAGTCAGCAGTTTGAATCTGTGGGTTGGGTGAGCTCCCGTTATTAGCTCCAGCTTCTGCCAACCTAGCATTCCAAAAACATGAAAATGTGAGTAGATCAATAGGTACTGCTTCGGTGGGAAAATAACAGCACTCCATGTGCTCCATAATAACAACAACAACAACAATAACAATAATGATCCATTACTGTTTATTTATGGCAGTCACTTAATAAAATTAATAATGATAGTAATCATAGTAATAGCAATAATTGATAATAATAATAATAAAAATAGATAATAATAGGGCACCACTGCTCTTCATCACAATCACTTAGTACAAATAATGATAAGAATAAGAATAGTAATACTAGTAATAATAATAATAAGGCACCATTACTGTTTATTTATGGCAGTCACTTAGTAAAAATAATAACAATAATGGTAATAATAATAGGACACTATTACTCTTTTTATTTCAGTTACTTAGTAATAATAATAATAATAATAATTTTATTAATTAGCCCTTAGGCCATATCACAATGCCAAACCAAACAAGGTTTGATAAGACCTGATTTGATTGCACTCTAGTAAGTTAAAATAAGACACTTATAACAATATAGTAAATAAATAGGATAAGATATGATAAACCTGAAATAACTGAGTATATACATCATATTTCTGTATCACCCCTACAATTTACCCCGATCAGCCCCACATATGTGGTTCCCAAATGTATTGTTTTGCTTAAATACAGAACTGTTTTATATGCTATTTTTGTAATAATAATAATGAGCCCCCAGTGGCGCAACAGGTTAAACCGCTGAGCTGCTGAACTTCCTGACCAAAAGGTTGGTGGTTCGAATCAGTTAGCAGGGTGAGCTCCCACTGTTAGGCCCAGCTTCTGCCAACCTAGCAGTTTGAAAACATGCAAATGTGAGTAGATCAATAGGTACTGCTTCTGTGGGAAGGTAATGGCGCTCCATACAGTCATGCCTTTGGCCACATGGACTTGGAGGCGTTGTCAAGATGAAAACTTTGGCTTAAAAATGGAGATGATCACCACCCCCTGAGAGTTGGACACATGATGCCAGACGTGTGAATGCAAGAGGAAACTTTTACCTTTACTATAGAGATTATTAGATCTTGACAAAGTAATGTTTTCCCCCTAGAACTCATGAAAAACCCTGATAACTAGAGAGGGAGTTTCTGGAAGTTGTAGTCACATAATGCCACAGCTGACAGATGGTAATTTTTCAGCGCTGACAGGCCCGGATTAACAACTTTTTGCACCCTAGGCCACACTTTGGAATTACGCCCCCCTCTACTACTGGCACTGAAAGTTGTTGTTTGGGATCCGGGAAGGGAGGGTGGGGCCCAAGCTGCACCTGCCTTTCTTCCTTCCTTCCTCGGGGCTTGGGGGCTGTGGTGCTGATTAGGATCCCCGCGCCCTAGGGAGGGAGAGTAGTGGGGAGAGGCCTGGGGGGCCTTCCTTCCTTCGGGGGGCTCCCTGGAGATAGAGCGAGAGACACCCACCCGTCTCTGTCTCCTTCAGGGCCACTCCTCCTCCTCGGTTGCAATCCATGGCTCAGGGAGAACTCCCCTCCGTGGACTTCCGCCTCCAAGCAGGCCCTCGCCTTCCTATTGGCCGAGTCCGCAGAACCACGCCCGCCCGGGAGGGAGGGAGGCTCCCTGATTGGCCGGCTGCCGCTCTTCAGCTTTGATCAATGGGTGTCACAAGCTGGCGAGCTCGGAGGACTCACTCCTGGCCTGGCCCACTCCCTGCCTCCCAGGGAGGGAGGGAGGGAGGGAGGGAAGGAGTGACGTCACCCTGGGAGGCGACGGAGCAAACAAGGAAGGTGGGCCTGGCAGAGGAGGAGGGAGGGAGTGATGGCACCCTGGGAGGCCCCACCCCCGGCTGAGTAGCGGGGAGGAGGGAGGGAGGGAAGCCGCTGCTGCGGCTGCTCCTCGCCCTGTGTGTCCTGCCTTGAGACCAGGCTTGGCCCTCCCTCCCTCCTTCCGGGGCCTTTGTGCTTCAACTCCCGCCATTCCCAAGGGCTGGCCACGGAGGTTTTTGGGTTTTCTTAAAAAAAAAATTTGGTCCATAAATTGCGCCCCTCTCGGCTTGCACCCCCTAGGCCATGGCCTAGGTTGGCCTTATGTGTAATCCGGGCCTGAGCGCTGATTGTTTTTAAGTGCAGGCCAAGGTCTTTAGTGTGCCGATCACCACTGGGACCACGTTTACTGGCTTGTGCCAGAGTCCTTGTAGTTCGATCTTTAAATCCTCATATCGTGTAAGCTTTTCCAGTTGCGTCTCGTCAATCCTGCTGTCGCCTGGGATTGCAATATTGACGATCCACACTTTGTTTTTTAACACGATCGTGAGGTCAGGAGTCCTGTGCTCCAAAACTCTGTCAGTCTGAATTCAGAAATCCCAAAGTACTTTGACATGTTGTATTATTATTATTATTATTATTATTATCGCCCAACATTTAATTTTGCCAAGCTCCCTACGACTTCCAGCAGGACAAAATGAGAGAAAACACATCAAATCCATGTTTTTGATGTTGTGGGATTAGCCTTAGGGGCAAAATTGCTCCACAACCAATCCAGCAAGATGAATGATATTGGAACTCTTCTGCTAATGTTTTGTTTTGTCCCCAGGTGACTCGTTCTGGTGGGACTCTGGTTTTGATAGGCCTTGGCCCTGAAATGGTTACAGTACCTATTGTGAATGCTGCTGTCCGGGAAGTGGATATCCGGGGATATTTCGATACTGCAATACGTGAGTATATTCCAGAGAGCCAAAGGGATGATGGGTGACTTGGAGTTGTGATGTGCTTCTCTATTTTTAACATGTACTTGATAAGCAAGTGTGTTGTAATATATTTGAGCTTTAGACCAGGCATCGGTCAACTTGGGCCCTCCAGGTGTTTTGGACTTCAACTCCCACCATTCTTAACAGCCTCAGGCCCTTTCCTTCCCCCCCTCAGCCGCTTAAGAATGTCAGTATGCTGAGGCTGGCCAATCAGACACCATATACAAATTAGTAGGTCAAGCTAACTTATTCATTGGCCAACTTTGGCCTTGCAGGTGTTTTGGACTCCAACTCCTACCATTCCTAACAGCCTCAGGCCCCTTCCTTTTCCCCCTCAGCCACTTAAGAATGTCAGAATGTTGAGGCTGGCCAATCAGACACCATATGCAAATTAGTAGGTCAAGCTAACTTATTCATTGGCCAACTTGGGCCTTCAGGTGTTTTGGACTTCAACTCCCACCATTCCTAACAGCCTCAGGCCCCTTCCTTTTCCCCCTCAGCCGCTTAAGAATGTCAGAATGTTGAGGCTGGCCAATCAGACACCATATGCAAATTAGTAGGTCAAGCTAACTTATTCATTGGCCAACTTGGGCCCTGCAGGTGTTTTGGACTCCAACTCCCCACCATTTCTAACAGCCTCAGGCCCCTTCCTTTCCCCCCTCTGCCGCTTAAGAATGTCAGAATGTTAAGGTTGGCCAATCAGACACCATATGCAAATTAGTAGGTCAAGCTAACTTATTCATTGGCCAACTTGGGCCCTGCAGGTGTTTTGGACTCCAACTCCCCACCATTTCTAACAGCCTCAGGCCCCTTCCTTTCCCCCCTCTGCCGCTTAAGAATGTCAGAATGTTAAGGTTGGCCAATCAGACACCATCTGCAAATTAGTAGGTCAAGCTAACTTATTCATTGGCCAACTTGGGCCCTGCAGGTGTTTTGGACTCAACTCCCCACCATTTCTAACAGCCTCAGGCCCCTTCCTTTCCCCCCTCTGCCGCTTAAGAATGTCAGAATGTTAAGGTTGGCCAATCAGACACCATATGCAAATTAGTAGGTCAAGCTAACTTATTCATTGGCCAACTTGGGCCTTCAGGTGTTTTGGACTCCAACTCCCACCATTCCTAACAGCCTCAGGCCCCTTCCTTTTCCCCCTCAGCCGCTTAAGAATGTCAGAATGTTGAGGCTGGCCAATCAGACACCATATGCAAATTAGTAGGTCAAGCTAACTTATTCATTGGCCAACTTGGGCCTTCAGGTGTTTTGGACTTCAACTCCCACCATTCCTAACAGCCTCAGGCCCCTTCCTTTTCCCCCCTCAGCCGCTTAAGAATGTCAGAATGTTGAGGCTGGCCAATCAGACACCATATGCAAATTAGTAGGTCAAGCTAACTTATTCATTGGCCAATTTGGGCCTTCAGGTGTTTTGGACTTCAACTCCCACCATTCCTAACAGCCTCAGGCCCCTTCCTTTTCCCCCTCAGCCGCTTAAGCGGCTGAGGGGGAAAAGGAAAGGGCCTGAGGCTGTTAGGAATGGTGGGAGTTGAAGTCCAAAACACTTGGAAGGCCCAAGTTGACCCATGCCTGCTTTAGACTGTCTTTGCATTCCTTCTCAGCCATAGAAATCCACTGAGTGGCCTCAGGCAATGCCGTGCACTTTCAAACCTTTGAGCAGATCTTTCCAAGGAAACTTTGCAATTGGTCCATCATATGGCCGAAGGCATGCAATCATTGCAAGTATTTGCCTCCCATTGCATTTCAGCGTCTTTCGGTTTCTCATAATTGCGTGACACATCCGCGAGAAACGCATTCAGTTTTAGAAAAAGCTCTTTGCTTTCGTGATGCTTTTTACTGTAACAGTGTAAACTGTGTTTGTGCAAAAACTCGAAAAACTGGCCACGCCGGTTAAAGGATTTCTGGAATTGTAGTAAAAGAAAACGACCATTCCAAGCTCTGTTACGTTATACAGGACCACCTGATTTGTGTGTAAATGGCAATCCTGGATCTTCCCTTAGAGCCGGACTTCTAACTCTTTGCCTCATTGGGTCCCCTCTTCAGTCTGATCAATGTTTATGTGTCCCAGGGGGTATAGGGATATAAAATAGGTGAACAATTTAAACATTTACTGATAACCAAGGGCAGTCTAAGGTAATTTTAAATGGTAAGCGAACATTAATTTGGTGCCCCCAAACATTATTTTGCCCCCCGCGCATGCCCAGAAGCTCCTGTGCGCAGGCGCAGAAGCCTGTAAACACAGCACTCCCTATTTGGCACACCCCCCCCCTGCGCATGCCCAGAAGCTCCTGTGCGCAGGCGCAGAAGCCTGTACACACAGCCCTCCCTCTTTGGCACGCCCCCGCATGCCCAGAAGCTCCTGTGCGCAAGCGCAGAAGCCTGTAAACACAGCACTCCCTATTTGGCGCCCCCCCTCAGCGCATGCCCAGAAGCTCCTGTGCGCAGGCGCAGAAGCCTGTAAACACAGCACTCCCTATTCGGCACGCCCCCCCTCCGCGCATGCCCAGAAGCTGCTGTGCGCAGGCGCAGAAGCCTGTAAACACAGCACTCCCTATTCGGCATGCCCCCCCTCCGCGCATGCCCAGAAGCTGCTGTGCGCAGGCCCAGAAGCTCCTGTACGCAGGCGCAGAAGCCTGTAAACACAGCACTCCCTATTCGGCACGCCCCCCCTCCGCGCATGCCCAGAAGCTCCTGTGCGCAGGCGCAGAAGCCTGTAAACACAGCGCTCCCTATTCGGCACGCCCCCCCGCGCATGCCCAGAAGCTCCTGTGCGCAGGCGCAGAAGCCTGTAAACACAGCACTCCCTATTCGGCACGCCCCCCCCTACGCGCATGCCCAGAAGCTCCTGTGCGCAGGCGCAGAAGCCTGTAAACACAGCACTCCCTATTCGGCACCCCCCCTCCGCGCATGCCCAGAAGCTCCTGTGCGCAGGCGCAGAAGCCTGAAAACACAGCACTCCCTATTCGGCACACCCCCCCCTCCGCGCATGCCCAGAAGCTCCTGTGCGCAGGCGCAGAAGCCTGTAAACACAGCACTCCCTATTCGGCACGCCCCCCTCCGCGCATGCCCAGAAGCTGCTGTGCGCAGGCGCAGAAGCCTGTAAACACAGCACTCCCTATTCGGCATGCCCCCCTCCGCGCATGCCCAGAAGCTCCTGTGCGCAGGCCCAGAAGCTCCTGTACGCAGGCACAGAAGCCTGTAAACACAGCACTCCCTATTCGGCACGCCCCCCCTCCGCGCATGCCCAGAAGCTCCTGTGCGCAGGCACAGAAGCCTGTAAACACAGCACTCCCTATTCGGCACGCAGGGAGGTTTGCTACGGCGCGGCCCAAAAGCGGAACATCGGCTGGACGCTATCTGGCGGGCAGGGGAATGCGCCCTTTACCCAGATGGCACCTCACGCAGCGGCGTCCTTTGCCTACCGGTAGGACTGCCCCTGCTGATAACAAATCAGTATGCTAAACATAGGTTGATTTTCCGTTTTGTGACGTACAACAGAAGCATCTTCTGCAGATCCCATTGCAAACATTGCACAAGAAATTTATGGAAATGTCTAAAACAACGTTTCTCAACCTGTGGGACCACTGGGGGGTCACGAGGGGGTTTCAGAGGAGTCACCAAAAGCCATCAGAAAACATATATTTCTGATGGTCTTAGGAACCCCTTTGGCAGAGAAAGCTGAAGATCTCTCTGCCTGCCCTCTTCCTTTTTGGAAACACACGGCGAATCCTCCCACCGTTCCGAACTCCACCAATGATGGAATTGAAGCAAACTTTGCACACAGACCTCCCATGACCAACAGAAAACACTGAAAGGGTTTGATGGGTACTAACCTTGAGTTTTGGAGTTGTAGTTCTCCTACAACCAGAGCGCACTTTGGACTCAAACAATGAAGGATCTGGACCAAACGTGGCACGATATGCCCAAATGAGAAGACTGGTGGAGTTTGGGGAAAATAGACCTTGGCATTTGGGAGCTGTAGTTCCTGGGATTTATAGTTCACTTACAATCAAAGAGCATTCGGAACCCCGCCAACAATAGAATTGGGCCAAACTTCCCACACAGAACCCACATGACCAACAGAAAATACTCTGTTTGCACTGGGACTGTGGCGCAGCTGGCTGGGAGTCAGCTGCATTAAGATCACTACTGACCGAAAGGTCATGAATTCGAAGCCAGCCAGGGTCGGAGTGAGCTCCCGACCAAAAAAAATTGTGTAGGTTGTTGTTTACCTTTGCAGCCCAAAAGACAGTTGCATCTGTCAAGTAGGAAATTTAGGTACCACTTTGATGCTATTCACCACTGCAGATCTTCTCCGTCATGTGTGTGTTATAATGATAGGTAAAGGTTTTCCCCTGACATTAAGTCTAGTCATGTCCGACTCTGGTGGGTGGTGATCATCTCCATTTCTAAGCCAAAGAGCCGTAAACACCTCCAAGTCCTTTTGGCCGGCATGACTGCATGGAGCGCCATTACCTTCCCGCAAAGAGAGTACCTATTGATCTACTCACATTTGCATGTTTTCAAACTGCCAGGTTGGCAGAAGCTGGGCCTAAGAGTGGGAGCTCACCTCACTCCCTGGATTCGAACCACCAACCTTTTGTTCAGTAAGCTCAGCAGCTCAGCGGTTTAACATGTTGCGCCACCAGGGGCTCCTTGTTATTATTACAAAAATAACATATAAAACAGTTCTGTATTTAAGCAAAACAATACATTTGAGATCGAGGTAAATTGTGGGGCTGGGAGTCAGCTGCATTAAGATCATTACTGACCGAAGGTCATGAATTCGAAGCCAGCCCAGGTCAGAATGAGCTCCCGACCAAAAAAATTGTGTAGCTTGTTGTTGACCTTTGCAGCCCACAAGACAGTTGCATTTGTCAAGTAGGAAATGTAGGTACCACTTTGTGGGGAGGCTAATTTACCTGATTTACGAGGCTATAAAAACCTCCAGGAAGTATGCAAAGAATGAGGAAGCGACAGCTCCCCTGGTGGCCAGAAGCTGCAATGTTAAATAGCCTCTGAGTGTCTGTCTATATATGTTGTGTGTCTATGGCATTGAATGTTTGCCATGTATATGTACATTGTAATCCACCCCCTGAGTCCCCTTCGGGGTGAGAAGAGCGGAATATAAATACCCACAATTCCTGGCTTAGGAAGCCAATGCCTTATCCATTAGGCCAGTGTTTCCCAACCTTTTTTGAGCCGCGGCACACTTTTAACATTAAAAAAATCCGGGGGCACACCATCAACCAAAATGACACAAAATGACACTGTAATACAGTAAAGAACGGCTGGGGGATGGTGAGCTGCTGGGAGCAGCTGCTGGGAGTGCCGAAACCAGGGGAGGAGCCAGGCTACACCATGCCCCGCCCCCTCCCCCTGGCTTCAGTTCTCCCACAGCTTTGCCAGCCTTGAGGGGGCAGTGCCAAGCCAGCATTGTGCTGGCTCTGCCACCGCTGGCTTGGCACTGCCCCTCAAGGCTGGTGAAGCTGTGGGAGCGCTGAAGCTGGGCGAGGGGGTGGAGCCAGGCCGCTCCATGCCCCGGCCCCTCCCCCCGGCTTCAGTTCTCCCACAGCTTTGCCAGCTTTGAGGGGGCAAGCCAGCATTGTGCTGGCTCTGCCATCGCTGGCTTGGCACTGCCCCCTCAAGGCTGGCGAAGCTGTGGGAGTGCGGGGGGGAGGGGCGGAGCCAGGCTGCGTCATGCTCCCCCTCCCCGGCTTCAGCTCTCTCACAGAGGAGGAGCATGAGCGGTGGACGGGCTTCAGTAGGCGGGGCTCCTCCTCCGCGCGGCTTCAACAAGCAAGGGGCGAGAGTCACGGCGAGAGTCATGGCAGATTGGAGGCTGGTTGGGGAAACGGCCGAAGGAGGCGATGCCCCGTCCCTTCTTTTTCTTCGCCGCCGCCCGTCCCTTCCTCCTCCTCTCCCAAGCAGCAGGAGTTCGGCAGGAGGAGGGGGGAAGGAAGGGGGGCAGAGAGCTTTTCTCGCGGCACACCTGATGATCACTCACTGCACACTAGTGTGCCACGGCACACTGGTTGAGAAACACGCATTAGGCGACTGGGGCCTATAGAAATATAAATACTGTAAATAAATAAATAAATAAATAAATGTGATCGTCTTTGGCGACTCCTTTGACACCCCCTCGTGACCCAGGGGATCCCAACCCCCAGGTTGAGAAACGCTGGTGTAGACTTATACAATCCAGTTCAATGTAGTTAGACTGCATTATATGAGTCTATACTTGCCATATAATGAAGTTTGATGTGCATAGTGGCAGTGAACATGGGGCGTCAGGTGCTTTTGATGTCCTTTTGACACAGAATGCAGAAGCAACCATGATGAAATAAATCGCAATATCAATGTCCAGGTAATATCTTTATCAGTCAATCAAAAAGAGCGCAAAATAGCGTGCATACTTTTGAGATCGCCAGATCTTTTTCCCGGCAAAGACGTTGTGAGAGGTGGCGAGAAGATGTTTTTCCCATCTTTTGCAATTGATCTTTTTTCATCTTGCCTGCTTAACCAGGGCAGGGATTTCAAAAGCACATACACAACTTTGTGCTTTTTAAAATTTACCCTGATGTTCGATTTGGATTCCCCAACCAAGTTTGAAAAAGAAATGTTCTTTTGGGAGTTATTTACATACTGCGTTATTAGGACCAAATGACTTCTATACGCAATACTTGACTGCAAAGAATCATTTACTCAGGTCTGGATATTTGCAGATATCACAGAACGAATAAAAATCAGTGAACTTTGAGTGTAAGATGGCTGTCTCCAACTTGATGCCCAATCAACATAGCTTGTGTCCATGTTGGTTGGGGTTTATGGTTCAATAGCGCAAAAGCATCCAGAAAATGCAAGATTGGGGAAGATAAGTGACATAATCTGGAAATTTACGTAACCTTTTTGTGTCACTGTTTTCAGAATATCTGAGGCAATATGGGTCTGTAGGTGGGAGTTGTAGTTTACAACATATAAACTCAGGTGTGCAATGGTATTTATTAGGCTTGTGGAAAAAAACCCCCCGGAAATTCTAAGGTATTTTAGAATCTTAGAAATTTCTGTTGGTCATGGGCAGGCCTGGGCAAACTTTGGCCTTCCATGTATTTTGACTCCAACTCCCACAATTCCTAACAGCCGGAGTCCAAAACACCTGGAGGGCCGAAGTTTGCCCAGGCCTGGTCATGGGAGTTATCTGTGCCAAGTTTGGTTCAATTGCATCGTTGGTGGAATTTAGAATGCTCTTAGGTTGTAGGTTAACTATAAATTCCAGCAACTACAACTCCCAAATGACAAAATCAACACCCCCCCCACCCCACCAGTATTCCAATTTGGGCGTATGGGGTATTTGTGCCAAATTTGGTCCAGTGAATCAAAATACACCCTGTGTATCAGATATTTACGATTCGTAACAGTAGCAAAATTGCAGTTATGAAGTAGCAACGGAAATAATTTTATGGTTGGGGGTCATCACAACATCAGGAACTGTATTAAGAGGTCGTGGCATTAGTAAGGTTGAGAACCACTGCTTTAGGGCCCTTCTACACACCCCTATATCTAAAATACCAAGGTAGGAAATCCCACAATATTTGCTTGGAATTGGGTTATCTGAGTCCATACTGCCATATATTCCAATTCAAAGCAGATAATTTTTATTTATTTATTTATTTTTATTTACTTTATTTCTATTCCGCCCTTCTCACCCCGCAGGAGACTCAGGGCGAATTACAATGTACACATTACATTTAGACACACAAACACACAAGACATACAAGAGAGGCAATTTAACATCTGGCCACCAGGGGAAGCTGTCGCACTCCTTCATTTCTCAGCGTGTTTCTTTGAGATCTTTTTATGGCTTCGTAAATCAGTTAAATTTAGCCTCCCCACTAAGTGGTACCTTAATTTCCTACTTGACAGATACAACTGTCTTTCGGGTTGCAAAGGTCGACAACAGGCTACACAATAGGTCGAGAGCCCACCTCTACCCGGGCAGACCTCGAACTCATGACCTTCTGGTTAGTAGAGATCTTATGCAGCTGACACCCAGCCAGCTGTGCCACATTCCCGGTGTTGTGGAAATCCCACAATATCTGCTTTGAATTGGCTTATCTGAGTCCATACTGCCATATATACCAGTTCAAAGCAGATACTTTTTATTTATTTATTTACAATATTTCTACCCCACCCTTCTCACCCTCCGGGGGGGGGGGGGTCTCAGAGCGGCTTATTATTATTATTATTATTATTTATAATGCGGATTTTTCTGCCTTGATATTCTGGGACAGGGGTCAGGAACCTATGGCTCGGGAGCCAGGTGTGGCTCTTTTCATGATTGCATTTGGCTCTCCATAGCAGCCTGGCCCTCCCTCCCTCCCTCCCTCCCTCCCTCTCTGCCTGCCTGCCTGCCTGCCTGCCTGCCTGCCTCCCTCCCTCCCTCCCTCCCCCTTCACCCCTCTCCTTCTCTCCTTCCTTTTCCCTCCCTCTCTCCCCTTCCTTCTTTCCTCCATTCTCCCTCTTCCTTCCTCTTCTTCCATTCTTTCTCCTTCACCCTTTCCTTCTCTCCTTCCTTTTCCCTCCCTCCTCCCTTCCCATTTCTTTCTTTTTGCCCCTCCTTGTCTCTCTCCTTCTTTTCTTTTCTTCCTTTTCCATAGTTCGTTCTTCTTTTCTTTCTTCCTCCCCCCTCTCCTTTCTTCTTTCTTTCTTTCTTTCTTTCTTTCTTTCTTTCTTTCTTTCTTTCTTTACCCCTTCCTTCCGTCTTCTCTTCCTTCCCAGAGTCCTGAGCATGCCTTTTGCAGAGCCAGGTCTGAAGTGTCCCGTCATTCTGCTGGGGGAATCCTTTTCTTATAGTATGTACGCATAGACTCACATTTAGTTGAATTCAGTCTTAAAATATATTATACTAGCTGTACCCGGCACGCGTTGCTGTGCCCTATTTAGGAGATGCGAGAAAGTCTGAGTATGTAAGGGTTGGAAATGATGTTACTTGGTGGGGTCATGGCTGTGTCGTTGTGGGTTGTTCTGGTGGGTGGGATGTTGAAGTCCTGTGGAGTTGTCGGTGTGTGGTGTTCCTGGCATTCTGCAGAGCTTGTGGATATACAATGTTTTTTGTCTTTCCGTTGGCTGTGTTGATGTGGAGGTTCTGTGGTTTCCCAACTCTGGAGCACACTACATAGAGTTGTCCGTGGGAGAAGCATTCTGTGTCAAGGTCTATGCCACAGATTTGTAGTGTTTGTCTGTTGTCTGTGTCTCTGCTGCGCAGTGTGTTTCTGTTCTGGCGTTTGTTCTGCCCTTTTTTGTTTGATGTATGTAGCGTTGTGGGTGTGTTGTCCGATGCTGTTATTTTTATAAGGCATGGCTTGTATTTTGGGTCAGTTTATGTCTGTGTGGAAGGAAGGAATGGTTTTTGTTTGTGGTGTTTGTAGGTGTTGTGTGTACGGGGTCCCGTAAGGTTGGTGGGATGGGTTGTGATTGGAAGTTGTGTTGTGTTGTGTAGGTAGGAATTTGCTGGAGAATTGCTCCCTCAGAGTTTGGTTTTGGCAGTTTAACCCTCAAACACCAACTGAAATCTCTCAGCATTCTATCCTAGCCTTGGATGGCTTGCCAGCGTTGCTATGGTTACAGCAGTTATGCAAATCCGCCCTTATTGGCAGCCAATCATGTTGTTCAGAATATAGAGGCTGGGTGAGTCTTTGGCTGCCCCGGAGGATGCTGGTAAATGTAGTTTTATTTTTACTCGTTGTTTTGAGGGCCTTTTAGGTTTTTTTTTTTTTTTTGGAAAGTTTCTTTGCCACAAACGTACCTTGCTTGAGGCCTATTTCTGTTGGCAAGTATTGTGTTTCTGCGTTGTATGGTTTCTTTGTTTGAGGTATACATCACATGACGTGAACCCATTTATATAATAGATATATTATATGGCTCTCACTGAAATAAATTCCCAAATATTTAGTTTTTATGGCTCTCTGAGTCAAAAAGGTTCCCGACCCCTGTTCTGGGATATATAACTGTGTGGAAGGGACCCAAGAAATACTTTAGAAACAACATGCCAGCAACCCCCCCCCCCTTTTTTTAAATGGATTGCACATCCCTGGTATTTATATTCAAGTGGATCTGGTGTTTGATGCTATTCATCACTGCAGATCTTCTCTGTCACGTGTGTGTTATAATGATAGGTAAAGGTTTTCCCCTGACATGACGTCTAGTCATGTCCGACTCTGGTGGGTGGTGCTCTTTTCCATTTCTAAGCTGAAGAGCCGGCATTGTCCATAGATGTCTCCAAGGTCATGTGGACTGATGAGTGCAAGGAGGGGGCGGTTCAGGACGAGGACCTTCTGGGGGGCAGGTTTTGGCAGTGGAAACCGAGGAGAAATCCCCGGCCCCGCTCCCCCATCCCCCCAACTCAGGCAGGTTGGGAGACCTGGTGAACTATTGGACACAGAGCAAGGCCTAGCATCATCATCACGGACAATGCAATATCCCGCTGAGAGAAGGATATCTCAGCTGCCATCCGTAACCCGTTGTTCCATGGGGAAGGAGGGTCATCACCGGCACACCCCCCCTTTTCAGAGGGAGGGCAGAAGGCCGGACACCTAGGGGACTCGGGGGAGGATGTGGTGCGGGGGCGGGCAATACGTGTGATCTCGGGTAGGGGCAACTGGGACGGTAGACGTAGGCCTAATGAGAGAAGGCGGAGGAGCCAAAGAGAGGCTCGTCCGCCTTCTGACCTACGAGTTATCCCTAGGCACGCAGATGCGAAGTTCCCTGTTACCTCTCCTCCAACTCTGGTTCTGGCTAACACCAGGTCCGTGCGTAACAAGACCGGGACCATCTGGGACTTCCTCCTGGAGAGAGAGATCGATCTAGCCTGTCTGACAGAGACATGGCTCCAGGAGGGGGACGAGGTCGTTATGCACGAGGTGGCATCTCCTGGGTTCGTGGCCAGTTATCAGATGAGGACAGAGAGGCGGGGGGGAGGGGTCGCCATCCTTAGTCGAGACACTTTTAATTCTAGGACGATTCCGACGGCGAACATTCCGGGGATGGAGTGCGCGGGCCTGGTGTGGGACCTTAGTGAGAGTGTGGCCTTCCTGCTGGTGTACCGTGCACCCAACGCACCGGCGGGGAGTCTACCTAAGCTGCTGGAGGTGGTCGCGGAGTGGGCATTGAGGTTCCCTAAGCTCATTGTCTTGGGGGACTTCAGTGTCCACGCCGATACCCCCTCAACGGCAGCTGTGGACCTGGTGTCAACCATGGAGGCACTAGGACTCTCACTTTGTAAGACCGGTCCCACGCATCAGGCCGGGCACACCCTGGATTTGATCTTCGCCGCCGGAATTAGCGTGACCCTAGCCTCCATTATGGAGGTTCCATGGTCGGATCACAGTGTCCTGGAAGTCTGGCTAGGGGTGGCTCCCCCTCCCGGTAAGGGTGCCGAGCCTATTATGGTTCGCCCGAAGAGACTTATGGAACCCACTAGGTTCCTGAATGCTCTAAGGGAATGGGAACTTCCCAGCGACTCAGTCGATGGGCAAGTGGACTACTGGAACACCAGTCTTTCCACGGCTCTAGACGAGATCGCCCCCAGGCGCTCTCTCCTCCCCCGCAGGAATCGCTCGCCTTGGTTTACCGAGGAGTTGCGGGCGATGAAGCGGAAGAGGAGACAGCTAGAGGACGTGTGGCGGAGCCTCCGTGACGAAGTGTCGAAATCGGCTTATAAACAGTTTAAAGAGGTTTATGAGCATGCTATCAAGGAAGCTAAAAAGGTTTACTATTCTTCCTTGATAGAGTCGGCTAGCTCACGCCCAGCGCAATTATTTAGGATAATTCGGTCGTTGACAGCAATCCCAACTGTCCCAAATGATAGGGGTTTGGCTCCAACAGCTGAGGCCTTTCAGAGCTACTTTACCGATAAGATTTCGACTCTCCGCCGGGACATTCCGGCCACATTTGATACAGTTAGTGAGCTCGAGACCCCGCCGCCACTCGGCGGGCCCACCTTCACCCGTTTCCAACTGCTGGACGCAGCAGCTGTCGACAAGTTACTAGCTGCAGCCAGACCAACTACATGCTCCCTCGACCCGTGCCCCTCCTGGCTTGTTAGAGCGTGCCGGGAGGGGCTACGAGGCCCCCTGGGCACGATCATAAATAGCTCCCTTGAGCAAGGAGTCTTCCCGGGGGGACTGAAAGAGGCAATGGTGAGACTGCTGCTGAAGAAGCCGAATTTAGATCCTTCGGCTCCCTCCAATTACCGGCCAGTTTCCAACTTGCCTTTCTTAGGCAAGGTAATTGAGAGGGCAGCAGCGGATCAGCTGCAGCAGTTCTTGGAAGACACAGCTGGACTTGATCCCTTCCAGTCCGGCTTCCGTATTGGGCACGGGACGGAGACCGTGCTTGTCGCCATTACAGACCAACTTCGCCGCCAGCTGGACCAGGGTGGATCGGCACTGCTCGTCTTGTTAGATCTGACGGCAGCTTTCGATACTGTAGATCATGCACTGTTAGCCCACCGTCTAGCCGGCGCCGGAATTGGGGGGACCGCTCTTAAATGGGTGGCCTCCTTCCTCCGGGGCCGGGGACAACGTGTGGAGGGGGCGGGGAGGTCTCTGGGAGCCCCCTGGCCCAGCTGGCCCGCGACTTTGGTCTGGAGTGTTATCAGTACGCGGATGACACCCAGCTTCTGCTGAGAATGGACGGCAGGCCGGACACCATACCCGATTGTTTCCATCAGTGCCTCGAGGCCGTGACTGGTTGGCTGCGGGCCAGCCGGCTGAAGGTGAACCCGTCGAAGACGGAGATCTTGTGGCCCGGTCGGCCTGGGGGGGGGGGGGGTGAGTGCCGGTTGCCTACCCTGGATGGCGAACGGCTTAAACCGTCGCCTGTTGTTAAGAGCTTAGGTGTTCAGTTGGACCCCCTGCTGGCCATGGAGACCCAGGTCGCCGCGGCCAGCAGGGCGTCATTCTTTCACCTATGACGGGCTAGGCGACTGGCTCCCTACCTTTCCAGGGATGACCTGGCCACGGTGATCCAAGCGACGGTCATCTCGAGACTAGACTACTGTAACGCCCTCTACGTTGGCCTTCCCTTGGCGACGGTTCGGAAACTCAAGCTAGTGCAGAATGCCGCTGCTCGCTTGCTGACGGGAATGTCGGCAAGGGAGCATATTACGCCCATTCTTCGGCAACTGCACTGGCTGCCTGTCGAGTACCGAATTGTCTTCAAGGTGTTGGTGTTAACCTTTAAGGCTTTACACGGCCTAGGGCCTGCGTACCTGAGGGACCGCCTTGCC
This sequence comes from Anolis apletophallus, assembly GCA_030556195.1. Classification (NCBI taxonomy): domain Eukaryota; kingdom Metazoa; phylum Chordata; class Lepidosauria; order Squamata; family Anolidae; genus Anolis; species Anolis apletophallus. The sequence goes on from JARBWK010000015.1 coordinate 30,458,634, forward strand.
CCATATATACCCCCGAGATCACTACGTTCAGAGGAGTCTAATTTGCTCCTGATTCCATCGGTCCGCACCTGTCACCTGTCCGTGACCAGGCAAAGGGCCTTTTCTGTGGCGGCTCCGGTACTCTGGAACTCTCTCCCAGATGATGTTCGAGCCGCCACGGAGCTTATTCCGTTCCGCAGGGCCTGTAAGACCGCCCTGTTCAGACTGGCCTTCGGCTAGGCGAATAAGCCGAATGTTCTCATCTTCTAACCAGCACCCTGGTTCAGGGAATGCTATGGCATGACATAATTTTTATTCCGGGACAAATGTTGTATTTTATGTTGTTTTATTGTACGGCGACATGGATGTTACATGTCAGCCGAGTTTTTATGATGTTATCCGCCCCGAGCCTGCAGGGAGGAGCGGAATACAAGAAGGAACAAATAAATAAATAAATAAATAAATAAATAAATAAAATAAATGGAGCGCTGTTACCTTCCCACCAGAGCGGTACCTATTGATCTACTCACATTTGCATGCTTTTGAACTGCTAGCTTGGCAGAAGCTGGGGCTAACAGCAGGAGCTCATCCTGTTCCCCAGATTCAACCCTGCGACCTTTTGGTCAGCAAGTTCAGCAGCTCAGTGCTTTACCCCACTGTGCTACTGGAGGCTCCGTTATAATGATACATCTGTATACCTTTATAAAACGGAATGTTTGTATGTGTGTATGTGTGTATGTGTGTATGTGTTTATGTGTGTATGCGGAGGGCGGAAGGGCGGATATGTGGCAGCTATTTGCATAAAGTCCTTTGATTGGACAGCCTCGCCACTCCAAAATTCTAAGGCACCAGACAGAGGGCATTGATAGCCACTGATTAGCCAGCAACCCAGAATCCAGGCCTCTACATTCAAACAACAGGATTTCTTCCCACTGAGGGGAAAAAAGCCAGCAACCCAGAATCCAGGCCTCTACATTCAAACAACAGGATTTCTTCCCACTGAGGGGAAAAAGCCAGCAACCCAGAATCCAGGCCTCTACATTCAAACAACAGGATTTCTTCCCACTGAGGGAAAAAAAGCCAGCATCCCAGAATCCAGGCCTCTACATTCAAACAACAGGATTTCTTCCCACTGAGGGGAAAAAAGCCAGCAACCCAGAATCCAGGCCTCTACATTCAAACAACAGGATTTCTTCCCACTGAGGGGAAAAAAGCCAGCAACCCAGAATCCAGGCCTCTACATTCAAACAACAGGATTTCTTCCCACTGAGGGGGAAAAGCCAGCAACCCAGAATCCAGGCCTCTACATTCAAACAACAGGATTTCTTCCCACTGAGGGGGAAAAAGCCAGCAACCCAGAATCCAGGCCTCTACATTCAAACAACAGGATTTCTTCCCACTGAGGGGAAAATGCACCATCAACATTCCCTCCCCACTTGGCTCTGTGAAAACAAAATGGATTCCTGTATTCTCCTCCCCCTCAGCTTTTAGAAAACGGCTGCCTGCCATGCACCCTTTTAAAGTTACCAATAGCAGGCCATAACATTACAGGCCCCAAAATAGAGTTTAGGGCAGGATGGCCGACGAATGATGGGATTTGCATCCCAATTCACTTCCCAGAAAACATTGTAGCCCCTACAAATCCCCTTCTCCCAGATAGGCCCAAAAGAGGCATCCATCTTCCCTCTTCAACACAGTGTGAGAGAAAGGCAGCTTCTGACAGGATCTTTAGAACAGGCACTGTCACTCTACAACAGGGGTGCTCACACTTTTTCAGCATGGGAGCTACTGATTAAAAAACCAAGTCCCAAAGATCACCTACCCAGAAATGTAAAACGTATAACTATTTTCTTATTTATTTATTTATTTATTTATATTTATTCTTTTTTTTTTTGTACCGCTCCTTCCAGCAGGCTCGGGGCAGTTTACATAATATGAAGTTATAAAACATCAACATTTCAATTTAATAACAACAATATAAAACAGAGCATAAAAATACATCCAACCACCCCATTTCTCCCACACTGCCATATTACCACACATATTATCAGCCAGAAAGTAAGAAGAGAGGCTTTTGAACTGCAAGGCCATTTAATACTCAGCAAGGTAAACAAAGGGGCATGCAAAAATACATCCAACCACCCCATTTCTCCCACATTTCCATATTCCCCAACATATATTTCTCAAGGAACAAAGCAAGCAGAGAGGCTTTGGAGCTAAAAGGCCATTTTTAAACATTAAAAATAAACAAAGAGACATGCCACAGAACAATCAAGCACCCACCCCAAAGTAAAAATACCGACCTTTGAGATGCGGTAAGGAAATGACCCCAAAGCGTCCTTCTCCTCCTCCTCCATTGTTGCTCCTATTTCCACGCCACCAGCATGCGTGCCGCCTCCAAGAGCTCACGAGAAGTCCGAGAGGCAGAATGGGCGCTTCTGCGCATGTGCGCGGGGCGAGCCATGCATCACGTCATGCAGGCCCACCCCCTTTGGTCTCCTACGACTCTGAGTGGCTGGAGAAGGACGGAGGGAGGAGGAGGAATCCAAAAGAGGGAGCCCATTCTGCCTCTTAAACTCTGGAGCTTTTGGAGGCGGCGCGCGAGCAGGGAGCGGGGAAGAGCAACGACGGAGGACTTCTTTGCAGCGTGCAGGGGCGCGTGAATAGGACCAACAGCAAAAAACCTGGTCAGGGGCTTGAAGATCACCAGGATGAGGCCCAAAGATCACCCTGGTGATCGAGATCACCATTCTGAGCACCCCTGCTCTACAAGGTAAGGCCCTACTTCACTCAAAAGACACAAGAGAAAACAATAAATACCTTTCTCTAATGCCTTTTAATGCTCATATAAATAATTCTGGCCCAAAGCCCCCTCACCCAGCCTCATTGGACCTTACTGGTAATTCCATGCAGGCCTTTTCCATTTTTTTTACTCCTTTCTGTTTTACACCGGTATACTTTCACAGGCCAGGGCGGATATGTGGCAGCCACTTTCACAGGCCAGGGCGGATATGTGGCAACCACTTTCACAGGCCACAGCGACCAGCGCGGGTGATGGACCTGCACCAAACTTGGTACACATAACCCCCCTATGACATGACCCACGTATTATGGGATTTGTAGTACTTTCCAAGACTTTTGTTCCCACAGACCACTGAGGCCACCAAAAAGGACCAATACAGACCACACTCAGCACACACAGCCCCCATGACCCACTCTACGTCCTGGTGCAGTTCGGAGGAGGGTGGGCCATGGATGATGGGACTTGAAGTGCCTCTACTCACTTCCAAAGTCCGCTGCAACCCTCATCCAATCACTGATCGAGACCAAACTTGCCATACATAACCCCCATGACTGCCTTCACATCCTGGTGAGGTTTGGGGAGGACTGACCATGGATGATGGGATTTGTAGTACTTTTACACCCCTCTGTTCCCAACAAACAAACACCGAGAAAGTCCACACTTGGCACACAGAGCCCCAGTGACCCACTCTACATCCTACTGAAGTTTGGAGGGGGACAGAACATGGATGATGGGACTTGCAGTACCTTCCCTCACGTCCCAATCCTGCTACAAACCTAATCCAATGACTGATCAACACCAAATCTGGCACACAGAGCCCTCATGACCCACTCTACAGCCTGGTGCAGTTTACTGTGAGACGGACCACGGATGATGGGACTTGAAGTACCTTCACTCCTTTCCGAAAAACAATGCATCCCTCATCCATTCACCAATACAGACCAAACTTAGCACACAGAGCCCCCATGACCCAATCTACATCCTACTACACTTTGGGGGGGACGGGACACACAGAGATGATGGGACTTGCACTACCTTCAGTAATTTCATGATACCACTGCAACTCCCAATAATGATGGATCAAGACTAAACTTGGCACACAGAGCCCCCATGACCCACTCTACATCCTGTTGCACTTCTCAAATGACCCGGGCAGGGCCGGGTCCCCAAGCTAGTTACATTATATTCAGAGGACATTGGGGATTCATTTGGTCATGTAACCTCTCTTCTTTTTGTCTTGCAGGTGGCCCATGGCAATTGCGATGCTTGAATCCAAAAAAGTGAATGTCCAGCCATTGGTCACTCATCGCTTTCCTTTAGAAAAAGCTCTGGATGCCTTTGAAGCAACCAAAAAAGGCGTTGGGATAAAAATCATGCTGAAATGCGATCCCAGTGACCAGAATCCATAAAATACAAACAGAGAAACCAGAATGCTCCATCCTACTTCTAGTGAAGATGGAGTACTTAGTAGATATTTTGCTGGGAACTAAGAGAAGTGCCTGGTTTGACCTCTGGTTATGATTATAATGGGGAGGAGGGATCTAGTTTTGAACGCCATGCTTTTGAGCCCCCTGGGGATGACCTAAGCCTGTGCCCTCCATGACTATAGTAGGAAAAGGCACTTCCTCATAATATTAAACCCCTGAAGGGCATGTTGACATGTTTCTGCACGCACTCTGGCTTAGAGACGGGACTGTAATTTTAAAGTGCAGAAGGATTTACTTCCTAATCCCAGGCCTTCCACAAGGGCCTAGGGCAGAAACCACTAACAATATATTTCACTCAAAGTCCCATTACACTGATCCTGCCTGTCCATCACCTAGCTCTGTTTACAGATCGTTTAAGCCATCACAAGGAAACAGGTTCAGGCAGGGCTTGTCAGAAGCTTTTGAGGTACTGCACACTTTGACTCTTTTAGGTACTAATTTTTCCGAAATGTCATTGTCCTTTAAACTCAGGGTAATTTGGAAATAAAGTTGAGTAATCTGCCTCCGTAACTCTGTGTCTTTAATGCAACTGGGATGAGTCAAAGATAGCAACCAGCTGCTGGTTATACGTTATTTCCAGTGGGATGGGCTTTTCATCCTACATTGCTTCTCACATATACGGATTTGACTTTTGTGGATTTGGCCTGCTTTGTCATACAATCCAGGCCCGGATTAACACTTTTTTGCACCCTAGGCCACAGTTTGGAATTACGCCCCCTTTAAGCCAACCTCCCGCCACCTCCAAGGTCCCCATTCCCACCGGCTGGAAAGCTCCGCTGTGCTCTGAAGGTCTCCTCGGGAGTCGGGAGGCTTTGGGTGCAAACTCGCTCCAAAGGCACGCATGAGAGAGAGAGAGAGAGAGAGAGAGAGTGCGCACGAGAGAGAGCAAGAGAGAGAGAGAGCGTGAGAGAGCAAGAGACGGAGGGGACGGAGCAGAGACTTTGCTGGGAGAAGGAGCGAGGAGGGGCATGAGAAAGGGGGAAAGAGGGGTGCAGACCAGGGTTCTTTTGGTCCATGATCTGCCCCCCCCCCCCCCCGGCTTGCGCCCCTAGGCCATGGCCTCATTGGCCTTATGGGTAATCCGGGCATGATACAATCCCGCAACTCCTCTGTATCAGATTTCAGCAAATGCTTATACACTTTCCCATTTGCACATAACTGCAATTCAAATGTGCATCGTTCAAACCACAATTTTTTGTATCCATTTTAAGGTAAAGGTAATGGTTTTCCCCTGGCATTAAAGTTCAGTCGTGTCTGACTCTGAGAGTTGGTCATCTCCATTTCTAAGCCGAAGAGCTGGCATTGTCCGGAGACAACTCCAAGGTCATGTGGCCAACATGACTGCATGGAATGCTGTTACTTTCCTGCCGGAGCGGTACCTATTGAACTCACATTTGCATGTTTTTATTTATTTCCAACATTTCTACCCCGCTCTTCTCAACCCCCGGGGGGGGGGGGGGGACGGGACTCAGAGCGGCCTAACAAAAGGCATAATTAGATGCCAACATAATAAATACAATATAAAACCAAAAACATTCAGCATTAAAACACATTAAAATACATTTAACATTAACACATTGTACACATTCTCTTAAGTTAAAAACAGTATTTCGTCCATAACAGGAACATTGAGCCATATCCATCAACTTGCTGTTACAAATCCAGTCCAAAGTGCTGTATTGTGCTAATGTGCGAACGCCTGGTCCCACAGCCAAGATTTCACTTTTTTCCTCAATGCCAGGAGGGATGGTGTTGATCGTATGTTGCTTGGAAGCGCGTCCCACAGACGGGGAGCCACCACCGAGAAGGCCCTCTCTCTCGTCCCCACCAACCGCGTTTGAGAAGTTGGCGGGAGCGAGAGCAGGGCCTCCCGGATGATCTTAAATTACGAGGTGGGACGTAGAGGCTGATGCGTTCGGACAAGTCAGCTGGGCCAGAACTGTATAGAGCTTTAAAGGTCAAAACCAGCACTTTGAATTGAGCTCGGAAATGGACAGGCAGCCATTGGAGCTGACACAACGGGGGGGATGTAGCTCCGGTTAGTACTCTGGCTGCCGCCCGTTGGACTAATTGTAATTTCCGAACTGTCTTCAAAGGCAGCCCCACGTAGAGTGCATGCTTGTGGATTTCAGTGGCTTCTCTGTGTAGTCTGACATGCTGTTTGTGAGAGTGGTCCAGCATTTCTGTCTTCTCAAATAATATGTTGCCTCCAGGTTGGTTCATCAGGTTCTTTGTTTTGGCTGACTTCTCTGGCTGAGTCTGCAGTGCTTTTCATGTTCCTTAATTTGTGTTTGGACAATGTTGAATGTAGCATTTGTTGGATTTTCTTAGTGGGCACTCATACATAGCTTGTAGGTTGTGTTTCTTCTTCAGCTTCCCTATGTGGTCAGTGGTTCCCTTGATGTATGGTAAGAACACTTTCCCTCTGGGTAGATCTTTGTCTTGACTCTCGTGGCTTCTTCTTGGCCTTGCAGCTCTTCTGATGTCTGTGGTGGAGTCTCCATTAGCCTGTACAGCCCATTTGAGGTGCTTCAGTTCACATTGGAGGAGGTGTGGTCAGGGCCGGTTCGTCCATTAGGCGGACTACACAGGCGCGTAGGGCAATGTCACCCGCCCCGCCGCCCGCACCGCGCTGCCCCGCCGTTGCGCCGGCCAGGCCTCCGCAGCCAGCTCCGCGGCTTGCATCGTGCCTCTGCATGTGCAGAAGCTTCTACAGGCGCTACAGTGCCTGTAGGAGCTTCTGCGCATGTGCGAAAAAGCTCTGCGCATGCGTACTGGCTCCAGAGCGCACCTCCCGCTTTGGAACCAGTGCGCGTGCGTGCAGTTTCGCGTATGCGCATTGGCCTCCAAAGCGGGAGGCGCGCTCTGGAGTCAGTGCACATGCGCACAGATTGGCGCATGCGCACTGGGCTCCCCTCGGGAGCAACTGGGGGGGGGCGCAATTTTTTCCGCGTACCCTCTGGGAACAGGTAGGTTTGCCCCTGGGTGTGGTTTTGCAAGAAGCAGCCAGGCTTTGAAGCTGCAAGGTTTATTTATTGATTGATTGATTGATTGATTGATTGATTGATTTGGATTTGGATTTGGATTTGGATTTGGATTTGTCCGTCGCCACTCCCATTCGGCTCGGGGCGACTTCCACACAGTAAAAAAACACAGTTAAAAACACAATTAAAAGCATATGCAAATACAGAAAAATCATACAAGCAATACAAGCAACTCGACAACGTATGGCAGTAATCATCAGAGGCCTGCAGTTATAACTGCAGAGGGCCTGCAGTTTTAAGGGCCGAATGCCTGTTCAAACAATAAGGTCTTGCAGGCCTTCCGGAAAGCCAGCAAGCTAGTCAGGGCACGAACTTCTGGAGGGAGCGCGTTCCAAAGTGTTGGAGCGATGACATGGAAAACCCTCCTCCGCGTTGAAGTCAAATGATAGGTTTTACAACTTGGGATTACGAGAAGGTTGTGTGACTCTGAACGCAGTAGTCTGTTGGGACAATATAGGGCGAGGCGGTCCCTTAAGTCAATGTTTCCCAACCAGTGTGCCGGGGCACACTAGTGTGCCATGAGCAATCATCAGGTGTGCCGTGGGAAATTGGAACCTCCAATACCCTTACTAATTAAAGGAGCGCCGCTACGTCACAGTACAAAATGCACAATTAATCATCCATAATCATATGCAAAAAAAACATTCAAAGTACCCAATCCTGCTGGAGAAAATCAAAAGTCTTACATAAGGTAGTTAGGCGTGGTCGCCACAGAGAGTGGAGGAGTTGCGAACCATTAAATAGCAAGTTCACGGAGCACTCCTCTACGGAAAACTCGCGATATTTGATGAAATCACGGAAGTGAGTGCAAAAAACAAAGTGTATCCTCACGATGTTATCCAATGTCAGTTCCGGGATCTGCACAATAACACAGTCAATTTGCGGACAATTTAAAGAAGCAGCACCATAATCATAGCGACAAGGTAAAAAATCATGTAGATAATCACATATATTTAAACCGCCAGAGGCTGAAGATAGATGTGGCGATGGAATCGAAAGCTGGCATGGGCAAACTTGGACCTTCCAGGTGTTTTGGACTCCAACTTCCACCATTCCTAGCATCCTCCGGCCCTTTTCCTTTCCCCCCCTCAGCCACTTAAGCAGGAAAGGGCCTCAGGCTGTTAGGAATGGCGGGAGTTGAAGTCCAAAGCACCCAGAGGGCCGAAGTTTTCCCATGACTGACAGCTGTTGAGCAAGACCTTCGTGTGTGACTTTCTACCATTCCTGCCAGGCTATCTATGTTGTGTTTATCAAAACAGGTTTCACATTGAGTGTATAAATACATTTAAAAACACATTAACTAAATGTATTACTGTGTTAGAGTGTCATTTTGTGTCATTTTGGTTGGTGGTGTGCCCCAGGATTTTGTAAATGTAAAAAGTGTGCCGCGGCTCAAAAAAGGTTGAAAAACACTGCCTTAAGTACACTGGTCCCTGACCATTCAAGGCCTTAAAGGTCAGAACCAGCACTTTGAAGGTAATCTGGTACTCCACTGGTGTAAGATTTAGTGTCAAAAGCATTGCTTGAATAAGTGTCAAAACTGATTAAATAGATAGAGCACAAGCAGCATGTTGGAACGCCTGCCAGCAGCCGAGCTGCAGCGTTCTGCACCAGCTTAAGTTTCCGGATCACCGACAAAGGAAGGCCAATGTAGAGAGTGTTACAGTAGTCCAGCCTTGAGATGACCGTGGTTATTCAATGCTACTCAAGATGACCAATTGGCGACATTCACACTTGCCTCAAACAAGACAAGAGTTCTTTCTCCCACCCTGGACATCCCACAGGTATATGCCTGAAGTTCTCTAACATGATGCAACTTTGGTAATATAAGCAACTCAATCGAAAGGAGAGGCTGAAAGTCATAAAAATGCATCACCAAAGGAAAACCCATGAATTTGCATACTTTATATGCATGGGTGGGGATATGGCAATAAAGTGGCAGAGAGAAATGTTTCACCTATTCATCGTTTCTGAGAAATTAAGAGATTTGGTCGCCAATACGCACTTCCTGAACATACAGAGACTGATGTCATTTCCCAGTTCTCTGTACGTGCCGTCTCAGGCTTATTTATTTAGTGTCAAAAACATTGCTTAAGTAAGTGTCAAAACTGATTAAATAGAGCACAAGCAGCTAAATAATTTTAGACCAAAAATAGGCAACAGCGACCGCATTGTATGTAACTGAACAGTTCTTCCTCTGTGCCTAAGGCAGGTCATTGTGGACAAGCATTCAGATGCGGAGTTGTTTGTTCTGCTACACAAAGTTGAGGATACTTTTAGGTTATGCCATTTTGCCAGGTTGTTTTTTGATCTGCCAACTCTATTTCTGAGTGTGTTTAGGAACTTCAAAGTTGCCCATTCTTGGTTTGCCCCTGGAGGAAGACCCTTGTGGGGGGCCATCCAGTTGGAATTGCCTGGTATAGCTGCCCAGAGGGATGCTCTTGCTATTGGTGGGGGAAAGTTAAGAGGAGTGGTAGTTCTCCTGAAGCTTTCCCTTGATTTGAGTCTACTGGGAAGAGGCTGATAGCCATGCAGTGGGTGGCTTTCACAGTGTTCAACCTTATTCTCTATAGTTGGTAGCAACTTCCCGTCGCACATAAGGGGAGGGGGCTCCTTGTATAGGGGGGTTCGTTGACCACTCTTTGTAATTCACCCCAGTTATTAATCCGGCCGCCGCACGTTGGACAAATTGAAGTTTCCGAGCTGTCTTCAAGGGAAGCCCCACATAGAGCACATTGCAGTAGTCCAATCTAGAGGTAATGAAGACATGGACCACCCTGGTCAAGTCTGACTTCACGAGGTATAGTTGCAGTTGGCGCACAAGTTTTAACTGTGCGAAGGCCCTCCTGGCCACTGCCGACACCTGCGCATCAAGCGTCAGTGATGAGTCCAGGAGGACCCCCAAACTGCAGACCTGTGACTTCAGGGGGTGCAACCCTGTCCGGCACAAGTTGCCACCCAATACCCCAGTCAGGTGAGCGACTGACCTGGAGGACCTCTGTCTTGTCGGGATTAATCTTCAGCTCGTTCGTCCTCATCCAGATCGTCACAGCAGCCAGGCACTGGTCCAGTATCCGAGGGGCTTCCTTGGATTCAGGTGGAAAAGAGTAGTGGTGTTGGGTGTCATCTGCGTAGAGGTGGCACCGTACTCCAAAACTTCGGATGACCTCTCCCAGCGGTTTCAGGTAGATGTTGAATAGCATGGAGGACCAAATAGATCCTTGTGGGACCCCACAGGTCAACGGCCAGGGGTCCGAGCAGGTGTCCCCCAGCTTCACCGACTGGGAGCGGCCCTCCAGGAAAGACTGGAGCCACGGTAAAACTGTGCCCCCAAGTCCCATCCCAGGTAAGGGAGGGATGGAGGTAAGGAAGAAGGAAAAAGAGAAGGTAGGACAAAAAGGTGAAAGGGAAGGATGGAAGGAAGGGAAGGAGGAAGGAAAGAGAAGAAAGGAAAGAAGAATGAAAGGGGAGGAAGGGGAGGATGCAAGGAGGAAAAGGGAGAGAGGGAAGGAACGAGGAAAGAGGGAAGGAAGGAAAGACAAATGGGAAGGAAGGGGAAAGGGAGGGAGGGAGGTAAGGAGGAATGAAAGAAAAGGAAGGGGAAAGGAAGAGAAGGATGAAAGGATGGATGGAAGAAAAGAAGGAGAAAGAAAAGAGAAGGAAGAAAGAATGAAAGAGTAGAAGGGAATGGAGGGAGAAAGGGGGGAGGGAGGAAAGAGAAGGAAGGAAAAACAAAAGAAAGGAGAGTGGGAAGAAAGAATGAAAGGGGGGGAAGGGAAGGAGGGACGATGAAAGGGTGAAAGGGAAGGAGAAGGGGACGGAAAGAGGAAGGAAACAGAAGAATGGTAAGAGAGAGAGAGAGGAGGGCCTGAGAAAAGAGCCCAAGGGGCTGTATCCGACCCCCAGGCCTGGGTTTGCCCATAGCTGTTATGGAGGGTTTATTAACAGGTGTAGGTTTAAGACATCCTGTGATTATTCTACATGTTTTATTCGATGCTATATTCACTAGGGGTGGATATCTCCAATTTAAATACTTTGAAACCCGTTAATATTTCGTATTTGAAATTATTTTGACCCTATATCGACCCTCGGCGTCCAATCCGGAAGTGAAGTTTCAAAAACGAACCTGGGATCGCCATTTTTGTAAAGGGTCCGTTATTAGGTCATTTCCCCCCTCCTCAGTTCTCAACTCACAAGAGGAGACTGGAGGGCAGCAGCACCCTCCTTTCTCCTCTCGCCAGCTGAGAGCTGAGGCAGGTGCTTTGGAAGCAGCCCGGCCGAGCTTTCCTCCTGTTCCCCAGGCTCTCCCTCACAAGTGGAGGGAGAGCCTGGAGAACAGGAGGAAATTCCTCCAAACCTCAGAGTTAGTTCTCAGCAGGAAAGGAGGACACGAGGGGCTTGACGCGCTTTACTTCTTAGCAGGGATGGAGGTGCGGACACTCCCACCCCCCTTCCCTGCTAAGACCTAAAGCAGTGTTTCTCCACCTGGGGGTCGGGACCCCTGGGGGGGTCACGAGGGAATGTCAGAGGGGTCACCAGAAAACACAGTAATTTCTGTTGGTCATGGGAATTCTGTTTGGGAAGTTTGGCCCAATTCTATCGTTGGTGGGGTTCAGAGTGCTCTTTGATTGTAGATGAACTATAAATCCCAGCAACTACAACTCCCAAGTTTCAAGGTCTATTTTCCCCAAACTCCACCAGGGTTTACATTTGGGCATATTGAGTATTCATGCCAAGTTTCGTCCAGATCCATCATTGTTTGAGTCCACAGTGTTCTCTGGATATAGGTGAACTACAACTCCCAAACTCAAGGTCAATGCCCACCAAACCCTTCCAGTATTTTCTGTTGGTTGTGGGACTTCTGTGTGACAAGTTTGGTTCAATTCCATTGTTGGTGGAGTTCAGAATGCTCTTTGAGTGTCGGCGAACTATAAATCCCAGCAACTACAACTCCCAAATGAGAAAATCAAACCCCCTTCAATCCCAGCAATATTCAAATGTAGGTGTGTCATGTATTTGTGCCCAATTTGATCTCGTTTATGAAATTACATTCTGCATATCAGATATTTACATGACAATTCATAACAGGAGCAAAATTATACTTATGAAGAAGCAATTAAAATAATTTTATGGTTGGGGGTCACCACAACACGAGGAACTGTATTAAGGGGTCGCGGCATTTGGAAGGTTGAGAAACACTGACCTAAAGCATGTCAAGGCTTGACGCACCATAGATCTTAGTAGGGAAGGAGGACGCGAGGGGATGCCCTGTGCACCTCCTTCCCTGCTAAGACCTAAAGCGCGTCAAGGCTTGACGTGCGTTAGTTCTCAGCACAGCAGGGAAGGAGGTGTGGATGCCCTCCCCACCTCCTTCCCTGCTGAGAACTAACAGGAAATAATAACGAATTTTCGTTAATAATTACCTTTCAATAATGTAACAGTTTCTATATTGAACCACCGATGACAACCCCCCCCACACGCGCGAGTTTAGAAACAAATTTTTGATGGATCAACCAACCCTAATTTCGCATGGGCATATTTATATCACACAGGGCAGGCATGTTTAGCAGTTGAGTAAGACAAGGCCAGGGCTGATGTTCTTCTCAATTTTGGGTCCGCACCCCATGCGCTATTAATAAGTTTCCTCAGAATGTTATTGTATGCAGCCACTTTGTGCTTAGTGTTTGCACAGAGGTTCCAAAATGTTCGTGTTCGATCTAAAGTGACACTGAGATATTTAGAGTAGGAACAGTGTTCAAGCTCTTGGCCTTCCCAGAAAAAGTTCAATTTCCTGTTGGCTTCACCGTGACGCAGATGGAAAGGGTTAGGCTTCCAGTGGTTATCTTTGTAGTAGTTGGAGATCTCTCTCAGGGCATTAGTAAGCTGTCTTAGGCTGAGACAAAGATATAGCAGCCTTAACCAGTGATGTAGTGCAATACAAATATTGTATTTATTACACATTTCCTAAGAATATGACATTCTGGAGGCTAATCCTTAAACAACTGCAGGCAAGGTTGTGATCTTGCCTGCAAGGTCACAATCTGATTTTAAATTGTGAACTTAATGTTTCAAATTAGCCTGGTGAGGCATTGGACAGGTTGTTAAGAGCTTTAGTTACAATATATGACTTGAAACTTGAAACCTATTCACTCAGGTGAGAGCTCCATTGAGTAGGCCTATATTTATTCACTTTGTATCTTTACACCACACTTCACAACAATACAGCTGAGTGTCTGAAATGCAAACATTAAAAAAACCAATTCAGCACAATCCACTTCAAAGAAAGTTGCAATTTCAGATTTATTATTATTTTTTGTATCAGCAGCAACTTGAGAAACAAGTTGCTTCTGGTGTGAAGGAATTAGCAATCTGCAAGGACGTTGCCCAAGGCAGAGTTTTTCAACCTTTTTTGAGCTGCGGCACACGTTTTACATTTACAAAATCCTGGGGCACACCACCAACCAAAATGACACAAAATGACACTCTAACACAGTAATACATATAGTTAATATGTTTTTAAATGTATTTATACACTCAGTGTGAAACCTGGGCCTGTTTCGATGAACACAACATAGATATCCTGGCAGGAAGACACAAACTTCCCACACAGAACTCCCATAACCAAGAGAAAATACTATAAGAGTTTGGTGGGCATTGACCTTGAGTTTTGGAGTTGTAGTTCACCTATATCCAGAGAGCACTGCTGACTGAAACAATGTTGGATCAGGACCAAACTTGGCAGGAATACTGAATATGCCCAAATGTGAACACAGATGGAGTTTGGGCAAAATAGACCTTGACATTTGGGAGTTACAGTTTCTGGGATTTATAGTTAACACACAATCAAAGAGCATCCTGAACTCTTGCAACAATGGAATTGAACCAAACTTGGCATATTGAACTCTCATTACCAACAGAAAGTACTGAAAGGGTTTGCTTGGGAATTGACCTTGAGTTTGGAAGTTGTAGTTCACCCACACCCAGAGAGCACTGTGGACTCTAACAATGTTATGTTATGTTGTTGTTTGTTTTCTATCCAGAATCACAATGTTGAAGGGAGGCTCACCACTTTAAGGTCCCTAAAACAGGCATGGGAAAACTTCGGCCCTCTGGGTGCTCTGGACTTCAACTCCCACCATTCCTAACAGCCTGAGGCCCTTTCCTGCTTAAATGGCTGGGGGGGGGGGAGGAAAAGGGCCTGAGGCTGCTAGGAATGGTGGGAGATGGAGACCAAAACACCTGGAAGGTCCAAGTTTGCCCATGCCAGCTTTTGACAGAGACCTCTTCCTCCTCCTTCCCCCTCCTGCTGAACACTTACTTTTTCTTCTCCACTCGGGCTCCCTTCTTCCCAGCCTCGCTCTGTTCGATCCGAGAGGGCAGCGTGAGCGTGTTCAGAAGGGGAGGGGGGAGGGAGGAAGACGTGACCCGTGCGGGCGCTACTGCACAGACTCGCCCCAGAGCAAAGCGAGGCAAAGCGAGCAGAGCGAGGCTGGGAAGAAGGGAGCTCGAGTGGAGAAGGAAAAGTGTTCGGCAGGAGGGGGAAGAAAGGGTATTGGAGGTTCCCATTTCCCATGGCACACCTGATGATCGCTCACGGCACACTGGTTGGGAAACACTGGCCTACGGGACGCCCTGATGTTTTACCATCCTCTCATGTCCCCGCATGGGAAGCTAGAGCTGACAGATGGGAGCTCGCACCCCTCCCTGGATTTGAACCTCCGACCTTTCGGTCAGCAGTCCTGCTGGCACAAGGGTCTTTAACCTATTGCGTCACCGGGGGCTCCTAACTTTCAGATAAGGACGGATAGGATTGTATCCTAAATAATCAAGCTGTCAACTTCAAGGGAATCAACCTGGAAGTAAATCCCAATAATTGCAACAGAATTTACTTTTGCATTGATGTGATAGCATTGCAGTGTGATATTATGCACCTACACTGTAGAGTTAATGCAGTTTGATATCCCTTTAACTTCCAATGCTATGTAATCCAAGGAGTAATAGTTCGGTGATGCACCAACACACTTTGGCAAAGAAGGCTCAAGACTAGGCATGGGCAAACTTGGACCCTGCAGATGTTTTGGACTTCAACTCCGCTTAAGCGGCTGAGGGGGGAAAGGAAAGGGCCTGAGGCTGTTAGGAATTGTGGGAGTTGCAAATCTATATATCCCTAATTCAATATTAGCAGAACCGTGTCTGCCACTCAAATTAGTGTAAATAATGAGTAAGTTTGTATACCACTGTGGGATTTTAAAAAAATACTCAAACACTCTCAGTATCAACTCACTTCTTTAGTGTATATGAATGACAACATCAGGGCCATGTCCCAGATGGTGCAAAAGAAACATAACTGGAATGAGCTACACAATCGGTTGAATGAGCTACAGAATTGGTTGAGAGCTCACCCCGACCCGGGCAGGCCTCGAACTCCTGACCTTATGCAGTTGACTCCCAGCCAGCTGCGCCACATTCACTTTGGCAGAGAAGGCTAAAAGCTGTAAAAACTACAGCTTCCATGAAATCATGGCAGTTGAAGTGGTGTCAAGCTCCATTCTTTCTCCAGTGCAGTGTTTCCCAAACTCTGTAACGCGGCACACTAGTGTGCCGTGACGGGACCCCCTGCTGTGCCGCGAGAAAAGCTCTCTGCCCCCATTCCTTCCCCCCTCCTCCTGCCGAACTCCTGCTGCTTGGGGGAGGAGAAGGAAGGGCCGGGCGGCGGTGGCGAAGAAAAAGA
Organism: Anolis apletophallus; assembly: GCA_030556195.1. Taxonomy (NCBI): domain Eukaryota; kingdom Metazoa; phylum Chordata; class Lepidosauria; order Squamata; family Anolidae; genus Anolis; species Anolis apletophallus. Next base: position 30,474,678 of record JARBWK010000015.1, read on the forward strand.
AGAAGGGGCTGGGGTGCCACCTCCTTCGGCTGTTTCCCCAGCCAGCCTCCAATCCGCCATGACTCCCGCCATGACTCTCGCCCCTCGCTCACTGAAGCCGCGCGGAGGAGGAGCCCCACCCACTGAAGCCCGTCCACCACTCATGCTCCTCCTCTGTGGGAGAGCTGAAGCCCGGGGGAGGGGGTGGGCATGGTGCAGCCTGGCTCCGCCCCCTCCCCCGGCTTCAGCTCTCCCACAGCTGCTCCAGCTTTGAGGGGACAGTGCCAAGCCAGCATTGTGCTGGCTCTGCCACCGCTGGCTTGGCACTGCCCCCTCAAGGCTGGAGAAGCTGTGGGAGACCTGAAGCCAGGGGGAGGGGGTGGGGCATGGTGTGGCCTGGCTCCTCCCCCTCCCCCGACTTCAGCACTCCCAGCAGCTGCTCCCAGCAGGCCACCATCGCCCAGCCATTCTTTACTGTGTTAGAGTGTCATTTTGTGTCATTTTGGTTGGTGGTGTGCCCCGGTTTTTTTTTAATGTTAAAAGTGTGCCGTGGCTCAAAAAAGGTTGGGAAACACTGCTCCAGTGTATGACTCTGGAGAACAAGATTCGAATTCCTGCTCAGCTGTGGAAAATCACTGGGTGACAATGGGCAAGTCACACTCTCAGCCTTAGGGGAAGGCAGAGGTAAACCCATTCTGAACCAACCTTGCTCAAAAAGCCTTGTGATAGTTTCATCTTAGTGCTGGCATAAATCAGAAACAACTTGAAGGTTAACAGCAATGAAAAACAACAAAAATCAGCCATAGCTACACATACACCTGTTGATAGACTCTACACTGATAGACTCAACAAGCTAGCTGACATTGCCCACTCTGATGTGTGACGGGAATGTGTTGTTAACTGGGAGAGAAAGAAGGTTGAACACTGTGAACAGGGCCGTAGCCAGGATTTTGATTCGGGGGGGGCTGAGTTTGGTTCGAGGGGGCTGAGACTGGGTGGAAGAGGGTCTACCCTAGCAAACCTTTTGTATTGTTATCGCAATAACCCCATTAATGTGGGATATAATGAGCATGATGATCAGATCATGATATGAATAAACATAACAGTTTAAATAATGTACCAGTAAGGCCTTTACGCGGACCACCCTGAGAATTTCGGGGGGCTGAGCCCCTTAGCCCCCGGCTACATGCCTGACTGTGAAAGCCACCCTCTACATGGCTACCAGCTTCTTCCCAGTAGACTCAAATCAAGGGGAAGCTTCATGAGGACCACCACTCCTCTTAACGTTCCTCCAGCAACAGCAAGAGTATCCCTCTGGGCAGCTAAACCAGGAAATCCCAATTGGATGGCCCCCCACGAGGGTCTTCCTCCAGGGGCAAACCAAGAATGGTCAACTTGAAAGTCCCTGAACAGACTCAGAAGTGGAGTGGGCAGGTCAAAAGACAACCTGGCAAAATGGCACGACCTAAAAGAATCCTCCACCTTGTGTGACTGTGGGGCAGAGCAAACAACTTTGCACCTGATTGCTTGCCCACAATGCCCTGCCTCATGTACAGGTTTAAAGCTACAGACAAAACTTATTTAGCTGCTCATGCTTCTTCTGTTCTGATCAGTTTTATACTTATGTATGCAATGCTTTTGACGCGAAATAAATAAATAAAGCTACACATCTATTTCAATTTCTTAGTGGTGTTTTGGACGCTGCTTTTCCTCCAGTGAGCTCAAGGTGGCATACATGGTGCGTTTCTTTTGTGAAGTAGGTCAGGATGACAAATGCTGACTGGGGTGTGAGTTTTGTGGGTCAGTGTAGACTTCGATCAGGATCACTCACATTTCAGTTTAACACCCTAATCACTGTATTACAGTAACTACACTGTTCCCTAGATCAGTGTTTCTCAACCAGTGTGCCGTGGCACACTAGTGTGCCGTGAGTGATCATCAGGTGTGCCGCGAGAAAAGCTCTCTGCCCCCCTTCCTTCCCCCCCTCCTCCTGCCGAACTCCTGCTGCTTGGGAGAGGAGGAGGAAGGGCCGGGCGGCGGCGAAGAAAAAGAAGAAGGGACGGGGCATCGCCTCCTTCGGCCGTTTCCCCAACCAGCCTCCAATCTGCCATGACTCTCGCCGTGACTCCCGCCCCTTGCTTGTTAAAGCCGTGCGGAGGAGGAGCCCCGCCTACTGAAGCCCGTCCACCGCTCATGCTCCTCCTCTGTGAGAGAGCTGAAGCCGGGGGGAGGGGGAGCATGACGCAGCCTGGCTCCGCCCCCTCCCCCCGGCTTCAGCACTCCCACAGCTTCGCCAGCCTTGAGGGGGCAGTGCCAAGCCAGCGATGGCAGAGCCAGCACAATGCTGGCTTGCCCCCTCAAAGCTGGCAAAGCTGTGGGAGAACTGAAGCCGGGGGGGAGGGGCCGGGGCATGGAGCGGCCTGGCTCCACCCCCTCGCCCAGCTTCAGCGCTCCCACAGCTTCGCCAGCCTTGAGGGGGCAGTGCCAAGCCAGCGGTGGCAGAGCCAGCACAATGCTGGCTTGGCACTGCCCCTCAAGGCTGGCAAAGCTGTGGGAGAACTGAAGCCAGGGGAGGGGCGGGGCATGGTGTAGCCTGGCTCCTCCCCTGGCTTCGGCACTCCCAGCAGCTGCTCCCAGCAGCTCACCATCCCCCAGCCGTTCTTTACTGTATTACAGTGTCATTTTGGTTGATGGTGTGCCCCCGGATTTTTTTAATGTTAAAAGTGTACTGCGGCTCAAAAAAGGTTGGGAAACACTGCCCTAGATCTCTTCCTGATTTCCAAAGAATTAATCCACCTGTTGTGTGTGTGTGTGTGTTTGTGGTTTTTTTAAAAAAAATCCCTCATATTCTGTTTTTTTAGGTGATTTTTTTCCCTGATGTATTTCATGCTTTCCTTTTCCCAGCCACTCAGATCCGGAGTGCATTGAAACGGTTGGATTGATAATAATAATAATAATAATAATAATATACTTTATTTTTATTCTGCTCTATCTCTCCGAGGGGACTCAGGGTGGATTACAGAACACAAATACAGAAAATCTTCAAGGCTGTTATACAATTAACAAGGATATAAACAGAGATATAGGCTTTCCCATCTTTTTCCATCTCCGGCATATGGAGGCTGTGCTCAACTCCGGCCACAAGGGTGTCCTGTCACTCCATCTTCCATGCCAAGGAGCTTTGTCATCCTTAGACGTCCTCCCAATCGAATCGCCGGCATGTCCTTATCTCCGCACTTAATGCGGTACCTATTTATCTACCGACATTAATGATTTTGATCTGCTAGGTGGGCAGGGAGCTGGAGCTGATGGTAGGTGCTCACCCTGACTCGGGCTTGAACTGCCAACCTTTCGATCGGCAGGATTTTCTGCAGCTTAGAGGTTTAACCTGATGTGCTCAGCCTGGCCCCAATTTAACACAACTTGAAGTGCCATGGCTCAATGCTATGGAATCCTGGGAGTTGTAGTTTGGTGAGGCACCCACATTGGTTGCCAGAGAAGGTGAAAGAAGGTACCTCACCCAATTTCAAGTCTCATGATTCCATAGCATCAAGCCATGGCACTTCAAGCTCTATTAAACTGAATTAATTCAAGAGTACAGATGCACTCATGGAAAGGGAGAAGGGTCTTGAAGGGTATTGGCTCGTGGATCTTCAATCTATGATTAGTCAGGCATGGGCAGACTTTGGCCCTCCAGGTGTTTTGGACTTCCACAATTCCTAACAGCCTACCAATTGTTAGGAATTGTGGGAGTTGAAGTTCAAAACACTTAGAGGGCCAAAGTTTGCCCATGCCTGGGTGAGATGAAGGTGTCGTATTCATGTCCAACTATTTTCTATTTTTCTTTTATGTGCTTCCATACTGAACAGTAGTGTTCCCAATTGATAAGGGGATTAATTGCTAACACCCGATTAATATGTTTCCTTTTTGATAATCCAGCATTACAGGAACCTTGTGTACAGCAGGAAGCGGGAAACAGTTTTCAATATTCAACCCAGGAAGGAATTTACCCAGCTTATGGGCTTTTTTGGGGTTCTGTTTTAGCATTGGTTGTCATCACAAACTTCTTGTAAAATGACGATTTCCTTGTTTACTTTCTCCGCAGAGCGCAACGTTCAGGCGGAAGAGAGCTTTCAAATAGTGAGTTGGGAAATTCCATCTCTTGCAGAACTGAGTAAGAAGAGGTAAAGACACCGTTTGGATCCGACCACACCTTGAGCATTATCCCTAGCTAGTTACGATTTCTGTTTCATTTTTATAGCTTGATAACATTTTGTTATTCCCATCAAGTAAAACAGTAGCACAGCATCATCCAAACAATGTGTTGTCAAGACTGTTCTTAGGTGGTATTTGATGCATCTCTCGGTTTCGCAGTTTCCAATCTTGAGCATCTTGCCCTTGGTCGGCCACTCTTCCTTTTTACTTCCATTTCCACCAACATCATTATCTTCTCCTAGCTTTCCTGTCTTCTCATTATGTGGCCAAAGGACTTCATCTTGGCCTCCAATGTCCTTCTCTCCAGTGAATAGTCCGGCATTCTTTCCTGGAGGATGGACTGGTTGGATCTTCTCGCGGTCCAAGGCACTCTCAGAATCTCCCTCCATCACCACAGTTCAAAAGTGTCTATCTTCCTTCGCTCAGCATTCCTTATGGCAGTGTTTCCCAACCTTTTTTGAGCCGGGGCACACTTTTAACATTAAAAAAATCCGGGGGCACACCATCAACCAAAATGACACAAAATGACACTGTAATACAGTAAAGAACGGCTGGGGGATGGTGAGCTGCTGGGAGCAGCTGCTGGGAGTGCCGAAGCCAGGGGAGGAGCCAGGCTACACCATGCCCCGCCCCCTCCCCCTGGCTTCAGTTCTCCCACAGCTTTGCCAGCCTTGAGGGGGCAGTGCCAAGCCAGCATTGTGCTGGCTCTGCCACCGCTGGCTTGGCACTGCTCCTCAAGGCTGGTGAAGCTGTGGGAGCGCTGAAGCCGAGGGGAGGGGGCGGAGCCAGGATGCGTCATGCTCCCCCTTCCCCCGGCTTCAGCTCTCTCACAGAGGAGGAGCATGAGCAGTGGACGGGCTTCAGTAGGCGGGGCTCCTCCTCCGCGCGGCTTCAACAAGCAAGGGGCGAGAGTCATGGCAGATTGGAGGCTTGTTGGGGAAACGGCCGAAGGAGGCGATGCCGTCCCTTCTTTTTCTTCGCCGCCGCCTGTCCCTTCCTCCTCCTCTCCCAAGCAGCAGGAGTTCGGCAGGAGGAGGGGGGAAGGAAGGGGGGCAGAGAGCTTTTCTCGCGGCACACCTGATGATCACTCACGGCACACTAGTGTGCCACGGCACACTGGTTGAGAAACACTGCCTTATGGTTCAGCTCTCTCATCCATAGGTTACTATGGGGAATACCATTATTTTAACTATGTGGACCTTCGTTTCCAGTGTGATGTCTCCACTCTCCACCATTCGATCGAGATTGGTTATTGGTCTCCTCCCAAGAAGTTAACATCTTCTGATTTTCCTGGCTGCGATCTGCGCCTGCAGTCATCTAACCCACTGGTTCCCAACCACTGTTCCGCGGCACACTAGTGTTCTGTGAGAGATCAGCTGGTGTGCTGCAGGAAAACCTCTCTTCCCCCCTTTCTTCCTAGTGTTTCCTGGGGGTGCCTTCCCCTCGCATGGGAGGCCCTTTCTCCCTCCCTCCTCCCACTCCCTCCCTCCCTCCTTCCTGCTGACCTCTCCGTCCTGCCTGACTCACCAGAGTTGTTGACCAGGAGGACCCTTTCCGGGGGCAGCCCCGCGCCTTCTTCCCCCTCGCCCTCCACCTGCCAGTGGGCTTCCTGGGTGGTGCGAAGGAGGGTTTGGGCGGTGTGGGACTGGACCAGGTCTGCGGGGAGGGTGCGCGGGCGGAGGTGCGGCCAGTCCTGGCGGAGCAGCGCCTCCACCTCCCGCAGCAGGCCCTCTGCCTGGCCTGAGAGGAGCAACGCTGAGCCCGGGGAGAGGAGTGCGGCCAGGCAGAGGCACACGGCCCGGCACAGGCTCCAGTCCAAGCCACGTGCTTCCATCGCCCCTGAGAAGCCAGGCAACCAGGCAGGCAGGAGGGAAAGTAAGAGGGAGGGGCCTGGGCTGAAAGGGGGCGGGGCCCGGGTGGAGGCCACGCCCCAATTGACCAGGTGTGCCGCGGCTCAAAAAAGGTTGGGAAACACTAATCTAAGCGGCTGAGGGGGGAAAGGAAAAGGCCTGAGGCTGTTTGGAATTGTGGGAGTTGAAGTCCAAAACACCTGGGGGGCAAAGTTTACTCATGTCTGATCGACACTGTAGAATGAATGCAGTTTGACAACACCTTAATCCCCATGGCTCAATGCTGTGCCATCCTGGGAGTTGTAGTATACTAAACACATTTCTGTTTTTCAATCTGTTTTTTAACGCTAAACGTTCTGCTGTATTTTAATGTACTATGTGTTGTATTTTGCTATGATTTCTGAGCCGCCCCGAGCCACCTGGGAGTGGTGGCCAAGAAATCTCATAATTAAATTAAATTAAATTAGATGATTGTGTCCCCATAACCAGATGAACCTAATCAAACATCTGACTAAATAAATACGAGTCTGATAATTTTGGTTCTGAAACGCCTTGGAAATCTGGAACCTGATTATGTTTATATTTCTCTTCTGAAAAAAGGGTGTTTCCTTTAGTTGAAAAGAACATATGAGATAGGAGTTACCCAGATTTGTTGGAAATAATATGTTAGGCAGATGTGATATTTCAAAAAACATTTGGTGACCTGTCAGTTGGATACTTGGTCTGAACAATATTGTTGTCATCACAGTCATCATGGGACCTTTGATAGACAAATACAGAGGAAATACTTATACAATAATACTTTGTGGTTAGTAAGTCAGGAACAGTTACCATACTTTGTTTTTTCTAGGTGTCATGGTTTCCTTAGCGTATGCCAAACACATGGGCTAAGACTCAAAGGGTAAAAATCAGCAAGCCATGTAATAGTTCCTTATTATTATTATTATTGCGAAGGAATTGACACAGCTGAGATCTTACGCTTCCTTTTTGACCCATTTCTGCAGATAAAAAAATATTTACAAAATTCAAAGTAAATAATTTAATATTTTTGAGTTCTATGACTTTCATTCTAAAACTGTATTTTTTTTACTATGAAATGAAATTACCTTTTTATCTATCTATATACATCACATTTTGTAAGTTCAATCAGTGGAGAATTAAAAAGGAATCTTAAAAAGATTGGCCTAGATCAGGTCTGGGCAAACTTTGGCCCTCCAGGTGTTTTTGGACTCCAACTCCCACAATTCCTAACAGCCGGTAGGGCCAAAGTTTGCCCATGCCTGATCAAGGTGTATCAATACTGCTTTTAAGCATATAGAAAGTATTTTTTTATTATTTGTGTTCTAATATGACATAGTGGTTTGAGTAGTGCAATTGGACTCCTGGGAAGCAAGAAATCAATTAGAAGCCTTTTGGCTCTTGGGCTTGCTCTACACTGCCCTTTATCCCAGGATCTAATCTCAGATTATATGATTATCCCGGATTATATGGTAATGTAGATTCATATAATCCAGCCCAAAGCAGATAATCTCAGAGCAGATCCTGGGATATCGGGCTATGTAGATTCAGCCTAGGGAGCCCCCGGTGGTGCAGTGGGTTAAACCGCTGAGCTGCCGAACTTGTTGACTGAAAGGTTGCAGGTTGAATCCGGGGAGCAGCGTGAGCTCCCACTGTCGGCCCCAGCTTCTGCCACCTTAGCAGTTCAAAAACATGCCAATGTGAGCAGATCAATAGGTACCAATCTGGTGGGAAAGTAATGGCGCTCCATGCAGTCATGCTGGTCATATGACCTTGGAGGCATCTACGGACAACACCGGCTCTTCAGCTTAGGAATGGACCCCCCAGAGTTGGACACGACTGGACTTAATGTCAGGGGGAAACCTTTATCTTTACCTTAGATTCAGCCTAAGGCTCCTTCTACACTGCCCTCAGGGAAAGGTAAAGATAAAGGCAGGGACGGACCTACCTATTCCGGGGGGGTAAGCGGAAATTTTTTTGCGCCCTCCCCCCGGTGGCTCCCAAGCGCGAGTCACGCTCTGGAGCCCAGTGCGCATGCGCAAATTTCCGCGCATGTGTACTGGCTCCAAAGCGGGAGACGCGCTTTGGAGCCAGTACGCATGTGTGGAGATTTTCGCGCATGCGCAGAAGCTACTACAGGTGCTGTAGCGCCTGTAGAAGCTTCTGCGCATGCACGAAAAGTGCCAGTGCGCGGGCAGTGGGTCCGGTTGTGGAGTCGCGGCGGCGGCGCTGAGCGCCAGCGTGGCCGGCTGCGGAGTCACGGCCGGCGGGGCGGCGGGGCTGGGAGGGCACGGCGGTGCCCCTCCCAGGTGACAACGCCCCTCCCAAGTGGCGACGCCCTACGCGTTTGCATAGTTGCCCGTAACGCTTCCACCGACCCTGGATAAAGGTTTCCCCTTGACATTAAGTCTAGTCGTGTCCGACTATAGGGGTGGTGCTAATCTCCATTTTGAAGCTGAAGAGCCGAGGTTGTCCATAGAGACCTCCAAGGTCATGTGGGCGAGCTTGAAGGCATGGAGCGCCGTTACCTTCCCGCCTGAGCAGTACCTATTGATCTACTCACATTGGCATGTTTTCGAACTGCTAGGTTGGCAGAAGCTGGGGCTAACAGTGGGAGCTCACCTCGGTCCCTGGATTCAAACCGCTGCCCTTCCGGTCGGCAAGTTCATCAGCTCAGTGGTTTAACCCACTGTGCCACTGTGGGCTCCACTGCCATATAATACAGTTATACTACCATATAACTGAATTACATGAGTCTACACTGCCAGATAATCCAGTTCAAAGTAGATCACCTGGATTTTATATAGACAAGCGACACACACTCTCAACCTAAGAGCAAGGCAAGGGCAAACATCTGATGAAATGTTGCCATGAAGGAACTGTGGTGTGTTTTCCTTTTGGGTGGCCACATGCTGAAAATTATTTCAAGATTGCACAACATTATTTCAAGATTGGTGCTATTTGCTGTTCTGCCTCTGCAAAAAACCTTTCGCTTGCCCCAAAAATATAAAGCACGAGAGTGACATTTGTTGTGAGAAGGAATATAAGAAATGTAAGCGTTCACCTCTGGATAACAAACCAGCTGAAACTGAATAAACTAAATTGGAACAGAAGGCTTTAAAGTCCCCTGTGTGAAAAAACCCAAAAGCTTTTCCTGCTAGTTTCCTCAACTTTGGGGAGATTTGTGGGGATTAGCGCATTGATCCCTCTGCGGCTCTGCCCAGTTTTGTGGGAACCATTGCTAAACTCTGAGCCGAGAGGGCAGCAACTCCTCGGAGGATGGTGCCAGCCGCTTCTTGTCTAGACAATAATTATAGCCAGTCCTTGCCACACCAAACCGCAGATGTGGCTTTGGTCCAAGGTGGGGTCCTTGTTAATCAAACACTACCCATAAACCGGCCACATTAGCAGCTCATCCTGGCAAGAAGCCACAGTAGATGGCTATGCCAGGAAGGAAACTTGCTGAATTGAATTGGAAAAGGAGAGCATTTTGGAGCAACTTCCTCAGAAGTGGTTTCTGAGTATTAACCACAATGAAGTTGTTGTTGAATACCGAACCCCCACTCAGGCCTGGATCAACACCTTTTGGTGCCCTAGGCTACAGCAGGCCCGGATTACCCATAAGGCCACCTTAGGCCATGGCCTAGGGAGGCACCTTTGGGGGGGGGGGGGCAGGTCCGGACCCCCCTCAAAAAAGTAAAAAAAAATTCAAAATGTTTTAAATTAAAAAAAAATTTTTTAAAAAAAAATCAAAAAAAGGGCGCATGCGCATGGTAGCGTAAGCGCCACCAAGGCCGCCCCGTCCTTTGCTCTTCTCCCCTCGGCTCTGCCCCCGCCCTCGGCTCCGCCCCACCCCCAGCTCCGCCCCTGCCTAATTGCCGGCGCAAGGAGGAGGAAGAAAAGCCCTACCCCCGGAGCTGATGCGGGGCCTCCCCACGGCACCTCCCTCCCTCCTAAAGCCACGATTTCGGCCCCTTCTCAGGCTGGCATAGTGGCTTTAGGAGGGAGGGAGGACCCGGGGTGGGGCGGAGCCGGGGCGGGGCTGGGGCAGAGCGGGGAGGAGCCAGGGTGGGGCGGAGCCTTTGGCCGAGGGCGCCAAAAGGGCCTGATCTGGGCCTGGGCTACAGTTTGGAATTATGCCCCCCCTCCTCGCGCCGCCGCATTAGAGAGGCCTAGCCCCATTCCCCCCCGTTCCCCCTCAGCCCTTCCTTCTCTTCTTCCCCGACATCCATTCACTCACCGCTGAGGCTCCTCCCCGCGCCGGGAACATGCGCCCGGCGATCCCAAAGAACTACGGGTCCCAGCATGCCCCCACTGGCGCCGCCGCCACATCCCAGTAGCCCCCCCCTCGAAAGTGGCTCTGCGGCCTTGCGCTGGGTGCACGGAGGGCAGCAGCTGCAGAGAGTCGCGGCCTTCCTCTGCCTCAGGAGCCAATTGCGACCAGCATGGGCTGAAGGAAGAGGCCTCCTCGGAGGGGGCCTCTTCCTTCAGCCCATGCTGGTCGCAATGCACCTCCTCTTCCTCCTCATGAGGTAGCAGCAGCAGCATGAGGAGGAAGAGGAGGAGCATTGCGACCAGCATGGGCTGAAGGAAGTGGCCCCCTCCGAGGAGGCCTCTTGCTTCAGTCCATGCTGGTAGTGATTGGCTCCTGAGGCGGAGGAAGGCCCTGACTCTCTGCAGCTGCTGCCCTCTGCTCATCCAGTGCGAGGCCACAGAGCCGCCTTCAAGGCCGCGGGGGATGCCGGGATGCAGCGGCGGTGCCAGCCTCTCAGCATGCTCCTCCTTTTCCTCCTCATGCTGCCGCTGCCTCATGTGGAGCCCTGGTCACGTTGTTGCCGAAATATGGGTTAAAAGGGCCCTTCCCTTAAGGGGACAGAGCCCAGGCCACCCCTAAAAGGCGAGGATCGAGGCCCAAATCTGGATGATCTTCCCAGAACTACAAATCCCAAAGTAACCCAGATCAATGCTCACCCAGACGGAAGAACGCCACTACCGAGAGAAGAATCTAATTCAGCTGAATAGGATGCAATGCCACACCAAGGTCCCAAGGGCAAAACATAGTCTTTAATGGGAAAGCAGTCCAATATATAGAAAAGCAGTCATTTACATTTGAATCGGGTGCCCTCCCCTCCCACGTGTAGCTCCAGCTGATTGGCCGCGCTGCCAAAGTCAGCTGGGCCAGGAGGAGACCGGCGCGCTTTAACCAATAGGAGAAGGCGCGCCAAGATTTGAACTAACCTATCCTGGCCGGCTATGCAGGGCGGGAAAAGGACACAAAGGGGAAAAACGGCTGGGTGGAGGAAGTAACTTGTGGCTGAATACCTCACGGCTGGAGGGCCCCCGATGTGGGAGCCCACCTTCCTGTTTATTGTTTGTCTTGAATTCCTCAATGGCAGTCTTTTGTCCTGGCCAAAACTCCTTTGTGTTGAGAGTTTCAGACTAGCGGGAAGCATGGTTTCTCAGTTCAAAATGGTCAAAGCATATGTTATTGCAGCCGGTGAGTGGGGTTCGAAGCCCACTCTGATCCAGCTATGGGGTGACTGTATGACTTGGGGTTTGCCAGAGCCCATGATCCCTTGGGGTCCAGCTCCGAGGCCAAGGGGGACACGAGCAGGGGGATCCAGGCCCATAATGGCGGAAATCTATGTTCCACAGAACACCTGACCTCCCTCCCATATTGGTAAAAAAAGCATCATATGGCCAGAAAAATGTATTATTTGTTCACCAGGGGAACTCTCCGCAAAGAGAGTCCTGGCAGGGTTTTTGGGAGCATGGTTGCTCAGTTAAAATGGTCCGGAAAGGTAGCTATTGGGGCAGGCTGCGAGGGTCCGAAGCTCGCATGGATCAGCCATGTTTTGGGTCCTGTTTATATGACCATTACAACGTGGTGCATCCTCTGCCGGGTCACGTGGGGGCTGGCTCCCGGCTGTATTGTCTGCAGGGCGCCGAGGAGGGACCCCTCCTCCTCCCACCTGCCTTCCTTCCTTTTGGGTACCAGGTGGCAGGAGCCAATCGCGGCACAATTTTTTTAAAAAAATAATTGGGCCGTGATTTGCGCCCCCCTCGGCTTGCGCCCCTAGGCCATGGCCTCATTGGCCCTATGAGTAATCCAGGCCTGCTGGAGGAGTCTATCCACATGGACAGAGAAATACCATTTTAAATCTCTCATTAAAGGGCATTACGTGAGTTGATGCAAATGATCATATTGTACATATGTTGTTCTGAACTACGAAGAATAAACTACTTATTCTTTATTGTTCACCTGTGTGGCATATTTTCTTTCTCTGGCAAGGCAGTGTGTGGGCTGATCAAACGTGAACTACACAGGATTTAATTTACATTACGCCACAGGGATTTCACCCCACTTCAACATTGCACCGGGGGATCAGCACTCCTGCCATTACTGTTCATATTCTGCATGGACACTGAAAATTTGCAAACTATGCATCCCTAGACACTCCTATCTGCAGATGACATAGCACTCGGCCACCAAAAGCATGCAGCCCTCCCAACAACAGCTGCAGATACAGAGTGATAGTGAAAATGGACTTCAACTGAACATACCCAAAAGAGAGGTTCTGGAATGTGGCCTTCAAACTGGAAAAACTGTTCAAATCAATGGACAAGCACTAAAGAAGGCCACCTACTTTAAATACGTACAGACACTGGTCTCCATAGATGGTGACACAATGCCACAGGGCAGCTGCGGCAGCTGATCGCCCTGGCGACCCGGAAGACTTGATCGTCTTCCGCGTCGCCAGGGAGATCAGTCACCTCAGATCGCCGACTGCTCCCCCTATAAGCTCGGATCACCTCCAGGGATGGCAGGCACTCCATAGCAGGGCAATCAGCTGAGGAACGGCTGGGGGCGAGAGCGGGCGGAGGCCTGCAGCCTCTGATCGCCTGCTGCTCTGCTCTCCTCTGCTGCGGCGGTGGCTGGGTCCGCTTTGCCATCCTCTGGTCTGGGTCCACTGGGCCATTCCATCTTAGTTCGCACCTTGTCTTCTTGAATTTTATTTTAGTGGGTTTTATTATTATTTTATAATAATTTTATTATAATAATATAATAAATAATATTATATTATATTATAATGTGTGTATATATATTTATATATATTTTAATATAATAATTATGATATTAATACTAATAATATTTTAATATTTATTGATATATTAATAGGTTAATATTAATGATGTGTAATATATAGTAAATATAGTAAGTAAATAAATAAATAAATTATGTAGATTAGAATGTAGTTCCGCCTTTGGGTGCGGCCCTCCATAATATTTTTTGGCTCTCATGTGGCCCCTTGGAAAAAATAATTGCCCACCCCTGCATTAAAGCCTCTTTTTCTGTCTTTGACCCTGGTGAGTGTGTTCTTTAATCTGGAACTTTGGTTGTTAACAGTGCGTGCCGGGCGTGACTCTCATTGAATTGCGGTCTAAATTCGACTTCCAAGTGGCTTCCTAAACAGCCTATCCTAAATGACGGAGAGCGAGCAGTCATGTATGCCAAATGGCCTGCCCTTTTTCCTCAGAAGAAGGCATCTCTTATCAAGGGCCACGAAGCGTGTTGACCTGGTTTCCATCACTAAAGTGTGATTCAAGTGCTACTCACCCTTCTTAGGAACATGCAAAGCAGAGGGGAGAAGGCACTGTCAGTGACCTAAACATCTTGCCACGACACTGGCCCAGAGCAGTGTTTCCCAACCTTTTTTGAGCCGCGGCACACTTTTGACATTTGCAAAATCCTGGGGCCCACCACCAACCAAAATGACACAAAATGACACTCTAACACAGTAATACATATAGTTAATATGTTTTTAAAATGTATTTATACACTCAGTGTGAAACTTGGGCCTGTTTCGATGAACTCAACATAGATATCCTGGCAGGAATGGCAGAAAGACACAAACTTCCCACACAGAATTCACATAACCAAGAGAAAATGCTATAAGAGTTTGGTGGGCATTGACCTTGGGTTTTGGAGTTGTAGTTCACCTATATCCAGAGAGCACTGTGGACTCAAACAATGTTGGATCAGGACCAAACTTGGCATGAATACTCAATATGCCCAAATGTGAACACAGATGGAGTTTGGGAAAAATAGACCTTGACATTTGGGAGTTACAGTTTCTGGGATTTATAGTTAACACACAATCAAAGAGCATCCTGAACTCTTGCAACAATGGAATTGAACCAAACTTGGCATATTGAACTCTCATTACCAACAGAAAGTACTGAAAGGGTTTGCTTGGGAATTGACCTTGAGTTTGGAAGTTGTAGTTCACCTACACCCAGAGCACTGTGGACGCAAACAATGTTATTCTATGTTGTTGTTTCTTTTCTATCCAGAATCACAATGTTGGAAGGAGGCTCACCACTTTAAGGTCCCTAAAACAGGCATGGGAAAACTTCGGCCCTCTGGGTGCTTTGGACTTCAACTCCCACCATTCCTAACAGCCTGAGGCCCTTTCCTGCTTAAATGGCTGAGGGGAGAAAAGGAAAAGGGCCTGAGGCTGCTAGGAATGGTGGGGGTTGGCGTCCAAAACACCTGGAAGATGCAAATTTGCCCATGCCAGCTTTCGACAGAGACCTCTTCCTCCCCCTCCCCCTTCGCGCCCTTTCTTCCCCCTCCTGCCGAACACTTACTTTTTCTTCTACACTGCCGCTTCTGCCGCCATTTTGATCCGAGGGGGGCAGCGTGAGCGTGTTCAGGAGGGGAGGGGGAGGGAGGAAGACGTGGCCCGTGCGGACGCTACTGCGCAGACTCACCCCAGAGCAAAGTGAGGCAAAGTGAGCAGAGCGAGGCTGGGAAGAAAGGAGCCCGAGTGGAGTAGAAAAAGCGTTTGGCAGGCGGGGGAAGAAAGGGTATTGGAGGTTCCAGTTTCCCATGGCACACCTGATGATCGCTCACGGCACACTAGTGTGCCACAGCAAAATGGTTGGGAAACACTGACTAACTGATTCTTTGCATGCTCCAAAATAGTTACGCTGGCATTAAAGTGGAATCAAAATGCAGTCGTTGTGTAGGATAAAAGAGAGAAGTTTAAATCTCACCGCTATCTGTATTTAAAAGAATCCACTTGTACTCTGTTATGCTTTATATGTTTCCGCTTTGGTTCCTTGGCATAGTAAATAGAAGCATTTGATCTTATGATCTCTTACAGCTGAATACACAACAGACTGACTTCAGTTTCCTGGAATTCTTATGGCTCTTTATAATAAGATTACAGTTGCTTAATATAACCATATAAGATAATCTTTATGACAATAGTGGTGGCTTCCTCCTTGTCTTTCTATTAGCAGGTGCAGTCTTTTTAAAATGTCAATTGGCTTTTGGGACGTAAGGTTTTTAAGGAAATGGCGCTTAGGAGGATGTTGTATTATTTCTTTTTATCTCTTTTATTTGAAACTGTCTTGGGTACCAGACATTGCCTGGGTTGTTTTGAAAAAGTCAATTTTTTTATTGTACAAAATGAATAAGGTTGTGGGTGAACTACAACTCACATCATGCTAGATTAATCCCGAAAAACTCAAGTTTGTTATGTTGGGCAAGTTTCCTCTAGAGGCCTCATTGGTGGCGTTCAGGGTACTTTCAGGCTGTCGGATAAACTATAACTCCCACTATGGCAAGTCAATCCCGTCAAACGCCTCCAGTTAGTCATGGGGGTTCTGTGTACAACGTTTGGTCCAGGTTCATCATCGGTGGAGGTCACAGTTTCTGTGGTTGCGGGTGAACTACAACTCCCAGAAAGGAAAATCACTTTTCCCCCAAACACCTCCAGTAATCAAATTTTGGCATATCAGGTATGTGTGCCAAGTTTGGTCCAGATGCATTAGTGTTTAGGTTTACAGTGCTCTCTGGATATAGGTGAACTACAACTCTCCCAAATCAAGGTGAATTTTCCCCCAAAGACCTCCAGTATTTTTTTTTCTGGTCATGGCAGCTCTGTGTGCCAAGTTTGGTCCAATTCCATCTTTGGTGGAGTTCAGAGTGCTCATTGATTGCAGGTGAACTATAAATCCCAATATTTACAACTCCAAAATGCCCAGGCCAATTCCCCTCAAAAACCGCCAGTATTCAAATTTGGGCATATCGGGTATGCATGCCAAGTTTGGTCCAGATCCATTATTGTTGGGTTCATAGTGCACTCTGGATGTAGGTGAACTCCAACTACTATAAACCCTCCGAAGACCTCCAGTATTTTATTAGTCATGGGAATTCTGTGTACCAAGTTAGTTCCAGGTCCATCATTGTTGGAGTTCAGAGTGCTCTTCTTTTGGAGGTGAGCTATACATCCCAGTACCTATAACTCCTATAAATCATGGTGAATTCTCCCCAAACCTCTCTAGTATGATCAGTTTGTGGAGGCAGGAGCTTGTCTGTATAAGTGGACACCCCGGCCCCACACCCGTACATATTTTCACTTTTATTATGTGTATAGATTGTTAACAGTTGACTTTTGTTTCTTCATTTATATGGCTGACATCCTTTTAATTGTAATAAGCTTACGTTAGACTTACGACCTCATATTTATTTTTACAATCATGTTTTGTTGTGGTTAACTGCCATCAAGTTGATGTTGCCTTACGGCTACTCTATGAATGAGGGACTTCCCAAGCAGGACCGGACTAAGGTAATTTAAAATGCTAAATGAACATTATTTTGGTGCCCCCTTGCTCTCCGGCCTTGTGGAGGGTGCGCGTGCACGTCGGGTGCGCATGCGCGGAACTAGCTGGCTCTGCGCATGCGCGCCCGGCGCACGCACACACCCTCCACGAGGCCGGAGAGCAAGGGGGCACCAAAATAATGTTCATTTAGCATTTTAAATTACCTTAATTTACCTTAAATGTTCGCTTAGGGCACCACGTGGTATGGGGCGCATCCAGCCACCAGGTTCCGTGCATGCGCCATTGGTGCGGCGGGACTCCAGCTGGACCGAGACGCGAATCACCCTAAGCGAGGCCGAAAAGGAGGAACTTTTTGCAGCCGGGGCGGAGCCTCCCGCCTCTGGCTGCAAGAAGTTCCTCCTTTTCGGCCTCGTTTCGGGCGATTGGCGTCTCCGTCCAGCTGGAGTCGTGCCGCACCAATGGAGCATGTGTGAAACCTGGTGGCTGGATGTGCCCCTGAGTACGTGGCGCCCTAAGCAGGCTCTTACTTTACTTACCATTAAATCCGCCCCTGCTCCCAAGTCAACTTATCCTCAAATGGCCTATTCAGATTTTGTAGAGACAGAGTTTCCTTGACTGAGTTTTTCCAGCTGGAATGCAACCATCCTCTTTTCCTACTGCTGATCATAACACCACTGCCATCATTATAAATGCCCCTGTAACGCAACTTAAAATTCAGTTAGCTACACCAAGGGACAAACTGTGCAGCACAGGCCAACAATTTGTGATCATCTTCTTCTCTAGTGGTGCATCTACACCAGGCATGGGCAACTTTGGGCCCTCCTTCCAGGTGTTTTGGACTTCAACTCCCACAATTCCTAACAGTTTCAGGCCCTTTTCTCTCACCCCCATGCACACGCAAACACACACACACAAAGGATTACCACCTCGCCCACTTCATAGAAATCTGCTACAAAACAGGAGCTTTTTTGTCGAGTTCTGGGGTCAGAGAAGCAGATGGCGAAGACAGACGAACGGCCTGCTTCAGGGGAGCGTGCTTGCTCCATCAATGTTTAACACTGCCACAAGGGACAAAGAGTTTCATCTATGGCAGTAGTTCCCAAACTTTTTTGGCCTACCGCCCCCTTTCCAGAAAAAATTTTACTCGCCGCCCCCCTAAAAATTATTATTTTTAATTTAATAGCAATTAAACAGAAAGATATACAGTATGTATTAATGCAGTGGTTCTCAACCTTTCTAATGCCATGGCCCTCTAAATAAGGTTCGTCATGTTGTGGTGACCCCCAACCATATTTTCGTTGCTATTTATAAATAATTTTGCTACTCTTACGAATTCTAATCCAAATATCTAATATGCAGGTCAAAGCGAAGGGAGCGGGGCCAAAGAAAAGGGCCGCGTGACCCCTCCTAAATGGCCAATCATTCACCACCCCCTTAAAGAGGTTCATCACCCTCAAAATTCCCCTGAGCCTCCCACCACCCCCTTGGATCGCCTCACCGCCCCCTTGGGGGTGGTACCGCCCATTTTGAGAATCAGTGATCTATGCTGATGATCGTGCCATCACCGCTCAAGCAAGGAGCTTAAGCGGCTGACGGAAAAGGAAGGGGCCTGAGGTTGTTAGGAATTGTGGGAGTTGATGTCCAAAATACCTGGAGGGCCCAAGTTTGATCATGGTTGATCTATCAAAATGGACAATAAACAAATGGCATCAATATATGGTGGAGCAAATGGAATTTGAAATTCTGAATGTGAAATTAAATGTTTCAAAAACCAATGAAAATAGAATGAGAGAAATGGAAGAAAGGTGGACAAGGGCGAAGAACTATATCATGAATAAATCCAGAGATCAAGCCATAAGAAATATGATACAAATGTTATATAGTATATAGGCTGGAAATGTATAAAGATAAAGATAAAAAGAGAGAAATATATTAAAAAGTAAACAATCCTTGTGTTGGTGGGGGTGGGGTGGAAAGTGTAAATGTTTTGTGTGTGTATGGTATGTATATTTTTTTGGTTTGGTTTGTGTTTTAATAATAATAATAATAATAATAATAAAAGATCATGCTTGATCTACACTAGAATTAATGCAGTTCGACAACACTTTAATTTCCATGGTTCAGTGCTATGGAATCCTGCGATTTGTAGTTTGGCGAGGCACCACCACTCTTTGGCAAAAGAGGCTAAAGTCCACGTAAAACAACAACTCCCATAGTCCTTAGCATTGAGCCATAGCAGATGGGCTGGATGTTCCTTGTGTTATCCTCCAACTCTATTTTTCTATTTTTTGGTGATGCCAAACTGCAGTAGTTCTCCTGATGCATTCTAGATTTCATGAAAGATAGGCCTCTCTCAGAGCCACGGAGCACATCATCTCAATGTTTACAAGATGGGGCGTCAAAGAGAACGTGTCTCATGAAGCATACTCTGCTCTGTTTTTTTTTCCAAAATTCGTTTCCTCTTTGGTTCTTTGGAATAATAAATCGAGCCGTTGGATCTTATGATCTCTTAAAGATTAACACACCCAACATTCATTATTTCAAGAGAAACATTCATTATTTCAAGGTTCGGAGTGATTCAGAAGATAGCGTGATTAAATTACCCCCCAATTATTGTGGCCATAGTTCATGGTGAAGTCATTCATCCGAGGGGATAGAAACGTGGGGATTGCTGCTGCCACGAGCTATAATTTCGATTCTGAAATTATGGGAGCGAATGGATGAGTATTAAGGACGGGGGATCCACAAAAGGATCTTCCTTCTCCAGAGCTGATATAAGAGAAGAGAAGCTGCCCACCTGACAAGATTGGACTCAAGTAATCAATTGGATTATTGGAAAGCTTGTTTTCTGCTGCCCTGAAGATAATGACGCAGAACAATGGCTTCAAAGTACAAGAAAGGAGATTCCATCTGAACATTAGGAAGAACTTCCTGACTGTGAGAGCTGTTCAGCAGTGGAACTCTCTGCCCACGAGTGTGGTGGAGGCTCCTTCTTTGGAGGCTTTTAAAACAGAGGCTGGATGGTCATCTATCGGGGGTGCTTTGAATGCAATTTTCCTGCTTCTTGGCAGAATGGGGTTGGACTGGATGGCCCATGAGGTCTCTTCCAACTCTATGATTCTAGAAACTGACATGGGCTGGGTTTGAGCCAAAATATGCTGCATTATAGCTATAAATTACCATTTGCAAACTGTTTTAAACCACTGAGGTTATGGTTTCAGTGTGCTTAGATAATTGGCCCCACAGATCCAGACCACAGATCCTGACAAAGTGGTACACATACACACAAATCTTTAGTTTAAAGGATTATTTTAATAGAATATTCAAAAATACAGCTGAAACAAAATACCAACTGGGTGAAGAGATGAACAAAATCCAAAGTTAACTAGTCTTTGAAGCAGAGGTATACAGATTAATTGTTGCCAAGTCCAGTCGCCTGTTGCCAAAAGGAAAGGGGCCTGAGGCTGTTAGGGATTGTGGGAGTTGAAGTCCAAAACACCTGGAGGGCCAAAGTTTGCCCAGGCCTGTTTTAAGGGAAAGTAGATGTTTTTGGGCAACTAAAAGAGCACTTCTGAAACTCTGCTATACATACATATGTGTGTGTTTTTGTGCATTGGCATATCTTTATCCCTAGCAGTTCAAAGGCATACTTAAGTACATCAGTTTAACAGCTGAGAAACCCAATTGCTTTGCATGGATGCCATTTTCCCAAAATGTTATAGCATCATTTTTAAAAGGTTGTGACTTCTAACAAGGTCATGCCTCTCCAAAAATCATAAAATCTCTGACAGTTTAGGGACACTTGCATTCCCCAAAATATCTCAGTCCCAATGCCAATGTATTCTAGAGCAGTGATTTTCAACCAGTGTGCCGCAGAACACTAGTGTGCCGTGAGAGATCATCAGGTGTGCTGTGGGAAATTATTTTCAAACTTCATTCATATATAAACTATAAGGCGCATCTGTCCCTTTAAGAAATGGAACCATAGCACTCTCACGTCACCTAAGAAGTGACGCGAGAGTGCTATGGTCGCGCCATCTTGGATTTGCTCAGACGCGGCTAAGTAAACAAAGTTAGAGTTAGTGCTGCAGCTGCGGGGCAAGTGACAGTGACAATTTGGGATCACAGCAAGACAAGCGAGTGACAGTGATGGAGAAGTTTTTGAGAAGGGAAAATGCAAATGCCAAACAGGGCCCCGGACAAAATTATATCACAGATGAAGGCCCTAATATGAGTGGTGGACAAAAGAAAAAAGAGAAGACGGTGAGCTCGAGACAATAAGTGAGTGTATAAATACATTTAAAAACATATTAACTGTGTTAGAGTGTCATTTTGTGTCATTTTGGTTGGTGGTTTTGTAAATGAAAAAAATGTGCCGCGGCTCAAAAAAGGTTGAAATACACTGTTCTAGAGTCCTGTATAAAATCGGAAAGAACAGAAAAAAATTGGGACTTTTCCATCTTTCTGGATGTGATCACTGCTAATAGCTGTCATCTGTGATTTTGTCCTACTCCTTTGTAAAGGTATTTGGCCCACTGATTGATTAAATTACATATAAGATCAAAGCCATTACTAAGGGGAACATAACCAAGTGTCATGTACTAAAGCTCAAGCAGGAAGAGTCTGGTCACGTCCGCACTGAGCCGATGAAAACTATGACACCACCCTAGCTCTCAATCTAGTTGAAGGGAGGGGCAAAGGATTTCTAAATGAGACACCACGATTCCACTAATAACCTCATAAACCGTTATCTCCAAAGTTCATTGGAGGAAACATAGACCTTGACACAAATATCAAATGGTTTCACTTCATATATCAATGCTTCCAAGAAGTGACATCATGTTTTCTTTTTTGGCTAATTCAGCAAGCTTTTTGAGGGTCTACACATTTGAATGCAGAGTGTGGCAGCCATGTTCCTCGTCCATCCCAGCATGGCCAAGCACCAGCCCCTCCAGTCTTGGGAGATGAAGAATATATAGTGAACACTGACAGCATCTTTGAACCAGGAAATTCACCAGAGCTTAGAAAAAAGTTAAAAGTTCTCGTAATGGTGAAAAAAATAGGTCTGATCGCGCTTGTTGATCTTCTGACAAGCCTTCTCCACGTTCTTCGTCATGCCTGGTGGACCACAACTGAAGACGCCAATCTTCTTCACCTGGAAGCAAACAAAAGAACGTGAAAGGCGAAAGGTAAACACATTAAAACTGTCGCCCTAACCAAGGTCAAATTTTATAGTATGGACCGTTTCCTGTTCATGATGCATGTCAATGTAAGCACACCTGTGCGTGTTTTGGTTTGGTTTTGCAGAAGTTGGATCTTTCTCAATTCTGTCCTTTGCAATGACCAAAATAGCCTTTCTGTGACCATTCAGTTGATGATGGAAAGCAGAAGGGATTGGGATGATATCTGGATATGTCCCCATATGAGTGGCATTCAATAAAGATTTCCCCTGATCCACTTCTGTTTATCACAGGATGCTGAAACTGCACACGTGTAATGATATAACTCTCTATAGGTTGCGTGCCAATTTACAACTCAGAACTGATAACGGTCTAGATTTTACAGGTAATGAGCTGGTGTGAGGTTTGGTAATGGACCCAGTGGTATACAGAGCACTCCTCAAGTTACTTTGCTTGAAAGGCTGAACGCCAAAAGAGACATTCAATGAGATGAAAGAGGTTTATGGTGAGGCATACAATGTAGTCAAGAACTGGCATCATCAACTCAAACTTCGGTGCAAACAGCTCCAATTCCAGGGCGACTCCACTCTGCTATTGACGAGCACACCATTCAGCAAGTGGAGGTCACTATTTTGGAAAATTGCCGTGTAACCATTCACCACCTAGCCTAAAATGTCAAGATTAGTGTGGGATCCATTGAAAAAAATGATCTAAGACAGGCCTGAGGTTGGACTGGTGTTTTTGGACTCCTCACAAGTCTAACAGCTGGTAGGCTGTTAGGAATTGTGGGAGTTGGAGTCCAAAACACCTGGAGGGCCATAGTTTGCCCAGGCCTGATCTAAGACCATCTTCAGATGCATAAGGTATCTGCTCATTGGGTCCCCCAGCTGCTCACACCTTTCCAGAAGCAGGAATGAGTTGCGTGCTCTCAGGCTTTCTTGACAATGATGTGCCATGGAAACCAAGAGGAATTTTTCAACAGACTGATCACTCAGGATGAAAGCTGGGTCCATCACTCTGATCCTGAGACTCAAGTCCAGTTGATGCAATGTAGGCATCATGACGCACCACCTTCAAAGAAAGCACGTGTCCAACTCTCGGCAGGCAAGGTCATGTTCACAGTATTTTGGGACTAGCATGGAGTAGTATTGATGAATTTCCTAGAAAAGGGTACCACGATCACTGGGGCATACTGTGCTTCACTGCTGCGGAAATTGAGGGAGGCCATCCAAACCAAGGAACAATGTGGCATGCTCCCCAGAGGTGTCCACCTTCTGCAAGACAGTGCACCAGTTCACAACTCACATGTTGCCCAAATGGAATTATGCTCCTGTGGCTTTGAAATTCTCCCACATCCCCCTTATTCACTCGACCTTGCACCATCGGATTTCCATCTCTTTCCAACAATGAAGTTATTTTTGAAGGGCAAGCATTTTTCAGATGACGAGACTCTGATTTTTGAAGTCACAATTTGGCTTTTGGAGTAACCTCTCAATTTCTACAAGTCAGGTGTTTACAGTTGCTTAAAATGATGGGAGAAGTGTGTGTCCCTAAGTGGCACCGATAGAAGGAAGGACTAATCAATGTGCCAAGTTTCATTGCTCTCAGTCCACAGGAAGTGGGTCAGGGGAAATCTTTACTGCAATCTTTCCCAACCTTTTTTGAGCAGCGGCACACTTTTAACATTAAAAAAACCCGGGGGCACACCACCAACCAAAATGACACAAAATGACACTCTAACACAGTAAAGAATGGCTGGGGGATGGTGGCCTGCTGGGAGCAGCTGCTGGGAGTGCCGAAGCCGGGGGAAGGGGAGGAGCCAGGCCGCGCCATGCCCTGCCCCTCCCCCGGCTTCAGCTTTCCCACAGCTTCTCCAGCCTTGAGGGGGCAGTGTCAGCACAATGTTGGCTTGGCACTGTCTCCTCAAGGCTGGAGAAGCTGTGGGAGAGCGGAAGCCGGGGGGGGGAGGGGGGCAGCCATGCCACGCCATGCCCCGCCCCCTCCCCTGGCTTCTGCTCGCCCACAGCTTCTCCAACCTTGAGGGGGCAATGCCAAGCCAGTGGTGGCAGAGCCAGCACAATGCTGGCTTGGCACTGCCCCCTCAAGGCTGGAGATGCTGTGGGAGAGCTGAAGGGAGGGGGCGGAGCCAGGCTTCAGCGAGCGAGGGGCGAGAGTCATGGCGGATTGGAGGCTAGCTGGGGAAATGGCCGAAGGAGGCAGCACCCCGGCCCCTTCTTCTTTTTCTTCGCCGCCGCCCGGCCCTTCCTCCTCCCCCAAGCAGCATGAGTTCGGCAGGAGGAGGGGGAAGGAAGGGGGCAGAGAGCTTTTCTCGCAGCACAGCAGGAGGTCCGTCATGGCACACTACTGTGCCGCGTCACAGCAGTTGGGAAACATTGCTTTACTGAACGCCCCTCCATGAAGACCCCAAGAGAAAACCCCGACTATTGTGAAGCTCTTTAGAGGAGAAAGAAGTCTACAAAATAGCGATACTTGAAATAAACTCTATCTTGTCCAGTGATGTGAGTAGATTGCAATGAAAGCGGTACTGGGCTTGGCCAAAGTTATTGTTGGTTGTCTGTTTGCCTTTCCTTTCAGTTTCAGGACTCATATTAGCTCTAGGTATCACCCAGGAAGATACTGTAAGGCTCCGAAAATATGTTTGAACAGGTTTCCTAAATACAACATAAAAGTGTTGATTTCCGTCAACCTAGCCAAGTATTTCTCTGTAAAATGAACATGCTGTCCCTATTTGTAAATGTTATGGTGACACATTTCTGGAAGCCATTTTGTTCAGCCTACATGAAAGGAAAACAAACAAACAAGCAAATTTCCCATCTCTTATATAAGGGATATTCCTAATGATAAAAGATATCTGGTTTTGTGTTTTTAGAGAAAATGAAATGACGGCAACGTTCCACTCACATCTTTCCCCCAGAAAAAGTATCCTTTTCCTTGAATCTTTACGACAGGTCCAAGGAGCAAAAGTTGGAAACCCCAGTTTGGCTGAATCATATGGGTTGCTACTGACCTCATACTGACTTTTTCTCAAGAAGTATGACCCACTGCGTCTGATGGGGATGCACTCCCAGTTAATGTGCGCAAGATTGGATCCTTAACATGCAAATCTGGAATCTATGCAAATAAAGGAAGGACCTGCAATGTTTGTTATCTAGCTAGGCAACTGTGTTTGGATTCCCATGACCATGTTTTCCAAGCAATGATTGCAAGTGTCACTACGTGCTATTCTGTAGAAACGCTCCACCATGGCAGCTGTTAATTTTTGACATGATGCCCAGTTGGAACTCACCAGCGAAGGTCATCACATGGTGATCTTGCGTAAACACTGCAGGTCCCACGCCTTGAATACTTTGGTAAAATCCAGCACAACCTCAGGTGTTGCTTCCCAACTATTTCTCCTTTTCTTTCTTGACATGAACTGCCTTCTGGACATGCTGGACAATAGCTCCCAGAATCTTTCAGCTCAAGGCAACGTCTTGGCCATTGTGAGAAGACCAAGTTGGTGGAGTACATAGATCAGTGGTTCCCAACCTTTTTTTGACCAGGGACCACTTTGACCAGGGACCACTTGACCAGGGACCACCTTGACCAGGGACAACTTTGACCAGGGACCACTTGACCAGGGACCATTGACCAGGGACCACTTTGAACAGAGACCATTTTGACCAGGGACCACTTGACTAGGGGCCACTTGACCAGGGACCACTTTGACCAGGGACCACTTGACTAGGGGCCACTTGACCAGGGACCACTTTGAACAGGGACCACTTTGACCAGGGACCACTTGACCAGGGGCCACTTTGAGCAGGGACCACTTTGAACAGGGACCATTTTGACCAGGGACCACTTGACTAGGGGCCACTTGAACAGGGACCACTTTGAACAGGGACCACTTTGACCAGGGACCACTTGACCAGGGACCACTTTGACCAGGGACCACTTGAACAGGGACCACTTTGACCAGGGACCACTTGACCAGGGACCACTTTGACCAGGGACCACTTGAACAGGGACCACTTTGACCAGGGACCACTTTGAACAGGGACCACTTGACCAGGGACCACTTTGAACAGGGACCACTTGACCAGGGACCACTTTGACCAGGGACCACTTGAACAGGGACCACTTTGAACAGGGATCACTTTGAACAGGGACCACTTTGACCAGGGACCACTTTGACCAGGGACAATTTGAACAGGGGCCACTTGAACAGCGACCACTTTGACCAGGGACCACTTTCACCAGGGACCACTTGAACAGGGATCACTTTGACTAGAAACCACTTGACCAAGGACCACTTTGACCAGGAACCACTCTCCAACATTAGTACCAAGAGGGTTACGAATTGGTCTTTAGTCAGCTTTAGATTCGGTTTGGTTATTTGGGGTACTGATTCAGAAAATTGCATTGGATAGACCACATCAGCTCTAGTTTCTGATACAGAATATGTGTCATTCATTAGTCGCCATCAAGAAGTTCCTGGTTCTTGGCAGGGGGTTGGACTGGATGGTCCAAGAGATCTCTTCCAACTCAATGATTCTATAATCCGCTTGCCTACAGAAAACCATATTTATTAATCTAGAGCTGATATGGTAGTAGTAATCTTTTGTGGATAGTCAGCCTCTCCCCTCCTGGCCTCGGTACTTTAAGAGGGTTTTGCGAGACCAGTCACTCTAGTTGCCATGCGGTTTTGAGGCAACGGTATAGAAATGGTGAGGCGGCACACCATATTTTTGTTCTTGCCAACCACTGGTGGTCCACAGACCACAGGTTGAGAACCAGTGAGATGGATAGACTTTTGGCCTGATCCAGCAGGTCTCTTTCTATGCTGGAACATTCTTGAAGAAAAAGGATACATTTGGATTTATCTAGGTAGGCTTTCTAATGGTCCAATAGCACCGTTGTCTATTGAGCTCCCCCTGTTTAAGAAGCTCAATTGGCTGCCATGTATTTTTCGGTCCCAATTCAAGGTACAGGTAATCACCTAGAAAGACCTTGACGTTTTGGGACCCGCCTACCTTCGTGACTGTATCTCCCTCCATGAACCTGCCCGATCCCTCCGATCCTCAGTGGAGGCTCTCCTTTCACCCCTACCATTATCTCAGTCCTGCCTTGTGGGAACAAGGGAGAGAGCCTTTTCCTCAGGGGCTCCCCGACTATGGAATACATTGCCCAGTGAGATTAGGCGAGCCCCCACTTTAGAAAGTTTTAAGAAGAATCTCAAAACCTGGCTCTTCCGCTGAGCTTTGGGAGATTAACCATATCATCTCGTATTGGCATTAACCCTCAATATGTGTTTTTGGTCCACACCTCCTCCCCCTCTGTACGAAGGTCCCTATTTGGATCCCATCTTGGAAGAGTTCCTCCCTCACAAATAATCTGCTCCACTGCTGTCTCACCCCGATTTTACCTTTTAGTATTTTATTCTGTACATGCGGCCCGCTCACTGTTCTGTTATGAATGATTTTATTGTAATTTTATATTGCTTCTTGTATTCTTATAGTCTATGTTTTATGCAATTGATTATGTTGTTGTTTATGTTTTGATTTCGTTTATTGTATTGCGTTGTTGGGCTTGGCCTCATGTAAACCGCCCCGAGTCCCCATTTATTTACAGTATTTATATTTCACCCTTCTCACCCCGCAGGGGACTCAGGGCGGATTACAATGTACACATACATGGCAAACATTAAATGCCATAGACATACAACACATATAGACAGACAGAGGCTATTTAACATTCCACTTTTCTGGCCACCAGGGGAGCTGTCGCTTCACCGTCCATCTGCGACACTGATGAACTACTTCCGCATTCCTTGCATGCTTTGCTGGAGATTTTTTTAATGACCTCATAAATTAGTTAAATTAGCCTCCCCACACATAGGTGGTACCTAAATTTTCTACTTGACAGATGCAACTGACTTTTGGGTTGCAAAGGTCGACAACAAGCTACACAATTGGTTGGAAGCCCACTCCGACCCAAGCTGGCTTCAAACTCATGACCTTTCGGTCAGTAGTGATCTTAATGCAGCTGACACCCAGCCAGCTGCGCCACAGTCCTGGTGCTCCATTGGGTAGATGGTGGCGGGGTACAAATAAATTATTATTATTATTATTAAGTTGGGTTGGGTGTTCTAAGCCACAACATGGACAAAAAGTACCACTCCCACAATTCCTAACAGCTGGTAAACTGGCTAGGATTTCTGGGAGTTGAAGTCCAAAGCACCTGGAGGGCCAAGGTTTGCCCATGCCAGCTCATGAAAACCCTCTGCCCACCGCTGGCACTGACCTCAGGATGGACCTCTTGCAACGAGCAGAAGAATGGGAAAAATGGTGGCCGCCCAAAGTGGGTGATGGAGCGCAGGCCGGTGAACAAGCTCCGGTTGAGGACCCTCTGGAAGTGCCGCTCGCAAATGTACTAGAAATAAATAAATAAATAAATAAAGCCTGACTTCAATACCAGGAAATGTTCTGGAGCAGATCACTAAGGAGGCAGCCTACAATCACTTAGAAAGGAATGCTGTGATTACTAAAAGTCAACATGGATTTCTCAAAAGCAAACCATGCCGGGCTAATCTTATCTCTCTCTCGATAGAGTGATAAGCTTGGTAGAAGCAGGGAATGCTGTGGATGGAGCATATCTTGATTTCGGTAAGGCCTTCGACCAAGTTCCCCATGACCTTCTTGCAAGCAAACATGTCAAATATGGGCTAGGCAATGCTACTGTTAGGTGGGTCTGGAATTGGTTAAGCCACCAAACCCAAAGGGTGCTCCCCAATCGTTCCACTTCATCCTGGAAGTAAGTCACTAGTGGAGTGCCGCAGGGTTCGGTCCCGGGCCCAGAACTGTTCCGTTTCTTTATCAATTGCTTGGATGAAGGTGTAGAGGGCAAGGACAAATGTAAGGCACTCCACTTAGGCAGGAAAAAATGAAATGCAAAGATACAGAATGGGGGACGATGCCTGTCTCGACAACACGTGAAAAAGATCATAGAGTCTTCGTGAACGACAAGTTGAACATGAGCCAAGAGTGTGATGCAGCAGCTTAAAAAGCCAATGGGATTTTGGGCTGCATCAAAAGGAGTCTAATGTTTAGATTGAGGGAAGCCATGGTGCCTTTGTATTCTGCTTTGGTTAGACTTCTCTTGAATGCTGTGTCCAATTTTGGGCACTAGGGTTTAAGCTGGAAGGTGTCCAGAGGAGGGTGACTAAAATGATCAAAGGATGGAGACCATGAGTCCCTGTGAAGAGCGTCTTAAAGAGCTGGGTCTGTTTAGCCTGCAGAAGAGATGGTTGAGAGGAGACATAATAGCCATGTATACATATGTGAAAGGATGCCATAAGGAGGATGGAGGAGGCTTGTTTTCTGCTGCTCTGGAAATTAGGACTCTGAGCAATGGGTTCAAATTACAGGAGAAGACATTCCACCTGAACATTAGGAAGAACTTCCTGACTGTAAGAGCTGTTCAGCTGTGGAACTTTCTGCCTCAAAATGTGGTGGAGGCTCCTCCCTTGGAAGCTTTTAAACAGAGGCTGTATGGCCATCTGTCAGGGATGCTTTGATTGTGCTTTTCCTATATGGAAGGGGATTGGACTAGATGGCCCATGTGGTCTCTTCCAACTCTATGATTCTGTGAATGATAGAATTACCATATATATATATATATATATATATATATATATATACACACACACACACACACACATATACATATATATACATATATACATATATACATACACACACACACAAGGAGGAATTTCCTTTCCTGTAATTTGAACAGACCAGGATTACCCATAAGGCCAACCTAGGCCATGGCCTAGGGGTGCAATCCGAGGGGTGGTGCAGATCATGGACCAAAAAATAAATAAATGTTGAAACAAATAAAAATGCAATACGCATAGAGATGAGGAAGGAAGGATACCGGAGGTCCTCCTTTTCAGCCCCCCCCTCCCCTTCCTGAATATCAGCTCCTGCCTCTGCCATTGTTGCTCAAATGGCATATGCGCAGGGGCTCTCGACACTGGTGTCGACGTCGACAGGAGGAACAATTAACTCCCTCGATGCTGACAGCATCCACTTGCTGGCTCCTTCAGTGCAAGTACAGGAAACTCCATTGCGCAGTCTGTGCATGTCCTAACACCATGAAAGCTGATATTCCTTCTCCAACACAAGGAGGAGACTCCTTCTTACTGGAGAGAGAAGCACAACTGCCGGCTACGGCACATGCGCAAACCCCAGTACAGGAGAGAAGCCCAACGCGACAACCCCCGGTATCGGGGAGTAGCACGGCATCGGTACAGCTGCTGACTACAACGCATGCACAATCCCCGATACCAGGTAGGAGCCAAGTGCCTCAAGGAGGAGGCTCCTCCCCCCATGCCTGCATCCATAGTGCCTGCCGAGAGCGAAACTCCTGTGGCGGACCTAGTGGGGCCACACCGGGAGAGCTGGATGCGGGGCCCTAAGGGGGACAAGCGGATGAAAGGATGGGGGGGGGGGGTGTTGCGGTAGAGGTTGGCTTAAAGGGGGTGTAATTCCAAAGTGTGGCCTAGGGTGCAAAAAGGTGTTAATCCGAGCCTGAATTTGAAGCCATTGTTTTGCATCTTAGCCTCCAGGGCAGCAGAAAACAAGCTTGCCCCCTCCTCCTCCCTATGACTTCTCTTCACATCTTGATCCATGGCCCTCACCATGTCTCCTCTCAGCCTTCTCTTCTGCTAAACATGGCCAGCTCTTTCAGCCCTCCTCTGGACACATTCCAGCTTGTCAACATCGCCCTTCAATTGCGGTGCCCAGAATTGTACACAGTGTGATTCCAGGTGTGGTTTGACCAAGGCAGAATAGAGGAAGTCGCATTACTTCCCTGGATCTAGACACTAGACTCCTTTATATGCAGGGCAAAATCTCACTGGCTTTTTTTGCCACCACATGACATTGTTGGCTCATGTTTAACTTGCTGTCCATGAGGACTCCAAGATCTTTTTCACACGTATTGCTCTTGAAAGAAAGAGGGAAGGCAGCAGTCATATTACAGCCAGCAGGGAGTGGGGGGAAACAGGCAGTGACTGTCCATGAGGCCACACACAATAGTGTCCTGCAGTCCTGAGTTCTCTGGAAGTGGATCTTACCAGCATTGTGGTCCGCAGGTCAAATTTCTCAGCCAGCTGTGTGATGTAAATATGCACAGAGACCAGATCGCCTTTATCGTTCTCTTCCACCTCGCGGATAATGTCAGCCATCCACTCAAACTGCCGCTGTGTCCGAGTGACCCAAATGAAATAGATCTGGGAAGGGGAGGGGGGGGGAGGGAAATGGTTATTTCCAGAAGCCCTTGCAAAACCCTGGAGTGTATCACAAGAGGCAGGCAAACCGCAACTGCAGCAGAATAACAGTAGGACCGTGTCCCATAGAATTATCCTGCTCTATTTTTCTCCTTTGTTTACAAAAAGAGGACATGGAAGCACTCTTTGTGTTTGTAAGAGGAACGCTTTCCAGGTTTTCTCCCGCTGGGAGAGAGGTGAGAGAAGAGCAATGTCACGTGGTAAGTCTCAGCCAGTTCAGTGCCTGTTGTCCTTGGATGGACAGGTGCATGAAAAACACCTGAATCTCACTTCTTTTAACCTCACCTTCTTACACAGGATCCTGGAGCCAACCGAAGCCTTGAAGACAAGATCCTTGAGGATGGCTGCAAAGGGTGTCACCCCAATGCCACCTCCCACAAGCACCGAGACCTCAAATTTGTTCCATTCCTGGTGTCCTTCTCCAAAAGGCCCATCGAGGTACAGCTGCAAAGAGATATGGAAATGTTCTTACTCAGAGTCTGGTGATTCACATTGACATTACTTCTGTCCACAGTTTATAAGAAGGATGAGAAGGATGATTTGCTAGTAGAGGGAAGTAGATGTAGCAGTTGGACATTGACAATAGAGTTGCATTGGAGGATCTAGTGATACCTCAGAAGGGTCCTTGTGACAACTTGGGCTTAAAATTATTAGGAACGCTACCACCAACCTAAAGTTTACTCTTTAGGATTTTCTTTTAAAATAATATTTCAGCTAGGCTCCTTTCTAATACACAAACGGAGTGGATTCTGAGGTAAAAATCTTTCCCCCTTTCCTGGAACGGTGGGAAGGCGGGAACTGGCACACTCAGATGTAAAGAGGCACAATGGAGGCTTTTTTGAAAAGTTAACAAACAAACTTTTATTAACTTAACAACAACAACAACAATTTTATTGATTAGCCAGAAGCCATATCAAATACACACAGAACACAGACACATTGCAATGATTCTAAAACAATCTGAGGAGAATTCTAGACCATTACATCAATTAGACCCCTGTTTTGCCCAGCAGGAGGGATTCTAAGGGAGGTGGTAACACTTCACAGGTCCTCATCTCCAACACAATTTATTCCAATTGCATCTATGTAATCAGATCTTAGTTTCATGGCTTTACAGAGAAAACGAGCAGTAGCTTCTGTTATCAACTTGTTGGAGCCGGCCAGCAGAAGTGAGACTTTTGCTAGAGGGTCCCAATGATTTTTTCCCACGAGAAATATCTCTAGCAGTTGTTTTCTCTCTATTTGATAGATTTTACAATAAAGCAGAAGATGAGTTAGATCTTCGATCTCAGGGGCACCACAAATACAGATACGCTCTTCATAGGGAATTTTCTTGAACCTCCCATATCTCACCATTGAATCTAATTGCTCAAACCTGGCTCTAGTGAAAATTTTCCTTAGGTGGTGTAACCTTCCTTGCTGTAAGTAAGTGGTTAATTGGAAGGATTTCTTAAAACCACTCAACCATCTCCAGGAAACAGTAGAACCCAAAGAGTCTATATCGGTTTGGGCCGCAATGTCATTAATTCGTTGACGCACTTCTTTGAAGTGCTTACTTAACACTTGACCAGATAGGTGGACTGGGAATATTACCTGAATGCCGCACCTTCTGATGTAATCAAACAAATGGTCAGCCCCGATTTATAAGAACTGCTAGATTGTTCCAGCAAACATAATTTTGGGAGGCGAGACGCCTCCATCTCCATGACCTTGAGCCAGTAGTTAAAGGCTCTGATCTTAGATTGTGTGCTAATAGAGAACATTCCCAACTCCGCCCTAACTGCCGCTGCTGGGGGCTTCTATCGACCCCTAAAAACCACTTCAGATGTTGAGCTTGGGCCTTATCCAGGAGGGGAGTATCATTTGCACCCCAGATTTCAGAACCATAAAGAAGCAGCGGGGAGATTTTGTGATTGTAAACTTTCAGAAGGGGAACGAGGGAGCCCGGTTGCCGTTGATTCAGCAGCTTTAAGAGTAAGCTCGTTCTGCCCTTGGCTTTAGTTGAACACCTGTGGAAATGATTGTGCCATAGACCATTTTCTGCAAAGTCTAATCCTAGGTAAGTGAAGGATCTAACTTGTTCTAATTGTTCGCCTTCTATTTTCCATTTCATTTTGGAGGGCGTTTACCAAAGATCATCATTTTTGATTTGGTTTTGTTTATCTTTAGTGCGTTTCTGAGGCAGTAGTCACTAAGTTTTCTTAATAACCTCCTCATCCCTATTTGGGTGTAGGAGAGTAGGATCATATCATCTGCATACAGAAGTGTAACAGGCTTTTGAAAGGCACAGAGCATAATGGTTTTCAAGTGAGGCACAATAGCGTAATGGTTAATAAAAATGTACTCGAGCGTGTTGGTTACTATAGATTACTTTCTTAGATCTTAGTTCCAACACTAGACAGTTCTAAACTTGTCTCTCTAACCTTCCTCACTCTAATGCCGATGACTAGTAGTGAGTAGTTGTCCACTAGCTAAACTAGTAACTCCCTGAGCTAACACTCAGTCTTTCTAGAAGCACCCTAGCTACTAACTCTCTTCCCTAGAGTTATCCTGTAGTTGGCTTCCTCAGAGAAGTGAGCTAATCTCTAAGCTCTAGAGATCCCCAAAAAGCCTGTGACTGACTGCCGGTCAGCTATCCCACAGCACTTTTCCAGTCAGCTTTCAAGACAACTGTCTCTCTCTGACCGCTCACTCTCAGCAATGTCCAAAGACTCCTCTCTCTCTGAGTTCTGACAAGAGACTGCCAAATAAGCTACACTTATTTTCCTCTGAAGCAGCTCGGCTCCTCCCCTCTGCTCTGAGCCAATCTCAGGCAGCTCTCTCTCCCCCTCCCAGAGAAGGATCCAAGCCACTCCCCCCTTCCTGGCTATCCTGTTTAACCATGGATGCCAAACTACTAGTCTGGTCTCGGCGTAGCACAGAATGGGTCCTCACAGTCCTCAACTGGTCATCCAGTACAATGTTATGGTATGCTACTACTGGAAGTCATTCATTCAGTGGAGCCCACCATTTTTCATGTATCTGCATGGAATTCTTACTCTCATGTATAAGAATAGTGTACACACACACACACACACACACACACACACAGAGTCATTCCGTATTCAATGTTATGGAAGTATCACAGAGTATTCATTGTCATGGAAGCCAAAGTCAAAAGAGCCTCACCTTAGGATATTTGCCGATTTCCGCAATGCTTTCAGGGGAGTAGAGTTCTCGCAGGCGGGTTGTCCAAGGTCCAGCTGCCCGAATGTGGAGGCTCAGGGCGTCCTCGTGAGGAGCAGAGGTCAGGGTGAAGGGGTGGTACTCATTGGTCCCCAGGGACAGGCAAGCAATCCGAACCCACTGCCCAGACCTGTATTCAAAGTCCTGGGGCCTTTGGAACTGAAGGTTAGTCACACCTGTGGCATGGAAACAGGATTTCTTACATGTCTACCATTAAAGGACAAGGCATCCATTTCTACACAACTAGCCCAGGCTTGTCAGTTCCATATATTTTTGAGTGGACAATGGGGTAATCCTAGAAGCTGTTGATGCCCAGAAAGAATAGCATTCAATGTTTCAACCACAGACCCTCGTCCGACTGTCCCCATAGCCCACATAGCCTTTCTTTGAGAAGAGTCCAAAATCAAGTGTAGCTGGGCTGATCCACATCAACTAACCATATCTACTAGATCAATGGTTTCCAACCCTTTTTCGACCAGGGACTACTTGACCAGGAACCACTTGGCTAGGGACCATGTTGACCAGGGAACACTCTCAAAAGATTAGTACCAAAAGGGTTACGAATCAGTTTTGTTATTTGGGGTGCCGATTCAGAAAACTGCATTGGATAGACCACATCAGCTCTAGTTTCTGATACAGAACATATGCCATCCAGTAGTCGCCATCTGGTCACCCACAGAAAACCATATTCAAAAAGCCTCGACACTATAAGAGGGTTTTGTGAGACCAGTCACTCTCGTTGCAACAGTGTAGTAACGGTGAGGCCACATACCACCACTGGTGGTCCACGGACAACAGGTTGGGAGCCACTGTTTTAGATGCAGGTTTTTCATAAAACCGACGAGTCTCCACAATTGCACGCTCATGACCAAGCTCCAAGACCCTCAAATACTTAACTTCACAACAGGAAGAGATCAGAACAACACAACCCTGTCATTATTGTAGTAAAACAGGGATACTCAGGGAGGTGGTGGCAATATATATGGCTGTGATAAACGTGAGGTGTGGGTTAAATGAAATTGTATCAAAAGTGTATGACTGGGGTCTGGTGAAGGCTGAAGACACCATTCTGAGAATGAGGCCTGGAAAACTGCAAAAGGAGGTGAAGAATTCATGAATCGCTGAACTGTGATTAAAAGTTGCTAATGAGAACTATTGAACTGTGGTTGAAAACAACATGTTTACAAAGTTACTTCTTTAAGTTCAGGAGGTCAACACAATGATTCGTTATGTTAAGAACAGATTATCTGTTAAGGAAGAAAAACATCTGTCCGGAACGGATGGAGTCAGTTTTTAATTGAGTGTTAGTGTCCATATGTTGTATTTAATTGTATTGTTAATTAGTTTTCATTTTATTTTCTGTTTTTAGGAACCTTGTGCCGTGTGTAAGCCGAGTCCCTCTGGGGAGATGGTGGCAGGATACAAGATGATGATGATGATGATTATTATTATTATTCAGCATATTTTAGCTGGAAAAACAAGCCTTCAGTCATTTAATGACCAGGCCCAGATTACCTATAAGGCCACCCTAGGCCATAGCCTAGGGGCGCAGGCCAAGGGGGGCGCAGTTCACGGATCAAAAAAAAAAGGTTGACTCTCTCTCTCTCTCTTGGGGGATGGCAGGGGGAGAGCACTGCGAGGGGGGGGAGGAGGGAATGGTGCCCCCGCCCTTGCTATCACCCGCGGCCCGTTGTCAAGGAAGGAGGGCGCGAGGAAGAGGAGGAAGAAGGAAGGGAAGCCCCCGGGGCTGCTGCTGGGCATGCGCGGCACCCAGAAACATGGCGGAGGAAGCAGAGATGCTTGCGCCCTCCTTCCGTGACAAGGGGTGCTGTCTGGGGTGGGGCTTCCCTCAGCCTCCTCGCAGTGGAAAGAAGGAATGTGTGTGTGTGTGGGGGGGAGGGTGCGGTAGAGGTTGGTTTGGGGACGTAATTCCAAAGTTTGGCCTAGGGCGCCAAAAGGGGTTAATCCGGGCCTGTTAATGACAACAGCATGAAAATGCTATTTAAGATACCTTCTTACTTTCCAAAAGTGTGGCAGATTGCAGGAATGCAGAGTTTGGTCACCCACCTCTTTCTCCAAGGGATGGAGGAAGGTGGTGCATCAACAGAATGGTAGATTTATGGGGAACGCAATCTGGCCCATGTGTGGTTCTCTTCTCCAGGAGCAGGAAGAAGGTATGATTATGTATGGAGACTGAATGTATGTGTGCGTGAATGTTGAGTAACATGTAATATCCCCTTTGTTTGTGTAACCAATGTGGCCATATAGTCGGTGAGTCTACTTCTTTCTCTGTAACGTACCTGCAGGCCTGTAGCCAGAGGGGTTTGGGGTTAAGCGTTCAAACCCCACTCCCACCAAAATGTTTCAGGTTAAAAAAACTGGTTTACTCATGAATTGGTTAACTAGTTAAAATTCATGAGTGAACCAGATTTTTTTAAAACCTGAAACATTTGGGGGGGGGGGTTGAACCTTTAAGGCCCCCATCCCAGCTACAGGCCCGATAAACTCTGTCTCACTGAAAGCCAAATACAATTATATATAATTGTCTCAGCTAATTGAAATATCCTGGTGCTTCCATCCAGCAAACCCAGGTACTGCTTCAATGCTGTTGATGACATACCCTGGGCTCTTTAATAGAAAGAGAGACTAGTTGAAACCAAGCGCATACCTGAGGGGAGCAGTTCTGCCTTCACCACCGCAATTTCCACTTTCTTCCTGCTCAAGCTGAGGAGTTTGTCTCCTCCATAGAGAAGGGCTGGGACAATGAAGTAAATATGGAAGCGGGGCTGCTGAATCAGAGCATAGCTGCCATGGATGATGACCTAGGGGACATGTAATCAAATGTTACCAAAGGCACATCAAGATCATGAAAATATGGGAACATACAGTTGGAAGAGAGCATAAGGGCCTTGTAGACCACTTATGACAGTGTTTCCCAACCTTTTTTGAGCCGCGGCACACTTTTTACATATGCAAAATCCTGGGGCACACCATCAACCAAAATGACACAAAATGACACTCTAACACAGTAATACATATAGTTAATATGTATTTAAATGTATTTATACACTCAGTGTGAAACCTGGGCCTGTTTCAATGAACTCAACATAGATATCCTGGCAGGAATGGCAGAAAGACACAAACTTCCCACACAGAACTCCCATAACCAAGAGAAAATGCTATAAGAGTTTGGTGGGCATTGACCTTGAGTTTTGGACTTATATCCAGAGAGCACTGTGGACTCAAACAATGTTGGATCAGGACCAAACTTGGCATGAATACTCAATATACCCAAATATGAACGCAGATGGAGTTCAGGGGAAATAGACCTTGACATTTGGGAGTTGTGGTTGCTGGGATTTATAGTTCCCCTACAATCAAAGAGCATTCTGAACCCCACCAATGATAGAACTGGGCCAAACTTCCCACACAGAACCCCCAGGAGGCAAGAGGAGGTCTCTACTTGGGGAAAGGGAGGCGGGCCTTCCCAATGCATGGAGAGGGAGAGACCAAGTAGACAACGGGTGGGGAGGGGGGTGTTTGTAATTGTGTGCCTTTATCAAGGTAGGTTTCTTAGGGTTTTTATACTTCAACACACTAGACTCTCCCCCCCCCCCCTTCCTGGAGGTTCCAATTTCCCACGGCACACCGGATGATCGCTCACGGCACACTAGTGTGCCCCGGCACACTGGTTGGGAAACACTGATTTATGACAATGCAACTTGAACCCTGCCACATGCACAAACTTAAATAAGTATGACCATATGGTTCTCTAACATTCCATCAAACACCCACTTCTGCATTTCCTGATGTTAAAAACCCTCATCATAATAGGTTTACAATTGTATAATCCACTTCCCATGTTTACTCTTTGTTACCACTGCAAATTGAGAGTTATAGAGAACATAGTAATTTGTATCAAAATATTTGAATTGTAGGACATGGGAGTTTCTTATTACAGAATGTGCAGTGTAGAAAATCACCAAGATCTATCCCAACAACCCCTGTGATACCAGCTAAGAATGAGGGTTCAGGAATAGGTTACCAGGATATAGAGAAGGACGTAAAGATGATGGGTGATCCAGAAGCCCTGGAAGCTTATTCGCCTGAAGTGGTGAGTTGCAAAGACATACATGATGGCGAGGATGACCAGCAGCAGCACCCCAGTCATGCCTATGGCGAAATAGAGGATATAGTGAAGTAGAGGACTAAGCTACTGGAAGGCCACCACATCCGTGACACCATTATCTCAATCGAATCTTACCTGGGACTGTTTCAAAAAACCACCAATAATATTTGGGAGGAAATTGTGACCTGAAAAGAAAAAAAAGTGGCATGATTGGAAGATGGGACAAACTTAAATGCATCTGATCCCATGGAAGTTTGGAAAAGCAGCAGGGTTAGACTGAGTTATGACATGGATGGAAGATCACACCAACCTAAACACACCCGACCATATGGGAGTTTGAAAAAGCAGCAAGCTTAGACTGAGTTATGACTTGAATGGAGGACCATCAGATAAAAACAGAGATCTCCAGATAGAATTCTTCCTGACCCCCCCCCCCCCAATTGCTGGATGGACAAATGATCTTTCCATTGCGTGTGCAAGCGTGACACACCTCGCACCAAGAACAACATGCAGACACAGTGGTTGGATAAAAATGGCCACAACTCATTTATTGAAAACAGGAACGAAGGGTTGGCGGCCATGCTTGGGTCCTGGATCAGGGTAGACAGCCCCCACGAATGTCCAAAGGTGATAGCAAGCCTGTGGTGCAAGCGGCCAATGCCTGTCCACGGAAACTCGGCACCCCAGGGGGCCTGGGTGTTATCCCCCTAACAACCAAGGGGTGATAAGCCAACCTGATCCAGGGGCCAAGCCACACGCAACACGCCGAACACGGAGTTGCGACAAATAACATAACAAAATATAATGTACTGAACAGGGTACAATAAGGAACAGATAAACAAACAGAGCACAACCAACAATGCAATGAGTAGGGAGGGTGGGAGGCAAAACCAGCCTGCCTCCGAATGAGGCCAGGCAGCCCCAGGCAGCGAAAGAGATCTGATCGGGCGGAAGTCCGAGCTGGCCAGAAACAGGGAGGGGCGGGGCGGAGCCAGCCCCCTCATTGGCCGGCCGGCCTAGCTGGCGGGAAGCCTTCCCGCCATCCGGGGGGCTTCTGGAAGAAAGAAGCTCCCCCGAGGCAACAAGATGGCGGGAGGGCAACGCTGCTCCGCAACCAGCGTGGCCGGTAACTAACCAGCCACACCCATTATAACAACTGGGGAATTCCTTGAGTGGGAACTACACTAAAATCACTCAAGGTAAGATGGTGATTACTAAGCCTAAAGGTATCCTTTTCAAAGTTTTGATTCTCCTGTAACAAATGTGTTGCTATACACAAGTGTACATTGTCATTCTTAGTGGGGATTCCTATCACTCCTTAGCTCAAATTACTTGCCATAAACCTGTTTAAACTCTTCTGGAGATCTAATACAAAACATATTTATTTAAGGAGAAGTAACTCAATTATCAAGGCCATACAGACCGGAAAGCTCACAGCAACCCAAACATTAAACTGTCCTTGTTCAACATGTATTGTTTCCAGCACAAACCATTCGTAGAAAATAAATACACATTGACTTTTGGATTTGCCAGTGGGATTAAGAGAAATGTCTACTGGTCACTCATGGGTGGGAATTCCCCATTCTTTTCTTTGAAGCTGAACTAGGAAGTAAAGCCATTCTG
Source organism: Anolis apletophallus (assembly GCA_030556195.1). Taxonomy (NCBI): domain Eukaryota; kingdom Metazoa; phylum Chordata; class Lepidosauria; order Squamata; family Anolidae; genus Anolis; species Anolis apletophallus. Next base: position 30,514,890 of record JARBWK010000015.1, read on the forward strand.
TTCAAGGAAAGAGACAGAATGTGTCAAAACCCATCAAAGAAAGTTTCTCCTGTCACCATGATGCCCTAGCTCTGAAATTGGACATTTGCTCAGATGGCACACTTCATATCTTTCTCCAGCCATTTGGGTTATCCAACTGAGGTCAACTCAACCCTCTCCATTGCATCTTAAGCTCTTATCTTACTATTTGCTTGTGTATGGGTGATACACCTCCCCTCATATTACCAAGAAGAGACCGGCACAAGTAGTTGGAGTAAAATTTTGGCCACAACTCATTTATTGATAACAGGAACAAGGGTTGGCAGCCATGCATGGGTCCTGGATCAGGGGTCGGACAGCCCGTTGCTGTCCGAAGATGTTTACATCCCTGGGTGCCACCGGCACACTACTGGTTCCTGTAAGCTCGGCATTCCAGGGGCCAAGGCGTTATCCCCCCTTCCAACAAGGGGCGATACACCACCCCGATCCAGGGGGCATGCCACATGCCCAACACAGAGTTGCGACAAGATAAACACCCAATAACAGCAAGATAAGTTAACAAAATACAGAGCAAGATAAACACAAAACAACAGCAAGATAAGCTAACAAATGCAGAGCAATAATACAGGCAGGGAGGGTGGGTGGGTGGAAAAGCTGATGCAGGCCCAGTGCCTGCTGGTAGGCCTTGGGCAGTCTTAAGTAGGCTACCCGGGTGGAAGAGAGGGCTGGTCCCAACTACGAGCCAGCCCTACCATTGGCCAGCTGGCTCTGGTAGCGGGAAAATCTGCTGCCGCTCAGGGGGCTTCTGGGAAGAAGAAGCCCCCTCCCGAGCCCTAATGGCGGTGAGGACACCCAACGACGCAACCTGCTCGGCCCAGTAAGTCGGGCCAAGCCATTTACTCACCCATCGTTCACAAAGACATTGTTGAAGAGGCAGGACAAGATACTGAGAGGAGTGACGGAGAAGATGTAGACGTTCACAACGTGGCCCAAAGTGTGCAGAACTGTGGAATGCAAAGAGAGGAGGCATTGGCACCAAAATAAAGGTTTCGGTGTGATTTCAAACTCCTTGGAACATCAATGATTTCCACTTGAGCAACTAAGGGAAATTAGAGAGCTGTAAAGGAGCTAGGGTGTGTAATAAGTCACCCTTAAAACACAGTGAGTGATCTTGAACCAGTGATTTTCTCTTTCACAGGCTAAGGCCTGAGGCCAAGCATTAGTAGACCCATTAAATGAATAGAAATTGTATAAATAAACAGGAATTGATTAATTAATTGAGAGGTCATGTGATGTAGTGACTTGAACGTTGGAATAAGGGCTCTGATAAAGAAGGAATCAAATCCCCGCTTGGCCATGGAAATCCACGTCAATTGTGTGATCCCTGACTTTCACCAAGATAAAATATAATCATGAATTATTCACCAAAACACATACATCACAAATAATCTCTAACATAGAGAGTGAATTGTAGTTACATACATATAATCTGGTATACCTAATGCGGATATACAAGTATACCGCTGACAGTACGGTACCTTCTATACAGCGCAACGGAGTCCAGGTGGAAGCCGAGGAAAGGAGTTCGAGGATGGGGGAGTAGATCCAGGAGTACAGGTAAGTCTTTGAGGTAAACAAATCAAGAATCCCCAGTTCCAAGAGTTGACCACTGCTGCGTCCGTGCCAATGCGCCCAAGGATGTACAGTATTTGTAATCCATGTGGAAGGTGAGTACCGTGGTGAGCAGGAGGATATAGTGCTCAGGATAAAAACACAGGACGCTGGGCACGCGTCCTCCTGCTCACCATGGTACTCACCTTCCGCACAGATTACAAATGCTGTACGTCCTTGGGCACATTGGTGTGGATGCAGCAGTGGTCAACTCTTGGAACTGGGGATTCTTGATTTGTTTACCTCAAAGACTTACCTGAACTCCTGGATCTACTCCCCCGTCCTCGAACTCCTTTCCTCTGCTTCCACCTGGACTCCGTTGCGTTGTATAAAAGGTACCGTACCGTCAGCGGTATACTGGTATATCCGCATTAGGTATACCGGTTTATATGTATGTCACTACAATTCACTCTCTATGTTAGAGATTCCTTGTGATGTATGTGTTTTGGTGAATAATTCACGATTATATATGATCTTTTGTACAAGACGCCTGGTTCCCAGTGTTTGTGTGTAGCTATTTTTACAGCTCAGCTTGAGTGTAATTGCTTTCACCAAGAGCAGACATTGCTTTCCCTGAATGCATGCAAGTAGTCAGGCTTCAGAAACCACCAGGTAGCTCTAGGCTACTCAGATCTTTGATGTCATCCCCAAAAGTTATGTTCCTTATGCTGACGTCAACTTCAACGCATGCTTTTGTAACAGCATGCCTCTCTACCTGAGAAGATGAGAGCTCCTGTTGCAATCCAACGGTGGAAATCCACAGCAGAATCAAAGGGGATGTAGCGGTTGAAAAAGGTTTCCCGTAGAAAAGTGATGAGGTTGCGACACATGGTGAGCAGGATAAAGGAGTACATGAAGGAGATGCTGGCGCCCGCCCCACGAGAGATGAGGATGCCAACGAAGGTTGTGTCCGCAATCCCCGTTGGTGGAGATGCGAAGCCATAATCTAGGAAAAGAGCAGGATTAGTTGGAATGGCAAAGCTTGGCATTGGCTACGATCCCATGGTCTCTGCATGCTTAGATAGTAAACAAACGTACGTGCCTTCCAAACCTTTGGTTAGTCCCATAAAAATAACCACAGGGCAATGTAAAGCAATTTTAAGGGGCCCAAAGAGGTTTATACAGTAGCAATACATGGAAAGAGTTGTCAGAAACTTTGACCCAAAAAGGGTGGGGTTCAAGTTATGGCGGGGTTATTCAACTTTCTTTTATAGCAACAACATGGGGACTAAAAGCTACAGCTGAATGCCTAGAGGTTTGAGTCACCAAAGCGGCTACTAAAATAAGTAATAAAAAAAAGGCAGGGACAAGAAGTTTGGTCACAAACTTCCTCAGTTAGCAGTTAATAAGCTCTACTTGCAGCCAGTGGTGGGATGTGAGTCTGGTTTTCAGTCAGGTGTTAGTTTGTGCTGCAAGCAGATACATACGTGGCCCTTGTAGTGGCACTTGCCACTTTCTGCCTCCTCGGGAGGCAGGTGTCCCTCCTTCCTCACAGTTGGAGGATGCGGAGTGCTGGCTCTCAGGGCCCACTTTGCGGGCCGGTGGCGTTAAGTAGGCTGGTAACTCACAGTATGCCCTCTCCACAAAGACGCCCATGGTGATGGCGGAGAATATCACCACGCAGATGATGTGGCGCCGGTAATTCTCAATGAAGCGCTTGAACTGCTGGATCTTCAGGTGGACCTTGCTTCTCTGGAACCGCTCCCTCCGGGCCTCTGTGTACACAAAGGGCTTCGCGGAAGAGGGTCTGTGACAGGAATGGGGAAATAATATGAATTCATACGAGGGCTTTATTTTGTGCTACAATCAGCCCAACTTCCACTGGTCAACGAACTGTCTTCATTTAATCCTGGTCATTGAATTAATTGGAATTGGCCACAGAATTGTGTTGGAGGACTTACAAATGCCTCTAAATAGGTGGTTCTCAACCTTCCTAATGGTCAAGAAGTGTCAAGCCAAGTGTCCATCTCAGCATTTCCATTGTGTTAAGGCAGTGTTTCTCAACCTTCCTAATGCCGCGACTCCTTAATCCAGTTCCTCATGTTATGATGACCTCCAACCATAACATTATTTTCATTGCTACTTCATAACTAATTTTTCTACTATTATGAATCTTAATGTAAATATCCTATATGCAGGACATATTTTCATTCACTGGACCAAATTCAGTACAAATACCCAAATATGCCCAAATTTGAATACTCGTGGGGTTGGGGATTGATTTTGTCATTTGGGAGTTGTAGTTGCTGGGATGTATAGTTCACCTACAATCAAAGAGTATTCTGAACTCCACCAGTGATGGAATTGAACCAAACTTGGTACACAAAAGTCCCATGATGAACAGAAAATACTGGAAGGGTTTGATGGGCATTGACCTTGAGTTTTGGAGTTGTAGTTCACCTACATCCAGAGAGCACTGTGGACTCAAACAATGATGGATCTGGGCCAAACTTGGAAAGAAAATGCAATATGCCCAAATGTGAATGGTGGAGTTTGGGGAAACTAGACCTTGATATTTGGGAGTTGTGGTTGCTGGGATGTATAGTTCACCTGCAATCAAAGAGCATTCTGAACTCCACCAGCGATGGAATTTAACCAAACTTGGCACACAAAAGTCCTATGACCAACAGAAAATACTGGAAGGGTTTAGTGTACAGTGACCTTGAGTTTTGGAAATGGTAGTTCACCTACATCCAGAGAGCACTGTGGACTCAAACAATGATGGATCTGGGCCAAACTTGGAAACTAAATGCAATATGCCCAAATGTGAACACTGGTGGAGTTTGGGGAAAATAGACCTTGATATTTGGGAGTTGTGGTTGCTGGGATTTATAGATCACCTACAATCGAAGAGCATTCTGAACCCCAGCAACGACAGAATTGGGCCAAACTTCTCACACAGAACCCCCATGACAAACAGAAAATACTGTGTTTCTGATGGTGTTTGGTGACCCCTCTGACACCCTCTCGCGACGCCCCAGGGGTCCTGACTCCCAGGTTGAGAAACACTGCTCTAGATCGTCTAGTGCAACTCTATAGTCATCTTATGCTGGATGTTGTCCAAAGACCAAGCTGGAAGACCTAGTGATTTCTAAAGAGAACATAAATAGATCCCTAAATTGAAATATCAGCTCTACTTCATCCCACAGAGTCCTGAAACTGAGTAGAAAGGTAGACAACAAACAATAAGATTGGCCTATGTTCTAGCACTGCTTTCAAGTCCAACCGACTCACAGCACAAGCCAAAATAGATCATGTTTATCCCAAGCATTGTTGTTTATATTCAGGATTACACAGATAACGAAGTGCTCATGAGCCATATCTAATGCATCCATGATAAAATGGCTTGCCATGCCATTTTATGTGGTCCACTGCTGGACTACAACTTCTGTATTCTGCATCATTAGACATCATGACTAGTGCTGATGGGAGTTGTGATGCAGTCACATCTGGAAGGCTGCAGTTTGTCCTATTTAGTCAGGAAAGTGGGGTTTGAATTTAGATACAAGGTGGATATGGTCTCCGACATTAAAATGTCCTTCAACCTTTTCCCAATGTAAAAACCCACAAGTGCTTTTGGGTTGCAATTCCCATTATCCCCAGTCTGCATGGAGGATTATTTATTTATTTATTTATTTATTCTCACCCTGAATGGGACTCGGGTGGATCGCAGAACACATGTATGGCAAACATTAAATGCCGATGATACAATGACACGACAGGCAACATATAGAGGTATATGGAGGCTTTCCCATCTTTTGGCATCATAGGAGGCTGTGCTCAGTTCCACCCACCGGGGGTGGTAGTGGTGGTAGTGTGTGCTGTCCATCTTCCTGCCGAAGAGCTTTCTTTGTTTGTAAACATCCTTATTTTTCTGATCGAAACACCGTGCCTACATACCTCCCTGCTTTAATGCAGTTCCTATTCATTTGTTTTCAAACTGCTAGGTAGGCAGAAGCTGGGCTAAAGGTCAGGAGCTCACCCTGACCTGGGCTTCAAACTGTCTACCTTCTGGTTGGCAAGAATTGTTACAGCTTGGTGATTAACCTGCTGTGCTACAGCCCAGCAAAAGTAATGGGGATCCAAACTGGGTAAAAACTAAAGAGCGCTGACCACTATGTAAAACTATTATAGTTGGCCCTCTGTTTCCACAAATTCTCCATCCATAGAGCCAATGGCCCTTTGAAGGCAACCATGAGGCTGATGTGGCCCTCAATGAAAATTATTTATTTATTTATTTATTATTTGGACTTGTATGCCGCCACTCCCCGAGGGCTCGGAGCGGCTTACAGTCAAGTAAAAACACACAGAGGTAAAAGCATACATATTAAACTAGCTTAAAAAAGATTTCTGGCCTAGCAATCAAAAGGCTAGCCGGAAAAGGTGAGTCTTGCAGGCCTTGCGGAAGGAGAGTAGGTCCTGCATGGCCCGTACATCGCTTGGAAGATGTAGTGACGGCGCCACTACAGAAAAGGCTCTGTGCCAGGTTGATGTGAGGCGGATTGCTTTGAAGGTCGGTACTTCAAGGAGGTTCATTTGTTCGGAACGAAGTGACCTCTGGGGTTGGTAGGGGAGGAGACGGTCCCTCAGATACAGCGGCCCCAGACCATGCAAGGCCTTGAAAGTTAACACCATCATCTTGAAGGTGATCCAGTGCTCGACTGGGAGCCAATGAAGCTGCTGGAGGATAGGTGTTATGTGACATCTCACTGGAGACTCAGTGAGAAGTCGTGCAGCGGCATTCTGGACGAGCTGAAGTTTCCGGATCACTGACAAGGGCCGGCCAATGTAAAGGGCATTACAGTAGTCCAGTCTCGAGATGACCGTGGCTTGGAGCACCGTGGCCAGGTTGTCTCTGGATAGGTCAGACGCATAGCTTGCCGCAGGTGGAAAAAGGCGGTTTTGCTGACGCTGGAGACCTGGGCCTCCATTGACAGCAATGGGTCAAAAATGACCCCAAGGCTTTTTACTGAGGATGTCGGGCATTATGCCTCACCATCCAAGCTAGGCAGTCGGACCTCCCCACCCACCGGGCGGCCCAGCCATAGTATCTCTGTCTTTGCTGGTTTCACCCTCAATCTACTGGCATGCAGCCAACCAGTAAAGGCTTCAAGGCACTGTTGGAATCAAGAGGGTACGAAGTCCGACCGGCCTTCCATTTTCAGAACGAGCTGGGTGTCGTCAGCGTACGGATAACATTCCAGCCCAAAGCTTCGAACCAGACCAGCAAGTGGTCGCATACAGATGTTAAATCCGGCGAAGACGGAGATCTTGTGGCCGGGTCGCCCGGGCGGTGGGGATGTCCAGCTTCCGACCCTGGACGGTGCGGCGTTATGCCCATCGTCTTCCGTGAAGAGCCTGGGGGTTCACTTGGACTCCCAGCTGACCATGGAGACCCAGGTCTCTGCGGCCAGCAAGATTGCCTTCTTCCATCTCTGTCAGGCAAGGAGGCTGGCCCCCTACTTGTCCCGGTCTGATCTGGCCACGGTGATCCAAGCCACGGTCATCTCGAGGCTAGATTACTGTAACGCTCTTTACGTTGGCCTTCCTCTGTCGGTAACCCGGAAGCTCAGGCTGGTGCAGAACACTGCCGCCCGGCTCCTGTCTGGCTCTCCAGCAGGATGCCATATAACACCCATTTTGCAGGATCTGCACTGGCTGCCTATTGAGCACCGGATTACCTTCAAAGTGTTGGTTCTTACCTTTAAGGCCCTACACGGCCTGGGGCCAGCGTATCTGAGGGACCGTCTCACCCCATATTACCCTTCCAGATCACTTCGTTCGGAGGACTCTAATCTTCTAGCTGTTCCCTCCGCTAAGGTGGCCAAAAGAACTGCCACTCGCCGAAGGGCCTTCTCGGTCATAGAAGAACTGCCACTCGCCGACATTGTGGAATGCCCTTCCGCCAGCCACACGGGCTATTCATGACTTGCTCCCGTTTAGGCGGGCATGTAAGACTCACCTTTTCCGGCTGGCTTTCCAGGTATAGGCCCAGTGGGTTCTCCAAGCCATGCCAATGTTGCCAGACCGTCTTAAGTATTTTAACTGTGTTTTTAATGATGTTTTATTGTGTATTTTTATCTTGCATTTGTTTTGCATTTTAGAGTGTATATGCTTATTGTCTTGCTTTCTGGCTGTGAGCCGCCCCGAGCCTTTTTGGGAGTGGCGGCATAAAAGCCGAGAAATAAATAAATAAATAAATAAAATAATAAAGGGGAAAGAATGGCACCTTGAGGGACCCCACAGGTAAATGGAGCCCTCTCGGAAACCAAACTGCCCCTTAGCTGCATATGGTTCATATTAATTGCCTAGGAATCAGTGCTGGGATCCTCCATGCTGGAGGTTGAGACATTGGAGTAGATGACTCTCAAAGGCCACATCCCTAAGGCAGTACAGCCATATTTGCCTATCATCTTGCAAAGCCCGCCTTTATTCTGTGGAACAGGAGCTGAGTGCAAGGCAAACAATCCATAGCCCGAAGTACAATTTCATAGTGTATACAATGCAAATTATATGTTTGCCTCGAGCAACGCCCTGATAAACAACTGTCATCGGCACAATGAATCACTAGCAGTGTGGAGAAGCCAGGAGGCACTTATGGCCATAGGGTGACTCTCAAGGCACGCAATGATTGGAGATGCCAAAGATAAATCAGAAAAGACAAATAAACCATAAGGTTGTCTAAAAATATACAGTATATCTATATATAGCAGTGGTTCTCAACCTTCCTAATTCCGCATCCCCTTAATACAGTCCCTCATGTTGTGGTGACACCCAACCATGACATTATTTTCATTGCTACTTCATAACTGTACTTTTGCTACTGCTATTAATCATAATGTAAATATCTGATATGCAGGATGTATTTTCATTCACTCGACCAAATTTGGCACAAATACCCGATACGATATTTTGCCATTTGGGAGTTGTAGTTGCTGGGATGTATAGTTTATCTACAACTAGCTTGGGGACCCGGCCCTGCCTGGGTTATTTGAGAAAGGTATTGTGTGCCAAGGTTGGTCCTTATCAGATGTTTACGTGGCTTGCAGTGGTCTCAGGAAATTAGTGAAGGTACTGCAAATCCCATCGGCCATGGTCCATCCCCCTCCCAACAGCACCAGGATGTAGAGTGGGTTATGTGGGCTCTGTGTGCCACGTTTGGTCTTGATCATTCATTTGGATGAGGGTCGCAGAGGTCTCGGAAGGTGAGTGAAGGTACTTCAAGTCCCATCGTCCATGGTCCATCCTCCTTCAAATGGCACCAGGATGTAGAGTGGGTCATGAGGGCTCTGTGTGGCAAGTTTGGTCTGTATTGGTCATTGGATGAGGGTCACAGTGCTATCAGGAAGTGAGTGAAGGTACTTCAAGTCCCATCATCCGTGGTCCGTTTGGGGTCGCAAAGTGTTTTGGCCTTAAACTCCCACCATGCCTGACTGCCTCAGGCCTTTTCCTTACCCCCTCTGCCACTTTAGAGTGTCGGAATGTTCGTGTTGGCGACTGCCTCAGGCCTTTGCCTTATCCCTCTCTGGCAGTTTAGAGTGTCGGAATGTTCAAGTTGGCTGGCCAATTAGAGGCATTATGCAAATACTACCTCACTGGCAACCAATCATGTTGTCAGAATGTAAAGGCCGGGAGCCAATCAGAACGCTGCCACATACATACAAACATACAAACATACATACAAACATTCCACTTTATTATATATAGATATAGAGATTAAAGAGCATTCTGAGCTCCACTAATGATGGAACTGAACCAAACTTGGCACACAGAACTCCCATGCCCAACAGAAAATACTGGAAGGGTTTGGGAGTTGTAATTCACCTATATCCAGTGGTCCCGATGTACAGGTTGAGAAACACTGATATATAGCCTTCTAATCGTCAATCTGTTTTGTTTTTGAGGAGTAGAAATGTCACCTCTGGGAACAATTTTTGGCAGAAAGTTGGTGCAAAATCACAACAGGAAGTCATTTTCAGACATGCATTTGAGGTTCCAGTAAATACCGTATTGATCAGCATTATTTCCTGGTTTGGGAAGATTCAAATATTTGCTAAACGGTGTCTCGGGAGACCCAGTAGGTTGAGAAATAACAAAGGAATGCTTCAAATAATCAAACACTGACATGTTTCAAGAAACACCTACTTTTTGGCCGGTCTCTTCCGCAGTTCTTGGCCCTGCTTTTCTCCAGACAGAGCCTCGCCCTCCGGGATCGGGGGTGTGTCGTGGTTTAGGATTTCACTAGTAAAAAGGGCAGACAAACACGTTCCAGAGATGCGCTTATCTAGGACAGGCCAAGAGTTCAAGCCTTTGATTTCACCATTGTTTCCAAACAACTAGACTGGGCCCAACCCCCAGGTTGAGAAACAATGCTTTAAGTCAGGCCTGGGCAAACTTTGGCCCTCCAGGTGTTTTGGACTTCAACTCCCACAATTCCTAACAGCTTCAGGCCCTTTCCTTTTGCCCCTCAGCCGCTTAAGCGGCTGAGGGCAAAAGGAAAGGGCCTGAAGCTGTTAGGAATTGTGGAGTTGAAGTCCAAAACACCTGGAGGGCCAAAGTTTGCCCAGGCCTGCTCTAAGCAAACCGTATATCCTCTCCTGTAATATCTTCCAAACACTTCATCACATCTCTGAGATCCAGACCGGTCGCTCACCCATTTTCTCTATTTCTGTGTATGAACGAGATGCGATTGATTGCATGTTGTTTCAGTCGGTCTGGAACGCCTTTGGATGACAGAAAAGGAAATCTGTTATCAGCAAAAGGAAAGGGGGGAAAGGATTGGCTCTTTGGCAGTGCTTGGCAAAATTATTGCTTGAATGACAACTCCCATAATGCTGGTCGGGGATTCTGGGAGATGTGGTCCAAGTAATATTGCTAAGGTCCGCTTCCTGAGCTGGTTTCTCAAATGAAAGATCTACCAATCCGGCATCCTGTTATCTACAAAGAATATGAAAAGGGAAGGAAGGAAGGAAGGAAGGAAGGATGCAAGCAAGGAAGCAAGAAAGCCAAGGAGGAAGGGAGGGGGGAAGCTAGGAGGGAAAGTAGGAAGGGAGGAAAGTAGGAAGGAAAGAAGGAAGATAGGGAGGAAAGTAGGAAGGAAAGAAGGAAGGGAGGAAAGTAGGAAGGAAAGAAGGAAGGAAAGAAAGTAGGAAGGAAAGAAGGAAGGAAAGAAAGTAGGAAGAAAAGAAGGAAGGGAGGAAAGTAGGAAGAAAAGAAGGAAGGGAGGAAAGTAGGAAGGAAAGAAGGGAGGGAGGAGGAAAGTAGGAAGGAAAGAAGAAAGGAAGGGAGGAAAGTAGGGAGGGAAGAAGGAAGGAAGAGAGGAAAGTAGGAAGGAAAGAAGAGAGAAAGGGAGGAAAGTAGGAAGGAAAGAAGGAAGGAAAGGGAAAGTAGGAAGGGAAGATAGGAAAAGAAAAGAAGGAAGAAAGAAAGGAAAGTAGGAAAGAAGGAAGAAAGTAGGAAGGAAAGAAGGAAGATAGGGAAGGAAAGAAGGAAGGGAGGAAAGTAGGAAGGAAAGAAGGAAGGAAGTGAGGAAAGTAGGAAGGAAAGAAGGAAGGGAGGGAGGAAAGTAGGAAGGAAAGAAGGAAGAGAAAGAGAAAGGGAAAAGGAAGGGAAAAAGTAGGAAAGTAGGAAGAGGAAAGGAAAGAAGAGGAGGAAGGAAAGAGGAAAAGGGAAAAGGGAAAGAGTAGGAAGGAAAGAAGGAAGGAAGTGAGGAAAGTAGGAAGGAAGAGAGGAAAGTAGGAAGGAAAGAAAGAGGAAAAGGAAAGAAGGAAAGAAGGGAAGGAAGGGAAGGAAAGAAAGAAGATAGGAGGAAAAGGGAGGGAAGTAGGAAGGAAAGAAGGAAAGGAAGAAAGGAAGGGGAAGGAAAGTAGGGAAGGAAGGAAGGAAGGGAGAGAGGAAAGTAGGAAGGAAAGAAGGAAGATAAAGGGAAGGAAAGAAGAAGAAGGAAAGGAAAGGAAAGAAGAAAAAGTAGGAAGGAAAGAAGGAAAGAAGGAAGATAGGGAGGAAAGTAGGAAGGAAAGAAGGAAGATAGGGAGGAAAGTAGGAAGGAAAGAAGGAAGATAGGGAGGAAAGTAGGAAGGAAAGAAGGGAGGGAGGAGGAAAGTAGGAAGGAAAGAAGGAAAGAAGGAAAGAAGAGAGGAAGGGAGGAAAGTAGGAAGGAAAGAAAAGAGGAAGGGAGGAAGGGAGGAAAGTAGGACGAAAAAGAAGGAAGGAAGGGGGGAGAAAGGGAGGAATGTACGGATGAAAAGGGGAAGGAAGCGAGGAAGGAAGTGAGGAAAGAAGGAAGGAAGCAAGGAAGTGAGGAACAAAAGTAGGGAGGGAAGAAGGAAGCAAAGAAGAAAGCAAGGAAGGAAAGAAGGAAGAAAGCAAGGAAGGGAGGGAGGAAAGGAAGGGAAGAAGGACGGAAGGGAGAAAGGAAGAGAGGAAAGAAGGAAGGAAAGGAAGGAAGGAACGGAAGAAAGTAGGAAGGAAAGAAGGAAGAAACGGGGGGAAGGAAGTGAGGAAGGAAGGAAGGAAGAAAACAGCTAGGTGGATAGAAAGGCAAATATTCTCAGAACTGATTGGCCACAACCTAACTATTTTTATCATTCAATTGCTTGACATTTCTAAAGTACTTTTGCACTGTTTATGTATTTCCATTTATTATGAACTACTTAGGAATGCCATAACATTAAATGTTATACAAATACAAATAAGCAACAACAAGACCATAAATAAAGAAATACTATAATAATCAGATTTGTAGGAAGGGAGCACAACTTAAATAAGTTATATCCAAATGTTGATTTACCTAGAGATTCATAGAGAGGCATTTACTTAAGAGAAGTCTGAACGATTTCCAGCGTCTACCTCTCTGAAATGCCAGAAATGCCAGCAATTGAAGGGCAGCGTTCTTATGTGGAAGGGCACCCCATAGCTACACCTGCCTGATTCCTCTTTCCAAGCCTAAATCTGGCCCCTCCCTTTTGCTTCCGCTGACCTTTCAGGCAGAGCTGTGTGCAGCGAAGTTCATTGTCATGGTCCCGCAACATATAGTGAAAGTCTTCCCAGGTGAGTTCCTCCTTATCTTGAAATCCGGACTCCCGGAACAAGGACTCAATGGCTTCCTCCGTCTGATCGCTCGAGAGGCAGTTGTTAGAGATTTCAATGAAGGATCTAGAATGGGAGAAAATCCAGTGCAGGTCAGCCAAACAGTATGAATCAAAAGCACAAAGAAGGCGCACCTATACTATAGAATTAATGCAGTTTGGCACCACTCTAATTGTTGTGGCTCAATACTATGGAATCATCGGAACTGTCCCTTAAGAAGTATTGAGAGTTCTCGGCCAAAGAGTGCTACAACTTCCATGATTCCATAACATCAAGCCATAGCAGTTATAGTGATGCTAAACTGCGATAATCCTTCAGTGTAGATGCACCCTTACTGAGAGAAAGAAGTTGCGTGTGCAAGGGTGACATACCTCGCGCCAAGGACAATAACACAGACACAAGTGGTTGGATGAAAATGGCCACAACTCATTTATTGAAAACAGGAACAAAGGGTTGGCGGCCACGCATGGGTCCTGCATCAGGGTCGTACAGCCCCCACGAATGTCCAAAGGCGTATGCAAGCCTGGGGTGCGAGCGGCCCAATGCCTGTCCATGGAAACTCGGTACCCCAGGGGGCCTGGGCGTTATCCCCCTTACAACTAAGGGGCAATAAGCCAGCCTGATCCAGGGGCCATGCCACACGCCAAACATGGAGTTGTGACAAAGGACATAATAACGCATAACCATGAACAATGCAACAATGACATGAATAAAGAACAAAATGGACACCAACAAGCAATGCAATAAGTAGGGAGGGTGGGAGGAAAAACGGAGCAGCCCCGAGCGGCTCCCTCTTTGCGCCGGCTGGCCTGCACTTCCGCCTGGGCAGCCCCGAGCGGCCTTAAATAGGCTGCCCAGGTGGAAGTGCAGGCTAGCCGGCGCAAAGAGGGGGCGGGGCGGGGCCAGCCCCGTTATTGGCTGGCAGGCATTTGGTGGCGGGAAAACTTCCCGCCACCCCAGGGGCTTCTGGGAAGGAGAAGCCCCTGCATCTCTCCACAAAATGGTGGCGAGGGCAACCCCGCCCTGCAACCCGCTCGGCCGGTAAGTCAGCCAAGCACATTGGCAGCACAAACATGCATAGACTTAATAAGTCTACTCCCTCAGGTGCAAAGTGGGCTTCTGCTAGCCACCTTTTGTTGACATCCTCAAACCTGCTAGAAGACTGCGTTTTCACGTACAAGTTGGGCAAATTTAATGGACCGCAAGACTGAGTCAGGATCATTCCAATCATCCCCTTTATTGGTCTCCCCCAAATATCTTGAACTTCAGGTCCTATCATCCTCAGTCACTATAACAAGGAGCCCCCAGTGGTGCAATGGGTTAAACCCTTGTGCCAGCAGGCTGCTGATTAAAAGGTCAGCAGTTCGAATCAGGGAGCAGGGTGAGCTCCCATCTGTCAGCTCCAGCTTCCCATGCGAGGACAGGAGAGAAGTCTCCTACAGGATGGTAAAACACCCAGAGGATCCCTGAGCAACGTCCTTGCAGATGGTCAATTCTCTCAGACGAGACGCGACTTGCAGTTTCTCAAGTCGCTCCTGATATGAAAAAGTCACTATGACCATTGGCAGTCTTTTGAACCCAGACCTTCCTGGCTCAGATTAAAAGCAGTATCTGGGAGGCCAATTTGATTTGGCTAGTTACTGAACCTCAGGCACTCTGAGCATGTAAAGTATGCTCACTCTCTTTGAACTTGGGTTGTTTTTTTAAGGTGACTCGACGTTGAGATGTTTGGATTCTGTATTTGACCTCCCTACACTCCTGAGCTGGCTTTTCTTCACTTTTCCAAAGGGACACTTTTACTCATAACATAACTATTTCAAAGTTTGGCCACTTTCATGACGTTTTATCCCCATATCAGATGGAGTCTCTTGTTAAGGTCAGCAAGACATTTCAAGTGAACTATGACAATATTTTCCTTCTTTATCTTTGGTCCCACCCTTTACTGGAACGAGACTCTTGGGAAGGTCTCTGAAATTGAATTTGGCCCTTACTTTTTATAGAAGAAGATTTCAAAATGTGAAGGGTTTCGTGTCCGTCAATATTTGATGAATGTTGAATCGAATGCTTGCCATTATTATTATTTTTTGTAACCGCCCTGAGTACCTTCGGGGACAGAGGCTTCTCCTTCTTCTTCTCCTTCTTCTCCTTATTATTATCATTATCATTATCATTATTATTATTATTATTATAACTCTGCTGGCTGTTGTATTGGATCACAGGTCGGACACTTCCCAAGTGTCTGGGACTGTGTGATGTATCAGCAAATAATACGTGCAGATCCCAGTAGGGTGGCCTTTTGCAGCTGACAGATGGTAATTGTGTCAGCGGCGATTGTGTTTAAGTGCAGGCCAAGGTCCTTAGGCACTGCTCCCAGTGTGCCGATCACCACTGGGACCACCTTGACTGGCTTGTGCCGGAGTCTTTGCAGATTGATCTTTAAATATTTGTATTGTGTCAGCTTTTCCAGTTGTTTCTCTTCAATCCTGCTGTCAACTGGGATTGCAACATCAACAATCCATACTTGGTCGTTTAACACAATCGTGAGGTCAAAGAGTATTGTGCTCCAAAACACTGTCAGTCTGAATTCGGAAGTCCCAGAGTAGCTTGATGTGTTCATTCTCTGTTTTTCATTATTATTATTACTAGCTTGGGGACCCGGTGGTGCAGGGGTTATTTGAGAAAGGCATTGTGTGCCAAGGTCTTTGGTACTTCTAGTCCCATCATCCATGGTCCACCCTCCTCCCAACTGCAGTAAAAGATAGAGTGAGTCATGGGGGCTCTGTGTGCCAAGTATGGTCTTTATCGGTCTTTGTTGGAGGCTGCAGCAGTCTTGGGCAATGAGTAGAGGTAGTTGAAGTCCCATCATCCATGGTTTGCCCTCCTCTAAACTGTAGAAGGATGAAGACTGGGTCATGGGGGCACAGGGTGCCAAGTGTAGTCTTTTTAGGTCTTTGTTCAGGGCTGCAGTGGTCTGTGGGAAATGAAGGCTTTGAAAGTACTACAAATCCCATAATCCATGGAGGTTCCTCAAGTCCCATCCATGGTCCACTCTACTCCAAATGGCAGTAGAATGTAGAGTGGGTCATAGGGGCACTGTGTGCCAAGTTTGATCTTTATTGTTCTTGGTTGGGGGCACATTGGTCTGTGGGAAGTAAAGCATGTGAAAGTACTAAAAATCCCATAATCTGTGGTCCACCTCCCCTAAACCTCACCAGGATGTAAAGGGGGTAATGGGGGTTATGTGTGTGGTCTTGACCAGTCATTGGATGAGGGGCGCAGTGGTTTCAGTACGTGAGTGAAGGTACTGCAACTCCCATCTTCCATGGTCCCTCTCCAATCCTTAGAATGTTGGAGTTCTGAGGGTGGCCAATCAGAGTCCTTTATGCAAATAATCCCACAGTGGCAACCAATCAAAATGCTGCCACATATTCCTCCGCACCTCCGTCTGCAAACACTGACTTTTATTATATACATAATTATATTTCAAAAGTATTTTGGCCCTTTGCAGAAGACACAGGCTGCATCTACACTGTATAATTGATACAGTTTGACCTCCTATGCTATGGGATCATTGGAACTGTATCTCTGAAGTCTTTAGCCTCCTCTATTTAAGAGAGCTGGTGTCTCACCAAACTAGAGTTTAAGTGGTGTCAAGCTGCATTCATTCCACCGTGTAAATGCACTCTAAGATTGGCCTACAAGTCAGTAACAATAAATAGAAATACCTAGTTCCCCATGGTGTCCACAGGAGAGAATTTGGGGATTGGAAATCCACAGTTCTATTCAGTAGAATGAGTAGGAGGTTACTCATTCTCCCCCAAAAGAGGCTGGTTGCAAAGCCCAACATCTTGACCCTAAAGCAATAACAGGTACCTCAGCATCCTAAAAAATTCATCTTTGGAAAGGAAGCCATTCCCATCTATGTCATACATTTGGAACATCAACTTGGATTTGTCCTGCGGCGAACCTAGGAAAAAGAAAGAGGGTGAGAACACACAACGTAAGTAAACATAAGATTGGGTCAACACTGCTTTGACAGCCAAGGCTCAATGCTATGGAATCATGGAAGTTGTCACCTGCAAAGGTCATTCGCCTTCTCTACCAGTGCCTCACCAAACTACAATTTCCAGGACCCCATTGCATTGAGCCATGGCAGTTCAAGTGGCATCAAACTGCATTCACTCAGTGTAGATACTCTGTTAGTTTGAAGCTGAAAGGAGCTCTCCATGGTCCTTAGTTCCTTGTATGCAGTGTTCCCTCACTTATCGTGGGTGTAACTTTCCTTTAAAGATCAGACTACAACTTGGAGTATAGAAGACTCCAGCTACAACGGATAGTTATGGAAGGATGTGAAAAATGGAGAAATGATATTACTATATAGACTGAGCGATCTTGGGCTGTGGAGATAGCTTTCCTTTTCCGCTGAGCAGGAAATGATCAATGTTCATTTCCAGCTCAATTGGGGCAATTGTTCAATTGTCCATGGGTTAAAGTCTAGCCATCGTCTGCTAGTTTCATTCACTGGAAGCGTTCCTTAGCATTCATTCACAAGGAAGCAAAAACGATCCTTGGCTTAGAACCAGAGTTGAGTGTGTCTTAAAAGATAGGGACTTTACTATTGCCTACTCTGTTCCCATCTGTATTTAGGCATTGGATTGCTGTGTGATAGATTACAGATAATAATAATAAGTAAAGCTTTTCCCCTGACATTAAGTCTAGTCGCGTCCGACTCTGGGGGTTGGTGCTCATTTCCATTTCTAAGCCAAAGAGCCGGCATTGTCTGTAGACACCTCCAAGGTCATGTGGCCAGCATGACTGCATGGAGTGCCATTACCTTCCTGTCAGGTGTTACCTATTGATCTACTCACATTTGCATGTTTTCGAACTGCTAGGTTGGCAGAAGCTGGGGCTGACAGCAGAAGCTCACACTGCTCCCCGGGATCGAACCTGCGACCTTTTAGTCAACAAGCTCAGCAGCTCAGTGGCTTAACCCACTGCACCACCAGGGGCTCCAATAATAATAATAGTAATAATAATAAAAATAATAATATATTATTATTAACTTTTTATCATCTTTCCATGCAACCATCCAATGTCTAAATACCGATGGATGGCGCATCCAATAGAATAGCTTGAAAACAAACAAACAACAACAACAATGTAATTGTTTCTGTCTCATAACAACAACAACATAATTATTTCCTGCCTCTCCTAATTGTTTCAGGTGGGGTACGAAAACATAAGACCATTAAAACACATATATTAAAAAACACAAACCTAAGTTGAAAATATGCTGAAACCATTCATATCCATAACATGCACATGTAGATCCATAGATTAAAACTGACTGGGTATATAGATAAGGGGTTTATTATTGACTACTCTTCATACTGTACAACCCCTATTTACAGGACCAGTATCCATGGTTTCATTTACCCATATCCAATAAACTATGTCCTCTCTCCAGGTATTTTCTAGGTCATCGAGCACAACTCTATAGTATTCATGTGCCAAAAGTCCTTTGATTTTAATAGGGTTTGCTATTGTATCCACATGAAATTCAGGATCCTATCTCCCATGGATACAAGGGTCATACTGTATTCATGGGTATTTTTCTGGTAGCAAATGTTTGGAAAGTTGTTGTGGGAATATTCTAGTATGTTGAATTGTGTGGCAAATTCAGACTCAAAATCACAATCCGTTTCTTCCAAGTCACCTTTCATAAAGACCACTAAAATGTCCAGGAACTCCCGGAAGGAGAGATATCCATTGCCGTCTTTGTCCGCCAGAGAGAACATAGAGTCCACAAACACGGACTGGGACTTGAGGCCCAAAGCGTCTGCAAACTCCGCCCGGCTCAGCTCCGACTTCAGCGCTTCCTTGGCTTTCTGAGAAGCCTCCAGGCTCAGCTCCCCAGCATCTAATCTGTCAATGTCAAGAACCTGAAAAGGGAAGGTTGGCCGATGAGTTCCCAGAACTGCCTTCTTGACATCTCCTACAATAGAGCCACCGAAATCTAAATAAAACGGAGACGCCTTTCTCCCTGCCCTGCAAATATTGGTCTATATATAACCTTCCGAAAGGCTCAATCTGCGTCACAGTGGTTCAATATAACATCAATATGAACAAAAGGATAGGCAAGCAATTTCCCAAAAAGAAAAGCAAGTCACAGGAGGAGAATGAGGAAGGATGAGTTACTGTGTCCAGAGGCAAGGGTCTCAGGTTGGATCTGTACTGCCATATAATCCAGTTTCAGAATGCAGATGAACTGCTTTGAAGTGGATTATTGGAGTCTACACTACCATATAATTCGGTTCAATGCAGTTAATCATCATCACCATCACCATGCAGTTAATCATCCATCACCATGGCCATCGCACCATCACCACCACCATCACCATCATCTATCACCACCACCACCTTCATCACCACCGCCACTGCCATTACTATCACCATCACCACCACCTCCATCACCATCACCATGGCCATCGCAATCGCCATCACCACCACCTCCATCACCACCGCCACTGCCATTACTATCACCATCACCACCACCTCCATCACAGTCACCATGGCCATCACAATGACCATCACCATCACCACCACCTCCATCACCACCGCCACTGCCATTACTATCACCATCACCACCACCTCCATCACCATCACCATGGCCATCGCAATCGCCATCACCATCACCACCACCTCCATCACCACCGCCACTGCCATTACTATCACCATCACCACCACCTCCATCACCATGGCCATCGCAATCACCATCACCACCACCTCCATCACAGTCACCATGGCCATCACCATCGCCATCACCATCGCCACCACCTCTATCACCATCGCCACCGCCATTACTATCACCATCACCACCACCTCCATCACCATCACCATGGCCATCGCAATCGCCATCATCACCACCACCTCCATCACCACCGCCACTGCCACCATCGCCACCGCCATTACTATCACCATCACCACCACCTCCATCACCATCACCATGGCCATCACCATCACCACCACCTCCATCGCCATCACCATCACCACCACCTCCATCACCACCGCCACTGCCATTACTATCACCATCACCACCACCTCCATCACAGTCACCATGGCCATCACAATGACCATCACCATCACCACCACCTCCATCACCATCGCCATCACCATCGCCACCACTTCTATCACCATCGCCACCGCCATCACCACCACCTCCATCATCATCACTATAGCCATCACAATCACCATCACCACCACCACCACTTCCATCACCATGGCCATCGCAATCGCCATCACCATCGCCACCACTTCCATCACCATCGCCACAGCCACCACCATCACCACCACCACCTCCATCATCATCACCATGGCCATCGCAATCACCATCACCTCCTTCACCACCACCATCACCACCACCGCCATCACCATTGCCACCGCCATCACCAACACCACCACCTCCATCACTATGACCATCGCAATCACCATTGCCATTGATAATGATACACCCTTAGTGAAGGGAGAAGTAAACTGGCTTAGTTCGGAAGTTCAGCATCTAAAGCAGTGTTTCTCAACCTTCCTAATGCCGCGACCTGTAAATATCTAATCTGCTGGGTGTATTTTCATTCACTTGACCAAATTTGGCACAAATACCTGATTTGCCAAAAGTTGAATACTGGTGGGGTTGGAGCGTATTAATTTTATCATTTGGGAGTTGCAGTTGCCGGGACTTATAATTCACCTACAATCAAAGGGCATTCTGAACTCCACCAGTGATGGAATTGAAGCAATCTTGATATACGGAACTCCCATGACCAACAGAACATACTTGGAAGGGTTTGGTGCATTGACCTTGAGTTTTGGAGTTGTAGTCCACCTACATCCAGAGAGTGCTCAAACAATGATGGATCTGGACCAAACTTGGCACAAATACTCAAAATGCCTAAATGTGAACACTGGTCGAGTTTGGGGAAAACAGACCTTGACATTTGGGAGTTGTAGTTTCTGGGATTTATAGTTCACCTACCCTCAAATAGCAGTCTGAACCCCACCAACGACAGAGTTGGGGCAAACTTCCACACAGAATCCCCATGACCAACAAAATACTGTGTTTTCTGTTGGTCTTCGGCGACCCCTCTGACACCCTCTCGCGACCCCCCTAGGGGTCCCGACCCCCTGGTTGAGAAACGCTGATCTAAAGAGATCTAGAACAGACCTGGGCAAACTTGGGCCCTCCAGGTTTTTTGGACTCCAACTCCCACAATTCCTAAGAGCCTCAGGCCCCTTCAAAGAAAGGGCCCGAGGCTGTTAGGAATTGTGGGAGATGGAGTCCAAAACACCTGGAGGGCCCAAGTTTGCTCAGGTCTGTTCTAGAATGTAACTCATCCTTTTCCAAACTGGAAAACTAAAGGGTTGAGGGAAACAAACCATACTGGGAACCATTGCTTCACGATGCTTCAGTATCTTGAAATGTTAACTTCTGACAGCTTCACTTTCTCCTCTTACTTTTTCTAGACCAAATTTTCGAAAAACTGAAACCCAGCAAATGCTCGGCCTCTACATCAAAGAAGTCTCTTCACATACCTGGGCAAAGGACTGCCGGAAGAAAATCTCCAGGATGTCCTTCCTCTGCTTCTTGGTCACTGCTTTCCGGAGCAGCTGTTGCTGCTTCATCTCCGAAATGTGGAGAGAAAGTCCACTTCTTTCCAGATAGGTTTTCAGCTGCCCAAGAAAGTCCTTGCACTCTGCCTCGCTATTGAACATCAACACCTGCAAGGCAACATCCGGTGCATTGTTCGCAGTTGTACATCATGCTTCACATACAGAGTTTTAAATTAGGAGTGATATGCAAAAGTCATCTCCAGATAATGGTGGTATAAGAAGAGTCTCCCATTGAGACTGTTACATCAGGTATAAAAATGCTGTATTAGATAGGAATGTATTGAACCTCCGGTGTGTGTGAAAAATACATTTCTAATGCACATATGTTCATAGCACAGTCCACTGAATGGCGAAGAAAGTAGAGATGTGGTCCTAGAGCAGTGTTTCTCAACCTTCCTAATGCCGCAAACCCTTAATACAGTTCCTCATGTTTTGGTGACCCCCAACCATAAAATTATTTTAATTGCTACTTTATAATGGTAATATTGCTACTGTTTTGAATAGTAATGTAAATATCTGATACGCAGGACGTAGACCAAATTGGTCACAAATACCCAAAACGCCCAAATTTGTATACTTGGTGGGCTTGGGTAGGGGATTGATTTTGTAATTTGGGAATTGTAGTTGCTGGGATTAATAGTTCACCTACAATCAAAGAGCATTCTGAACTCCCCCAATGATGGAATTGAACTAAACTTGGCACACAGAACTCCCACGACCAACAGAAAATACTGGAAGGGTTTGGTGGGCATTGACCTTGAGTTTTGGAGTTGTATTTCACCTACATCCAGAAAGCACTGTGGACTCAAACAATGATGGATCTGCACCAAACACGTTTGGGGAAAATAGACCTTGACATTTGGGAGTTGTAGTTGCTGGGATTTATAGTTCATCTCCAATCAAAGGGTGTTCAGAACTTCACCACCGAGAGAATTGGGCCAAATTTCCCAGACAGAACCCCCATGAGCAACAGAAAATACTGTTTTGGTCTCTCTAACATCCCCTCATGACCCACCCAAAGGTCCTGACCCCCAGGTTGAAAAATGTTGTCCTAGAGAGTCAGCTGAGTTATTTCCACCCTGTAGGGAGAAAAGGGAGTGGCTTGTATGTGCACTTCCTCTTTGCCATATGCTTGCTCTCAGCTATCTTAGCTTGCCATGATTTCTCTGCATCTGTAATCCATTGGCATTCCTAATGTGTGAGTATCTTACTATGATTGCGAGTATCTCTGTATACTGATAGCAGATGTGTAAATAGCTGTATGCAGCAGCAACTGAAGAATAAACCTCCAGAGGAGTTTGGATGAAAGCCAGAGCTCAAGTGTGCTTATTCAAGCAGTGAGCTCCTAAACAAGGTCAGACACTGTGCTATAAAATCTCTGCTAACTGTGATCAGGACTCTGCAGTCTTTGAAGCTGCAAGGCCATTCGATACTAATCAAGGTGGCCAATTACAACAGTCACACTTGTCTCAAGTCACACAAGCAGACAAGAGTTATTTCTCCCACCCTGGACATTCCACAGATATATAAACCTCACTTGCCTAGTTTCCAACGGACCTCACAACCTCTGAGGATGCCTGCCATAGATGTGGGTGAAACGTCAGGAGATAATGATTTATTTATTTATTTATTTGTCTTATTTCTATACCGCCCCTCTCAGCCCGAAGGCGACTTGGGGCGGTTTACACAAGGCAGTCTCTGCCCTCCAATAAAACATGAGCAAAACAAACCAAAAGATAACTATATAACAACAATTAGCAATTAAAACATACAATTACAGTCTCAGCGTCATGTTGAAATCACTTTCCGTCACATCGTCGTCATTCCATATATCTAATTAAACCTTTATATTTCATCAGCAAATGACTGCTCAAACACCCAGGTCTTGACTTTCTTGTGAAATGTCAGGAGGGAGGGGGCCGATCTGATGTCTCTAGGGAGGGTGTTCCAAAGCCGAGAAGCCACCACTGAAAAGGCCCTGTCTCTTGTCCCCGCCAATCGCGCCTGCGAAGAAGGCAGGACCGAGAGCAGGGCCTCTCTGGATGATCTTAAACATCTTGAAGGTTCATAGGGAGAGATGCGTTTGGACAGGTAAGTTGGACCAGAACCGTTTAGGGCTTTAAAGGCTAAAGCCAGCACTTTGAATGGTGCCCGGTAGCAGACTGGCTGCCAGTGGAGCTGGCACAACAGGGGAGTTGTACACTCTCTGAATGCCGCTCCTGTTATCAACCTGGCTGCTGTCCATTGGACTAGTTGCAGTTTCCGAACAGTCTTCAGAGGCAACCCCACGTAGAGAGCGTTGCAGTAATCTATACAGAATGTAACCAGAGCGTGGACCACCGTGACCAAGTCAGACTTCCCAAGGTACGGGCACAGCTGGCGCACAAGTTTTAACTGTGCGAATGCTCCACTGGTCACTGTCGAAACCTGGGGTTCCAGGCTCAGTGATGAGTCCAGGATCACACCCAAACTGCTTCTGGAACATGGCCATACAGCCCGGAAAACTCACAGCAACCCAGTGATTCTGGCCTTGAAAGCCTTCAACAACACATATGCAGAGTATCATACTACATACCAGGTCATACTCTTTAGGGATTTTCAGAAGCAAAGTCTTGTTGCCTTTGTTGTTCGACAAGATGGTCTCAAGCGGCTGTTGGCTTTTCAGAGTGATGGTCCGAAGCACCGACAACTTGCTGTCGAGAACCTTAATCAACCTGCCTTCGTGCAATTGCAGATAGACAGGGCAACTCGGGGTCTTGGAGTCTTGCCATTCAAAGGCTGAGGACAAAGAAATGCGTCCGTCGAGCTCAAAAAGATTATTCTTAAAGTAAGGAATTGATTGCAATCTGAAGACACCCTTGAAAGTAGCAAGTTACCATTATAGTAAGAAGATAAGGAAGCTCCTGCTGGATCAGAAGAAAGATCTGTCCTGCTATGGTAGGCCTGGGCAAACTTTGGCCCTCTAGGTGTTTTGGACTCCAACTCCCACACTCTAACACAGTAAAGAATGGCTGGGGATGGTGGCCTGCTGGGAGCAGCTGCTGGGAGTGCCAAAGCCAGGGAGGGGGTGGAGCCAGGCCAGGCCATGCCCCACCCCTTCTTCTGGCTTCAGCTCTCCCACAGCTTCTCCAGCCTTGAGGGGGCAGTGCGAGCGAGGGACGGGAGTCATGGCCCCCATCCCCGCTCTCCGGCATGACTCCGTTCGCTCTCTGAAGCCGCGCGGAGGAGGAGGAGCATGAGCGGTGGATGGGCTTCAGTGGGCGGGGCTCCTCCGCGTGGCTTCAGCGAGCGAGCGGCAGGAGTCATGGCGGATTGGAGGCTGGCTGGGGAAATGGCCGAAGGAGGCAGCGCCCCGGCCCCTTCTTCTTTTTCTTCGCCACTGCCCAGCCCTTCCTCCTCCTCCCCCAAGCAGCAGGAGGTCCGCCACGGCACACTACTGTGCCGCGTCACAGCGGTTGGGAAACACTGCCTTCGTCCTTTCATTATTGGCTGCTACTTCCTGGCAGATGTCAGGTGGTGCAATACTGGCTAAACAGTATATCTCCAGCAGAGTAGGGTGTAGACATCCTATGATAATGCAACATGTCTCACTAAGAGCCACATCCATGGTCTTAAAGGAAAAGAGAGTTTCATCTATGCTGACGATCATGCCATCACCACTCAAGCAGGTCGCTTTGAAATGGTGGATTTAAATGAAATAAACTGTTTGATAGTGGAATCAATGGGAATAAACTAGCTCACAAAGGAGTGGATTCACCTTCATTTGAGGTTTTTCAGTAGGGGTAAGCTGGCCATCTCTCAGGAAGGCTTTAGTGATATGAATTCCTGATTGGAACATAGAATGAACTAAATAATTATTGATGGAACAGACAAGATCTGAGGCCCCTTCGACAGTGACATATAATCCAGATATTGTGGGTTATCTACTTTGAACTGGATTATATGAGTCCACACTGCCATGTAATCCAGTTCAAAGTAGATAACCTGGATTTTATAGAGCAGTGTAGAAGGGGCCTGAGTTTCGATCTGCAGCATCTTTAAATAAGGCTGGGAAACACCTTTTTTTCGCATATGGTTAGATGGATCAATTCTCTGATTCACCGTAGGCCAGGCCTGGGCAAACTTGGGCCCTGCAGGTGTTTTGGACTCCAACTCCCACCATTCCTAACAGCCTCAGGCCCCTTCCTTTTCCCCCTCAGCCGCTTAAGTGGCTGAGGGGAAAAGAAAGAAGACCTGAGGCTTGGGACTGAGTCCAAAAACTCCTGGAGGGCCCAAGTTGGCAATGAATAAGTTAGCTTGACCTACTAATTTGCATATGATGTCTGATTGGGCAGCCTCAACATTCTGACATTCTTAAGTGGCTGAGGGGGGAAAGGAAAGGGCCTGAGGCTGTGAGGAATTCTGGGAGTTGAAGTCCAAAACACCTGGAGGGCTGAAGTCTGCCCAGGCCTGCCGTAGGCTGTTTTCTCTGTTCCTACTTCCCAGAAATGTCATCTATTTGCTCCCACTTATGTATATTTGTAGATAAAGCAATGAGTATATGAATAAATAATCTCCAAGGCACTCCTATCGGAAACGATTATAATGAAATACTGCGTTTCTTGCAGACAGAGAGAGGAGGGAAGGAAGGTGCACGCAAGAAGATCGGCTCCGCTTTGGGAGGTGCCTCACCTTGGACTCCTTCCACGTTGACCTCTGTCCGGTCAGAAGGGTTTTGCTTCTTCTGCAGTTTCTTGAAATTTCTCCTCCGGAACGCAGCAACAACCCAGGCGACAAACAGACTTACTGCAGAGATATAAATACTGATAGGTTAAGTCATTGTGGCCACAATGGTCTCCTTATGCCAAGTCTGGCGCAAAGATCGGTATCATTGGGCAACAGCCAAGGCGCACATTCCTGCCCTAACGGACATTAATTTTCTCTTCCTTTCTGTTGCTGCATTAACTCTCACACCTTAAGATCAAATCCCCAGCAGGTTGCGATATTAAAACTTATGATATCAAAACCCAAGAAAGAAACATATCTGGAACCTTGAGAATTTATTTCCAACATTTATTTCCAACATTTCTACCCCCGCTCTTCTCTACCCCCGAGGGGGGACTCAGAGCGGCCTAACAAAAGGCACAATTCGATGCCAACATAATAAAATCTATCTATCTATCTATCTATCTATCTATCTATCTATCTATGTATATAATAAAAGTCAGTGTTTGCGGCCGAACGGTGGGAGGAATATGTGCCAGCGTTTTGATTGGCTGCCACTCCGGGATTATTTGCATAAATGGCTCTGACTGGCCAGCCACCCAACAGTCCAACACAGCACAGAAAGGAAAGAGCCTGAGGCAGGCATAAATGGCTGGAGTTGAAGTTATCCAGTTGACACTTTTTTCTGTTGGAAATGCAATGTTCAGTACCTTCACCCAATAAACTTCTAAGGTGACTCAGAGGGAAAGCATAAGGCCTCAGGCAGTCAGCCACTGCGGCCCACAGCAATGACGGATCAGGACCAAACATGGCAAACAAAGGACCAATGGCCCACTTCACAACCTGGTGTGGTTTAGGGCAGGATGGGCCATGAATGATGGGATTTGCAGTACCTTCACCTCATTCACTTCCCAAACAATCACTGCAGCCCCTAACTTCAACTCCAGGCCCAAAATTGACAGCAAGGCTTCCTTAACTTGATTTTCCTGACTAGGCCTCAGCTCATGGGATAGTGTAAGGCTTCCTCAACTTGATTTTCCTGACTAGGCCCCCAACAATGACAGAACAAGACCAAACTTGGCACACAGACCCCCAAGATGCACCCTACATCCTGGTGCAGTTTGAGGAAGGATGGACCATGGATGATGGGACTTGCAGTACTTTAATTCACTTCCTTAGAGCACTGTGGCCCACACCAATGACGAACTATGGCACACAATGCCTTCCTCAAATAACCCAGGCACCGCCGGGTCCCCAAGCTAGCACAATATAAAACCAAAACATACAGCATTAAAATACATTAAAATATAATTAACATTAACACATCATACACATTCTCTTCAGTCAAAAACAGTATTTCATCCATAACAGGGGCTTTGAGCCATATCCAACAACTTGCCATTACAAATCCAGTCCAAAGTGCTGCATTGAGCTAATGTGCAAACGCCTGGTCCCACAGCCAAGATTTCACTTTTTTCCTGAATGCCAGGAGGGATGGGGTTGATTGTATGTTGCTTGGAAGCGCAATCCACAGACGGGGAGCCACCACCGAGAAGGCCCTCTCTCTCGTCCCCACCAACCCCGTTTGAGAAGTTGGCGGGAGCGAGAGCAGGGCCTCCCCAGATGATCTTAAATTACGAGGTGGGACGTAGCGGCAGATGCGTTCGGACAAGTAAGCTGGGCCAGAACTGTATAGAGCTTTAAAGGTGAAAACCAGCACTTTGAATTGAGCTCGGAATTGGACAGGCAGCCAGTGGAGCTGACACAACGGGGGTGGTATGCTCCCTGTATGTAGCTCCAGTTAGTAATCTGGCTGCCACCCGTTGAACTAGTTGTAATTTCCGAACTGTCTTCAAAGGCAGCCCCATGTAGAGTGCGTTGCAGTAATCTATTCGGGATGTGACCAGAGCGTGGACGACCGTAGCCAGATCAGACTTCCCAAGGTACGGGCGCAGCTGGTGCACGAGTCTTAACTGTGCAAAAGCTCCCCTGGCCACCGCTGAGACCTGGGGTTCCAGGCTCAGCGATGAGCCCAGGATCACTCCCAAGCTGCGAACCCGCGTCTTCAGGGGGAGTGAGTAAAGGTATTTAGCATCTCTAAGGAAAGGGTTTCACAAAAGTTGGTTTTCTGAGTTTTTGGACTTGAATTCCCAAAGATTCCAGGCATTTCGACCAACAGTCAGGTGTTTTGGGAGCTAAAGTTCAAAATATATTAAAGTCTTTCTTAGTACACAAATCTAGCCCAGCATTTCCTTAGGATATGAAGGAACCATTCAGACTTGGAACTCAAACGAACCTAGAGGCAAGCAGCATAAGGCAGTGATGAGAATCCCAAATCCAGCAGCACTCCCTTCGAAATAATCCAGGATGGTTGGATGCACACAGCCGGGCAGTTGCTGTCGATTCACTGGCCAGGGAAGATCACAAGCATCTGAAAAGGTAAGATAAGACAGTATATGTTTTATTATCTATTTAGAATAGAACCATGTTTAATTTGCCTTTAACATTTGTTTGTTATAGGTTTTTAAATGGTACGTTTCATTGTTTTTAGCGCTGTTAGTTCACCACTTAGAGGCTGGATCTACACTGCTCTATATCCCAGGATCTGATCCCAGATTATCTGGTTTGAACTGGATTATATAAGTATCTCTCTCGGCATTACTTCGCGAACGAAGATTCTTAGGAAGGACTCATCCCACGCTTTTTACAAGCGCGTTGATGACTAAAAAGGCCAATCTGAGATAGGCAAGTTCGGTTGCAGAAAGCACAGCAGAAAGTCTCCTTGGGTGATATTGTTTCCAAGTTGCGGTTCTTTCTGCGTTGTCGTTTCTCTTCGAGACCCATTCGGTGTGTCTTCTCGAAAGAGGCCGCAGCATTGTGGATAGTGCGTCTCCATGCCTCCCGTTGTGAGGCCAGGGTGGACCATTGTTGGTGGTCAATCTGGCCGAGCCTGAGATGTTGTTTCAGGGAGTCCTTATATCTCTTTTTGGGGGCGCCTCTCTTGCGCTGACCCATGGTGAGTTCACCATAGAGTAGTATCTTTGGGAGGCGGTGGTCCTCCATCCTTACTCGGTGTAAGCTCTTAGCTCAGGCCTGGGCAAACTTCGGCCCTCCAGGTGTTTTGGACTACAACTCCCACAATTCCTAACAGCCTACCGGCTGTTAGGAATTGTGGGAGTTGTAGTCCAAAACACCTGGAGGGCCGAAGTTTGCCCAGGCCTGCCCTAGCTTGTGGCCCATTTGACACTGGCAAGTTTGTCTACTATGCTTGTCTCCATGAACAAGAAATGAAGATTGGGAGAAGACATATTTTCTGATGGAAAGCATTGGCATGAATTGAATGCAAGGACCATACATGAGTTTGATACTTCCAGAGGAACTGTGACTGTATTATTACTAGAAAGTTTGTGTTGAAGTTGATGTTTTTTCCCCATGAACTCTGCTGCACAAGAGTAAAATTTAAGTTTTGCATTTCTTCTACTTAGTCTAATCCAGTGTTTCCCAACTGCTGTTCCGCGGCACACTGGTGTGCCGTGAGCGATTGCCTGGTGTGCCGTGGAAAAACCTCTCTTCCCCCCTTTCTTCCCCCTCCTGCTGAACTCCTGCTGCTGCTGCTTGCGGGGGGAGGAGGAGGAGGAAGGACTGGGCGGCAGCGGCAGCGAAGAAGAAGGGGCCGGGGCGCTGCCTCCTTCGACCGTTTTCTCAGCCAGTCAGCCTCCAATTGGCTGGCATATGTTCTGTATCAGAAACTAGAGCTGATGTGGTCTATCCAATGCAATTTTCTGAATCAGCAGTCGAAATAACCAAACTGAATCTAAAGTTGACCAAAAAGTAATTTGTAACCCTTTTGGTACTAATGTTAGAGAGTGGTCCCTGGTCAAAGTGGTCCCTGGAAAAAATAAAAGAGAGGGCGGGGAACGGAAGCTGAAGTGGAAATGCGCTTGTCTGGGCACATGCGCACTAGGTCCCAGGGGTGGCAGACACATTCACCTTCCTCCTGCAGCGGTGAAGGAAGCGAAGGAGCCAGCTGCTTACAGAGGCGCCCCGGTTCGGCCCTGCTGCGTCTCAGGTGAGGCCCCAGGGGGCCCTTCCCCTTGGCCTGGCCCCTCCAAAGCCCCTCGTGGAGGAAGGACCCCAAAGGGGAGAAGGGGCCTTCCTTCGCGGGGGGAAAGGGTTGGGGCCCGGCAGGAGGGCCCTCGGAGGAAGGAAAGGCAGGCGGGATTCCGTGAGGGACTCCCTCACCAGCCTTCCTCAGCCTTCCTCCCAAATGTCAAGGTCTATTTTTCCCAAACTCCATCTCTGTTCACATTTGGGCATATTGAGTATTCATGCCAAGTTTGGTCCTGATCCAACATTGTTTGAGTCCACAGTGCTCTCTGGATATAGGTGAACTACAACTCCAAAACTCAAGGTCAATGCCCACCAAACTCTTGTAGTATTTTCTCTTGGTTATGGGAGTTCTGTGTGGGAAGTTTGTGTCTTTCTACCATTCCTGCCAGGATATCTATGTTGTGTTCATCGAAACAGGCCCAGGTTTCACACTGAGTGTATAAATACATTTAAAAACATATTTACTATATGTATGACTGTGTTAGAGTGTCATTTTGTGTCATTTTGGTTGGTGGTGTGCCCCAGTGTTTTGTAAATGTAAAAAATGTGCCGCGGCTCAAAAAAGGTTGGGAAACACTGGTCTAATCTTCTGGTCTGCACGCATCGCCAAATGATAACAAAATGTCCAAAACTTTTCCCAGTAACTTGATTTGAATTCTGCTCCTTGAGGGCAAAATACCCCTAACTACCTCAAGTATTTTGGTGACTAGAAATTGAGTTTACTTGTATTTGTGCATTCCTTCTCATTCTCAAATAATGCCCCGTGCAATTTACAGTTATAGGCGTGTGTATGTCATAATTCTGGAAATTACACTTTGCCGCAACAGTGGATTGGAGAGATGTTAGCATTGTGATACAAACATAATAAAACTGCTCCGCAGAGTCAATAAAAGTCTGCATGTACCAAGTTGGAAGGAAGGAATGTCGTAAACATGCTCAGGCGGCAAACGTTAAAGGGCAGGGATTATGAGGAAACAGTGCGAATGCAACTGGCATGTCTCTCTGCCATTGCCTTTCATTCAACGTTGGCT
Source organism: Anolis apletophallus (assembly GCA_030556195.1). NCBI lineage: Eukaryota > Metazoa > Chordata > Lepidosauria > Squamata > Anolidae > Anolis > Anolis apletophallus. The sequence goes on from JARBWK010000015.1 coordinate 30,546,137, forward strand.
CCAGGCCTTTGAAAGACCCATTTTATTGACCCATCCATACTGAAAGCATTATTCCGAGAATAAAAGTATATGAATGACTTACAGATAGGCTATAGTCAACTTTAGATTCAGTTTGGTTATTTGGAGTATTGATTCAGAAAATTGCATTGGATAGACCACATCAGTTCTAGTTTCTGATACAGAACATATGCCATCCAGAAGTCACCATCTGCTCATCCTCAGAAAATCATATTTAATAATTTAGAACTGATGTAGTAGCTTGTTCAACTTAAGCTGCCTGAGGGCTCGCACTAAGACTCTAAACTATCTAGTCCGTGAGCCGCTTTTTGCTGACGATGCTGCCCTTGTCGCCCATTCAGAAGCAACTCTGCAGCGCCTCACATCCTGCTTTGCAGCAGCTACAGAGCTGTTTGGGCTGGAAGTCAGCCTGAAGAAAATGGAAGTCCTCTACCAGCCCGCACTGCAGGAAGAACACCATCATCCCCATGTCAGCATAGGCACATCTGTGCTTAAGTCCGTTCAGCAGTTCACCTCCCTGGGAAGCATAATCTCATCAGACGCCAACATTGATAAAGAGATAGATCACAGATTAGCAAAGGCATAGAGTGCATTTGGAAGGCTTCACAAAAGAGTCTGAGGCAACAAGCACCTGAGGCAAAGCACCAAAATCAGTGTGTACCGAGCTATCGTTTGGTCTATTCTTCTCTATGAGTCTGAAACATGGGTCACCTATCGCCAACACTTATGACTCCTCGATCGCTTTCATCAGCACTGTCTTCGCACAATCCTAAATATACACTGGACCAAGTATGAGACTAATGTTGCTGTTCTTGAGCAAGCAGGGATCACCAGCATTGAGGCCGTGCTATTGAGAGCACAACTGCGCTGGGCAGGGCACGTCTCTAGGATGGAGGACCACCGCCTCCCAAAGATACTACTCTATGGTGAACTCGCCACGGATCAGCGCAAGAGCGGCACCCCCAAAAAGAGATATAAGGACTCCCTGAAACAACGTCTCAGGCTCAGCCAGATTGATCACCAACAATGGTCCACCCTAGCCTCACATCGGGAGGCATGGAGACGCACTATCCACAATGCTGCGGCCTCTTTCGAGAAGACACGCCAAATGGGTCTCGAAAAGAAATGACAACGCAGAAAGAACCGCAACTTGGAAACAACATCACCCAAGGAGACTTTCTGCTGTGCTTTCTGCAACCGGACTTGCCTATCTCAGATTGGCCTTTTTAGTCATCAACGCGCTTGTAAAAAGCGTGGGATGAGTCCTTCCTAAGAATCTTCATTCACAAAGTAATGCCGAGAGAGGTAGTAGAAATCTTTCATGGGTAGCCAACCTCTCCCCTCCTGACCTCCCCATTGCCTCGGCACTATAAGAGAGTTTTGCGAGTCCAGTCACTCTAGTTGCCACATGGTTTTGAGGCAACGGTGTAGTAAGGTGAGGCTGTGGACCATATTTTTGTTCTTCTGGAACACTGGTGGTCCACGGACCACAGGTTGGGAACCACGGCTGTAGAATGAATGCAGTTTGGCAAAACTTTAACTGCCATGGCTCAACGCTATGGGATAGCGAGAACGGAAGTTTTACAAGGATTTTAGCCTTTTTTTGTCAAAGAGTGCCGGCGCTTCTCCAAACTACAAGTCCCATCATTCCATAGTACAGCACTGAACCATGGCAGTTCAAGTGGTGTCAAACAGCATCTATTATACAGTGCAAATCAGGCCTGGGCAAACTTGGTGCCTCGAAGTGTTTTGGACTCCAACTCCCACCATTCCTAACAGCCTCAGGCCCTTTCCTGAAGGGGCCTGAGGCTGTTAGGAATGGTGGGAGTTGGAGTCCAAAACACTTCGAGGCACCAAGTTTGCCCAGGCCTGGTATAGATGCACCCTAAACAAGTCTATTCCCTCTCCTTCTGTGAGATAAGAAGTCTTGCAACCATTCAAGTCCATATCCACATGGACATCTCAGAGATCGAGAGCCAAGGACACCAACACTCACCAGCCCCCTTTTGGAACACATTTGCTTGAAGATGACTTGAATTGGTGACATTGGCGAGGACGTTGGCGAACGTAGTAGCTTGAATTTCTTTAACCTCGTCAGCAGAGAATAATCTAAAGCAATGCCAACAAAACAAAACAAACGTTCAGTGAAGTCTTAACCTGGCCCAAACGGTATTTAATATGCGAATACTCAAAGAGACAATCAGTCCTTCCTACCCATTCTTGATGTTTTCAAACCAGAAACGGTCACCATCCCGTAAGCGGAGAAACTGGTCCTCGATGATCGCGTGGAAAAGGGTTCCGTTCGTTTCCAAGAGGCCTCCAATTGATAGCTCCAGGTGGTCCGGGTTGTCATTATACATGGCTGCTACCTTCTCGAAAAGCTAGACACAAACCATAAGTTTAGGTTCAGCTATCTGTCCCAAAGGGATAGGATTAATGCTATGACTTCCAAAGTTGTTCTATGTATTCCTCTAGGATGAGAATGTGAGTGGTGTGTCCATCACTAGCGGGTGGTGCTCATCTCCATTTCTAAGCCGGAGAGCCAGTGTTGTCCGTAGACGCCTGCAAGGTCATGTGGCCTGAATGACTGCACAGAGTGGTACCTATTGATCTACCCACATTTGCATGTTTTCGAAGCTCAGCCTGCTCTCCAGATTTGAACTGCCGACCTTATGTTCAGCAAGTTCAGCAGCTCAGCAGTTTAACCCACTGCACCACCAGGAGCATAAAGACTTGATCAACACTGCCCTATATCCCAGGATCCGATCCCAGATTATATTCTTATCCTAGATTATCTAGTAGTGTACTGTAGACTCATATAACGCAGTTCAAAGCAGGTAATCTGAAACCAGATCCTGGGATAAAGGGCAGTGTAGATTCAGTCTGAGGCCCCTTCCACACATTGAAGTGGATTATATGGATTATATGGCAGTGTGGACTCAAATATTCCATTTCAAAGCATATATTGTGGATTATCCACCTTGATGATGATGATGATAATAGTATATAAATATTATTATATTATAATAATATATTATAATATAATAAATATAATATATTAATATTAGTATATTCTATTATTATATTATAATAATATATTATTTTATAAAATAATATATTATTACTATTGATATAAATATTGTTATATTATAATAATATATTATAATATAAAATATAATATATTAATATTAGTATATTATATTATAATATTATAATAATATATTATTTTATAAAATAATATATTATTAATATATTACTATTGATATAAATATTGTAATATTATAATAATACTAGCTGTACCCGGCACGCGTTGCTGTACCCAGCACGCGTTGCTGTGCCCTTTTTAGGAGATGCGAGAAAGTCCAATCATCCACGGTGTGCCCTCCTCTAAACTGCAGTTGGATGGAGTGTGGGTCATGGGGGCATGGTGTGCCAAGTTGGGTCTTTATTGGTCTTGGTTCTGGGCCACAGTGGTCTGTGGGGAATGATGGGTTTTGAAGTACTACAAATCCCATTTTCCACGGTGGTACTTCAAGTCCCATCATGCATGGTCGGGGCTCTGTGTGCCAAGGTAGGTTACTGTAAATTCAGGCCATACACAATGTCCCATGAGCTGAGGCCTAGTTAGGAACAGCAAGTTAATGAAGCCTTACTGTCAATTCAGGCCATACACAATGTGCAATGAGCTGAGGCCTAGTCGGGAGAATCAAGTTAATGAAGTTTTACTGTCAATTCAAAGCGTAAACAGCTTCCCAGTAAGTGAGGGCTAGTTAGGGAAATCAAGTTAATGAAGGCTTACTGTCAATTTAGAGCGTAAGCAGCTTCCCAGTAAGTGAGGGCTAGTTAGGGAAATCAAGTTAATGAAGCCTTACTGTCAATCTTGGGCGTGGTCTGTGATTTTTTGGGGTGTAAATTTTTGGTTGCAAGTGATTTGGGTGTTTGTGTTGGGGATTGGCTCAGGCCTTTTCCTTATTCTGTTTTGGCAGTTTTTTATGGTTCGGAATTTTCATGTTGGCTGGCCAGTGCAGCAGTTATGCAAATCCGCCCTTATTGGCAGCCAATCATGTTGTTCAGAATGTAGAGGCTGGGTGAGTCTTTGGCTGCCCCGGAGGATGCTGGTAAATGCAGTTTTATTTTTACTCATTGTTTTGGGGGCCTTTTAGGTTTTGGGGGGAAAAGTTTCTTTGCTACAAACGTACCTTGCTTGAGGCCTATTTCTGTTGGCAAATATTGTGTTTCTGCGTTGTAAGGTTTCTTTGTTTGAGGTATACATCACATGACGTGAACCCATTTATATAACAGATATCAGAATATAATAAATATAATATATTAATAACAGTATATTATATTATTATATTATAATAATATATTAGAATATAATAAATACAATATATTAATATTATTATATTATATTATTATATTATAATAATATATCATTTTATAAAATAATATATTATTATTAATATATTATTATTATTGATATTCTGGGTTATATGGCTGTGTGGAAGGGCCCTATGTCTACACTGCCATATAATCCAGTTCAAAGCAGAAAATATGGATTTTATATGGCAGTGTAGCTGGGGCCAAGACCTCTTGTGGACTCTTGTCATATTAAATAAATACCCCATAACTCCTAAGGCAAACTAAAGACACTGGAAAGGTGACAGTTTCCCATCCGGGATGAAGACATCACCATGGGTTTTTTCCTCCTTCCAAATGTCTTGAAGGTCATTGCATCACTTTCTTAGTTCCGCAGTTAAGCAGTATTGTGAGTGAAAAAATTCAGAAATCTGAGCTAGGGTCTTTCCCACTTATTTCAATATATATATAATAATTATAGATGCTGGAAAAAATTATTTCAATGTTTATTTCAAAAAAAAGTTTCCCCTTTGGCTTTTTTGAAATTTCCAAAATGTCAACATTGCCTACACAACCAGATTGTTGGGTTGGGCCTGAGATTTATCTATGGAATGCAAACAAACTAGCAAGGTGAAAGGGACACGCATCCCTTTGCTCTCTGCCCCACTGTTGCTTCCCATCAGCTGCCAATCAAAAAGTCATCTCTCATTAAACAACGAGGGTCCAATAAACCCAACAATAAAAGTCTAATCTGCCCTTGAGAAAACCACACATTTCTCTAAGGGTGCATCTACACCAGGCCGGGGCAAACTTTGGCCCTCCCTCCAGGTGTTTTGGACTACAACTCCCACACTTCCTAACAGCCGGTAGGCTGTTAGGAATTGTGGGAGTTGTAGTCCAAAACACCTGGAGGGCCAAAGTTTGCCCAGGCCTGATCTACACTGTGGGATTGATGTAGTTTGACGTTTCTTCAACTGCCACGTATCTCAAATCATGGGAGTTGTAGTTTTTTTGGGGGGGGGACTAACACTCTTTAACAGAGATTGTTAAAGACCTTGTAAAACGAAAACTCCCTTGTTCCCACGAGACATGGCAATGAAAGTGGTGTCAAACTGCATTAATTCTGCAGTGCAGATGCGCTCACTTTTCAAGCCAACACTGCTCCGTGTTTCAGATTCAAGGAGTGGCAACGTCACTTTATGAATGCATATACAATCATGGTAGAATTAATGCGGTTTTTAGGAGCAAGGGGAAAGTGGGGCATTTTATAAGCAATTGAAAAGTGGGGCAATATATATAGGGTTAATTGGGACTGTGCCTGCGAAAGACGGTTAGGGTGATGTGCAGTACCGTTTCATTCTCCCGAGGGATCTCCTTAGCAGGGGTGAGTTTGAAAAACTCTCTGTATTTATTGTAAGTGGATAAGCCAAGGTCCCGTCCTCGCTGAATCCAGCTGGCCACAAAGTCCATGCGGGAGTACTTCACCGTCCCATACCAGTAATCTGGAAAGGAGAAATAGGAGAGGGAGGAGAAGGAGGAGAAATAGGAGAAATAGAAGGGGAAGGAGAAATAGAAGGAGAAGGAAAAGGAGAAATAGAATGAGAAATAGGAGAGGAAGGAGGTGAAATAGAAGGAGAAATAGAAGGAGAAGGAAATGGAGAAATAGAAGGAGAATGAGAAATAGAAGGAGAATGAGAAATAGGAGAGGAAGGAGGTGAAATAGAAGGAGAAATAGAAGGGGAAGAGGAAATAGAAGGAGAAATAGAAGGAGAAGGAGGTGAAAGAAGGAGAAATAAGAGAAATAGTAGGAGAAGGAAATGGAGAAATAGAATGGGAAGTAGAAGGGGAAGTAGAAATAGAAGGAGAATGAGAAATAGGAGAGGAAGGAGGTGAAATAGAAGGAGAAATAGAAGGGGAAGAGGAAATAGAAGGAGAAATAGAAGGAGAAGGAGGTGAAAGAAGGAGAAATAAGAGAAATAGTAGGAGAAGGAAATGGAGAAATAGAATGGGAAGTAGAAGGGGAAGTAGAAATAGAAGGAGAATGAGAAATAGGAGAGGAAGGAGGTGAAATAGAAGGAGAAATAGAAGGGGAAGAGGAAATAGAAGGCGAAATAGATGGGGAAGGAGAAATAGAAGGGGACGGAGAAATATAAGGAGAAATAGAAGGAGAAGGAGGTGAAATAGAAGGAGAAATAAGAGAAATAGAAGGAGAAACAGAAGGAGAAGGGAAAGGAGAAATGGAATAGAAGTAGAATGAGAAACAGGAGAAATAGAAGGAGAAATAGAAGGAGAAATAGAAGAGGAAGGAGAAGGAGGTGAAAAAGAAGAGAAATAGGAGAAATAGAAGGGAAAGGAGAAATAGAAGGGGAAGGAGAAATAGAAGGAGAAGGAGAAATAGAAGGAGAAGGAGAAACAGGAGAAGCAGAAGGAGAAATAGAAGGAGGAGGAGGAGAAACAAATACCTTGGGTCAATGGCAAGACAAAAGAGGAGAATTTCCAGTCTTGGTCATTAGAGGAGTTGGGTGTCAACATTTCATATTAGTATCTCTGATGCATACACTTTCTCCCCCATTTTCACCCAACTTGGGCCCCTTCTACGCTGCCATAGAATCCAATTCAATGCAGATAATCTGGAATTTATATGGCACTGTAGAAGGGGCCTCAATATGACATATATACAGGCAGTCTCTGAGTTATTAACATCCCATTTACACACGACTCATAGTTACCAGAACAGGGTTGAGACAACAGGGAGTGAGAGGAATCTATCACTCGGAAGGAAAATCCACTCCTGGAAGAGTTATTATCACGGGGGGAAGGGGTCTCCACTGAAGCTTTATCCCCAATCCTTGTTTCCACAACAAGCCAATGTTTTCAAAATCCAATTCTCACAAGGACAGAAAGTGAGGTGAAATCCTCTGAAAACACACACACACACACACACACACACACTCTGACTGGAGTTACACTTAAACAATGCACCTGTTCCGGCTTACATACAAATTCAACTTAAGAACAAATCTACGGAATTTATCTTTTTCATAACTTGGGGACTGCTTGTATATAGGTTTGGTGGGTCCTCTGAAGCAAAACACTGGCCCAGCTGCTCAGGAGATCTTTTCTGGTGTGGGATTTAGGGGCCACCATGGAGAAGGTCACGTCTTTGTTTCCTCCCAATGTTATTATTCATAATGGCAACCAAGCTTATTTGACTTCCAATGCTAATTGTAGGACCTGAACGGATTCATATGAATGTGTGCATCCACCTCAAACCACAAACTGAGCCACCCATTGAAGTTAGCCGCTGCCTATATGGAGAAAGGACAACGCAGAAAGAACCACAACTTGGAAAGAACATCACACTGCTGTGCTTTCTGCAACCGAACTGATCTCAGATTGGCCACCCATGATGAGTCCTTAAGAATCTTCGCTGCCTATATGGAGAACTGGCCAAATCATTGCAAAAGTTTGCTAATTCCAAACAACACTCCTTCCTCCATAACAAGCCCCGGGCAAACTATTTCTCGTTCTTTATGACACTTCCTTGTGGTTTTTTTTGTGTGGAAAAGATTGAATGGCTGGAGTTACACTTTCAACCATCGAACAAGAGATAGGTGTGAAAACAATTTATTGTATCTGGAAAGAAGAGGAATAGAAAGAAGGCCTACCTCGGAGATCTTCAACCACAAGGTTGTCCTCTTGCTCAGCGACCTGAGAGCTCATCCCCAGCAGCAAATGGTCCACATCCTTAGATATTTGGAGATTGGCATTCTGACCAGGACAGAATTTTTAAAAACCCATAGAATTAGTATAAATAAGGCCAAAGGCAGCTTCTCATAAATTCTCACCCTTCAACAGTCTGGATTTGGCAGGAATAGTCCCAATTGATCCTCTGCCATATAACTTCTTAAACTACTTGTAAAATGTTCCCAGTTTTTCTCTTTTTCTTCTTCCATCTTTTCCTCAACTTATTTCGGCTGCTGCAAACTAAGGTCCCATCTATACTGTGTTATAAAGTCCAAATTACCTGCTTGGATACACTGGATTATATGGCAGTGTAGATCCAGTCTGAGGCCCCTCGTACACTGCCAGATAAAATCCAGATTATCTGCTTTGGACTGGATTGTATGACAGCAGGCATGTAGCCGGGCTTAGGGAGCTTCAGCCCCCCCCCCCAAATTCTCAGGGTGGTCCGCGAAAAGGCCTTACTGGTACATTATTTAAACTGTTATGTTTATTCATATCATGATCTGATCACCATGCTCATTATATCCCACATTCATGGGGTTATTGGGATAACAATACAAAAGGTTTGCTAGGGTAGACCCTCTTCCACCCAGTCTCAGCCCCCTGAACCAAACTCAGCCCCCCAATCAAAATCCTGGCTACGGCCCTGTATGACAGTGTCTATTCATACAACGTGTCTTTAGTTAGCAATCTATACTTTGCTTTCCTTAGATTTCTTTTCATGTCAGGAGCAACTTGAGAAACTGCAAGTCGCTTCTGGTGTGAGAGAATTGGGTGTCTGCAACGACGTTGCCCAGGGCAATGTTTCACAACCAGTGTGCCGTGAGCCGTGCAGTGTGCGAAGGGGGAGGGGGAGGAAGAGGTCTCTGTCGAAAGCTGGCATGGGCAAACTTGGACCTTCCAGGTGTTTTGGACTCCAACTCCCACCATTCCTAGCAGCCTCAGGTCCTTTTCCCCCCCCCCCCTCAGCCACTTAAGCAGGAAAGGGCCTCAGGCTGTTAGGAATGGTGGGAGTTGAAGTCCAAAGCACCCAGAGGCCTGAAGTTTTCCCATGCCTATTTTAGGGACCTTAAAGTGGTGAGCCTCCTTCCAATATTGCGATTCTGGATAGAAAACAAACAACAATATAACATAATATTGTTTGAGTCCACAGTGCTCTCTGGGTGTAGGTGAACTACAACTTCCAAACTCAAGGTCAATTCCCAAGCAAACCTTTTCAGTACTTTCTATTGGTAATGAGAGTTCAATATGCCAAGTTTGTTTCGATTCCATTGTTGCAAGAGTTCAGGATGCTCTTTGATTGTGTGTTAACTATAAATCCCAGAAACTGTAACTCCCAAATGTCAAGGTCTATTTTCCCCAACTCCATCTGTGTTCACATTTGGGCATATTGAGTATTCATGCCAAGTTTGGTCCTGATCCAACATTGTTTCAGTCCACAGTGCTCTCTGAATATAGGTGAACTACAACTCCAAAACCCACTGGTCAATGCCCACCAAACTCTTATAGTATTTTCTCTTGGTTATGGGAGTTCTGTGTGGGAAGTTTGTGTCTTTCTGTCATTCCTGCCAGGATGTCTATGCTGTGTTCATCGAAACAGGTCCAGGTTTCACACTGAGTGTATAAATACATTTAAAAACATATTAACTATATGTATTACAGTGTTAGAGTGTCATTTTGTGTCATTTTGGTTGGTGGTGTGCCCCAGAATTTTGTAAATGTAAAAAATGTGCCGCGGCTCAAAAAAGGTTGAAAAACACTGGCCCAGGGGACACCCGGATGTTTGATATTTTACCATCCTTGTGGGAGGTTTCTCTCATGTCCCCGCATGAGAAGCTGGAGCTGACAGAGGGAGCTCAACCCGCTCTCTGTGGATTCGAACCATTGACCTGTCGGTCAGCAGTCCTGCCAGCACAAGGGTTTAACCCACTGCACCACTGGGGATTCCTGTTCTTAAATAACCCACAAGAAGCAAAAAAGCTCTTACTCCTCGGCTCCAGTAATTGTTGCAGAGGCGGAGCGCTGCAGAATGGTTGCCCTCTGGGTTCAGCACATTTCGGAGAGAGCAGTTTGTGTGCCTAAGGAAAAGAAGGAAGGAAAAAAAGTGATTTGAGAAGAAGTATTGTCCAATGCTTTAACCCAGGCATGTAGCTGGGGGGGGGGGGTAAAGGGGGCTTCAGGCCCCCCCCGAAATTCTCAGGGTGGTCCGTGAAAAGGCCTTACTGGTACATTATTTAAACTGTTATGTTTATTCATATCATGATCTGATCACCATGCTCATTATATCCCACATTAATGGGGTTATTGGGATAGCAATACAAAAGGTTTGCTAGGGTAGACCCTCTTCCACCCAGTCTCAGCCCCCCGAACCAAACTCAGCCCCCCCTGAATCAAAATCCTGGCTACGGCCCTGCTTTAACCCAACTAAAAAACTCTCGATGCAAAAGTTAAAACACAATTAAACCGTGTTTTCAAATTTTGCAAAAATGATGCCATAACTTTCTGGGAAATGGAAATCTCCAAAACCTTTAAGAAAATAATAATAAAATAATAAACTTTATTTATACCTGCCACCATCTCACAGAGCAGTGATTCTCAAGCTTCCTAATGCCACGACCCCTTAATACAGTTCCTCATGTTGTGGTGACCCCCAACCATAAGATTAGTTTTTGCTGCTACTTCATAACTGTAGTTTTGCTACTGTTATGAATGGTTAATGCCGGGCCTGCTCGATTCTGGGGCCGCCGGAGCCGCCGCTCGGGCGACCCCACCCCCGAATCCTGCTGAGTGGACTGCCGAGGGGGGCCCTCTCCTCGTAGAGAGGCCCCCATCTGGAGCTGAGGCTGTGGCGGGAGCCGCACTGGGACTATGGTGGAGCCTCTGGAGAGCATTGGGGCACGGGCTTCCCCGGCTGGGGGAGGGCGGTGGCCGAGTCCACCAAGATGGCACCGAGCCCGAACTGCTCGGCGTCTCTCGCCCCGCCCCCCTCGCCCATGCTGGGCACCTTGACCCCGCCCCTTTCTGACTCGGAGCAACCTCCGCCGTCGGGGGCTTAGCCAGAGACACTGGACGACCTCAATGTCTCCCAGGTGTTGGCTAAGGCCCCCGGGGACCGGCCCCGTCGCCGAGCCTGCTGCTTACTGCCAGCGGCCCCTAAAACTCCGCCTGGACCACCGTCTGTCCCATCACCCGCTGGCGACCAGGGTAAGATTGGTGGCCCTGTTCTCGGAGACAATTTTGGGGGTAGCTGACCCAGGGAGCAACACAGCGAGCAGACGCCTCCCCTTAGGGGTCCCAATCCCCGGAGGTGCCTCACAGGAAAAACCACATGGCCGCCGGAGGAGGCGTCGTCATAGGCCAGGGAGCAGCCCCCCCTTTCCCTTTGACCTCTCCAGAGACCGCCGACACCGGGGCCGTCGACCCCCTGGACCCTCCACACGCTCGGCCAGCTGCCCGAGAGGGATGAAGCCCTCCGCCCCTGAGCCCAGGTCCAGGCGATTTTTTCGCTCTAGAACCTTTTGGCGCTCAGGTTTTGAGCGTAGTGACCTTCACCGGACACACCTGAGGCCGACGAACGACACTTCTTTAATATGTCTGGCTGCTTTTACCAGACTACGGGATGGAGGAAGCCGGCCCACACTTTTTTCCTGTGGCCAGTTGCGGGAGTTCGCTTCAGGACCCCCCAGGCTTCCATCCTTTGATGGCTTGGTGGCCTCAGCTTAGGCTCCAGAACACTCCCGCCACATCCCGAGCCTTGTCTCTGCTCCCTTCTTCCCCTGCCCCCCTCTGAATGTTGTACTGTCTTGTTTGTCCCCTATTGTTATGTTATTCAACTTGTTGAACCGCTCCGAGCCTACGGGGAGTGGCGGTTATAGAAGTTTGAGTAAATAAAAAAAAATATTAATAGGGGCCCAGGATCAGATCCTGGGATATTGGGGCAGCGTGGAGGGAGCCTTCATTAATAGCTCCATTTGCTACAACATATGACAAAACAAATGCCTCCTGAAATTATAAAGATCTTTATCTGCTGTCAGAAATAAAATAGGAAATCCTGGGAGTTGTAGTCCTTAAAGCAGGGGTGCCCACACTTTTTCAGCATGTGAGCTACTTATAAAACAACCAAGTCCAAAGGATCTACCCACCCACTACTCAGAGAGCCATAAAAGCAAAATATTTGGAAATTTATTTCAGTGAGAGCCATATAATATATTAAGACTGAATTCAACTAAATGTTGATATCGAGGATTCCAGAGGCCTGTGCCTCACGTGGGTTCGCCTTGTGCAAAATCCAAGGAACCCCACAAAGGCAAGATGGCCTCGCCTGGCCCAGGACAGCTTAGGATCTATAGTTCATTTCTACCTCCAAGGACTCATCTTCATGAACTTTTCCCATACCATATGAACTGACATTCTTAACCAGACTCTTGCCAAAGAAAAATGCCCTTATATGAAATAGAAACCCCAGGACTGGACTTTTGATTGCAAACATATATCTCTAAGGACTTTCTTTGCTCCATTGAAGAATTAACCTCTGCCTGGCTCTCTCTCCCAAAAGGGAGATCCTGTTATTTTCTCTTATGAAATGATGAATGTATCTTTCTGAGTTTATTACTTTATGTAACTGTATGTAATACCAAAGCTGTGTGAAAGTCAAGCATGATATTTCCCTATATTTTCCTATATTTCTGTGTAAGTTCTCCCTTTGCATGCCCCAACCTCCAGGAAATGTATTTTTAGAAAGATAAATTATACTGACGGTAAGAAAAACCAGAATAAGCCTTTGTGAGGCTTATAGAAACCAATCAACTGTTTCAAAAGACAGGAAAGGCCACCCATCAACACCTATTAATTGGTCAGGGATTCCTCTGTGACCCAGGAAGAGCCCTGTCTGTTTAGCCTCACATGGAAAATCCCACAATCTCTCACACATTTACTAAACAAAGACAAACCATCAGAAGTGCATGCTACTGCCAGGAAATGTCATTAATTTTTCATCACCACACAAAGATAGCCAAACATCACCAGATTTAGGATTTCCTCCTTATCAATGAAACTTCATTAACACATCTTAATCTTCAAAACCCTGACTCATTATTCCATTCATTCCCCCTCTTTTTCCTCCCATTGGCCAATTGATTAACCCACAGCCAATAGAGGCAAGTGGGCAGTTTGAAAACTGTTCTGTTTTGGGAAAAGTATAAAAACGTATGTATTACATGTATGCTTTGTACTAGCATGGCCGAAAGGATCGCGGTTAGTACCTCATTTCCAGCTGGATGAATAAACTCAGTGGCCTTTTCTTCAACCTGGTGAGGTCTTTATTGGGAAATTTAGGGGAAAGGTGATTGATTGGTTGGCTTCCTTCCTCACCAGGCCATTTTAGACCCTCTTTGGTGAGTCTAACTGGTCTGCCTTCAAGGCAAGACCCCCAAATTTCTGTTCGCTATCAATGTGAGAATAATAAGCCCCTGAATTTATTCATAATAATAATGATGATGATAATATTCATTCAGCCTCTGCTAATAATAATAATAATAATAATAGTAACAACAACAATAGGTTCCTAGAGTAGAAGGAGACCTCCAAGGGCCATCCAGCCCAACCTCCTTCTGCCATAAGGGAAAAACACAATCAAAGCATTCCTCACAGATGGCCATTTAGCCTCTGCTAATAACAACAACAACAGCAACAATGGGTTCCTAGAATAGGAGGAGACTTCCAAGGGCCATCCAGTCCAACCTCCTTCTGCATCTGGACGGTGTCGGGAGCCTACGGGGCGGGACTGAGCCTTCCTCCCGCCCTGCCTGCGATCTACCAGGACGCCCTACGCAATCTACCAGTAGATCACGATCTACCTAATGAGCACCCCTGCCTTAAAGGAACTCTCCCAAGTTCCGGCCAAACCTCTATGAACTCCTCATCTAATTGCTGAACCAAGCCCATTCCTTCATACCGCATGTAGACTCCAGATGGGACCATGGTGCCCAAAGAGAGAGCTGACGCCACCAGAAATTCAGGAGAGATCCTGGAATCCACGTGCTGGTTGTAATCTGCAACACAGAGAGAAGGAACATAGCACATTTCTAGCCTTGCTCTCCAAAGATGCTACATCAGGCATAGGTAAACTTGGGCCCTCCACGTGTTTGGACTTCAACTCCCACAATCCCTAACAGCCTCAGGCCCTTTCAATTCCCCCCTCAGCCACTGCCAGAAGCAACAGAGTTTCATCTATGCTGACGATCGTGCCATCACTGCTCAAGCAGGGAGCTTAAGCGGCTGAGGAGGAAAAGGAAGGGACCTGAGGCTGTTAGGAATTGTGGGAGTTGAAGTCCAAAACAGCTGGAGGGCCCAAGTTTGCCCATGCCTGTGCTACATCGATTGCACGAATCCAGCTCCTCACCTCCATAAGGTGCAATGTTTTCCTTCCCCAGGAATGCCGGCAGCCATTCATACAGCACAATGTTCTAGGAAAAGGAAAAAAAGGAGGATAAGACATACAGAGACATGGGAAGCTAAGCTATCCTAGGTATCATATTGTAGGGTTGCCTTATTAGAAGGCAAGAAAGGTTGCCTCTTTTAGTCCTGGCAGATGCACTTTTGTTATGAAGCAAGTGGAGTGTATGTCCTGGATGGGAGAGCGAACTCTTGTCTGTTTAAAGCAAGTGTGAATGTTGCAATTAGCAAGCCTGAATTAGCATTCGGAGTAGCCATGAAGTTTGCTAAGTGAATCAGTGAGGCTATCGGCATAGAGGTAGCCTAGCCTTTATTGACTGGAGAAATCCTCTGTTTGGGAGGTGTTGAGTGGTCCTTGATTGCTTGTTGACTGCAGTTCTCCTGTTTCCGCTTGCTTCATTGCCAACAGAAGTACTGAAAATGCCAGCCATAGATACAGGCAAAACGTTAGGAGAGAATGCTGCTGGAACATGACCATATATGTTCCGTGGGGCCGCGGTGGCACAACGGGTGAAATTGTTGAGCCGCTGAACTTGCTGACCTGACGGTCGGCAGTTCGAATCCACAGGGCGGGGTGAGCTCCCACTGTTAGCCCCAGCTTCTGCCAACCTAGTGGTTTGAAAGCGTGCAAATGTAATCAATAGGTACTGCCTTGGCAGAAAGATAAACAGTGCTCTAAGCAGTCACGACAGCCACATGATCTAGACAGGGCTGCCCAGGAAGTCGATCGCGATCGACCAGTCGATCCCGGGACCAAAGGAGCTCGATCCCAGCCGGATGGGCCGCTTCTCAGAGGGGGTGGAGCCAGGCTGCGCCAGGCCCCGCCCCCTCCCCAGCTTCGGCACTCCAAGCAGCTTCTCCAGGCTTGAGGATGGCAGTGCCAAGCCAGTGGTGGCATAGCTAGCACAAGGCTGGCTTGGCATTGCCATCCTCAAGCCTGGAGAAGCTGCTGGGAGCTCCAAAGCCAGAGGGGAGGGGGCGGGGCTTGGCACAGCCTGGCTCCGCCCACTGGCTTTCACTCTACCAGCAGCTTCTCCAGGCTTGAGGGTGGCAATGCCAAGCCAGTGGTGGCATAGCTAGCACAAGGCTGGCTTGTCAATGCCATCCTCAAGCCTGAGAAGCTGCTGGGAGCCCAAAGCCAGAGGGGAGGGAGGGGGGGGGGCTTGGCACAGCCTGGCTCTGCTCCCTGGCTTTCACTCTACCAGCAACTTCTCCAGGCTTGAGTATGGCAATGCCAAGCCAGTGGTGGCATAGCTAGCACAAGGCTGGCTTGGCATTGCCATCCTCAAGCCTGGAGAAGCTGCTGGGAGCTCCAAAGCCAGAGGGGAGGGGGCGGGGCTTGTCGGGGCCTGGCTCCGCCCCCCTCTGGCTTTCACTCTACCAGCAGCTGCTCCAGGTTTGAGGGTGGCAATGCCAAGCAAGTGGTGGCATAGCTAGCACAAGGCTGGCTTGGAATTGCCATCCTCAAACCTGGAGAGGCTGCTGGGAGCTCCAAATCCAGAGGGGAGGGGGCGGGGCTTGGCACAGCCTGGCTCCGCCCCCTGGCTTTCATTCTACTAGCAGCTTCTCCAGGCTTGAGGGTGGCAATGCCAAGCCAGTGGTGGCATAGCTAGCACAAGGTTGGATTGGCACTGCCATCCTCAAGTCGGGAGAAGCTGCTGGGAGCTCCAAAGCCAGAGGGAGGGGACGGGGCTTGGCACAGCCTGGCTCCGCCCCCTGGCTTTCACTCTACCAGCAGCTTCTCCAGGCTTGAGGGTGGCAATGCCAAACCAGTGGTGGCATAGCTAGCACAAGGCTGGCTTGGCATTGCCATCCTCAAACCTGGAGAAGCTGCTGGGAGCTCCAAAGCCAGAGGGGAGGGGGCGGGGCTTGGCACAGCCTGGCTCCGCCCACTGGCTTTCACTCTACCAGCAGCTTTTCTAGGCTTGAGGGTGGCAATGCCAAGCCAGTGGTGGCATAGCTAGCACAAGGCTGGCTTGGCATTGCCATCCTCAAGCCTGGAGAAGCTGCTGGGAGCTCCAAAGCCAGAGCTGAGGGGCGGGGCTTGGCGCGGCTTGACTCCGCCCCTCTGGCTTCCACTCTACCAGCAGCTTCTCCAGGCTTGAGGATGGCAATGCCAAGCCAGTTGTGGCATAGCTAGCACAAGGCTGGCTTGGCACTGCCATCCTCAAGCCTGGAGAAGCTGCTGGGAGCTCCAAAGCCAGAGGGGGCGGGGCTTGGCACAGCCTGGCTCCGCCTCCTGGCTTTCACTTTACCAGCAGCTTCTCCAGGCTTGAGGGTGGCAATGCCAAGTCAGTGGTAGCATAGCTAGCACAAGGCTGGCTTGGCATTGCCATCCTCAAACCTGGAGAAGCTGCTGGGAGCTACAAAGCCAGAGGGGAGGGGCGTGGTTTGGCACGGCCTGGCTCCGCCCACCCTCTTGCTTTCGCTCTACCAGCAGCTTCTCCAGGCTTGAGGATGGCAATGCCAAGCCAGTGGTGTCATAGCTAGCACAAGGCTGGCTTGGCACTGCCATCCTCAAGCCTGGAGAAGCTGCTGGTAGGGCTGAAGTCAGAGGGGGGCGGAGCCAGGCTGTGCCAAGCCCCGCCCCTGCCCCTCCCCTCCCCAGCCTTGAGGAGGTAGGTAGATCTTTCTGACTTGGTTTTATTATAGGTAGCTCGCATGCTGAAAAAGTGTGGGCAGGTGTCTACGGACAACGCAGGAGATAGAGAATAATATAAATAAAGGGTTGTTGTTGTTGTTATTGCTGCTGCTGCTGCTGTTGTACAGCCTGAAAAACTCACAGCAACCCAATGAGTCTGGTCATGAAAGTCTTTAACAATATATGAATATTGGTTGTCATTTCTTGCTGTTTTGAAAATCTGGCAGAAGTCGGTCTTTCCCATGCAATACACATGTTCTGAATGGTTCGTTCTTTATTAATGGTTTGGGGAATATAAAAACAGCTCAGACACTAATTATTTCAGAATAATTAAAATTTACTATTTTCTCTTTTCCCAGTGCCTCGCTCACCTGATAAGTGGCAATGACCCTTTTGCGGGCGTGTTGGAAGACGTCTTCGTCAGACCATTTGGGGTTCTTTTTGGCAAGTATTTCTGCCCAGTGGTTGTGGTAGCGGAACCAAACAATGCCGATGACTTGCAGGAATGGGTTTTCGTTTCCTTTAGCACTTCCAAAGTCTGTGGCGGAAGCGGGGAGAAACAATGAGAGGTCAAGAAATGGAGATACTTCCCTACAACCAGATATAGTCAGCCTTTTATGTTTGAAAATATTCCCAATAATACAGTGGTTCTCAGTCCCCAGATGTTTTGGCCCTCAACTCCCAGAACAGCTGGTCAACTGGCTAGGATTTCTGGGAGTTGAGTAATAACCACTGCAAAAATACATTCCAAAAATGATTTTTTTTGTTATTTTAGGTAAGGATTGTCATGTTGTATACCAGTGATTTTCAACCAGTGTGCCGTGGAACACTAGTGTGCCGTGAGAGATCATCAGGTGTGCCGTGGGAAATTATTTTCGAACTTCATTCATATATAAACTATAAGGCGCATCTGTCCCTTTAAGAAATGGAACCATAGCACTCTCATGTCACCTAAGAAGTGATGCAAGAGTGCTATGGTTGCGCCATCTTAGATTCGCTCAGATGCGGCTAAGTAAACAAAGCTTCTCAAGTTTGACTGCGATAAAAACTAAAAACAGAGAGAGACTGACAGCTGTTGAGCAAGAGCTTCTTGAGTGTCTTTCTACCATTCCTGCCAGGATATCTATTTTGTGTTCATCGAAACAGGACCAGGTTTCACACTAAGTGAGTGTATAAATACATTTAAAAACATATTAACTATATGTATTACTGTGTTAGAGTGTCATTTTGTGTCATTTTGGTTGGTGGTGTGCCCCAGAATTTTGTAAATGTAAAAAATGTGCTCAAAAAAGGTTGAAAATCACTGTTGTATACAATGGGACGTGAGCATCCATCGATACCAAAGATCCATGAGTGCCGAAGAAGTCTTTGCCATTCGTGGTGCTCCAGAAAATGCATTCATACTACAGAATTACAGTACTAAAATTATTATAAATATTATGTATAAAATTATCTTCAGACTATGTGTTGGGATTCAACCCCACACTGTCCAAGTCTGAAGTTCTCAATGAGGAGCAGTTTATTTATTTATTTATTTGCATTATTTCTATCCCGCTCATATCAGCCCGAAGGCGACTCAGGGCGGCGCACAAAGTCGGCACAATTCGATGCCATATATAAAATACATACATTGATAAAAGCAAAAAAGAAACAGTTACAGTACATTTAAAACCATAAAAACGAAGGGCAGCATTTTTTTAATAAAAAAAAACCTATGTCTTCATATTCAAGTCCTTATCCGTTCCATCGTCTTTGCCATTCCTGGGTCGTTTTCCGATTCAAGTTGTCTAGATTATGTTGCGGTTCTGAATGCTTGCTCGAAGAGCCAAGTTTTCACTCTTTTTCGAAAGGTTAGGAGGGAGGGGGCCGATCTAATATCCCTAGGCAGGGAGTTCCACAGCCAAGGGTCCACCACAGAGAAGGCCCTGTCTCTCGTCCCTGCCAGACAGGTTTGTGACGCAGGCGGGATCGAGAGCAGGGCCTCCTCCGATGATCTCAAGTTCCTGGTGGGTTCATAGGAAGAGATGCGTTCGGCAAGATAAGTTGGGCCAGAACCGTTTAGTTTAGTCTAGACCAATGTTTCCCAACCTATTTTGAGCCATGGCACACCTCGGGGCATAGCCCCCACCTGGGCCCCGCCCCCTTTCAGCCCAGGCCCCTCTTTTGTCCTCCTTTCCCTCCTGCCTGCCTGCCTGGCTTCTCGGGGGCGATGGAGGTGCACGGCTTGGACCAGAGCCAGGGGCGGCCCGGTGATGGGGGTGTTGTGGAAATTTTGTCGCCCCGCCGCCGCGTCACTCACCGCCACGCCCATGCTGCCGCCACGCCCACGCCGCCGCCACGCCGCCGCCGCACCACCGCCACGCTGCCGCCGCCGCCCCATCGGCCGCGGCACACCTCCGCCCGGCCCCATCGGCCATGGCACACCTCCGCGGCACACCTTTCTGCCGGCCGCATGCAGAGCACCTACAGGCGCTATAGCGCCTGTAGATGCCTTCTGCGCCGCGCGAATGGCGAGGATGCGCACTCTCTCCCAAGCGCGCCTGCCGCTTTGGAGCCAGCGCATGCGTGCAGTGCAGGTTTTGCACATGCGCTGGCTCCAAGCGGCAGGCGCTTGGGAGCGAGCCGCATGCTCGTACATTCGCGCGTCGCAGAAACGTCTACAGGCGCTATAGCGCCTGTAGGTGCTTTCTGCGCACGCCAGGGCGGCGCAGGGCAGTGCTGCGGCGGTGGGGGCGCGGAGTCGGCGCGGCGCGCCTCCCAGCCGGTGGTGCCCCTCCCAGCCGGTGGCGCTCTACGCGACTGCGTAGGTCGTGAAATCGCTGGGGCCGCCCCTGACCGGAGCCTGTGCGTGGTGATGGGGGCTTTGTAGGGCCTGGGCCGGGCCATGTGCCTCCGCCTGGCTGTGCTCCTCTCCCTGGGTTTGGCGCTGCTCCTCTCGGGCCAGGCGGAGGACCCGCTGCAAGAGGTGGAGGCGCTGGTCCGCCGGGACTGGCCGCGCGCCCTCCCTGAAGACCTGGCCCAGCCCCACGCTGCCCAAAGCCTCCTCTGCACAACAGTTAATCTAGGCTCCAATTATAATCACCAAAAATAACTGAGAAGACTCTGAGGTAAAATCTTCTTCCAGACTTGGGAATGTGAGATTGCTGGGACTGGCACACACTGATGGAAACCAGGCACACAGAAACTGTCTTGAAAAGTTAATAACGATGAATATTTATTTATTTAACTAACAAGCAGCTTTGAGAGGCACCAATGCATTACGGTTCTCAAGTGAGGCACAATAGCGTAATGGTTATCAATTAATGTTCATTAGCATATTGGTTACAGAAGATGAATCTTAAATCTTAGATCTTAAAAACAGTGTAAAAACGTGTCTTATCAAACTCTCTCACCCTAATATTTAAACTAGTGGTGAGCAGTCTACCAACTAACTATCCTAGTTAGTTCACTGAGCTAACTCTCAGTCTACCAGAAGCCCACCTATCTATAACTCTGCCTCTTAGAGTGTTCCTATAGCTGGCTTCTTCAGAGAGGTGAGCTAATCCCTAAACCCTAGGGATTTCTGAAAGCCTGTGACTGACTACCTGCCAGCTATTACACAGAGCTTTCACTGCTAGCCCACACACAGCTGTGTCAAGAGACTGCTTTAGACTCACAGCTCTGACCACAGACTGCTCTCTCTCTCTCAGAGCTCTGACAAGAAGCTCTTCACTCTTTGAGTCCTGACAAGAGACTGACTAATAAGCTACACTCTTTCCCCCTCAAGTAGCTCGGCTCCTCCCCTCAGCTCTGGGCTCCTCCCAGGCATCTCTCTCTCTCTAACTCCCTCCCAGAGAAGGCTCCAAGCCACTCCCCCTTTTCCTGGCTTTCCTGGATGCCAAACTGCTATGCTGGTCTCGGCCCAGCATTACAATGGGTGAGTCCTCATAGAGGGCCTCCCACGCGAGGGGAAGGCACCCCCAGGGAACACTAGGAAGAAAGGGGGGAAGAGAGGTTTTTCCGCGGCACACCAGCTGATCTCCCACGGAACACTAGTGTGCCCCGGAACAGCGGTTGGGAAACACTAGTCTAGACTAAGGGTTTACCTTTCCCCAAGTTTAGAAGAGATGGGCGTTAGAGTAGCTCAGACCCAGTTATTGATTATTAAGAAATGTAGTTATTTCTTATTATTGTAAATAATTATTTTGCGATTTTTAAGACTGGACTCTGCATCTTTGCTTGCCTAGGCTCTTAATCAGGCCTGGGCAAACTTCGGCCCTCCGGGTGTTTTGGACTACAACTCCACCCTAACAGCCGGTAGGCTGTTAGGAATTGTGGGAGTTGTAGTCCAAAACACCTGGAGGGCCGAAGTTT
Organism: Anolis apletophallus; assembly: GCA_030556195.1. Lineage (NCBI taxonomy): Eukaryota > Metazoa > Chordata > Lepidosauria > Squamata > Anolidae > Anolis > Anolis apletophallus. The sequence goes on from JARBWK010000015.1 coordinate 30,567,708, forward strand.
GCCCAGGCCTGGTTCAGAGCCTTCCAAGTCACCCAGCCTTCTGTGTGCCCAAGTCGCCCAGCCTTCTGTGGGAGTTGTAGTCCAAAACACCTGGAGGGCCGAAGTTTGCCCAGGCCTGCTCTTAATGCTTACAGCCACAACCAACAGTACTTCACGCTCTGCTCGCTAATGAGAGGAATGCTCAACTTTAAGTATCCTGTTTGGTTTTTGGATGCTCTGCTATATTTTAGGGTAGTTTTCCTTAACACTATGGGCATAAAGTATATATGAAACATCAGTTAGTTGCTTGTTTAGACTTGAGTCCTGACTCCAAGATATCTGAAATCCAATAATAATAATAAATATAAATATATATAAATAAATAATAATAATAAATAATAATAATAAATAAAAATCCAAGGCCCAAAAGCATTTTGGATGAGAGATATTCAACCTGTATTATTTTCTAGTTTTCCACCAGCAAACAGGCAATATTGTCCCAAGGATAAAACTGCACCAGATGGTTATTTTTAAATTTTGAGATTTTGTTTGCATCTTCAAATTGGTGTTGAATGACTGCCATATGGAGAATGTCCAGGCCTAAACAGCCCCTTCCGATCAGCAAACAAAACTGACGAGGCACCATAAACATATATAAAACAATAAAATGTTTGGGTTGACCAGAAGCAATAGCAGAGAATATGATGGCATGTCACGTCCATATGAAAAGACAGAAAGGGCTCATTAAACTTGACAGTCTTCTTCAGTTTGTGAAAAACAACACAAGGGGAAGGCAATAGCAAAACACAGTTGCTGATTCCTTCTAAAATAAATTGTGGGAATGAGGTTATTTTTTGGGGGGAAAGCCTTTAGCCTTCCCTGCCAAAGAACTACAAATTCGGAAATTGCAATTAGTCCAACAGGCGGCAGCCAGATTACTAACGGGAGCTACATACAGGGAGCATACCACCCCCCTGTCGTGTCAGCTCCACTGGCTGCCTGTCTAATTCCGAGCTCAATTCAAAGTGCTGGTTTTGACCTTTAAAGCTCTATACGGTTCTGGCCCAGCTTACTTGTCCGAACGCATCAGCCGCTACATCCCACCTCGCAATCTAAGATCATCCGGGAGGCCCTGCTCGCTCCCGCCGACTTCTCAAATGCGGCTGGTGGGGACGAGGACAGGGCCTTCTCGGTGGTGGCTCCCCGCCTGTGGAATGCGCTCCCTATGGAGGTACGGTCCACCTCATCCCTCCTGGCATTCAGGAAAAAGGTAAAATCCTGGCTTTGGGACCAGGCGTTTGCACACCAGCACAAGGCAGCATGTTAGATGGGGATTTTAATGGAAATGGATGAAGAGGGCCAATGTTTTTATGGACTGAATATTGTTTTAACTTGGAATGACTGTGTATGATGCTGATGAAATTGTATTTTAATGTGTCTTAATGTATCTTAATTGTTGTGGGGTTTTGGGGTTTTATGCTGTTATGATGTGGGCATCGAATTGTGCCGTACTGTAAGCCGCACTGAGTCCCCCCGCGGGGGTTGAGAAGAGCGGGGTAAAATCCTGAAATAAATAAAATAAATTCCAGGATTCCATAAGTGGTATCAAACTACGAGGGTGGGTCAATAAGTCTGTGACTTTTTGAATGAAACACAAGTTTTTGGATTTAAAAAATCATTTTATTTTTAAACGTAGTCTCCTTTGATCTCTATACACTTTGTCCAACGTTTCTCCAATTTTTTTATCCCTTCCAAAAAATAAGATTGGTCAAGGTCATCAAAATAGGTATTTGTTTGTGAGATGATTTCATTGTTAGAGTCAAATCTCTTTCCGCCGAGCCATTTCTTCAGGTTTGGAAACAAGAAATTGTCACTCGGGCTAAACTGAGAATAGGGCGGATGAGGAGCAATTTGTATCTCAATTCATGGATTGTTGCCATGGCAACTGCACATGTGTGCACCCTTGCATTATCCTGGTGCAAAAGAACTTTTTTCTTGGCCAAATGCGGTCGTTCCCCCCCCCCCCAAACCCGCAAAAAATTGCCCTTTCAGTTAAGAGGCGGGAAATTCAAAAAGTCTTATTGACCTGCCCTCGTATATTCATTCTACAATGTAGATGCACCCTAGCTCATGGTCCATAGCCTTTTAGTATTGTTACCAAAGTATTGACTATTCTAAGTTTTATTGACTATTCTAAAGCCTTTGACTGTGTGGATAATAATAAATTGTGGCAAGTTCTTGGCGGTATGGGGATCCCAAGCCATCTTATCCATCTCCTGAGGAATCTGTATAACGACCAAGTAGCAACAGTAAGGTCCGACCACGGAACAACAGACTGATTGAGCAAGGAGTACGGCAGGGCTGTCTATCTACTCTCATCCGACCAATTCAACTTGTATGCAGAACACATCATGCAACATGTGGAGCTTGGCGAATCCAGGGCTGGATCCCGCCTGCTTCACAAACCCGTCTGGCGGGGACGAGAGACAGGGCCTTCTCTGTGGTGCCCCCTTGGCTGTGGAACTCCCTGCCTAGATATGCAGATGATACCATTCTGATGGCTGATGGCAAGGAGGCGCTAGGGAGCCTTCTAACCAAGATGAAAGAAGAAAGAGCAAAAGCCGGGCTGCAGTTAAACATCCAAAAAGCCAAGATGATGGCAAACAGACTGATTGATAACTGGCAAATAGAGGGAGAAAACGTGGCAGTGGCAGACTTTGCATTTCTAGGCTCAAAGATGTCTGCAGACACAGACTTCAGCACAGAAATTAGAAGACGTTTACTTCTTGGGAGGAGAGCAATGACCAATCGCGGTAAAATAGTGACAAGTACAGACATCACACTGGCAATGAAGGTCCACATAGTTAAAGCAATGATATTCCTCATAGTACCCTATGGATGCGAGAGATGGACCATAAGGAAGGCTGAGTGAAGGGAGGTAAACACTTCTGAACTGTGGTTTTGGGGCGGGGGGATTGAGAGTGCCTTGGACTGCAAGATCAAACCAGTCCATATTTCAGGAAATAAACCCCGACTGCTCACTGGATGGAAGGATATTAGAGGCGAAGTCCTTTGGCCACATAGTGAGAAGACAGGAAAGCTTGGAGAAGAGAATGATGCTGGGGAAAATGATGCTCTGGAGCAACAAGCACCTGAGGCACCTGAGGCAAAGCACCAAAATAAGTGTGTACAGAGCTATCGTACTGTCTATTCCCCTATATGGGTCTAAAACATGGGTCACCTATCGCCAACACCTACGACTCCTCGAACGCTTTCATCAGTGCCGTCTTCGCACAATCCTAAATATACACTGGACCGACTGTGTGACGAATGTTGCTGTACTTGAGCAAGCAGGGATCACCAGCATTGAGGCCATGCTATTGAGAACACAGCTGCGCTGGGCACGGCACGTCTCTTGGATGGAGGACCACTGCCTCCCAAAGATACTACTCTATGGTGAACTCGCCATGGGTCAGCGCAAGAGAGGCGCCCCCCAAAAGAAATACAAGGACTCCCTGAAACAACATCTTAGGCTCAGCCAGATTGATCACCAACAATGGTCCACCCTGGCCTCACATCGGGAGGCATGGAGACGCACTATCCACAATGCTGCGACCTCTTTCGAGAAGACACGGCGAATGGGTCTCGAAAAGAAACGACAACGCATAAAGAACCGCAACTTGGAAACGACATCACCCAAGGAGACTTTCTGCTGTGCTTTCTGCAACTGAACTTGCCTATCTCAGATTGGCCTTTTTAGTCATGAACGCGCTTGTAAAAAGTGTGGGATGAGTCCTTCCTAAGAATCGCAAAGTAATGCCGAGAGAGAGACTTTGGCCACATAGTGAGAAGACAGGAAAGCTTGGAGAAGAGAATGATGCTGGGGAAAATGGAAGAAAAAAGGAATAGGGGCCGACCAAGGGCAAGATGGGTAGATGGTATCCTTGAAGTGACTAGCTTGACCTTGAATGAGCTTGGGGGTAGCCACAGCTGCCAAAGAGCTCTCGCATGGGGCTGGGCCATGAGGTCACAAGAGTTGGAAGTGATTGAACAAATAAGCAACAACCAAAGCGTTGAAAGAGAATAAGACAATAAATATAATGAAGACAATGTTGGAGCATGTAAAAATCAGTTGGTGAGTGTGTGTTAACTGAAAATGTAAAGTATGAAGCTGATTGGTTGGGCTACGCTACGCCCAAGAGCAGCAAACTTTGGCCCTCTAGGTGTTTTGGAGGGCCAAAGTAGGCTGTTAGAAATTGTGGGAGTTGGAGTCCAAAACACCTGGAGGGCCAAAGTTTGCCCAGGCCTGCCCAAGAGGACAGCTGAGCCTGGGAGTTTTGACAACAGTTACATATTTAGGCTTTAGCTGTGCAGCTTACCAAGATAGTATTTGCTTCTGGGCTGCTGGAAGAAGGTCTTTCACATGGACACCTAAAGACCATTTGAACCTCTCTCTCAAAGGACATTGTGTGAATCAATGCAACTGTTTACATGATATTTATTTATTTATTTATTTGTACCCCGCAGGGGGACTCAGCACAGCTTACATTTGCAGCACTACAGGCCACAACACCACAATACAATATAAAAATACACCATATGATCAACATCATTAAAAGCATTAAAACATTTTAAAAAATTACATTAAAAACCACTACATACAACAATAATTAATTAAGGCCATCAAGCGGGACACATTGTCAGTCCAGTCAAGTCCAAAGTGCCAATCCAGTCAAATCCAAAGGTACAATTTACATCTGCTGCCTATAGGCCTGGTCCCAGAACCACAACTTTAGCTTTTTTCTAAAAGCGAGGAGAGATGGAGTCGATCTTATTTCGTTTGGGAGTGCATTCCATAGGCGAGGGGCCACTGCCGAGAAGGCCCTGTCTCTCGTCCCCACCAGCCGCATTTGCGATGCTGGCGGAAGCGAGAGCAGGGCCTCCCCAGATGATCTTAGACTGCGAGATGGGACATAGAGGCAGATGTGTTCGGACAAGTAAGCTGGGCCAGAACCGTATAGAGCTTTATAGGTCAATACCACCACTTTGAATTGGGCTCGGAGATGGACAGGCAACCAGTGGAGGTGGTATGCTCCCTGTATGTCTCCCCAGTTAGCATTCTGGCTGCCGCCCATTGGACCAACTGAAGTTTCCGAACCATTTTCAAAGGCAGCCCCACGTAGAGTGTGTTGCAGTAGTCTATTCGGGATGTAACCAGAGTGTGGATCACTGTGGCAAAGTCAGACTTTGAAGGAAAGGAGGGACGATGCCGATCTAATCTCACTGGGGAGTGAATTCCTCAATTGGGGGGTCACCCCCGAGAAGGCCCTGTCCCTCGTCCCCACCAGACGCGTTTGCAAAGCTGGTGGGACCGAGAGCAGGGCCTCCCCGACAGATCTTAGACTACAAGGTGGAATGTGTAGGGAGATACGTTCGGATAAGTAAGCTGGGCTGGAACCGTATAGTACGTGGACTAGTAAAGATGTGAACTATACATGATTTTCATTCCGCAATAGACAATCATGATGATGGCTTTTAAAAATGTGACCTTTTTTGGTCTACAGTTCAAGGCACAAAAGAAGACGAATCGAGAGAGAACCTTTCTTACCAAAGATCCGTTCTGTCCCGCCCAGCCCTGTGGATGGATCCAAAGCCTTCCACATCAAGCTATTTGCCTTGGTCTGCTTTGGGGAGAGTGGGTCGGATCCAACAGCCAGCTTTCCTTGCGAGAAGTGCCTCAAAGAATCACTCCAGGAATGGGATGGGCCGTAGATGGCACTGCCGTCCAACCAACCTGTGACGCCATTGATCTGTTGAGAGATGGAGAGCGCGAAATGGAGCACGTGAGTCGATTTGTTGACAACCTCTGAACAGATAGGATCAGATCGGTTCTATTACCGAGGATTGGAGAGATAGTAACTCAACACAAAAGTGGCAAATGGCTTGGATATTAGCACCCGCATGATGGGAATTCTTAGCTTGCATGTTCATCTGATTCGATTCAGTTATGGCAGGGCTGTCCAACTTCTACGGGTCCAGGGCCGGAATAGAGGTCACTGATGACCTCGGGGGCCACTTGGCCCTGCCCCCAGGCCCCACCCCCAGGCCCCGCCCCCAGCCCAGGCCCCGCCCTCTCCTAAAGCTGTCATTCTCCCGGGCAGCGCGTCACAGGCCTGGCGTGACGCGCTGCCCTTGGCGCCGCCTACTCCTCCTTTTCGGCGGCCCCCCCCTTCCTAGGGTGGGAGCCGCCGGGTGGGCAGAAGGCGGCGCCAAGGGCAGCGCGTCACAGGCCTGGCGTGACGCGCTGCCCTTGGCGCCGCCTACTCCTCCTTTTCGCGCGGAGAGAGGGACGAGGGGGCGGTGCAGGGAGGAGGAGAATTTTTTTTAAAATTTAGAATTTTTAAAAAAAATTAAAAATGGCGGCTGGGGGCATAGCTGGGGCCGTGCCCAACAGGCTGGGGGGCCTGATCAGGCCCCAGGGCCGCCAGTTGGACAGCCCTGAGTTATGGGATGTTCTTGCCAGAATGAGGGTGCACCTACACCAGGCCTGGGCCAACTTCAGCTCTCCAGGTGTTTTGGAGCTGAAGTCCCACCATTCCCAACAGCCTCAGGCCCTTTCCTTTTCCCCCTCAGCCGCTTAAGCGGCTGAGGGGGAAAAGGAAGGGGCCTGAGGCTGTTGGGAATGGTGGGAGTTGAAGTCCAAAACATCTGGAGGACTGAAGTTGGCCCAGGCCTGGTGTAGGAAGACCCTATGACTGACTTTAGGCATTGTTTCCTGGATTTAAATATATCCTCTCCATCTCGAGGGAATTATTCTATGCTCTTGAAAATACCTTAAGCAGAACATTGAGCATTTTGGAACAATTTGCCTTGCTTGCAGAAGATGAAATTGGCCTACAATACATAATACACCGGGAATTACCCCCAATACACCAGGAATGTGGCACAGCTGGCAAAGTGTCAGCTGCATAAGATCTCTCTGACCAGTAGGTCATGAGTTCGAGGCCTGCCCGGATCGAGGTGGGTGCTCGACCTTTAAGTGTAGCCTGCTGTCGACCTTTGCAGCCCGAAAGACAGTTGCATCTGTCAAGTAGGAGATAAAGGTACCACATTAAGTGGGGAGGCAAAATTTGACTGAATTATGAGGCCATTAAAGAACTCCAGGAACGCTGAGAATGCGGAAGGAACAACAAAGGATGCTGGGAACACTGAGAGGAGTGCGTCAGCTCCCCCTGGTGGCCAGAGTTTGCCTCTGTTCGTCTATATGTGTGTATGTGGAAACGGCAGGGATTGTCTGCTAAGTATGTGTACCTGTAATCTGCACTGAGTCCCCTTCGCAGGCCTGGATTACCCACAAGGCCACCCTAGGCCATGGCCTAGGGGCACAAGCCAAGGGGGGTGCAGTTCACATGGACCAAAAAAATATATGTTGAAACAAAACCGCAACGAGCAGCATGGAGATGACTCTCTCTCTCTCTCGGGGGAGGGCGGGGGAGAGCACTGTGAGGGGGCGGGGGAGGAGGGAATGGCCCCCCCGTTGCCATCGCCCTGCCCCCTTGTCAAGGAAGGAAGGCGCGAGGAGGAGGAGGCGGAGGGAAGCCCCCGGGGCCGCTGCTGGGCATGCGCTGCACCCAGGAACATGGCAGAGGGGGCAGAGGCGCTTGCATCCTCCTGCTGCACATGCCCGGCAGCAGCCCCGGGGCCAGGGCTTCCCTCCGCCTCCTCCTCCTCGTGCCCTCCTCCCTTGACTCAAGGAAGGAGGGCGCACCACGAGGAGGAGGAGGAGGTGGGGGTGCAGTAGAGATTGGTTTGGGGGCGTAATTCCAAAGTGTGGCCTAGGGAGCCAAAAGAGGTTAATCTGGGCCTGCCCCTTCGGGGTGAGAAGAACGGAATATAAATAAAGTGTATTAAATAAAGTATTACTCTCCTGATCCTACAGTTATCCTTCCACCTTGCAGAAACACTGCACAACTCTATGAGAAAGAAACACAACTCCATCCAAACCGCATAGCCAAATGGATTGTACCTGCTCGCGGGGATTATTGGGGCTTCGTCCCGTTCCTGGAGCCCACTGCATGCGCTGGAAGGGCAAAACCACATCTCCTGAGCCCATGGGGTCAAACACGCGGTCTCCTTTGGGGACGGGTAAATTGAGGAATTCAGCCGGACAGCCGGACTTGATGGCTTCTGAGATCTCGGAGAGAACATGGAAACCTGCCGGAAAAACAGTGTCACAGAAAGGAGTGGATCAGGTGTGTCAAGAACCAAATTTTCTGTTGTGGCTCAATGATAATGAATTTTGGGAGTTGAAGTTAAGCACCAGCCCTCTTTGGGAAAGACTCAAGGCTGTATAAAAATACTGCCCCCTCTCCAGGATTTGATAGCTTTGAGTCAAGTGGTGTCAAACTGCATTAATTCTACCATGTAGATCACTGATTCTCAAAGTGGGCGGTACCGCCCCCTAGTGGGCAGTGAGGCAATCCAAGGGGGCGGTGGGAGGCTCAGGGGAATTTGGGGGGTGGTGAACCCCTTTAAGGGGACGGTGAACAATTGGGGGTTCTGTGTGCCAAGTTTGGCTCAATTCCATTGTTGGTGGAGTTCAAAATGGTCTTTGATTGTAGGTGAACTATAAATCCCAGCAACTACAACTCCCAAATGAGAAGGGCTATTTTCTCAAAACTCCACCAGTGTTCAAATTTGGGCATATTTGTTACAGTATATGGAGTTTAGCTAAGTAATTGCAGGATCTTCTTGTTTGAATGTGTGTGTTGAGGAAAAACACCTGGACACTGAAGCAATTAAGCTTGAGCATTGAGTATATCATGAGGATTGTTTTTCCTTGATCCTGTGTGTGAAGAAGGAGATCATGAAGGCTATCGTGGATCTACCACTGGACTTGTTATGAACATGTAACAAAGGACTTCTTGCACCATCCAGGATGCAGATGATGCATGGTGATAATGCATTGGATCTTTGAGTAAGATATCTGCAATGGACTATGTTTATTTTGAAGGCTTGTTTTTGTTAAAGCTGCTTACTTAAGAATAAAGTTTTGTTTTTCATTTACTCTGGCTCTGTGTGATTTAGCAGAGGTTCAAAACTGGAAAGGCTACTGAGCTTCCGCACAGACTGACAAACAGCAACAGGTTATGGGCCCAGACTGTACAGTCTGTCCAGTTGCATAGTTGGACTATATACAGTATATATTTTTTGTTCCAGTTTTTGAAACACAATTTTGTTTTGCATTGTGTGTTTGGTGGCAAAACAAGAAGATGGATTCTGGAGTGAATATGTCTTTCCCTATGGCCAGATTAAATGGCAATAACTATTCCATTTGGAAAGTCAGAATGGAAAGTTATTTGAGGAGAGAATCCTTATGGGAATGTACAGAGAATCCAGTGCAGCAACCAGCTTCAGTAGAGCAGCTGAGGGCTCAGGAACGAGCAAGGTCTACTCTGATACTCAGGGTCGACGATGAACAACTGGTTCAAATATGCAGCTTGCCAACTCCCAATGCCATCTGGGTAAGACTCCGAGAAGTATATGCTTCCAGTTCGGCAGCAACAGTGGCTGTGCTGGCGAGACGACTCTACAGGAAGAGACTGGAGAAGAATGAGAGTCTGAGAGACCATTTGCAAGTTTTGCAGAATTTGTTCTTGCAATTGGAGGAGATAGACTTTCATCTCACAGAGGCAAACAAATGTTTTATTGTGCTGTCATCCATGGATGAGTCGTTTGATGGGATAGTGAATTCTCTAGAGTCACTTCCACAAGCACAATTGAACCTCCAATATATTCGTGCTAGACTTCTAGCTGACTGGGAAAGATGGAAGGATCGTTGCCTGGAGTCTGCAAATACAGCAGGGCATTCTCAACGAAAGCAGTCAGCCAGAGTTGCACTCGAGGAGGAGAAAGGGAGAGTATGTGTGGTGAGAAAGTACTTCAGTTGTGGATCTCCAAATCATTTAAAGAGAAATTGCCCAAAGCAGCAGAAGAAGCAAGGAGGGAAGATGAACCAGAGGAGCAGTTCTTCGCATGTAAGAATAGTGAAGTCCCAAAAGAGTCCAGCAAATGAGGACCTATTTTATGTGGACTCTGGATGTTCACAGCATATAGTGAACAACGAAAATTTAATTTGTAATACTGTGAAACCTGAATGTTCAAATGTTACCCTTGCAGATGGAAAACAGTACAAAGTACACAGTCAAGGGGAAGTTTATGTTAAGCCTTTGGATAGAACATTAAGGAATGTATTTTTAGTTCCAGAGCTTGACTATAACTTATTATCTGTTGGAAAACTTGATAAAGAAGGTTATGAAGTTAATTTTTCTGGGGGTAAAGTCAGGATTTTGAAAGGGAATAAGTTATGTGGAACTGGAGTATTACAGGGGGATTTGTATGTGTTAACCTCAAGAGGTAATACAGGTGATGTAAATATGATCAGTAAGAATACCCCATTACACCAGGAATGTATTCATGATTTACATAGAGCATTAGGTCACCCTAGTTTCAAAGTGTTGTATAAAATGCCAGGGTTTAGTGAAGGTATTAAGTTAAAGGATTGCAAGAAGTTTTTGGATTGCAATGTATGCAAGAAAACCAAAGCACAGTCAGCTCCCATTCTTGTTTTTCTTGGTGTTTTTTGTTGAAACAGAAGAATGAAGTTTTTGATATTTTCAAAAATTGGGTGGCATATGTGAAGAGGCAATTTGGAGTTGAATTGAAAGCTCTTCAAACAGATAGAGGAGGAGAATTTACCTCACACAGTTTGGAACGTTTTCTGAAACAAGAGGGGATAAAGCACAGACTCACATGTGCTTATCAAAGTGCAGAAAATGGAAAGATTGAAAGATTTGTAAGGAAAGTCCAAACAGTCAAAGATTCTTTGTTAGAAGATTCTGGATTACCTAATAACCTTTGGGGAGAAGCAGTATTGACTGCATGTTATTTGATTAATAGACTCTGGTGTGAGCCTATCCAGAACACGCCTTATTTTATGTTATATGGCAAGAAACCCCAATTAGGTCATTTACGAATTTTTGGAGCACAGGCATGGGTATTCATTCCAAAACAGTTGAGAAGGAAGGGACAAGATGAAGCCAGGAGATTAACAATGGTTGGATATGCACAGGGAGCAAAAGCTTGGAGATTTTTAGATAAAGAAGGAAACATTGTTATATCTAGGTCTGCGAATATTGCATGTAGCCAGAACTGGGACAAGATTCATGCTAATCAGGAAGTTTTCTTTCCTATTTCAAAAGAGGAAACTTGTGAGCAAGGTAGATCAACCACAGAGCAGGAAAGTGCTGCTTCACCTCAACTCATAAGTAAACCTATAATTAAGAAATTTAAGAGGCCTAGATCCTCAGATGAGGATGATGAGGTGAATGAAGATCCTGAGGAAGGAGCCAGTAAGAACATTACACTCAGGAGGAGTGAGAGAACCAGAAAGGAACCTGACTGGTTCACAGTACAACATGTTAGAGTGTGTTTGGTTAATCATGAGCCTCAGAGTTATGAAGAAATAGAAAGTTTGCCACATGGGGAGAAATAAAAATGGTTAGAAGCTATAGATGAAGAGCTGAAAAGCATGGAAAGATTAAATGTGTATGAGCATGCAAATTTACCAGGTGGAAGTAATCCGGTTGACACAAAATGGATTTTTAAGCAAAAGATTGATGCTGATGGTCAAGTACGTCTCGTTGCTAGAGGGTTTACTCAGGTTAAGGACATAGATTACACAGAAGTGTATTCACCCACAGTTAGTCCTAATTCTGTAAGATTACTATTAACTCTAGCAGCAAGTTTAAATTTAAAGGTGTATCATTTTGACATAAGTACAGCATATCTGAATGCCAATCTGAAAGAAAATATATACATTGTACCACCACCAGGTTCGAAATATAGAGACACCAACATATATTTTAAGTTAAATCGGGCACTATACGGGCTCCGGCAGTCCGGGCTTGCCTGGAACGAATATTTAAATGATGCATTAACCAAAATGGGTTTTGAAAGAAGCTGAGCAGATCCATGTGTGTATGTAAGAAATGTACAGCATGCTTATCAAGTATTGTTCATATATGTTGATGATTTATCCTTTTTTGGCTGAGAGTCAAGCAGAAGTTGACAAGTTTGCAGAAGAATTAAGCAAACATTTTGTGTTAAGAAACCTTGGTCCAATACAATATTTTCTTGGTGTACAGATTATGAGGACTGAACAAGGTTTTGTGTTAAGCCAAAAAGGAAAGATAATGCAAATTTTGGAAAGGCTAAATATGGAAGAATGTAAAGGAGTTCAATCACCCATGATATTAGGTTTTCAAAATGAAGTGGAAAATGCTGATAAATTTGAAGAGCAGGCATTATACAAAAGCATCACTGGTCAGTTATTGCACATATGTAATTACACTAGAGCAGACATTGCATTTGCTGTGAATTTTCTAAGCAGGTATTCAGCCAACCCATCCATTGCTGCATGGAATGGACTAAAGAGAGTTGTGAGATATTTAAAGCAAACACAAGATTTTTGTTTGAAATTAAGTCCAGATGACTCACTATCCTTGCAGGTATATGCAGACAATGATTTTGGCAATTGCACAGATAGAAAATCAACAACAGGGGTTGTAGTTAAATTTTCTAATGCACTAATTGACTGGAAGTCAAAGAAGCAGGGTTATGTAGCTTTAAGTTCCAGTGAGGCTGAGTTTGGTGCAGTCAGTTTAGCATATACAGAAGTCTGTGTAATTAAACAACTATTAAAGGACTTACAGATACCTGTTGAAAATCGTACGGTGATATATGAGGATAATCAATCATGCATTGCAATGGCAACACAGGCCAGAGTGAAACAAAGGAGCAAGCATGTGGATATCAAGTACAGCTGTGTAAGAGATGCAGTAAAAATGGTGAAATTGATTTGGTATATTGTAATACAGATCTGAATTTGGCTGCTGTATTAACAAAGCCACTGAGTGTACAGAAACATCAGAATGTTTTGAATGATCTGGGAATTTTTAAAGTGCGCTATGTAATTGTAAATGTACTAGATGCTATGTATTATGTGTTTTCCTCTACACACAAGGAGGAGTGTTACAGTATATGGAGTTTAGCTAAGTAATTGCAGGATCTTCTTGTTTGAATGTGTGTGTTGAGGAAAAACACCTGGACACTGAAGCAATTAAGCTTGAGCATTGAGTATATCATGAGGAGTGTTTTTCCTTGATCCTGTGTGTGAAGAAGGAGATCATGAAGGCTATCATGGATCTACCACTGGACTTGTTATGAACATGTAACAAAGGACTTCTTGCACCATCCAGGATGCAGATGATGCATGGTGATAATGCATTGGATCTTTGAGTAAGATATCTGCAATGGACTATGTTTATTTTGAAGGCTTGTTTTTGTTAAAGCTGCTTACTTAAGAGTAAAGTTTTGTTTTTCATTTACTCTGGCTCTGTGTGATTTAGCAGAGGTTCAAAACTGGAAAGGCTACTGAGCTTCCGCACAGACTGACAAACAGCAACAATGAGTATTTGTGCCAAATTTCATCCAATTCTATAGTTGTTTGGGTTCATAGTGCTCTCCAAATGTAGGTGAACTACATCTCCCCTGTTTCACTATTGGCTCAAACTCCAGCTGCCCCAGCGATTCCATCCAATCAACACAAAGCTGGTCTGGGGGCGGGAAGTGGGAAATTTGAATCTGTAACCTTATAAAATGGCATATATTTTCAATGTAACATTATGACTGCTTTACGACAAGGATATTGCGGTTGTCATCCTCCTCAGCTGACGAGAATAAAGACTTCGGTGACATCTTCTTCCGGGCTTCTTTGGTGAGATCATTTGGGAAAGGGATTTTAGATTGTTTTTAAAAAACCCGCCAGAGGTTCTGCTGAAATCCACGTTTTAGGGGTACTTCTGGGCCTCTGCCCTCTCTGGGCCAGGCTATCCTAAATTGTTCGGCAACATAAGGATAGTGCAAACAACCCTGTCCTTATGTCGAGAGGACGGCCCGAGAACGCAAGCAATGGCTGAGAGTCCCCTGGAGTATTCTCGACCGTAGCTTGTCTTGCCCTCCTCCCGGCATAATGCTGAGAGGACAGCTCAAAGATCGGTGGAGGAGGATCGGGGCAGTTGCGGCAGGGCTCATTTTCCTCCCGGCATAAGAATGGGCAAGTAGCCCTGTCCTTTTGCCAGGAGGACAACCTGAGAATGACTTGGGCCCAGCCCTGCTCTGTCCCCTCCTAGCCCCACCCTCACACAGGCCCTCTCCTTCCTGGGCCTGGCTCACCCAGCATGTGCCTGGCCACCTTTCCTCTCAACCCAGCCCTCTTGGTGGGCCCCACAATTCAGCCCCAAGGCAAGAATGTTTGCTCATGCCTGCTTTAGACTTTATACAAAAGATGCCCTGTGTTATCTGCATAGATAAACTACTTCAAATCCTAGCTGTACCTGGATTGATAGGCAGTTTACCTGTAGGATGGATACATGAAGTTTGTGAGTATGTTATTTTAACTATGTTATTTTAACTAAGATTACTTATTTTTGGTCTTTTAAGAGCATGATTTAAAAGCAAGATGTTTTAAGGGAGAGTAGATATTTTGGGGAAACTGGGAGAACACTTCTGAAACTCTGCTATGTATGGTTTTTGTGCATTGGCATATCTTTGTTCCTAACAGTTCAAAGAGATATCTTGGTATATCAGTCTAACAGCTGAGAAACCTAATTGCCTTGCATGAATGCTAGTGAAAATTTACTACTAAGGAGAAGATCATGAAAAACCTCCATAATTTATTACTGTAAATATACTGGATGTAAGTATATGATGGATTACTTCAGTGTTTTTCAACATTTTTTGAGCCGCGGCACATTTTTTTACATTTACAAAATCCTGGGGCACACCACCAACCAAAATGACACAAAATGACACTCTAACATAGTAATACATATAGTTAATATGTTTTAAATGTATTTATACACCCAGTGTGAAACCTGGGTCTGTTTCGATGAACACAACATATCCTGGCAGGAATGGCAGAAAGACACAAACTTCCCACACACAACTCCCATAACCAAGAGAAAATACTATAAGAGTTTGGTGGGCATTGACCTTGAGTTTTGGAGTTGTAGTTCACCTATATCCAGAGAGCACTGTGGACTCAAACAATGTTGGATCAGGACCAAACTTGGCATGAATACTCAATATGCCCAAATGTGAACACAGATGGAGTTTGGGGCAAATAGACCTTGACATTTGGGAGTTACTGTTTCTGGGATTTATAGTTAACACACAATCAAAGAGCATCCTGAACTCTTGCAACAATGGAATTGAACCAAACTTGGCATATTGAACTCTCATTATCAACAGAAAGTACTGAAAGGGTTTGCTTGGGAATTGACCTTGAGTTTGGAAGTTGTAGTTCACCTACACCCAGAGAGCACTGTGGACTCAAACTATGTCATGTTATGTTGTTGTTTGTTTTCTATCCAGAATCACAATGTTGGAAGGAGGCTCACCACTTTAAGGTCCCTAAAACAGGCAATGGAAAACTTCGGCCCTCTGGGTGCTTTGGACTTCAACTCCCACCATTCCTAACAGCCTGAGGCCCTTTCCTGCTTAAATGGCTGAGGGGGACAAAAGGAAAAGGGCCTGAGGCTGCTAGGAATGGTGGGAGTTGGAATCCAAAAAACCTGGAAGGTCCAAGTTTGCCCATGCCAGCTTTCTACAGAGACCTCTCCCCACCCCTTCCCCCCTTTTCTTCCCCCTCCTGCCGAACAATTACATTTTCTTCTACACTGCCGCTTTTGATCCAAGGGGGCAGCATGAGCGTGTTCGGGAGGGGGGGAGGAAGACATGACCCGTGTGGGCGCTACTGCGCAGACTCGCCCCAGAGCAAAGCAAGCAGAGCGAGGCTGGGAAGAAGGGAGCCCAAGTGGAGAAGAAAAAGTGTCCAACAGGAGGGGGAAGAAAGGGTATTGGAGGTTCCAATTTCCCTCGGCACACCTGATGATCGCTCACGGCACACTAGTGTGCCACGGCACACTGCTTGGGAAACACTGGATTACTTGATGGAATATCTTGGCTGATGAAATTGCATTGCAACATGAGGATTTAAGTTATCTGATTCTGGCAGGAATAAGATGCTTGGATATCTATGTCAATACAAACTGTACCAGAAAGAGAGTTGATCCAGGTTACATCTGTCTTCAGTCACCGAACCCAACCCAGGCACAAGCCATTCTAGGCCAATAGGTCCCCCAGGATATATTGTGGCAACAGTTCAATTTCAAAGACGATGAATAATGTGCTTGCAATGCTTGAGTCTACCCTTAAACTTTTAAATCTTCAGGATTGCCTCCTAATTGCTGCAGGTGGACAACGTTGTGAATCAACGGCAATTATATAAGCAAGACTTGGCTCGGCTTAGTCCTTTTCCCTCCCACTCCCACATGGGAAGAGCATTAATGGCCTCCCAGAGATCCTCAGCCTATTTGATCATATCCTAAGGGATTAAGTTAATGACCAGAGCTTCAATCCAGCTCATGCTGGAACTGCCAGAGGGCTTTAAAATATACCAGCAACCATGATGAATGAACGCCTGGAGAAACAGACTTAAGGGATCACATCATTTTGAGGTCAGGAGCCCAAACCCGCAAGGAGGGTTCTCAACCATTTCTGAGAGACAGCACCAAACCTATAATCCAAGGGGTTAGTAAATCACCTGGGAGTTAACCCCATCATCCAAGTTTATGAATGAGCAAAAGACACCATGGTCCTTTCCAGTAAAGCCGGGGTTCTCAACCTTCCTAGCGCCACGACCCATTCATACAGTTCCTCATGTTGTGGGGACCCCCCCAACCATAAAATTATTTTTGTTGCTACTTCATAACTGTAATTTTGCTACTGTTATGAACGGCAATGTAGAAATCTGATATGCAGGATGTGCGAGGGTTGAATGAAAAGTAATGCCTCCACCTTTGTCACTCCTCAACAGATGGCAGTACTAGTATGCGGCAGGTATTAGCTTGTTCAGTAGACTCTCCTCTACAATTCCACTTTGGTGGGAAGCCTTAGCATTGAACGGTTGTGTTGTTAGAGTGCGAAGTATGGAACCCTGCATAGACGGTCAGTCAGCGTGCAGTCATTGAATTCTTGACAGCAGAAGGTGTCACCTCAAAAGGAGATTCATCAGAGAATGCAAGCTGTCTATGGTGATTGTGTTGATGTGAGTACTGTGCGTCATTGGGCGAGTGAGTTTAAAGATGTTGAGGTGGGAACATCTGACTTGTGTCACATCTCCACCGTCAGCAGAGTGGCATTTTTTCATCTAGGCCAGGCGAGGAAGCTGGCCCTCTCTCTGTCCCGACGCGACCTGGCCACAGTCACCTCAAGACTGGACTACTGTAACGCTCTTTACATTGGCCTACCTCTGTCAGTGATCCAGAAACGTAAGCTAGTGCAGAACGCTGCAGCTCGGCTGCTCGCGGGTGTCCCGATGAGCTGCCATATTACACCTATCCTGTGGAATGCCAGATCACCTTCAAAGTGTTGGTATTGACCTTCAAGGCCTTGAATGGTCTGGGGCCAGCGTACCTAAGGGATCGCCTCATCCCATACTGTCCCACGAGATCCTTACGCTCAGAGATGAAAAATCCCCTGATGGTCCCAAGTTCCAAGATTTACCATCTGACCGCAACATGGAGAAGGGCTTTCTCAGTCATAGCTCCAATCCTCTGGAACGTGCTGCCCTCCGAGGTCCGTGCCCTTCAGTGTCTGTTAGCTTTTCGGAAGGCCTACAAGACCCTACTGTTCCAGCAGGCCTTCGGGTCTTAAAAACTGTTCGGCCTCTTCTGATGCTGTGTGTAATTTATTGCTACTGTTTTTTAAATCTTTGAGAGGGTTTTAATATGATGCTGTAGCTGTTGTATTATTGTATGTGAGTCGCCCCGAGCCAACTGGGAGTGGCGATGAATAAATTTGAATAAATAAATAAATAAAAACAAAGAGTTAGGCGTCCTGCGACAGCAACCACTGAGTTTCACAAGCAAAATGTTGACTGATTCAGGACAATCGTCATATCACTCAGAGAGAAATTTCAAGATAAAGAGCATATTCTAAGGATTATTTCTGCACTTCTTACTGCCTGGACAATTTCAACAGAAAGGAAGAAACCATGAAATTGAACAAAATCTGGCTACCAGTATTAAAATCATAACAGTAAAGAAAGAATAACACTCAAAAATAGGGGAATTCCAGACAAGAAACAATCAGGACAAGCTAATCACCTCCCAACAAAGGAGGCAGTAAGAAGCCAAACCTTGAAACTGCTAGACCATTAAATGCTAATCAAGGTGGCCAATTGAAACATTCACACCTGCCTCAAACAGACAAGAGTTCTTTCTCTCACCCTGGACATTCCACAGATATATAAACCTCAGTGGCCTAGTTTCCAACAGACCTCACAACCTCTGAGGATGCCTGCCATAGATGTGGGTGAAACATCAGGAGAGAGTGCTTCTGGAACATGGCCATACAGCTTGGAAAACTCACAGCAACCCAGTGATTCCGGCCAGGAAAGCCTTCAATAATACATCCACCAAATCCTTTGGCCCAAAACGTGTAGCAATCCCAGTCTGTGTGGGATGATGGGCATTGAAGTCCAATATATCTTGGGAAGGGAAATTCTACTTGGATGAGGTTTGGCTTTGTGTACTAAAAGAATTGACTTAAAGGGGACAAGGATTTGGGGACAGAAAAGAGAGGGAAGCTCAGGCAGTTGCACTGGGAATGTGGCGCAGCTGGCTAAGTGTCAGCTGCATAAGATCTCTCTGACCAGTAGGTCATGAGTTCGAGGCCTGCCCGGGTCGAGGTGGGTGCTCAACCTTTAAGTGTAGCCTGCTGTCAACCTTTGCAGCTTGAAAGACAGTTGCATCTGTCAAGTAGGAGATAAAGGTACCACATTAAGTGGGGAGGCAAATTTTGCCTGAATTATGAGGCCATTAAAGAACTCCAGAAACGCTGAGGAATGCGGCAAGAACAAGGGATGCTTGAACACTGAGAGATGAGGAGTGAGGAGTGCGTCAGCTCCCCCTGGTGGCCAGAGTTTGCCTCTGTTCGTCTATATGTTGTATGTTGAAACAGCAGGGATTGTCTGCTAAGTATGTGTACTGTAATCCACTCTGAGTCCCCTTCGGGGTGAGAAGAGCGGAATATAAATAAAGTAAATAAATAAACTATTTCGGAAATACAACTTTCACCAACTTTCATCATGTTGCGTAAAAAGTTGCATAATAGGACTTGGTGAAACTGTGTTCATCTCGATAGAGTAGAACATTGTAGAAAAATAGGAATCAGGTGGTAAGTGGTTACAACAGGCTCACAGAATCCAATCTAATGGGTCACTCTTTGGGTGCCATGCATGCTGAGTTTCTTGCATCGTTCTGGATCCCATTGTATTCTCTCCCACTCCCAACAACTATACAAATATATTTTATAGCATGTGGTATAGACCTCCTGAAATGGGTTTATATCTATGGAAGATCATGCTAAAATAAAACCAATAGTTTTAAAGGCATTATCAGAGCCCTCCCGCCCTCCCCATTGTTTTTCCTTCTTTGTTTTTATGCCAGTTATGGGATTCTGGCATTTATAGTAAATTTCCCAAGTTGAAAATCCCACTGAAAGACACACGAAAGAACGATAGAGGCAGATGCTGTCTTTAAAATAGGCCGTCTTACCGAAGAAGACACTCAGCACAGTTCTGTTCCCTTGAGAAGGGGATTCGGAGTCCCCTTGGGCCACCGCGTTACTGAGCTCACGGGCCATGGGCACTGCTGGTTCTTGTTGGGCCTGGTACACCCCGTCGGCATAGTTGGCAGGAAGCAATCGTGACAAAAGGGATCCTAATGAGGACATAAACATAACAGATGTAGTCGCACATTTGCCAGTACTTGTTTCAACCTGGGAGCTATTATCTTTCTATGTGACCATGATCACACCTCTCCATTATCGCGCAATAGCGATGCTAGTGCTTTGGCATCATAGCACCACGTTGTCCCTCTCCAGACATTATTGCACGATTGTGTTATTGAATAGGTAAGGTTTTTTCCCCTGTGTTAGGAGCCTAATATGGGAGTTGTAGTTGCTGGGATTTATAGTTAACCTACACTCAAAAGAGCAGTCTGAACTCCACCAACGATGGAATTGAACCAAGCTTGGCACACAGAACTCCCATGACCAACAAAAAATACTGGAAGGGTTTGATGGGTATTATCTTTGAGTTTGGGAGTTGTAGTTCACCTACTTCCAGAGAGCACTCTGGACTCAAACAATGATAGATCTTGACCAAGCTTGGCGCGAATACTCAAATGTGAACACCAGTGGAGTTTGGAGAAAATAGACTTGACATTTGGGAATTGTAGTTGCTGGGATTTATAGTTCAACTACAATCAAAGAGCATTGTGAACCCCACCAATGATACTATTGGGCCAAACTTCCCACACAGAACCCCCATGACAATGAGAAAATACTTTGTTTTCTGATGGTCTTTGGCGACCCCTCTGACACCCCCTCCCCCCTCCCCCAGGGGTCCCGTCCCCCAGGTTGAGAAACACTGGAGTAGAGAGAGAGAGAGAGGTCAGCATGCAAAGATGGAAGAAGCAGAAGACGTGAGCAAAGGCACACAACCTGAAGAGTATCCATTCTACACCACCAATCAAGATGAGAACAGAAAGAGAGAGAGGGAATAAATAGATTTATTTATGGAAAGCTTGTGTCTTGGATTGCATCCCCCAGAATCCCCCAACAGCATAGCCACTGTCCTTGCTGGCTGGGTGATTCTGGAATCTGTAGTCCGAAAGGTAACATGTTGACACTTCTTTAGCTACGTCAGGATTAATGAACTACTTTTGTATCAGAGATTAAGGGGGCTATATTTGACTCCTAGGAATCTCTGGAAGGCTATATTCCCCATAGAAACACAATCGAGATTAATTTTTTGCACCCAAACACTTTCTAGTTGGCATTTTACAATATTTTTGGGTCCTCCAGGCCATTTTGGGTCCAGGAGAGGTCTTTTTCTTCCAGGACTGGGAAAGCAACAGAAGAGTATAGAATAGGCATGGGTAAACTTTGGCCCTCCGGGTGTTTTGGACATCAAAAACCCACAATTCCTAGCTGACTCTGGCCCTTTCCTTTCCCCACTCATACACAGACGCACAAATAATTACCACAAAGGAATCCATTGCCAGAAGGGACGAGAGCTTCATCTATGCTGACGACTGTGCCATCACCGCTCAAGCAGGGAGCTTAAGCGGCTAAGGGGGAAAGGAAGGGGCCTGAGGCTGTTAGGAATTGTGGGAGTTGAAGTCCAAAACACCTGGAGGACCAAAGTTTGGTATAGAAGGCTCCCCTGTTTCAAAGCTCTCACCTGCGGAGTTGTGTCTGTGATGCATAAGATTGTTATACCAGCCATCATAACGCTGAATTTCCCAATTGACGTTCTCCTGAGCACCTGAGAAAGAAGCAAACAAGGAACAGGCAGTAAGGAAATAAACCGGTATGATGCTATGATCAGTTTTATTGGAAAATAAAGACAATTAAGTAGGCCCGGATTAACACTTTTTTGCGTCCTAGGCCACAGTTTGGAATTACGCCCCCTTTAAACCAACCTCCCGCCACCTCCAAGGTCCCCATTCCCACCGGCTGGAAAGCTCCGCTGTGTTCTGAAGGTCTCCTGGCACGAGAGAGAGAGAGAGAGAGAGAGAGAGAGAGAGAGCAATGCCAAGGCTGCAGAAGCTGTGGGACAGCTGAAGCTGTGGGGAGGGGGCGGAGCCAGGCCGTGCTATGCCCCCCCCCTTCTCCCAGCTTCAGCCGTCCCACAGCTTTTCCAGCCTCTTGAGGGAGCACTGCCAAGGCAACATTGTGCTTGCTATGCCACCGCTGCCTTGGCAGTGCTCCCTCAAGGCTGCAGAAGCTGTGGGACAGCTGAAGCCACGGGGAGGGGGCGGAGCCAGGCAGCATCATGCCCTGCCCCCTCCTCCCAGCTTCAGCTGTCCCACAGCTTCTCCAGCCTTGAGGAGGAGTGAGTGCAGCAGAGCAAAGAGGGCAGGGCATGGCGCGGAAGCGACCGAAGATCGACTTTTAAAAACTTTTTGGGGGGTCCGGATCTGGCACCCCCTCTCGGCTGCGCCCCTGGGCCATGGCCTAGTGTGGCCTTATGGATAATCCGGGCCTGCAATTAAGGATGGAATAACATCTTTTGGGGGTGACAAGCAGCTCCCGCGTCAACTGGGGTGGCCAATTTCCTATGGGTTTTAAATCCAGATTCAAGTGTTGCATCTATTTGGAGATAAGTTTCAGCACATTAGATAGGGCCAGGCTTTAAGAACATAAGAACATAAGAAGAGCCATGCTGAATTGGGCCTCAGCCCATCTAGTCATTCTGTGTCATAGTGGCCCAGGTTGTACACAGGGATCTCTAGCAGAAAGGAGGGTTAAACCGCCAGCTGTTGAAAATCTTGCCAATTGAAATGTTGGCAGTTCAATCCCAGGTCGGGGTGAGCTCCTGCCATCAGCCCAGCTTCTGCTCACCTAGCAGTTCGAAAACAGATTTTTTTCATGTCAGAAGTGACTTCAGAAACTGCAAGTCACTTCTCCTCTGAGAGAATTGGCCGTCTATAAGGATGTTGCCCACGTGAGGCCCAGATGATTAATGTTTTACTTTCCTGTGGGAGGCTTCTCTCATGTCCCCGCATGAGAAGCTAGAGCTTGACAGATGGGAACTTACCCATCCCCAGATTCGAACCACCGACCTCTCGGTCGACCAGTCCTACTAGCAAAAGGGTTTAACCCATTGCGACACTAGGGGCTCCTGAAAACAGCAACGTGAGTAGATAAATAGATACCACTTTAAGTTGCCCATAAGGACATGACGGTGATACAATCAGGGAGGACATCTATAGACAACAAAGCTCCTCGGCATGGAACGTGGAATGACAGCACCTCATCATGGCCGGAGTCGAGCACAGCCTCCAGATGCCAGAGATGGAAAAAGACGGGAAAGCCTATACCTCTGTTTGAGTATTGCCTGTCCTTGTTAATGGTATAATGGCACTGAAAGTTTGCCATAGATGTGTTCTGTAATCTGCCCTGAGTAGAATATAAATAAAGTATATATTATATTATATTATTATTACTATCATCATAATCATGATCACTATTATTATTATATTTCCATTAAAACTGAATGTAAAAACCATAGGAGATGCATTGACATTAAATCTAGTTGTGTCCGACTCTGGGGGGTGGTGCTCATCTCCATTTCTAAGCCGAAGAGCTGGCGTTATCCATAGACACGTCCAAGGTCATGTGGCTAGTATGACTGCATGGAGCATTGTTACTTTCCCGCAGAAGCGGTACCTATTGATCGACTCACATTTGCATGTTTTCGAACTGCTTGGTTGGCAGGAGCTGGGGCTAACAGCAGGAGCTCACCCCACTCCCCGGATCCAAAAACCACCAACCTTTCAGTCAGCAAGTTAAGCAGCTCAGCAGTTTAATCTGCTATGCCGCCAGGGGGCCCAGAGGGTGAAATTGGTAAATGCTTCAAAAAAAAATCTCTCCCATTGGTAAATTCATTGCTAAATGTCTCAAAAATGATTTCTCTCCCATTAACACTGGGCTCAAAATCACGAATCGGACCAAATTGTTAGACATTTTAGACCGAGATGGAAGATAACCTGAGTTTACATTGGTGTATATGTTTGTATGTATACATATAGAGATATACAGATGAATATGTACATATATACATACATATACAGGCAGTCCCCAAGTTATGAACAAGATAGGGTCTGTAGGTTTGTTCTTAAGATGAATTTGTTTGTAAGTCAGAACAGGTACATTGTAAGTAGTTCACTTGTATGCAGACTTACCAGTAGTAGGCCATAAAGCTGCCAGGGCAAACCAAAGCGAAAACCAGCGGCCAATTTTAGCTTGATTCATAGGGTTGGCCCACATTTCTGCAGCAGATGTTTTCCTAAAAGCCACAAAACAAACAATAGCCAATCGAACCAATAACACTACATAACACAATTTTTGTTCCTGGGTAATAAATATTATTTCCTAACTGGTTCGATCATAAAACATGGGAAAAGTTTATAAAACTGCAAAAACTTGTTTTAGTGGGAGTGACTAAAATTTTGCAATAGTTTTTCAATCATGATCACGTCGAGTCTCAACCAATTCAACCCAGTTTGCGGCAGCCACAAAGACAACGTTTCTCGAGTAGAACAACTGCTTTCAAAGGAAGTACCGCACAATTAAGCAGGAACATAATTAATTATTTTTTACATAATGTAATTGCACAAGATCGTACTGGGTATAAATCAAATGAGAACAACATGGTGTTTTTTTGTAACTCTGGCAACTTTAATCTAAAAACATGAGAAAATGTATGGTACGTGCAACCATAAATTAAGTATTTTCTTAATTCTGTAATTAAAAGGGGAAAATGTCCTGTTCCATTATCCAGGCAAACGCCAAAGGTGGGTGCTAGACAGAGAAGGATAGTCTATTTCAGTAGTTCTCAATCTTCCTAATGTCGTAACCCCTTCGTACAGTACCTCATGTTGTGGTGACCCCCAACCATAAAATTATTTTCGTTGCCACTTCACAACTGTCATTTTGCTCCTGTTATGAATCATAAAGTAAATATCTGGTATGCAGGATGTATTTTCATTCACTGGACCAAATTTAGCATAAATACACTTTGCGCCCAAATTTGAATACTGGTGGGGTTGGGGGGGATTGATTTTGTCATTTTGGAGTTGTAGTTGCTGGGATTTAGAGTTCACCTACAAGAGCATTCTGAACTCCACCAATGATGGAATTGAACCAAACTTGGCACACAGAACTCCCATGACCAACAAAAACTACTGGAAGGGTATGATGGATATTGTCTTTGAGTTTGGGAGTTGTAGTTCACCTACTTCCAGAGAGCACTCTGGACTCAAAGAATGATAGATCTGGACCAAACTTGGCATGAACACTCGATATGCCCAAATGTGAACACTGGTGGAGTTTGGGAAAATAGACTTTGACATTTGGGAATTGTAGTTGTTGGGTGTGAGGACTCCCTATATTTTACTTTCATCTGTGGCAGGGTATTTTTCTTATTCCACCCTGACCACCAACTTATATATAAAGACTTCTTTTATTTCCACTTGCTGCCATCATATAATGTAATAAGTATACACACAGGTCAGGTTTCCCACTGACCTTTCGATTATTGTGTCAGGGCAGGGTATCCCTCTAACCCAAACTCCCACTGACACTATTTGTTAACTTTCGCTGCCAACATTCACTATACTTGGCTACCCACTAGGAAGAATTGGTTTTCGAGGCTTGTGTGTGAAGTAACTACGCGGGAAAATATCTTTGTTAAATAACTGCAAAATTTATTCAAACAATGTTCTAAGCGTGGAGGTTTCAGAGTTCAGAGCTTAGGTGGTTACAGTATCTTCTTAGAGGCACGTATCTTAAGGTTACAATACACTAGCTATGGAGACGCAACTTGATACTATATAGCTGTACTCTCAGAACCAATAGCTCAGCAGTCTTTACACTAACTGCTTGTCCTTTAAACCCAACTGCTTTGCTAGCAGTTCAAACACAGCTTTTCTTCTACTCTCTCACAGAGTAGAGTCGGAGTCCTTTTTTAAAAACTGACTGACAGCTGGCTAAAATGGACTCTCTAACTCTCCACACACCCTCTCTCCTTCGACTTTCACTCCCAACTGCTAAAGTTTAAATTAGAAGATTTTAAGACCAGTTGCAGGCTCCGCCTCCTGTTTCCACAGTAACGGAAACCTCTTGGAGGTTCTGCACGCTAATATCTCTGTTAATCCTTTAGGGTTTGCTTAGTTTTTACCCATTCAACATATACACACATATATAAATATCAACCATATTTAAAACCTGTAATAAAGAAATATGACTTCACCACACTGGGATTTATAGTTCACCTACAATCAAAGAGCATTCCGAGCCCCACCAACAATAGAATTGGGCCAGACTTCCCACACAGAACCCCCATGACCAACAGAAAATACTGTGTTTTCTGATGGTCTTTGGCGACCCCTCTGACACCGTCTCGCAACACCGCCCCCCGCTCCCCCCGGGTTCTGACTCCCAGGTTTAGAAACACTGGCCTATTTTATGCGGGGGAGTTGAAAGTGGAAAATCATTTATTTCCCCCTTGCTGGTTTTTAATGGGTTTGGGTTTTCTCCAAAATTCAAAAGACTACAGAACTCTTCATTTGGAACCATATCATGGCTGACGGCTCGCTTTTAGCTAGAAGTGTGCTTTAAAATGCACTTGAAATGGGGAGAACAAAAAGAGCAAGAGAAGAGCAAGTCACTTGTTTGGCTACTAAAGTGTTGCATGGAGTTAAGGTGGAAAAAAGGCAGGTCCTGTTGGTATAAATCCTTGAACTCTTTCAATTATATTAAAATAAAAATGTGGAAACTAGTTTTTATCTACTGTAGGGTATGTCTGCCATATTTGGATACCAGGGCTGCGTTTGCCACCCTAAGGATGTCCAGAAACAACAAACCAAATAATTTGGATTTAACATGCCCTCAAATACCCTCAAAGACAAAAAATGCAAAAATGCAAGAAAACAGAATAAATGGATGGATCTACACTGCCAATATAATTCGGTTTCTGAATCCAGATTATCTACTTTGAACTGGATTATATGAGTCTACACTGTCACATAAACCAGTTATTTATTATTATTATTTATTTTTATTTACAGTATTTATATTCCGCCCTTCTCACCCTGCAGGGCGGATTACAATGTACATATACATGGCAAACATTTAATGCCATAGACACACAACATATATAGACAGACACTCAGAGGCTATTTAACATTTCAGCTTCTGGCCACCAGGGGAGCTGTTGCTTCCTCGTTCTTTGCATACTTCCTGGAGATTTTTATGGCTTCATAAATCAGTTAAATTTATATCCCATCTTTTTCTCTCCATGCAAAGACTCTGATCTGAATTCAGAATCTGGATTATATGGCAATGAGATGGGGCCATAGTGGTATTCTGACTCCTTTGTCGGCCCAAGAAAACACAAATGTGATCCCTCTGCTTCAAACTACAGAGCAATCCAATAACTGAACACCATATATAAACCAGCTATTAGCCATATGTATTAGCCAGCTCTTTCTCCTTGGCTCTTATCTTGGCTATTCAGCCTGCAGAAGAGAAGGCTGAGAGGAGACATAATGGCCATGGATCAAGGGGTGAGGGGAAGACATAAAGAGGAGGGAGCAAGCTTGTTTTTTGCTGCCCTGGAGACTAGGACGCAATGGAACAATGGCTTCTAACTACAGGAAAGGAGATTCCACCTGAACGTTAGGAAGAACTTCCTAACTGTGAGAGCTGTTTAGCAGTGGAACTCTCTGCCCCAGAGTGTGGTAGAGGCTCCTTCTTTGGAGGCTTTTAAGCAGGGGCTGGATGGCCATCTGTTGGGGGTGCTTTGAATGTGATTTTCCTGCTTCTTGGCAGAATGGGGTTGGACTGGATGGCCCACGAGGTCTCTTTTAACTCAGTGATTCTATGATTCTATATTGTCTGTAGCAGTGTTTCCCAACCAGTGTGCCACGGCACACTAGTGTGCCGTGAGCAGTCATCAGGTGTGCCATGGGAAATTGGCACTCTTCCCCCTCCTAGCAGCTCTTTCTCCCTCTTTCCCTCCCCAAAGATCCTCCCCGAGGCAAAGGAAAGGCTCAGCCGAATGCCAGGGCCAGGCCCGCCTTGAGGAAGCCTTCAGGAGCCTCGACTCAGCATGGTTCCATACTCTATACGTTTCATAGATCTGTGTGGCCTCTTTCGCTGCCTCCCTCCTCCCTCTGCAAAAGCAGAGCACTGGGCGGAAGTGATTGAGTCGGCGTTTTCGCGTTGGCTTGGATTTATTGCGAGAACAGCCATAGCCGGAAGCTCCACATTGGTGAATTGGGCAGTGAGTGAACCTGGGAGCATTAGGAGGCTGAAGCATTCACAGGTTTCCAAGAAACAAATAGAGCCTCTCCGCTTGGAATTTTTAAAAAACTATTTTATTGGATTTTTCGACAGTTGCCTCCCCCCCCCCAAGGAACTGTTTATAACAGCTTCATGACATCCATAGTTAACTGGAAGCAAGTTTCACTCAGGGTGAAATTTCATAAGGGTCTGGAGAACAAACCCTATGAGGAGCGGCTTGAAGAGCTGGGCATGTTTAGCCTGAAGAAGAGAAGGCTGAGAGAAGACATGATAGCCATGTATAAGTATGTGAGAGGAAGTCATATATATGTTGTGTTCATCGAAACAGGCCCAGGTTTCACACTGAGTGTATAAATACATTTAAAAACATATTAACTATATGTATTACTGTGTTAGAGTGTCATTTTGTGTCATTTTGGTTGGTGGTGTGCCCCAGGATTTTGTAAATGTAAAAAATGTGCCATTGCTCAAAAAAGGTTGAAAAACACTGGTCTGTAGGATGATGGAAGTGAAAGAGAATATACTGACTGACTGACTGACTGACTGACTTTATTATTTCCGAGTCGCCCTCCACGTTAGTGCTCCGGGCGACTTACACACAACAAATTCCACAATTAAAATAGAGTATTTAAAACTAGATTAAAATATTCAGTGGTTAAATGCAGGGGCCAGGCTCGGTATTTGAGTTCCTGGTTCTGCATTAACCATGGGCTTTCCTAAATAGCCAGGTCTTCAGAGCGGTCAGGAACTGGGGCAGGTCGAGGGAGGCAGGTCAAGACATATAGGTGTGTTTGGAATTCTGAAATATTCCAATATCCAAAATGGCTCCTATGACTGGGTGAGATAGAGACACCATTGCTTTCCGATGGTTCAGTGTTCACAAACCATGCACAAAAATTATTTAAAGCGTTGTATACAGGCTAAATGTTTTGACTGAGCCAAATATGGAACCCAGAAGTAACAACTCAGTTTGGGGGTCAAACTCAATAGGCTCCTGTGGAGCAAGCTGAGGAAGAGTAAACTGTGCCTTCCTTTGCAGGATATTAAAGGGAAAAATCCAATCTGAAGCGATCAACCAGAATCGCTGAATGGATAGCCAGCAACTGGGATCAGCCATGAAACCAGCATTTTAAAGGTTGTAGTGTGATACTACCTGATTACTGGCTGTCAAAACCTTGGATCTTGTGGATGCTGTTGGAACTTGGGACTGTGTCATGACTTTGGCCTCTTCTACACTGCCATATAATCCAGATTATCAAATCAAATAATCCAGATTATGTGCTTTGAACTGGATTATATGATAATCCAGTTCAAATCAGATAATCTGGATTATATATCGCAATGCAAAAGGGTGTTGGAGCATGCAAGAATAGGGTATACAATACATGAAGCATAAATGAGTTTTGTATTACGGCTCCATCCCCAAATTCTCGTGCCATAAGCAAAGAGATATTCCCAAATCCAAAATATTCAAGCATTTTGGGTAATAGATATATTTTTAAAAGACGGAGACATTCAAGTCCATAATCAGCTGTGCCAAATGGAGAAACAAACCGATGCCTTGGCCTCTTCCCTACCCTTGGTTTCACCTTCCTAAACCAACCTCTCCAGGTCACGGGTGATGTTGCAGCTGCTCTTTCTGAGTGATGATTCAACCAAAGCCAAGGCGATCATCCAAGGTCCAAAAGGACACCTAACAGTTCAACCATCCAGCAAAATTAGGAAGGAGACAATGCAGGCTGGGAGAGATTGCTGGAGAAAATCAAGATATGAGTGAAGAATTCTGTATTTATTTTATGGGTGGATGAACGCTCATACTTATGTAATAGAGCTCCCTCTGGAGACAAATAATAATATGACTGCTGGGATGAGAAAAAGAAGGGGGAATCCATTTGAGTGAGAGGCCAGGGCAAAAGGCTTTCAAATTAATTGATCCCCCCCCCCACTTCAATGAACTTAAATGCATGGGGAATTTGCCTTTTGGAATTACTACTACTATTACTAATCATAATAACACTTTACATGATTGCAACTGTGTTGTAATTCTATCATAATATTTGTATCTTAATATTAGAAACTATTATTTTTAATGTTGTGAGCCACTGTGTCTTGAATTAAGCGTTTATCAACCTGGGCAGGCATGTAGCCGGGGGGGGGGGGCTAAGGGGGCTTCAGCCCCTCCCCCAAATTCTCAGGGTGGTCTGCGAGAAGGCCTTACATTATTTAAACTGTTATGTTTATTCATATCATGATCTGATCACCATGCTCATTATATCCCACATTAATGGGGTTATTGGGATAACAATACAAAAGGTTTGCTAGGGTAGACCCTCTTCCACCCAGTCTCAGCCCCCCCCCCCCGAACCAAACTCAGCCGCCCCGAATCAAAATCCTGGCTACGGGCCTGAACCTGGGGGTCGGGACCCCTAGGGGTGTCGCAAAGGAGTGCCAGAGGGGTCCCCAAAGACCATCAGAAAACACAGTCTTTTCTGTTGGTCATGGGGGTTCTGTGTGGGAAGTTTGGCCCAATTCTATTGTTGGTGGGGTCAGAATGCTCTTTGAGTGTAGGTAAACTATAAATCCCAGCAACTACAATTCCTAAATGTCAAGGTCTATTTTCCCCAAACTCCATCAGTGTTCACATTTGGGCATATTGAGTATTCATGCCAAGTTTGGTCCTGATCAATCATTGTTTGAGTCCACAGTGCTTTCTGGATGTAGGTGAACTACAACTCCAAAACTCAAGGTCACTGTGTGCACTAAACCCTTCCAGTATTTTCTGTTGGTCACGGGAGTTCTGTGTGCCAAGTTTGGTTCAATTCCATCGTTGGTGGAGTTCAGAATGCTCTTTGATTGTAGATGAACTCTAAATCCCAGCAACTGCAACTCCCAAATAACAAAATCCAGAATCCCCCGACCATCATGGCCATGCAGCCTGAAGAATATCAATATAGCCCCCAAACCCCACCAGTATTCAAATTTGTGTGTATTGGGTATTTGTGCCAAATTTGGTCCAGCGAGTGAAAACACATCCTGCATTACAGATATTTGCATTACGATTCATAACAATAGCATAATTACAGTTATGAAGGAGCAATGAAAATAATTTTATGGTTGGGGGGGTCACCACAACATCAGGAACTGTGTTAAAGGGTCACACCATTAGGAAAGTTGAGAACCACTGCTTTAAATGATTGTATTTGTGTTGTCTAATTCTATTCTTAATATTTGTATCTTAATATTAGAAGCAATATTATTTTTAATGTTGTGAGAATGTAGCGCAAGATCTCTACTGACCAGAAGGTCATGAGTTCGAGGCCTGCCCGGGTCGAGGTGGGCTCTCGACCTATTGTGTAGCCTGTTGTTGACCTTTGCAACCTGAAAGACAGTTGCATCTGTCAAGTAGGAAATTAAGGTACAACTTGGTGGGGAGGCTAATTTAACTGATTTACGAGGCCATAAAAATATCTCCAGAAAACACGCTGAGGATTGAAGGAGTGCGACGGCTCCCCCTGGTGGCCAGATGCTGAATTGGCTCTGTCTGTCTTGTGTGTTTGTGGGTCTAAAATGTAATGTGTACATTATAATCCGCCCTGAGTCCCCTGAGGGGTAAGAAGGGCGGAATAGAAATGAAGTAAATTAATTAAGGGATACAGGTCGATATGCTGATGACGACGACGACGACAACTATATTGATATTCTTCAGGCTGCATGGCCATGATGGCTGAAGGATTCTGGAAGTTGCAGTCCAAAAAGAGAGAAGCGTTTCCAAGCTCCTTGCTTTGTAGAGCGTGCTACTGACATTGCCAAGAAAGAGGGTCTGGGAGCAAAAACAACGGGGAAAGAAGGAGAAGGAGGGAATGCAAAAGAAGAAAAACTGGTCTCTCTTGGAACAGGAAGAAAAAGGAATAGGGACTTTCCCGCCTCTGTGTGACACATTGGTGCCACCGTTTGCTCAGAATTGCATTGGTGGTATCTTTGGAAGCAATGGACACAAGGATCCACCAGCCTTGACTAAACTCTTCCTTGCCAAGGTCCAAACTACAAGGAAATGGGCAACAATATTTCCCAGAAAAAAAGCCATAATATGCAAAATAGCTCTTCTTCTGTAACTTCTTCTGACATAAAAAATGAGGAAAGGCCAGAGCAATGTGGATGAAATATGCAGCCCTGTAATAAACTAAAAGACATCATAGTTCCAGCTGAGGAACTCCCTCGCGATGAAGACCCATTGTTCCCATCACTTTTTTCATTTAAGCACCAATTTAAAATATTTTTTTTTGCCCAAGCCAACAGAAGAGAGGCAAGCACTATATGCATCAAGGCAACGATAGGAAACTCTATCCTGCTGACCAGACCTGGTATGGCTGATCTGAGATGGTTTTAAACAATTGATTTTAGAGAGAATTGATTTTAGTGCTTGTGTAGATTTATAGTTTATGTCCCAGCACTGTATGTGTGTGTGTATACACACACACACACACACATACACACAGAGTGCTGTATATATATATATAGTGCTCTGCCCTGAGACCCTGTCGGGATGAGAAGGGCAGAATATTATATATATATTGGGCTGGAAGTCAGCCTGAAGAAAACGGAAGTTCTCTACCAGCCCACACCACAGGAAGAACACCATCATCCTCACGTCAGCATAGGCAAATCTGTGCTTGTCCATTCAGCAGTTCACCTACCTGGGAAGCACCATCTCTTCAGACGCCAAGATTGATAAAGAGATAGATCACAGATTAGCAAAGGCATAGAGTGCATTCAGAAGGATTCACAAGAGAGTCTGGAGCAACAAGCACTTGAAGCAAAGCACCAAAATCAGTGTGTAAAGAGCTATCGTACTATTCTCCTATATGGGTCTGAAACATGGGCCACCTATCGCCAACGCCTACGACTCCTCGAACGCTTTCATCAGTGCTGGCTTTGCACAATCCTAAATATACACTGGACCAACTATGTGACGAATGTTGCTGTCCTTGAGCAAGCAGGGATCACCAGCATTGAGGCCATGCTATTGAGAACACAGCTGCGCTGGGGAGGGCACGTCTCTAGGATGGAGGACCACCGCCTCCCAAAGATACTACTCTACGGTAACTCACCATGGGTCAGCGCAAGAGAGGCACCCCAAAAAAGAGATATAAGGACTCCCTGAAACAACATCTCAGGCTCGACCAGATTGATCACCAACAATGGTCCACCCTGGCCTCACATCGGGAGGCATGGAGACGCACTATCCACAATGCTGCTGCCTCTTTCGAGAAGACACGCCAAATGGGTCTCGAAGAGAAATGACAACGCAGAAAGGACCGTAACTTGGAAACAACATCACCCAAGGAGACTTTCTGCTGTGCTTTCTGCAACTGGACTTGCCTATCTCTGATTGGCCTTTTTAGTCATCAACACGCTTGTAAAAAGCGTGGGATGAGTCCTTCCTAAAGAATCTTCATTCGCGAAATAATGCCAAGATATACACACACACATACACATACTGTAGATAGATAATATGATACACACACACATACTTAAATAGAGTTATTGCTATGTTGGCTATCAGGCAAATTCCATATTGCAGTAATACCTTTATGTGCCCTCAAGTTGACTCTATGGCAACTCTATCATAGGGTGATAGGAACCTTCATTCATGAGCCAAGGGCACAAAACAATGGCTTCAAATTACAGGGAAGGATATTCCCCCTGAACATTAGGAAGAACTTCCTAACTGTGAGAGCTGTTTAGCAATGGAACTCTCTGCCCTGGAGTGTGGTGAAGGCACCTTCTTTGGAGGCTTTTAAATGGAGGCTGGATGGCCATCTGTCAGGGGTGCTTTGAATGTGATTTTCCTGCGTCTTGGCAGAATGGGGTTCGACTGGACGGCTCACAAGGTCTCTTCCAACTCTATGATTCAGAGTAAAGCCTAGGCTTGCTTGGAACAGCAGCAATGTGAAAAATATAATTTTGGAAATAGCAAAATAGTAGCTGTGAATACAGAACTTGATTTTGGTTTGTTGCATTTGATTATTTAGTTACCTTCCTGTAATTACGATTTGAGTAGGATTTTTGTGCCAGTCTGTAAGTTGATAGGGCGGGAATGACAGCTTTCTTCAATAGATAGATTTATTTACTTTATTTACTTTATTTATATTCTGCTCTTCTCACCCCGAAGGGGACTCAAAGCGGATTACAGGTACACATACTAGCAGACAATTCCTGCCGTTTTCCACAATACACTACATATAGACGGACAGAGGCAAATTCTGGCCACCAGGGGAGCTGACGCATTCCTAATCTCTCAGCGTCCCTTGTTGTTCCTTCCGCATTTCTCAGCGTTCCTGGAGTTCTTTACTGGCCTCATAATTCAGTCAAAATTTGCCTCCCCACTTAATGTGGTACCTTTATCTCCTACTTGACAGATGCAACTGTCTTTTGGGCTGCAAAGGTCGACAGCAGGCTACACTTAAAGGTCGAGCACCCACCTCAACCCGGGCAGGCCTCGAACTCATGACCTACTGGTCAGAGAGATCTTATGCAGCTGACACTTAGCCAGCTGCGCCACATTCCCGGTGCTGTGTCACATTCCCGGATAGATAGATGGATGGATTCAGTACCACCATTCAAGTACTGTCTGGAAAAATGACTAACTCAATGGCTTGGTGAACTTGCCAAGTTCTATTGCTAAGTAGATTCAACACCTTGGAGAGCTCCTTTAAACCTGATCAACACATGGAGTTGATTCATTGTCCCATAACATTGGAGATACCTTTTTTTTTATCATGTCAGAAGCGAATTGAAAAGGGGAAAAGGAAGGGGCCTGAGGATGTTAGGAATTGTGGGAGTTGAAGTCCAAAACACCTGGAGGTCCCAAGTTGGCCCATACCTGGTGTAGATGAGTGTTTCCCAACCAGTGTGCCGTGAGCGATCATCAGGTGTGCCGTGGGAAATTGGCACTCTCCCCCCTCCTAGCAGCCCCCTCACAGGTTTCCAAGAAACAAATTGAGCCCCCCGCTTGGAAATGTTGTGGTTTTTTTACTGTTTTACTGGCTTTTGAGAGTTGCCCCCCCCAAGGAACTGTTTATAACAGCTTCATGACACCCATAGTTAACTGGAAGCAAGTTTCACTCAGGGTGAAATTTCACAAAGGTCTGGAGAACAAGCTCTATGAGGAGCGGCTTGAAGAGCTGGGCATGTTTAGCCTGAAGAAGAGAAGGCTGAGAGAAGGCATGATAGCCATGTATGGATATGTGAGAGGAAGTCATATATATGTTGTGTTCATCGAAACAGGCCCAGGTTTCATACTGAGTGTATAAATACATTGAAAAACATATTAACTATATGTATTACTGTGTTAGAGTGTCATTTTGTGTCATTTTGGTTGGTGGTGTGCCCCAGGATTTTGCAAATGTAAAAAATGTGCCGCGGCTCAAAAAGAAAGGTTGAGAAACACTGGTGTAGATGCACCCCTAGATGGCAATTAGCAGAAGCTTCACCTTTTGGGTTGACCCATTCACCTAATTCCTCTATCAAACAGATAAGGTTTCATATCTGGCAGCTTTCCCCGACTTTGCACTCTTCCCCAGAGGATCATTAGAAAGCAGAAAGGAAACAAGGGACACTATTTGCACTGGATAAATATGGCCCAGGTATGAGTCACTTGCAGGGGAGTGAGTGTGTGCCTTTACAAGTTCCGGAACAAAATGAAAAAGAAAATCAGAGATACCGAGGACATTCCATCAATGTTGTTTTATCAGATTACGCACAAGCGGGGTGGCGCGCAAGAGTCACAAAAAGAGCCTTGCGTGTGTGCAGCCTGCGCCTGAATTCCTTCTTCAGGGTGCTGCAATTCGGGATTCCTTCATTGCTTGTGCAACTTGGATTTTCCACCTAGGTTTACGCTTGGCAGGGGCCACTTTACGCCTTGGACAAACGCATTCATCAAAAGCCACCGCACTAGAATATTTGACGTAAGCCAAGATCCTTCTATGAGCGAATCTTCACCATTTTCAATGCCCTGGGATTGTGGGAGTTGTAGTTTTACAGTGTTTTTGGACTTCTCCGTCAAAGTGGGTACCTCGTCAAGCTACAACTCCCATGTTGAATCGCATTGAGCCATGGCAATTAAAGTCATGAGTTCGAGGCCTACCTGGGTCGGGGTGAGCTCTCGACCCATTTGTGTAGCTTGTTGTTGACCTTTGCAACCCGAAAGACAGTTGCATCTGTCAAGTAGGAAATTTAGGTACCACTTTGTGGGGAGGCTAAATTTAACTGATTTCTGGAATGTTAAATTGCCTCTATGTCTGTTTATATATGTTGTATGTCAATGGCATTGAATGTTTGCCTGTATATGTGCATTGTGATCCGCCCTCGAGTCCCCTGCGGGGTGAGAAGGGCGGAATATAGATGAAGTAAATAAATAATAATATTTATTTATTTATTTAAAACTTTTATACCCCGGCCTTCTCACCTCCGAGGAGGGACTCAGACCGGCAAACGCCAAGTATTCAATGCTAACATTTAAAATCTAAAAACATCATAAATTTACAATGAAATGACTAAATTCAATACAATAAATACATTTTAAAAGCCTTTCGCCAAAGAAAAATCAAGTCCAACTTGAAATCAAGTCATACTATGACGAGATGCATAACTGCAATGGCTCAATGCTATGGAATCATGACAGTGGGTAAATTAGGACTTTCTAAATCAGTGTTTCTCAACCTTCCTAATGTCGTGACCCCTTAATACCGTTCCTCATATTGTGGTGACCCCCAACCATAAAATCATTTTCGTTGCCACTTCATAACTGTAATTTTGCTACTGTTATGAATCATCATGTAAAATATCGGATGTATTTTCATTCACATTTGGCACAAATACCCGATTTGTCCAAATTTGAATACTGGTGGAGTTTGCCGGGGGTGGGGGATTGAGTCATTTGGGAATAGTAGTTGCTGGGATGTATAGTTCACCTACAATCAAAGAGCATTCCGAACTCCATCAACAATGGAGTTGAACCAAACTTGGCACACAGAACTCCCACAACCAACAGAAAATACTGGGTTTGGTGGCCCTTGACTTTGGGAGTTGCAGTTCACCTACATCCAGAGAGCACTGTAGTCTCAAATAATTACAGATCTGGATCAAACTTGGCACAAATATTCAATATGTCCAAATGTGAACACTGGTGGAGTTTTGGGGGGGAGACCTTGATATTTGGGGATTGTAGTTGCTGGGATTTATAGTTCACCTAAAACCAAAGAGCATTCTGAACTCCACCAACGATGGAGTTGAACCAAACTTGGCACACAGAACTCCCACGACCAACAGAAAATACTGGGTTTGGTGGACCTTGAGTTTTGGAATTGTAGTTCACCTACATCCAGAGCATTGTGGACTCAAACAAAGGTGAATCTGGACCAAACTTGGCATGAATAGTGAAGATGCCCAAATGTGAACACTTGGTGGAGTTTGGGGAAAATGGACCTTGACATTTGGGAGTTACAGTTGCTGGGATTTATAGTTTACGTACAATCAAGGAGCATTCTGAACCCCACCGATAGAATTGTGCCAAACTTCCCATACAGAAACCCCATGACCAATAGAAAATAATGTGTTTTCCGATAGTCTTTGGTGACCCCTCTGACACCGCCTCGTGACCCCCATAGGGGTCCCGACCCCCAGGTTGAGAAACACTGTTCTAAATCAAGCATAGGCAAATTGGGTTCTCCAGGTGTTTTGGACTTCAACTCCCACAATTCCTAACAGCCTCATGCCCTTTCCTTTCCCCCCTCATGCACAGACACACAAAGGATTGCCACTGCCAGAGAGTTTCATCTATGCTGACGACTGTGTCATCACCGCTCAAGCAGGGAGCTTTGAAATTGATGAAGCTTTTGGTGCTCTTACTGCCTATTACAGGGGGGGAAACAGCTGATTCCTAATCCATCTAAAATGCAGGCGTGTGCTTTTCACCTCAAAAACAGACAAGCATCTCAAGCTCTGAGGATTACCTGGGAAGGAATCCCACTGGAGCATTGCAGCACACCCAAATACATGTGAGTTACTCTGGACTGTGCTCGGACTTAATAGGAAGCACTGCTTGAATATCAAGCAAAGTCTGAGTGCTAGAAATAATATCATACGAAAGCTGACTGGCACAACCTGGGGATCACAACCAGGCACAGTGAAGACATCTCCCCTTGCGTTTTGCTACTCTGCTGCTGAATATGCATGCCCAGTGTGGACTAATAATAATAATCATCATCATCATTTATTTATTTGTATTTTTATTTACTTCATTTATATTCCATCCTTCCCACCCCACAGGGGACTCAGGGCGGATCACAATGAACACATACAGGCAAGCATTTAGACACACAACACAAGACAGACAGGGGCAATTTAACATCTGGCCACCAGAGGGAGCTGTCGCGCTCCTTCATTCCTCAGCGTGTTTCCTGGAGATCTTTATGGCCTCGTAAATCAGTTAAATTTAGCCTCCCCGCTAAGTGGTACCTTAATTTCCTACTTGACAGATGCCACTGTCTTTCGGGTTGCAAAGATCGACAACAGGCTACACAATAGGTCGAGAGCCCACCTCGACCCGGGCAGGCCTCGAACTCATGACCTTCTGGTCAGTAGAGATCTTATGCAGCTGACACACAGCCAGCTGCGCCACATTCCCACATTCATCTTTATTTATACCTCGCCACCATCTCCCTGATGGGGACCCAGGGGCGGCTCACATGAGGCCAAGCCCAAACAACAGATTACAATCAATAAAATCAAAACATCAACTATAACACAATAAAAATGCATCCATATAAATAAAAGAGCAATATACAAATAGATATCTAAAATCACAAATGACAAGGCGGGCTGCATGCACAAATATAAAATGTTAAAACTCAGGGTGAGATAAGCAGAGTAGCTTCTTTGTGAAGGAGAGTACATATATAAACATGGGGGGGAATGGACTCCAAAATACATCTCACCATATTGAAACAGTGGATGTGGCTCTTAATGAGACATCCCTCATTATCATGGGATATCTATGCCCTACGCCGTTGGGGAAATTATACTGTTTAGCCGGTATTGCACCACCTGATATCCGTTGGAAAGTAGCAGCCAGTAATGAAAGGACTAAGGCATTGACATCTCTGGCCTATCCTCTGTTTGGATATCAGCCAGCACCTCAACGTCTTAAATCAGGAAACAGATTTCTAAAATCTACAGAGATGCTCTCAGGAACACCTCAGCAAGCAAAAGTCCAAAAGTGGCAGGCTAAAACCTGGAACCTCAATCAGTGGCTGAGACTGGATAAGAAACTCCCTCCTGGGCACACAGAAGGCTGGGCGACTTGGAAGGCTCTGAACCAGGCCTAGGCAAACTTCGGCCCTCCAGGTGTTTTGGACTCCAACTCCCACAATTCCTAACAGCCTACCGGCTGTTAGGAATTGTGGGAGTTGAAGTCCAAAACACCTGGAGGGCCAAAGTTTGCCCAGGCCTGCTTTGAACGGACCGCACACTGGCACTGCGGGATGCAGAGCCAACCTTAAGAAATGGGGCTACAGTGGAGTCCATGTGGAGAAGAGCAAACCACAGACCACTTACTACAATGCAGCCTGAGCCCTGTCGCATGCACAATAGAGAACCACCTTGAAGTGGCACCAGAGGTACTCCAAGTAGCCAGCTTCCGGTCAAAGGAAATTTAGTATAATGCCAAGTTTTTAAACTTTGTGTTTTTTAAAGAATAAATTATAACTGTATTCTCAATGTGCCTTTGACATGATAAATACTGATAGGGACAGCTCTGTTTACTTTCAAGCTAAGACTCCTTCCTTTCAAAAATCACATTGGAGTTAGAACGCTACGCATGACATGTCAACTCAAAAGAAAGCAAATCCGAACTTTCCAGTTTGAGGGCTTGGCATCTGAAATATGCATCCTGCGCTTCGCCTTGAGTGGGTTTGCAGCGAGAAAGAGAAAGATAGTCTCCTAGAACAACGAGATACTAAAAGGTCATCTAGTCCACGCTCTTGCCAGATCAGTAATCAGTAGGAATTATGTGGGGCCCTTCCGCACAGCCCTGTATCCTAGAATATCAAGGCAGAAAATCCCACAATATCTGCTTTGAACTGGGTTATCTGAGTCCACACTCAGATAATGTGGGATTTTCTGCCTTGATATTCTGGGATATAGGGCTGTGGGGGAGGGCCCAGAGAGAACAGCCATATAACTGAAGTATCCACATTCTGCACAAAATGTTACACAACTGTCATACAAAATATCAATCCTAAAGGAGGGCTTCCAGTGGTCCTAATTATAAGTTGGACCATGAGCAAACTTTGGCCCTCCAGGTATTTTGAACTTCAACTCCCACAATTCCTAGCTGACTCAGGCCTTTTCCTCCTCCCCCTCATACACAGGCATGCAAAGGGTTACCACAAAGGAATCCACTGCCAGAAGGGACAGAGAGCGTCATCTATGCTGATGATTGTGCCATCACCGCTCAAGCAGGGAGCTTAAGCCACTGTTTCCCAACCTTTTTTGAGCCGCGGCACACTTTTTACATTTGCAAAATCCTGGGGCACACCACCAACCAAAATGACACAAAATGACACTCTAACACAGTAATACATATAGTTAATATGTTTTAAATGTATTTATACACCCAGTGTGAAACCTGGGCCTGTTTCGATGAACACAACATAGATATCCTGGCAGGAATGGCAGAAAGACACAAACTTCCCACACACAACTCCCATAACCAAGAGAAAATGCTATAAGAGTTTGGTGAGCATTGACCTTGAGTTTTGGAGTTGTAGTTCACCTATATCCAGAGAGCACTGTGGGCTCAAACAATGTTGGATCAGGACCAAACTTGGCATGAATACTCAATATGCCCAAATATGAATGCAGATGGAGTTCAGGGGAAATAGACATTGACATTTGGGAGTTGTAGTTTCTGGGATTTATAGTTCCCCTACAATCAAAGAGCATTCTAAACCCCACCTATGATAGAACTGGGCCAAACTTCCCACAGAGAACCCCCAGGAGGCAAGAGGAGGTCTCTACTTGGGGAAAGGGAGGCAGGCCTTCCCAATGCATGGAGAGGGAGAGACCAAGTAGACAACGGGTGGGGAGGGGGGGGGGGTGTTTGTAATTTTGTGCCTTTATCAAGGTAGGTTTCTTAGGGTTTTTATACTTCAACACACTAGACTCCCCCCCCCCCCCCGGAAGTTCCAATTTCCCATGGCACACCTGATGATCGCTCATGGCACACTAGTGTGCCCTGGTGCACTGGTTGGGAAACACTGGCTTAAGCGACTGTGGGGCAAAAGGAAAGGGCCTAAGGCTGTTAGGAATTGTGGGAGTTGAAGTCCAAAAAAAATCTACAGGAAAAAGCATGCGGGGAATGCAGAAAGTACTTCATCAGTGTCGCAGATGGACGGTGAAGCGACAGCTCCCCTGGTGGCCAGAAAAATTTTTAAATAGCCTCTGACTGTCTGTCTATATGTGTTGTGTGTCTATATGGCATCGAATGGTTGCCATGTATGTGTACATTGTAATCCGCCCTGAGTCCCCTGTGGGGTGAGAAGGGTGTAATATAAATACTGTAAATAAATAAATAAACAAATAAACTTTGTGTTGCTATTCTTTCTTCATTATAGGCATTGAAAAAAAGGAAAAGTGGTCGAGAAAAAGAAGAAAACGATAAAAAGAAGGTTTGGGTCCACACTAAACTCCTATGAATGAGGCAAGGACTATTAAAAGGTTTTCCCCATTACAGCAGAACCAAATGACTGAATTTTAGTTACATTAAACACTCACAGTATACCAAATAATGCAAGGAACAGCAGCTAGGGAATTATTATTCCAGAAAGACAGCTGGCCCTTTAAGAGCAAAATTCATGTTTTAGAAAAGCAAAGTGCGAATAAAGCTCCCTGGAAGGGTGTGTTTTCCTTTCTTTGCAGGAAGTCATAAAGCTGACAAAAATGTCACTCCAGAATCACATTCTAGGCAGCCTATCCCTCTGACAAGACAAACTCTGGCTGGATCCAAAAGATCCAAAAAGAGCTGCCAATAGATAGACCAAAGGAACAGGTTCCTAGGGAGAGATACTTGAAGGTGAATGCTTAACTTCAGGGTGGATCTGTTTAAGTTGAATGGTGGATCTGTATTGTAGGATTCATGCTGCCTGGCCCCAGTTGAACTGCCCTGGATTGATGCTCTTGACTTCTGGGAGTTGAAGTCTAGTAAGAAAGGCTAAAGACCTTGTGAAACTATAACTCCCAGGATCCCAAAGCATTGAGCCATGGGCTGTTACAGTGGTGCTGAACTGCATTCATTGGTTCCCAACCTTTGGGCCTCCGGATGTTTTGGACTTCAGCTCCCACAGTCCCATAGTCACTGGGATTTCTGAAGTCCAAAACACCTGGAGGCCCAAAGGTTGGGAACCTCTGTTCTACAGTCTCAATGTACCCTTTGCCATCATATTAATACAGTCACTTAGTAAAATTATTATTATTATTATTAATAATAATATGACAATAAGGCACCATCACTATTTATGGAAGTTCAAGTCATGTCAGACTGCACAGTGTATATCAGCCATTGGCAAACTTGAACGCTCCAGATGTTTTGGACTTCAACTCCCACAATTCCTAACAGCCTACCAGCTCTTAGGAATTCTGTGAGTTGATGTCCAAAAGACCTGGAGGGCCCAAGTTTGCCCATGCCTTGTTTAGCCGTACATTTTATCATCATGCTAATACAGCAACTCAGTAAATGCATTATTAGTAGTATATGATATATAATATATAATACAATATATCATATATTATATTATTATAATACATTATTTTATTTTATTATATATTATTATATTATATTATATTATATCATATATTATTATAATACATTATTTTATTATAGTATACATTATTATATTATGTCATATATTATATTATTATAATACATTATTTTATTACATTATATATCATTCTATTATATCATATATTAAATTATTATAATACATTATTATATTATATTATATTATATCATATATTAAATTATTATAATACATTATTATATTATATTATATTATATCATATATTAAATTATTATAATACATTATTATATTATATTATATCATATATTAAATTATTATAATACATTATTATATTATATTATATTATATTATATTATATTATATTATATTATATTATATTATATTATATTATATTATATTATATTATATTATATTATTATAATACATTATTTTATTATATTATATATTTTATATTATATCATATATTATATTATTATAATACATTATTTTATTATATATTATTATATTATATTATATCACATATTATATTATTATAAGACATTATTTTATTATATTATATACTATTATATCATATCATATATTATATTATTATAAGACATTATATTATATTATACATTATTACCGTATATTATATCATATATTATATTATTATAATACATTATTTTACTATATTATATATTACTATATTATATCATATATTATATTATAAGACATTTATATATATTATTATATCATAATGTATTATATAATAATGATAATAATAATTTTATTTCTTACCCACCTCTCCCTGCGGCTTGAGGTGGGTTACAGCTCAGTAAAATACATACAAATAGTATACCTACCACAAATACACATATTAAAATGTATTTCTATAAAAGATACACACACACATACATATATATATATAAATTAAAAGGTCATAGTATTAATTCAGTAGTAATAGCAATTATGGTGATATAATAATTAATACGTCATAGTACTCTTTGTTTATGGCAGCTCAGCAGTATCAGTTCGACAGTCATCGTGCTAATACAGTCAGATAATATTAATAATAATATTAATAATAAGAAGTGTCCGATGTGTGATCAAATACAAAAGCCAGCACAGTTATCTTGTTTGCTGTTTACTAATCTTGTTATGTATCAAATAATAATAATTGGGTTGCTGTGAGTTTTCTGGGATGTCTGGCCATGCTCCAGAAGCATTCTTTCCTGACATTTTGCCCACATCTATGGCAGGAATCCTGAGAGGTTGAGGGGTCTGTTGGAATCTAGGCAAGTGGAGTTTATATATCTGTGGAATGATGTCCAGGGTGGGAGAAAGAACTCTTGTCTTCTTGAGGCAAGCGTGAATGTTGAATCGATTAGCATTGAATGGCCTTGCAGCTTCAAAGCCTGGTTGCTTCCTGCCTGGGGGAATTCCTTGTTAGGAGGTTCTAGCTGGCCCTGATTGTTTTCTGTCTGGAATTCTCCTGTTTTCTGAGTGTTGCTCTTTATTTACTGTCAATCAATCAATCAATCAATCAATCTACCTATCTATCAGTGGAATGATGTCCAGGGTGGGAGAAAGAATTCTTGTCTGTTTGAGGCAAGTGTGGATTCTGCAATCAATCCCCTTGATTAGCACCAAATGGCCTTGCAGCTTCAAAGCCTGGCTGCTTTGCTGTGTTCGACACCTCAATAATAATAATAATAATAATAATAATGGAAAATGTTCACTTTCACCAGGGCTTAAAATGGGGAAAAAATCCTTCCCTTCCTTTGCTTCAAATTGAGGAAGAAAGATTCTTTACCTTTCCTCTGACCCTCCTTTAATAATAATAATAATAATAATACTATTTATATTCCACTCTATCTCTCCAAAGGGACTCAGAGCAGATTACAGTTTACACAGACATAGGCAAACATTCAGTGGCTTTTATACAGTGACAGACAAATGACAGGCAAATACACAGACAGACAAACACCTTCTTTGGTCCCCTTACCTTGGCAATCACCTGCTGCTGCTGCTTCTGCTGCTTCTCTATCAGGAATGAGACTGTGACCATGGCAAGAGGAAGGTTCCCTGGGGGCGTG
Organism: Anolis apletophallus; assembly: GCA_030556195.1. Taxonomy (NCBI): domain Eukaryota; kingdom Metazoa; phylum Chordata; class Lepidosauria; order Squamata; family Anolidae; genus Anolis; species Anolis apletophallus. The sequence goes on from JARBWK010000015.1 coordinate 30,612,682, forward strand.
GCCAAGGGGCGTGGCCAAGGGGCCTCATTTGCATGACACCTGCAGGCGGCCCTATAAAAGGGAAGGGTCCTGGGTTTGGTGCCATTACATTTCTCCTTCTCTGAACAAGACAACACTGCTGCTCCTTCTCTCTCAGGTGGTAAGTCTTGGGTGGGGATCTGCACTCTATAATTAATGCGGTTTGGCACTCCAACAAGGGGTGACCCAAATAAGTATATTTTGGAAAGGGAAAATGGGTTAGATAGAAGATGGAATCCGAGTGAGAGCAAGGACTCTGATGTGCAGACCTTGAAACCAGTGGGACTGTTGGCCATCAGCACTCATTCAAGTCCCACTACTAACTCCTCTCTGTTGGGATGGTTCTACACAGCTGAATTAACTCAGTTTGATCCCACTGCTAGCCCTTCTGACCAGAGCAGGCTCAAGAGGAAAACTCTAGCATTGAGCCAGGATAGTGAAAGTGGCGCCTGCAATGCACTCTCCTTTCCTGGAGGTTTCAAAGCAGAGGCTGCATGGGCCTCTGTCGGGAGGGCTTGGATGGTCTTCTTGCATGGAAAGGGTTGGACTAGAGATGCTCCTTGGGGGTCTCAAAATGACATATGATTCTATAAGTTGGAAAGCACCCCAAGGGCTATCCAGCCCTGCCTCATTTTGCCAGACAGGAAAGACTCTATCCAAGCCCTCCCAACAGAGGTCCATTCAGCCCAGGCATGGGCAAACCTGGGCCCTCCAGATGTGTTGGACTTCAGCTCCCAAGTTTGCCCATGCCTGATCTACACTGTAGAATGAAAGGGTTTGGTGGGCATTTACCTTGAGTTTTGGAGTTGTAGTTCACCTACATCCAGAAAGCACTGTGGACTCAAACCATAATCTGTCCAACCCCCTTGTGCCGGGCAGGAAGACAAAATCAAAGCCCTCCCGACAGATGGCCATCCAGCCTCTGCTTAAAGACCACCAGAAGAGGAGACTCCCCCAGACTCCCATGCATTGTCAAATGGCTCATGCCATCAGGAAATTCCTCCTAATGTCTTGGTGGGATTGTATTATTATAATTATATAATTATAATATTATTATTATAATTATTAATATTATAATTATATAATAATAATTATAATTACTATTAGTAGTAGTAGTGGTAGTAGTGGTAGTATTGGTAGTAGTGGTAGTAGTGGTAGTAGTGGTAGTAGTGGTGGTGGTAGTAGTGGTAGTAGTAGTGGTGGTAGTAGTAGTGGTGGTGGTGGTGGTGGTGGTAGAATTAGTGGTGGTAGAATTAGTGGTGGTAGAATTAGTGGTGGTATTGATAGTGGTAGTAATAGTAGTAGTCGTTGTATTAATGGTAGTAGAGTTAGTAGTAGTAGAGTTAGTAGTAGTAGAGTTAGTAGTAGTAGAGTTAGTATAGTAATAATAATAATTAGTATTATTATTCTAGTGTATCTAATAGGATCTGAGCATCCACAGAGCTCAATGCTCAAACCACAGTGCCATGTGAATGCCTCTTTATGCCTACTTTCTGCCAAGTGGAAACCAGGCTCAATGGCACCCCACTTTATGGCTGCTCTTCTCTGCCTTTCAGGTCCCAACATGACGCTCTTCGACGGCATCTACCCCTTCTACCCGCAGCCCAAGAAGCCCTTTGTCTTCGATGTCAACCTCATCATCGTCATTGTCGTCTTCCTCGTGATCGCCTTCAGTTTCTTACTGATCTTGCCTGGCATTCGAGGCAGAGCGGTAAGGAGACCTTCTGAGGCCTCTCTTCCCCAGATCCCCCTTTTGGGGCACAGAGAGCTGTGATTGTTTGGTTGTGCCATTTGTGACCCTCCCTGCTCCTGAACATGAGATCCTGGAATTAGGAGAGACCCCACCGCAAAGGTCATCCAGTCCAACCCCATTTTGCCTGTCATAAAGACACTATTGAATCCCTCCAGACAGATGGCCACCCAGCCTCCAAAGAAGGAGACTCCAACACACTTACAGTTGGGAGGTTTTTCCTAATGTTCAAATAGAATCTCATTTTTCCTGCACCTTGGATCTATTCCTCTATATCAGGGGTCAGGAACCTTTTTGATTCAGAGAGCCATAAAAGCAAAATTTTTGGAAATTTATTTCAGTGAGAGCCATATAATATATATAATCTATTTTAAGACTGAATTCAACTAAATGTGAGTCTATACGTTCATACTATGAGAAAAGGATTTCCCCGGCAGAATGACGAGACACTTGAGACCTGGCTCTGCAAAAGGCATGCTCAGGACTCTGAGAAGGAAGAGAAGACTGAAGGAAGGGGAAGAGAAAGAAAGATAGATGGAGGAAATAAAGGAGGGAGGGGAAAAGACAAGCAGGGGGGAAAGAAAGAAGGAAATGGGAAGGGAGGAAAGGAAAGGGTGGGGAAAAGGAGTGAGGAAAAAGTAAAATAATGAAGGGAAAAGAAAGAAGGAGAAGGAAAGGAAGACCTCGGGGAAAAGAATAGAAGGGGAAGGAAGAGGGAAGGAGGGAGAATGGAGGAAAGAAGGAAGGAGAGGAGAAGGAAAGGGTGAAGGGAGAGGAAAGAAGGAAGGAAGAGGGAGAATGAAGGAAGGGGAGAGAGGGAGGAAAAGGAAGGAGAAGGAAAGGGTGAAGGGGAGAAAGAAAGGAAGGAAGAGGAAGGAAGGAAGAGGGAGAATGGAGGAAAGAAGGAAGGGGAGAGAGAGGGAAGTGAAAAGAAAGGAGAAGGAAAGGAAGACCTCGGGGAAAAGAATAGAAGGGGAAGGAGGAGGGAAGGAGGGAGAATGGAGGAAAGAAGGAAGGAGAGAAGGAGAAGGAAAGGGTGAAGGGAAAAAAGAAGGAAGGAAGAGGGAGAATGGAGGAAAAGGGGGCGAGAGGGAGGGAAAAGGAAGGAGAGAAGGAGAAGGAAAGGGTGAAGGGAGAGGAAAGAAGGAAGGAAGAGGGAGAATGAAGGAAGGGGAGAGAGGGAGGGAAAAGGAAGGAGAAGGAAAGGGTGAAGGGGAGAACGAAAGGAAGGAAGAGGAAGGAAGAGGAGAATGGGGAGAAGGAAAGAAGGAAGGGGAGAGGGAGGGAAAAGGAAAGAGAGAAGGTGAAGGGGGAGAAAGGAAGGAAGAGCCCGATGCAATCATGAAAAGAGCCACATCTGGCCCCTGTGCCGTAGGTTCCCGACCCCTGCTCTATATCTTAGTCTCTAGAGCAGCAGAAACTTAGCTGGCTCCATCTTTAGTGACTTCTTTGTGAAGATAAGGCTCTCAGCCACACAATGTAAAATGGCTTGTTGATGGTGCAGCCACTTAAATATGAGCCCCGCCCTTCATTCAAGTTCGAAACATTTGTCAAAGGCGATTAGTGCTAGGGATATTGCCAAGTTGCCCTTCTTATTGTGACTCTGTTTTTTCTTGTTTGCAGAGGCTCTACTGGCTTTTCCGTGTCATCATAAGCCTTTTTATTGGAGGAGTGATTGTCGGTGAGTGGCTTTCCTCTTTTGTCCATGTCCAGCCCTTGAGGAACTTTGAGCTGTTTCTAAAGGTGCATCTACACCAGGGGTTGGCAACCTACGGCCCGGCAGCCGATTCTGTCCGGCCCAGGGAGAAGGGCGTCAGGGGTGGGGCCAAGAGGAAGGGGTGCCGCTGCCACCATCCCATCGGGGGCTCTGTGGGGCCTGTGTTGGCAGACAGGCTGGAGGAGTGCCAGATTTGGAGTGCCTGCCATCCCTGGAGGCGATCCGGACCTGCAGCGGGAGTAGTTGGCGACCTGTGGCGGCTGATCACCCTGGCGACCCGGAAGTCTTGATCATCATCTGGATTGCCAGGGTGATCAGCCGCCTCAGATCGCCAACTGCGCCCCCTGCAGGCCCGGATTACCTCCAGGAATGGCAGGCACTCCATAGCAGGGCGATCAGCTGGGGAACGGCTGGGGGCGAAAGCTGGCAGAGGCCTGCAGCCTCCATAATAATTATGATATTAATACTAATATATGAATATTTCTTTATATATTAATATGTTAATATTAATGATGTGTAATATATGGTAAATATAGTAAATAAATTATGTAGATTAGAATGTAGTTCAGCCTTTAGGTACGGCCCTCCATAATATTTTTTGGCTCTTGTGTGGCCCCTTGGAAAAAATAATTGCCCACCCCTGATCTACACCGTAGAATTAACACAGTTTGGTACCATTTTAACAGCCATGGCCCAAGGCGATGGAATTGTGCCAGTTGTAATTTGGTGAGGTTTCTGCATGCTAAAGAGCGTGTTATCTAACTCCCAGGATTCCATTGCATTAAAGTGGTGTCAAAGTGCATTAATTCTACAGTGTAGATCAGTGGTTCACAAGAACTAAAATATGGTCCGTGGTCTCACCATCAGTGCCTCGAAATCATGTGGCAATGAGAGCGACTGGTCTCACAAACCCTCTTGTATCAACGGGGATATTGGGAGAGGAGAGGCTGACTATCCACGAAAATTACTACTACCACATCAGCTCTGGATTATTAAATATGACTTTTCGTGAGCGAGCAAATGGCTACTACTGGATGGCATATGTTCTGTACCAGAAACTAAACCTGATGTGGTCTATCCAATGCAATTTTCGGAATCCGCACCCCAAATAACCAAATCTAATCTAACACTGACCAAAAGCTGATTCGTAACCCTTTTGGCACTAATGTTTGAGAGTGTTCCCTGGTGTAGTAGATGCACCCTAGATAAGGAAATAAGTTGCAGAGTCCTGGCAGAGCAATGAGGTGGGCAAAGTAGTGAGTCTGTACATGTGCTGACCTTTTTAAAAGGTGAATCGTTCAATTATTCTGGGCAAATATGGTCTCCAGGAAAATCTAGCAAGGCAACCCAACGCTCACGTAGGATCTCCTCCCTCTTTCAGCTGTTCATTTCTCCTCCGACTGGCAGAGCGGGAAGGTGAAGGCCAACACCACCTACAAGTCCTTCAGTTCTGCTTTGGTGGATGTGGATGTCGGGCTCCACATTGGCTTGTCGGGTGTCAACATCACACTAGTTGGTAGGTCTATGATGCTAAACTAAAAAACAACATGTTTCAGGCTAGTTCACGATGTCACGTTTAATCTTGTTCAGTTACTTATTTATTGTATTTCTATACCACTCTTCCGGGGGAGGGGGGCAGCTCAGAGCAGTGTACAACATGGTCATACAACATGTTCAATACTAATATATTAGTATTACTATATTACAATATTAGTATTATACAGTATATTACATTGTATTATTAGCATTATATTGTATTGTATTATAATATTATCAATATCATATGTGTATATAATCTATTATAAAATTAGCATAGTACAATATTAGTTTTATATATTACTATTTTGTACGATTACCACTATGCTACAATATCATTAGTAATATTATATATATATATAATTTATTTTTATATATATAATATTAGTAATATATTGTATAGTTACATTGTATTACATTATATTATAACTATTATATGTATTATATGTATAACCTATTATATTAGCATAGTACCATATTAGTATTATAGTTTACTACTCTACCACATACTGAAATATTATTAGTAATATTGTATGCAATATATGATAGTTATATTTTATATTGTTTTATTAGCAGTACTATTATATTATAATATCAATATAGATGTATATACAATCGATTATATTATTAGCATAGCAAAATATTAGTATTATATATTACTATATTGTACTATAACACTGTACTTGTAATAATATTACATGTAATATATAATATACAATTATATTATTATATTGTATTATATTATAATATTATCAATATTATATGTGTATATAATGTATTATATCATTAGCATAGTACAATATTAGTTTTATATATTACTATTTTGTACTATTACCACTATGCTACAATATCATTAGTAATATTATATAATAGTAATATAATATATAATATTAGTAATATAATAATATATAACTATTATATGTCTAATCTATTATATTAGCATAGTACCATATTAGTATTAGATTTTACTATATTGTACTCTACCACATACTGAAATATTATTAGTAATATTGTATGTAATATATTATACAGTTGTTATATTTTATATTGTATTATTAGCAGTACTATTATATTATATTATAATATTATAAATATATGTATATACAATTGATTATATTATTAGCATAGCACAATATTAGTATTATATTTTACTATATTGTACTATAACACTGTACTGCAATATTATTAGTAATATTACATGTAATATATAATATGCAATTATATTATATTGTATTATATTATCAATATTATATATTATATGTATATACAATCGATGATATGAGCATAGCACAATATAATATGTATTACTATATTGTACTATACCACTATACTGCAATATTATTAGTAATATTACATCTAATATAGAATATACAATTATTATATTTTATTATTATATTGTATTACATTATTATATTATTATAATAATTATATGTATATGTCTATTATATTTTTAGCCTAGCACAATATTAGCATTATATATTGTGCTATACCACTATAATGCAATATCATTAATGATATTACATGTAATATGTAATATAAAATTAATATACTTTTATATTGTATTGTTATTAGTATTATATTGTATTATAGTATCCAGCAGATGTGTTGAACTACATCCCTGGTCAATACCTCCATCTCCTCTGTCATGTTGGCTAAGGAAGTTCACGCCCAATCCATCTGCAGGGTCAAACCAAATGGGTCAAGCCATGGTTTACTGTGATGTCCACGAGCTGGAACACAATAGGGTTCAATAGTGTAGGGGACTCGCACATCTTATTTAAAATGACAAGATGTTTTCCAAGATTGGCAATGTTTTTCCGGAGAATTGCAGGAGAAGGCTTGTAAAAAGAGGCTATTTGGGGCACACACTTCAACTTAGTCATGAGATCCATTGTCGTTCTTTTAGCATCTCCCTGTTCTTCCTTGAACCCTTCCCTCCCTTGTATACTGAGCACGTATTCCTGTCTTTTGTAGGAAACCCTGTGGATCAGCTCAACGAAACCATCGACTACAATGAGTATTTCCCCTGGTGGTTTGGTGCAGACTATGACCATGAATATGATGAGGGCTTGCACCAGGGCCTGCCCAATCCTATCCTCTACGTGGCAGAGACGTTCAGCGGAAACAGCCCTTGCGGCTTGCATGGCCTTTACAGGATGGCTGGGCATTATGCATCCGCTACCTTGTGGTGAGTGAAACCTCCCGCACGTGGCTGAGACAATGATGTGTGGGGGCATAGAAGAGGACCATAAAGGCCATCTAGTCCAACCCCTTCCTTGACATATCACAGGCTATACCAGTCAGTGGCATCCCATGGAGCTGTCCTTGTGGAGTGCAGTAGGCTTTGGGTGAGAGAGCGAGTGAGTAGCGAGTGAGTAGCGAGTGAGTAGCGAGTGAGTAGCGAGTGAGTAGCGAGTGAGTAGCGAGTGAGTAGCGAGTGAGTAGCGAGTGAGTAGCGAGTGAGTAGCGAGTGAGAATACTTTTCAGACACTTGATGCTTTTCAGTTAGATTTGCTTAGAACCTGAAACTGTCTTCATGCAAAATGACTTGTCATTGAGTTCACCAGCAGCAGCTCTTTGGGACTTCAGACAGGGATTATTTTTTGTTATTTGAATTCTTCAACTACACAGCCACTGGGCTAAGGTGGATATTTTCCTTCTTTCTGTTACAGGGTTGCCTTCTGTGCCTGGCTGGTCTCCAACCTGCTCTTCTCCATGCCGGTTCCGGTGTACGGAGGCTACATGATCCTCGTCACGGGGGCCTTTCTGATCTTCGCCCTCCTTTCCTTCGCCACCGTGAGGAACGCTCCGGCCTGCATCATCCAGTTTGGCCATGCCTCCCTGGAGGCAGCGTATGGAGCATCTTTCTGGCTCACACTTTTCACAGGTGAGCATCACTCACCTTGCCGTTCCTCTGGGGAGTGTATGTTATTCCTTCCCTTTTACCAGCCCTGTGAGGTACACTAAGGAGCCCTAAGGATCTTCTCATTGGTGCTGGAGCTTGAAGCAGTTCTGCACACCTTTGTGGACCGACTCCTAGCATGTTATAGTTCAGGTATGGGCAAACTTGGGCCCTCCAGGTGTTTGGACTCCAACTCACACAATTCCTAACAGCCTCAGGCCCTTTCCTCCCTCATACACACAAACACCATGAACTGTGGTGTTGGAGGAAAGTTCTGAGGATGCGAGAAGATCCAACCAGTCCATACTTCAGGAAATAAAGCCCGACTTCTCATTGGAGGGAAGGATAGTAGAGGCAAAGATGAAATACTTTGGCCACATCATGAGAAGAAAGGAAAGCTTAGAGAAGACTATGATGCTGGGGAAAATGGAAGGAAAGAGGAAGAGGGGCCAACCAAGGGCAAGATGGATGGGTGGTATCCTTGAAGTGACTGGCTTGACTCTGAAGGAGCTGGGGGAGGTGATAGCCAACAGGGAGCTCTGGCGTGGGCTGGTCCATGAGATCACAAAGAGTCAGAAGCAACTTAAACGAATGAACAACAACACACAAACACACACAAGATTACCACCTCATCCGCCTCATAGGAAATCTGCTACAAAACAGGAGCTTTTTTGTTGAGTTCCAGGGTCAGAGAATCAGATGACACAGGCAGAAGAACGACCTGCCTAAGGGGAGCGTGCATGCTCCATCAATGTTTACCATTCACACAAATGATCCGCCACTGCCAGAAAGGGACAGAACATTTCATCTATGCTGACGATCGTGCCATCACCACACAAAAGCGGGGAGCTTAAGCAGCTGAGGGAGGAAAAGGAAGGGGCCTGAAGCTGTTAGGAATTGTGGGAGTTGAAGTCCAAAACACCTGAGAAACCAAGTTTGCCCATATGTGAACTATAAACATTGTGTTATTCTATAATCCTTTCATACTACTGCAACTACTATGGATGTTTTGTGCGGAATGGTGAGACTAGTATCGTGAGTTATTTACTAGAGTGTTGCAGTTCAACGAATACATTTGAACCAGGCCTGGGCAAACTTCGGCCCTCCAGGTGTTTTGGACTTCAACTTCCACAATTCCTAACAGCCAATTGGCTGTTAGGAATTGTGGAAGTTGAAGTCCAAAACACCTGGAGGGCCGAAGTTTGCCCAGGCCTGATCTGAACCCTCTTTTGCAATTTTCATCCCCACCTACCACCCCACCCCACCCCCAAAATATCAGAAGCCATGGTCAATAAAGTGGTGTTAGTCTGCTATCATTGTGGGCCACCCGTTTCCATCTCGGACTTTGCAATACTCATGTGAATGCATTTGGCCCTCCTTAAGACGGTCACATTCCCTGCTTCGGAAAGTGGGGATGTTTTATGGTTGGGTGGCACTCTTGTGCAGCGAGAATGGCTGAATAAACAACAGATTAAGCAGTGCTTTTTTGTTGATCCACGGAGCACTCTCACCTGAACCTGAGACGCAGAAGTGCACCCTCAATGGTCCTTTCTGTGCCATTCAGGGAGCCAAGTTTTGTTCTGACTGAATGGCTCACTGACTGGCCTTTCTCTGCCCTTCTCTTCCAGGGTTGCTCTGCTTCCTGATTGGCGCAATGGTGATCGCCGCGAGCTATGCTTCCCCAGATCTCCTGAAAGCCTTCTTTGACCTATGCGAGGATGAGGAGGAGGAGAAAGACGGGCTGGAAGAGGTCTACGTCAACCCCCGCTACTCTCACCTTCAGAAGATCTCTCCGCACCACAGCTTCAGGCTGACGGTCAAGAATAGTTAGAGCACAGACTTGGGATTCTCAATGGGGACAGTGGCCGCGTTCTGTCCTGGACAAACCAAGCATGGCAGGGTCCTAAATGCAGAAGTATGCCCCAAAATGGGGTTTGTGTGCCATGGCTTCCTTGGACAGCTGAGGCTCGGATGTCATTATTAAGGTTGAGTCTGGAGAACAACCCTAAGACGGGGGGTTGCAATGCCTTGAAAAGTGGAAGAGAACCCAAAGCATTGACCTGAGAGGACTTATAAGGGATCCATGTGACTGAATCTTTAGCCCTAAACTACAGTATTCCTGCACTATGGGCTGGAATACTGTTCATGTTTAAGTTCTTCTATGGAAGCAGTTCGGGTCCCCTGGTGGCGCAGCAGGTTAAACCACTGAGCTGCTGAACTTGCTGGCGGTTCAAATCCAGGGAGTGGGGTGAGCTCCTGCTGTTAGCACTAGCTTCTGTCAACCTAGCAGTTTGTAAGTAGATCAATAGGTACCACTTCTGCTGGAAGGTAACGGCGCTCCAGGCAGTCATGCTGGCTGCATGACCTTGGAAGTGTCTACAGACAACGCCGGCTCTTTGGCTTAGTAATGGAGATCAGCACCACCACCCTGAGCCAGACAGCTAGATTTAGGGGAAACCTTTAAGTATGGAAGCAGTTGGACATTTCCACCTGATGCAGAATGGCTGAATACTGCTCACAGCCACAGAAGTGGAGTCGAGCATACGGTGGTTATGCATTGTACATGGATCTACACATTAGTCATATGTTCTGCATAAGTAAACATTGCAAATACACAAGTGTATGCATCACAAATTTAGCGGAACGACTGTGTAGTTCCAGGCCCGGATTAACGCCTTTTTGCGCCCTAGGCCACACTTTGGAATTATGCCCCCTTTCGCGTGCCGCTGCACCCTCCAAGTGCGCATGCCCCCTCCTTTGCTCTGCTGCATTCCTCCTCCCTCTTTCTGAGGCCACGCTGAGTTGTTCCAGAGGAAGAGGCAGCTGCATGGCACCCTTCCACGTGGCGCCCCATTCACGCAGCGCAGCTGCCGCTGTCTCTGGGACAACTCAGCGTGGCCTCAGGAGGGAGGGAGGAGTGCAGCCCGAGCGACGTCACTCCCTCTGGGGGCGGGGCCTGAGCAACGTCACTCCCTCTGGGGGCGGGGCCAGAGCGAGTGTCGCCACCAGAGGGAGTGACGTCGCTCGGGCTGCACTCCTTCCTCCCTCCTTCTGAGGCCACGCCGAGTTGTCCCAGAGACAGCGGCAGCTGTGCTGCGTGAATGGGGCGCCGCACAACTGCCGCTTCCTCTGGGACAACTCGGCATGGCCTTGGAAGGAGGGAGGGAAGAGAAGAGGACCGGCGGTGAGTCATCGCCATTTTTTTTGGCCATGATCTGGCGCCCCCCTCGGCTTGCGCCCATAGGCCATGGCCTATGCTGGCCTAATGGATAATCCGGGCCTGTGTAGTTCATAAGGAAGGTTAACTCTGAGGGTTAATTATGTGGCATCTTCTTAATGTAGGATGTTGTTTGTCCCGGTAAGAAGAGGTACGTTGCGGGGAAGTTTAGGTTCGCAGGAACCAGAGGCAACGTCCCCCAGTAGCTTCCACCCACAACACTCTGATAATCAAGTTATTTACGGTTATGGGAAGAATGTATAGCCTTGCTAAACCTGGACACCCCCTAGCCTGTTTTTCTAGTAAGCCTGTTGTAGAATAATGTCTTACTTTGTATCTCTCCTCTTGTGCCCAAAGTAGATTCAGGTGGGGATAGCTGCTGCCAATGTACTTGGGGCCTTTCTGCCTAGGATTCTCTTCTGCTTGGGATCCAAAACATTTCACTTCAAAGATTGTTGAACAACTTGCTTGAACACATTAGCAGAACATGCCTGGCTCTGCATACTTGCAAAAAAAAAAAGCAGTCTTGCCCTCTTTTCTGTTTGCACTTAGATTACCCAGACTCACAAAAGAGAATGCGAGAACAGGCCGGAAAGCCTCTTAAGTGACATACATGAACATTTCCCCATGTCTGAGCTACACATGCCTCGGAATTGGGCACCGAGTGTGTTTGTTTGCGACCTGGCGAATGCCGTTTGTGGGCCAGTTATGTGTGTACATAGTTCTATTTTGTATTATATTATATTTTTGTGTTTTGCCGCAGCAATGCAGAACACAGAAAGCACCTTTGCTAATAAAACACTGAAAACCATTCATTGTGTCCATTATCCCTGGGATATCCCCGGTGTCAGGAGCGATTTGAGAAACTGCAAGTTGCTTCTGTTGTGAGAGAAGTTGCTGTCTGCAAGGATGTTTCCCAGTGGATGCCTAGATGTTTTGATGTCTTGCCATCCTTGTGGGAAGCTTCTCTCTTGTCCCTGAATGGGGAGCTGGAACTGACAGAGGGAGCTCATCCGCACTCTCACCAGATTCGAACCTCCAACATGTCTGTCTTCAGTCCTGCCCATGCCCAGATTAACACCTTTTTGCACCCTAGGCCACACTTTGGAATTATGCCCCCTTTAAGCCACTACCACCCCCCCCCCCACCACCACCACCACTCAGACCCACACTTGGCTGGCTTTCACCATGGTGCCTCTGGAGCAGAAGAGAAAGGCGAGTAGGCACCATCCCGCCACCACCAAGGTCCCCATTCCCACCGGCTGGAAAGCTCCACTGTGCTCTGAAGGTCCCCTCGGGAGGCTTGGGGAGAGTGCAGAGGGTGCAAACTCACTCCAAAGGTGCACACGAGAGAGAGAGAGAGCAAGAGAGAGAGAGCAAGAGAGAGAGAGCAAGAGAGAGAGAGCAAGAGAGAGAGAGCAAGAGAGAGCAGGAATTTACAGTCTGCCGCCGGGGGAGCCGGGCGAGTCGCAATGGAGACAGCTTCCCCGGGAGCCAGGAGGTCAGGCCAGCCAGAGACCCGCGAGCAGCCCTGAGAGCGAGAGACTTTGCCGGGAGAAGGAGCAAGGAGGGGCTTAAGAAATGGGGAAAGAAGGGCGTGGACCAGTTCTTTATTTTTATTATTTTGGTCCGTGATCTGCGCCCCTCCTTGGCATGCGCCCCTCCTTGGCATGCGCCCCTCCTTGGCATGCGCCCCTCCTTGGCATGCGCCCCTAGGCCATGGCCTATCTTGGCCTTATGGGTAATCTGTCCATGGTCGTGCCGGCACAAGGGTTTACCCCAGTGCAGGCTCCACATAAATATGATTGAACTAGTATAAGATTATTGTACTTACCTATTTTGATGCATTGACTGACTAAGGATTGGCTGAGTGCAGCGTCTTTGGTTATGCAGCAAGGCTGGCTCGGTCTTGAGGTTCACTTTGAATTTGGGATCATTTGATACGATACAGAGATTCCCCCAAGGAACCCATAAAACAGTCCTTCGGCATAGAAGATACTATCCCACCGCCATGCTGGATATAAATTTTCAATGCCAGATCAAGCCATTTTTGCATTTGGAAATGGGACGAAAGGCCATTCTGCTGTGTTCATTATGAGGCAACGAAAGATCTTACCAATGCTAGAAATTGAGTCTCCAAATAACAGAACAGGCATGGGCAAACTTACTAACATGGGGACCGCATGGCAGGCCAGAGCAGCGTAGGTGGGCCAGGAAGGGGGGTGGTGTTCCAAATGCAAGCCCCCTCCTTGCCCTTTCCTCCCTTTCCTCTTTTCTTTCGGAAGCAGGAAATGAAGGAAAGATGGAAAATGTTTGGATCCCAAAATGGTTGGCTTTGTTGGTCGGGATGAGATAGTGGATGGGAGAGATAAAGTGTATCTATGAGACCCCGTATTGCCTACTCCTGATATAGAATCCTAGAGCTGGAAGAGACTCCCAAAGGCCATCCAGTCCAACCCCCTGCCATGCAAGAAGGCACCATCTGAGCCAGGAACCTTTTTGACTCAGAGAACCATGAAAGCAAAATATTTGGAAATGTATTTCAGTGAGAGCCATAGAATATATATAATATATTTTAAGACTGAATTCAACTAAATGTGAGTGTATACCTACATACTATGAGAAAAGGATTCCCCTGGCAGAATGACGGGACACTTCAGACCTGGCTCTGCAAAAGGCATGCTCAGGACTCTGGGAAGGAAGAGAAGACGGAAGGAAGGAAGGAAGGGGAAAGAAAGACAGAAAGATCGAGGAAATAAAGGAGGGAGGGGGAGAGGAAGAAAGAAAAGACGAACAAACTATGGAAAAGGAAGAAAAGAAAAGCAGGAGAGAGACAAGGAGGGGAAAAAGAAAGAAGGAAATGGGGAGGAAAGGAAAAGGTGGGGAAAAAGTAAACTAATGAAGGGAAAAGAAGAGAAGAAAGAAGGGGGAGAGAGGGAAGTGAAAAGAAAGGAAGGAGAAGGAAAGGAAGACTTGGGGGGAGAATAGAAGAAGGAAGAGGGAGAGAGAATGAAAGAAAGAAGGAAGGGAAGAGAGGGAGGGAAAAGGAAGGAGAGAAGGAAAGGGTGAAGGGGAAAAGAAAGGAAGAGGAAGGAAAGAAGAGGGAGAATGGAGGAAAGAAGGAAGGGGAGAGAGGGAAGGAAAAGGAAGGAGAGAAGAAGAAGGAAAGGGTGAAGGGGGAAAAAAAGAAGGAAGGAAGAGGAAGGAAGGAAGAGGAAGAAGAATGGAGGAAAGAATAAAGGGGAGAGGAGGGAAGGAAAAGGAAGAAGAGAAGGAGAAGGAAAGGGTGAAGGGGGAAAAAGGAAGGAAGAGGAAGGAAGAGGGAGAATGGAGGAAAGAATAAAGGGGAGAGAGGGAAGGAAAAGGAAGGAGAGAAGGAGAAGGAAAGGGTGAAGGGGAAAAAGAAAGGAAGGAAGAGGAAGGAAGGAAGGAAGGAAGGAAGGAAGGAAGAGGGAGAATGGAGGAAAGAAGGAAGGGGAGAAAGGGCAAAGGGCCCCGAGAGCAGTGGGGGATGAGAAAGAGGCAGCAATGGCGGCGCGGAAGCGGCAGTCGCGGCCCATTTGCGTCACTCCTCCCTGCTGCATGCTAGGAAACAGAGGCCTGGGCTGCTCTGGAGAGCCAGATGCACTCATGAAAAGAGCCACATCTGGCTCCCGAGCCATAGGTTCCCTACCCCTGATCTAAGCACTCCCGATAGACAGCCTCAGTGGAAAAGTGCCTGAGATAAGAGCCCAAGGGGCTGCATCCACCCCCCAGGCCTGTGTTTGCCCGTTCCTGATGTAGAAGCAAACAAGGGCAAACAAACTGCAGAAATGTGGCCTTTCTCCTTCATCCCATATTATGAGCTGATTAATAACAGGAAAATTTACTGGCTTATTTTGTGCATGATATCAAATGATATCAAACAACTTCCCTTGAAACTACATACAAAATATTCCACTTTCCTTGGTGAAGTTGGGTACAACCAGGCATGTAGCCGGGGCTAAGGGGCTTCAGCCCCCCGAAATTCTCAGGGTGGTCCGCGAAAAGGCCTTACTGGTACATTATTTGAACTGTTATGTTTATTCATATCATGATCTGATCACCATGCTCAGTATATCCCACATTAATGGGGTTATTGGGATAACAATACAAAAGGTTTGCTAGGGTAGACCCTCTTCCACCCAGTCTCAGCCCCCCCCCCCAACCAAACTCAGCCCCCCGAATCAAAATCCTGGCTACGGCCCTGGGTACAACTACGGATGTATACGTCTTCCATGGCCGGCCTCAAGAAAAGGTGATTTTTATGTTCCTAAACGGACCTCGATTCAGATCAAAATCTAGAACCGGCTGGAAAGAAAACCATTCCCTCCTTTTCTATCTTCCCTGCTCTTCTCTTTTTCTCATTTTCCTTCCAATGCGCCACCAACCAAAAAGACGGCTCTCGGCTGTGCAAAGCGGGGGGCCTTTATTCGCCCTTCCATCCCAAAGGAAGGAGGAGGATTGTTCTATACAAGGAATCATCGATATTAGGATTACCGTTACTGGTTCGATACTCAACAGCTCAGCTCTTGTCACCTTTTCAATGGAAAGGGCCTTCAAGACCTCCTCCCCAGTGCCATTTCCCAACAGTCGGCGATGGCGTTGTCCTCAATTCGTTGGCTTTATATGTATTTTGCCAGCAGCTTCCTCAACAAAGAGATTTCCTGCAATGAAAGGGACACATGGCAGCAGTTTTCAGATCCAACACTCATTGCCTTCTGATTTTGGAAACAGGATTGGGCTTGAGCACTATTTGGATGAGAGACCATCAGGAATAGATCGGGCTTCTATAGCAGGCATGGGCAAACTTGGGCCCTCCAGGTGTTTTGGACTCCAACTCCCACAATTCCTATCAGCCTCTGGCCCTTTCCTTTTCCCCCTCAGCCACTTAAGCTCCCTGCTTGAGCGGTGATGGCATGATCGTCAGCGTAGATCAGTGTTTCCCAACCTTTTTTGAGCCGTGGCACACTTTTTACATTTGCAAAATCCTGGGGCACACCACCAACCAAAATGACACAAAATGACACTCTAACACAGTAATACATATAGTTAATATGTTTTTAAATGTATTTATACACTCAGTGTGAAACCTGGGCCTGTTTCGATGAACACAACATAGACATCCTGGCAGGAATGGCAGAAAGACACAAACTTCCCAAACAGAACTACCATAACCAAGAGAAAATGCTATAAGAGTTTGGTGGGCATTGACCTTGAGTTTTGGAGTTGTAGTTCACCTATATCCAGAGAGCCCTGTGGACTCAAACAATGTTGGATCAGGACCAAACTTGGCATGAATACTCAATATGCCCAAATATGAACGCAGATGGAGTTAAGGGGAAATAGACCTTGACATTTGGGAGTTGAAGCCTTGAATACCTGCTCTTGTTTAGAATTAGAAAAGTGCCTTGTTGATTTAGGCCAAGATCCATGTAATCCAGATATCTTTGCAAATATCTCTTTCAGGTGCTATTTAATCCAGTACAGAGCTCTCGTGGAATCAAAAATGGGTCAAATCTACTTTTTGCTTACTTGTGTTATACAATGGGCCAACACTGCCCTGGAAATGAGATTCAACACTAGTTCAATAGTGCTGCTTGACATGCCATTCTAGGTGGATTGAGCTTGGCCCCAGGTTCAGTTCCTGCAAACTTGGGTAGTACTCTTTTACACCCATGCTTAGCCAAGCTGGTTGGAAATGGGCATAACTGTAATTTAAACAGTTGGAATACAATAACAACATTGGTTTAAGCCCTGGATTCGTTCCTCTGTAAGGTGACCAGAGATAACAACTAGTTTGTTAATCTTGTTTGTACATGGTTATTTATTTATTATTTATTATTTATTTAAAACTTTTATACCCCGGCCTTCTCACCTCCGAAGAGGGACTCAGACCGGCAAACAGCAAGTATTCAATGCGAACATTTAAAATCTAAAAACATCATAAATTAACAATAAAATTTACAATAAAATGCAATACAATAAATACATTTTAAAAGCCTTTCGCCAAAGTAAAATCAAGTCCAACCTAATCCATATATTCGGTCCGTATCAAGTGATTGGCGACTTTAGTGGCTTCGCGATCTCCTCCTTCATTCTGCGAAGGCCTCATTGCACAGCCACGTTTTCACCCGCTTCCTAAAAGTCAGGAGGGAGGGGGCGGATCTAATTTCATTTGGGAGGGAATTCCACAGCCGGGGGGCCACCACAGAAAAGGCCCTGGCCCTCGTCCCGACCAGATGCGCCTACGAAGGTGGTGGGACCGAGAGCAGGGCCTCTCTGGACGATCTTAGCACTCTTGACTGTTCATAGGGGAGAATAAGTTCGGAAAGGTAAACTAGGCTTGAACCATATAGGGTTTTGTAGGTTAAAACCAGCACTTTGAATTGTGCTCGGAAGCTAATTGGCAGACAGTGGAGCTGGCACAACAGGGGAGTTGTGCGCTCCCTGTACCCCGCTCCCGTTAGTAGTCTGGCTGCTGCGCACTGGACTAATTGCAGCTTCTGGGCAGTCTTCATAGGCAACCCCACGTAGAGAGCGTTGCAGTAGTCTATACGGGATGTAACCAGAGCGTGGACCACCGTGGCCAAGTCTGACTTCCCAGGATATGGGCGCAGCTGGCGCACAAGCCTGAGCTGTGCAAAAGCTCCCCTGGCCACCGCCGAGACCTGGGGTTCCAGGCTGATCAAAAGACAACCTGGCAAAATGGCATGACCTAAAAGAACCCTCCACCTTGTGTGTCTGTGGAGCAGAACACACAACTCCGCATCTGTATGCTTGTCCACTATGCCCTGCCTCATGTACAGGGGAGGAATTATTGGAGGCTACAGACAATGCCGTTGCTGTTGCCCGTTTTTGGTCAAAAGATATTTAGCTTCCTGCGCGCCTTCTATTTTTATCAGTTTTATATTAATTTAGGCAATGCTTTTGATACGAACTAAATAAATGAATACCTTTTAACCTTTGTGCATTGGTCCCTTTTCAGCAGTATAGCGATTCTAATCAGAAAAGGAACAAGATCATCTATTTGTGATATTAGACGACCTGTATCTCACACTAGTTCAGAAAGAAGATCTTTTTGGTGGATGCTAAATACTCTTCCAATAGTTATAGCACTGAAATGAAAATGCATGGAGCATGGGGACACAATGCGCCTGAAGCCACTCTCCGTCGTAGGCCCCTTGTTACCTGTTCCTTGGGCTCCTTCTTCTCGTCCTGGTTCTCCTCGGCCAGGCTCCACCGCAGGAGGGTGGTCAGAAGTTCTCGCCTCAGCTGCTCCTTCGCCTCTTCCAAGACTGCCATCGACGTCACTGGGTTCAAGGCTTCGGGGATCTTCTCGGGCTCTGCACGCTTCAGCGACGGAGACCACAAATGAAACAGAGGGCTCAAGGTGCTTTTCTTCCCCATAAAGTGCCCTGAAATGGTATTGCGAGCATAAGTAGAATAGGAGAAAGTCCAGAAAGTCCAGGAAGCATTGCTTTGAGGCTTGTGTTTTGAGACTTCATGCTCTGTTACGGGGGTTTCTCTTCCCACATCTAATCGCAGCCTTGACATAGACAAGGATTCGGGTGCTGATTTGTTTCTGTACTACCTCCGACACCCATTTCTATTCTCCATGGCTCTTTTCTCTCCTTTGTTTGTGTGGTGAAACTGTGGGCATGGTTTTCTCATCCTCCCGCCATCCTCTCCGTGAATGCAACATCCCCCCCCCCCTCCATTTCCTTCCACAGCCTCTGTGTTCAGTGTCTCACATAGTCATAGCTTTAGAGAACTATGACACTTTGGTACTGGAAGTGTAGAAGAAGAGAGAAAGATAGAGATGATAGATAGACAGGTGATTGATAGAGAAAGATGTGATAGGTACAGATGAGAGATAAATAGATGACAAGTAGAAATAAAGATTATAGAGAAAGTATAGAGATAGAGGGAAGACAGATGATAAGGAAGGAAGAAGGAAGGAAGGAAGGAAGGAAGGAGAGGGGGCAGGGAAGAAAGGAAGGAGAGAATGAAGGAGAAAGGAAGAGGAAAGGAGGAAAGAAAGGGAGGAGGGAAGGAAGGATGGAAGGAAGGAGAGGAGGAAGGAGCAAAGGAGGAAAGGAAGGAAGGAAGGAGAGAAGGAAGAAGAGAAGGAAGAAGAGAAGGAAGAAGAAAAAGAAGGAGAGGAGGAAAGAAAATAAGGGAGAGAGAAGAAGGCAGAGAAGGAAGGGAGGAAGGAAGAAAAAGAGAAGGAAGGAGAGAGGGAAGAAAAATAACAGGGAAGGAAGGAAGGAAGGGAGAAGAAAAGGAAGAAGAGAAGGAATGTGGGAAGAAAGAAGAGAAGAGAAGAAGAGAAGGAAAGGAGGAAGGAAGGGAAAAAAAGAGAAGGAAGGAGAGAGGGAAGGAGAGAAGGAAGGAGAGAAGGAAGAAAAGTAACAGGGAAGGAAGGAAGAAGAAAAGGAAGAAGAGAAGGAATGTGAGAAGAAAGAAAGAAAGAAAGAAGAGAGGGAAGGAGAAAAAGAAAGAAGGAAGAAGAGAAGGAGAAAGAGGAGGAGGGAAGAAGAGAAGGAAGAAAAGACAAAAAGAGAGAAGGAGGAAAGGAAGGAAGGAGAGAAGAAGAGAAGGAAGGGAAGAAAGAAATAAGGGAATGAAGGAAAAAAGAGGAAAAAAGAAAGGAAGGAGGGAAAGAGGGAAGAAAGAAATAAAGAAAGAAGTAAGGAGGGACTGAAAAAGGGAAGGAGGTAAAGCAGGAAGGAAGGAAAAAAGAAAGAAAGAAAAGAAGGAGGGAAGGAAGGAAAAAGAGAAGGAACAAATGAAGGAGGTAAAGCAGGAAGGAAAGAAGGAAAGAAAGACAGAAAGAAGAAAAGGAATATGGGAAGGAATATTGGTTCATTGTGGTAACCAGAAATTGAATGAAGCAATGGAGGTCAGTTAAAAAGAAATCTCGGTAGAAAATGTCACAGCTCCTTTCCAAATGTCATTTAGACCACTTTGCATTTGAAAATTTCCAGGACAGAGAAAAATATAATGCAATAGGAGTCTGGTTCATGTTTCTGCCACAGTCATGGACTGGATTCCCTCAATGGGAATTCACCTGGAGCTGTCCTTGTTCTTAGTGCTGAAACCACTACCCTAGGAATGGCCTCCAAAGCCTCCAAAATCAGGACAACATTGAACAGGTACTGCATTTAAGGCTTGGCTAAAGACTCTAAAGGCCACCGACTCTGTCTGATTTTGGAAGCTAAGCAGGGTAAGACCTGGATAGCCCTTGGATGGGAGACCGCCAAGGAATGCCAGGTCCACGAGCTCTTTTTCAGAGGAAGGAAAAGGCAAAAACTCCTTTAAGGAAGCCCTGAGAAATAAATGGGGTCACCATATAAGTCAATAATCCCATCATCCACCAGTCATCTAAGAGGTAGGTAGATAGATAATAAATAGATAGGTGATAGATAGGTACAGATGATAGATAGATGACACATATAATTAAATATGATAGATAATAGATTGATACAGGTGATAGATAGATAGATAAACAGATAGATAGAGGACACATATAATGAAATATGATAGATACAGATAGATAGATGATAGATTGATACAGGCGATAGATAGATAGATAGACAGACAGACAGACAGATAGATAGATACAGATGATAGATAGATGATAGATTGATACAGGTGATAGATAGATAATAGATAGATAGATAGGTACAGATGATAGATAGATAGATAGATACATAGAATGAAAGATGATAGATAAGATAGATAAATGATAGATTGATACAGGTGATAGATAGATAGATAGACAGATAGATAGATGACACATATAATGAAATATGATAGATACAGATAGATGATAGATTGAGATAGATAGATAGACAAGTAGATAGATGGATAGACATACAGATAGATAGATGACAGATGAATTAAATATGATAGATGATAGATTGATACAGATGATAGATAGATAGATAAATAGATAGATAGAGTACAGATGATAGATAGATACAGATAGATAGATGATAGAATGAAAGATGATAGATAAGATAGATAGATGATTTTGATACAGGTGATAGATATATTATAGATAGATAGATAGGTACAGATGATAGATAGTTAGATGCCACATAGAATGAAAGATGATAGATAAGATAGATATATGATAGATTGACATAAGATAAAGATAGATATAATAGATATAATAATATAGATGATAGATTGATACAGGTGATAGATAGATAGATAGACAGATAGATAGATAGACAGATAGATAGATGACACATATAATGAAATATGATAGATACAGATAGATGATAGATTGATACAAGTGATGATAGATAGATAGATAGACAAGTAGATAGATGGATAGATACATATAGATAGATAGATGATAGATTGATACAGGTGATAGATAGATAATAAATAGATAGATAAATAGGTACATATGATAGATAGACAGATAGATAGATGACACATATAATGAAATATGATAGATACAGATAGATGATAGATTGATACAGGTGATAGATAGAAAGATAGACAAGTAGATAGATAGATAGATACATAGAGATGATAGATAGATAGATGATAGATTGATACAGGTGATAGATAGATAATAAATAGATAGATAAATAGGTACATATGATAGATAGATAGATGATAGATAGATAGATAGATAGATAGATAGATGACACATAGAATGAAAGATGATACATAAGATAGATAGATGTTTTTACCTATGTAAATCGCTACGAGCTTCGGGAGATGCGGTCTATTAAATTCAAACTATAAATAAATAAATAAATAGATAGATGATAGATTGATACAGGTGATAGATAGATAGGAAGATAGATACAGGTGAGAGATAGAAAAAAGGTGATAGAGAAAGATAGATGACAGATAAATAGAGATGATAGAAAGAAAGATGATAGGAAAAGAAAGAGATGATAGAGAGATAAATGCAGATGATAGATAGAAAGATGATAAAGAGATGGTAAATACAGGAAATAAAGAAAAGATGGGGGAGGGAGGGAGGGAAGGAGGAGGAAGGAAGAAAGGAAGGGAAGAAAGGAAGGGGAAAGGACGGAAAGGAAGAAGGAAGGGAAAGTAAGGAAAGGAATTGAAGAAAGGCAGGAAGGAAGGAAGGAAGGAAGGAAGGAAGGAAGGAAGGAAGGAAGGAAGGAAGGAAAAAAAGAATTGAAGGAAGGAAGGAAGGGGAAGGGAAATGAAGGAAGAGAAGTAAAGATGGAAAGGAAGGGGAAGGAAAGGAAATGAAGGAAAGGATGGAAGGAAGGAAAAGAAAGGAGGGAGAAGGAAGGAAAGAAAGAAAGGGAAGGGAGGAAAGGAAAGGAAGATGGAAAATAGGGAAGAAAAGAAAGGAAGGAAAAGAACTGAAGGAAAGAAGGAAGGAATGGAAGGAAGAAATGGAAGGGAAGGAAGGGAAGATGGAAAATAGGGAAAGAAAGGAAGGAAAGGAGGGGAAAGCAGGGGAAAGGAAAGATAGAAAGTAGGAATGAAAGGGAGGGAAGGAAGGAAGGACCGACCTCTGGACCATTTAGGGAAATCCCAGGTGTGGGGAAGCGTCTTACCTGTGGCCCAGAGGTGTTCCCTGAGCCGGAAAGGCCCGTCCCTTTTGCCCCCCAAGGAAGGCGGGAGGGCGCTGCTGACCACGAGGAGCAGGCAGGCCAGGCTGGCCGCCGGGAGGGCCATGGCTCCTGCTGCCTTCGCCATGGACAACGGCCCCGACGGATGGCTGGACGGACGCCTTGTGGCTCCCCGTGCGGCCGCCAGCTGGCGCCCTTGCGCTGCTCTCCTTTGAGCTCTTGGCAGCAGGTTCACTCCTTTGCTTCTCCATCTCTGGTTTAAATACCTCTGCTATCTGGGCGGGGACTTTTCTATTTGGGGGATAAAGGCACAAGCGACACCCCGCTTTCTAGTTGGCAGACCACCCCAATGGTGCAGCCCCTCCTTCCCTTTTGGAGATCATAGGAAAAGAGTGCCTCTGAGCATATGCAGAGCGACCCAAAAGCCCTCTTGCTTTGGGCTTGCCCAGGCATGGGCAAAATTGGGCCCTCCAGGTGTTTTGGACTTTAACTCCCATAATTCTGAGACTGAGGCCTAAGGGTGTTAGGAATTCTGGAAGTTGAAGTGCAAAACACCTGGAGGGCCCAATTTGCCCGTGCCTGGTTTAGTCCATTGGAATGATAGAGACCGCGTGCCACTGAGTACACGCAGAGTGGTCCCAATGTTGCCTACTTGCTCACCTGTATGCTGCCCCCATTGCCCTTTGCCGCCCCTTAGTGGGCGCATCGAGAATTGCACCCCCTTGATAATTCCGCTCCTTAAAACCGCAGAGGCGCTTTTTGCCCAGGACTCTTCAGCGCCAATGTGCTGTCCTCTGCTGCCATCTAGTGTCCACATCTAGAAATTGCACCTTTGGAGCCTTAGAGGGCTTCGGGCGAGCGGTGCCTCTCCAACAGGCCCCTGAGCCATAGGCCCCCTCCAGGGACATGCATGCATGGAGGACACCCGGAGGCATCTCTATGCTACCACCTCGTGTTGTTGTTCTTTATTCGTTCAGTTGCTTCCGACTCTTCGTGACCTCCTGGGCCAGCCCACGCCAGAGCTCCCTGCCACCCCCCAGGGTCTCCTTCAGGGTCAAGCCCGTCACTTCAAGGACACCATCTACCCACCTTGCCCTTGGTCGGCCCCTCTTCCTTCCGCCACCTCGTGGCCAGGTGGAGAATTGCACCCGCTTCATTATATTTTCCCTCTTTAGGGAAGGAGGAAGGATCAGTGAAGAAGGAAGGAAGGAAAAGGGAAGGAAGGAAGGGAGGGAGGGAGGGAGGGAAGGGAAAGAGGGAGGGCAGGAAAGGGAGGGAGGAAAGGAAGAAAAGGTAAGGAGGGAAGGGAGGGAGGAAGGGAGGGGGGAAAGAAAGAAAATTAGGAGGAAAGGAAGAAAGGAAGGGAAGGAAAGAAAGGGAGGGAGGGAGGGAGGGAAGGGAAAAGAGGAAGGGCAAGAAAGGGAAGGAGGAAAGGAAGAAAAGGGAAGGAGGGGAGGGAGGAAAGGAAGAAAAATAGAAGAGAGGAAAGTAAGAAAGGAAAAGGAAGGGAAGGGAGGGAGGGAGGGCAGGAAAGGGAGGGAGGAAAGGAAGAAAAGGGAAGGAAGGAAGCAAGGGAGGGAGGGAAAGAAAGGAGGGAGGGAGTAAAGGAAGAAAAATAGAAGGGAGGAAAGTAAGAAAGGAAAAGGAAGGAAGGGAAGGAAGGGAGGGAGGGAGGGCAGGAAAGGGAGGGAGGAAAGGAAGAAAAGGGAAGGAAGCAAGCAAGCGAGGGAGGGAGGGAAAGAAGGGAGGTAAGGAAGAAAAATAGAAGGGAGGAAAGGAAGGAAAGGGAGGGAGGGAGGAAAGGAAAGAAGGAAAGGAAGGGATGGAGGGAAAGAAGGGAGTGAGGAATTGAAGAAAAGAAAGGGAAGGGAGGGAGGGAAGATGAAGGAAAGAGAAGGGAGGGAGGGAGGAAAGGAAGAAAAGGAAGGAATGAGAGAAAGAAGGGGAGGGAGGGAATGATGGAAGGAATGAAGGAAGGAAAGGAGGGAGGGAAGAGAAGGGAGGGAAAGAAAGGAAAGAAGTAAGGAAGGGTGGGTGGGAGGGTGGGAAGAGAAGGGAAGGCAGAAAGGAATGGAAGGAAGAAAGGATGGAGACAGAGTGGAAGGAAGAAGGAAGGAACAATAAATGTTACTTGAATAATTGGTAGTTTTAGTTCAGATAAAGAACAGCCTCACCTTTTAAGTGGAGATGCATTTTATGTAATAGGAAAGTCCGAAGTCGTTCTGATTTTTCTATGTTTGTCCTTTTTATCTATTTACAAAATGCTGTTGTCATAAAAATTATCCTTGCAAATAGTATTTCATTCCAGTTTGGCCCACAGTCTCGTAAGTGTTGAGCATTGGTGTATTTTACTGTTTGCAATAAAAAACAATATATCAAAACAGTTTGTCCAAAGTGAGCGCAGATGGACCAATTGAATTGTCCACTCCATTCCCCCAAATCCTGTAAATAACAGCCACACGCTCGAGGCATTTCCTTTCATTCCATCATTTACCTACTCTTTCCTTCTATCTGTAACTATACCAGGCCTGGGCCAACTTGGGCCCTCCAGGTGTTTTGGACTTCAATTCCCACAATTCCTCACAGCCTCAGGCCGCCTAAGCTCCCTGCTTGAGCAGTGATGGCACCATCATCAACATAGATCAGGGCTATCCAACTGGCGGCCCCGGGGCCGGATCCGGCCCCGTAGCCTGTTGGACACGGCCCCACCTATGCCCTCAGCCGCCATTTTTAAATTTTTTAAAAAACAAAACCATTTTTTTAAAAAATGGCGGCCGGGGGAGGGGGGGCGGGGCAGGGAGGAGGAAGAGAGCTAGCTCCTCCTTTCGGCGCCCCCTCCCTACCTAGGAAGGGAGGGGGCGCCAAAAGGGCAGAAGGCAGCGCCAACGGCAGCGCGTCACCGGCCGGGCGTGACGCGCTGCCCCTGGCACTGCCTACTCCTCCTTTCAGCCCCCTCCCTTCCTAGGCCAGGGGAGCCGCCGAAAAGGGCAGAAGGCGGCGCCAAGAGCAGTGCGTCACAGGCCTGGCGTGACGCTGCTCTTGCGCCGCCTACTCCTCCTTTTCGGCGGCCCCGGCCTAGGGAGGGAGGGGGCGCTGAAAGGGAGGAGTAGGCGGTGCCAGGCAGCAGCGTCACGCCAGGCCTGTGACGCGCTCACCGCTGGCGCCGCCTGCTGCCCTTTTCGCCCCCTCCCTAGGGCAGGGGGAGCCCGAAGGGCAGAAGGCGGCGCCAAGAGCAGCGCGTCACAGGCCTGGCGTGACGCGCTCTCTGGCACCGCCTACCCTCCCTTTTCGCGGCTCCCGGCCTAGGGAAGGGAGGGGGCGCCGAAAAAGGAGGAGTAGGTGGTGCCAAGAGCAGCGCGTCACGCCAGGCCTGTGACGCGCTGCTCTTGGCGCCGCCTACCCTCCTTTTTCGGCGGCTTTAGGAGGGCGGGGCCTGGGCTGGGGCGGGGCCTGGGGGCGGGGCCTGGGGGGGCCGAGTGGCCCAAGAGGTCATCAGTTTGTTTTTTTGTTTTTTTAATTTATTGGTTTTTTCCCTCTCCCACCCTCCCCTCCTTGTACATACAGTTTATACATCCAACTACAGAGGTTACATTTGAAATATCAGTCTCAGTCTTAATTTTTCTACTCCACCTCTTAACACATTTTCTAAATAATTTCTAACTGGTTCCCACATCCTCTTTGTTATTATTATCTTTTCAATTTTATCTATATTATTCCATTTACAATTTGTTATTTCCACATTTAACATATTAATTATATAATTATACCAGTTGGTCAATGTCCATTTTGTTTTATCCTTCCAACCCCTCACTAAAACTATCTGTGCACACGCTATTAATTTATCAATCAATTTTTCTTTTGCATATTCTTCACTCCTATTATCCGTGCATGTAATACATTTCTATTAACTATTACAATATGTAAATCTAACATTCTATTGATTTCTCCTTCAATCATTTCCCAGTAATCTTGCACTCTATCACATTCCCATATCATATGATTGAACACCCTTCTTTGTTCACAGCCGTGCCAACACTTATCTTTCATCCCTGGTACAAAGCGTGAAAGTTGTGCAGGAGTTCTGTACCATTTTTGTAACATTTTCCTTCTGGTTTCCCTTAATGCATTATACTTTTCTCTTGCTATATTACTTATTTCCCTCTGGATGTCTTCCCTCTCAATTTCCATGTCCAATCTCCATGTCTGGAAAATTTCCTCTATTATTTCTTCTTTTACTGTTATGATTTGTTCGTACAGATCTCCTGCCACTTTCTTCTCCCCCGCTCAAACATTTCCTAATCACCTTCTCAAATGGACTATCCCGTTCTCTTATTTTTTCCCTTCGTCTGAAAATTTCCTGTCTTATGGCCCAGCTTTGGATCCAGTTCCCTGACCCAATCCAGTTCTGAATTTCTTTTTGTTCAACAGGGTTTCCATCCTCTGTGTACAAATCCTCCACTAACCTTTTCCCTCTACTTTCGATTAATCTCAGTGTTCTACCTATGCTTACATCATTATTATAATTCATTTGCCATATAGTTGCCACCTTGCTTTCGTTGCCTGGGTTTAACTTCTTCTTTCTTTTTTCCACACTTTTACTGTTCCTTTAAAGGGTTCCTTAAATTCTGTTTCCTCTCTCCTCTTCCAACTGTAAATATTATTTCTTTTCCTTTAATATTATTTATTATCTTTTCCATATTTACCCATTTTTCCCCGTGTATTGTATTTCCAACAATCTTTGTATTTGAAATGCATCATGGTAAACTTCTAAACTTGGGATCCCCAGCCTCCCTCTTCCTCTTTGGCATTTAACCATTTGTCCCTTATTCTGGGTCTTTTTCCTCCAACTGCCCATGTTTTTATTCTTCTATCCCATATCTTTAATGTCTTCCTCTCTACTGCATTTGGCAATGTTTGGAATAGGTATAATACTTTTGGTATTACGAACATTTTCAATACCCTTATTCTATCCACTCTTGCTAACGTTTTCCCTTCCCACTTCTTAAGTTGTTTCTCTATTATTTTCCATTTTTGTTTATAATTCCCCTCAACTATACTCTTTAGATTTTTATATATCCACACTCCTAAATATTTTATCTTCTTTAATCCTAATTTTAATCCTGATATTTTTCTAATCTCCAATTGTTCTTTTGGGGGTATTAAGACATAATATCTCTGACTTTTCAATGTTAACAAATAATCCTGATATGCTCCTAAATTCTTCCAATATTTTTATCATATCTTTTATCATAATTAATGGTTGGTTGGTAATAATCATTGCATCATCTGCAAACAGGTTCAGCTTTATTTCTTCTTTTCTTCCTCCCTCCTTTTCTATTTTATACCCTGTCCACTTGGTGCTATTTCTGATACTTTCGGCTAGTATCTCTATTGCTATTACAAATAAAGTGGGGGATAATGGACACCCTTGTTTTGTGCCATTTAGAATAGGTATCTCTCCTGTCCTTCTGTTGTTCACTCTTACTCTTGCCTTACAATTACTATACAGTTGCTGCAATGTTTTACAAAAATTTTCCCCCATATTCAATTGTTGGCATACATTAAACAGATATTTATGGTTAACCTTATCAAAAGCTTTATAGACATCCAATTTGAGTATTCCAATTTTTCCCTTATTCAAATTTGCCTGATTCATTGCAATTACCACATTTTTATTGGATCCCCGATTTTTCTTCCCTTTACAAATCCATATTGATCTTCTTTAATTATTTTTGGCATTATCGTTTCCAATCTTTTTTGCTAAAATTTTTGTGAATATTTTATAATCCTGGTTACATAGACTGATAGGTCTATATGACCCTGGTTGTGTTAGATCTCTTCCCTTTTTTGGTATGGTGATAATTTCTGAAACTTTCCATGTTTGTGGGACTTTTTGCTTAATGTATATTTCATTAAACAACTCTGTTAGATGTGGTACCAATTCTTCAATATATGCTTTATAATATTCCGCTGGGAATCCATCTGGCCCTGAGACTTACCCCCCTTTAACCCTTTAATTACGTTTAATATTTCCTCTTGTGTTATTGGTTGATTTAACAACTCTCTGTCTTCCTCTGCAATTTTTCTCTGATATTTAAGTTCCCTTGTGCTACCCCCTCCTCCTTATATAAATCCTTGTAATATTTTGTCATTATCTCCCTGATCTTACTTTGCTCCTCTTGTTCTCTCCCTTTTTCATCTTTTAATCTCTTTATCCAGGTTTTTTCATTTTTCTTTTTCATCAGTGACCTCTTATCCGGCCCTGGACCCGCCAGAAGTTGGACAGCACTGACATAGATGAAACTCTTTGTCCCTTCTGGCAGTGACTGATCATTTGTGTAACTGTTAAACACCGATGAAGCAAGCATTCCAGCTGTTTGGGACTTCAACTCCCACCATTCCTAACAGCCTCAGGCCCCTTCCTTTTCTAAAGTACTTACAAAATTAAAGTTCTGGTGGTGAACACTAGGTGGCGCTGGTGCTTTGCTTCTACAGTGTTGCTAAAGTTCTGGTGGTAAAAATTCCAGAACTCTAACAAAACTTTCAAATTTTCATTATAAATGGCAGTTCCTAATTGGTTCTGTCATAGAAATCTCCAATAATGAAATAATAATAAAAAATTTGTTAAGAGTTTTGAAATTTTCGCCACCAGAAATTTAGGAACACTGTAGAAGCAAAGCATCAGCGCCCCCTAGTTTTCACCACCAGAACTTTAGTTTTGGAAGTACTTTAGAACCA
Source organism: Anolis apletophallus (assembly GCA_030556195.1). Classification (NCBI taxonomy): domain Eukaryota; kingdom Metazoa; phylum Chordata; class Lepidosauria; order Squamata; family Anolidae; genus Anolis; species Anolis apletophallus. The sequence continues at coordinate 30,642,160 of JARBWK010000015.1, forward strand.
TTTTGAACCATGGATTGCCCAGGCCTACGGTACTCACATTAACATGTTTTTGAACTGCTAGGTTGGCAGAAGCTGAAGCTAATGATGAGAGCTCACCCTGCTCCCTGGATTCAAACTGCCAACCCCAGTAAGTTCAGCAGCTCAGCAGTTTAACCTGCTGTGTCACCGGAGGACTATACTGTGATTTTTAAGTTACTTTTGTACTTTCCTGCAAAAAGAGGAGACAATGTTTCTGCAGAAGTTGACCACTGATCAAGGTGGCCGGTTGCAACATTCACACTTGCCTCCAACAGACAAGAGTTCTTTCTCCCACCCTGGACATTATTCCACAGATATATAAACCCCACTTGCCTAGTTTCCAACAGACCCCACAACCTCTGAGGATGCCTGCCAGAGACGTGGGTGAAACGCCAGGAGAGAGTGCTTCTGGGGCATGGCCATACACCCCAGAAAACTCACAGCGACCCCAAAACCACAGGCTTTTACACGAATCTCAATGTCCCGATTCACATTCCTTATTACTGAACTGTTTACATTTATATTTACCTGTTGTGTGTCTGCCCCATAGTGTCCTCGAAGCCTTCCAACTATATGCAAACTCTACCTCTGTCTGCACCCAGTGTTTATTTATTTTTAAATTTTAACATTCACATTTGGACCGCTCGAAATGGTTTTAAATTGTCTGTTACTGCTTGTGTTTGAGTTTTATTGATTATATTGTTTTTTTAATCATTGCTATTGTTTTGTTATGTGTTATTGGGCTTGGCCTCATGTACGCCGCCCCGAGTCCTCTCGGGGATAGGTGCGGGGTATAATAAATAAATAATAATAAATAATATATTGTGGTTTTTTGTTTGTTTTGTTTCAGTTTGAGAAATGTTGCCAACTTTGTTCAGGTTTGCAATACAAGTTCTGTTTACTTTGTGTTTCCTGTATATAATTATTTTCCCATTTGCAAACACACCTCCTTAAAACCAAGGATGTATCCCTGGCCTAGCGTATTATTATTGTGTGTGTTTTCTTTTGTCTGCTGATGCAAAGATGGCTCATTAACGCCTTGTTTACACTGTATGCAAATGCACAGGTAACAAGCCAGTGGCTGTGTTCGCCAGCAATACTTTCTTAAAATAATGATGCTTCCCAAACAAAGTCCTGCATCTCATCCGATGCGCTTGGATGCGCCTCATAATTGCCCCCGGGAAGAAAAAGTGGTGGCTTCCTTTAGTTATCCCATAATTGGTACTAGTTCATCCCACTCAAGGCACATCTTTAAGCTTTCCCCGTTTTCGCAAAACAAAAAGAACTCAAACTCTTCTTTGCACCTTAATCTCTAAAAGTTGGCAATCCATTGCTTGCAGAACTAAGAGGTCAGAAGTAGCAAGAATATAGGCCAGGCCTTGGGCCCTCCCTCCAGGTGCAAATTAGTAGGTCATTTGCATTTGCACCATATGCAAATTAGTAGGTCAAGCTAACTTATTCATTGGCCAACTTGGGCCCTGCAGGTGTTTTGGGCTTCAACTCCCACCATTCCTCAGCCTCAGGCCCTTCCCTTTCCCCTCAGCTGCTTAAAAATATCAGAATGCTGAGGCTGGCCAATCAGAAACCAATATGCAAATTAGTAGGTCAAGCTAACTTATTCATTGGCCAACTTGGGCCCTGCAGGTGTTTTGGGCTTCAACTCCCACCATTCCTCACAGCCTCAGGCCCCTTCCCTTTCCCCCTCAGCTGCTTAAAAATATCAGAATGCTGAGGCTGGCCAATCAGAAACCAATATGCAAATTAGTAGGTCAAGCTAACTTATTCATTGGCCAACTTGGGCCCTGCAGGTGTTTTGGGCTTCAACTCCCACCATTCCTCACAGCCTCAGGCCCCTCCCTTTCCCCTCAGCTGCTTAAAAATATCAGAATGCTGAGGCTGGCCAATCAGAAACCAATATGCAAATTAGTAGGTCAAGCTAACTTATTCATTGGCCAACTTGGTCCCTGCAGGTGTTTTGGACTCCAACTCCCAGAATTCCTCACAGCCTCAGGCCCCTTCCTTTTCCCCCTCAGCCGCTTAAGAATGTCAGAATGCTGAAGCTGGCCAATCAGAAACCAATCTGCAAATTAGTAGGTCAAGCTAGCTTATTCATTGGTCAACTTGGTCCCTGCAGGTATTTTGGACTCCAACTCCCTGAATTCCTCACAGCCTCAGGCCCCTTCCTTTTCCCCCTCAGCCGCTTAAGAATGTCAGAATGCTGAAGCTGGCCAATCAGAAACCAATCTGCAAATTAGTAGGTCAAGCTAGCTTATTCATTGGTCAACTTGGGCCCTGCAGGTGTTTTGGACTCAAACTCCCAGAATTCCTCACAGCCTCAGGCCCTTTCCTTTCCCCCCTCAGCCACTTAGGAATGTCAGAATGTTGAGGCTGGCCAATCAGAAACCAATGGACTCCAACTCCCAGAATTCCTCACAGCTTCAGGCCCCTTCCTCCCCTTCTTATGTGAAAATGTATTATGTGAATGGTCCCAGAACACATACACTAGACGAGCAAAAGGCTAGGTAGAACTGACAGAAAGATCAGACCAGATACTTTGGCTGAAAACTTTTAATATAAAAATTCAACGATGTACAAAAGGCTAAATGTGACAAACCGTTCAAAATACTGGGATCGACTTTCCTGTTACACAGTTGTAGTGAAAATAAAACTAAAGCCCCGGCCCCATTGGGTCGGGAAGTATTTATGTACCCGCCATCACACCCCTTTTTAATTTGCACCCCCTTGATAATTTCCGCTCCTTAAAACCGCAGAGGCGCTTTTTGCCCAGGACTCTTCAGCGCCAGTGTGCTGTCCTCTGCTGCCATCTAGTGTCCACATCTAGAAATTGCACCTTTGGAGCCTTAGAGCAGTCTTTCTCAACCAGTGTGCCGTGACAAACTTCCTGCTGTGCCGCGAGAAAAGCTCTCTGCCCCCCTTCCTCCCTCCCCTCCTGCCGAACTCCTGCTGCTTGGGGGAGGAGGAAGGACCGGGCAGTGGCGAAGAAAAAGAAGAAGAGGGGTATCTTCAAAATACCCCGGAAACTGGGGAGGGAAGAATTAAGAATGTTGGACAACAGAACTCCTTCTTGCGCCGCCTCCTTGACCATTTCCCCAGCCAGCCTCCAATCCGCCATGGCTCCCACCATGACTCTCGCCCTTCGCCGCTGAAGCTGCGTGCAGGAGGAGCCCGCCCACTGAAGCCTGTCCACCGCTCATGCTCCTCCCCTCTGGGAGAGCTGAAGCTGGGGGAGGGGCGGCATGACGCGGCCTGTCTCTGCCCTCCCCCGGCTTCGCACTCCCAGCAGCTGCCCAGCCTTGAGGGGACAGTGCCAAGCCAGCATTGTGCTGGCTCTGGCATGGCTGGCTTGGCACTGCCCTCAAGGCTGGAGCAGCTGCTGGGAGAGGTGAAGCCGGGGGTAGGGGCGGGGCATGGCACAGCCTGGCTCCACCCCCTCCCTGGCTTCGGGCACTCCCAACAGCTGCTCCGGCAGGGCACCAACCCCAGCCGTTCTTACTGTGTTAGAGTGTCATTTTGTCATTTTGTGTCATTTTGGTTGGTGGTGTGCCCCCAGATTTTTTTAATGTTAAAAGTGTGCCGCGGCTCAAAAAAGGTTGGGAAACACTGCCTTAGAGGGCTTCGGGTGAGCGGTGGCTCTCCAACAGACCCCTGAGCCATAGGCCCCCTCCAGGGACATGCATGCATGGAGGACACCCGGAGGCATCTCTATGCTACCACCTCGTGTGGTTGTTCTTTATTCGTTCAGTTGCTTCCGACTCTTCGTGACCTCCTGGGCCAGCCCACGCCAGAGCTCCCTGCCACCACCCCCAGGGTCTCCTTCAGGGTCAAGCCCGTCACTTCAAGGACACCATCTACCCACCTTGCCCTTGGTCGGCCCCTCTTCCTTCCGCCACCTCGTGGCCAGGTGGAGAATTGCACCCGCTTCATTATATTTTCCCTCTTTAGGGAAGGAGGAAGGATCAGTGAAGAAGGAAGGAAGGAAAAGGGAAGGAAGGAATGAAAAGGAAAGGAAGGAAGAAAGGGAGGGAGGGAGGGAAGGGAAAGAGGGAGGGCAGGAAAGAGAGGGAGGAAAGGAAGAAAAGGGAAGGAGGGAAGGGAGGGAGGAAGGGAGGGAGGAAAGAAAGAAAGAAAAATAGGAGGAAAGGAAGAAAGGAAGGTAAGGAAAGACAGGGAGGGGAGGGAAAAGAGGAAGGGCAAGAAAGGGAAGGAGGAAAGGAAGAAAAGGGAAGGAAGGAAGGGAGGAAAGGAAGAAAAATAGAAGGGAGGAAAGTAAGAAAGGAAAAGGAAGGAAGGAAGGGAGGGAGGGCAGGAAAGGGAGGGAGGAAAGGAAGAAAAGGGAAGGAAGGAAGAAAGGGAGGGAGGGAGGGAGGGAAGGGAAAGAGGGAGGGCAGGAAAGGGAGGGAGGAAAGGAAGAAAAGGGAAGGAGGGAAGGGAGGGAGGAAGGGAGGGAGGAAAGAAAGAAAAGTAGGAGGAAAGGAAGAAAGGAAGGAAGGAAAGAAAGGGAGGGAGGGAGGGAAGGGAAAAGAGGAAGGGCAAGAAAGGGAAGGAGGAAAGGAAGAAAACGGAAGGAAGGAAGGGAGGAAAGGAAGAAAAATAGAAGGGAGAAAAGTAAGAAAGGAAAAGGAAGGAAGGGAAGGAAGGGAGGGAGGGCAGGAAAGGGAGGGAGGAAAGGAAGAAAAGGGAAGGAAGGAAGGAAGCAAGGGAGGGAGGGAAAGAAGGGAGGGAGGGAGGGAGGAAAGGAAGAAAAATAGAAGGGAGGAAAGGAAGGAAAGGGAGGGAGGGAGGAAAGGAAAGAAGGAAAGGAAGGGATGGAGGGAAAGAAGGGAGCAAGGAATTGAAGAAAAGAAAGGGAAGGGAGGTAGGGAAGATGAAGGAAAGAGAAGGGAGGGAGGGAGGAAAGGAAGAAAAGGAAGGAATGAGAGAAAGAAGGGGAGGGAGGGAATGATGGAAGGAATGAAGGAAGGAAAGGAGGGAGGGAAGAGAAGGGAGGGAAAGAAAGGAAAGAAGTAAGGAAGGGTGGGTGGGAAGAGAAGGGAAGGCAGAAAGGAATGGAAGGAAGGAAGGAAGGAGACAGAGTGGAAGGAAGAAGGAAGGAACAATAAATGTTACTTGAATAATTGGTAGTTTTAGTTCAGATAAAGAACAGCCTCACCTTTTAAGTGGAGACGCATTTTATGTAATAGGAAAGTCCGAAGTCGTTCTGATTTTTCTATGTTTGTTCTTTTTATCTATTTACAAAATGCTGTAGTCATAAAAATTATCCTTGCAAATAGTATTTCATTCCAGTTTGGCCCACAGTCTCGTAAGTGTTGAGCATTGGTGTATTTTACTGTTTGCAATAAAAACAATATATCAAAACAGTTTGTCCAAAGTGAGCGCAGATGGACCAATTGAATTGTCCACTCCATTCCCCCCAAATCCTGTAAATAACAGCCACACGCTCGAGGCATTTCCTTTCATTCCATCATTTACCTACTCTTTCCTTCTATCTGTAACTATACCAGGCCTGGGCCAACTTGGGCCCTCCAGGTGTTTTGGACTTCAATTCCCACAATTCCTCACAGCCTCAGGCCGCCTAAGCTCTCTGCTTGAGCAGTGATGGCACCATCATCAACATAGATGAAACTCTTTGTCCCTTCTGGCAGTGACTGATCATTTGTGTAACTGTTAAACACCGATGAAGCAAGCATTCCAGCTGTTTGGGACTTCAACTCCCACCATTCCTAACAGCCTCAGGACCCTTCCTTTTCTAAAGTACTTACAAAACTAAAGTTCTGGTGGTGAACACTAGGTGGCGCTGGTGCTTTGCTTCTACAGTGTTGCTAAAGTTCTGGTGGTAAAAATTTCAGAACTCTAACAAAACTTTCAAATTTTCATTATAAATGGCAGTTCCTAATTGGTTCTGTCATAGAAATCTCCAATAATGAAATAATAATAAAAATTTTGTTAGAGTTTTGAAATTTTCACCACCAGAAATTTAGGAACACTGTAGAAGCAAAGCATCAGCGCCCCCTAGTTTTCACCACCAGAACTTTAGTTTTGTAAGTACTTTAGAACCATTTTGAACCATGGATTGCCCAGGCCTACGGTACTCACATTAACATGTTTTTGAACTGCTAGGTTGGCAGAAGCTGAAGCTACCATATTTCCCCGAAAGTAAGACAGCGTCTTACTTTCTTTTCCCCCCCAAAAGTCCCCCTACGCCTTACTTACGGGGTACGTCTTATATAAACTAAGACGTACCCCGTCGCCACGCCCACGCCGCCGCCCCTGCCGCCGCAATCGCCCATCGGCCGCGGCACACCTCCGCGGCGCACCTTTCTGCCAGGCCTCTGACGCGACGAAGGAAGGGAGGGGAAGAGCGCAAGGGGCGGAGAAAGCGCCGATGCGTCAGAGCGTCACTCTGACGTGTCGCCGCTTCCCTCCGCCCCTTGCGCTTCCCTCCCTCTCTGGAGAAAAGAAGGGAGGGGAAGAGCGCAAGAGCGGAGGAAGCGCCGACGCCGCCAGAGCGTCACTCTGACGCGTCGCCACTTCCCTCCGCCCCTTGCGCCTTCCTCCCTTTCTTGGATGCGTCAGAGGCCTGGCAGAAAGGTGCACCGTGGAGGTGTGCCGCGGCCAATGGGCCGGCGGCGGCAGCGGCGACGTGGGCGTGGCGACGAGGTACGGCTTACATTCGGGGTACGGCTTACATTAGCCGACCCTGACACCCCCGATACGTCTTACAATCGGGGGTGTCATACTTTCGGGGAAACACGGTAATGATGAGAGCTCACCCTGCTCCCTGGATTCAAACTGCCAACCCCAGTAAGTTCAGCAGCTCAGCAGTTTAACCCGCTGTGTCACCGGAGGACTATACTGTGATTTTAAAGTTACTTTTGTACTTTTCTGCAAAAAGAGGAGACAATGTTTCTGCAGAAGTTGACCACTGATCAAGGTGGCCGGTTGCAACATTCACACTTGCCTCCAACAGACAAGAGTTCTTTCTCCCACCCTGGACATTATTCCACAGATATATAAACCCCACTTGCCTAGTTTCCAACAGACCTCACAACCTCTGAGGATGCCTGCCATAGATGTGGGTGAAACGCCAGGAGAGAGTGCTTCAGGGGCATGGCCATACACCCCAGAAAACTCACAGCGACCCCAAAACCACTGGCTTTTACACGAATCACAATGTTCCGATTCACATTCCTTATTACTGAACTGTTTACATTTATATTTACCTGTTGTGTGTCTGCCCCATAGTGTCCTTGAAGCCTTCCGACTATATGCAAACTCTACCTCTGTCTGCACTGTGTTTATTTATTTTAAAATTTTAACGTTCACATTTGGACCGCCCGAAATGGTTTTAAATTGTCTGTTACTGCTTGTGTTTGAGTTTTATTGATTATATTGTGTTTTTTTATCATTGCTATTGTTTTGTTATGTGTTATTGGGCTTGGCCTCATGTAAGCCGCCCTGAGTCCCCTCGGGGAGATAGGTGCGGGGTATAAATAAAGTTAATAAATAATAATAAATAATATATTGTGGTTTTTTTGTTTGTTTTGTTTCAGTTTGAGAAATGTTGCCAACTTTGTTCAGGTTTGCAATACAAGTTCTGTTTACTTTGTGTTTCCTGTATATAATTATTTTCCCATTTGCAAACACACTCCTTAAAACCAAGGATGTTTTTGTCTGCTGATGCAAAGATGGCTCATTAACGCCTTGTTTACACTGTATGCAAATGCACAGGTAACAAGCCAGTGGCTGTGTTCGCCAGCAATACTTTCTTAAAATAATGATGCTTCCCAAACAAAGTCCTGCATCTCATCCGATGCGCTTGGATGCGCCTCATAATTGCCCCCGGGAAGAAAAAGTGGTGGCTTCCTTTAGTTATCCCATAATTGGTACTAGTTCATCCCACTCAAGGCACATCTTTAAGCTTTCCCCGTTTTCGCAAAACAAAAAGAACTCAAACTCTTCTTTGCACCTTAATCTCTAAAAGTTGGCAATCCATTGCTTGCAGAACTAAGAGGTCAGAAGTAGCAAGAATATAGGCCAGGCCTTGGGCCCTCCCTCCAGGTGCAAATTAGTAGGTCATTTGCATTTGCACCATATGCAAATTAGTAGGTCAAGCTAACTTATTCATTGGCCAACTTGGGCCCTGCAGGTGTTTTGGGCTTCAACTCCCACCATTCCTCACAGCCTCAGGCCCCTTCCCTTTCCCCTCAGCTGCTTAAAAATATCAGAATGTTGAGGCTGGCCAATCAGAAACCAATCTGCAAATTAGTAGGTCAAGCTAACTTATTCATTGGCCAACTTGGGCCCTGCAGGTGTTTTGGGCCTCAACTCCCACCATTCCTCACAGCCTCAGGCCCCTTCCCTTTCCCCCTCAGCTGCTTAAAAATATCAGAATGTTGAGGCTGGCCAATCAGAAACCAATATGCAAATTAGTAGGTCAAGCTAACTTATTCATTGGCCAACTTGGGCCCTGCAGGTGTTTTGGGCTTCAACTCCCACCATTCCTCACAGCCTCAGGCCCCTTCCCTTTCCCCTCAGCTGCTTAAAAATATCAGAATGTTGAGGCTGGCCAATCAGAAACCAATCTGCAAATTAGTAGGTCAAGCTAACTTATTCATTGGCCAACTTGGGCCCTGCAGGTGTTTTGGGCCTCAACTCCCACCATTCCTCACAGCCTCAGGCCCCTTCCCTTTCCCCTCAGCTGCTTAAAAATATCAGAATGTTGAGGCTGGCCAATCAGAAACCAATATGCAAATTAGTAGGTCAAGCTAACTTATTCATTGGCCAACTTTTCCCCTGCAGGTGTTTTGGGCTTCAACTCCCACCATTCCTCACAGCCTCAGGCCCCTTCCTTTCCCCCTCAGCTGCTTAAAAATATCAGAATGCTGAGGCTGGACAATCAGAAACCAATATGCAAATTAGTAGGTCAAGCTAGCTTATTCATTGGCCAACTTGGGCCCTGCAGGTGTTTTGGGCTTCAACTCCCACCATTCCTCACAGCCTCAGGCCCCTTCCCTTTCCCCCTCAGCTGCTTAAAAATATCAGAATGTTGAGGCTGGCCAATCAGAAACCAATCTGCAAATTAGTAGGTCAAGCTAGCTTATTCATTGGCCAACTTGGGCCCTGCAGGTGTTTTGGGCTTCAACTCCCACCATTCCTCACAGCCTCAGGCCCCTTCCCTTTCCCCCTCAGCTGCTTAAAAATATCAGAATGTTGAGGCTGGCCAATCAGAAACCAATCTGCAAATTAGTAGGTCAAGCTAGCTTATTCATTGGCCAACTTGGGCCCTGCAGGTGTTTTGGGCTTCAACTCCCACCATTCCTCACAGCCTCAGGCCCCTTCCCTTTCCCCTCAGCTGCTTAAAAATATCAGAATGCTGAGGCTGGCCAATCAGAAACCAATATGCAAATTAGTAGGTCAAGCTATCTTATTCATTGGCCAACTTGGGCCCTGCAGGTGTTTTGGGCTTCAACTCCCACCATTCCTCACAGCCTCAGGCCCCTTCCCTTTCCCCTCAGCTGCTTAAAAATATCAGAATGTTGAGGCTGGCCAATCAGAAACCAATCTGCAAATTAGTAGGTCAAGCTAGCTTATTCATTGGCCAACTTGGGCCCTGCAGGTGTTTTGGGCGTCAACTCCCACCATTCCTCACAGCCTCAGGCCCCTTCCCTTTCCCCTCAGCTGCTTAAAAATATCAGAATGCTGAGGCTGGCCAATCAGAAACCAATATGCAAATTAGTAGGTCAAGCTAGCTTATTCATTGGCCAACTTGGGCCCTGCAGGTGTTTTGGGCTTCAACTCCCACCATTCCTCACAGCCTCAGGCCCCTTCCCTTTCCCCTCAGCTGCTTAAAAATATCAGAATGTTGAGGCTGGCCAATCAGAAACCAATCTGCAAATTAGTAGGTCAAGCTAGCTTATTCATTGGCCAACTTGGGCCCTGCAGGTGTTTTGGACTCAAACTCCCAGAATTCCTCACAGCCTCAGGCCCTTTCCTTTCCCGCCTGTCACGAACGCCGACTTAGAACTGCCCCTTTAACACACACACGGAGACGTATCAAAGGCTAACTAGTTTATTGAATATAAAAACAGTCCAAAAGGTATATAGTCCAACAAATGCAAGTATTCAAAGTATAAAGTCAATAGTCCAAAGTATAATGGCAAATAGCTTGAAGCGAGGCAAGGCTCCGCAATTCAATGCGGATCAGGAAACAGGGCAAGGTTTCGCAATCCAATGCGAATCAGGAACCAGGGCAAAGTGCCGCAAACCACTGCGGCTCAGGAAACAAGGCAAAGGCAAGGCAAGACTTGATGACCACGGTTAACTTGTGGTCCCACTCCGCTTCGCGCCTATTCAGTATAGACGTGGCCGGAGAACTGAGGATCAGTTCCCACGGGCCGCATTTCTCCCTCGGCCGGGCCCCCGACGATCTAGGGCCCGGCGCCCAGTCTCTACTTTCCGAACGGTGACGGTCTAGGGACAGGTGCCAGCTCCTCCTGCCCTCCTCTATGTCCCTGCGCCTGTTATGAGAACGGCCCCGCTCTTCCAGCCTAGTATCGCTATCTTCCTGAGAAGTAGCCTCCCCCGAAGTTTCCCATCCGCTAGCCTCCATCTGCTGTTCGGCCAGCTCCTGGGAACCTCGGCCATTTGGGAATTCATAACTATCTCCGCTATCTGCTTCACTGCCTCCCATCTCCACCTGGTCCGCTCCTTCCCCGGGAGAATGCTCCCATTCGAAATCCCAGGCTAAACTCTCTGGCGGTGGACTGGGCAAAGGCACCGCTGACCAATCTTGCTCTGGGCCTTCCAACTCATCCTCCGAATCCCTTTCAGCCTGTGCGGGTCCCAATGCCAACGGGACCCCCGGTGCATTACCCCTCCCCCGTTGCCCGAGCGGACCCATGGGTGCTACACCGCCTCAGCCACTTAGGAATGTCAGAATGTTGAGGCTGGCCAATCAGAAACCAATCTGCAAATTAGTAGGTCAAGCTAGCTTATTCATTGGCCAACTTGGGCCCTGCAGGTGTTTTGGGCTTCAACTCCCACCATTCCTCACAGCCTCAGGCCCCTTCCCTTTCCCCCTCAGCTGCTTAAAAATATCAGAATGCTGAGGCTGGCCAATCAGAAACCAATATGCAAATTAGTAGGTCAAGCTAGCTTATTCATTGGCCAACTTGGGCCCTGCAGGTGTTTTGGGCTTCAACTCCCACCATTCCTCACAGCCTCAGGCCCCCTTCCCTTTCCCCTCAGCTGCTTAAAAATATCAGAATGCTGAGGCTGGCCAATCAGAAACCAATATGCAAATTAGTAGGTCAAGCTAGCTTATTCATTGGCCAACTTGGGCCCTGCAGGTGTTTTGGGCTTCAACTCCCACCATTCCTCACAGCCTCAGGCCCCTTCCCTTTCCCCTCAGCTGCTTAAAAATATCAGAATGTTGAGGCTGGCCAATCAGAAACCAATATGCTAATTAGTAGGTCAAGCTAGCTTATTCATTGGCCAACTTGGGCCCTCTAGGTGGTTTGGACTTCAACTCCCAGAATTCCTCACAGCCTCAGGCCCTTTCCTTTCCGCCTGTCACGAACGCCGACTTAGAACTGCCCCTTTAACACACACACGGAGACGTATCAAAGGCTAACTAGTTTATTGAATATAAAAACAGTCCAAAAGGTATATAGTCCAACAAATGCAAGTATTCAAAGTATAAAGTCAATAGTCCAAAGTATAATGGCAAATAGCTTGAAGCGAGGCAAGGCTCCGCAATTCAATGCGGATCAGGAAACAGGGCAAGGTTTCGCAATCCAATGCGAATCAGGAACCAGGGCAAAGTGCCGCAAAACCACTGCGGCGCAGGAAACAAGGCAAAGGCAAGGCAAGACTTGATGACCACGGTTAACTTGTGGTCCCACTCCGCTTCGCGCCTATTCAGTATAGACGTGGCCGGAGAACTGAGGATCAGTTCCCACGGGCCGTGCCAATCCCTCGGCCGGGCCCCGACGATCTAGGGCCCGGCGCCCAGTCTCTACTTTCCGAACGGTGACGGTCAAGGGACAGGTGCCAGCTCCTCCTGCCCTCCTCTATGTCCCTGCGCCTGTTATGAGAACGGCCCCGCTCTTCCAGCCTAGTATCGCTATCTTCCTGAGAAGTAGCCTCCCCCCGAAGTTTCCCATCCGCTAGCCTCCATCTGCTGTTCGGCCAGCTCCTGGGAACCTCGGCCATTTGGGAATTCATAACTATCTCCGCTATCTGCTTCACTGCCTCCCATCTCCACCTGGTCCGCTCCTTCCCCAGGAGAATGCTCCCATTCGAAATCCCAGGCTAAACTCTCTGGCGGTGGACTGGGCAAAGGCACCGCTGACCAATCTTGCTCTGGGCCTTCCAACTCATCCTCCGAATCCCTTTCAGCCTGTGCGGGTCCCAATGCCAACGGGACCCCCGGTGCATTACCCCTCCCCCGTTGCCCGAGCGGACCCATGGGTGCTACACCGCCTCAGCCACTTAGGAATGTCAGAATGTTGAGGCTGGCCAATCAGAAACCAATGGACTCCAACTCCCAGAATTCCTCACAGCTTCAGGCCCCTTCCTCCCCTTCTTATGTGAAAATTGTATTATGTGAATGGTCCCAGAACACATACACTAGACGAGAGCAAAGGCTAGGTAGAACTGACAGAAAGATCAGACCAGATACTTTGGCTGAAAACTTTTAATATAAAAAATTCAACGATGTACAAAAAGGCTAAAATGTGACAAACCGTTCAAAATACTGGGATCGACTTTCCTGTTACACAGTTGTAGTAGAAAATAAAACTAAAGAGCCCGGCCCCATTGGGTCGGGAAGCAGTGACATGTACCCGCCATCACACCCCTTTTTTAATCTCTCTTTCCTCTTCAGCACATCCGGCGCCATCTTCCGGGCAGAGGACTATTCTCGATGGACCAGCACAAACAGGCCCAGGAGGAAGAGGACGGTGTACTGTCAGTGGAGAGAAAAGGGAATGATTGAGCCATTAGACCAGAGCTTTCCAAACGTTTCAAGTTGGTGACAGGCTTTTTAGATATGCGTCCTTTCACAAACACAGTAATTAAGTTTTACTAACACACTGGAAGTTAAACCAATTCCTTATAAGAGTTTCAGACAATACCTATAACAAATAATATACATTCTGTATATACTCAAGTATTTATTATTGTACTCTGTTATTAGTATTATTTTTATTACATTTCTTATTTTTCTTTATTTATTAGTGTTTTATTACATGTATATTATTTTTCTCTATTTATTGACAAAAAAACCAGTATGTCACGGCAAATGAGATATATATGTTGGATTTCGTATTTATTATTTTACTTTATTTATTATTATTACATTTATTATTTTACTTTATTTATTATTATTACATTTACATTATTTTACTCCATTATTATTTTATTACATTTATTAATGTACTCTTTATTATTACATTTCTATTTTACTCTATTTTTATTGTTTTTATTACATTTAATATTTTACTCTATTATTATTACATTTATTTTTTTACTCTATTTATTATTATTACATGTACATTATTTTACTCCATTATTATTTTATTACATTTATTAATTTACTCTTTATTATTATTACATTTCTATTTTACTCTATTTTTATTGTTATTACATTTATTATTTTACTCTATTATTATTACACTTATTATTTTACTCTATTTATTATTACATTTACATTATTTTATTTTTTATTACATTTATTAATTTACTCTTTATTATTATTACATTTCTATTTTACTCTATTTTTATTGTTATTACATTATTTTACTCTATTATTATTACATTTATTATTTTACTCTATTTATTATTACATTTACATTATTTTATTTTTTATTACATTTATTAATTTACTTTTTTATTATTACATTTCTATTTTACTCTATTTTTATTGTATTGATTATTTTACTCTATTATTATTATAACATTGATTTTTTTACTCTATTATTACATGTATTATTTTACTATTTATTATTATTACATTTATTATTTTACTCTTAATATTGTTATTATTACATTTCCATTGTTTTACTCTATTATTATTTTTATTACATTTATTATTTTACTCTATTATTATTGGAAGGATACGTATGCATATTTAAATTGAAGAAGGTTAGAATAATAGTTTAATCAGAGTTGGACAGTCTTATCTTCAATTACAGTTTTATGTAAATATTCAAAAACATTTAACATACTGATGCCTCAATTAAAGTAATTTTATTGGTATCTGTTTTTATTTTTAAATGAACCAGTAGCTGTTGCATTTCTCACCCTCGGCCTATACTCGAGTCAATACGTTTCCCTAGTTTTTAATTAGGCGCCTTGGCTTATATTCGGGTTGGCTTATATTTGAGTATATATGGTAATTAAAATGCATGGTACGCAAAATTAAAATACAATCGTAATTGATTGGGAATTTAAATTTAAAATTGACTGGGTTGACCTGTTGGAAGAGATGGGTCTTCAGTTGGGCTTCAAATTCCAGAGCTCCTTTAGCTCTTTGGACCTCTTCCGGCAGGTCATCCCACAAATGCTTAGTTTGTGACTTTGCGAGGCACCCACACCTCAGCATCCTATCTATACAAGACCTTCTGAATCAAGGTTTCTAAGTGTAAAAAAGATCAAATGGACCGGGAGCTATACCTTGAACTTGGGGTAGTCATTCATTAGGATGGTCACAATTCCAATGTATGGCACAAATCTAAAATGGCAAAAAAAGACAAAACCTTCTGTTTCAAGCATCATCACAGCACGTCATCAGTTGTAAAATCTCTAACTGTTTATACTTTGTTTACTTAGAATTATAGAGTTGGAAGAGACCTCGTGGGTCATCCAGCCCAACCCCATTCTGCCAAGAAGCAGGAAATTCATATTCAAAGCACCCCTGGCAGATGGCCATCCAGCCTCTGTTAAAAAGCTTCCAAAGAAGGACCCTCCACCACACTCTGGGTTAGAGAGTTCCACTGTTGAACAGCTCGCACAGTCAGGAAGTTCTTCCTAATGTTCAGGTGGCATCTCCTTTCTTTCCTGTAGTTTGAAGCCATTGTTCTACGTCCTAGTCTCCAGGGTAGCAGAAAGTAACCTTGATCCCTCTTCCCTATGACTTTCCCTCACGTATTTATACATGGCCATTATCATGTCTCCCCTCAGCCTTGTCTTCTGCAGACTAAATATGCCCAGATCTTTAAGCCGCTCCTCATAGGGCTTGTTCTCCAGACCTTTGATCGTTTGAGTCGCCCTCCTCTGAGCACATTCCAGCTTAGAGTCAAACTCTCCCTTCAATTGCGGTGCCCAGAATTGGACACAATGTGATTCCAGGTGTGGTCTGACCAAAGCAGAAGAGAGGCGTAGCATGGATCTAGATCAGGGGTGCCCACACTTTTGCAGCATGCAAGCTACTTATAATAAAACCAAGTCAGAAAGATCTACCTACCTCCTCAAGGCTGGGGAGGGGGCGGGGCTTGGTGCGGCCTGGCTCCATCCCCCTCTGGCTTCCGCTTTACCAGCAGCTTCTCCAGGCTTGAGGATGGCAGTGCCAAGCCAGCCTTGTGCTAGCTATGCCACCACTGGCTTGGCATTGCCATCCTCAAGCCTGGAGAAGCTGCTGGTAGAGCGGAAGCCAGAGGGGGGCGGAGCCAGCCCATGCCAAGCCCCACCCCCTCCCCTCTGGCTTTGGAGCTCCCAGCAGCTTCTCCAGGTTTGAGGATGGCAGTGCCAAGCCAGCCTTGTGCTAGCTATGCCACCACTGGCTTGGCATTGCCATCCTCAAGCCTGGAAAAGCTGCTGGTAGAGCGGAAGCCAGAGGGGACGGAGCCAGGCCATGCAAAGCCCCTCCCCTCTGGCTTTGGGCTCCCAGCAGCTTCTCAGGCTTGAGGATGGCAATGCCAAGGCAGCTTTGTGCTAGCTATGCCACCACTGGCTTGGCATTGCCATCCTCAAGCCTGGAGAAACTGCTGGGAGTGCCGAAGCTGGGGGAGGGGCGGGGCTTGGTGCGGCCTGGCTCCGTCCCCTCTGAGAAGCGCCCCATCCGGCTGGGATCGACCTCCTTCAGTCCTGGGATCGACTGGTCGATCGCGATCGACTTCCTGGGCAGCCCTGATCTAGACTCTAGACTCCTATTGATGCAGGACAACATCTTCTTGACTTTTTAAAGCCGCCGCATGACATTACTGGCTCACATTTAACTTGTTGTCCACGAGGACTCCAAGATCTTTGCAGGAAGTACATTAAAGATGGCGTTTTGGAGAGTAATCTGACACAATAGTGTCAAGGCTCAGGCTTTGGAGTCTTTCTTGGGAATTGGAGGCCACTGCAGTCCAAGCAATGTCAGTGTTAGCAGTGGCTAACTCGGGGAAGGTTCTATTCCAGGCATGGGCAAACTTCAGATTTCCAGGTGTTTTGGACTTCAACTCCCACAATTCCGAACAGCCTCGGGCCCTTTGCTTTTTCCCCTTAGTTGCTTAAGCGGCTGAGGGCCTGAGGCTGTTCGGAATTATGGGAGTTGAAGTCCAAAACATCTGGAAGGGCGAAGTTTGCCCATGTCTGTTCTATCAATTTTTCTAACACAAGCCTATGCCAACGGACAGACAGTGGCACACCAAGAAATGTCACCTGAAATTGACAAAACAGACATGACATTTGCACAAGGCATCACAAGCACCCTCACCAAATTCCATTAAAATTAAGTGTATGATATGGGCTTTAGCTAGTGCGACTTGAAGGCCAGCAACCCCAGCATGCATCGCTTTCAGACTGAGCGCTACATGAAGGCAAAGGGGCTTTGAAGATCAATTGTTTTAGCTTTTAAATTATCATAAATGGTCCAAGATGGAATACATAAGGCAGGGCTGCCCAGGAAGTTGATCGCGATCGACGAGTCGATAGCGAGACCAAATGAGGTTGATTGCAGCCGGATGGGGCGCTTCTGCCCTGCGTGTGCGCGGTGCTCCTGCCGCCGTGCGCCCACTCCTGCCGCCGCCTTCTGCCCACGCGGCGCTATTTCAACTACTGCATTGCGGGAAGGAGGGAGCACGAGGCGGGGCCCTCTCATCCGGAAGCAGCCGTGCAGTCTCCGCTGCCGGCGAGAGAGGCAGGGCGGAGCATGAGGCGGGGCTTCCAGAGGCCCCGCCTTGCGCTCCCTCCAGAGGCCCCGCCTCGTGCTCCCTCCTTCGCGGAAGAAGCACCGCGCAGGTGGAAGAAGCGCAGCGCGGGCAGAAGGCGGCAGCAGGAGCACATGTGATGGCGGCAGCACGCGCAGCGGCGTGAGCATGCGCAGCGGGGGCAGGTAGATCTTTTCGACTTGGTTGCTTTAAAAGTAGCTCGCATGCTGAAAAAGTGTGGGCACCCCTGACATAAAGGGACACAACAAATTAAGAGTCTATTTCTCTTGGATCCTGGCTACGTAAAGGGGAAGCATGGATATGGATATTTCAAGCTGTGGCAAGAACAAAACATACAAGACTTGCCAGAAAGTGAGCCCACTTGAAAGCAAAGCAAGCCACACGGCACCCTCTGCTTGCGAGTACCTTACCCTCTCGCTCTTCCCACCACGTCTTTCTTCTCCAACCAGTACTGCCCCGGTCTGTACAAGCCTCGGTCGTCTACCACATTGTTGTCGCCTTTCGTCAAAAACTTGATGTCTCCATTTTGTCTAGAAAAGAACAACGACCAAGACTGAGAGCAGCCGGAAAAGGGCCATCATGGCGGAAGACAATCCCAGTTACTAAAAGCAGCATCGCTTCCCAAGTTGTTTTCTGTCAGAAATGTTAAAAATTAACTAGGTATTTTTAATTACAAAAATGTATTTATTATTTATTTATTATTTTGATTTGTATACCGTCCTTTCCGACTGGCTCAGGACGGTTTACAGCATATCGAATTACATCATAAAACATATCAACAACCTACAGGACATATAGAAAACACAATAAACCAGTTTAACAATGTTTTGCCATGACCAAGAGTGGTCACAGATTGAATGCACACCGGAACAGAGGTGTTTTACAAGCTTTCCGGAAAGGCGGTAGCTCATTTACTGCTTGGACTTCAGGTGGTAAGCTATTCCACAACTGAGGTGCTGCCATAGAGAAAGCTCTGTGTCGAGTTGACGACAGGTGGATGGTTCGCAGGGAGGGAATCTGCAGAAGATTGAGGTCTTCAGAACGGAGAGATCTCTGGCGAAAATATGGGAGTAGGCGGTCTCTCAAGTACACTGGCCCCAGACCATGCAAGGCCTTAAAGGTTAAAACCAACACTTTGAAGATGATCCGGTGCTCAATTGGTAACCATTGCAGTCACTGCAGAGTTGGAGTAATGTGCGCCCTGGCTGGCACTCCGGCCAGGAGTCTCGCTGCTGCGTTGTGCACCAGTTTAAGCTTCCGGATGACCGACAAAGGAAGACCAATGTAAAGGGCGTTACAGTAGTCTAGCCTCAAGGTGACCGTTGCTTGGATCACCGTGGCTAGGTCATTTCCGGTGAGATAGGGCGCCAGCCGTCTAGCCTGCCGCAGATGGAAAAAAGCGGATCTGCTGACAGCAGAGACCCGAGTCTCCATTGTCAGCAGCGGATCTAACTCTTTACTAAGCACGACGGGCATAGAACCTCGTCGTCCAGAGTAGGCAGCTGGAGCCCGCACCCACCTGGATGACCCAGCCAAAGGATCTCCGTCTTAGATGGATTCACTCCCAGCCGACTGGCTCATAGCCAACCAGTCACGGTTTCAAGGCATTGTTGGAAACAATCGGGTACAGTGTCTGGCCGGCCGTCCATCCTCAGCACCAGCCGGGTGTCATCTGCATATCGATGACACTCCAGACCAAAACTCCGCACCAATTTGGCAAGTGGTCGCATATAGATATTAAATAATAAAGGGGTAAGAATGGCTCCCTGAGGCACCCCACAACTTAAGGGGAGCCTCTCGGAAACCAAGCCTCCCCTCTCCACTCGCTGTCCCCGATCAAGGAGGACACCCATTTAAATGTGAGTCAAGCACTGAAAGGGTTAAATGGATGCAATGACTCAGCAAAAGCTGCCGTTCCATATAAGTAGGTGTGCCTGTAGCTTAATATGCTTCAGTGTTAGTTGCCCTCGGTATCAAGAGGCTTTAGTCTGAGAGAGGCTTCAGTGTGAGATAAACCTCAGTGTGAGTAGGCCTCGGAGCAGGCCTGGGCAAAGTTGGGCCTACTAGGAGTTTTGGACTCCAACTCCCAGCATTCCTAGCAGCCTCAGGCCCCTTCCTTTTCCCCCTCAGCCGCTTAAGCGGCTGAGGGGGAAAAGGAAAGGGCCTGAGGCTGCTAGGAATGCTGGGAGTTGGAGTCCAAAACTCCTAGTAGGCCCAACTTTGCCCAGGCATGCCTCAGAGAGAAAGGAATGCTCCCGATTCTCCAAAACATGGTGATACGACAGCGAGGTGCAGCAAAAGGAGCGAATGTAACATGGCAACACCTTTTGACAATAAATGATCACCCATTATTGGAAACGTACTTTTCATGAATTTTCAAAACCCGGTGCACGATTGGGATTTCCCTTCCTACTATCCTAAAGACCACAATTTCGCCCACTCTGATTGGCTCTTCAATGCGGTTGGTTAAGAAGAGGAGGTCTCCTCTGTGGAAAGCAGGCTCCATGCTGCCACTGAAAGACAAAGTTCGTGGTTAAAGTTTGACGTGGCTATCGTTCAGGCTGGTTTTCAAGGGCTAAAAAAAAAAAAGCATATGAAAAAGAACCATCCGGATTGCACATTCGGTCATTTTAAGAATGCAAATATGGCAAATCAAATGTGTGTGTGTCTGTGTTTATGTGTGTATCTCCATGCAAACTAACTCCACACAAGCAAGGATTGGATATATTTGTATCTATCTTTATGCATACAAACACACAATGAGAGCCAACATGGTAAAATGGCTGAAGTATTGAGCTAGGACTGTGGAAGACCAGGGTTTGCATCCCTGCCCAGTCATGGAAACTCACTGGATGACATGTTGTCGAAGGCTTTCATGGCCAGAATCTCCGAGTTGCTGTGAGTTTTCCGAGCTATATAGTCATGTTCCAGAAGCATTCCCTCCTGATGTTTCGCCTGCATCTATGGCAGGCATCCTCAGAGGTTGTGAACAGAGGTTATTTGAGAACACGGAAATGCTGGACCATTCTAACAACCACCATGTCTGACTACACAGAGAATATAATAATATGATAATACACTTTATTTACATTCCGCTCTTCTCACCTCGAAGGGGACTCAGAGCAGATTACAGGTACACATACTTAGCAGACAATCCCTGCCGTTTCCACATACACAACATATAGATGAACAGAGGCAAACTCTGGCCACCAGGGGGAGCTGACGCACTCCTCATCTCTCAGCGTTCCCAGCGTCCCTTGTTGTTCCTTCTGCATTCCTTTACGTTCTTTAATGGCCTCATAATTCAATCAAAATTTGCCTCCCCACTTAATGTGGTACCTTTATCTCCTACTTGACAGATGCAATTGTCTTTCGGGCTGCAAAGGTCGACAGCAGGCTACACTTAAAGGTCGAGCACCCACCTCGACCCTGGCAGGCCTCAAACTCATGACCTACTGGTCAGAGAGATCTTATGCAGCTGACACTTAACCAGCTGCGCCACATTCCCGGTGAAGCCATTGAAATCCACAAGCAGGTGGCCAATTTCAACAGAAAGGAGGAAACTATGAAAATGAACAAAAGCTGGCTACCAGCATGAAAAAAACCCTCTAAAATCAGGACAGTAAATAAAAAAGACCACTAAAAATACCCAGGAGAATTCCAGACAGAAAACAATTAGGGCCAGCTAACACCTCCCACCAAAGGATTCCCACAGCAGAAAGCCAGTCTTTGAATCTACAAATCCATTAAATGCTCATTAAAGTGGCCAATTGCAACATTCACACTTGCCTCAACAGATAAGAGTTCTTTCTCCCATCCTGGACTTTCCACAAATATATAAAACCCTCTTGCCTAGTTTTCAATACATGTCACAACCTCTGAGGATGCCTGCCATAGATGCAGGTGAAACGTCAGGAGAGAATGCTTCTGGAACATGGCCATAATAATAATAGACTTTATTTATATTCCGCTCTTCTCACCCCGAAGGGGACTCAGAGCAGATTACAGGTACACATACTTAGCACACAATTCCTGCCGTTTCCACATACACGCATATAGGCAAACTCTGGCCACCAGGGGAGCTGACGCACTCCTCATCTCTCAGCGTTCCCAGCGTCCCTTGTTGTTCCTTCCGCATTCCTTAGCGTTCCTGGAGTTCTTTAATGGCCTCATAATTCAGTCAAAATTTGCCTCCCCACTTAATGTGGTACCTTTATCTCCTACTTGACAGATGCAATTGTCTTTCGGGCTGCAAAGGTCGACAGCAGGTTACACTTAAAGATCGAGCACCCACCTTGACCTGGGCAGGCCTCGAACTCATGACCTACTGGTCAGAGAGATCTTATGCAGCTGACACTTAGCCAGCTGTGCCACATTCCCGATGCATACAGCCCAGAAAACTCACAGCAACTCACTGGATGACCTTGGGCGAGTCACAATCTCTCAGCCTCAGAGGAAAGCAAGGGCAAGACCACTTTGAACAAGTTACATGGGACGGTTAATATGATTTGTTCCATCACGTCCTTGCCAAGGAACCAACATTTAAGGGTTTTATCGGGGAAATAGCAAACCCATACACATCCTTGAGCTTTTAAATTGTAAAATGACGGATACAGTGGAAAGAAAGACACGGACAAATATTTCTATCATGTTTGCAATCACTGGCAAGCTAGGCATTCAAATGAGAAAATGGACGTCATGACCTCCTGGCTTCCCATTCCAAGCTCCGTTTTCTTAAGCATGTATTTGGAAAAGGGGATCCAATGTCAAACTAGCAGCAAAACAGAAGACACTTGTGACAGCTTAAAAGACTGGCAAATTTTATTTGGAGTTCAGGGACCACAACCCAATTTGTTAGCCCAATGAATAAACTGAACTCCGTAACATGGCCAACCAAACTTGTCAGTCATATGCCAAACAACGCTTTTTGTTTTTATGCATTTGGCAGCCACGGACATTGGACATACGACACTGTTCTTTGTTGAAAATGGCTGGTTTTATTTTAAGATCCCACAAAAAAGCTTGAGAGAGACTGTTTCCTTAAGGCAGGGCTGCCCAGGAAGCCGATTGCGATTGACTGGTCGATCCCAGGACCAAAGGAGGTCGATCCCAGCCGGATGGGGCACTTCTAGAGGGGGGCGGAGCCATGCCGCACCAAGCCCCGCCCCCTCCCCTGGCTTCAACGCTACCACAGCTTCTCCAGGCTTGAGGAGGGTAGTGCCAAGCCAGTAGTGGCTAGTTATGCCACCACTGGCTTGGCACTACCCTCCTCTAGCCTGGAGAAGCTGTGGTAGCGCTGAAGCCAGGGGGGGGAGGGGGCGGAGCCATGCCCGCACCAAGCCCCGCCCCCTCCCCCAGCTTCAGCTCTACCACAGCTTCTTCAGCCTTGAGGAGGGTAGTGCCAAGCCAGTGGTGGCTAGCTATGCCACCACTGGCTTGGCACTACCCTCCTCAAGTCTGGATAAGCTGTGGTAGCGCTGAAGCCAGAGGGGGAGGGGGCGGGACCATGCCGCGCCAAGCCCCGCCCCTCCCCAGCTACAGCTCTACCACAGCTTCTTCAGCCTTGAGGAGGGTAGTGCCAAGTCAGTAGTGGCTAGCTATGCCACCACTGGCTTGGCACTACCCTCCTCTAGCCTGGAGAAGCTGTGGTAGCACTGAAGCCAGAGGGAGGGGTGGAGCCATGCTGCACCAAGCCCGCCCCCCCCCCAGCTACAGCTCTACCACAGCTTCTTCAGCCTTGAGGAGGGTAGTGCCAAGTCAGTAGTGGCTAGCTATGCCACCACTGGCTTGGCACTACCTCCTCTAGCCTGGAGAAGCTGTGGTAGCACTGAAGCCAGATGGGGAGGGGTGGAGCCATGCTGCACCAAGCCCCCCCCCCTCCCCCAGCTACAGCTCTACCACAGCTTCTTCAGCCTTGAGGAGGGTAGTGCCAAGCCAGTAGTGGCTAGCTATGCCACCACTGGCTTGGCACTACCCTCCTCTAGCCTGGAGAAGCTGTGGTAGCACTGAAGCCAGAGGGGGGAGGGGGTGGAGCCATGCTGCACCAAGCCCCGCCCCCTCCCCCAGCTACAGCTCTACCACAGCTTCTTCAGCCTTGAGGAGGGTAGTGCCAAGTCAGTAGTGGCTAGCTATGCCCCCACTGGCTTGGCACTACCCTCCTCTAGCCTGGAGAAGCTGTGGTAGCACTGAAGCCAGAGGGGGAGGGGTGGAGCCATGCTGCACCAAGCCCCCCCTCCCCAGCTACAGCTCTACCACAGCTTCTTCAGCCTTGAGGAGGGTAGTGCCAAGCCAGTAGTAGCTAGTTATGCCACCACTGGTTTGGCACTACCCTCCTCTAGCCTGGAGAAGCTGTGGTAGCACTGAAGCCAGAGGGGGAGGGAGCGGGAGCCATGCCGCGCCAAGCCCCGCCCCCCTCCCCCAGCTACAGCTCTACCACAGCTTCTTCAGCCTTGAGGAGGGTAGTGCCACGCCAGTAGTGGCTAGCTATGCCACCAGTGGCTTGGCACTACCCTCCTCTAGCCTGGAGAAGCTGTGGTAGCACTGAAGCCAGAGGGGAGAGGGGGTGGAGCCATGCTGCACCAAGCCCCGCCCCCTCCCCCAGCTACAGCTCTACCACAGCTTCTTCAGCCTTGAGGAGGGTAGTGCCAAGCCAGTAGTGGCTAGCTATGCCACCACTGGCTTGGCACTACCCTCCTCAAGTCTGGATAAGCTGTGGTAGCGCTGAAGCCAGAGGGGGAGGGGGCGGGACCATGCCGCACCAAGCCCCGCCCCCTCCCCCCAGCTACAGCTCTCCAACAGCTTCTTCAGCCTTGAGGATGGTAGTGCCAAGTCAGTAGTGGCTAGCTATGCCACCACTGGCTTGGCACTACCTCCTCAAGTCTGATAAGCTGTGGTAGCGCTGAAGCCAGAGGGGAGGGGCGGGACCATGCCGCCCCAAGCCCCGCCCTCCCCAGCTACAGCTCTACCACAGCTTCTTCAGCCTTGAGGAGGGTAGTGCCAAGCCAGTGGTGGCTAGCTATGCCACCACTGGCTTGGCACTACCCTCCTCAAGTCTGGAGAAGCTGTGGTAGCGCTGAAGCCAGAGGGGGGGGATGCGGGACCCTGCCGCACCAAGCCCCGCCCCCTCCCCCAGCTACAGCTCTACCACAGCTTCTTCAGCCTTGAGGAGGGTAGTGCCAAGCCAGTGGTGGCTAGCTATGCCACCACTGGCTTGGCACTACCCTCCTCAAGTCTGGATAAGCCCTGCTTCTCTCTCGGTAGATCTTTCTGACTTGATTTTATTATAAGTAGCTCGCATGCTGAAAAAGTGTGGGCACCCCTGCCTTAAGGACAAAAGCAATAAAACTGTTCCAAACCAAAAAAAATGCTCTGTAAGAGCTGAGCTCTTCCAACTGATGTGAAAATCGTGTTTGTATTTTCAACATTACTGTTTATAAAAGGTAGTAAGGCAGGCTGGAGAGGAGAGCTATAACTGTATCCCGCAGACTGGATTTATTTATTTATTTTTATTTATTATTTGGTTTTATATTCCGCCCCTCCCTGCAGGCTCGGGGCGGGTTACAACATATAAAACGGGCAGCATGGAACAGCCATGCGGCCCTACAATAAAACATTAAAACATTTAAAACTACATGTCACAACACCATATAGAGGAAATACAGAAAGTGCCTTAGGTCCGGGACCCCAGTAGGCAAGGTAATTATGTCAGGAACAGCCGGCCAAGGGGCCTAGTCGAAGGCTGATCTAAATAGGGCAGTTTTACAAGCCTTAGATTTATTCCCTTAGATCAGGTCTGGGCAAACTTCGGCCCTCCAGGTGTTTTGGACTTCAACTCCCACAATTCCTAACAGCCTACCGGCTGTTAGGAATTGTGGGAGTTGAAGTCCAAAACACCTGGAGGGCCGAAGTTTGCCCAGACCTGCCTTAGATAAAGATTAAAGGTTTCCCCTGACATTAAGTCTAATTGTGTCAAACTCTGTAGGGCAGTGTTTTTCAACCTTTTTTGAGCCGCAGCACATTTTTTACATTTCCAAAATCCTGGGGCACACCACCAACCAAAATGACACAAAATGACACTCTAACACAGTAATACATACAGTTAATAGGTTTTTAAATGTATTTATACACTCAGAGTGAACCCTGGGCCTGTTTCAATGAACTCAACATAGATATCCTGGCAGGAATGGCAGAAAGACACAAACTTCCCACACAGAACTCCCATAACCAAGAGAAAATGCTACAAGAGTTTGGTGGGCATTGATCTTGGGTTTTGGAGTTGTAGTTCACCTATATCCAGAGAGCACTGTGGACTCACACAATGTTGGATCAGGACCAAACTTGGCATGAATACTCAATATGCCCAAATGTGAACACAGATGGAGTTTGGGGACGATAGACCTTGACATTTGGGAGTTACAGTTTCTGGGATTTATAGTTAACACACAAAGAAAAAGCATCCTGAACTCTTGCAACAATGGAACTGAACCAAAGTTGCATATCGACCTCTCATTACCAACAGAAAGTACTGAAAGGGTTTGCTTGGGAATTGACTTTGAGTTTGAAGTTGTAGTTCCCCTACACCCAGAGAGCACTGTGGCCGGGGGAGGGTATTGAGGTTCCAATTTCCCATGGCACACCTGATGATCGCTCACGGCACACTGGTTGGGAAACACTGCTGTAGGGTGATGCTCATCTCAGTTTCTAAGCCAAAGAGCCAGTGTTGTCCATAGACATCTTTGGTACCAGAAGCAGTACCTATTGATCTACTCATATTTGCATGTTTTTGAACTGCTAGGTCGGCAGAAGCTGGCCGTAACAGCGGGAGCTCACTTCACTCCCTGGATTTGAACCACCAACGTTTCAGTCAGCAAGTTCAACAACTCGACAGTTTAACTTGCTGCAACACCAGGGAAATAGTTTGAAAATTGTTTTTAAGCTGATGTTACCTGTGTGTGTTTGTTACATGTATTTTAATAGTGCTTTATAACCATGTTGTATTTTGCCTTGAGCCGCAAGAAGAAGCGAGTAATAAATATACTATTATTATTATTATTGGTGGTGGTGGTGTTGTGACATACTATATGACAACAACTGTGTCACATCCCTTAATAGGCTTTGCAACCTAGGGACTGGAGACGTTACTTCTTAATTTGTGTAGCCCTCCATCCAGCTAATACTTGTGTTCAAGGGAAAGCGCTAAGTTATGGCAGAAGACACACTCAGTAGAGCAGTGGATCCCACCCTTTGGTCCTCCAGGTGTTTTGCACTTCAACTCCCAGAAATCCCAGCCATCTTACCAGCTGAATTGTGGGAGCTGGAGTCCAAAACACCTGGAAGACCAAAGGTTGGGAAGCACCGCAGCAGAGGTGTCGGACTTGAAACCCCATTCCATTCTTCCTTTGAGGTCTCCCACTGCAACATGGCAATTTTCAACATGGTTTTACCTAAGTACGACCACGATGGGGCTCTCGCTGCCCGTTGCCACCATCAGCCCCTTCCAGATCATCAGCGCTGAGGAAACGATCATCCCAAAGTTCAGCACCTGGTAATACAGCTGGGAATGGGGCGAGGGGACAAGGATGAGGGGGGCACTGGAAATAAAACAGACCAACCCAATGACTTGGACACAGACAGGCATG
Organism: Anolis apletophallus; assembly: GCA_030556195.1. Lineage (NCBI taxonomy): Eukaryota > Metazoa > Chordata > Lepidosauria > Squamata > Anolidae > Anolis > Anolis apletophallus. The sequence goes on from JARBWK010000015.1 coordinate 30,668,990, forward strand.
CACAGCGCTTCCCTTGAAACACAGGCCCCATCTACATTGCCATATTAATCCAGTTTCTCTTTATCTATCATCTATCTATCCATCATCTGAATCTATCACCTATTTATTATTTATATATTTACTTACTTCATTTCTATTTCACCCTTCTCACCCCGCAGGGGACTCAGGGCGGATTACAATGTACACATTACATTTAGGCACACAAACACACAAGAGAGACAGAGGCAATTTTTTAACATCTGGCCACCAGGGGGAGCTGTCGCACCCCTTCATTCCTCAGCGTGTTTCCTGGAGATCTTTTTTTTTTGAATAGTTTTTATTAGTTTTTCAATATATACACATATAACACTGGGATAGAGGTGGATGGATGGGTAGGTTAGGGATGGGCAGGTGATGGGGAAGGGAATGTGCAATGGGGGAGGGGGGGGGAAAGAAACAGTTAAAAGCGAACTTCCCAAAAGATTCCCAGAGACTGTATTTTAAGTTTAAGTATCGTAGTCTCTTCGTGCCTGCGTTTCTTCTTCTCGTAGATCTGTTCTGAAAATGATTTACAACAGGGCTGTCCAACTGGCGGCCCCGGGGCCGGATCCGTCCCCGTAGCCTGTTGGACACGGCCCCACCTATGCCCTCAGCCGCCATTTTTAAATTTTAAAAAAATCGATTTTTTTTAAAAATGCGGCCGGGGGAGGGGGAGGCGGGGCAGGGAGGAGGAAGAGAGCTAGCTCCTCCTTTCGGCGCCCCCTCCCTACCTAGGAAGGGGGGGGGCGCCGGGGGCAGAAGGCGGCGCAACGGCAGCGCGTCACAGGCCTGGCATGACGCGCTGCCCCTTGGCACCGCCTACTCCTCCTTTCGGCCCCCTCCTTCCTAGGCCGGGGAGCCGCCGAAAAAGGGCAGAAGGCGGCGCCAAGAGCAGCGCGTCACAGGCCTGGCGTGACGCGCTGCTCTTGGCGCCGCCTACTCTCCTTTTTCTAGGCGGGAGGGGGCCCGGCCTAGGAAGGAAGGGGGGTGCGAAAGGCCTGTGATGCGCTGCCGTTGGCGGTGCCAAGAGCAGCGCATCACGCCAGGCCTGTGACGCGCTGCTCTTGGCACCGCCTACTCCTCCTTTTTCGGCGGCTTTAGGGCCTGTGAGGGGCAGGGCCTGGGGGGTGGGGCCTGGGCGGGCCGAGCGGCCCCGCAGGTCAGCAGTGACCTCTTATCCGGCCCTGGACCCGCCAGAAGTTGGACAGCACTGATTTACAATTCATTTAAATCTATCTTGAATGTATTTCCTCTATTTTGAATATAGGTCTTGAATCCCGACCAGTCTGTTTTCTCTTTTGTGTTATTCAATTTCTGAGAGAGAGAGAGAGAGTCCATTTGCACCATATCCAATACTTTTAATAACCATTCTTCCAATGTGGGGATTGCTTTCTGTTTCCAATATCTTGCCAGTACTATTCTTGCACAGGCTCCTAGGATGAAGAGTAATTTGTCCTGATTGTTGTTTAAGGTTCGGTTGGAAATGCCCAATAGGTAATGTTGTGGGTCGAAGGTAAATTTGGTTTTTAAGATTTTTTGAGTTGCCCCATGAATAGCTCTCCAGAATCTTTTAACCTTCTTGCAGTTCCACCATTGGTGGAGGTAAGTGCCTGGTTCTTTCCTGCACTTCCAGCAGCTGTTGGAGCGCCCCTGGTGGAATTTGGCAACCTTCCCTGGATACAGATGCCACCGGAACTGCGTCTTGATCCAATTCTCTGTTATCTCGGTGGTGGTGGTATATTTGAGTTTCTTAACCCATATTTCTTCCCACTGGTACATTAGTATGTTATGTCCTAAATCTTGCGCCCATTCTACGTGGCAGTCCTTTATTTGTTCTTCCTCTGATGCCCACCTTAAAAGTATTCTGTATAACACGCTGATATTTTTCTTTTTCTTCTTGATGGCGGGTTCCCAGAGGTCGTCTGCCGCGAAACCCATCTTCTTATCCATTTTGAATCTCTCATGGATTTGATGGTATTGTAGCCATGTTAGGGTCGGGCATACCTGCTTTAGTTCTTCCATTGTTTTCATTCTCCACTGGTTGTTACTCTGCTTTTCGAGGATTTGTTTGTAGGTGAGCCATTCGTTGCCTGCGAGTTCTTTTTTCTGCAGGGCCTCTGTGGGGGAAATCCATAGTGGTGTGTGGCGGAATAATCTGTGCTTGTGCTTTTCCCAGATCTTGATCAGGGAGGCCCTTATATAATGGTGGCTGGAGATCTTTTTATGGCCTCGTAAATCAGTTACATTTAGCCTCCCCACTAAGTGGTACCTTTAATTTCCTACTTGACAGATGCAACTGTCTTTCGGGTTGCAAAGGTCGACAACAGGCTACACAATAGGTCAAGAGCCCACCTCGACCCGTGCAGGCCTCGAACTCATGACCTTCTGGTCAGTAGAGATCTTATGCAGCTGACACCCAGCCAGCTGCGCCACATAGTCTATCTATCATCTGTCTTTATCATCTTTATTTCTAGCTGTCATCTACCTAGCTCTCATCGTACCTAGCACCTCCTTCTCTATCATCTATCTCAGTGGTTTTCAACCTTTTTTGAGACGCAGCACTTTTTTACATTTACAAAATCCTGGGGCACACCACCAACCAAAATGACACAAAAGGACACTCTAACACAGTAATACATATAGTTAATATGTTTTAAAATGTATTTTATACACTCGGTGTGAAACCTGGGCCTGTTTCGATAAACAAAACATATATATGACTTCCTCTCACATATTTATACATGGCTATGTCTTCCCTCAGCCTTCTCTTCTTCAGGGTAAACGTGCCCAGCTCTTCAAGCCGCTCCTCATAGAGCTTGTTCTCCAGATCTTTGTGAAATTTCACCCTGAGTGAAACTTGCTTCTAGTTAACTATGGATGGCATGAAGCTGTTATAAACCGTTCCGGGGGGCTAAACAAATCCAGTAAAATAGTACCAAAAAAACCATTCCCACGCGGAGAGGCACAATTTGTTTCTTGGAAACCTGTGAGGGGGCTGCTAGGGAGTGCCAATTTCCCACGGCACACCTGATGATCGCTCACGGCACACTAGTGTGCAACGGCACACTGGTTGAGAAACACTGATCTATCTATCTGTCTTTCTCTATAATCTTTATTTCTATCTGCCATCTATCTATGTTTCATGTGTACCAATCACCTCTTTATCTATCATCTGTCTATCTATCTATCTATCTGTCTATCTATCTATCTGTCTATCTATCTATCTATCTATCTATCTATCTATCTGTCTATCTATCTATCTATCTGTCTATCTATCTGTCTATCTATCTATCTGTCTATCTATCTATCTGTCTATCTATCTGTCTATCTATCTATCTATCTATCTATCTATCATCCAGTCCAACCCCGTTCTGCCAAAAAGCAGGAAAATCACATTCAAAGCACCCCTGACAGATGGCCATCCAGACTCTGTTTCAAAACATCCAAAGAAAGAGCCTCCACCACACTCTGGTGCAGAGAGTTCCACAGCTCTCACAGTTAGGAAGTTCTTCCTAATGTTCAGGTGGAATCTTCTTTCATGTAGTTTGAAGCCATTGTTCTGCGTCCTAGTCTCCAGAGCAGCAGAAAACAAACCCGCTCCCTCCTCCCGATGACTTCCCCTCACATCTTGATTCATGGCCCTCATCATGTCTCCTCTCAGCCTTCTCTTCTGCAGGATAAACACGCCCAGCTCTTTAAGTTGTTCCCCATAGGGCTTGTTCTCCAGACCCTTGATAATTTGAGTCACCCTTCTCTGGACACATTCCAGCTTGTCAACATCTATCATCTCTATCTATCTATCTATCTATCTATCTATCTATCTATCCAGGCCCGGATTAGCGGACTGTGCCGCCCAAGGCCGCCTGTCTAAATGCTGCCCCCCGGGGGGGGGGCTTTTGCGGGGGGTGGGGCCGGCGAGAGGGAGAAGGCGCCGCCGAAAGTCCCACCCCTAGGGCGACTCGCGCGGCTTCCCGCTGCGCCTTCTCCTTCTCGCCGGCAGCGGCTCCACCCCTCCTCCCTTCAGTGAAAGGAGGAGGCAGAACCGGCGTGAGGGGAGAAGGTGCCACTGGAAGTCCCGCCCCTAGGGCGACTCACGCAGTTTTCGCCGCCACCGCCCCGCTCGCCCGTGCCCCAAACACGAGCAGGGCGGCGGCGGCGAACCCGCGTGAGTCGCCCTAGGGGCGGACCTTCCAGCAGCGCCTTCTCCCCTCACGCCGGTTCCGCCTCCTCCCTTCACTGAAGGGAGGAGGGGCGGAGCCGCTGCCGGCGAGAAGGAGAAGGCGCCGCCGGAAGTCCCGCCCCTAGGGCGACTCACACGGCTTCCCCCGCCGCACTCGCACCCCTCCTCCCTTCACTGAAGGAAGGAGTGGCACCCACCCGCGTGAGCGGGGCGGCGGCGGGGGAAGCCGCGTTAATCGCCCTAGGGGCAGCGGACTTCCCCTCACCCCTTCCTTCAGGCCTGGAAATGCTGCCCCCCAAAATCCGCCGCCTGAGGCCATGGCCTCGGGGTAATCCGGGCCTCTATCTATCTATCTATCTATCTATCTATCTATCTATCTACTTTCTCTATAATCTTTATTTTTACTTATCTAGATATCTGTCATCTGTACTTATCACCTATCATTGGTTGTGGGACCAGGCCTTTGCACAATGACATACCAGCAATTCAAATTGAATGGACTGGCTCGAAGATAGAGATGAGGACACGGTTTTAATGTTTTAGAGCCTTTTCGGTTGTGGCACCAAATCTGTGGAATGCCTTGCCAGAAGAAGCACGAGCTATTCGAGATCTGCCTTCCTTCCGGGCGGCATGCAAGACATTTCTCGTTCGGCAACCATTCGGTATCAAATAAATAAATATCACCTGTCTTTCTCTATCATATTTATCCCAATCTGTAATCTTATCTATCTATCTACCTACCTACCTACCTCTCTATTTCATGCACTTTTACCTCCACCCTTCTCTCCTCCTGAAGGGGAACTCACCTGTATTTATCATCTCTTTCTCTATCACATCGCAGTGGTTCTGAAACTGTGGGTCCCCAGATGTTTTGGCCTTCAACTCCCAGAAATCCTAACAGCTGGTAAACTGGCTGGGATTTCTGGGAGTTGTAGGCCGAAACACCTGGGGACCCACAGGTTGAGACCCCCTGGTGTATATTGTGTATACGATGACCCTCAAGACCAGGTTTGGGCCAACATTCAACTACAAAGCCCAGAGTGCTAGAGAATGTTGCCATAGCAACTGAGTGTGGGAGGAGGCACATTTTGCTCCACACAGTGGAAGTGACGCCATACAAAGAGTTTGCCAGAAATGGGCAAACTTGGGCCCTCCCTTCAGGTGTTTTGGACTCCAACTCCCAGAATTCCTCACAGCCTCAGGCCCTTTCCTTTCCCCCCTCAGCCGCTTAAGCGGCTGAGGGGGGAAAAGGAAGGGGCCTGAGGCTGTGAGGATTTCTGGGAGTTGGAGTCCAAAACACCTGCAGGGCCTAAGTTGGCCAATGAATAAGCTAGCTTGATCTACTAATTTGCATATTAGCTTCTGATTGGCCGGCCTCAACATTCTGACATTCCTAAGTGGCTGAGGGGGGGGGGGAAGGAAGGGGCCTGAAGCTGTGAGGAATTCTGGGAGTTAGAGCCCAAAACACCTGCAGGGCCCAAGCTGGCCAATGAATACGCTAGCTTGACCGACTAATTTGAATATTGGTTTCTGATTGACCAGCCTCAACATTCTGAGATTGCTAAGTGGCTGAGGGGGAAAAGGAAAGGGCCCGAGGCTGCTAGGAATTGTGGGAGTTGTAGTCCAAAACACCTGCAGGGCCCAAGTTGGCCAATGAATAAGCTAGCTTGATCTACTAATTTGCATATTAGTTTCTGATTGGCCGGCCTCAACATTCTGACATTCCTAAGTGGCTTAGGGGGGGAAAGGAAGGGGCCTGAAGCTGTGAGGAATTCTGGGAGTTAGAGTCCAAAACACCTGCAGGGCCCAAGTTGGCCAATGAATACGCTAGCTTGACCGACTAATTTGAATATTGGTTTCTGATTGGCCAGCCTCAACATTCTGAGATTGCTAAGTGGCTGAGGGGGGAAAGGAAAGGGCCCGAGGCTGCGAGGAATTGTGGGAGTTGTAGTCCAAAACACCTGCAGGGCCCAAGTTGGCCAATGAATAAGCTAGCTTGATCTACTAATTTGCATATTGGTTTCTGATTGGCCAGCCTCAACATTCTGACATTCCTAAATGGCTGAGGGGGAAAAGGAAAGGGCCCGAAACTGCGAGGAATTGTGGGAGTTGTAGTCCAAAACACCTGCAGGGCCCAAGTTGGCCAATGAATACGCTAGCTTGATCTACTAATTTGCATATTAGTTTCTGATTGGCCGGCCTCAACATTCTGACATTCCTAAGTGGCTGAGGGGGGGGAAAGGAAGGGGCCTGAAGCTGTGAGGAATTCTGGGAGTTAGAGTCCAAAACACCTGCAGGGCCCAAGTTGGCCAATGAATACGCTAGCTTGATCTACTAATTTACATATTGGTTTCTGATTGGCCAGCCTCAACATTCTGACATTGCTAAGTGGCTGAGGGGGGAAAGGGAAAGGCCTGAGGCTGTGAGGAGTTGTGGGAGTTGGAGTCCAAAACACGTGGAGGGCCCAAGTTTGCCCAGGCCTGCGCCAGACTATGTGTATAATGGAACATGGCTGCGCTCTGTGCTGAGGACTGGGCCCCACCTGCAAAAGCTCCCCCAAAGTAACCCAAAACCTGAAAGGAAACCAAACCCCAGGCGTGGGAAGGGAAAGGCAAGGCCAGGCCTGGAGACTCACCTGCCGCTTGTTCATCCGCCGAACATCGTCCAAGAAATCCAAACACAACATCCCGAGGGAAGAAGAGAAGGCGGCCAGAAGGACGCCGCCGGGAGAACTCCCTCCCTCCCTCCGCCTCCTCCTCCTCACTTCCGCTTCCGCCTGACTGCTGCCACTTCCGTCCAACTCCCGCCTGAAAAGCATAGAGCAGGCATGGCCCGCCCTTCAGGTATTTTGGACTCCAACTCCCAGAATTCCTCACAGCCTCAGGCCCCTTCCTTTTCCCCCTCAGCCACTTAAGAATATCAGAATGTTGAGGCTGGCCAATCAGAAACCAATATGCAAATTACTACGTCAAGCTAGCTTATTCATTGGGCCCTGCAGATGTTTTGGATTCCAACTCCCAGAATTCCTCACAGCCTCAGGCCCCTTCCTTTTCCCCGTCAGCCGCTTAAGAATGTCAGAATGTTGAGGCTGGCCAATAAGAAACCAATATGCAAATTAGTAAATCAAGCTAGCTTATTCATTGGCCAACTTGGGCCCTTCAGGCGTTTTGGACTCCAACTCCCAGAATTCCTCACAGCCTCAGGCCCCTTCCTTTTCCCCCTCAGCCGCTTAAGAATGTCAGAATGTTGAGGCTGGCCAATCAGAAACCAATATGCAAATTACTATGTCAAGCTAGCTTATTCATTGGGCCCTGCAGATGTTTTGGATTCCAACTCCCAGAATTCCTCACAGCCTCAGGCCCCTTCCCTTCCCCCCTCAGCTGCTTAAGAATGTCAGAATGTTGAGGCTGGCCAATCAGAAACTAATATGCAAATTACTACATCAAGCTAGCTTATTCATTGGGCCCTGCAGATGTTTTGGACTCCAACTCCCAGAATTCCTCAGGCCCCTTCCTTTTCCCCGTCAGCCACTTAAGAATATCAGAATGTTGAGGCTGGCCAATCAGAAACCAATATGCAAATTACTACATCAAGCTAGCTTATTCATTGGGCCCTGCAGATGTTTTGGATTCCAACTCCCAGAATTCCTCACAGCCTCAGGCCCCTTCCTTTTCCCCCTCAGCCGCTTAAGAATGTCAGAATGTTGAGGCTGGCCAATCAGAAACCAATATGCAAATTAGTAAGTCAAGCTAGCTTATTCATTGGCCAACTTGGGCCCTGCAGGTGTTTTGGACTCCAACTCCCAGAATTCCTCACAGCTTAAGCGGCTGAGGGGGGGAAAGGAAAGGGCCTGAGGCTGTGACGAATTCTGGGAGTTGAAGTCCAAAACACCTGCAGGGAGGGCCCAAGTTTGCCCATTCCTGGCAAACCCTTTGTATGGCGTCACTTCCGCTGTGTGGAGCAAAATGTGCCTCCTCCCTCACTCAGTTGCTATGGCAACATTCTCTAGCACTCTGGGAGTTTGTAGTTGAGTGAGGCCCAAGAAGGCTCTTCTGGCAAAGAACTCCACTACAAATCCCAAGATTATGTGAAACTGTCATGACAGTTGAAGGGGAATAATAGCAAGGCTATACCAAGGCCAAGGGGAGCATTGGCAACTCTGGTTCGTTTTGTGGACGGTTGATCCAAGAGCGATGAGGAGAAAGTGGAAACTGCCACTTGAAACCAAAGGCGGTACAGCATGGTTCATGGAGATGGTTCTCCAGTTCAGTTACAACTAAAACAAGAAGTGTTGGACGGGGTGACACTCCCCCTGAAGACACAGGTTCGCAGTCTGGGTGTGATCCTGGACTCGATGAGCCTGGAACCCCAGGTTTCGGCAGTGACCAGGGGAGCATTCGCACAGTTAAAACTTGTGCGCCAGCTGTGCCCGTACCTTTGGGAAGTCTGACTTGGCCACGGTGGTCCACACTCTGGTTACATCCCGTATAGACTACTGCAACGCTCTCTACGAGGGGCTGCCTTTGAAGACTGTTCGGAAGTTTTAATTGGTCCAAGGGGCAGCAGCCAGGTTGATAACAGGAGCGGCACTCAGGGAGCACACAACTCCTCTGTTGTGCCAGCTCCACTGGCTACTAGTTCGCTACCAGGCACAATTCAAATTGCTGGCTTTAGCCTTTAAAGCCCTAAACGGTTCTGGTCCAAGTTTCCTGTCCGAACGCATCTCTCCCTATGAACCATCGAGATGTTTAAGATCATCCGGAGAGGCCCTTCCTCGCAGACGTGATTGGCGGGGAGAGACAGGGCCTTTTCAGTGGTGGCTCCTCGGCTTTGGAACGCCCTCCCTAGGGATATCAGATCAGCCCCCTCCCTCCTAATATTTCAAAAGAAAGTTAAGACCTGGCTGTTCGAGCAGGCATTTGCAGATGAAATATAATTGTTTAATTGGACCTACGGAATGATGACGATGTGATGGAAGGAGATTTTAACGAGACGCTGTGAATTGTATTTTTATGTTTTAACTGTTTATTGCTAGTTGTTTTTTATGGTTAGTATTTTAATTGTATTTTATCTGGAGGGCAATAACTGCCTATGTAAACCGCCTCGAGTCACCTTAGGGCTGAGAAGGGCGGTATAAAAGTGTAGTAATTAAATAAATAAATAAATAATCTTTTGGTTGCTGGAGGTTTATACAGTCAAATCTGGAAGTAATATTGGAGAGTGCAGTGTTCCCTCACTTATTGCTGGGGTTAGGTTCCAGGACCTCCTGCAATAAGTGAAAACCTGCAATGTAGGGATACTCTATTTATTTTAATAGTTATACATTATTTTAGTAGTTATACACTATTTTAAGTCTTAATAAACTTAAAATAAAGTGAAGGAAAGGCCCTTCAAGGCTGGAGGGAGGGAAGACTGAGGAGGGAAAGCGCCTTGGAGAGTGGCGGCGGCGGCAAGACCCCACAAAACAGCAAAAATACCATGATATATATTTTAAATTGATTTTTTAAAAAATCCGCAAAACAGCAATTCCGCAATAAGCGAACCGCGAAGTAACACTGTAATATTAAGGCCTGCAATGACTAACTACCTGCTTGCTGGACTGTGATTAAAACCTGCTAATAAGAACTGAAAAGTTAACTCTGATAAGAATTGGGACAGTGATAACAGAAATGTTTACAATGTTAACAAGGAAGTCAACATAGGATCAACATCTAGCCAGGAAACTGAGATGGATCCAGGATGGAATATGTCTATCATTAATTTACAACTTTGGGACTACATCAGCAGAATATTCCTATAAAATACTCAGTCTAATAATGCTCAAAGTGTGACCGACCTGGAGTCTGGTTCACCCGCTATGCTCTGCTCCATGGGAAGGAGGGAGATAGTGTACCTATGGAGAGTGTCATATAAGCTATGGGAAAACATGATTCTGGTCACTTTGGGGCTTCCTTCTCAAGAGAAGAAGAAATGCACTTTTGGAGTTTTTCTGTAATATGATATACCTTCTTACACTGGAAATTGAAATAAAAAGAACCTATTCTTTAAAGTTATTTAAAAGTCATCCATGACACAATTAAGTAGATTTAATTTTGGAAGGGCAAAGTTGACTGTGTTGGTATTGAGGATATTTATTTATGTGACACAAACCATTCCTCTGCCTCCCAAAAACAGTTGAGTGAATACGCATCTATAGAGACTGTAGTCTCCAGATTTAGGGACACCAGGACATAGAAATAAGCAAACACAAATGGAACTGTATGAATATGAACTGTATGAATTCCACTTAATACAACCTGTTAATAATTATGTACAGAATTGTATTATTACACATCTGTACACTCCAGACCGTTCACAGAATAAATGGACAGAAATCACATAAAACAGTTGCAGAGCACTTCAGTTTTCCTGGCACGCATTCTGACTTCAGCTCTCTATGCAAAAAATCTTCAAAGCGAGACAGAACTGGGATATATACACAATGTGATGTTTTTATTTTATTGATGTATTTGATATATGGCATTGGGTTTTGCAAATTGTTTGCCGCCCTGAGTCGCCTTCGGGCTGATATGGGCGGGGTAGAAATGATGTAAATAAATATAGTCCATTGATAAGAGAAAATGTTTTCCATACATACTACACCTATTAGAACCCTAGTTAATACTCTGGCCTTGTGAAGGCCCTCATGCCCATTTTATCACAACTATTTTCTGTCTCCCAACATGCTACTTTCCCTCCATCATTCACAATGGTTTTCAGCAGTATCCATCCAGGTTCCCCCGCTTCCACCATTAAAACTGGACTTGTCATCTCATCACCATAACCACAAGTTTTGTGATTCCATTACCATCCATAAACAAAAAATAGGTATGCTTACCTATGTGTAACTTCATGAGAGCCTTACCTCTGGTTCTTGTGTTGGTGTTTCCTAAGAAAGAGTTGCTGCTTTGCCGTTGGGAGAAGCACAGTGTTAAGAGAATGGAGCTCGAGAGCCACGCATTGTTAGATGATTTTATTTGAAATACTTTGAAGTAAACATTATAGCAAGGCACAAATGCCACTGCAGATTAAATAGATATGTGATGGCTTGGGAGGGACGCCCCGGCCCTCCCCAAACCCCTGCTATCGTTACTATAGCTAGGCTACCTTGTAAAACATTCCCTAGGCTAAAATGTACACAAGTATCAAAAAATACAAAGGGTTTTTATCAAAACACGTTCAGACGAGAAAGTGAGCAATTCATATGCAATAAGATAAATAGGGTTTTTTCTTTTTTAAATTATTTATAGTAAACAATGAGCAGGGTTCCGATCCAAAACATAAAAACTGTATAAAAAAGTAAATATTACACGAAGCATGGGAGGAAAGCACACATGACGGTGGTGGTGGGGGAGAAACAGCACAGACGGGGAACACGATGCGAGGAAATAACAGGAGTCAGATCAGTCAACTGAGCAAAAGACTGGAGGCTCGGAGAAAAGGGATGGAAAAGCAGGAGCACTTGGAAGAGGAGGGAACAGGGAGATATATATATATTCCTGGAGCAAACTTCAGGACGGGCTTCTCTTTTATCCTCAAACCTCTGCTGAAACAACCGGGATCCAGTTTTGCTGAATGTGGGAACTGCGTTAAACTGCGTTTCCTCTCAGAATACTGTGACTGAAGATTTGCAGGGTGAGTCTTGCTGATACAGCAAAATAATAGAATGACATATAAAGGACAGTATGCTAACCCTATAACAGAAAAGCTAAAGGAGCTCTCCCTTCCTTAGTACAAACCAGAGATGGGAAACTAACCGTCCAGTCCGGATGGGGATTACAATTCCCACTAGGAACTATGAGGAATTAAGGGAGCTGCAATGAAACACACCTGGGGCACACAACTGCCCGACATTTAATATGTACAGGTCCTTCTCAAAAAATTAGCATATAGTGCTAAAGTTCATTATTTTACATAATGTAATGATAAAAATTAAACTTTCATATATTTTCGATTCATTGCACACCAACTGAAATATTTCAGGTCTTTTTTTGTTTTAATACTGATGATTTTGGCATACATATCTCTAACTTTAGCACTATATGCTAATTTTTTTAGAAGGACCTGTACACTCAGCAGAGAAAGATGCCCGATAGTTCAATGCACTGACTCTCCCAAGCTCAATGTTTGGGCCATTCTTTGAGCAAACCATCCTTTGATTTTGTTAGAAAATGCTCCAGCTCAACTCCAGCAGCAACTCGATAGGTTGACAATGAGACAGACTATGTACACACAAAACAGGAACGTACAATTATTTTGTGCAAAACTTATAAACACAGGCCTCTCCCTGTCAAAAGGGGGGGAAATGATATATACCAGTATTCAAAGAATCTTCTCCATGAAGGGACAGTTCAAAAAGTAATTTGATTGTATTCATGGAGTGTTTGGAAGTTTGGAGAGAGTTGTCGTTTTGAAGTGTGGATGGAAGGCTCAGTGGATACGTGAGACAAAAGGCATTAACATAAATGGATGTGGTCCAGACAGAACAACTGGCCGACTTGGATGAGGAACCATGAGGAGAAAAACAAAGACACACAACAAAAACCTGAAGGCAAAGCTTTTTATGAAAAGGAGGGAAAGGTGGATGAGGTGACCGGGGGTGGCGGTGTTTGAGTGGTCTGTGAGTGCTCCTGTTATTTGAGGGTGGGGGAGGGCAAAGGAGGGATACAGAAAAGTGCTCCTGATTCTGGAGGTTCAAACATGGTTCAACAGGACATTCGTTTCCTCCCTCGCATCCGTTACATAATCAGTGCCACGGAGACGGTGGCAGTTTCTAAGTTTCCGATTTCCCTTTCTAACTGAAGCAAATAGGACGCAGAGCCTGTTCCGTGGAACCAACCGCACATTTGCGACCACCCTCCGCATTTTCCAATTGACACCGTAAAGCAAGGAAAACACACTCTTAAATATGTGGAGACTTTGAATGTTTGTTCTGAGAGCTGGACTTCTCTGTGCTGCAGGACACAGAACTGCCCTTCGAGTCTTTGCTCTTTGAACTGTCTCCCTGTTTTTCCACAACGCCTGTCTCGCTGTTAGGTTCTGCGAGTCTTTTCTCTCTCATCTCCATCTCTACATCCTCTTTGCTGCCCCCTTGTTCCGGCTCCTGTTCATCTCCGTCCTCCTCCTCTTCCTCCTCTGGATCCTTTATTTTATGAACGATGAACTGGTGCCGATTCAGAGAGATGAGAGAGGTGTAACACAGGCCGCACAGCAGGCACTGGAAAGTGGAGCTGTCCGACTTGTGCCGAGGGATGTGCTCCAGGAATTCAGTCTCAGTGGCTGTTGCGAACCCACACTTTGCGCACTTCCAGCGGGCTGTTCTCAGCTTCTTTGCCGGTGGGACTTCAGATCCTGACGTTGTCGCTCCTGTCCGGTCCAAACCACCAGCAGATACCCTCTTTGGAAATTTTGCCTGTGAAACCAACACATAATGTTACTGAACCAAACCACATCATAGCTTGTAGTGCTGATACAAAAAGAGATGACCACAGAGTTCGTAGGGAGAAGGGTGTGCGTATCATCCCTTGTCAAGCCTTTCTCTCACTTCTGTCATGGAACACACATAGCCTGTGCAGTTGTTCAGAGGGAGGGGTAAAATGAGAGCTCCTTCATAGCTTGTGGGAAACAGATCCCACCTCCAAAAGTCCTCTCACACTCACAGTAAACTGAGCCTTAAGTATTTATTCATTTATTTATTATTTACTCTATTTGTATCCCACTTTTCTCTACCCTGAAGGGAACTCAAGGTGGCTTTAAATATGGCAGCTATTCATTGCCTTTGGACAACAAACAGAATACACTTAAGTTAAAAAATTAAAATTAAATGCACATTAAAACATATAAAACATTGCATTCACTATTAAAATCACACCATCCTCAATCATAATCCAGGGCCATTCCAAAGATCAACTGCATGTATTTCGAGACTATTACTGCACTATAGATTGATCTCCAAAGGCTTGACCCCAAAGCCAGGTTTTAACTTTCCTTCAGAAGGCCAAGAGGGAAGGAGCTGCTGTAATATCACCGGGGAGGGAGTTCCACAACCAAGGGGCCACCACTGATAAGGCCCTGTCTCTTGTTCCCACCCAATGCGCCTGCAACAGAGGCAGGACCGAGAGCAGGGCCTCCCCAGACGATCTTCGTGATGGTTCATAGGAGGAGGTATGTTTGGACAGGTAAGTATTTCTCTTAATAAATCAACAGCTGCACAAAACGAATGGAACAATATTTTTAGAGCGAGGGAAAGTAAAAGAATAATCTCTAGTAGGTATAGGAGGATGTTTTAAACCTGTCAAACTGTTTTAAATGTATATTTATAATCATTTTATGTAATTGCATATTTTATTTATTTTTATATTGTATTGGCATCAAATTGTTGCCTGCTGGTAGCCGTCCAGAGTCCCTCTTCGGAGGTCGGGAATAGTTCAGGATATAAATATTCTAAATAAATAAATAATAAAGGTTTCGCCTTGACATTAAGTCTAGTGGTGTCCAACTCCGAGGGTGGTGCTCACCTCCATTTTTAAGCCAAAGAGCCAGCGCTGTCCATAGACACCTCCAAGGTCATGTGGCCAGCATGATTGCATGGAGCACCGTTACCTCTCCACAGAAGCGGTACCTATTGATCTCACATTTTTGCATGTTTTCGAACTGCTAGATTGGCAGGAGCTGGGCCTAACAGCAGGAGCTCACCCCGCTCCCCAGCTTCAAACCGCTCACCTTTTGGTCAGCAAGTTCAGCAGCTCAGCGGTTTAACCCACCGTACCACCAGGGAGCCTGATCTCTGATACTTTGCTAGAAAAAATACCTGAAGCTGCTGGAAGATGATACTTGTTCTTAGTATAACTTAGAACAGTAAGTGTCTCATTTTTTATTTTCACTATTCTCCAGATGACAACTCCCCATTATTTATTTTACAGTGACCCAATATGTCCATAGTAATCTGTCATCAACAACCTAGAAACTGTAAGACATTTCCAAAACAAAGGTGGCAAGGAAAAAAAGAAAAATGTCAGCCACCCCGTTTTCATATTTTAAAGAAAGGACTGCAGATTACTTTTGTCAAGTCTTCTGCTGGAGCTTTGGCTTTGGCGATTTGGGAAAGGTCTGGGTTTTTGATGCCATGCATGAGGCTGATGTGGCTCTCCAACAGAGACGGCTGCGGAAATGTCTGAACTTCTTCTGTGCAGTACCTTAAAAAAATAAAAAGCAAGACAAGGTGGTGAGGATTAGTTGATTCTAGCTCTCATTCCATGAAAAGATTTCCTTTGTAGTCTAGTCTTTAGGCCAGTGTTTCCCAACCAGTGTGCCGTGAGCGATCATCAGGTATGCCGTAGGAATTTGGCACTCTTTCCCCTCCTAGCAGCTCTTTCTCCCTCTTTCCCTCCCCAAAGATCCTCCCCGAGGCAAAGGAAGGGCTCTGCTGAATGCCAGGGCCAGGCCAGCCTTGAGGAAGCCTTCAGGAGCCTCGACTCAGCATGGCTCCAGCTCCCACTCAGGGCTGCTTCAGCCTCCTGATGCTCCCATACGTTTCATAGATTTGTGTGGCTTCTTTCGCTGCCTCCCTCCTCCCTCCGCAAAAGCAGAGCACTGGACAGAAGTGATTGAGTCAGCGTTTTCGCGTTGGCTTGGATTTCTCACGAGAACAGCCAAAGCCGGAAGCTCCTCGTCAGTGAATTGGGCAGTGAGCGAACCTGGGAGCATCGGGGCTGAAGCATTCACAGGTTTCCAAGAAACAAATGGAGCCTCTCCACTTGGAAATCGGTTTGGTTTTTTTTACTATTTTACTGGATTTTTTGAGAGTCCCCCCCAAGGAACAGTGTATAACAGCTTCACGACATCCATAGTTAATTGGAAGCAAGTTTCACTCAAGGTGAAATTTCACAAGGGTCTGGAGAACAAGCTCTATGAGGAGCGGCTTGAAGAGCTGGGCATGTTTAGCCTGAAGAAGAGAAGGCTGAGAGAAGACATGATAGCCATGTATAAGTATGTGAGAGGAAGTCATATATATGTTGTGTTCATCGAAACAGGCCCAGGTTTCACACTGAGTGTATAAATTTATTTAAAAACATATTAACTATATGTATTACTGTGTTAGAGTGTCATTTTGTGTCATTTTGGTTGGTGGTGTGCCCCAGGATTTTGTAAATGTAAAAAATGTGCCGCAGCTCAAAAAAGGTGGAAAAACACTGCTTTAGGCAACATTTGAGAAAAGCCAAACTGCTCCCAGAAAAAAGCTGCATGCCAAATATAAAATTTTATAGTATTCCTTGCCAAGAGCCATGGATGAAAAGCAAAGAGGATTCTTTTCCACAGACAACCAAGATGACACTAGCCTGTCTTGCAGATCTTATCTGTACAATGAGGTAAGCTAATAACTGTTTCCATCTAGATGAAAAGTAAAGGTTTCTGGGGGACAAGGTTCTGTTTTGTCTTTCTCTTGGTGGGAACGGCAACCGTCATATTGTCAGCAGGAATGAATGCAGGCCATGAAGTGTGGGAGTTAAAACACTAAAGACTAAACCACTAGATACTGCAGACATTGTTTTATCAGTATACTGTGTTGCAATAGCAAAAGCCACTTTCCTATCTCCTTATTAAAGCCGTACGATGGTTTCTTTCTTTGGTGAAAGTAAAGACATAGTACATACATTGACTCGGTTTTGGGAGTCTTTTTTGGGCTGTTGAGAAAGGAGCTCAGCTGGAGGCCTCGTGTACTTCTTTCCTGCTCCAAAGAAGGAACTACCGAACTAGATACAGCCTGGTGCTTGCATTATTAATGCCGAACACACAACAATGTTATCAGGGAATCTAGCTTAGAAACTGAAAGATCTACGTCTAGTAGTACATAATCTCTCATTCTCCTACGTCTTAAAACACAGCAACAGATGACCCACTGCACCACATTTTTTGTAGTTTTAAAGACACATTTTAATTTTAAAAAACCAAAGCTAATGCTCACCAACAGGTGTAAATCTTCTTCGCTGTATCATGATTGTTGCGAACGTGTCTGCGCAGGCTATTGGTGGTGCTGAAGGACTGGTCACACTGTCGACAGGGATACCTCTTCACATTCTAATAAACAGAAAAGGAGACTTAGATCTCAGGTGAAAGTGGATTTGGCTCCCAATTCAGTCCTGATTTCTGCAAAAAGCCTGGCCAGAGAATAGCAAAAAGGCTTGGATCTACAGAGTCTGGTTCTTCGCTTAGGAGAGAACTATTTCAGCCACACAATGGTCCATCTCCATAGTGCGAAGACTCTTGGTATGTTTGCAGTTTCTCTGAACTGGAAAAAACTTTTTAAAAAATGAAACCACATGCAGCAGTGATTCCCAACCTTTTTAGCATCAGGGACCACTTGACCAGGGACCACTTTGACAAGGGACTACTTTGACCAGGGAGCGCTTGACAAGGAACCACTTGAACAGGGTCCACTTTGACCAGGAACCACTCTCCAACATTAGTACCAAAAGGGTTACGAAACAGTTTTTGGTCAACTTTAGATTCGGTTTGGTTATTTAGGGTGCTGATTCAGAAAATTGAATTGGATAGACCACATCAGTTCTAGCTTCTGATACAGAACATATGCCATACAGTGTTCGCCATCTGACTTCCCATATATCATCATCTAGAGCTGATGCGGTAGTAGTAATCTTTTGTGGGTAGTCAGCCTCTCCTCTACTGTTACCTTGGCACTATAAGAGTGTTTTGCAAGACCAGTTGCTCTTGTTGCCACGGGGTTTCAAGGCAATGGTGTAGTAATGGTGAGGCGGTGGACCATATTTTAGTTCTTGTGGACCACTGGTGGTCCATGGACCACAGTTTGGGAACCACTGAATACAGGGAAAGTAGCAAAATGATGTGCTGCCCAGTGGACATGGGAGTTGTTCACCAATATAATTTGTAGGGTCACTGATTACCATTAGATGTTCTCTTTTGTGTGATTGGCATAAGAGTTGATAAAAACATTAACACATCAGCATAGAGGCAAATAAACAGATTTCACTAACAAACTCCTCCAGCAGCTTATAACAAAATATAAATAATGCACAAGAAATCATAGAAAGCACATACCCACACAATACTTATATGATATAGGGACAAGATTCCAGAGATACTAGATGAGAGCAAAAATACTTCAGCTAGCAGAAATGGATACATTAATATTTCTGTTAAGAGAACGCAATAAGATACGTATTGGGAAGAGTGGGAGTCTTTTTCACAATTCCTACAAAAAGGGAAAGGAAAATATTCTACTGGCAAGTTCTGAGAGGGAATCATCTAGATTTGAAATGGTAAGTAAAAATACTTTTTTTCTTTAAAGTTTGTTAAATGGATGACCAGTATCAATATTACATGAAAGCCAATGACACAGAATGCAGAAAATCATATTACCATCCCTGTTTTTTCCTCCCAAGTTATCTCTGAATTTATTTTATTTATTTATTTATTGCTTGGACTTTTATGCCGCCAAACTCCGAGGCTCGCAGCGGCTTACAAAGCCAAGAGGCAACAAAATACATGGTCAATACACAAACAAGGAACAATACAACACAGTAAAAAAGGGAAAAGAAAGGGAAGGGACAGGTGGGACAAGATCCAGCGGGAGGGTGCCCAGCAGATCAAGCGGGCCCTACTCTCCCATCAAAGGAGGGGAGCAAAGGTGGTCTCCAAGCGATCCCACAGAAGTGGTCCGAAGTGGCCAATCCCCCATTGTCCCGGGGTCCGGCTAGAAGTGCCCGATCCACCCGATTGGTGGCCTTCCTCCGCTGTGGGCCTGCAAGAGGGGGCCTCCGTTGTCTAAAGCCCGGATCCCAGAAAGTTCTGGCACGCCGCACGTTCCAGGACCTGGGCTCAAGCGATGCAGGCCTCCCAGCTCTCGGGCAAACAGTGGCAAGCGACCCCGGGCCAAGGAGTCTACTGCTCTGCGGCCTCCGGCGCCGCCTTCTCCGACGGCCACCAGGCCCACTCAGGCTCGGTGAACCTGTCAGCCCCCGGCCGTCAGAGAAAGGCGGGGGGTTGTGGCCAGGTCGCCGGTAAGGGGCGGCCGGCACTGGCAAGCTCGGCGTCGGGGCCGCGCCTCCGGAGCCCCCGCCAGGACTCCAGAGACGTCTAGCACCTCTGGCGGGGGCGCCAGCGATAGCAGCCGCTCCGGCCCGTCAGTCAGAGGAGGTGAGGGCTGAGCCCTCGAGTCATGCAGGGCCGCAGCCCCTGAGGAATGTAGGGGCCAAAGACGCCGAGCGGCTCGGGGTCGCCGCCATCTTGACTCCCCCAGCCAACGCCTCTCTTGGCGGACCCAGGGGGGCCTCCCGACCAAGTGCCCCCCAGGGGCTCCACCATGGTAATTTTGAAGAGGAAAAAAACCTTACTTCTCTTTTGTTCATACTTTTATGGGACTAATGAAAAGCTACTAGTAATTTAAATAAAGTTTGTTGGAAGAGCAACAAAAACCTGGCTTCAAAGTTTTGTGGAAACTTACCTTTCCATGGCTTTTCTTCATATGAGACACATAGCTTTCTCGATCAGAGATTAACTGTGAACACTCCCGACACGTCCAAGTGCAGGCTTTTGGCTTCGCCTTTGATTCTGGGCTTGTATCTTTTGCGGTCAAAGAAGTCTGGGAAGTACCATTGATTACTGACAGCTCCTTTGATGTTGGGAGGACATTACTGCTGCTTCTCGTCTCTGCCTTTTGTCGGGTGCTGGTGAGATCCTCAGGATTTTCAGGAACCCCATGGACGCTCTAACAAATAATAAATATCATCATCATCATCTGCATTTCATCAATGGGTCTTCTATTTTAACTCTCTGTATCTTAATAATGTTTTAATAATGTTTTATCTCTTGTTGTACTCCACCTCGAGTCACAGGGAGAGGCTTGTAATAAATGTTGAACAATATTCAAGCAACAGAGTGTCAGCAAACAAGGATAGCATCTCCCCATTCACAAACCAAAACAAAGGGAAGTCACCCAATTGTTCTGCTCAAGAAAGCCCCATTTCATCATTTCCCACAAATCAATTTAACACACTCAACATGCTACGAGGGTTATCCTGAAAGTAGGGCTACAAGGCACAAAGAAATTTTCTTGAGGTAAGTTGGTATCACTGCTGTGTAGTGGGAAGCCAGTGGAAGTGAACAAGCAGTGCCAGTTGTCAGTAGCCTATCGACTGGCATTGTGGTGAAGGTTAGGGATGAGCGTCCTCATTCCATTTCCTTCCAAGTGCAAAGTTTGCGCTGTAATACGCTACCTAAATGCTAAGGGCATGAGCGCCGCTGTGATTCATCGCTAAATCGTTTCAGTTTATAGAGATGTCGAGACAGCATGTGACAAAATGGGTATGGAATATATTGTGAGACCATGAAGAAACTTCGCAGAGCCATCCAAAACCAACGTCATGGGATGATGGCAGGAGTCTGTCTCCTTCATGACAATGCACGTTTGCACACCGCTCATGCAACACAAGAGCTGTTGACTTCATTTGGTTGGGATGTTTTAAGCCAGCTCTGATTTTTCACCCAGTGACTATCATCTATTCACTAAATTGAAGGAACACTTGGGTGGAAAACACTTTTACGACAACAATGAGGTGAAAATCAAAGTGACAAACTGGCTGAAAAACGCAGAGGGAAACTTCTATGACACAGGCATCAAAAACTCATCCCACGGATGACAAAATATATTGAACTGAATGTTGATTATGTGGAAAAGTAATGTAATACCTATGTAACAATCTATGTAAGTTTTATTAAAATATATTCATTCATTGTATTTTTTTTAAAAAAAATCTTGTAACCTTCCTTTTTGGATAACCCTCGTATGTTTCACACATCATGTTCTAGTCTACCACAACATCAAAAAACACAAAACTATCAGTTTCAGTTTATATTAGACTAAAATGCTTGTTATAGACAAGTGTTTTTCAACCTTTTTTGAGCCGCGGCACATTTTTTACATTTACAAAATCCTGGGGCACACAGGCTAATCATATAGTCACTCAGTGTGAAACCTCAGCCTGTTTCTTTTTCAGGCTAAACATGGCTATGCCTCAGCCTTCTCTTTTTCAGGCTAAACATGCCCAGCTCTTCAAGCCGCTCCTCATAGAGCTTGTTCTCCAGACCTTTGTGAAATTTCACACTGAGTGAAACTTGCTTTCAGTTAACTATGGATGTCATGAAGCTGTTATAAACAGTTCCTTGGGGCGGGGGAGGCAACTCTCGAAAAATCCAGTAAAATAGTAAAAAAAAAGAAGAAAAGAAACATTTCCAAGCGGAGAGGCTCAATTTGTTTCTTGGAAACATGTGAGGGGGCTGCTAGGAGGGGGGAGAGTGCCAATTTCCCATGGCACACCTGATGATCTCTCACGACACACTGGTTGGGAAATACTGTTGTAGATAATGTAAAAGCTATTCTATGGTCCGGAGGAATCTGAATATTCTCTTCTCCTTTGTGTGCTCTTAAGTAATTGTTTGCTGGTCTGATCAAACTGCAGCTTACAGTTACATCTAAATTAATAAACTATGAGGAAGGCCTCTAACTGAGACTAGAAATCACAGCCTCATCCTTATTCAAACAGCTTGCTCAAAACATAGATTACAGGTTTTGTGCAGGAAAGGGGTAATCTTCGGGAACTAACCTTGACATGCTGCATTAACTGGAGTTTCTGCATATACACCAACTGGCAATGTGGACACTTGAATACTCCTACCATCAGTTTGTTGGCGTTTTGTTGGAAATGTTCTTGCAGAAGCCTCTTCTTGTTAAAGACGGTCTCACAAGAGCATTTGTAGATCACCCTGGAGTAAATTCAATGTGAAATTCACAGTAACGTATTAATCTCCCAAATAGTCCATTAAAATAACGCAACACTCCATTCCAAAAACAATGTTGTTTAGGAAGAAATAATGTCTTGCTCTGCCAAAGAGACATAACATATTCCTCTAGAAACGAACAGATACAAGAATCTCAAGGACTGGAACGGTTTGGAAAAGTTACCTCTTTGCACTAGAAACAAACTCAAAAGATGTGGATGACAAAACTGGACAAAGAAGAGAAATTGCCGAACTGTTGTGGACAGTGTGAATATTTTCCCAGACAGGTACTTACTGAGATGTCTTGTGAGGTTCTGCAGGATGCTGGCTAGTGATGTGAGCAGTGGTGCTATCTGCAGACTTGAAGGCCATGGGACAGAATGAACACTTGTGGAACACTTCACAGTGTTTCTCGTGAATGTGCACTTTGAGCATTGCTTGGGACATGAAGACAACCCCACAGTGAGTGCACCTAGAGAGAGAGAGAAGCTAGTGAACTAAGCGCTGCAGTCAGAAATGGGTTTGAGATTCCCCAGGCTTGCTTCGCTGAATCCCACCACTCTCTGTATTTAATACAAACCTGTAGCCAACTTTGCGTGAGTAATGCAGGCAATTCTCTTTGACGTGGGTTTGGAAATACGCCGACCGGCAAATGGCACCGCACTCGGGGCAGCAATAAGGGGATTTGTGAGTGTGAAGTCTTTGATGCGCACAATAACTGCACTTGTTAGGCAACAGCATCTGGCACACCTTACACGTCTAAAGGACAAAAAAGGAGAGAGGTTCCCATTAGCCAAGCCGTCTTCCCAAGTCATTGTTGGCACTTCTCAGATCTCACCAGTCCTCTCCTCTTTCCTGCAAACATTTGGCTCTCAGAAACCTTACTCCATTCTCAGCTCTGTCCTCTCTGTACCTGCCTATTTTAGGCTCCCTTGGCAAGGTATTTTCCTTTCCATGTTTCTGTATATTGCTCAGATGCTGCGGTGTTCAAAAGTAATAAGTACTACAATATTATTTTACACTTAAAATGATTTTTATTACAAACCTTCCAATACACTGAAAGAAGAATATATAAAAAGAAAAAAGCAATAGCAAAGAGAAAAATAAAAAGTAGAAAAACAAATTAAGAATAAAATATTGACTTTCAATCTTTTTAAGGATGGTTATATATTAAAATACTTCTCCGGCTTAAATACCATTCATATACTTATTCATTCCAATCTAACTTACTAATATTAATGATCCAATATCAGCATGTCAACACCTTAAATCAAAATCTAGAGAAACTTGAAGGAACACCTCAGCAAGCGAGAGTCCAAAAGTGGCAGGCTAAAACCCAACTCCTCAATCAGTGGCTGAGACCAAATGAGAAAATCCCTCCTGGGCACAAAGAAGAGTGGACGACCTGGATAGCACTGAACAATATGTAGAGCTAACCTCAAGAAATGGGGCTACAAAGCAGAGTCTACAATATACGAGTGAGTAGAGCAAACCACAGACCACCTATTACAATGTGGTCTGAGCCCTGCCACATGCATAATGGAGGACCTTCTCACAGCAACACTAGAGACGCTCCAAGTGCACAGCTTCTGGTTAAAGGACATTTAGCATAATGCCAAGGTTTTGGTTTAAAAAAAAAACAAAACTTGTGTTTTAAAATGCATTTTAACTGTACCTTCAAGTTGCTTCTGACACGATAAATAAATAAGTGATCAAAACATAGAGCAGCCTTGAATCCCTATACAGTGTTCCCTCACTACTTTGCGGTTCACTTATTGCGGACTTGCTGTTTCACGGATTTCAAAAAATATCAATTAAAAATATGTATCATGGTATTTTCACTGTTTTGTGGGGTTTTGCCACCGCCGCTCTCCAAGGCACTTTCCCTCCTCAGTCCTCCTTTCCTCCCTCCAGCCTTGAAAGGCCTTTCCTTCCTTTCCTTTCTTCACTTTATTTTAAGTTTATAAAGACTTAAAATAGTGTATAACTACTACAATATATAAATATTAAAATAAATAGAGCATCCCTACATCGCGGTTTTTCACTTATTGCAGGAGGACCTGGAACCTAACCCCAGCAATAAGTGAGGGAACACTGTATTGGGAGAAAGGTAGCACATAAAAGCAAATAAAAACAAATGTAAGTAAATTCAGTTAGGTAAAGGCAAAAGTTTCCCCTGACATTAAGTCTAGTTATGTCCGACTCTGGGGGATGGTGCTCATCTCCATTTCTAGGCCGAAGAGCCACTGTTATTCGTAGACACCTCAAAGGTCATGTGGCCAGCAAGACTGCATAGAGTGTCGTTTACTTCCCACAAAAGTGGTACCTATTGATCTACTCACATTTGCATGTTTTCGAACTGACAGAAGCTGGGCCTACCAAAAGGAACTCACCCAGCTCCCTGGATTCAAATCGCCAGCCTTTTGGTCAGCAGATCAGCAGTTTAATCCACTGCACCTCCAGGGGGTCCTTTTAAATACAATTAGCATTCTCTTTTTCTGCAAAAGGTATCAGTGGTTTCCACTCTTTCAATTTTTTTTACACTTAAAAAATCTATAGGTAATTTTAATATGTGTTGATTTATTGTGTTTTAACATTTTATGAACAGGTTTTTTAGCTGTATTTTGTTCAGCCATTTGAGAAGTCCCCTTGGATCCCATGCCAGGATAAAGGCAGCATACAAATAAAGCCCAGCAAAAACAAAAGCAATAACAGACTGTATTTTTCCAAGAGTGTAGGCCATACCACTACTACGCCCTACAAGAAGTCTAAACCAACAATGCAGTTTTGCATTTTTAATCTTGAGTTCAGGTTCAAGATCACATAACAGCTACATCTTAAGATCTGGTGCCAAGTGGAGATGTGTGAAAAAGTAAGCTACTGCTTCCTACTGCTTGTAACAGCTGTGTTACAAGTTCAAGTTCTTGGTTATCAGATTATCATTTTCAAAACATTTCTAACTGCAACTTGAAAATTGTAGTAGTACAACATACCTGCCACTTATTAGCAGGCATTCTCAATGAACTCAATTAATCTTGGGAGGTCAGACTTGACCACGGTGGTCCACGCTCTGGTTACATCAGACTACTGCAACGCTCTCTACGTGGGGTTGCCTATGAAGACTGCCCAGAAGCTGCAATTAGTCCAGCGCGCAGCAGCCAGACTACTAACGGGAGCGGGGTACAGGGAGCACACAACTCCCCTATTGCGCCAGCTCTACTGGCTGCCAATTAGCTTCCGAGCATAATTCAGAGTGCTGGTGTTGACCTACAAAACCCTATACGGTTCCAGCCTAGTTTACCTTTCCGAACGAATTCTCCCCTATGAACCGTCAAGAGTGCTAAGATCATCTGGAGAGGCCCTGCTTTTGGTCCCACCACCTTCGCAGGCGCGTCTGGTGGGGACAAGGGACAGGGTCTTTTCTGTAGTGGCCCCCCCCCCGACTGTGGAATTCCCTCCCAAATGAAATTAGATCCGCCCCCTCCCTCCTGACTTTTAGGAAGCGGGTGAAAACATGGCTGTGCAATGAGGCCTTCGCAGAATGAAGGAGGAGATTGCGAAGCGACTAAAGTCGCCAACCACTTGATACGGACCGAATATATGGATTAGGTTGGACTTGATTTTACTTTGGCGAAAGGCTTTTTAAATGTATTTATTGTATTGCATTTTATTGTAAATTTTATTGTAAATTTAGGTTTTTAGATTTTAAATGTTTGCATTGAATACTTGCTGTTTGCCGGTCTGAGTCCCTCTTCGGAGGTGAGAAGGCCGGGGTATAAAAGTTTTAAATAAATAATAAATAAATAACCATGTACAAACAAGATTAACAAACTAGTTGTTATCTCTGGTCACCTTACAGAGGAACGAATCCTGAGCGCAAACCAATGTTGTTATTGTATTCCAACTGTTTAAATTACAGTTATGCCCATTTCCAACCAGTTTGGCTAATAATGGGTGTAAAAGAGTACTACCCAAGTTTGCAGGAACTGAACCTGGGGCCAAGCTCAATCCACCTAGAATGGCATGTCAAGCAGCACTATTGAACTAGTGTTGAATCTCATTTCCAGGGCAGTGTTGGCCCATTGTATAACACAAGTAAGCAAAAAGTAGATTTGACCCATTTTTGATTCCACGAGAGCTCTGTCCTGGATTAAATAGCACCTGAAAGAGATATTTGCAAAGATATCTGGATTACATGGATCTTGGCCTAAATCAACAAGGCACTTTTCTAATTCTAAACAAGAGCAGGTATTCAAGGCTTTTCAACAAAGACAAGATAGGTCTTAAGGGTGGATCCCAGATACACAGTCTTGTTTTGATAATTTAACACACTGAAGTTTGAGGCCAAGTCACAACTCAGACTAATCAACAAGACATACTGGCAGAAGTTTACTTCCTTGGCCCTTTGTGGTCTGATTCTTCTATGAATGTCTTTCTTGCCTCTGCTTTTGAACTCTCACCACATTTTGCTCCAGTTTCCTGCCTCCAAAAGACTTTTCTTGAAACTCAAACTGTAGCTTGCTACTAAGGCAGCGGTTCTCAATGTCCCCTTAATACAATTGCTCATGTTGTGGTGACCCTCAACCATAAAATTATTTTCGTTGCTACTTCAGAACTGTAATTTTGCTACTGGGAGTTGTAGTTGCTGGGATTTATAGTTCACTTACAATCAAAGAGCATTCTGAACTCCACCAACGATGGAACTGAACTTATCTTGGCACAAAAAACTCCCACAACCAATAGAAAATACTGGAAGGGTTTGGTAGGCATTGACCTTGAGTTTTGGAGTTGTATTTTATCTTCATCCAGAGAGTTTAAACAATGATGGATGTGGACCAAATTTGGCATTTGTGCTCAGTATGCCCAAATATGAACACTGGTGGGGTTTGGGGAAATAAGACCTTGACATTTGGGAGTAGTTGTAGTTACTGGGATTTATAGTTCACCTAAAGTTAAAGAGCATTCTGAACCCCACCAATGATAGAATTGGGCCAAATTTCCCACATGGAAATCCCAGGATCAATAGAAAATACTGTATTTTCTGATTATCTTTGGCGACCACCCCCAGGGGTCGCGACCCCCAGGTTGAGAAACTCTGTACCAAGGCAAGGCAGATATCTTGATCACTACTTGGTTACTACAACTGTTTGACTATTGTTTACTAAGATACACAACTTTTATAGAAGCATCTGGTAAATTGTAGCAATTTCAGAGAGCAGTCTATCGGATTCCCCACAGGGCTCTCAATCGAATTCCTGAAAACTGATTTCCATTCCCAGACTGCTTCACTTGTGCACGTAAACACGAATTATGTTAATAGTTCCATTGAGTTTTAAAATAGTTGTTTAGGTATTTAACATGTGTTTTCATGAAGACTTGGGTTACAACAAACAATTCCTACCCCCACCTCAGCAAACAAAAAATGCACATTCAAACCCTAAAACTAAGATATGTATAAAAAAAAGAGCAAAAGAGAATTCCTACAGTCTTCAAGACTGTCAATTTTGCTCTCCATGTCCTTGTCATGCAAAAGAGGCACCTATCAAGCTTACAATTTACACAATAAGATGCCATCTGCCCTATATCACTTCACCCCACCAACCTCCGCACCAGTACAGCTCACAAGGAATTCTATTATGTTATATTTCGAAATGTTTAACTGGCTTTGGTTCAATCTTAGATTTTTCCATCAGAACAGATGTTTGACTTGCATCCTGAACCCAGGTCATCATGCCAAAGTCCAATCCAAATTATCTGTTTCCACCCTTCCCAGACCGGTGCCTCCTGAATGTTTTGGCCTTCAGATTATTTGACCATTTGGCGTTGGCTGCTTGAGCTTATGGGAGTTGTTTCTCTAAACATCTGGCAAAAACAGTTTTGGGAAAATCTGACTTGACCCAGATTTGTGGCCTGAAATGAAATGCATTTTTATTTACTATATTTATTTACTATAACCAGACCACACCTGGAAAACATAAAACTTAAAAACAGTTAAAACAATTAAACAGCAAAATGCAATATAACAATTCTGGGCACCACAATTGAAGGGCCTAGATGTTGACAAGCTGGAATGTGGCCAGAAGGAGATGTTGACAAGCTGGAATGTGGCCAGAGGAGGGCGACTAAAAGGATCAAATGCCCTATGACAGAGGTGCTCACACTTTTCCAGCATTCGAGCTACTTACAAAACAACCAAGTCCCAAAGATCTACCTACCCACTACTCAGAGAGCCATAAAAGTAAAATATTAGGAAATTTATTTCAGTGAGAGCCATATAATATATTTTAAGACTGAATTCACCTAAATGTGAGTATAAGCCCCTGTGCATTCCTCAAAAATGGTATGGGAGCCATTCACACTGTGCCTGTCCTCTGCCTGCGATCTACTAGGACAGTGTTTCTCAACCAGTGTGCCGTGGCACACTAGTGTGCCGTGAGCGATCATCAGGTGTGCCGCGAGAAAAGCTCTCTGCCCCCCTTCCTTCCCCCCTCCTCCTGCCTGCTCCTGCTGCTTGGGAGAGGAGGAGGAAGGACGGGCGGCCGCAAAGAAAAGAAGGGACCAAGGCACCGCCTTCTTGGCCGTTCCCCAACCAGCCTCCAATCTGCCATGACTCCCGCCCCTTGCTTGTTGAAGCCGCGGAAGAGCCCCGCCTACTGAAGCCCATCCACCTCTCATGCTCCTCCTCTGTGAGAGAGCTGAAGCCGGGGGGAGGGGGGCATGACGCAGCCTGGCTCCGCCCCCTCTCCCCGACTTCAGCCCTCCCACAGCTTCGCCAGCCTTGAGGGGCAGTGCCAAGCCAGTGATGGCAGAGCCAGCACAATGCTGGCTTTCCCCC
Organism: Anolis apletophallus; assembly: GCA_030556195.1. Classification (NCBI taxonomy): domain Eukaryota; kingdom Metazoa; phylum Chordata; class Lepidosauria; order Squamata; family Anolidae; genus Anolis; species Anolis apletophallus. The sequence goes on from JARBWK010000015.1 coordinate 30,697,876, forward strand.
TCAAAGCTGGTGAAGCTGTGGGAGAACTGAAGCCGGGGGGAGGGGAGGGGCATGGCGTGGCCTGGCTCTGCCCCTCCCCCAGCAAAGTGCCCTCACAGCTTCTCCAGCCTTGAGGGGCAGTGCCAAGCCAGCGGTGGCAGAGCCAGCACAATGCTGGCTTGGCACTGCCCCCTCAAGGCTGGCAAAGCTGTGGGAGAACTGAAGCCAGGGGGAGGGGGAGGGGCATGGTGTGGCCTGGCTCCTCCCCTGGCTTCGGCACTCCCAGCAGCTGCACCCAGCACCTCACCATCCCCCAGCCGCTCTTTACTGTGTTACAGTGTCATTTTGGTTGGTGGTGTGCCCCCGGATTTTTTTAATGTTAAAAGTGTGCCGCGGCTCAAAAAAGGTTGGGAAACACTGTACTAGGACGCCCTTCGAGATCTACCACAACACCCTTTGAGATCTACCAGTAGATCACGATTTACCTAATGAGCACCCCTGCCCTATGAGGAATGGCTTAAAGAGCTGGGCATGTTTAGCTTTCAGAAGAGAAAGCTGAGAGGACAATCTTTTTTCTGCTGCCCTGGAGACCAGGACATGGAACAATGGCTTCAAACTACAGGAAAGAAGATTCCACCTGAATATTAAGAAGAACTTCTTAACCATGAGGAGCTGTTCAGCTCTCTGCCCAGGAGCTCTCTGCCCCGGAGTGTGGTGGAGGCTCCTTCTTTGAAGGTTTTTAAACAGAGGCTGGATCTGTCAGGGGTGCTTTGAATGTGATTTTCCTACTTCTTGGCAGGATGGGGTTGGACTGGATGGCTCACAAGGTCTCTTCCCACTCTATGATTCTATAAGATTAACAAACGATTCCTAATCAAATATTATCTTAGTTCTAGGCCGGTGGTTCTCAACTCTCCTAATGCCCGCGGCCCCTTCATACAGTTCCTCATGTTGTGGTGACCCCCAACCATAACATTATTTTCGTTGCCAGTTCAGAACTGTAATTTTGCTACTGTTATGAATCGTAATGCAAGTATCCAATATGCAGGATGTATTTTCATTCATTGGAACAAAAGGGGTACAAATACCCAATACACTCAAATTTGAATACTGGTGGGTTTGGGAGGGGGGTTGTCATTTGGGAGTTGTAACTGCTGGAATTTATAGTTCACCTACAATCAAAGAGCATTCTGAACTCCACCAATGATGGAATTGAACCAAACTTGGCACACAGAACTCCTGTCACCAACAGAAAATACTGGAAGGGTTTGGTGGGCATTGACCTTGAGTTTTGGAGTTGTAGTTCATCAACATCCGGAGAGCACTGTGGACTGAAACAATGATGGATCTGGACCAAACTTGCACAATTACTCAATATGCCTAAATGTGAACACTGGTGGAGTTTGGGGAAAACAGACTTGACATCTGAGAGTTTTAGTTGCTGGGATTTATAATTCACCTACAATCAAAGAGCATTCTGAACTGCAGCAACCATAGAATTGGGCCAAACTTCCCACACAAAACCCCCATTACCAACAGAAAATACTGGCAACCCCTCTGCCCCAGGGGTCCCGGCCCCCAAGTTGAGAAGCGCTGGTCTAGGTGATCTGGAACTACTGAACCAACAATTGTAGAGGAAATACAGGAAAAGCAGAGATGTCTAGTGGCGAGGATGGCACATATTTCCATTTATCTAACTTTAAGCCATTGCAGTTAAACATAAGAAAAACCAAGATTATGGCAAAACGTGGAGGCAGTGACAGACTCTGTATTTCTAGGTATGAAGATTACTGTAGACACCGCCAGGAAATCAGAAGACGTTTACTTTTTTGGAGGAGAGCAATGACCAATCTCGATAAAATAGTGAAGAGTAAAGACATCACACTGGCAATGAAGATCCGCATAGTTAAAGCAATGGTATTCACCGTAGTAACCTACAGATGTGAGAGCTGGACCATAAGGAAGGCTGAGCGAAGGGAGAGAGATGCTTTTGAACTGTGGTGTTGGAGGAAAGTTCTGAGAGTGCCTTGGGCTGCGAGAAGACCCAACCAGTCCATACTTCAGGAAATAAAGCCCGACTGCTCATTGGAGGGAAGGATATTAGAGGGAAAGATGAAGTTCTTTGGCCACATCATGAGAAGACAGGAAATCTTGAAGAAGAGAATGATGCTGGGGAAAATGGAAGGAAAAAAGGAAGAGGGGCCGAAACAGGGCAAGATGGATGGAGGTTATCCTTGAAGTGACTGGCTTGACTCTGAAGGAGCTGGGGGTGGTGACGGCGGACAGGGAACTCTGGCATTGGGCAGGTCCATGAGGTCATGAAGAGTCGGAAGCGACTGAATGAATAAACAACATCAATTTTAAACTATCAAAGCTGGGCAGTCACCTTTCAAATTGGAACCACAGTATCCTTTCTCCAGAGGAAATACAAATGGTTACAGAGAAGGAGAAAGAACATTGCTGATGTAAGGAGAAAGGGTTAAGAAGTTATTTTTCTTTCATGCTGACATTCTGTTTTGAACTATGATTTCAGGAGTCACCTCAAAGAAAGAAGATGACTCACAAAGATACATCCGAGGTGTAGTTCTGTCCTATGTCTCCCAGCAAGGTGTGCACCGTGCATCTCAACGGTAAAGACCTATCTGCTCAAATTTCGCTTTTGTACAAAAGAGAAACCCTCCTGAGTTGTTTAAAGGGCAAAGCCTAATGTAATTCTCTTCCACTTTCAAAACTGCATACCATAGAACAAACAGTTAATGACAACACAAAGACAGCCTCTCACCACCCTTGAAATGATCCAGTGGTTCAGATCAAGGAAATGGTTGGGACCAGATGCATTTTGGATTTGGCAGGGGGTGGGGGTGGTTCAGAATACCAGTGTTTGCTATATGTACATAATGAGATATATTGGAAAGGAGACTCAAGTATAAACATATAATTAATTTGTTTTATATACAGCTTATACACATTGCCTGAAGGCAATTTTATACACAATATTTTAAATATTTTTTGCATGAAACAAAGTTTATGTAAACTGAACCATTGGAAAGCAATGGTGTCACTATTATTGCTACCTATGTGGACAATTTCAGATTTTGGAATATTTCGGAATTCCGTATAAAGCACTGGTTCCCAACCTTTTTTTAAAACCAGGAACCACTTTGACCAGGGACCACTCTCCAACATTAGTACCAAAAGGGTTACAAATCATTTTTGGTCAACTTTTGATTTGGTTTGGTTATTTGAGGTGCCGATTCAGAAAATGGCAGTGGGCAGCTCTAGTTTCTGATACAGAATGCTGCACATCAGCTCTAGTTTCTGATACAGAATGTATGCCATCCAGTACTTGCCATCTGTTTGCCCACAAAAAAACATATTTAATAATCGAAAGCCATAAGACCTTATTTTAGGTCTTGCGGCACATGGCCCACAGGTTGGAAACCACTGACATAAAGAGATGCTAAAGCAATACCAGCCTAGTGTGATAGGCACTTGTGTAGGATGGGGTTTGGGTTTATCAACTGTGAACAATCAAAATGTCAAAGTTTCTCCTTTACCTGTACATATATAAAATACAGAGCCTGAACAGTTATTTGTGTAGACTACAACTCTCGGTAAGTAATACCAGTGGCTTTGTTGGTTGGGAATTCTAGCAGCTATAATCCAAAAAAGTAGCTTTTCAAGCTCTTACAAGCACAATACCTCAATTGTTCTATATCTCTTAAATTTGCTTATTTTTCTTCCTTAAAAAAATGTACATCAAGAATATGCACAATCAGCTTTCCCCAAAAATGTGCTATCTTTTACAACCTAATATCTGCAACATAATTTGCAACATTTTAGGATGTTCAACCTGCACCGCTCCCAACCTTCTTTGAACTTCCACCTCCATTTCAACATCCTGCCAGATGATGAGTTCTAATGAATTCAGAGGCTTGGTCACTATTATATGCCATTTTAATGATGCAACCTATCACTAGAAAGGGATAATACTGCTTGTGTAACTGAATCATGTTTCGTAGTCATAAACACAGGACATCAAGATATTTCCTACACACACAGTTCACAATGAGCAGCAAAAAACAGTTCTACAATTCTACAGATGGGCAAAGGATCTTGCATTGAAACTATTTCATTCAGGCTCCCAAATTTTCACTTGAGAAAGTTTTTAGCATGCTAACATGTGGTTCTCCTCCTGAAGAAAAGTAGCTTTCTGCCGAGTCAGTAATTCCAGGAAAAGACAGAAAGCTCAATCACACTCAGTCACTGCTTTTCGTAATTAGGCCAAAACCCTTGCCAGCGAGAGAGATGCCCAACGCATTATTTCTTCTTAATCTACCTGCGAGACAGTCAGAAGAAAAACATATGGCCCCATTATTCACTGGCAAGCACTCACTAGACAAGCCCAGAGTTCCAGAGAATACTCGTTTATTACAGAGACATTGTGAGAGCTTTCTTTGTTGTGACTAATGCCAGACTTTTAGTGGATCAAGTGCTGACATTTTCCCTGCCTCTTTTCAAGTACTTTTCTGTGCATGCCAGGTAACAGAAAGCCAGAAACTCCTCACACTTACAAGCTGTGGGAACTTGAGTGCTGAGCCTGGAGAAATTATCTGTGGATTCTAACTTCCCAAATCTCTCAGCCAGTAAGGCTACAAGTCACTCTGGCTGGATCAAAGGAGCTGTAGTCTTAAAAAATAACTGCCAGCAAGAATGTGTCCAGGTGATTGATGCCTGCTTACAGATGATGTGTTGTACATTTATTTATTATTATTAATAATTTCCATTATTACTACCTCGCTCTTCTCTACCCCCGAAGAGGAACTCAGAGTGGCATAATAAAAAGGCAACAATTCGATGCCGACACAAATAAATACAATATAAAAACCATAACATTCAGCATAAAATACCATTAAAATTAACACATAATACACATATATTTCAATTAAAAACAGTACTTCGTCCAAGACATAAGTATTGAGCCATATCCATCAACCTGCCATTACAGTTCCACTTCAAAGTGCTGCCTTGTGCTAATGTGCAAACACCTGGTCCCACATCCATGATTTCACTTTTTTCCTGAATGCCAGGAGGGATGGGGTTGATCATATGTCGCTCGGAAGCGCATTCCACAGACAGGGAGCCACCACCGAGAAGGCCCTCTCTCTCGTCCCCACCAACCGCATTTGAGAAGTTGGCGGGAGCGAGAGCAGGGCCTCCCCAGATGATCTTAAATTCCGAGGTGGGACGTAGCGGCAGATGCGTTCGGACAAGTAAGCTGGGCCAGAACCATATAGAGCTTTAAAGGTCAAAACCAGCACTTTGAATTGAGCTCGGAAGTGGACAGGCAGCCAGTGGAGCTGACACAACAGAGGGGTGGTATGCTCCCTGTACGTAGCTCTAGTTAGTAATCTGGCTGCCGCTCTTTGGACTAACTGCAATTTCCGAACTATCTTCAAAGGCAGCCCCACGTAGAGTGTGTTGCAGTAATCTATTCGGGATGTGACCAGAGCGTGGACGACCGTAGTCAGATCAGACTTCCCAAGGTACGGGCGCAGCTGGTGCACGAGTCTTAACTGTGCAAAAGCTCCCCTGGCCACTGCCGAGACCTGGGGTTCCAGGCTCAGCGATGAGTCCAGGATCACTCCCAAGCTGCGAACCTGCGTCTTCAGGGGGAGTGTAACCCCATCCAACACAGGCTGTAACCTTATGCCCTGTTCGGCCTTTCAACTGACCAGGAGGACCTCTGTCTTGTCTGAATTAAGTTTCGATTTGCTAGCCCTCATCCAGTCCGACACAGCAGCCAAGCACCGGTTCAAAGTCTGGACAGCCTTCTTAGTAACAGGTGGAAAGGAGTGACAGATCTGGACGTCATCTGCGTACAGATAACACTTACTCCGAAACTCCGAATGATCTCTCCCAGCGGTTTCATGTAGATGTTAAATAACATCGGGGATAGTATTGAAGCCTGAGGGACTCCACAAAACAATGGTTGCGGAGCCGAACAGGTGTCACCCAATAACACCTTCTGGGTACGACCCCCCAGGAAGGATTGGAGCCACTGCAAAGCAGTACCCCCAAGCCCCACTTCTGCAAGGCGACCCAGAAGGATATCGTGGTCAACGTACAGTAATGGAAAGGTGAGCAGTTTGAACCCAGGGAGTAGGGTGAGCTTCTGCTTTTAGCTCCAGCTTCTGCCAACCTATCAGTTCGAAAACATGCAAATGTGAGTAGCTAAATAGGAAGGTAACAGAGCTCCATGCAGTCATGCCAGCCACATGATCTTGGAGGTGTCTATGGCTTAGAAATGGATATGAGCACCCCCACCCCAGAATCGGACACAACTAGACTTAACGTCAAGAGGAAACCTTTACTTTTACTACAGTAAGGGAAGGATCTTGGGATTCCATTTCTTTCTACATGTGAGCCCAGTACTCTTTGAAAGATGATCCCTCCACCTTGCTTATCAGTTAATTTTAGCTTCCATTTTGATATAGGAAATGCCCCTTCACATTAAACGCATAGCTGCAATACGCATCCTATGAAAAGTGTGCATGAAATCTCCATGTTGTTTTCTAGCAAGAGTGTTGACTGCATACTTCTGTTCCGCACAGATCTTGCAATGGAGGCCCAGGCCAACTTTCCATCATCACAATGTCATGGCAAAATAAAAGGCCTGGCAAGAAAATCATTCTGACCTTATCTCTCCTACTAAGAACTTGGCAGCAGAAGGAACAACAATGATACCCAATGCACTGATTCTAAGCAATCATAAAAAAAAGAATTTTTTCTCTTACACTGGGTTAGAGAGAGCTCCCGGCCCACTTGAAATCTTCTTTAAGTTTCTCAGCTTTAGAATCTCAACATTTCCCAAGTGTCTTCAGTAGTGTTGTCATATCAACCCAATGCACAACTAGATTTTTGCTGATTTTAGATGTCTAAAGGCACCACATCCCCTTTTAATCTTGGATGCTGAAGGTTAACCGTGGTTAGTACTTGAATGTGAGACCGCTCACGTATACCAGAATCTGCAGAGGAAGGAACTGACTAAACCACCTTTGAGAATTCCTTGCCTCAGAAAACCCTATGAAATTCACGAGGTCACCATAGTCCGACAGGTGACTTCAAGGGACATACACCCACAGGCTTCTGGTGCTCAGATTGTGAAAGGCACTCAGGCCAGTCAAAAGCAATCACTTCTACACAGTGCTGCCTCATTCCTGGAATCCAAGCATGGGATGTACTACAGTTCTTCAAACTGTGAGATTCCACCGGTCTGAACAAGGAATGGGTATTTAGGTCAAGATCTTCTCCATGTCAGTTTAGAGTGAAAATAAGTTCAGAATTGGATAGGAGCAGCAAATTGGATCCAATGTCGAAGTATAAGGCAAAATATTTTAGATGGAAAGAGAGAATTAGGGAACAGGACAGTCCATTTGAGAAAGTGATTAGGAAATGTTTGAGAGAGGAGAAAAAAGGAGCAAATTATAACAATAAAAGAATAGAGGAAATATTTCAAACATGGAGAATGGATATGGAAATTGAGATGGAAGATATCCAAAGGGAAATAAGCAATATAGCAAAAGAAAAATATAATGTACTTAGGGAAGCAAAAAGGAAGATGTTACAAAAATGATACAGTACTCCTGTACAACTTTCACTTTTTTACTGGGGTAAAGCACAGGTGTTGGCACGGTTGTAAACAAAGAGGTGTGTTTAATCACATGATATGGGAATGTGACAGAGTACAGGCGTGTCAAAGAACGATTGAAGGAGATGTTGTAGGTTTTTTGGGCCATGTTCCAGAAGCACTCTCTCCTGATGATGTTTTGCCTGAATCAATCCAACAAATGCTATGTTCAGCAAAGGACAAGAGGGATCCTCTCACCTTTGCAGGAGCCTACTATATACCATGCAGCTATGGACCACCAAACGCAGCACCCAAACATGAATCAAGGAACATTAAAGGCACTACAGACTACTTTGATCAGAAAATAGCCATAGCAGAGCACCTGATGAACCAGCCTGGACACAGCATATTATTTGGGAACACAGAAATGCTGGACCATCCTAACAACTACCATGTCAGGCTACACAGAGAAGCCACCGAAATCCACAAGCATGTGGACAATTTCAACAGAAAGAGAAAAAACCATGAAAATGAACAAAAGTATTTTTAAAAACTCTAAAATCATAACAGTAAATAAAGAACAACACTCCAAAACATTTTAGACAAGCAACAACCAGGGACAGCTAATCACCACTTAACAGTGGATTTTCCTAGGCAGTAAGAAGCCAGACCTTGAAATTGCTAGGCCATTAAATGCTAATCAAGGTAGCCAATTGAAACATTCATACCTTCCTCCAAAGACAAGAGTTCTTTCTCCCACCATGTACATGTACATTCCACAGATATACAGTATAAACCCAATTTCCCTAGTTTCCAACAGACCTCACAACCTCTGAGGATGCCCGCCATAGATGCAGGCAAAACGTCAGGATAGAATGCTTCTGGAACATGACCATATACCCCAAAAAACTGACAACAACCTAATGTTTCCAGCCATGAAAGCCTTCAAGAATAGATTGAAGGAGAAATTAATAGGATGTTAAATGTTCAAATCATAATAGCCAATAGAAATGTATTACATGCAAGGATACCAGGAGTGTATAACGTGCAAAAGGGAAGAGCAGCTGACAAATTAATAGCGTGTGCTCAAATTGGAAAGATAAAACAAAGTGGACTCTGATAAATTAATATAATTATATAGTAAATATGTTAAATGTGGAAACAACAAATTGTAAATTGAACAGTATAGACAAAATAGAAAATGTTGTAATAATTAAGAACATGTGGGAACCAGTTAGAAATTATTTATAGAGAATGTATTAAGTTGTGGAGTGGAAAAATTGAGACGAAGACTGTTATTTGAAATGTAATTTCTGTAGTTTATTGTGTAAATTCTATGTCCGGGGGGAGAGTGGGAGTGGGGTAAACAAAAAAATATATTTTTAAAAATATCATCTCCATGTCTGTGTTAAACATCCTGATCAAGACTGCAAATAAAGCTGGAAACGGTTGATAAACAAAACAGCTTGGTAGCTGTCCTTGCTCTCAGTGGCGTGGGAAGATTTGAGATGGAATCTCTCAGATATTTTAGCACATTTATAAAGTTTTAATTAACAGTATAATTAAGGATGTGCTTCTGAAGTTTAATAACAAAAAGGCAGCAATGCAAAACTTGGCTAATCCCACTACCAGCTGCAAGACTGTTATAAATGTACGGTATATATGTGTGAGTATGTTTGGGTCCTACCAGTACAATTTGGCAGCCGTACTTATTACAACTTACGAAGACAGATTGTTGATCTGCTCTCCTGCGGCCGAAATAGTTTCTGAAGGTGTTTATAGCCATTAAATGACAGTTAAGATGTAATCAGCAAAGTCTACTTAGTTCTCTTTTACATACTTCTAAAATGAATTATATACTAACATGATATACAATTTGTTGGGTTTTTTGAACTTTTTTCTGTAAGTCCCTTCATAAGGAGAGACACCTTTGAAAGCTCACAGATCATTGAAGAAAACTGAGCCTGAATAGGAAATAGGAAACCTTTAATCCATGCATTTTATTTTAATTTCTTTAAAAGCCTGAATCTTTACCACAAAGAAAAGCAACACAAAATGCAGAACTCCAGACTGGTAGAGCAGACCGGTACTAGCCTTTGCGGCTTCCCCTGCCAATGCTCTCCTTTTGCAATGCTCTTTGTTTTCTAAATCACATGCCAAAAAATCACTTCTTGTAATTCCCAGTTACTTCCCATCTTGGGTCAAAGCTCTAGTCTTCAACATGTTTTAAAATTTGTGTCAACAGCCAATCTTAAACAATGAGGGGGTTTTTCTTAGCTGTGCTTTCAAAACCAACTTCCATTGTAGTTTTCAAAATCTGGCAAACTGTAAACCTTGCTAAAGACGCTGGGTGTAATTCCACTTGTTATCCAAGTAAATTCAAAAGAGCATGAAAACACTCAAAATATGGATCATATTCACACTATATATTATTACAAAGCACAACTCCTAAGCCAATCAAAAACTCTAAATTTTAACATCTAAACCAGGGGTGGGCAAACTATGGCCCGGGGGCCGGATGCGGCCCTTTGGCTGATTCTATCTGGCCCGCCTAAGGGCCCCTGGCTTGTCTCCCCTGCCTGGCCTCTGCATAAAAATCTCCAGAGAAGGGGACTATAAGGAAGCATTATTTTAGTTTAGTGGTTTTTATTATTATTGTATAATAATTTTATAACAATAATAAAATAATATAATAAATAATATATGTTATATGATATATTATAATTTCAATATATTATGTTTATATATATATACTATAATATAATAATTATGATATTAATACTAATATATTAATATTTATTGATATATTAATATGTTAATATTAATGATGTGTAATATATAGTAAATATAGTAAGTGAATAAATAAATAAATTATGTAGATTAGCATGTAGTTCCGCCTTTAGGTGCGGCCCTCCATAATATTTTTTGGCTCTCGTGTGGCCCCTTGGAAAAAATAGTTGCCCACCCCTGATCTAAACCATGTATATTATTTTATATTATTACTTACACGCTGTTCCCAAAGTTCAGCTCAAATAAGAGGAAGCCCCTCTGGGCGAAACGATCCAGCGTGGGCACCGACCTGATTGTCGACCGAATTGAGCATCGAATGAAGACCCAAATTAGTGGATTATCCTTATTATTTGAAGTGAACTTTGGGGACAGCGTTTCCTATTGAAACTTTGATTTGCTTCAATTGCTCGGGGACTATCCATTGGGACTGCAGTTTGAGGAGTTTTCCTCCAAGCTTTCGACTTGATAAATTGTCGCGTCTTCACTTATCTGCGTGTAAGTAATAATATAAAATAATATACATGGTTTAGATGTTATAATTTTGAGATTTTTGATTGGCTTATGAGTTGTGCTTTGTATATACTGTATATATGTGTGTGTGTGTATGTAGTGTGAATATGATCCATATTTTGAGTGCTTTCAAACTGTAAACCTTGATCAAAGTTAACCACAGTTAGGGCTAGTGCTAACCCCCCCCCCCCCAATTAACTATGTTATAAATTAGCACAGGGGAGAGAGAGTAAGGAATTATGGGAGTTGAAGTCCAAAACACCTGGAGGGCCAAAGTTTGCCCATGCCTGATCTAGATAATGAAGGACATAATGCTGTGAAATGATCCCCATCCCTTCGGCAAGGGTAAGTAACTGGACATGTGAATATGTAGTAAAGCTAAAGATTTCCCTCGACATTAAGTCATGTCCAAATCTGGGATGGTGGCGCTCATCTCCATTCTAAGCTGACGTTGTCTGTAGACACCTCCAAGGTCATGGGGCCAGCATGACAGCATGGAGCGCCGTCACCTTCCCGCCTAAGTGGTACCTATTGATCTACTCACATTTGCATGTTTTTGAACTGCTAGGTTGACAGAAGCTGGGGCTAACAGCAGGAGCTCACCCCACTCCCCGGATTTGAATCGCCAAACTTTCAGTCAGCAAGTTTAGCAGTTCAGCAGTTTAACCCGCTGCACCACCAGGGGGCCTCTAATGTGAATCGGTACTATTCCTATAATAAAAATGTACCAAAAGGATATTAAAAACCATTAACTGGGGTCTGGTGTTTCTCCAATCTGGTGCTTCTCTGATCTCTGAATAAACTGGTAAACGGCCACAAAACAGCTCCAGTGCTCATGAGGAGGCGGTAAAGGCAATAAAGAGCAAAGGAAGTGGTTTTTAAAAGGTCCAAAAGCAACACATCATAGTATCCAAAGACGCCCAAACATAAAAATAATTGCATAGAGGGATCAGAGGCAGGACTGAGTACAGTACAGAAGGCTTCCACATTGCTGCAACAGATGTAGCCAACACAACAAGTGTGGAGTTACAAATTAGGGTTAAGCAAGTGTGAACGATTTCATAACAACAAATCTGGAGGATTTGACTCTGCAGTATTGAGAATCAGTAATGTCAAGCTGAACTCTTCCTCTGTGTAAAGCTGTTCAGCAATCAAGAGAATCAAAACTTTGCAACAAAAATAATCTAATTCGACGACCCCCCCCCCCCCCAAGGAGTAGCAAACAACCCTGCAATGCATGAAATAGAAGCCAGAACTTTGGGCTTATTTTCCAAGCTTAAGGCTCAGCTACAAACAGAGAGTTTCCATATGTAAGATTCCACAGAGATTCTGTGAAGAACATGGAGATGCAGAGGAAGTCGACAGCAGCCTCATGCTGCGCACATTCAGAGAGGCTATTTTGAAATAATCTGAATTTAGCTGTCAAATTTTGGGCTAATCTACAGCTCTCACCAGCCACATAGAAGTCAATGAAATAACTTACACAGAATAGTGAGTTTCCTAGGCTACAAGTGCACTCGATAGTGGAAATCACTTACTTACATTGTAAGTGGAAAACTGGCATGATAAATGGTGAGGTATAAATCCCTACAATACAATACAGACAATGTGTGGATGTTAGTTCAACCAACCCTCCAGGTATGTAGAATTGGCATCATTTGAGCAGCAACAACATCGGGAAACTTACCGAGTAAAGGCTGTGGGATTATTTATTTATTCATTTATTTAGAGCACTGATTCTCAAAGTGGGCGGTACCACCCCCTGGTGGGTGGTGAGGCGATCCAAGGGGGCGGTGGGAGGCTCAGGAGAATTTGGGGGGCGGTGAACCCCTTTAAGGGGGCGGTGAACGATTGGCCATTTAGGAGGGGTCACACGGCCCTCTTCTTTGGCCTAGCCTCCTTCGCTTTGACTTATTAGATATTTGGATTAGAATTCGTAAGAGTAGCAAAATTATTTATGCAGTAGTAACGAAAATATGGTTGGAGGTCACCACAACATGAGGAGCCTTATTTAGAGTCATGGCATTAGAAAGGTTGAGAACCACTACATTAATACATGCATCTTTCTGTTTAATTGCTATTAAATTTTAAAAAAATATAATTTCTAGGGGGGCGGTGAGTAATTTTTTTCTGGAAAGGGGACGGTAGGCCAAAAGAAATTGGGAACCACTGATTTAGAGTATTTATATCCTGTTCTTCTCAACCCCGGAGAACTCAGGACGGCTTACAAAAGGCATCCATTAGATGCCAACAATATACAAGTAAAATATCACAATTAAAACAGCAATTAAAACACTTATGTGAATTCAATTTAAGACAGCCTGCCAGTTCAAACTCATGGGCCAGGTCAGTCCATAGTCAGTCACTTAAAAACAATCTCTTCCTACTTGCTATATCTACTGCTGAAATACTTAATCCCACAGCCAAGTTTTAAGATTTTTGCAAAAGGCCAGGAGGAAGGGATCAGATCTAATTTCATTGGGGAGGGTGTTCCACAGCCTAGAGGCCACTACGGAGAAGGCCCTGTCTCTTGTCCCCACTAGTCGCGTCTGCGAAGAAGGTGGGACCGAGAGCAGGGCCTCCCTGGATGATCTCAATGTCCTTGGTGGTTCGTTGAGGGAGATACGTTCGAACAGGTAAACTTGGCCGGAACCATTTATGGGACTTGTATTCCAACACACCAGTTGTGTTGCAATAATTTCCAGTACATAATGGCCAACACTGCATAATTAAGCAGATGCAGCAGTACATTTAAGGAACCTTCAAAAGCTAAATTAAACTCGCTCATACCAATCTAAGTGCCAGATTGCACTCGGGAATTTTAAATCACTTCTGAAGAGATGTTCAATGCCATTTTTGCCATCAGCACACATTCAGACTACAAAACAGGGAACAATGATGAAGGTTAACTCAGAGGCCACTCTACTCAAACAGGTGACTAATTTGCAAGAATTATAAAAACAAACCATGATATTACAAATCTTCTTGCAGATACCTAACTGAAATGGCTGTTAGGTCTCCAACAGAGATGGTGTTTGGAGAGAGACTAATGACAAAAAAGGTGGTAGTGAAAGTACCTGATGACATTTATTCCACTCCTGTGATAGGATTGGAGTGTCTTTAAGTATCCTATATACTTGAGTATAAGCCGACCTGAATATAAGTCAAGGCACCTAATTTTACCACAAAAACACCCCTGGGAAAACATATTGACATGAGTATAAGTCAAGGGTGGGAAATGCCACAGTTACTGGTAAATTCCAAAATAACAGATACCAATTAAATAACATTAATTGAGGCATCAGTGGGTTCAATGTTTTTGAATATTGACATAAAACTGTAATTTAAGATAAGACTGTCCAACTCTGATTAAACCATTATTCTAACCTTCTTCAGTGCTTACATATCCTTCCAATAATAGAGTAAAATAATAAATGTAATAACAATAATATAGTAAAGTAATAAATATAATAATAATGAGTAAAATAATGTAAATATAGCAACAACAATAAATACAGTATGATAATACATGTAATAATAATAATAGAGTAAAATAATAAATATACTTGAGTCTGGGTAATTTATTATTTTACTCTATTATTGGAAGGATATGTAAGCCTTTATAGGCCTTTTTCAGCCTATAAAAAAAGGCTGAAAAACTAGGCTTAAACTACAGTATATCGTTATATGGTTTTAAAAGGTTGTGCTGACCTGTGAGCGTGACAATCCTCACCATTTTAACTGAGAAATAATGTAATTTACTTCCATGTAAGCATGTCAAGGATGAGAGTCTGTTTAAATTGAGGATGGGAGCCAATTTTAGCTCCCATGGTCCAACAGCAAGTCACTCTACCACATTCTGGGCTGAAAACCAACAAAAAAATACAATCTGGAAATGATCCGACATTTCTGGTTTGCACTTACGGGGTTTTTTTCCCAACCAGTTTTTATTTACTATTGTTAAATAAATAAAGACCACTGTATTCTTAGTCTCAATATAATAAATATTTCCAGTGGGCTATCTATTCAATACGGATCATGTTCACTTGCTGCTAAACATGTAAACGTGTTATTATAAACTACAGTTTGACATCCAATTAATAGAATTTTGCAGCTAGTATGGCACTGAAGCCCAAGTGCTGTTAATATTTTGGAAAGGATTCTGGCAGAACTGGAAGGCTCACAATGTCCACAATTAGATCCAGAAAAGCTTCTAAACAAACTTACCAAGGCAGGCCTATGACAATAATTTGCAAAAGCTTTGGGATACTGCTCAAATGTTTAATCCCACTAAAAAGTTGAGGGAAATGGAAAAAAACAATATACAGTTACCAAGGATTTCTAGCACTGAATGGTTCATGCTTTATTTAGATCATGAACACAGTCATAGGATTGGATACAAATTTAGTCATGCTTAGTGTAGGGTCACATGATGATGATGATGACGATGATGATGATAATGATGACAACAACAACTTCAAACTACTCTTGGACTTCCAAATTCAGACTGACAAGAGTTTTAGAGCATAATACTCCTGACCTCACGTACGTGGGGAAAAAACAAAGTCTGGATCGATGTTGCAATCCCAGGCGATAGCAGAATCGACGAGAAGCAACTGGAAAAGCTTACATGATATGAGGATTTAAAGATTGAATTGCAAAGACTCTGGCAGAAGTCAGTAAAGGTGGTCCCAGTGGTGATCGGCACACTGGCTGCAATGACTAAAGACCTTGGCCTGCACTTAAAAACAATCAGCTCTGACAAAATTACCATCTGTCAGCTGCAAAAGGCCATCCTACTCAGATCTGCATGCATTATTCGCCGATACATCACAGTGTCTTAAGACACTTGGGAAATGTCCAATGTGTGATCGAATACAAAAGCCAGCATAGTGACCTTGTTTGCTATGTACTAATCTTGTGTTTCAAATAACAACATTATTCCTGGCGTTTACATTAATCATGACCAACTTAAATCCCACTGATTTTAACAAATCTACTTAAACTATGTCTAAAATTTACATCGAGTCATAGAGATCACTATCTGCATCATCTTTTTATTTTATACCTTAGATTTGACACTATGAGTATATGACAAAAATAAAAATGTGTATCTGCTTATCAGCTTAATGTATTTATGAGGTTCCTTTGGTGCTTTTAATTTCAATGTAGCCCATCAAAAGAAGGCTGAGATCAGGAGAAAATGACTTACCAGTCCCTCGTTGTCTTCGGAGGTTCTCTGATAATGTGCTGCTAGGGCTAAATAGTCCAGTGCCTGCTTATTACATTCAAAACACTTTAATCCATGGCGAATTAGCCTCAAGGGGTCCATGTACAGAGGCATAGCTGGCTGAGGGTTTGTCAAACTTGTAGTCCCACTACCTGGCGCAGCACAAGTCTTATTTGGGAGGGACGGTAACCGTGCACTCTGTGAGGTTGAAGATGTCAATGAGCTTGTTGTTGGAGAAGGCGAAAACATTTGGTCTAAGGAAATGGGTTTCATTAATAGCTGAGAACACTGCATTATTAAGCCTTTGCTCTTGTGATCCCTTGCATGTTTGAGCAAGCTACACTTGTTGAAGAAAAGCAATGTTGCCGAACACTGAGTACACATGACCTCAATGTGGACGCTTCTCCTGCTATAGTGTTGTGTGAGGCTTTTTTCTAAGGCAAATGAGTCGCCACATTCCAGGCAACAATATCCGGAGGCCGGGACATGAATACTGCTTTCGATAGGAGGGCTGAGGTTTGGAGTATAGATTGGCACAGGGTTGGCAGCGTGCAAGACTTTGTTGAATGCCTCCACAACAAGAGGAGCGGCTTTCTTCACCTGGTGCACAAGTGGCACTGACATCTGGGTCAGCTGGGACTGACTGCGGCGCTGCACCGACGATTTTGCAGCCACAGAAGCAGCAACGCTGTGGGGAACTAAATTGAGATTGGCCAAGTGCACAGCTTTAGGAAGGAGGCTGGCAGGGTTTGAGGCCTGTGCCGATGCCCCTGGCTGTTGCTTCTTGCTTGACTGTTGTCCCCCAAGGCCAACTTTCATTGTCCCACTGCTGTTTGACAGCGGAGATCCACCCGGGATGCTGTTTACTGGAATGTCTGCAATCATGCCATCTGCTTGAGGGCTTGCTAAGTCTGTGTCTGGCATAGAAGCTTTAACAAACCCTTTGTCTGGCTCCATCTCCATGGATGAATTTGGATCTGGTGAAGGGATGGATTTAACAAACTCTTCTGTTATTGAATTCTCTGCTGGCGATGCTTGAGGGGATTTGCCAAAATCATCCACTTCCGGTAAAATCCTTGTTACTGTCCTTTTGATTTCCCCAGAAGAAGTTTTAATGGTCTTGATCCTGACTTTGGGGATGGCAGGGGGAGAACCAGAGGCCACCGAAGGGGAGCCTTTGCTACTGGTGTCGCTGCACACACTCCGGGGAGACTCCGGCTGCTTAGTGGCCTTTCTCACAATCTCTAAGGGGCTCTTTGGACTTTTTGGTGACTTGGGCATTTTGGGACTTCCCTTAACACCATCCTTAAAAGGGCCAGGGGGCTGCTCTCTTGTCACATTTGCCTGGTCCTCTTTTGGGAAACCTGCCACTTTCTTGGCCTGAAGGGCTACAAGTGCAGCCACGCAGGATGAGAGTTTAGAGTGAGCTGGTTTGATCCGCTGGCGAGGTGGGACCGAAGACGAGAAATTCATCTCAGGCACAGCTTCTTTACTTTCTCCCACATTATTGCTATGGAAGTTACCAAGAGGCAACCCTCCACCAAGGAAGGTGTTTGTGTCCCCAAGATCTTTACTGGATGCTTCGTGTTTCTCTGGACTCTTGTCGTGCTCCCTCCTGCCTACATCCCCCTTACTTTCTTGCAGTCCATGCATATCTATCTTTGGGTCTCTTTTACAGTATTGATCAAACATACTTAATTCTGGTTCTGGTAGTTTCTTACTAAGGAGATCTAGCAGCGAGGGTCCAGTTGACATAAACCTACTAAACTCTGGTTCTGGCAGGGTCCTACTAAGGAGATCTAACACCGATGATCCGGATGGAATATACATTGGGTGTGGTGGGAAATAGGAGGTTTGAGCAAGTTTAGGCTTGTCTACAATACTGTTCTCTTTTAGTGTATCTTCTGGTTCAGGGCTAGAGATAGGACTGAACTGACTGAATGTTGGTAAAGGTTCCGACTTTGTCTGTTCCATCTTTTCAGGATAGTTCCTCAAGCCATCACCATTGATGAAGGCAGAGTCAAATTTCCCATAGTTATGGGTTTCTAAGGGGAGATCCGCACCACGGAATCCATTGTGCAACATGCCAGGGCCAAGGTGGTTGCCTTCCTTCTCTGCTTCGAATGATTCTTGACGACATGTGTTCTTCACAATAACACTGACGACAGGGACATCAGAAGCCGGTGTTGTGTGGGACAATGAGGCATTTTCATCAATACAGATTCCTGACTGCTTGAGATGGTTTTCATTCTCCTCCCCAGCTGTCTGAATGGCTTCCTTTGCATCAAGGCTGGTTGGATCAGGAATGTCAAAAGCAGCCAGCAAGTCATCAAAATCTGGAGTTTTCATGTCCCCCATGATGAAATCTACAAAGCAAGAACACACTGTCAAAAACATGGTCTCTACAGATTTGAGTACAGATATGAATTCTAGTAAGTGACAGAAGACAAGTGAACTGCTCTGCTACCCGTTCCTATGGTCTAGAACAGAGTTTCTTAACCTTCCTAATGCCGCAACCCCTTAATACAGTTCTTCATGTTGTGGTGACCCCCAACCATAACATTATTGCTACTTCATAATTATAACTTTGCTACTGTTAGGAATCATAATGTAAATATCTGATATGCAGGATGTATTTTCATTCACTGGACCAAATTTGGCACAAATACCCGATGCGCCTAAAGTTGAATACTGGGGGGGGGGGGGGGACTGATTTTGTAATTTGTTAATTGTAGTTGCTGGGATTTATAGTTCACCTACAATCAAAGAGCATTCTGAACTTCGCTAATTATGGAATTGAACCAAACTTGGCACACAGAACTCCCAAGACCAACAGAAAATACTGGAAGGGTTTGATAGGCATTGACCTTGAGTTTTGGAGTTCACCTACATCCAGAGAGCACTGTGAACTCAAACAATGATGGATCTGAACCAAACTTGGTACGAATAGTCGATATGCCCAAATGTGAACACTGGTGGAGTTTGGGGGAAACAGACCTTGACATTTAGGAGTTGTAGCTGCTTAAATTTATAGTCCACCTACAATCAAAGATCATTCTGAATCCCAACGACGAGATAATTGGGCCAAACTTCCCAAACAGAACCCCCATGATCAACAGAAAATACTGTGTTTTCTGATGGTCTTTGGCAACCCCTCTGATATCCCCTCGTGACCCCCAGATTGAGAAACACTGGTCTAGAAGTATTTCAACTCCAGATGTTTTTGGCCTAAAACTTCTATCATCTGTATTCAGCATAATAAATATTGAGGGATTACAGACGTTTCAGCTCAAAACCTCAGAAGGAAGACAGGGATCAATTTCTGTTGTAGAAATTCAGTTCTTAGGCAGACAAACTACTCACACTTTCTAGCAGAATTAAAAACCTAAGGACAATTAAGCAAAATTTATTTTTTTCAAAGTATTATCTTCTTAGTAAATACAGTTACATCAGTGGGTGATGGACAGATTTTGCCAGTTTCTTGGGGTTTATTTATTTACCACATTTATATTCTGCCCTTCTCAATCCTGAAGAGGATTCAGGGCGGACTTACAAAGGCAACAATTCAATTTCATGTATTAATACATCCGTAAATAAACAAAAAAATGTTAAAACCAAACCCATTAAAACATAGCACTGTGTAGGGTTCTTTGACCCTACACAATTATTGCACTATGATTCTACTTTAATGACTACATCTCTGTCCAAGCGCCATGGCCTTCCAGATCTCAAAAAGTATGCCGTTCAAGAAAAAAAGAAAAGAAAAAGAAAATCCAGGGATAAGAGCTACATGATGTTGTGCATCACTGTTCCTTCCACTGGCCAAAATCACACTCTGGTGCTATTGGCATGACTGCAAAGCAAGGCATTCACAGTAAACCAAGTGATTTTTGTATCCTTGGGGGATGCTGAAATAAAGTTTTAGAAACATGAAGGAAAACCATAGAGCATACTCGTAGGAAGTCAGAGAAAAATGAGTGCAGTTGTCAGGGCTTTTAAAAATGCGACAAAAGCTTTCATAGGCTCAAGTCCACTTCACAGGATGCAGTACATTAAAGCTTACATTACCATAAATCTGTTCTAAGAGCCAAGGCTCTTTGTTGTTCTTACTGCCTCTAACCAACTCCTGGAAGCTGTTAGCTGCTTATCAGATACTGGTGGGAGGCAAGGCACACTGTGAGAGTCAACTCCAAAACAAAGTAATTTCAGAAAATGGAGGGAAAAAGAACCCTTTTTCCTTCTTTTTCTCCCTCATGTTATGCACAGTAATAAAGCGACCATGTTCAAAGGGGGGGGGGGGGGTAAGATACTTATTTGCCTTCCTCAAAGTGTCCCTCCCACACCAACTACAAGCCCTGTATAGCATCATAAGACTCCCATTTCATGAAGTTCCAAATGGAAACATTCTCATTAAGCTCCTGGGAGATACAGCAACATTTGTCTCTTGTTATAAAATCCAATAATGCCCCCTGCATGGCTGTATTTCCCTTTTCATCTTTTCTCTTGCATATTATTGTTTCTGTATTACTGGGTGCTGCTCTTCCTTTCCTTTCTTGTTCTTGTTGTCATTACATTTCTTGCAACAGCTTGAGTTGAGCCAAGGAGGAAAAGAGCTAATGTGCAAGGGACATATTCAGAGTTGATCTACCGCCACCGGGGAAACGTTGCCAGAATATGCATTAGAGCACTTCTTGTCCTGGCTGACAGAAAGGACTTTTCTTCTCCTTATGTGTCTCTGAGCTACATGCACAAGGATAGCTAAAGACAGGTTTATGTGGCTTTATGTTGTCCAAAGGTCAGAAGAAACCTTTTCCAGTGCCTACTATATAACCTCTAGAGCTGCCAAGTGTGACAAGGCAGGCTGGCAGTAGCAAGGCGACTCTTTCATTCCCTTGTTGAAAAACATTAAAAAGAAACTGGTGGTAAAGGAGCAGCAACTTTAGATTTAGGACTTAACAATGTGGGATAATGACATTAAGTAGGGAAAAGTTACTTTTCTGGAGTCTAATTAAAATAAAATGTTTTAATTATATTAATTACAAATATTTTAATTATATAAATTAAATAAAGTATTAATTATAGATAATTAAAATAAAATTTTATAATACAGTAAAGACAATTTTATACTGCAATAAAACTGTGTTACATTAAGTTAGGCTTATTTTTCTTTGTCTTGATTTGCTTTTAATTCTAATTTGCCAGATTTCTAATGGGAGCATACAACTCCCCTGTTGTGTCAGCTCTACTGGCTGCCGATTTGCTACCTATAAAGTCCTAAATGGTTCCGGTCCAACTTACCTGTCCGAACGTATTTCCTCGTATGAGCCTTGCAAAGAAGGTGGTCCCACCTTCTTTGCAAGCGCGACTGGTGGAAATGAGAGACACAGCCTTTTCAGTGGTGGCCCCTCAGCTGTGGAACTCTCTCCCCAGTGACATAGGCAGGCCTCATCCCTTCTAGTTTTTAGAAAAAAGTTAAATACATGGCTTTGTACACAAGTGTCCAAAGAATAACTGACTACAAGCTTCGCCACGGTTTGAATATGAATGATAAACTAGGATCTTGGACGAATTGAACTATGCACTTTATATGTTTCAATCTGTTTACTGCTTTAATGTGTTTACTGACTACTTATTAACCATTTTCATTGAAGGTGTATGTTATTGTTTTTACTGTTGATTTTACCAGTATTGAATTGTACTGGAGTTGTAAGCCACCTTGAGTCCCCTGAGGGGGAGAAAGGTGGGGTATAAATTAAGTAAATAAATAATAAATAAATAGTCTCACTTAGTTAGTAACTTGTCCAAACTCTCTGTGATGTGACTAGCAACAATAATAGAAAGTAACAAGCACTGTACCAGAGGTGGGAAGGATCACCATCGAAATAAAAATCCGTGTTGAAAATAACATTGTGAAGTATTAGTTCTTTCTCCCTCCATACTTGGAATGTACATTATCTTAGAATGTACATTACACCCATAGAATGTACATTACTTTTTACTAAGATTGCAGCTCAGAGGAAATGCTTAAAACCTTTTTCCTTATACACTCCAGTGCCAATGACACCTGTGTCAATGCCTGGCCTTTTTATAAAGAAAAAAATGTTGATTATATTAGCAGCACTGCTACGGTATTAGACCTTTCTAGTATAAAGTATCAGAATGGCCCTAGAAACAAGATTTCTTTATTCCCTTCCCTTGGCAGCTGTATCAACTCAAAGACTTCCGTGGGCAGCTTCATCAGCCAGGTTGCTTCACTATAATAAGAAACCTCTTTAAATAAGCATCTCTTCAATTTGATTCTTAAGCAGAAACTTATTTCTCATTCTGACAGCAAGTAGCTCAAGAATATTTGACATGCATGAGGATTGTATTTAGTTTATTCTCATAACGATCATGCAAGTACGTGAAAAGTCTCATCTAAGGTATAGGTATAGTTGTATCCAACTCTGGGGATTGGTGCTCATCTCTATTTCTAAGCCGAAGATCCAGCGTTGTCTGTAGACACCTCCTAGGTTATGTGGCTGTCATGACTGCATGGCAGTCACCCCCCACCGGAGTGATACATATTGATCTATTCACATTTGCATGTTTTCGAACTGCTAGGTTGGCAGAAACTGGTCCTAACAGCAAGAGATCACCTCACTCTCTGGATTCAAACTGCCGACCTTTTAGTCAGCAAGTTCAGCAGCTCAGCGGATTAACCTGCTGCACCACCAGGGGCTCCTTTCTCTAATCTAGCACCCTCTTAATGTTTTGGACTACTACACCATTATCCTAACATGATATCCCAAGGGCAAGCTGGCTAACATCCTGGGTGCTGAAATCCAGTGCATCCCATACATCAGTGTGCCGTGGGAAATTATTTTCGAACTTCATTCATATATAAACTATAAGGCGCATCTGTCCCTTTAAGAAATGGAACCAAAGCACTCTCGCGTCACCTAAGAAGTGACACGAGAGTGCTTTGGTCGCGCCATCTTGGATTCGCTCACACGCAGCTAAGTAAACAAAGTTAGAGTTAGTGCTGCAACTGTGCATCAAGTGACAGTGGCAATTTGGGATCACAGCAAGACAAGCGAGTGACAGTGATGGAGAAGTTTTTGAGAAGTTAAAATGCAAATGCCGAACAGGGTCCTGGACAAAATTATGACACAGATGAAGGCCCTAATATGAGCAGTGGACAAAAGAAAAAAGAAAAGATGGTGAGTTCAAGGCAATACAGCGAAAGCTATCTTTCATTTGGATTCACTTTCACCGGGGATGCAACGGCACCAACTTAGGTTTCACACTAAGTGAGTGTACAAATACATTTAAAAACATTATCTATATGCATTACTGTGTTAGAGTGTCATTTTGGTCATGGTGGTGTGCCCCAGGATTTTGTAAATGTAAAAAATGTGCTGCGGCTCAAAAAAGGTTGAAAATCACTGCCATGCACCACTTGTTTGAGGAAGGCTAGGAGAAGAGAGATGTCTAGGTCCAAGACCAAACTGCTAACTTTAGGGGACTTTGAACCCTAGTTTTTCTGCTCCAAGTCAACACTATTGCCCACTTCACAGCATATAATGCTGACCCAGTAAAAATGTGCTATGGATTATTCAATGGAAAACAAAACTCTCTTGCTGAGAGGCAAAAGTATGGAGTCCACCAGACTGTTAAAGGTAATGGAGGGCAAAGGTACTGTCAAGGCTCAGTGATGCCATACAGTTAAATAATATTTCTATTTCTTTTCCCTGAGCATTCTAAAAACCATTAAATATTAAGCTACAAAATTACATATTGAACAAAACCATACATAGCTGGGTTAAAAATGTGGGTCAGTGTTGCCACATTTGATCATAATACCATTAGGTAATTTTGCTGAGCAGAGATGACACAGAATGATAACAACGAGGCAGCTTGTTTTTCCCAGTTATTTTGTGGTGGATACATACAGTGGAAATCTTGATGCATTAAAATTGCTCTAATCTGATTTATATGCAAATAGCACTTCTCTGCAAGACCTTGATGCACATAAACATATACCATCAAGTGTCAACAAAAGAAGTTACCTTGGATAAGTAAAAATAAAGGACTATTATAGCATTTGAGAGATATAGAATATCATCCCAACTGAGCACCACATTTTGAACAACCAGTAAACAGAAAGGAAAGTCACTGGATGGGCTGGAAGAACAGATTTTTCTCAAATCAATACATGACAGTTTGCAGGATTGTAGAAATGTGGCAGTCCAGTTATGTGCGTTTTCAATTCTTTAACTTTTTTGTTATACTTAGTAACTTGCAACAACCAGATACATCTGCTCTTGAGCTTTGCTACTCTGTTGCTGACTATGTATAGCCAGTATTGCACCACCTGACATTCGCTGGGAAGTAGCAGTCAATAATAAAAGAACCAAGGCAGTGACATCTCCAGCCCACCCTCTGTTTGGATATCAGCCAGTACACCAACACATTAAATCAATGAATAGTTTTCTAAGATCTACAGAGATACTCGCAGGAACACTTCAGCAAGCAAGAGCCTAAAAGTGGCAGGCTAAATCCCAGAACCTCAAGCCATGGTTGTTATCAAATGAGAGATTCCCCCCTGGGCACACAGAAGACTGGGCAACTTGGAAGGCGCTGAACAGACTGTGCTCTGACACCACGAGATGCAGAGCCAACCTTAAGAAATGGGGTCACAAAGCGGAGTCCATAACATGCGAGTGTGGAGGAGAGCAAACCACAGACAACCTATTACAATGCAACCTGAGCCCTTTCACACGCACAATAAGGGACCTTCTTATAGCAACACCAGAGGCACTCCAAGTGATCAACTACTGATCAAAGGATATTTAGTATAATGCCAAGTTTTAAATACATTACAACTGTATCCTTGGTTTGCTTCTGATACAATAAAATAAAATAAATAACTTGCAATGTAGAACACCGAATATATATTCAGTGATTTGACTACAACATTAGTTAACCAGCAGCTACTACTTGCAAACTCAAGAAATATGATAGTAAACAACAACAACAACAAAAACCTATCCAGGCCTGAATCCTATATATTGGTCTCAGGTAGAGTAGATCCACTGAATCAATTGTTAAATGATCAGCCAACCTCTAAGTAAATTCTATTTCAGGCTAAAAACAAAATATAAATCCCAGTGTTATTTGTTTATACTGAGCACATCTGAAATGTGTAATAGTTGGAGCATCTTTAAAACCAAAAGATGAATGGGTGACCAAAATAATAGCTTTCTTTGACTGCAGACTCTTTTCTCTGACTTTATATGTGAGTTATTTGTTCATCATTGTAAGTCAGTTTCAGATTTTGCCACCACTTTTCCAGTGATAAATTAAGACCAATCAAGTTCTTAAAATGGTCTCGTCATTTGAAAGAGTTTGACTTTTGTATTTAAGCACAATGTATATTTGTATTTTTCATTTAATTAAGAATATTTAAGGGCAGGCCTCAGAATATTTTTTAAACAAAGTTCAAACTGTCTTAAGGTCTTTCTAATAGGAAAATAATTTATTCATTCAAATGCATTAACTTTCCCCTGATCTGCCTCTTTTTACAAAACCAATGTATTTTAAGAAGGAAATTTAAGAGTCCAGTATGGTTTGCGTTATTGTAGGTTTTTTGGGCTGTATGGCCCAAAAAACCCAAAAATTCTAGAAGCATTATTTCCTGACATTTCACCTGCATCTATGGCAGGCATCCTCAGAGGTTGTTACATCACAACCTCTGTGGATGCCTGCCATAGATGCAGATGAAACTTCAGGAGAGAATGCTTCTAGAACATGGCCATACAGCTCAAAAAACCTACAACAACCCAGTGATCCAGGCCATGAAAGCATTAGACAATACCAGTATGGTTTCTTTGTCCCTGTGAATAGGACACATTATAAACAGAAAAGGAAAAACAATTATCATAATAATTAAGACTTATTTTAAAAGCCAAGAGGATCATAGAAAAATCGGCCTATGTTGTTTGGATACTCTTTTTCTGAATTCCCAAATGAGACAGTTTTTCTTTCCATAGCCTTCGTATTTACCTTTCTGGCTACCAGGACCATTCTGTCCTTATTTGTTTCCACTACAGCAGGGCTGCCCAGAAAGTCGATCGTGATCGACCAGTCTATATTGGGACCGAAGGAGGTCAATCACAGCCGGATGGGGCGTTTCTTAGAGGGGGCGGAGCCAGGCCACATCAAGCCCCGCCCCCTCCCCCGGCTTCAGCGCTACCAGCAGCTTCTCCAGCCTTGAGGAGGGCAGGGCCAAGCCAGCCTTGTGCTATGCCACCACTGGCTTGGCACTGCCATCCTCAAGCCTGCAGAAGCTGCTGGTAGCGCTGAAGCCAGAGGGGGGGTGGAGCCAGGCCGTGCCAAGCCCCTGCCCTTCCCCTCTCCAGCCTTGAGGAGGTAGGTAGATCTTTCTGACTTGGTTTTATTATAAGTAGCTCGCATGCTGAAAAAGTGTGAGCACCCCTGCACTACAGCAACCATTCTCTGGTCCATATAGTTCCCAAAAGTAGTTTTTCATGTCCTCAAAAAAGTAAAGAAAAATTCTAATAACTAACAATAATGATAATAAATATGGTCCAGTACAGGGCTGTCCAACTGGCGACCCGAGGGCCGTATAAGGCCCCCCAGCCACTTCCCTACGGCCCCCTAAGCTTTTTAATAAAAAAATGAAAAATTGAAAAATAAAATAAATAATAAAAATTTTAAAAATACCTACTTCCGGGTTTGGAGCAAGTATCGCGAGAATACGCAATCCACATGGGATTTCGCTGTCAACGCGAGATCACGCCGGCGTTGACAGCGAAATCCCGTGTGGATTGCGTATTCTCGCGATACTCTTCGGCTACTCTACTACTGGATTGCTGAGGCCCACAGACGTGATTAGGACCTTCTTCGACTCAGTTGGTCGTCGCCTCTCTCATCGTCCGGGTACTCCTGGATCCTGCGTGTTTGGAAAAGGTAGGCCGAAGCAGGGGGCTCCTCAGGGGCTCCTCATTCCCTCCCCCATCTCCCTCATGTATTAAATATAAAATTAAATATATTTAAAGATGAAATAAGGGGAGATGGGATACATTAAAATAAGGGGAGAGGGGAGGATGGATTAAATATATTTAATATTACATTAAAATAAGGAAGGATGGAATAAATAGATTTAATATTAAAGTAAAATAATTTAATATTTTATCCCTGCATTTTTTTCTCAGTAAAAGATTATATTTGACTGTATGCATGCCCCTTTTGAATTCCCATCCTGCATTTAATGTTAGTAAAAGATAATATTTGACTGTATGCATGCCCCTTGTAAAGCAGGCTGATCGGCCTCAGTGTTCCCATTAAAATTCTGTTATAATCATTCAGTTCCATTATTTTATTTATTTATTTTATAATTAATAATGCAACTAGGAATTGTAAGTAAATTGGAGCCGGGGGAGAGGCGGGGGTGGAGCTGGGGAGGGGGTGGAGCCAGGGGTGGGGCGGGGGTGGGGCAGGGGCGGAGCCGGGGACGGGGGCAGGCCCGTTCGGCCCCCCAGGTCATCAGTGACCGGAATTCAGGCCCCTGGTCAGGTAGAAGTTGGACAGCCCTGGTCCAGTAGATGAGGGCTTAACTGGATTTAATATGGTCAAATGCAAACTTCTTCCATAAACCCCAGGAAAAATGGGAGTGACCATTTCAGATTTGCACATCCATTTCAAAAAGCCTATCCAATAATGTAACTTCTCTCACAGATCTATCTGATATCTCTAGAAAAATCTTAATGCAATTGAAAAAGCAGGTGTTTAATACCGTAATTACAGATGGAAGGAAAGTGCCAAGAATGAAGGTTCAGAAAACACTGCAACAACTGTTCCACTGTGAACAGCATCCTCACTCATTGTCAGTTTGCCAAATTTCCCCAGCAATAGTCAAAAGAATAAGCTGGATGGAGAGGGGGGGGGAGTATGAAATGGCAAAACTTAACCAGAGGGCATTTTGGAAGACACTAAAAAAATGTCACCAAGCAAGCTGAAAAAACAACTAATGCCACCCCACAAGTTGAAAAAAAAGACTTCAAATGAACGCTTCTTTGCCGATAGTGTATAAGTTTGTCAGCAGATGATTGAAAGGAAGAGTTCACTGATAAAAGCAGTTTACACAAAAGCAAAATGCACAAGTCGCCACCATGTAGCTAAGCTGAAAATGTCTTTTTTCCCCTATTACCTTCTATCCCATTGCCTTCTCTTACTTTTTTGACTATTGACTTTGTGGTTGTTACACAAAACACAAAAAGCAATGTACAATGAAGTTACTGTGCCTATTATCCTTCAATTGACTGGATTGCAACTCCCATCACACCTAATCACAAAAACTTCAGCTGGAGGTGAAACTGCACTACACAGCTATGTTAATTTTGCACAAACTTTGCTTGTAAAAGAACCAATTTACACAGGCCTGGGATTATTGGTTTGATTAGATATTGAACATTCTCTGCTAGGAAGCTCTAGGCCACTCTCCTGAACTTCACAAGGTCTATACTACAGAATTAAATTGATTTCATACTCCACTTCCCAATCTAAACGCCTCATTGAGTAATTCCACTATCACCAATAACTCAGTTTATTGCTTGCCGGTAACAGCTTTGTCTTTTCTAAAAACCAGATTTTTGGAAAGTGATGGGCCACAGACCACTTCCAATAATGTATATGAAATTGTTTATATAGCCACACTCGCTGCTGCAGTCCTCTATTTCCACACTACAAATACACCAAAAATCATTGTTTTACACATAAAGTATTTTTGGTGTACAGTAATTGCTATCAAGAAGCAGAAACATTCTTTTTCACTTGACTAATATATACCTTTATAAAGTCCTCTAGCATAATCAATGAACAACACCATGATTGTTCTGAACTCAGTTTCTGTCAAAAAATGTCAAAATGTTTTTTTCAACCCCAAACTATGTGACATTAAATTTCCCCAAATCTCAGCAAGGCTCATCTGGACAGTTTTGGATTGAGGATACTATTATTCATGAAATACATGGCCCAAAGCAACTACTTTGTCAAAACTAAGCAGGACCAGAGCTGGTCAGCACCTGGATGGATGACCACACTAGAATGCTTGAGCTCAATGGAAGGAATAATACAACTGTGGTGACAAC
Source organism: Anolis apletophallus (assembly GCA_030556195.1). Lineage (NCBI taxonomy): Eukaryota > Metazoa > Chordata > Lepidosauria > Squamata > Anolidae > Anolis > Anolis apletophallus. Next base: position 30,727,169 of record JARBWK010000015.1, read on the forward strand.
CCCATTCATACTTACCTGTGAATAAGCCTCACAAACCAGTACAGGACCTATTCCCAGGCTGTGAGCTGATGCTGTACAGTGTACATAATCAAAATGATGACTTCCCAAAAGAAATCTTAACTCTAATATGGTCTATAATATAGGAAGAAAGCCAGTTTATATCACACAGCCTTTTTAAATAGCCCTATATGCAACCAGGTCTTAGACAGGTATGAGACTGGTGAGTTTTACTTTCAGTTTTTAAAAGATAAAACTGATAAATAAATAACCTTGAACACATAGCAAATTTCAACAACATGGACTTAGTTCTTAGCATAGTGTAGTGTGTGTGTGTGTACCTTCAAGTCCCCTGCAGCAACTCTGTTAATTTCTCAGCCATGGATTAATCGCAGATCAGTTAGAATCATAGAATAATAGAGTTGGAAGAGGCCACATGGGTCATCTAGTCCAACTCCCTGCCATGCAGGAAAGACACAAAGTTTTGCTGCTTCCTTCTTCCATACTATAGTTATACACAGCCAGCATTCATTGGTGGATCTCCATCGAAGTACCAGCCACAGCTGACCCTATTTGGTTCCAAGATCAAACACAATATTTTATTTATTTATTTACTTGATTTATATTCTGCTCTTCTCACCCCGCAGGGGACTCAGGGCAGATTGCAATGTACACATTACATTTAGACACACAAACACACAAGACAGACAGAGGCAATTTAACATCGGGCCACCAGGGGGAGCTGTCACAATCCTTCATTCCTCAGTGTGTTTCCTGGATATCTTTTTATGGCCTCATAAATCAGTTAAATTTAGCCTCCCCACTAAGTAGTACCTTAATTTTCTACTTGACAGATGCAACTGTCTTTCGGGTTGCAAAGGTCAACAACAGGCTACATAATAGGTCGAGAGCCCACCTCGACCGAGGCAGGCCTCGACCTCATGAACTTCTGGTCAGTAGAGATCTTATGCAGCTGACACCCAGTCAGTTGCACTACATTCCCGGTGCGCAATATGGTGTGTTTAGGGTATTTAGGCCCAGCATATTAAGTACCAAGCTGCAAATATTTCATGAACCTGAATGTTATGTGCAAATTAAGTTATATTAGCTTCCTATGGGCCTTGGCATCTATGAATTTTCCAGCACCCAGCTGAAAGGTTTATAAGCGCCCATCCCTACAACACAGTGCCCATAATGTAACACATTTTTCCATTCACATCACTACCAGCTTCGGGCTGGCATAATTCATTATATTATTATGGCCTCCGGTCCATCTGATGAATACTTATAACTACTGTGCAGAAGGAGTAGGGAAGAAAACTACTCAAGCTTGGTTAAAAAAGGAAGATAGGCAGCTATAATGAACTTAGCAGGAGGGAAAGAGCAACACTTCATTGAAGAAGATTCAGGCAGGATCAAAAGGAAAAGAATAGCTGACTGGACAGCGCTCCACCAGGATGGTTGCTTTAAATCTGAAGTTTAGGACAGACTGTTCTCAAACTTAGCACCACTTCACATATTACGTTTCTGTGCGCAAAAAAAGATTGAATTATATAACTCCATGTACCAGGAAACCAGAATTAAGAACATGAAGATCATTCCGGATCACAGTTGAAATCTACCGGAGTACAATACTCTATTCTTTTAGTAGCCTATGGGAAGCCCACAAGGAGGCCATGGGCACAGTTTTGCCCCTCACCAATTGTCACACAGCCTTCAAAGTTGAAAATATACTGCCACCATAAACATAGGTCACTGACAACCATGTACTCCATGGACTGGTTGTGAATCCTTGTTGCCATGTACACCCATGCAGCAAACTAATCTATTAACTTTAAAGTAGCTCTCAGGCACCGGGAATCTGTCTGCAACCAAACTACTTCCTTAGAAATAGAGAAAACATTTCATAGATTTGTGATGGGCTTCTAGCAGTCCTGCAAAGGGATATGTTGGCTGTTGTCTTGCCTCCGCATCTTGACTGACCTCTGAGGCATGTCAGCAAAGCAGAGCTGCCTGGACAGCTCTGCTGCAAAAAAAAAAGTACCTTCTTTTGCCTGGCTTATCTCCAGGACTGCCTTCCAGAACCTAAGGAGAAAAGGTACCTTGTCCACTTTTCTATAGACACTTTTGTCACTCTTCTTTGGCAATAGCACCCCCATCCTTTGCTCATGGGTTCAGTGTTGGAAGAATCATAAAACTTCAAAGGAACGGACCACAAGAGCTATCCAGCCCAACCCCCTGCCAGGCCAGAAAATACAATGAAAGCAAAACAGAATAGAGTGGTACTATCACTTCCCTTGATCTAGACACCGGACTTCTATTGAAGCAGCCTAGAATCACATTGGCTTTTTAAACTGCTGCATCATACTATTGACTCATGTTCACTTTGTAGTCTACTAAGGCTTCAATATTCCTTTCACATGGACTATTATCAAGCCAGGGGTCTCTCATCCTGGATCTGTGCATTTTATTCCCTAAGTATAGTACTATCATCTGGGGCATTAGCTATTCCTCCCAACATGGTGCCACCTGCAAATTGGGTAAGTATTCCAGGTGAGGTCAGACCAAAGCGGAACAGAGTGGGACTATGGCTTCTTTAGACACCACACTCCTATTGATACGGCCTAGAATCGCAATGGCTTTTTAAAGGAGCTGCAACACACTTTTGACTCATGTTTAGCTTATGGTCTATTAAGACTCATAGGCCCCTTTCCACACAGCTATATACAATCCACATTGAACTGTGGACTCAGATATTCCAGTTCAAAGCAGATTTTGTGGATTATCTGCCTTGATATTCTGAGTTATATGGCTGTGTGGAAGGGCCCTTAGATGCCTTTCACATGGGCTGTTTTTAAGTTTATTTATTTATTGTTCATTTTTATATACAGCTCTTCCCTGCAGGCTCGGGGTGGATTACATAAAACAACACATTAAAATACAGATAAAACACTTTGTTATATAAAACACAAGGACATGGTCAGAGTTGTCCGGGGGAACTTAGATTGAAGGCCTGCTTAAAAAGGATCGTCTTGCAGGCCCTCTGGAAGGGGGCTAACTCTGTGATAGCCCGAACGTCGTCTGGTAACACGTTCCGTAGCGTCGGTGCCACCACAGAGAAGGCTCGTTGTCTTGTCACTGAAAGGCGACAGGAACGAATTGATGGAATCATCAGAAGGTTTTGTTCTTCTGAGCGCAGAGATCTCGGGGGAGCGTATGGGGTGAGGCGGTCCCTCAGGTACACTGGCCCTAGTAGACCATACAAGGCCTTAAAGGTCAAAATCAGCACCTTGAAAACAATCCGGTACTCTATTGGCAGCTAGTGCAATTGCTGTAGGATTGGTGTGATGTGCTCTCTCACAGGTGCTCCCACCAGCAATCGAGCGGCAGCATTTTGCACCAGCTTGAGTTTCCGGATTGTCGACCAGGGAAGGCCAATGTAGAGGGCGTTACAGTAGTCTAACCTTGAGATGACCGTTGGGGGTCTCCATCCTTTACATCCTCTCTCTCTGTATGACAGGCACTCCATTTTTTACCTAGGTGTAGTTCCTTAATATTTCTCTATGTTGAAATTATGGTTTTTTAAAAATTGAATTATATGAGTGTCGTTAGATCAGGCATGGACACACTTCGGCTCTCCTCCAAGTGTTTTGGACTTCAACTCCCACAATTCATGACAGCCGCCTCACATGCTTTGGACTTCAACTTCCACAAATCCTAAAAGCCTATCAGCTGGTAGGAATTATTGGAATTGAAATCCAAAACAACCTGGAGGAGAGACAGTTTGCCCTAGCCTGGGTTAGATATTGGGACGATGACTTCTTGACTGGACTCTTTATTGATGCAAATTAGCATCGCATTTATTTATTTATTATTTCAAACTTCTATACCGCCACTCCCCGAAGGCTTGGAGCGGTTTACATAGTTTGATGAATAATAAAACACAAAAGTACATAACATGAAAGGGGGAAAGTGGGGATAGAGACAGAGGAGGGGAGAAGCAATGGCTATGTCCATTGTGGGTAAGTTATCAGGGAGTCGAGCTCAGGTGGTATTAGCTCAACCATCAAAAGGAGGAAGTTTTGGGGGATCCAGCAAGTCATAAAGAGTCCTTAGCCCAGGGGGAAGATGGTCGTCCCTAATCTCTGGGTCCATAGACTCTAGCGGAAGTCTCTTAGTCGCCGGGATGTCCTTCCGGGGCTGGAAGCTCGTTGAGGACTGTTCTCGGCGCCTGTAGATGGAGTTCCAAAAGGTTCTGGTGGGGAACCTCTTAAATGACCTGGGTTTAAAGGTCCCAGTGTTCTCCCATTCAGGGGGTCCGGTTGCGGACCCGGTGGTCCTTTGGGTTCTGAAAGTCCTGTAAGGCGCTCTATGAGTCGCCGGCCTGCTCCTAGATTGGCAAAGCTGGGAGAACTTCCGGTGCTCCTCAATGAGGCCAGAAGTCTGCTCTTGGCAGCAGTTCTTACTCCGACGTCGTCTCCACCGTCGTCTCCGCCTCCTGGGGTGACTTGGAGCCTTCCGCTGAGAACTCCTCCCAGGCTTCCGGGCTTCAAGGGAAAACGACAACCTGCCAACCTCAGCATTTTCAAATCCTGTAAGGCGCTCTATGGGTCGCCGGCCTGCTCCTAGATTGGCAAAGCTGGGAGGACTTCCGGTGCTCCTCGATGAGGCCGGAAGTCCGCTCTTGGCAGCAGTTCTTACTCCGACGTCGTCTCCACCGTCGTCTCCGCCTCCTGGGGTGGCTTGGAGCCTTCCGCTGAGAACTCCTCCCGGGCTTCCGGGCTTCAAGGGAAAACGACATCCTGCCAACCTCAGCATTTTCAAGGCCGCCCGCCATCTTCAATTTTCCCCCATCCATCCACCCTGCCCCCACCGCCAGGCCACGGCGGTGGCGGGGGAGGGGAGGGGCCTGGGTACGGGATATTGGCTTTTTTAGTTGTCGCGTCACGTTGTCGGCTCGTATTCGTCTTGCAATCCGATTCACACAATACTATTTTCAAGCCATTTTCGACATGTGCGTTTCGTAGCGTGTGGCACTTCCCCCGACCCCTGTGTTGACATCCATTTTTTTGCTCATTTGGGCCAATCAGCTCTCTCTCTCTCATCTGTTCGAGATGCTTCTGGATCCGGACGCTGTCTTCTGGAGTCCAGAGCCCCCCTATAATCCAGGATATCAAAGCAGATATCCACACGATCTGTTTTGAACTGGATTACCTGAGCCTACACCAGGCCTGGGCAAACGTGGGCCCTCCAGGTGTTTTGGACTACAACTCCCACAATTCCTAGCAGCCGGTAGGCTGCTAGGAATTGTGGGAGTTGAAGTCCAAAACACCTGGAGGGCCCACGTTTGCCCAGGCCTGGTGTAGGCTCAGGTAATCCAGAATATCAAAAGCAGATACATCACATTATCTGTTTTGGACTGGATGATGAGTCTACACTGCCATCTAATCCGGTCCAAAACAAATAATCCGGGTTTGAGATGGCAGTGTAGAATAGGGAGGCCACCTCTCTCCATTGGGTGTCATGTGCAAATGGGGTGGGTTTTTCAGGGGGAAGCCTTGGCCCCTCTCTGAGGCGGGCAGAGGGCTGCCTGCCTGGCTCCTCCTCACGCCTCGGCTTCCTGGCTGGCTGCTCTGAGGGGAGCCCTTTCAGGCCCTCTCGCCCAGGCTGAGGCGCCCTCAGGAACAGGGCCAGCCCTCCCAGCGAGGCCTCAGCCGCTTCCCCTACTTCTCCTCTCCTCCCCCGCCGCGCTTACCGAGCCTGGCCGCGGCTCCTCTGCAGCCTCCTCCTCCTCCGCCGCCCTCCGAGGCCCAGGCCCCGCACAGGCCTCACCCAGCGCCGGGCAGCGACCGCCTCAACATGGCGGCGGCGAGGGCGGGGCGGGGCCGGCGGAGGGGGGCGGGGCCTGTTGGGAGAGGGGCGGGGCTTAACCTCACCAGGCCTCTGACAGGAAAGGGCCTCGCGCTCGGGCTGGCCGAAGGGGCGGGGCTGCTTTGGAGAGAGGGCGGGGCCTAACCCTAACAGGCCTCTGACATAGACGGGCTGAGGGGGCATCTCGCTTTCGGCCTGGGGGCGGGGCCTGTTGGGAGAGGGCGTGGCCTAACCCCAACAGGCCTCTGACATAGCAGGGCTGAGGGGCATCTCACTTTCGGCCTGAGGGGCGTGGCCTGCTGGGAGAGGGCGGGGCCTAACCCCAACAGGCCTCTGACAGGGGGACAGAGAGGGGGGGGCTACCTTTCAGCCCAAGGGGCGTGGCCTACCCTAACAGGCCTCTGATATAAAAGCGCCAAGAAGGGGCCTAGGGCGTGGCCTGTTTGGAGAGGGGCGTGGCCTAACCTCCACAGGCCTCTGACACAGAAGGGCTGAGGGGCGTGGCTTGTTGGGAGAGGGCGGGGCCAAACCAAAAGGCCTCTGTCAGGAGGACCGAGAAGGGGCATCCCGCTTTCAGCCCAAGGGGCGTGGCCTACCCTAACAGGCCTCTGATATAAACGCGCCTAGGGCGTGGCCTGTTTGGAGAGGGGCGTGGCCTAACCCCAACAGGTCTCTGACACAGAAGGGCTGAGGGGGCATCTCGCTTTTGGCCTGAGGGGCGTGGCCTAACCCCAACAGGCCTCTGACACAGAAGGACTGAGGGGCGTGGCTTGTTGGGAGAGGGCGGGGCCTAACCCCAACAGGCCTCTGACAGGAGGCCTAGCTTTCAGCCCAAGGGGCGTGGCCTAACCCCAACAGGCCTCTGACAGAAGCGCCGAGCGGGGTCCCTTGCTTTCAGCCCGAGGGGCGTGGCCTATTGGAAGGAGGGCGTGGCTTAAGCCCTCAGGCCTCTGACTTATAGAAAGGCCTAGAGGGGGCCTCGCTTTCAGCCCGAGGGGGCGTGGCCTGTTGGGAGAAGGGCGTGGCTTAAGCCCCCAGGCCTCTGACGCAGTGTTTCCCAACCTTTTTTTGAGCCGTGGAACACTTTTTACATTTACCAAATCCTGAGGCACACCACCAACCAAAAATGACACAAAATGACACTCTAACACAGTAATACATATAGTTAATATGTTTTAAAATGTATTTATACACTCAGTGTGAAACCTGGGCCTGTTTCGATGAACACAACATAGATATCCTGGCAGGAATGGCAGAAAGACACAAACTTCCCACACAGAACTCCCATAACCAAGAAAAAATACTATAAGAGTTTGGTGGGCATTCACCTTGGGTTTTGGAGTTGTAGTTCACCTATATCCAGAGAGCACTGTGGACTGAAACAATGTTGGATCAGGACCAAACTAGGCATGAATACTCAATATGCCCAAATGTGAGCACAGATGGAGTTTGGGAAAAATAGACCTTGACATTTGGGAGTTACAATTTTTGGGATTTATAGTTAACACACAATCAAAGAGCATCCTGAACTCTTGCAACAATGGAATTGAACCAAACTTGGCCTATTGAACTCTCATTAGCAACAGAAAGTACTGAAAGGGTTTGCTTGGGAATTGACCTTGAGTTTGGAAATTGTAGTTCACCTACACCCAGAGAGCACTGTGGACTCAAACAATGTTATATTATGTTGTTGTTTGTTTTCTATCCAGAATCACAATGTTGGAAGGAGGCTCACCACTTTACTGCTAGGAATGGTGGGAGTTGGAGTCCAAAACACCTGGAAGGTCCAAGTTTGCCCATGCCAGCTTTCGACAGAGACCTCTTCCTCCCTCTTCCCCTTCGCGCCCTTTCTTTCCCCTCCTACCGAACACTTACTTTTTCTTCTACATGGCCGCTTCTGCCGCCATTTTGATTCGAGCGTGTTCAGGAGGGGAGGGAGGAAGACGTGACCCGTGTGGGTGCTACTGCGCAGACTCGCCCCAGAGCAAAGCGAGGCAAAGCGAGCAGAGCGAGGCTGGGAAGAAGGGAGCCCGAGTGGAGAAGAAAAAGTGTTTGGCAGGAGGGGGAAGAAAGGGGATTGGAGGATCCAATTTCCCAAGGCACACCTGATGATCGCTCACGGCACACTAGTGTGCCACGGCACACTGGTTGGGAAACACTGCTCTGACATATAGAAAGGCCTAGAGGGGGCCTCGCTTTCAGCCTGAGGGGTGTGGCCTATTGGAAGAAGGGCGTGGCTTAAGCTCAGCAGGCCTCAGTTGGCGTTCAGAGCTGACAGAGAAGGCAGGAGAGGCAGGCTCTTTTCCCCACACTGTTACTGCCTCTCTCCTGTGGCCTCTCTCCTCTGCCTCGGTTTTCTGAGGCCAGGCTACACTATGGGGGTGTTATTCCAACCAATCTAGCTGCCCTGACAATCTAGCTGCCATGACAATTCTGGGGCTTTACAGTCCAGGAAAGGAAGGCCTTTCACTAAACTGCAAGCCGCAGAATACCTCTGAAGGTTTCCATGGCAACGGGAGTGGACTCGGGTCATGACAACAGTCCTGTGGGATAAAAATACCACCCATTCAGTTGGAAACCAGGAATATTACATTTCTATTTTATTAGTATTGGTGTTCTAATCTTTGTTCTGTGTTTTTAACATATGCCAGAATTCAAGATACAGTTGAAGAACATCAGGCCTAGACAGTCAGTTTTTGCCTACATTTTAATATATGCCTTTTAATAGTATTACATTTTATTATATTTTAATAGTATATATTTTAATAATATATTATATTTTATACATTTTAATAGTATTTAAATATAATTTAATAGTATATTATATTGTAATTGTGTTATATGTTATGTTTGGGCTGGAAGCCAACCTGAAGAAAATGGAAGTCCTCTACCAGCCCGCACCACGGGAAGAACACCATCATCCCCAGTCTGTGCTTCAGTCCGTTCAGCAGTTCACCTACCTGGGAAACATCTCTTCAGACGCCAAGATTGATAAAGAGATAGATCACAGATTAGCAAAGGCATAGAGTACATTCGGAAGGCTTCACAAAAGAGTCTGGAGCAGGAAGCACCTGAGGCAAAGCACCAAAATCAGTGTGTACAGAGCTGTCGTACTGTCAATTCTCCTATATGGGTCTGAAACATGGGTCACCTATCGCCAACACCTACGACTCCTCGAGCGCTTTCATCAGCGCTGTCTTCGCACAATCCTAATTATACACTGGACTGACTATGTGACTAATGTTGCTGTTCTTGAGCAAGCAGGGATCACCAGCATTGAGGCCATGCTATTGAGAACACAGCTGCGCTGGGCAGGGCACGTCTCTAGGATGGAGGACCACCACCTCCCAAAGATACTACTCTATGGTGAACTCGCCACAGGTCAGCGCAACAGAGGCGCCCCCAAAAAGAGATATAAGGACTCCCTGAAACAACATCTCAGTCTCAGTCTAACCTCCCACCATTCAAATACAAAAAAAATTTGGGACATGTAACATCTATATTTTCCATTGTTTGACTTCATTAGGTTCAAATCTCACTTTGTGACCCCCCCCCCCCCTTTCATATTAGACATTAATGAAGAGCCTGGACTGCCTGCTGCACATCCATTTAACTCAGCCAAAGGCATGATTTTGAAAACAAAACACAAAAAAACCCAAGCCAAGCTGATCTTTTCTGTTTAAGCAAGACTGGAACGGCATCATTAGCCTACCTGAAGTCATCATCAAAAGTTCATATCTCAGCAGCTCTAATGTGGAAGAAGGCAGACCATAAACAGCAGGGTGCCTTAGTATTTCTGTTCATTTATAATACTGTGCTTAGACCAATATGGGTCTTCCTCACATCAGGGACATAAAGAGCCAGCGTTAGACATAGATCAGCATTATCTACATCAGGCATATTTGCAACCATCCCAATTTGGTAGGTACAATACCCATTACAGGCAGTCCCCAAGTTACGAACAAGATAGGTTCTGTATGTTTGCTCTCAAGTTGAATTTGTTTGTAAGCGAAAACAGGTATATTTTAAAGTATAACTTCAGCCAAATGTGTGTGTGTGTGTGTGTGTGTGTGTCACCCTTCCCTATGCTTTGGAGAGCATAGGGAAGGGTAAACACCCCTGTGGTGTTTGTTCAGAACATTTCCCTTCACTTTATGGCCCTGTGACAATTGGATTTTGAAAAAATTGACTTGTTGTGAAAACCAGGATTGGAGATAAAGCTTCAGTGAAGACACCTTTTCCCATGATAATGACTTTTCCAGGAGTGGACCTCCCTCCCTAGCGGCGGATTTCTCTCACTTCCTGTTGTCTCACCCCATTTCTTAACTATGAGCCATTTGTCAGTCGGATGTTTATAACTCGAAGACGGCCTGTATCTCACTTTTTTCAGCTACTTTTCAAAAGCCGCCTTAAATCCCCCCTCGGGGGTTGAGGAGAACAAGATAGAAATATTGGAAATAAATAAATGCTGTATTAATTGGAAAGTATAGACACACCTTTGGTCAGTAAATTAATGTGGATGTTTTATGTTCAGATTTTATGTAATTATATAATTTTTGTTTGATTACGTTTGGTGTAATTTATTGATGTTAGGTTCTAATGTTGTTTTCATAGGTGGGGTTTTTCTGGGATTATTGTGTCGGTATTTGTTTGTCCTATGGAGGCATTGAATGTTTGCCTTTGTATGTTGGAATCCGCCCCGAGTCCCCCTGGGGAGATAGGGCAGAATATACGAGGGTGGGTCAATAAGTCCGTGACTTTTTGAATGAAACACAGGTTTTTGGATAAAAAATCATTTTATTTTTCAACGCAGTCTCCTTTGAGCTCTATACACTTTGTCCAACGTTTCTCCAATTTTTTTATCCCTTCCAAAAAATAAGATTTGTCGAGGTCATCAAAATAGGTATTTGTTTATGAGATGATTTTATCGTCAGAGTCAAATCTCTTTCCGCCGAGCCATTTCTTCAGGTTTGGAAACAAGAAATCGTCACTCGGGGCTACATCCGGAGAATAGGGCGGATGAGGGAGCAGTTTGTATCCCAGTTCATGGATTGTTGCCATGGCAACTGCACATGTGTGCACCCCTTGCATTGTCCTGCATTGTGAGCAAACGCAGCACTCATCTTGCAGAAAGCTTTCTATACCCAAGTGATCATTTAAAATTGAAACCACTGAGCCATGTGAGATGCCTATGGCTTCCACAATCTTTCGCACTTTCAGTCTCCGATCGGTCAACACCATATCATGAATTTTTTCCATTGTTTCGGGTGTAGAGACCTCAACTGGGCATCCAGAACGTTCGGCATCTTCCATGCTTGTACGGCCACAACGAAATTCAGTAAACCATTTTTTTTACCATTGAAATTGATGGTGCAGAGTCCCCATAGTATTTATCAAGCTTAGCCTTGGTTTGAGTGATGGTTTTTTTCCGCCAAAAATAATGCTTAATGAGCACACGAAATTCACTTATTTCCATTTTCTCCTCAAATCACTCGGTAGTCGGCTATCAATGGCTGTCAAACACAAACTAAATGATGCAGCTTGTTCAAATGTTGACAGGAGTCAACTGACAGATGCCTGTTGACAGGAGCAGTGTTGCTCTTTCGGTTAATTAAGAGGCGGGAAATTCAAAAAGTCACGGACTTATTGATCCAGTTTTATTTATTATATTAAAGTTGATTTGCATATATTTGCATATCAACAAAACGTATTTCTGAAAGCAAAAACAAGTTATTTTTCTGACTTTAAACTCATGGGCCCGGCCACGGCACCCATAATCTCAAAAGAGCCATACCTCTCATTCACGAAAGGAGGGAAAATTCCTCTTCTAAAACATCTGCTGATTTAATAAGCCCTTCTATTTTAAAATAATAATACACATAGGGAGACATTCGCTCTTCTGATTGATCAGAGATAGCCTTTTGTTTCATTTCCTCCCCAATACATTGATCCTTAGTAATGAATTAGTAAGCATTGGTGCCACAAAGAATATGGAATGTTATCACACACATACGCAAACACATACAAATAGTAGACTTTAGTTGGGGTTACTAACAATCAGTATTGCAACAAGCAAAGGGAAATGTTAAATGGATGTGGGATCTCCTGCCAACATACAGAACAGCTTTGAAGGTGTTGTTTTGGTGAGCGCAGCCATGGAGGAGGGGTGAATTAAACCCAGGTCTGCCGCAATCCTGCTAATTATCAACCCTTGAAGCCCAGAAGGTCTATTATTTGCATATTTTAAAATGTGTGTCATTAACAAGCCTCCTTTCCTCCTTAAAGGCAATGTAAAAATAAAAGATAAAGACATCAAATACGGAAATGCAAAGACACATTTAACTTCACTTCTGTTTTGCCCCAAAGGGCATTTTGAGACAAAGGCGTTTGTTGTTTTGGAGTGGTGTATGCACTTGTTCTTTGTGCCCATCCATGTGTACATAAGTAGACCGAGATATTCTTCCACAAATGGCTGCATGGCTTTTCAATTTCCTTCTGTGTCATTTTTAGATATGATGCTATAATTAATAGAACTCCTTAATTCAATTTTATAACATCAATGTCTTATGTTTTCTTCAATGAGGTAAAGATCCCTGTGGGGGGTTTTTTTGGGGACGGTCGGACGGACGGTAATGTTTGCTGAATCAGTTTGGATGCAGGCTGCATCTACACCAGGCGAAATAATCTGGAGTGGCCTGTTCCAAAGTTGCCCCGGATACTCTATGGCAGTGTTTTTCAACCTTTTTTGAGCCGCGGCACACTTTTTACATTTACAAAATCCTGGGGCACACCACCAACCAAAATGACACAAAATGATACTCTAACACACTGTTTTTCAACCTTTTTTGAGCCGCGGCCCATTTTTTACATTTACCAAATCCTGGGGCACACTACCAACCAAAATGACACAAAATGACACACTAACACAGTAATACATATAGTTATTAAGTTTTTAAATGTATTTATACACTCAGTGTGAAACCTGGGCCTGTTTCGATGAACACAACATATATATGACTTCCTCTCACATATTTATACATGGCTATCATGTCTTCTCTCAGCCTTCTCTTCTTCAGGCTAAACATACCCAGCTCTTCAAGCCGGTCCTCATAGAGTTTGTTCTCCAGACCTTTGTGAAATTTCACCCTGAGTGAAACTTGCTTCCAGTTAACTATGGATGTCATGAAGCTGTTATAAACAGTTCCTTGGGGGGGCAACTCTCGAAAAATCCAGTAAAATAGTAAAAAAAACCCACACATTTCCAAGCGGAGAGGTTCAATTTGTTTCTTGGAAACCTGTGAGGGGGCTGCTAGGAGGGGGGAGAGTGTCAATTTCCCACGGCACACCTGATGATCGCTCACGGCACACTAGTGTGCCACGGCACACTGGTTGAGAAACACTGCTCTATGGCACGGGTAGTGAACCTATGGCTCGGGAGCCAGATGTGGCTCTTTTCATGATTGCATCAGGCTCTCCAGAGCAGCCTGGACCTTGGTTTCTCAGAATGCAGCGGGGAGGATTGATGCAAATGCGTCGCAACTGCCACTTCCGCGCCGCCGCCTCTTCCTCATCCCCCGCTGCTCTCAGGGGCCCTGTGCTCTCTTCGCCGGGGATGGCGGAGCCCGGCAGCAGTGCCTCGCCCTCTTTGTCCTCCGCCATGGACGTCGGGGGAGGCGGCAGAGGTGGGCCTGGACCTGGCACCGCGGACCCGGCCTCGCTGCCCCCGGGGGATGCCCAGCTCATCGTCGGGCAGCTCAAGAGCCACTGCCTCTTCAACGCCTTCCGGAGGGATTGCCTTGCCTTCGACACCAAGGTCCACCTTGGCCCCGCGCCCTCCTCCCCTTTCCTTTCTCTTCCTTTCTTTTCCCCTCTCTTTTTCTTTCATTCTTTTTCTTTCCTCCCTCTCTCCCTACCTTCTTTCCTCCCTCCCTCTTCGTTCCTTCCTTCCTCTTCCATTCTTTCCTTCTCTCCCTTCCTTTCCCCTCCCTCTCTCCCCTTCCTTCCTTCCTTCCTTCCTTCCTTTCTCCCCCTTCACCCTTTCCTTCTCTTCTTCCTTTTCCCTCCCTCTCTTCCCTTCCTTCTTTCCTCCATTCTCCCTCCCTCCCTTTTCCTTCCTTCCTCTTCTTCACCAAATCTTCATTTCCTTCTCCTTCCTTTCTTTTCACTTCCCCCTCTCTCCCCTTCTTTCTTTTCTTCTTTTCCCTTCATTATTTTACTTTTTCCAGACTCCATTTCTTTTCTCCACCCTATCCTTTCCTCCCTTCCCATTTCCTTCTTTATCCCCCTCATCTCTCTCCTGCTTTTCTTTTCTTCCTTTTCCGTAGTTTGTTCTTCTTTTCTTTCTTTTTCTCCCCCTCCCTCCTTTATTTCCTCTTTCTTTCTTTCTTTCTTTCCCCCTTCCTTCTGTCTTCTTTTCCTTCCCAGAGTCCTGAGCATGCCTATCATTCTGCCGGGGGAATCCTTTTCTCATGGTATGTACGTATATACTCACATTTAGTTGAATTCAGTCTTAAAATATATATTATATATTATATGGCTCTCACTGAAATAAATTTCCAAATAGTTTCCTTGCATGGCTCTCTGATTCAAAAAGGTTCCCGACCCCTGCTCTATGGGGAGTCCATGGAAGCTGCATGTCAAAAACACCAGGAGTCACTCCTATTCAGGGTCCCAGTCAATAATGAGCCCTAATCCCCTTTTAAGCTACAATATAAGAGAAGTGGCTCAAGTCGTTCAGTTCACTAACCTCCCATCTCCCTTTGTGTTTTTCTTTTCCAGCTGATATTCAATGTCTTTTGACTTGTCTAGGCCTCTGAGCGGCCTTTATGGGCCAGGCCTTTCAATGCGTTTCTGCCTTTGCCTTTAAAAAAAAGGGGGGGGGGTTGTACTTCTGTGTACATTGGGGTATTGTGGCCACGTTTTGAAAACAACAACAGAGGACAGTACAAATTCACGACATGCAGAACTGAAGTAACTATCAAGATTAATACCAACATCTATATATATAAAATCCTTCATGTCATCCTGACAGGCTTATAGACAAAGAAACCACACAAGGCAGACACACAAAAACAGCCCACATACCCAGAAAACCCTACGAGGTATGTTTACCACAAAAAAAAACCCCAAAAAAGAGCCAACGGCCACAAATCCAAAAAAACCATTATGGACTACAACTCCCATGATCCCCCACACCACCCCCCTCTGACAGTTTAGAGTGTCGGAATGTTGGTGGTGCTGGCCACTCAGAGGCGTTATGCAAAACAGACAGGTAATAAAAGGCAATACAAGAGGTAGAAGCTGGTGAAGGGACTAGCAAAAGGAAGGGAAAAAAGGTAGGGAGGGAATGGAGGAAGGGAGACAAGGGGAGCAAGAACTGATACAGAAAGGGGAGGGATGGCAGGAAGGAGGGATAGGAAAGAAGGGAGGGAGGGAGAAGAGGCAGGAGGACAGAGAGAAGAGAAAAGCTGAGGGATGAGGGGGAGAGGGAAGAAAGGAAGTATAAAAGGCAGGAAGGGATGTTACTGTTGGTCTTCGCCACATGCACACACATATGTACATATAGACATGCACATATACACACATCTGTACTTACACACATCTACACATATACATGCATATACTTATACAAAAACACACATATACATAAGTACACATATACATAAGTACACACACATATGTACACATATGTACACATAGACACAAATCCATATGTATACATACATACACACAAAACACACACATATATAGACTAGGACACAGGAAAGAGAAAAAGCCACAGCAACGCGTGGCCAGGTTCAGCTAGTACTAAATAAAAGCACCGATAACCTGTATGTATATTGTTATATGTATTTTAATAGTGCTGTGTTTTATCTCTCTGTGTTATCTCTCTGCCTCAAGCCATAAGGAGAGGCAGATAATAAAATAACAAACTAAATAAAAGCAATTATTGTTATTTAATAAAAACATACCAAATAAAACTTATTATTACACAATAAGATTAGTGCACAGCAAACAAGATCACTATGCCGGCTTTTGTATTCGATCACACATTGGACACTTCTCAAGTGTCTAGGACTGTGCGATGTAGTGGTGAATAACGTGTGCAGATCCGAATAGGGTGGCCTTTTGCAGCTGACAGATGGGAACTGGATTTTAAGTGGATCCATGCTCTGGCGTGATGAGGACTCATGACCATGATTTGAATCACTACTCAGCCATGGAAGCCCATCTTAGGCAAGTGTCAGTCTCTTAGCCTCAAAGTAAGGCAAAGGCAAACTCCCTCTGAGCCAATCTTGTTGAGAAAACCCTATGATAGGCTTTCTTTAATGTTGCTATAAGTCAGAAACAACTTGGAGGCACACAGATCCCTATAAAAAGGGAATCTGCCAATCAATAAAGGACTGGCTTTCTGAACCTCAATTAAGGGGCATCACTTATATTAAGAGACAGCTGGCAACACTAGTTGAGAATGATCCAAAGGTGATGGCGCCCCCATGTTTCCTGGCATTCATGATGTATCCACACTGTATGATTTAACACAGTTTGAGACAATTGCCACAGAGCTATGGTTTCATGAGAATTGTGGTTTTACAAGGTCTTTTGCCTTCTCCATCAGAGAGTATATCAAGTTCCATAATTCCATGGCACTGAAAGTAGCATCAAACTGCATTCATTCTAGGTGTAGATGAGTTTGTTACAAATAGTAGATTTGTATTATTGTCATCTTCATAGTGAGTTAAACCGCTGAGTTGCTGAATTTGCTGACTGAAAGGTTGCTGGTTCAAATCTGGGGAGTGGGGTGAGCTCCCGCTGTTAGCCTCAGCTTCTGCCAACCTAGCAGTTTGAAAACATGCAAATGTGAGTAGATCAATAGGTATCGCTCCGGCAGGAACGTAACAATGCTCCACGCAGTTATGCTGGCCACATGACCTTGGAGATGTCTATGGACAATGCCGGCTCTTCGGCTTAGAAATGTAGATGAGCACCAACCCCCCCCCCCCCCCAGAGTCGGACACGACTGGACTTAATGTCGTAGGAAAACCTTTACCTTTATTAGAGTTGCCATATGTCCCTTATTCTAAGGGACGTCCCTTATTTTGTCCCTAAAATTTGTGTCCCGTTTTTTCAGGCCCTGTCCCTTATTATCGACTAACAGGACAGGACTGGGTGGGGTTGACCAGAGGAAGGCGCGCACTGCGGTTTCCACGGCAACACCTGCCCGGGGATTCCAACTTGCAGGGCAGGCTGACAGTCGTGTGCTTGTGAGTGTTTGCCTGCCTGCATCCCCATTAGAAGGAAGAGGTGATACAGGACTTTTTCAAAGTACAGTAGACTCAATTAACCGTTACCCATGGGCAATGTTAGATCATGTTGGATAAAGAGTTTCTGGTTGCTTGAGAGTTACTCTTAAAATAGGCCTAGCTGTGTATCCCAGTGTTTTTCAACCTTTTTTGAGCCGCGGCACATTTTTTACATGTACAAAATCCTGGGGCACACCACCAACCAAAATGACACAAAATGACACTCTAACACAGTAATACAGATAGTTAATATGTTTTTGAATGTATTTATACACTCAGTGTGAAACCTGGGCTTGTTTCAATGAACACAATTGATTCTGTCATTTGGGAGTTGTAGTTGCTGGGAGTTATAGTTCACCCACAATCAAAGAGCACTCTGAACTCCACCAATGATGGAATGGGATCAAACTTCCCACACAGAACTCCCATAACCAAGAGAAAATACGATAAGAGTTTGGTGGGCATTGACCTTGAGTTTTGGAGTTGTAGTTCACCTATATCCAGAGAGCACTGTGGACTCAAACAATGTTGGATCAGGACCAAACTTGGCATGAATACTCAATATGCCCAAATGTGAACACAGATGGAGTTTGGGGAAAATAGACCTTGACATTTGGGAGTTACAGTTTCTGGGATTTATAGTTAACACACAATCAAAGAGCATCCTGAACTCTTGCAACAATGGCATTGAACCAAAACTTGGCATATTGACAACAGAAAAAGTGTTCGGCAGCAGGGGGAAGAAAGTGTATTCGAAGTTCCAATTTCCCACGGCACACCTGATGATCGCTCGCGGCACACTGGTTGAGAAACACTGGTGTATCCCAATACTATACAATGCTGTGTATCCCATACTATACTATACCATTACCTATTGACATAATAATAATGAAGCTGTACTGTCCTATAAATAAATTATTTTAATGTTTAGACAGTGCACTTTTAAAGTCGGCAAAGTCAAGTACTAAATACAGATGGAGAAAATAAGGTAGTTCTAATAATGTTTTTTCTGCATGACAAAACATGCGGAAACATACCATGTACTGTTAAAAGGGTGTAAGTCAGTTTAAATCATTACCTTATTCTGTTAATAAAACTATACCTAACGTTTGAGTTTCAAGTTTTTATGAAGTGTCCTTTATTTTTGTGAAAAATCCCGTAAATGTCCCTTATTTCTTATATCAAAAAGTGGCAACTCTAACCTTTATCCATCTTCATAATGCTAAAAAAGAAAGACTGAGATAAAGAGGCAGCTGCTTTAAGGGGTTAGATTTCATGCTGAGCAACAAGATGTTCTGTAGGGCACTGAAATTATATAAACCATTTTCCTCTTCTGCAGGGAAGTTACATGATCCTCCTCCTTCGCAGGAACACCTTGCGAAAAGACCTGCGTGATCCATAGCTGACTCACAGCGCTCTGCAGGCTCTTCTCTATTGTTTAATATCAATTGTAAAATATTAAATCAGATTACATACCTGTGGCCTTTCCGCAAGAGAAAGATGAGGCTTTCTTGTAAGGATCTGCTCAAAGGCCATCGTTTCCCCCGAAAATGCTAATGGGATTATGTAAAAGGTTATTTTGTTCATTTCAGATGAGAGGCGCATTGACACAATTGGGATGCCCTTTGTTTGTGTCTGGCTAATGACTTGTCTTTGAAAGCCGACTTTGGGACTCAAGCATCTCCCAAACTTTTCAAGTAGTTTTTTTTTTTTGAGAAGATGTAATGGATGTTAATGAGCCTGCCAAAGAATTGGAGAAAACATGTCTTTTTAAGATCATGAATCATTAGTTAATTTTGTTGTTCTGTACCAGCAAAACAAAGTAGAAAGAAGAGGCAGGATCACAAATAATTTCCCGCAGTTCTTTTGCTGCTCTGCTGAAAAGGAACATCAGATGTATATTGATTTGTGAATATAGTTTACGGATGAATATCATGCGCCTCCTGATCTTGTCGGACTATAACTCTCAGCATAAATATTGGCCGCGATGGCCGAGGATGCTGGGAATCCAACAATAGCATGATTCATGCTCACATGTATGTCATGCAATACACATACTTTCACATTGAAAAGTTGCAAGACAAACTTCTGAGTTCACAGTTTTTTAAAATCGTAATTGAATGTTTTATTAGAAATGGCACTTCTAATAAAAAGTGAGACAACACTAACCACTGAAATATGCCAACATCTGTGCATGGATAGCAATTTTTGGTGTTTCCAATCCTTGTTTTCCTTAGCCTTATCTGGGAGTATACAGTGAAGTATACTGGGAGTATACCAGTGTTTCCCAACCAGTGTACCGTGAGCGATCATCAGGTGTGCCGTGGGAAATTGGAACCTCCAATACCCTTTCTTCCCCCTCCTGCCAAACACTTTTTCTTCTCCACTCGGGCTCCCTTCTTCCCAGCCTCGCTCTGCTCACTTTGCCTCGCTTTGCTCACGCTGCCGCTTCTGCGGGAGGGGGGAGGGAGGAAGATGTGACCCGTGCGTGCGCTACTGCGCAGACTCGCCCCACGTCTTCCTCCCTCCCCTCCACAGTGCTCTCTGCATATAGGTGAACTACAACTCCAAAACTCAAGGTGAATGACCACCAAACACTTATAGTATTTTCTCTTGGTTATGGTAGTTCTGTGTGGGAAGTTTGATTCCATTCCATCATTGGTGGAGTTCAGAATACTCTTTGATTGCGGGTGAACTATAACTCCCAGCTGTTGAGCAAGACCTTCGTGTGTGTCTTTCTGCCATTCCTGCCAGGATATCTATGTTGTGTTCATCGAAACAGGCCCAGGTTTCACACTGAGTGTATAAATACATTAAAAAACATATTAACTATATGTATTATTGTGTTAGAGTGTAATTTTGTGTCATTGTGGTTGGTGGTGTGCCCCAGGATTTTGTAAATGTAAAAAATGTGCCGCAGCTCAAAAAAGGTTGAAAAACACGAGTATACAATCAATTTTTGGGGTTTCCAACCCTCTCTTTCCTTAGCCCTATCTGGGAGTATACAGTGAAGTATACCGAACTATACAACCCGATCCAGTGAAGACATCTGCCCTTGTGCTTTGCTACTCTGCTGCAGAATATGCATGTCCAGTGTGGAACACATCTCTCTACGTTAAAACAGTGGATGTGGCTCTTAATAAGACATGCCACTTTATCACAGGATGTCTACGCCCTACCAGTGATTTTCAACCTTTTTGAGCTGCAGCACATTTTTTACATTTACACACCACCAACCAAAATAACACAAAATGACACTCTAACACAGTAATACATATAGTTAATATGTTTTAAAATGTATTTATACACTCACTTAGTGTGAAACCTGGGCCTGTTTTGATGAACACAAAATATTTTGTATAAATATCCTGGCAGGAATGGTCGAAAGACACACATGAAGCTCTTGCTCAACAGCTGTCAGTCTCTCTCTGTTTTTAGTTTTTATCGCAGTCAAGCTTGAGAAGCTCATCCCACACAGATATGTGGTTGAAAACGGGAGCAATGTCAAAATAGCTTTGTTGGCCAGAATGGGGAACTCTAACTTTGTTTACTTAGCCACGTCTGAGCGAATACAAGATGGCGCGACCATAGCACTCTCGCGTCACTTCTTAGGTGACGCGAGAGTGCTATGGTTCCATTTCTTAAAGGGACAGATGCGCCTTATAGTTTATATATGAATGACGTTTGAAAATAATTTCCCACGGCACACCTGATGATCTCTCACAGCACACTAGTGTTCCGCAGCACACTGGTTGAAAATCACTGCCCTACACCACTGTGGAAATTATACCGTTTAGGCAGTATTGCACCACCTGACATCCATTGGGAAATAGCAGCCAATAATGAAAGGATCAAGGCAGTGACATCTCTGGCCAAACCCCTGATATCAGCCAGCACGCCAATGCCTTAAATCAAGAAATAGTTTTCTAAGATCTACAGAGATACTTGCAGGAACACCTCAGCAACCGAGAGTCCTAAAGTAGCAGGAACCTCAAGCCATGGCTGATATCGAATGAGAGATTCCCCCTGGGCACACAGAAGACTGGGCGACTTGGAAGGTGTTAAACAGGCTGCGCTCTGGCACCACGAGATGCAGAGCCAACCTTAAGAAATGGGGCCACAAAGTGAAGTCCACGACATGCAAGTGTGGAGAAGAGCAAACCACAGACCACTGACTACAGTGCAACCTGAGCCCTGCCACATGCACAATAGAGGGCCTTCTTATAGCAACACCAGAGGCATTCCAAGTGGCCAGCTACTGGTCAAAGGACACTTAGCATAAATTCAGTGTGTGTTTCTTTAAAAACACATTACAACTTTATCCTCGGTTTGTTTCTGATACGATAAATAAATAAATAAATCTGGGAGTATCATGGATCAAATCTTCTCCATGCAAAAGCATATGTTTCACAACAAGCTACTTCCAGTAGGGCAATGAATTCTATGGGGGGGGGGGGAGATGGAGTAGCCATGGGGAGCCCTCTCACTCAGGTCACAGAAAATTTCTACATGAAACACTTTGAAAACAAGCCCTAAAAGAAGAAGAAAAAAAAGGCCACTACATAGTTCAGATATGTGGATGGCACCTTCTCCATTTCGAGCCACGGAGAAGAAGAACTCAACAAGTTCCTGCAGCATCTCAACAGCATCCACTCAAACTTCCAATTCACTGTGGAAAAAGAAAATGAAGGAAAACTGCCATTTCTATATGTCCTAGTCAACAATTGAGCCACGCTATTTACAGGAAACATACACACATGGATAGATACCGACATAAAAACTCCAATTATCACCTAAGTCCAGGCCAGGATTACCCATAAGGCCAACCTAGGCCATGGCCTAGGGGTGCAAGTCGAGGGGTGGGGGCGCAGATCACGGACCAAAAAATAAATAAATGTTGAAACAAATAAAAATGCAACACGCATGGAGATGAGGAAGGAAGGATACCGGAGGTCCTCCTTTTCGGCGGCGCCCCTGCCCCTTCCTGAATACCAGCTCCTGCCTCTGCTATTGTTGCGCAAACGGCATATGCACAGGGGCTCTCGACACTGGCGTCGACGTCGACAGGAGGAAAAATTAACTCCCTCGATGCCGACAGCATCCACTTGCTGGCTCCTTCAGTTCAAGTACAGGAAACTCCATTGCGCAGTCTGCGCATGCCCTAACACCATGAAAGCTGGTATTCCTCCTCCAACACAAGGAGGAGACTCCTCCTTACTGGAGAGAGAAGCGCAACTGCCGGCTACGGCACATGCGCAAACCCCAGTACAGGAGAGAAGCCCAATGCGACAAGCCCCAGTACCGGGGAGAAGCGTGGCATCGGTACAGCTGCTGACTACAACGCATGTGCAATCCCCGATACAGGATAGGAGCCAAGTGCCTCAAGCCCCGGCATCGAGGAGGAGGCTCCTCCCCCCATGCCTGCATCCATAGTGCCTGCCGAGAGGGAAACTCCTGTGGCGGACCTAATGGGGCAAACTAAACAAGGGCAGGTACCTCAGGTATAAGTGATAAACACAGGTTGGTGTCTCTATCTGACAGTACAATAACGTAGACACAGAGTCTTATATATCAAAATACAAAAATAAATGGCATATAATTCAAGTCCCATACATTGGGTAATAGGGTGCTTAATGCTCTAGAGCATTAAGCACCCTATTACCCAATGTATGGGACTTGAATTATATGCCATGTATTTTTGTATTTTGATATATAAGACTCTGTGTCTACGTTATTGTACTGTCAGATAGAGACACCAACCTATGTTTATCACTTGGACCTAATGGGGCCACACCGGGAGAGCTGGATGCGGGGGACCTAAGGGGGATGAGCGGATGAAAGGATGTGGGGTGTATGTGGTAGAGGTTGGCTTAAAAGGGGAGTAATTCCAAAGTGTGGCCTAGGGCGCAAAAAGGTGTTAATCCGGGCCTGCCTAAGTCAAAAAAGAAACACAATTAAAGCCCTGGCAGACTGTGCAAAAAGAATCTGCAAACTCCACCTCCTCCAAGGTGAACCAAACCACCTCAACTGGGCTGTACAGGCCAATGGAGACTCCACCACAGACATCAGAAGAGCTTCAAGACCAAGAAGAAGCCACGAGAGTCAAGATAAAGATCCACCCAGATGGAAAGTGTTATTACGATACATCAAGGGAATCTCTAACCGCATAGAGAAGCTGATGAAGAAATACAACCTACAAACTATTTACAGATCCACTAAGAAAATCCAACAAATGCTAAGTTCAGCAAAGGACAAGAGGGATCCTCTCACATCTGCAGGAGTCTACCGTATACCACGTAGCTGGGGATAAGTCTACATAGGGACCACCAAACATAGCCGCATTGCCCAAACACGAATCAAAGAACATGAAGGGCACTGCAGACTACTTCAACCAGATAAGTCAACCATAGCAGAACACTTGATGAACCAACTGGACACAATATATTATTTGAGAGCCAGAAATGCTGGACCACTCTCACAACCACCATGTCAGACTACACAGAGAAGCATTGTATGACCATGTTCATGAGTTTTAAGAACCTGTAACCCTTGTGGTCTTTTAATACTGTTGTTTTATTGTTTTATTGTTTTCTTGATTGCTGTTGTGATCCGCCCCGAGCCTGCAGGGAGGAGCGGAATATAAAACCGAATAATAAATAAATAAATAAATATAAGCCACTGAAATCCACAAGCATGTGGACAATTTCAACAGAAAGAAGGAAACCGGGAATGTGGCGCAGCTGGCTAAGTGTCAGCTGCATAAGATCTCTCTGACCAGTAGGTCAAGAGTTCGAGGCCTGCTCGGGTCGAGGTGGCTGCCGACCTTTGCAGCCCAAAAGACAGGTGCATCTGCCAAGTAGGAGATAAAGGTACCACATTAAGTGGGGAGGCAAATTTTGACTGAATTATGAGGCCATTAAAGAACTCCAGGAACGCTGAGGAATGCGGAAGGAACAGCAAGGGACGCTGGCAACTCTGAGAGATGAGGAGTGCGTCAGCTCCCCCTGGTGGCCAGAGTTTGCCTCTGTTCGTCTATATGTGTGTATGTGGAAATGGCAGGGATTGTCTGCTAAGTACATGTACCTGTAATCCGCTCTGAGTCCCCTTCGGGGTGAGAAGAGCGGAATATAAATAGAGTAAATAAATAAATAAAATGAACAAAATCTGGCTACCAGTATTTTAAAAATTCTAAAATCAGGACAGTACATAAAGAGCAATACTAAAAAAAGCAGGGGAATTCCAGACAGGAAACAATCAGGACCAGCTAACACCTCCCAACAAAGGATTCCCCCAGGCAGCAACCAGCCAGGCTTTGAAGCTGCAAGGCCATCAAATGCTAATCAAGGTGGCCAATTGCAACATTCACACTTGCTTCAAATAGACTATAGTTCTTTCTCCCATCCTGGACATTATTCCACAGCTATATAAACCTAGCTTGCCTAGTTTCCAACAGACCTCACAACCTCTGAGGATGCCTGCCATAGATGTGGGAGAAACTTCAGGAGAGAATGCTTCTGGAACATGTCCACACAGCCTGGAAAACTCACAGTAACCCAGTGATTCTGGCCATGAAAGCCTTTGACAACACATTTTCCTGATTTTCTTTCCATTCTCAAATATGGAAATGGGAGTCATTAGAATATATGTATATCTGTATTTTTAATGCCACTCACATATGCATACTCGTTCTGTTTACTGTAAGATTTAATCGCTTGTCTGTTTCATCACTTTGACACCCGGGAACAAAAGAGTGAATTACAATGATG
Organism: Anolis apletophallus; assembly: GCA_030556195.1. Classification (NCBI taxonomy): domain Eukaryota; kingdom Metazoa; phylum Chordata; class Lepidosauria; order Squamata; family Anolidae; genus Anolis; species Anolis apletophallus. The sequence continues at coordinate 30,752,106 of JARBWK010000015.1, forward strand.
CCCGAACTATCAAAGGGATGTTGAGCTTTTCGAAAATTGCCATCTGGGATCTCGGATCTGGCAGACGAACCCAGACGGCGTCTTGACTCTTTGCGGAGATGTGAAAAGGCCTTTATCGTCAAAAGCGTCATTCTTAAGAGATAGAAGGCGATACCCAACGCTTTGGTCATGTTCTTATTAATTGAGGTATTAATTCCAAGCGGCAGAGTGACTGGTGGGGTGAAAGTGGGGCAGAAGAGGAAAGGCTTGATCCTTGATCAAGATAATCTCACTAATATATGTTGAATAAAAGCTGAAAGCTGTTGGGAACTCACCCCCCCCCCCCATAGCTTTGCACCAATACTCTTTAAACTGCGTACACGGCCACCCTGCAACCACAAAGGAAAGACATTTCTTCCTTCAGACACATAAGATAATTAGCCTTATTCATTTACATGGCTTTTCAGCAGCATATCTGAACTTAGGAAATGTTCCTTACCAGACATTTGTAAATCAGACTGACATTTGAAAGGAACGTGGGGGTGTGTTTGGACCATTAAGGCTAGTGTGCCATCTGTGCCTCTTCCAGGAGGGGTCCGATCCAGACACAATGACACATCCTTTCATTACATCCCATTTGGATTAGTGCAATATGCTCCGTTGACATTGAGGATGATTCAATAATTCAACACACCCAAAACACTGCACTCGTGGAGTATGTGTTTAACTCTGAATGTATATTTTAAAAAATGTTTTAAATGTACTTTTAAATTTTATTTTAATATGTATTTAAGTGTACATTGTGTTTTAAGGCATTGAATCGTTGACTGTATCTAAAGCCGCCTTGAGTCCCCTCCGGGGTGAGAAAAGCTGCATAGAAATGTCGTAAATAAATAAATAAATATGTGGAATATCCAGGGTGGGGGAAAGAACTCTGCTAGGTCAGTGCTTTTCAACCTTTTATGAGCCGTGGCACATTTTTTACATTTACCAAATCCTGGGGCACACCACCAACCAAAATGACACAAAATGACACTCTAACACAGTAATACATATAGTTAATATGTTTTAAATGTACTGTATTTACACACTCAGTGTGAAACCTGGGCCTGTTTCGATGAACACAACATATATATGACTTCCTCTCACATACTTATACATGGCTATCATGTCTTCTCTCAGCCTTCTCTTCCTCAGGCTAAACATGTCCAGCTCTTCAATCCGCTCCTCATAGGGCTTGTTCTCCAGACCCTTGTGAAATTTCACCCTGAGTGAAACTTGCTTCCAATTAACTATGGATGTCATGAAGCTGTTATAAACAGTTCCTTGGGGGGGGGGAGGCAACTCTGGAAAAATCCAGTAAAATAGTAATTAAAAAAAACATTTCCAAGCGGAGAGGCTCAATTTGTTTCTTGGAAACCTGTGAATGCTTCAGCCTCCCGATGCTCCCAAGTTCGCTCACTGCCCAATTCACCGACGTGGAGCTTCCGGCTTTGGTTGTTCTCGCGAGAAATCCAAGCCAACGCGAAAACCCTGAGTCAATCACTTCCGCCCAGTGCTCTGTTTTTGTGGAGGGAGGAGGGAGGCAGCGAAAGAGGCCACACAGATCTATGAAACGTATAGGAACATCGGGAGGCTGAAGCAGCCCTGAGCGGGAGCTGGAGCCATGCTGAGTCGAGGCTCCTGAAGGCTTCCTCAAGGCGGGCCTGGCCCTGGCATTCGGCAGAGTCCTTCCTTTGCCTCGGGGAGGATCTTTGGGGAGGGAAAGAGGGAGAAAGAGCTGCTAGGAGGGGGGGGAGTGCCAATTTCCCACGGCACACCTGATGATAGTTCACGGCACACTGGTTGGGAAACACTGTGCTAGAGAGATGTGTTAATGTTGCAGTTTATTTATTTATTTATTTATTCAATTTTATATTCCGCTCCTCCCTGCAGGCTCGGGGCGGATCACAGCATACAATAAAAACATACAGTAAAAACATACCATAAAATACAATGCATAACAATGGTAAACAACGAAGATTACGGTTCTTAACTCAGGCGTAAGCATGCTGTTTACACTCAGATTTAGCTAAACGCCAGCCTAAAAAGAGCGGTCTTACACGCTCTTCGAAAAGGGGCAAGCTCAGAGATCGCCCGAGTGTGGTCAGGAAGCGAGTTCCAGAGCACAGGAGCCGCGACAGAAAAAGCTCGCTGTCTCGTAGTGGACAAATGGCAGGAGCGGATCGATGGAATAACCAAGAGGTTCTGCTCTTCTGAGCGTAGTGATCTCGGGGGAACATACGGGGTAAGGCGGTCCCTTAGGTACACAGGCCCTAGACCACCAGAATCAATTTGCCACCTTGATTCGCAGGGGAATTCCAGACAAGAATCAATCAAGGCCAGCTAACACCTTCCAACAAAGGCTTCTCCCAGGCAGCATTCAGCCAGACCTTGAATCTGCAGGCCATTAAATGCTAATCAAGGTGATGCATTAGATTTCCAGAAGCCATTGAACTAAATGGGGCTCTTTGTGAATGATCCGTTTCAGACCTGCATTCCAAAATCCATCAAGGTAAAGGTTTATATCAGATCAAAGTGCCACTCAAAAGCTTCCACGGCAAAGTCACCGCAAAAGTTTCTTTGCTGCAGAAGAAACAGGTAACATTTGCTGGGAATTGGTCATAAAATGTATCATAAAAGTATTGGCTGTAGCTGCGGGGAATAATGGACATTCAATAGGAATATCAATGAGCAGTTAATAAAGGAATTTGGCTCAGCTCCAGGAATTTGTCATATTCCTTTAGCGTTGATGATCTTTTGATGACCTCTTTATGGAGTGTGTACATTGTAAAGAAATGATTTTAACGTTGCGCGCTTTGACTTGACAAGTAGTTTATAACAGTCGACTCTGCACATTCACTGGGGTTAAAGAAATGAATTATGAATAAAGAAATTACCGTGTGTTTTACCTAAGGAGGAATAGGACATAGGAGAGCCACGCCAGTGTCAACACAGATCTGCTTGCAAGACCTCCTGCTATTCCTGCAACGGCCGCATGGGGGCAGCAGCTGCTAATTGTTCTGAACATGTGTCACAATTTAGGAATAATAATAATAATAATAATAATAAAATAAAGATCCCAGCTGGCATTTAGAAACAAGACCATCGCGTGAAATAAATGGTGACTGCATAGTTATCCCAGTGGTGGAGGAAAGACCCGACGGAGAGCTTTCTCTGTGGTGGCTCCTGTAATCTGCGGTGCCATATCGGCCAGATTATTTGAAAACTTGGCTCTTCCGCCAGGCGTTTGGGGATTGAGGCATTGTGATGCCACCATCGGTTGGTTTATTATTATTATTATTATTATTATTATTATAACTAGCTTGGGGACCCGGCGGTGCCCGGATTATTTGAGGAAGGCATTGTGTGCCAAGGTTGGTTCCTATTAGATGTTTATGTGGCTTGCAGTGGTCTCAGGAACTTAGTGAAGGTACTGCAAGTCCCATTGGCCATGGTCCATCCCCCTCCAAACAGCACCAGGATGTAGAGTGGGTCATGGGGGCTCTGTGTGCCAAGTGTGGTCTTGATCATTCTTTGGATGTGGGTTGCAGCGGTCTCGGAAGGTGAGTGAAGGTGTTTCAAGTCCCATCATCTGTGGTCCATCCTCCTTGAAACAGCACCAGGGTGTGGAGTGGGTCAAGGGGGCTCTGTGTGCTAATTTTGGTCTGTAGTGGTCATTGGGTGAGGATCGCGTTGTGAAGTGGGCCATAGGGCCGCTGTGTGGCAAGTTTGATCCTGATCCGTCACTGCTGTGGGCCGCAGTGTCTGACTGCCTGAGGCCTTTCCTTTTCCCTCTGCATCACCTTAGAATGTTGGAATGTGGATGGCCAATCAGAGTCCTTTATGCAAATACCATTTCAGTGGCAACTAATCCCCTCTGCCTGGGGCTGTGGAATGTTGGAGTTCTGAGGCTGGCCAATCAGAGTCCTTTATGCAAATATTCCCTTAGTGGCAACCTATCGAAATGCTGTCATATATTCCTTGGCACCTCTGCACCTCTGAGAAAATGAACATTCCATTTCCAACGGAAAAAAACCTGTCATTTGGCTAACTCAAGCATTCAGTTGCATTCTGTTTTGCTGGCCAATCAGAGTCATTTATGCAAATTGTCTCTCAGTGGCAACCAATTCCCTATGTCTGGTGCCTTAGAGTGTTGGAGTTCTGAGGCTGGCCAATCAGAGTCCTTTATGCAAATAATCCCACAGTGGCAGCCAATCGAAATGCTGGCACATATTCCTCTGCCCCTCCCGCCCTCCGCCCCTCTGCAAACACTGACTTTTATTATATACATAGATAGATAGATAAACATTGACAAAATCATGATCTGTCAACTGCAAAAGGCCACCTTACTTGGATCTGCTCGCATCATTCAGAAATACATCACACAGTCCTAAACGCTTGGGAAGTGTTCGACTTCTGATTTTTTCAATACAAAATCCAGCATATAGATCTTGTTTGCTGTGGCATACTGTGGTGTCAGTAAAATAATAATAATAATAATAATAATAATGTCAAGGAAAGCCAAGAACCTGCTTTAATTGAAGTCAGCAATTGGAAACGTCTCAAAGCACAGCAGACAAAGAACCAGTACAAGAAAACTGCACTCCAAACCAGAGCTGACAGCTGGCACAACAAAGCATTGCATGGGCAGTTCCTTGACAAAATTGAAGGAAAAGTTGATAAGGAGAATATCTGGTTATGGCTCACACATGGAACATTGAAGAAGAAGACAGAACGCCTGATTCTTGCAGCCCAGGAGCAAACCATCAGAACAAATGCCATTAAGACCAGGATTGAAAAATCAGCGGATGACCCAAAATGCAGACTGTGCAAGGAAGCTGATGAAACCATTGATCATGGTCAGACTGGATGAGGATGAACAAATTGAAATTGAATCCAGACAAGACAGAGGCATTCCTGGTCAGTCGAAAGGCCGAACAGGGCATAATGTTACAGCCTGTGTTAGATGGGGTTACACTCCCCCTGAACACGCAGGTTCGCAGTCTGAGTGTGATCCTGGACTCATCACTGGGCCTGGAGCCCCAGGTTTCAGCAGTGACCAGGAGAGCATTCGCACAGTTAAAACTTGTGCGCCAACTGCACCCGTGCCTTGGGAAGTCTGACTTGGCCCCGGTAGTCCATGCTCTGGTTACATCCCGTATAGATTACTGCAATGCCCTCTAAATGGGGTTGCCTTTGAAGACTGTTTGGAAGCTTCAACTGGCCCAACGGACAGCAGCCAGGTTGATGACAGGAGCGGCACTCAGGGAGCGCACAACTCCTCTGTTGTGCCAGCTCCACTGGCTACTAGTTCGCTACCAGGCACAATTCAAATTGCTGGCTTTAGCCTTTAAAGCCCTTAATGGTTCTGGTCCAACTTACATTTCCGAATGCATCTCCCCCTATGAACCATCAAGATGTTTAAGATCATCCAGAGAGGCCCTGCTCTCAGTCCCGCCTGCTTCACAGGCGCGATTGGTGGGGACGAGAGACAGGGCCTTTTCAGTGGTGGCTCCTCAGCTTTGGAACCCCCATCCTAGTGACATCAGATCAGCCCCCTCCCTACTGACATTTCGCAAGAAGGTCAAGACATGGCTGTTTGATCGGGCATTTGCAGATGTATGATTATTAATTGAGACCTAAGGTACGACACCACCGTATTTGGAAATCGATTTAATAACGAGAGACTGATATTGTGTTTAATTTTAATTGCTAATTTGTATATGATGTGATTGTGTTGGTAACTGTTGATGTGTTTATCTTGGGTAGTCCTTCCCATATGTTCACCGCCTCAAGTCTCCTTCGGGCTGAGAGGGGCGGTATAGAAGCAAAGTAAATCAATCAATCATATCCTTAGATGCTGCAAGAAAATTGCACAAAAGGACTAAAAACAGAGGCACAACTCTGTGTCCCAAATGACTCATTGGAACTTATGTCACAAGTACCACCTGCCAGTAGTCAAGAACTGGTGGGATCATAAACCTGCAAAGGTCGTGGAAAATGAACATGCAAAAATACTGTGGGACTTTCGAATCCAGACTGACAACGTTTTGGAACACAATACACCAGACATCGCGATTGTGGAAAAGAAAAAAGTTTGGATTATTGATGTCGCCATACCAGATGACAGGCGCATTGAGGAAAAACAACAGGAAAGGCTCAGCCGTTATCAAGATTGAACTGCAAAGGCTCCGGCATAAACCAGTACAGGTGGCCCCAGTGGTGATCGGCACACTGGGTGCCGTGCCAAAAGATCTCAGCTGGCATTTAGAAACAATAAACATTGACAAGATCACGATCTGTCAACCGGAAAAGGCCATCTTACTTGGATCTGTGTGCATCATTCGAAAAGACATCACACAGACGCTTGGGAAGTGTTCAACTTGTGATTTTGTGATGAAAAATCCAGCATATAGATCTTGTTTGTTGTGACATGCTGTGTTTTTGTGTCAGTAAAATAATAATCTCTTCTTAATGAGAAACGACAACGCAGAAAGAACCGCAACTTGGAAACGACATCACCCAAGGAGACTTTCTGCTGTGCTTTCTGCAACTGAACTTGCCTATCTCAGATTGGCCTTTTTAGTCATCAATGCGCTTGTAAAAAGCATGGGATGAGTCCTTCCTAAGGATCTTCGTTTGCAAAGTAATGCTGAGAGGAGAAAATAATAATAATAATATACTTATAATAATTATATTTATATCTAATAATTACTTTTTATTTATTTTAGCGGTGAATTTTAATGCGGTTTGTGTTTAATTCTATTTTAATGTTTGCATAGTTGTATGTTTTAAATTGTATATGAATGTTTTTATGTCAAGCTGCTTTGAGGCTCCTTTGGGGAGACAAAGCGGGGTATAAATAAAATAATGTATAAATATTAAAATAAATAGAGCACACCGCTACATCGCGGTTTTTCACTTATTGTGGGAGGTCCTGGAACCTAATCCCAGCAATAAGTGAGGGAACACTGTATAGCTCTGAGAATCAAAGCAATGTGTTCCTAATTGGCTCTGATTCCCATCATCCCCAAGAATATATACTAATACAGGGGTGGGCAACCTACAGCCCGCGGGCCGGATCTTGGCCGGCAGCTGATTCTGTCCGGCCCAGGGAGAAGGGCATTGGGGGCAGGGCCAAGAAGAAGGGGTGCCGCTGCCGCCATCCCATTGCGGCGGCTTTGGAGTGCCTGACATCCCTTTGGAGCGGCGGCTTCGGAGTGCCTGGCGACTCGGATCTACAGCGGGAGCAGCGGCGGCTTTGGAGTGCCTGACATCCCTTTGGAGTGGCGGTTTTGGAGTGCCTGGCGATCCGGGCCTGCAGCGGGAGCACTCGGCGACATGCGGGGCTGATTGCCCTGGCGACCCGGAAGACTTGATCGTCTTCTGGGTCACCAGGTCGAATAAGCCACCTCAGATCGCCAACTGCTCCCCTTGCAGGCCTGGGGATGGCAGGCACTCCATAGCAGGGCGATCAGCTGCGGAACGGCTGGGGGCGAGAGCGCGCGGAGGCCTGCAGCCTCCAATCGCCTGCTGCTCTGCTCTGCTTTGCTCTGCTGCGGCGGCGGCTGGGTCTGCTTTGCCATCCTCTGGGCTGGGGCCATTGGGCCATTCCATCTTGGTTCGCACCTTGTCTTCTTGAATTTTATTTTATTTTAGTGGCTTTTATTATTATTTTATAATAATTTTATAATAATAATATAATAAATAATATAATGTTATATTATATTATAATTTCAATATATTATAATGCCTCTATATATATACTATAATATAATTATGATATTAATACTAATAATATATGAATATTTCTTGATATATTAATATGTTAATATTGATGATGTGTAATATATAGTAAATATAATAAATAAATAAATAAATAAATAAATAAATAATGTAGATTAGAATGTAGTTCCACCTTTAGGTGCGGCCCTCCATAATATTTTTTGGCTCTCGTGTGGCCCCTTGGAAAAAATAATTGCCCACCCCTGTACTAATATATACTATTATTTATTTATGCCATTTATATGCCGCCCTTCCCACCCTTTTGAGAAAAAAATTTCAAAGAGTCATCTCCTTGAAATTATCTGTAATGACATGACATAACCAGGACATCCTTCCTCCAAAGTGTCAGAAAAGTTCGCATATCCACTGAATTTTTTGGGAATTAAAAAAAGTTTTTATGAATAACTTTTTTCCAAAACTACTACCAGAGCGATTCCCTTGTATTTCCCAAACATGACACAACTAAGCAGGGCACCATTCTGCCAAGGTTTCAGAAAGATTGGCACATCCACGAATTTTTATAGGGAATTTATTTTCCAATTTCAGCACCTTGGTCAAGTCACTCTCATAAATGAATCCTCGTAAATGGAAAAAAATCCTCCCAAAGGGTTACCAGATGGCTGGGAACAGTGAAGATTTCCAATTAAGATGGAAATAAGACACACACATATTTTCCAAATGGTCCTTATCGGCACCTAATTGAACCAGCCTCTTTTTTTGTTGTTGATTTCCAAATAGAGAGGAAATGGGCTTTGCAGGCTTGAAGGCCTTGAGTTCGAGTCCTCCCAATTATCTTGGCTGCCTTTCTGTCAAATCTTCTCCTTCTTTGATCCTTTGCGTTTATTTCAATAGGGGAAATAGATACAACAGAATTGAGACAATATCAGCTGGGCATGATGCAATGGAAATGTGATTATTATGTAAGGAAAATATTATTATGATTATATAAAGAAAATAAAACATTGTGCTAAACCAGGGGTGCTCATTAGGTAGATCGTGATCTACTGATAGATCGCGTAGGGCGTCCTGGTAGATCGCAGGCAGGGCGGGAGGAAGGCTCAGTCCCACCCCGCAGGCTCCCGACGCCGCCCAGGTGCAGAAGGAGGTTGGACTGGATGGCCCTTGGAGGTCTCCTCCTATTCTAGGAATGCATTGCTATTATTATTATTATTATCAGAGGCTGAATGGCCATCTGTGAGGAATACTTTGTGTTTTTCCCTTATGGCAGAAGGAGGTTGGACTGGATGGCCCTTGGAGGTCTCCTTCTACTCAAGGAACCTGTTGTTGTTGTTGTTACTATTATTATTATTATTAGCAGAGGCTGAATGAATATTATCATCATTATTATGAATAAATTCAGGGGTTTATTATACTCACATTTAGTTGAATTCAGTCTTAAAATATATTATATGGCTCTCACTGAAATAAATTTCCAAATATTTTGCTTTTATGGCTCTCTGAGTAGTGGGTAGGGAGATCTTTAGGACTTGGTTGTTTTATAAGTAGCTCGTGTGCTGAAAAAGTGTGAGCACTCCTGTGCTAAACTGTTCCTCAACCTCTTTTTTGGTCGCTTCGTTTTTGAATTGGTTGAAGACCGGGTGAGCTATTCATTGAAAAAGTAGAGCAAAATGTGCTTTTGATGCTTGTTATTATTGCTGTGCTGTTTTATGTTATTTTAATTTGTTATTGTTTTGCTTTTAATTGTGTTTTGCCTTGGGCTTGGCCCCATGTTAGCCGTCCCGAGTCCCTTTGGGGAGATGGAGGCGGGGTAGAAAAATAAAGATCTTCTTCTCCTCCTCTTCTTCCTCTCCTCCTCCTCCTTCTTCTCCTTCTTCTTCCAGGATGTCCTAGAACAGTGCTGTCCAACTTCTAACCGGCCAAGGGCCGGATTCCAGGTCACTGATGACCTGGGGGGCCGCCCGGCCCCGCCCCTGGCCCCGCCCCTGGTCACGCCCCCGGCCCCGCCCCCGGCTGCCGGGAAGCTTTGGGAGAGAGGGAGGAGCCACGCGGCACCCCCCTCCCTTCCAAGGCATCCTAGCCACAGATGAAGCTGGCGGTTTCGCCGGCTTCAGCTGCTGCCGGGATGCCTTGGAAGGGAGAGAGGCGCCGCCGGGGGACCCCCTCCTTGCAAAGCATCCCGGCAGCCGCAGAAGCCGGCGCTGGCTTCAGCCGCTGCTGCGATGCTTTGCAAGGGAGGGGTGCCGCCGGGGACCCTCCCTTGCAAGGCATCGGCGCCGGCGAGAGGGAAGAGGGCGGTGCAGGGAGGAGAAGCTAGCCCTCTTCCTCCTTCTTGTACCACCCCTTGTCCCTCTCACCGGCGCCGATGCAATCGGGCGGCGCGGAGAGAGGGACGGAGGGCGGTGCAGGAGGAGGAGCTAGCTCTCTTCCTCCTCCCTGCCCCGCTCCCCCCCCCCGGCTGCCATTTTTTTAAAAAAAATAGATTTTTTTTAAAAAAAATTAAAAATGCCGGCGGGGGGCATAGCTGGGGCCGGGCCCAACAGGCTGGGGGGCCAGATCCGGCCCCAGGGCTGCCAGTTGGACAGCCCTGTCCTAGAAAGAAAGAAACTTTCAAAAACAGGAACCTCCAGGCAAGAACCAATCAGGGACAGCTAATCACCTCTTAACAAATGACACCCCCCCCCAGGCAGGAAGCAGCCAAGACTTGAAGCTGCAAGGCTATTAAATCCTAATCAATGCGTTCAATTGCAACATTCTCATTTGCTTCCAACAGACAAGAGTTCTGTCTGTTGAGAGATAGCACAGCGGTAACAACCGCTGTGCTTGCAATCAGAAGGTTGCATGTTCAATTCCCGGGCTGATCTGGACACCCAGCTGTGAGCCCTGTCCACTGTCCACCTAACAGATTGAAAACAAGCCAGCTGTGAGTAGATGAACTAGGGACCGCTCAGCGGGGAAGGATTTTTATAAGGACTTTACAACACCTGAATAAAAATAAGGAAGATCGGCTGCCGGAGGTGGAATGCGGAACCAGAGGCTCTCGTCTGAGGATGAAGCAACAGCACCTCCTTGTGCCATAATGGAGCAACCGCACCCGCGACGCAGCCAGAAGAGAGAAAAAATCTTTCTAATTGCACATGTTTGTCTGCACATGTTTGTCTGTACAATGTATTGTAATTGTATGTCAGTCGGCAGGGACTATCTGCCGTATGTGTAATGTAATCCGCTCTGAGTCCCCTTCGGGGTGAGAAGAGCGGAATATAAATAAAGTGTATTATTATTATATTCTATCTCTCACCCTGGACATTATTCTACAGATATATAAACCCCATTTTCCCAGTTTCCAACAGACCTCACAACTTCTGTGTCTGTGCCAGTAAAGTCTGTTTGTACTAATTTTGGGTCTGCAGAAGTATTTCTTCCACACAGCTCAGGAGCTCAATACTCTGACAATTGGTTATGGGCCCAGCACGCTTCCGCTGCACTGAGGGTGCCTGCCACAGATGTGGGAAAGAATGTCAGGAACATGGCCTGACAGCCCAGAAAACTCACAGCAAGCCAGTGATTCCAGCCATGAAAGCGACATGCCCTCTTTTCTTTATGGCCCACTTCATCAAGAATGCTGCCTTGAAAACAAGTGTGACGATTCGTCCATTTGGCCACCTTGATGAATTCTATGAACAGAAAGATGGAGTAGCCATGAGGAACTTAATACCTCTCCGTTGGCGCCCCCTTGCTGTGGGGGAGAGACTTGCGTACCCTAATGAAGTTGTGAGCTATTTTGGCGGTGGCATAATAGCCACCGGTAGGGCCTCCCAGGCCAGACAGGTCACAACCAAAGGGTCTGACAAAGAGCGTCAATGGGCAGGATGGGCTCTCTAGCCTTTTGGCAACCATCCTAGCAGAAGGAAAACCCTAATTTCAAACTCAGGCAGATGGTGCTCGTCTAACCCTGTAAGGTCAACCATCTGTAAGGTCAGCAGTGGTTCTCAACCTTTCTAATGCCGTGACCCCTAAATAAGGTTCCTCATGTTGTGGTGACCCCCAAATATATTTTCGTGGCTACTTCATAAATAATTTTGCTACTCCTATGAATTCTAATGCAAATATCTAGAACATAAGAACATAAGAACATAAGAAGAGCCATGCTGAATCGGGCCTCAGCCCATCTAGTCCAGCATTCTGTGTCACACAGTGGCCCACTAGTTGTACACGGGGATCTCTAGCAGAAAGGAGGGCAAAACCCTCACCTGCTCCCGACCCCCCACAACCAGTACCCAGGGAAAATCCTGCCTGCCTCCATCAACACAGAGGTGGCACTTGGATGTCCATTTCAGTAACTACTGATCTAATATGCAGGATGTATTTTCATTGTTACAAATTGAACATAATTAAAGCATAGTGATTAATCACAAAAACAATATGTTTGGGGGAGTATGGACAACGGATGATGGGATTTGCAGTACCTTCCTTCAATTCAGCTCAGACTTCCACAGACCACTGAGACCCCCACAAATTACAGAACTGGACCAAACTTGGCACAGAGAACCCACATGACCAACAGAAAATACTGGAGGGTTTTGGGAGGAGTTGGCAGTGATTTAGGGGACACCTAAACAGGGGCAGTCTAAGGTAATTTTAAATGGTAGGCGAACATTATTTTGGTGCCCCCCCCCAAAAAACATTATTTTGCCGCCCCCCATGTAAAACAAATATACAATTATAATATCACAATGCCATTAGTAGTATTATATTGTATCAATGTATATACAATATATTATACCATACTCATACTATATTATATCATAATTATATTATACTACATTACAATATAATTATATTATAATATATTGACATTATAATATAATGTAACATTCTATTATATTATTATTATAAAATAATAAAATTATTTATTTCAATAAAATTATCCTCTACTAAATATTTTCATTACTCCTATAAAACTCAAATAACCCCAAATAAAGTAAAATAAAATATTATATATTACTATTTTGTACAATACCACTATACTGCAATATTGTTTGTAATATTACATGTAATATAAAATATATCATTATTCTATTGTTATATTGTATTTGTATTATATTGTATGACAATATTAAGCAGAACTATGTAATAATCAACAAGAAATGCAATGTAAATGCATCAAAATCAGAATATATTACCTACCACCCGTCTCATAATCCATAGGAGTCTCCCATAAGTCCAAAATTAGGATCCCAGTGTAAATGTAAATAGAAAAACAGCCAAAATGTTCAAATGAGGTCGAATACAGGCAGCGCGGACTGGGCAACCTTGAGCCCTCCCTCCCTCCCTCTAGGTGTTTTGGACTCCAACTCCCACAACTCCTCATAGCCTCAGGCCCCTCGGGTCTAGACAGAAATAGAGCCGAAGAAAGGAAGGAGGGAGAGAAGAGGCCACAGAGGAGGAGGAGGAGGAAAGCCCTTCATTCATTCCTTCACTTACACTACCTTCACTGATTCTTTTCTCATTCCCGCAAAAGCCGGCGGAGACAAAAGGAGAGGGGAAACACTCCCTGCCTGCCCGATAGGGAGTGCTTTGCTTACAGGCTTCTGCGCAAGGGAGCTACTGGGCATGCGTGGAGGTTTTCGCGCATGTGAAGTTGCTCCTGCGCTCAATTTCAGCTCCGGAGCAACTGCGCCTGCGCGAAAACCTCTGCGCGTGCCCAAAAGCGGCGTCGGAGCGCACAAGGCCGGGGCCCAAAAGCAGGCAGCTGCAGCACTGTCTGAGGAATATCGGCAGGGCCAGGATGGCGCCCCATGCGGCCAGGATGGCGCCCCCTTCCCAGATGGCGCCCTAGGCGGCCGCCTACTTGGCCTATCTTGTAGGACCGCCCCTGCACCTAAATTTGGAGAGCACTATGAACCCAAACAACAATGGATCTGGACTAAACTTGGCACAAATATTCAATATGCCCAAATTTGAACACTAGTGGAGTTTTGAGAAAATAGCGCTTCTCATTTGGGAGTTGTAGTTGCTGGGATTTATAGTTCACCTACAATCAAAGACCATTTTGAACTCCACCAACAATGGAATTGTGCCAAACTTGGCACACAGAACCCCCAATCGTTCCTCGTCCCCTTAACAGGGTTCATCGTCCTCTAAATTCCCCGGAGTCTCCCACCGTCCCCTTGGATTGCCTCACTGCCCACTAGGGGACGGTACCGCCCACTTTGAGAATCAGTGGTTTAAAGGGTGAGGCCAGTTGTGTGCACGCCGTGCTCCACCAGAAAAATCAATGCACAGGCTCGAAGGACACACCCAACCTCCGAATCATCAACACGCTTGTAGAAAGCGTGGGACGAGTCCTTCCTGAATCTTCGTTCTTCGCGAAGAAAAGCCAAGAAGAATAAAGATTTAAATAGTGTATAACGACTAAAATAATGTATACATATTATAATAAATAGAGCATCCCTACATTGCGGGTTTTCACTTATTGCGGGAGGTGCTGGAACCTAACCCCAGCAATAAGTGAGGGAACACTGTAAGTACTGCACAATTAAACAGGAAATTTATTTATTTATTTACAGTATTTATATTCCGCCCTTCTCACCCGCTGGGACTCAGGGCGGATTACAATGTGCATATACATGGCAAACATTCAATGCCATAGACACACAACATATATAGCACTGGGAATGTGGCGCAGCTGGCTGGGTGTCAGCTGCGTAAGATCTCTACTGACCAAAAGGTCATGAGTTCGAGGCCTGCCCGGATCGAGGTGGGCTCTCGACCTATTGTGTAGCCTATTGTCGACCTTTGGAACCCGAAAGATAGTTGCATCTGTCAAGTAGGAAATTAAGGAACCATTTAGTGGGGAGGCTAAATTTAACTGATTTACAAGGCCATAAAAAATCACCAGAAAACACGCTGAGGAATGAAGGAGCGCGACAGCTCCCCCTGGTGGCCGGATGTTAAATTGCCTCTGTCTTGTGTGTTTGCGTGTCTAAATGTAATGTGTACATTGTGATCCACCCTGAGTCCCCTGCAGGGTGAGAAGGGCAGAATATAAATGAAGTAAATAAATAAATAAATAAAGGTAATCTATCTATCTATCTATCTTTGGAATTTCAATTCCAATCACTATGTGAGGTCCATTGGGACCTGGACATGTTTAGGTTGAACAGAACTATGGCAAAGCTTTATATCAGAGGAGAGAACACCGTAGCATAGAGCAGTGTTTCACAACCTTCCTAATGCCGCGACTCCTCAATACAGTTCCTCATGTTGTGGTGACCCCCAACCATAACATTATTTTTGTTGCTACTTCATATCTGCAATTTTTGCTACTGTTATGAATCGTAATGTAAATATCTGATATGCAGGATGCATTTTCATTCACTGGACCAAATTTGGCACAAATACCCGATATGCCCCAATCTGAATACTGGTGGGGTTAAAAGGGGATTGATTTTGCCATTTGGGAGTTGTAGTTGCTGGGATTTATAGTTCACCTACAATCAAAGAGCTTTTTGTACTCCACAAATTATGGAATTGAGCCAAACTTGATATACAGAACACACACAACCAACATAAAATACTGGAAGGGCTTGACAGGCATTGATCTTGACTTTTGGAGTTGTAGCTGACCTATATCCAAAGAGCACTGTGGACTCAATGATAGATCTGCCACAAACTTGGTACCAGGCATGTAGCCGGGGGGGGGCTAAGGGGCTTCAGCCCCCCCCCCCCCGAAATTCTCAGGGTGATCCGCGAGAAGGCCTTACTGGTACATTATTTAAACTGTTATGTGCACTTATATCATGATCTGATCACCATGCTCATTATATCCCACATTAATGGGGTTATTGGGATAACAATACAAAAGGTTTGCTAGGGTAGACCCTCTTCCACCCAGTCTCAGCCCCGAACCAAACTCAGCCCCCCGAATCAAAATCCTGGCTACGGCCCTGCTTGGTACGAATATTCCATATGCCCAAATGTGAACACAGTGGAGGTTAGGGAAAATAGAACTTGACATTTGGGAGTTGTAGTTGCTGGGATTCATAGTTCACCTACAATGTAAGAGCATTCTGAACCCCACCAATGATAGAATTGGGCCAACTTTGCCACAGAGAACCCTATGGCCTTAAAAAGGGACTTGCTAGTGCAAGCCAATCTCCAGCCTTGCATGCTCTCCCTTGCCCACACATGTGTACCACACTGCTATGTGCCGAGCATACCTGCTCTCCCTTCCCTGCTTGGAGTCTCAGAAACAATCCTCCTCTTGGCTGAGAGGCCAGCTGAGAGCCTGGCCAATCGCAGCAGGAGGAGGGCTTTTGGTGGGAGGATTTGCTATCTGTTTCCAAAAAGAAAGAGTAGGAAAGGTGGAGAGATCTTCAATGTTGTCTGCCAAAGGGGTTCCTAAGACCATCAGAAATATATGTTTTCCAATGGTCTTTAGTGACCCCTCTTAAACCCCAGGCCCGGATTAACCCCTTTTGGCGCCCTAGGCCACACTTTGGAATTACGCCCCCAAACCAACCTCTACTTCACCCCCCCACCTCCTCCTCCTTGTGGCACCACGCGCCCTCCTTCCTTGAGTCAAGGAAGGAGGGCGTGAGGAGGAGGCGGAGGAAAGCCCCACCCCCGGGGCCACTGCCGGGCATGCGCAGCAGGAGCGCGCGAGTACCTCTGCCTCCTCCGCCAGGTTCCTGGGTGCCGCGCATGCCCGGCAGCGGCCCCGGGGGCTTCCCTCCTCCTCCTCCTCGCGCCCTCCTTCCTTGACAAGGGGCTGATGGCGAGGGGGGGCGCCATTCCCTCCCCCGCCCCCTCGCAGCGCTTTCCCCCGCCCTCCCCCGAGAGAGAGAGAGAGAGAGAGAGAGAGAGTCAGTCATCTCCATGCCGCACATTGCGGTTTTGTTTCAACTTATTTTTTTTGGTCAGTGTGAACTGCTCCCCCTTGGTTTGAGCCCCCTAGGCCATGGCCTAGGGTGGACTTATGGGTAATCTGGGCCTGTAAAACCCCCTCGTGACCTCCCTGGGGTCCCAACTCCCGGGTTGAGAAATGCTGGCGTTGAGCTACCTTTACGCCCTCTTTTAAAACATTTCCACTCTATTTCAGTGATGCGTTCGACTTCGAATTTGGTGTGATCATTGTTTGAATAAGCCAGGGCTGTCAACTGGCGGCCCGGGGCTGTACACGGCCCCCAGCCTGTTGGGCACGGCCCCCTATGCCCCGGCCGCCATTTTTAATTTTTAAAAAAAAAATCTAATTTTTTTAAAAAATGGCGGCCGGGGGGGGGGGAGGCGGGGCAGGGAGGAGGAAGTGAGCCAGCTCCTCCTCCCTGCACCGCCCCCTCCATCCCTCTCTCCGCGCCGCCGACAGCATCGGCGCCGGTGAAGAGGGACAAGGGTGGTACAAGGAGGAGGAAGAGAGCTAGCTCCTCCTCCCTGCACCGCCCTCTTCTTCCCTCTCTCGCCGGCGCTGATGCCTTGCAAGGGAGGGGGGTCCCCCGGCGGCGCCTCCCTCCCTTGCAAGGCATCGCAGCAGCGGCTGAAGCCAGCGCCGGCTTCCGCGGCTGCCGCGATGCTTTGCAAGGGAGGGGGTCCACCCGGCGGCGCCTCTCTCCCTTCCAAGGCATCCCGGCAGCAGCTGAAGCCGGCGAAACCGCCAGCTTCATCTGCGGCTAGGATGCCTTGGAAGGGAGGGGGGTGCCCTGTGGCTCCTTCCTCTCTCCCAAAGCTTCCCGGCAGCCGGGGCGGGGCGTGGCCGGGCGGGGGGGGGGCCGGGCGGCCCCCCAGGTCATCAGTGACCTGGAATCCGGCCCTTGGCCGGTTAGAAGTTGGACAGCACTGGAATAAGCCAAGGATTTGACATCTCGCATGCTCTCCAGGTTCAAGGTACGCCAAAACTTAACTACATTTCAGATAATGTATCTAAATGTAATAAAATAAATAAATACATAAATATAGGCAGACACTCCGAGGCTATTTAACATCCAAGCTTCTGGCCACCAGGGGAGCTGTCGCTTCCTCATTCTTTGCATACTTCCTGGAGATTTTTATGGCCTCGTAAATCAGTTAAATCAGCCTCCCCGCATAAGTGGTACTTAAATTTCCTACTTGACAGATGCAACTGTCTTTCGGACTGCAAAGGTCAACAACAAGCTACACAATTTCGGTCGGGAGCTCACTTTGACCCGGTAGTGGTCAGTAGTGATCTTAATGCAACAATAATACTTAATAATAACACTTTCTAATCAGGAACAGGATCCCCCCCAAGTGTGTGTCAGATAGTGGAATAGGGCAGTGTAGATTCTGCCTGAGTTTTGTCCCTTCTCCTTCCATTCTTGGGAAGAAGAAGCTCTGCTGCTCAAGCTCAGGTCTCTTCTAAGAGAGAGGTCCCGCCTCCTCTCCCTTTGATTGACAGCCCCATGTGCGCCCGGGTATAAATAGCAGGGTCAGGCCCCTCCAGGGGGGCATTGATTGACGGCCGCCGCCTCGCAGCGCCTCTCTCTCTCTCCCTGAACTTCAGAGCCGTCGGAGAGCCCGAGCCGGACTCCAGCAGCCTTAGGATGATGATGGGCTCCCGGCGGAGGCCCTTGGGCCGCTCTTTCTCCGGCAACGGGCCCGGGCCCGGCGGGGGAAGCAGCGATGGCGAGGACATCCAGTCGGGCCCCCTCCGCGAGCAGCGCCCCGACCGCCGCAGCTACCTGCTCAGCGTCAGGCCTGAGAACAGGTAAGCGCAGGCGCAGAAGGAGCCACTCTCCTCCTGCCCTTGCCTTTGACCACACGCCTGGGCCAACTTGGGCCCTCCAGGGGTTTTGGACTCCAACTCCCACCATTCCTAACAGCCTCAGGCCCTTTCCTTTTCCCCCTCAGCCGCTTAAGGAATATGGAAGCGAGGGAGAATGAAAGAGAAGAAGGAAGAAGCTAAAGAGGGGGAAGAAGAGGAAGTAGAAGGAAGAAGAGAGGGAGGAGGAATATGGAAGCGAGGGAGAACGAAGAGAACAGAAGAAGGAAGAAGCTAAAGAGAGGGAAGAAGAGGAAGTAGAAGGAAGAAGAGAGGGAGGAGGAATATGGAAGCGAGGGAGAATGAAGAGAACAGAAGAAGCTAAAGAGGGGGAAGAAGAGGAAGTAGAAGAAGAGAGGGAGGAGGAATATGGAAGCGAGGGAGAATGAAAGAGAAGGAAGAAGCTAAAGAGGGGGAAGAAGAGGAAGCAGAAGAAGAGAGGGAGGAGGAATATGGAAGCGGGGGAGAATGAAAGAGAAGAGAAGAAGGAAGAAGCTAAAGAGGGGGAAGAAGAGGAAGTAGAAGAGAGGGAGGAGCAATATGGAAGCGAGGGAGAAAGAAAGAGAAGAAGGAAGAAGCTAAAGAGGGGGAAGAAGAGGAAGTAGAAGAAGAGAGGGAGCTAAAGAGGAGGAAGAAGAGGAAGTAGAAGAAGAGAGGGAGGAGGAATATGGAAGCGAGGGAGAATGAAAGAGAAGAGAAGAAGGAAGAAGCTAAAGAGGGGGAAGAAGAGGAAGTAGAAGAGAGGGAGGAGCAATATGGAAGCGAGGGAGAAAGAAAGAGAAGAAGGAAGAAGCTAAAGAGGGGGAAGAAGAGGAAGCAGAGGAAGAAGAGAGGGAGGAGGAATATGGACGCGAGGGAGAAGAGACAGAAGAGAAAAAGGAGTAGGAAGGGTGGAAAGAACAAAGAGAAGAGGAAAGGGAAGAGGGGGAAAAGGAAAGGGCCGGAGGCTGTTAGGAATGGTGGGAGTTGGAGTCCAAAACCCCTGGAGGGCCCAAGTTGGCCCAGACCTGGCCTAAATCCATGGAAATCAAGCAACCCCACTATTCTGCCTTGGTCACATCACACTTGGAATCACCCTCGACGAGCTGGAACGTGTCCTGAGAAAGAGGCCGTCTAAAACGATCCAAAGTTTAGAGAACAAACCCTATGAGGAGCGGCTTAAAGAAACTGGGCATGTTTAGCCTGTAGAAAAGAAGGCTGAGATGAGACATGTAAAAATATGTGAGGAGGGAGACTAGGAGACTAGGACGCGGAACAGCGGCTTCAAACTACAGCAAAGGAGATTCCACAGTTCAGCAGTGGAACTCTCTGCCACAGAGTGTGGTGGAAGATCCTCCTTTGGAGGCTGGGTGGCCATCTGTTGAGGGTGCTCTGAATGCGGTTTTCTTGCTTCTTGGCAGGGGGATGGACTGGATGGGCCACAATGTCTCTTCCAACTCTATGATTCTATGATTCCTTTTCCCTCTTCTTCCTTCTATTTCGGTCTCTTCTTCTTCCTTCTCTTGTCTCCTCTTAAACAGAGGCTGGATGGCCATCTGTTAGGGAACTTTGTTCTTTTCTTTTTCCACATAGCAGAAGGGGGCGGACTAGGTGGGAAATGTGGTTTCTTTCAACTATTATTCAATGATTCTATTCTTCCTCCTCCCTTTCTTCTTCTTTCTGTTCCTCCTCTTCATCTCCTCCTCTTGTTCCCTCCTATCCCCCAATTCCTCCCCTTCCCTTCCCTCTTCTCTTTGTTCTTTCCACCCTTCCTACTCCTTTTTCTCTTCTGTCTCTTCTCCCTCGCTTCCATGTTCCTTCTCCCTCTCTTCTTCCTTCTACTTCCTCTTCTTCCCCCTCTTTAGCTTCTTCCTTCTTCTCTTTCATTCTCCCTCGCTTCCATATTCCTTCTCCCCCTCTTCTTCTACTTCCTCTTCTTCCCCTCTTTAGCTTCTTCCTTCTTCTCTTCTCTTTCATTCTCCCTCGCTTCCATATTCCTCTTCCCTCTCTTCTTCTACTTCCTCTTCTTCCCCCTCTTTAGCTTCTTCCTTCTTCTCTTTCATTCTCCCTCGCTTCCATATTCCTTCTCCCTCTCTTCTTCTACTTCCTCTTCTTCCCCCTCTTTAGCTTCTTCCTTCTTCTCTTTCATTCTCCCTCGTTTCCATATTCCTCCTCCCTCTCTTCTTCTACTTCCTCTTCTTCCCCTCTTTAGCTTCTTCCTTCTTCTCTTCTCTTTCATTCTCCCTCGCTTCCATATTCCTCTTCCCTCTCTTCTTCTACTTCCTCTTCTTCCCCCTCTTTAGCTTCTTCCTTCTTCTCTTCTCTTTCATTCTCCCTCGTTTCCATATTCCTCCTCCCTCTCTTCTTCTACTTCCTCTTCTTCCCCCTCTTTAGCTTCTTCCTTCTTCTCTCTCTTTCATTCTCCCTCGCTTCCATATTCCTCCTCCCTCTCTTCTTCTACTTCCTCTTCTTCCCCTCTTTTTAGCTTCTTCCTTCTTCTCTTTCATTCTCCCTCGTTTCCATATTCCTCCTCCCTCTCTTCTTCTACTTCCTCTTCTTCCCCCTCTTTAGCTTCTTCCTTCTTCTCTTTCATTCTCCCTCGTTTCCATATTCCTCCTCCCTCTCTTCTTCTACTTCCTCTTCTTCCTCCTCTTTAGCTTCTTCCTTCTCATCTCCTCTTTCAATTATTCCTCCTCCCATCCTTTTTCCTTCTGTTCCTCCTTCTCTCCTCTTCCTCTTCCCTCCTTCTCCTCTTCCTCCTCCTTCTGTTTCTTCCTATCCTCCTCTTCTCCTCTCTGTTCTTTCTCCTCCTTTTCCTCTTCTCCTTCCATCTTGCTCTTTCTCGTCTTCTTGGATATTATATTCTTTGGATATATGTATTCGGCTTGTTGTCTGTATGACATCAATATGTTGTGAGATGCTTCGCATCCCGTGAGGGAGAAAAGCGGGATATAAACAAATATTATTATTATTTGATACACAACAAGATTAGTACACAGGAAAGAAGATCACTATGCTGGCTTTTGTATTTGATCACACTCCCCAGGTATCTAGCACTGTGTAATGCAGCGTTTCTCAACCTGGGGGTCGGGACCCATGGAGGGGTCGCAAGGGGGTGTCAGAGGGGTCACCAAAAACCATCAGAAAACTCAGTATTTTCTGTTGGTCATGGGGTTTTTTTGTAGGAAATTTGGCCCAATTATATTGTTGGTGAGGTTCAGCATGCTATTTAAATGTAGGTGAACTATAATTCCTGGCAACTACAACTCCCAAATGTCAAGCTCTGTTTTCCCCAAACTCCACCAGTGTTCACATTTGGGCATATTGAGTATATGTGCCAAATTTGGTCCTGATCCATCATTGTTTGAGTCCACAGTACTCTCTGGATGTAGGTGAACTACAACTCCCAAACTCAACATCAGTGCCCACCAAACCCTTCCAGTATTTTCTGTTGGTCATGGGAGTTCAGTGTGCCAAGTTTGGTTCAATTCCCTTGTTGA
This sequence comes from Anolis apletophallus, assembly GCA_030556195.1. Taxonomy (NCBI): domain Eukaryota; kingdom Metazoa; phylum Chordata; class Lepidosauria; order Squamata; family Anolidae; genus Anolis; species Anolis apletophallus. Next base: position 30,774,123 of record JARBWK010000015.1, read on the forward strand.
TGAGGTTCAGAATGCTCTTTGATTGTAGGTGAACTATCATTCCTGGCAACTACAACTCCCAAATGTCAAGCTCTGTTTCCCCCAAACTCCACCAGTGTTCACATTTGGGCATATTGAGTATACGTGCCAAATTTGGTCCAGATCCATCATTGTTTGAGTCCACAGTGCTCTCTGGATGTAGGTGAACTACAACTCCCAAACTCAACATCAGTGCCCACCAAACCTTTCCAGTATTTTCTGTTGGTCATGGGAGTTCAGCGTGCCAAGTTTGGTTCAATTCCATTGCTGGTGAGGTTCAGAATGCTCTTTGATTGTAGGTGAACTATAAATCCCGGCAACTACAACTCCCAAATGACAAAATCACCCCCCCCCACCCCTCCCAACCCCACCAGTATCCAAATTTGCCTATATTGGGTATTTGTGCCAAATTTTGGTCCAGTGAATGAAAACACGTCCTGCATATAAATAAATAAATAAATAATAAAATAATAAAATAAATAAATAAAATAAATATCAGATATTTTACATTATGATTCTTAACAGTAATGAAGAAGTAATGAAAATAATTTTATGGTTGGGGCAGGGCCAGGATTTTGTTTCGGGGCTGAGTTTGTTTCAGGGGGGCCGAGACTGGGTGGAAGAGGGTCTACCCTAGTAAACCTTTTGTATTGTTATCCCAATAAACCCATTAATGTGGGATATAATGAGCATGGTGATCAGATCATGATATGAATAAACATAACAGTTTAAATAATGCCTTTTCGCGGACCACCCTGAGAATGGGGGGGGGCTGAAGCCCCCTTAGCCCCCGGCTACCTGCCTGGGTTGGGGGGGTCACCACAACACGAGGAAGTGTATTATGGGGTCGCAGCATTAGGAAGGTTGAGAACCACTGGTGTAATGTATCGGCGAATAATGCATGCAGATCCGAGTAGGGTGGCCTTTTGCAGCTGACAGATGGTAATTTTGTCAATGCTGATTGTTTTTAAGTGCAGGCCGGGGTCTTTAGACACTGCACCCAGTATGCGATCACCGTTGGGACCACCTTTACTGGCTTGTGCCAGAGTATTTGTATTATTATTATTATTATTTTCTCTCAAGTTTCAGTATTGGCCTTTGGTATCTTTTTCAGTGTCTAAACCAGGTATGGGCAAACTTGGGCCCTCAGGTGTTTTGGACTTCAACTCCCACAATTCCTAACAGCCTACCGGCTGTTAGGAATTGTGGGAGTTGAAGTCCAAAACACCCGGAGGGCCCAAGTTTGCCCATACCTTGTCTAGCATTGGAAAGTTGTCATGCCTTGGAAACTGAGACGAAACTGTGTCAGGCTGAGACTTGCCTTGGCAGATGCAGGCGGCAAAGATCGATGTTCTAGTTGTTGTTGTTTCAGCTGCCTTTCGGCCGTCAAAACATTGGGCCAGAAGTGAGGGCACCAAGTTACTTCTTTTGCACCACAGATCCCAGAATCCCCCGTCTCTCACCAAAATATTGGTTCATTAAGGTTGTAGATAATATATCTGTATGTAATGGATGTGAGTGACTTGTCATTCTTCTCCAAAGGTCCTTTCCGTGCAGTATTTGTGTTGACTCGTTGACAAAAGGTTCTTGTTCCCAACTTTTGGTCCTCCAGGTGTTTTGGACTTCAACTACCAGAAATCCCACCTAACTTACCAGCTGTTAGGGATTGTGGGAGCTGAATTCCAAAACACCTGGAGGACCAATGGTTGGGAACCTCTATTGTAAAGTCTGGACTAAAACCCAGAGTAAATACCCAACTCCATCAACATGGGAGCCAACCATTGACCCTGCCAAGGGATGTTGTGCGCAGATAGTGCCTATACCTGGTGTTACAGCCCCTGCTTTTATGCCTTCCCTTTCTTTCCTCTCCCCATACCTTTTCTCTCTTCCTTTCTTTCATTCCCTCCTTTTTTTGGTCCCTCTTCCCTCTGTCTCTTCCGTCTCTTTTCCTTCCTTTCCCTTCTTTCACTCTCTCTTTCGTTCTTTCCTCCCTTCTCGTCATATACATTCCATCTTTCTTTCCCGGTGACATCACAGAGGGCCACTTCACCCATCAACGGCAAACCCTCCACATTGCAACAGTCATTCCAGTGATATCACAAGGGGCCACTTCACCCAGCAGCAGCAAACCCTTCACATTGCAACAGTCATTCCAGTGATATCACAAGGGGCCACTTCACCCAGCAGCAGCAAAACCTTCACATTGCAATAGCCAAACCCAGTGATATCACAGGGGTCACTTCACCCAGCAGCAGCAAACCCTTCACATTGCAACAGTCATTCCAGTGACATCACAGAGGGCCACTTCACCCAGCAGCAGCAAACCCTTCACATAGCAACAGCCAACCCAGTGATATCACAAGGGGCCACTTCACCCAGCAGCAGCAAACCCTTCACATAGCAACAGCCAACCCAGTGATATCACAGGGGACCACTTCACCCAGCAGCAGCAAACCCTTCACATTGCAATAGCCAAACCCAGTGATATCACAGAGGTCACTTCACCCAGCAGCAGCAAACCCTTCACATTGCAACAGTCATTCCAGTGACATCACAGAGGACCACTTCACCCAGCAGCAGCATACCCTTCACATAGCAACAGCCAACCCAGTGATATCACAGGGGGTCACTTCACCCAGCAGCAGAAAACCCTTCACATTGCAACAGTCAATCCAGTGACATCACAGAGGGCCACTTCACCCAGCAGCAGCAAACCCTTCACATAGCAACAGCCAAACCCAGTGATGTCACAGGGGGCCACTTCACCCAGCAACAGCAAAGCCTCCACATTGCAACAGCCAACCCAGTGATATCACAGGGGGCCACTTCACCCAGCAGCAGCAAACCCTTCACATAGCAACAGCCAAACCCAGTGATATCACAGGGGCCACTTCACCCAGCAACAGCAAAGCCTCCACATTGCAACAGCCAAACCCAGTGATATCACAGGGGTCACTTCACCCAGCAACAGCAAAGCCTCCACATTGCAACAGCCAACCCAGTGATATCACAGGGGGCCACTTCACCCAGCAGCAGCAAACCCTTCACATAGCAACAGCCAAACCCAGTGATGTCAAACTTCACCCAGCAACAGCAAAGCCTCCACATTGCAACAGCCAACCCATTGATATCACAGGAGGCTACTTCACCCAGCAGCAGCAAACCCTTCACATTGCAACAGCCAATCCAGTGACATCACAGGGGGCTACTTCACCCAACAGCAGCAAAACCTTCACATTGCAATAGCCAAACCCAGTGATATCACAGGGGTCACTTCACCCAGCAGCAGCAAACCCTTCACACAGCAACAGCCAGCCCAGTGATATCACAAGGGGCCACTTCACCCAGCAGCAGCAAACCCTTCACATTGCAACAGTCATTCCAGTGACATCACAGAGGGCCACTTCACCCAGCAGCAGCAAACCCTTCACATAGCAACAGCCAACCCAGGTATCTAGGACTGTGTGATGTATCAGCGAATAATGCATGCAGATCCGAGTAGGATGGCCTTTTGCAGCTGACAGATGGTAATTTTGCCAATGCTGATTTTTTGTAAGTGCAGGCCAGGGTCTTTAGACACTGCACCCAGTATGCCGATCACCACTGGGACCGCTTTTACTGGCTTGTGCCAGAGTATTTGCATTATTAATGTTGTTATTATTATTATTATTATTATTATTATTAGGGAAGGATGGGAGGAAGAGAAGGATGGAAGGAGAAAGAGGGAGAGAGGGAAGGAGGGAGGAAAGAGGGAAAGAAGGAAAGACAAAAGGGAAGAAAGGAAGGATGAAAGGGTGGAAGGGAAGGATGAAGTAAGGAAGGGAAGGATAAAGGAAAGAGAGAAGGGAGGAAAGACAAAAGGGAATAATAGAATCATATTGCTGGAAGAGACCTCATAGGCCATCCAGTCCAACCCCCTGCCAAGAAGCAGGAAGGAAGGAAGGAAGGAGAAAAAGGGAGAGAGGGAGGGAAAGAAGGACTAAAGGGTGGAAGGGAGTGGAGGGAGGGAGGAAAGATAGAAGGAAGGACAGGCAAAAGGAAGGATGAAAGGGTGAAGGGAAGGATGAAAAGAAGGGAGGGAGGAGGGAGGGAGGATGAAAGGGTGGAAGGGAATGGAGGGAGAGAGAATGAGAGAGGGGGAAGGAAGGAGGGAGGAAACAAGGAAGGAAGAAAAGGCAAATGGGAAGGAATGAAGGAACGGTGGAAGGAAGAAAGGGATGGAGGAAGGAGAAAGAGGGAGAAAGATAGGAAAGCGGGAAGGAAGGAAGGACGAAAGGGTGGAAGAGAATGGAGGGAGAAAGAGGGAAGGGAGGGAGGAAAGAGAGAAGGAAAGAGACAAAAGGAAGGGTGGAAGGGAAGGATGAAAAGAAGGAAGGAAGGGAGAAGGAAGGGAGGATGAAAGGGTGGAATGGAGGGAGGGAGAATTAAAGAGAGGGAAGGAAGGAAGGAGGAAACAAGGAAGGAAGAAATGACAAAAAGGATGGAAGGAATGAAGGAACGGTGGAAGGAAGAAAGGGATGGAGGAAGGAGAAAGAGGGAGAAAGAGGGAAGGAAAGACAAAAGGGTGGAAGAGAATGGAGGGAGAAAGAGGGAAGGGAGGGAGGAAAGAGAGAAGGAAAGAAAGAAAAGGTAAGGAAGGCAGGAAGGAAAAAAGGAGAGAAGGACGAAAGGGTGGAAAGGAGGGGGAAAGAGGGAAGGGAGGGAAGGAGGAAGGAAAGAGAGGAAGAAAGGAAGAATGAAAGGGTGGAAGGGAAGGAGAAAGAGGGAGGGAAGAAAGAAGGAAATAAAGAGAGAAGGAAGGAAGGATAGGATGGTGAGAGAGAGAGAAGGGCCCGAGAAAAGGGGCCAAGGGGGTCGCGTTCAGGCCTGGGTTTGCCCAGACCTGATCTATACTGTAGAATTAGTGTGGTTTGACACCCACTTGAACTGTCGTGACTCAATGCAGTGGGATTATGGGAGTTGTAGTCAGTAATTTGAGGGCATGCAACAACAACAACAGAATGACATGGCGGTGTCACAGCTGGAACTTTAGGAATTCAGCTTCCAGAATTTCCCCTGTGGTCCGATTCATTTTTCAGGCAAGGCTTGCATTGCTCAAAGTGGAGTATTGCTCAAAGTGGGACAGTGGCTGCGTCACACCATGCGTCGAGATTCTTGTCCAGTTGCAGCTCTGTGGTCACACGACTCCCACGCGGCCGGCAGGCCTCCGAGGCATTCGAGCCTCAGGTTTGAATCCTGCTCTTTCAAACGTTACTGAAAACAGTGGGGATGCTGTTAAAACGCAACCCTCATTTGGCATTTTCCCTTCTGATCATTTGTGGCCACAAGACTCTAAATCAGGGGTGGGCAAACTACGGCCCGCGGGCCAGATGCGGCCCCCTGGCCAGTTCTGTCCGGCCTGGGGAGAAGGGCGTCAGGGGACGGGGCCAAGAAGGGGTGCCGCTGCCGCCATCCCATCGCGGTGGCTTTGGCTTTGGAACGGCGGCTTTGGAGTGCCCCAGGCTCTCCGCCTCCTCCTGCCTCTGGCATGGAGAGGATCCGATGGCCAGCGTGGGTGAGTGCCGGCGGCGTGGTGGGAGGGGCCTTTGGACGACTTCCTGTAGTCCCAGATGAGCAGGCTGAGACATTCTGGGAGCTGTAGGAATCAGGAAACTACGGTTCCCGGAATGCCTCAGCCAGCTCATCCGGGGCTACAGGATGAGCATCTCCACGCCGGAGGCAGGAGGAGGAGGCGGAGAGTCGTCCAAAGGCTCCTCCCGCCACGCCGCCGGCACTGACCCCCACGCTGGCCATCCGGAGCCTCTCCACGCCGGAGGCAGGAGGAGGAGGCGGAGAGCCCGGAGCTGGTGCTGCCTCCACCCTCGGGCCCTCCCTCACTCCACCGATGCGCGACCCTCCATGCAAAAGGGCCAAAGCTCAGGATCACCAGCGCGAGGGCACTCCGGAGCCACCGGAGAAGGCAGGAAGGAACCCCCGCTGTCCTGTTGCAGCCCGCGGCAGCCCCGCTTTGAGGCAGGACCATGTCAATACGGCCTGGTGCTCCTCCTCCCTGTGCCCTCCCTCTGCCCTCCTCCCTTCTTCGCACCTTGTCTTCTTGAATTTTATTTTATTTTAGAGGTTTTTATTATTATTTTATAATAATTTTATTATAATAATATAAGGATATAATAAATAATATGTTATATTACATTAGAATTTCAATATATTATAATGTCTATATATACACTATAATATAATAATTATGATATTAATGCTAATAATATATGAATATTTCTTGATATATTAATGTTAATATTAATGATTTGTAATATATAGTAAATATAGTAAATAAATAAATAAATAAAATAATGTAGATTAGAATTTAGCTCTGCCTTTAGGTGCGGCCCTCCATAATATTTTTTGGCTCTCGTGTGGCCCCTTGGAAAAAATAATTGCCCACCCCTGCTCTAAATGCTCTTCGCTATCATAATCAGGGATTATGGGAGTCGTAGTTAAAACAGGCATGGGATAACTTCGGTCCTCCAGGTGTTTTGGACTGCAACTCCCACAATAAGCAGCTGGGGGAGAAAGAGCTGTTAGGAATTGTGGGAGTTGCAGTCCAAAACACCTGGAGGACCGAAGTTTTCCCATGCCTGGTCTAAATGCATCAGAGTTCAAACTCACTGGGTTGGAGGCTGAATTTGCAGGCTCACATCACGCACCACCATCCTGACTGTTTTCTGATATGCGGATACTTCTTTGTTTGGAGGAAAGACATTTGTAATGCAGATTAATACTTTGGACAGTGTGGTTTTTTAAGATTTTTTTTTTAAAAAAATCCTCATTGCAAACTGATTGACTAAGATCCACTTTAAGCCTGACAACATGTGATGGGCAATACTCCAGGTCTGAGCGGTTATTGCTCTTGCATCATCTTTCTGGCTCACGGATCCTTCAGAAGGCTCCTTATGGGGTTTCTGCCTAGTTGCTTTGCAGGAGGAAGAGCTTTCAGGGCAATAAGGGGTAGAATCAATGCCGTCTTGACACCAGTTTGAATTGCCCATAGTGTAATGTAATGGAAACCTGTCAGAGAAGGCGAAAGCCCTCGTACAACTATGAATCCCATGAATTCATAGCATTGAGCCATGGCAGTTAAAGTGCGATCAAACAGCATTCATTCTATGTGTTGTTGAAGGCTTTCATGGCTAGAACCAATGGGTTGTTGTCAGTTTTCCGGGCTGTCTGGCCATGTTCCAGAAGCATTCTTTCCTGATGTTTCGCCCACATCTATGGCAGGCTTCCTCAGAGGTTGTGAGGTCTGTTGGAAACTAGGCAAGTGAGGTTTACCTATCTGTGGAATGTCAAAGGTGGGAGAAAGAACTCTTGTCTGCTTGAGGTACTTGTGAATGTTGCAATTGGCCACCTTGATTAGCATTTAATGGCCTGCAAATTCAAGACCTGGCTGCTTCCTGCCTGGAAGAATCCTTTGTTGGGAGGTGTTAACTGGCCCTGATCAGGCCTGGATTAACCAATTTTGGCGCCCTAGGCCACACTTTGAAATTACGCCCCCAAACCAACCTCTACCGCACCCCCCCACCTCCTCCTCACAGCTCCGCACCTCCTTCCTCCGCGCGCCCCGGGGGTGAGCCTTCCCTTCTTTTCTCCTCCTTGCCACGCGCCCGGCTTCCTTGACTCAAGGAAGCCGGGCGCGTCCTGAAGGAGGAGGAAGGGAAGCGCATGGCGAGGAGGAGGAGGAAGGAAGGGAAGGCTCGCCCCCGGGGGCGGGGCTTCCCTTCCTCCTCCTCCGCAACGCGCCCGGCTTCCTTGACTCAAGGAAGCCGGGCGCGTGGTGTGGAGGAGGAGGAAGGAAGGGAAGGCTCGCCCCTGGGGCGCATGGAGGAAGAAGGAGGCGCACGGAACTGCGAGGAGGGGGGGAGCCAAGGAGGAGTGCAGCAAAGGGGGGGCGTGGGGCGGGCGTGGATTGCACGCAGGTGCAGAAGTGCCCGAAGATCGACTTTTTTAATATAAAAAAGTGTGGCCTAGTGTGGCCTTATGGGTGATCCGGGCCTGGCCCTGATTGATTCTTGTCTGGAATTCCCCCGCTTTTTGAGTCTTGCTCTTTATTTACTGTTCTGATTTTAAATTAGTTCTACCATCTTCATGCATGGGCAAACGTTGGCCTTCCAGGTGTTTTGGACTTCAATCCCCACAATTCCTAGCAGTGGGTAGGCTGTTAGGGATTGTGGGAATTGAAGTCCAAAAGACCCAGAGGGCCGAAGTTTACCCATGCCTATATCTAGATGAACCCATAGTATTGTAATTCTCTCTGAAAATATCAAAATGGAAAAGGTGGGATATGTTGTTGGACTGCAACTCTTATCAGCCCAAAAAAGTATTGTCATAGTGGAAAATACTAAAAGTTGTCATAAACATCAAGTGAGTTGCGTTTCCCCCCCACCCCTTTCCCAGGTTAAAGGAACAGATGTGTTTACTAAGAAAGCATGGCACAGAGTGTGTCTTCCAAGAGGAACATGGTGTGACGAAAGGGAGGATAAATGGTGTTTTTTCCAGAGCTTTGTTGTTGCGTGTCATGAGGTCATTTTGGATTAATGGTGACGCTGTCACTGGGTTGCCCCCATCACATTTGGAGAAGACCAAGTCCGGCTGTGATAGTTGTGTGGGTCTCCTGCAGAACATCCTCTGTGTTGTATTGTTTTTATGTGCCCTCAAAATAACTTATGGCTACTATGGTAGGGTTCTCTTGGCAAGTTCAACTCAGAGACAGTTTGCTGTTACAGAGAGAGTCGGTTGGATATTTGATGGAACAAGAATTTGGACTCAGGTCTCCTCAAATTGGCTCTTAAAGCACTACACCATGATACCTTGTCCTCTGTGGAAATAGGAGTGGATGAGCTGGGGGGAAAAGTTACTCTCTTGGGCGGGATCTACACTTCCCTATATTCCAGGATCTGATCCCAGATGATCTGCTTTGAACTGGATTATAGGAGTCTGCACTGCTAGATAATCTGTCAGTCAGATACTGAGTAGATCCAGCCTTTGACTCCAGGTGCATCTTAGGCCCATCTACACTGCCATATAAATTCCAGATTATTTGCTTTGAACTGGACTATATGGCAGTGTAGACTCATATAATCCAGTTCAAAGCAGATAATGTGGACTATCTGTTTGATAATCTGGATTATATGGTAGTGTGGAGCCCCTGGTGGCGCAGCGGGTTAAACCACTGAGCTGATGGACTTGCTGACCGAAAGGTTGGTGGTTTTAATCAGAGAAGCGAGGGGAGCTTCCACTATTAGCCTCAGCTTCTGTCAACCTAGCAGTTCAAAAGTATGCAAAATGAGAGATTAATAGGTACAATTCCAGCGGGAAGATAACGGCGTTCCATGCAGTCATGCCAGCCACATGACCTTGGAGACGTCTACAGACAATGCTGGCTCTTTGGCTTAGAAATGGAGATGAGAACCACCCCTTAGTCGGGGCCTAAGATGTAGAATCAACGTTTGACACCACTTGAACGACTGATGCTATGGCATGCTGGGATTGTAGTTTTATAAGATCTTTTGCCCCCACTGCCAAGGCATGTTGGTACCTGCTCAAACTATAACTCTCTATGATTCAATAGCTTTGAGCCACTGCAGTTAAAGGGCGTTGAACTGCATTAATTCCATGGTGTGGATGCACCCTGCAACAAAAGCAAGTTGCTCCAAATTCCTTCTAGGTTGACTTCCCAACAGTGGTGGCCATGGCTGGAACTGGGCATTGTCTAGAAAGCGCTCTCAAATGCGGCTGTTAGAGGAAGAGACAGGAAGGGCTGGCTAAGGAAGAGTCTCTGTCTCTCAGTCTATTTGTGGCACTGTGCATGTTCAGGCAGGGAGCCGTACTACCAGGGAGTGCAGGGAGAGCTCTCCGGTTTCCCGGAGAGGCATGTTGACACCTCGGGATTGACTGACGCTGGCGCTCACATGCCCTGGGTGACTGCGGTAACGCCAAGAGAGAGCTTTCTTGTGTGTTAATCCCACTCCCGTAATGCCAAGGGAAGGATGCACACCACCTGTGGGTCCATCTATAGCAGTGTTTCCCAACCTTTTTTGAGTCGCGGCACACTTTTTACATTTGCAAAATCCTGGGGCACACCACCAACCAAAATGACACAAAATGACACTCTAACACAGTAATACATATAGTTAATATGTTTTAAAATGTATTTATACACTCAGTGTGAAACCTGGTCCTGTTTCGATGAACACAACATAGATATCCTGGCAGGAATGGCAGAAAGACACACACAAAGGTCTTGCTCAACAGCTGGGAGTTATAGTTCACCCGCAATCAAAGAGCATTCTGAACTCCACCAATGATGGAATGGAATCAAACTTCCTACACAGAACTACCATAACCAAGATAAAATACTATAAGAGTTTGGTGGGCATTGACCTTGAGTTTTGGAGTTGTAGTTCACCTATATCAAGAGAGCACTGTGGAGGGGAGGGAGGAACACGTGGGGCGAGTCTGCGCAGCAGCGCCCGCACAGATCACGTCTTCCTCCCTCCCCCTCCCGCAGAAGCAGCAGCGTGAGCAAAGTGAGGCAAAGCGAGAAGAGTGAGGCTGGGAAGAAGGGAGCCCGAGTGGAGAAGAAAAAGTGTTTGGCAGGAGGGGGGGAAGAAAGGGTATTAGAGGCTCCAATTTTCCATGGCACACCTGATGATCGCTCCCGGCACACTAGTGTGCCACGGCACACTGGTTGGGAAACACTGATCTATAGAAGACACAGCCCCAGGGTTGCCCTTGTTGCCTGCAAAGTGATGGTATCTATAACATAGCAGAGTGCAGCACAATCAATGCTATATATGAGCTTATGGTAGGAAACGAGAGAAAATATGCAGGATGGATACTGTTTGAAAAGGATATGAACTTACCGTATTTTTCACTCCATAAGACGTAGTATGAAAAAAGTAGGATGAAAAATCAGCCGCGTCTTATGGAGCGAAGATGCAGGCAGGGAGGGGGGGGGGAGGCGCTGGAGCAGAGGGGGGGGCCATATACAGAGATAACGACTGCCGAGAGCGCGCTCGCTCCTTCCTTCAGTCAGTCAAGTCAGGCAGCCACTCCGTCGCGCGCTCGCTCGATAGCGACTGATGAGAGCGCGCTCCTTCCTTCCCCTCAAGGTTCCCCTCACGCGCCCCCTCCCCCCTCCCCTCAAGGAAACAAACAAACAAACCGACCGAGCGCGAGCCTCCTTCCTTCCTGCCTCCTCACGACTGGAGCGCCCGACTGGCCCAGCCGCCGTCCCGCGCGTGCGCAGAAAGCGACGGGAGCAGAAAAAGAGGACCCCCGCGGGGCTGCCCTGGCTGGCGCCTGCGCGGAAGGAAAGGAAGGAGTCAGGCAGGACCAAAGCGCCGCCCGTCTCCGTTCTACTAGGGGTCCTCTCCAAAGCTTGGCCTGCCCATGGCGCTGAGGGCGCTGCTGCTGCTGAGGCGGGGCTGGCCTCGCCGCGGCTCTTGGCTCAGGTCAGTTGGGTCTCTGCTGCTTCGCCCCGCCTCTTGCTCCTTTTCCTTCCCTCCGCCCTTTGATCACTCGAGCAAAGGGCGGGGGGAAAGAAGGAGCAAGAAGGGGAGCGAAGCAGCGTCGCGTCAGAGGGACGGCTGCCGCCCGCCACTGGCTCCTTTTTCTTCCCCCCGCCCTGATCACTTGAGCAAAGGGCGGGGGAAAGAAGGAGCAAAATATTTTTTTCTATTTTCCTCCTCTAAAAATCTAGGTGCGTCTTATCAGCAGGTGCGTCTTATAGAGCGAAAAATACGGTACTTTTCTTATTGCAGGTAGTGCATTTTGTATGCAAGATAAAACAAAGTTACTGGTACTTTGGTAGAAGAGTTCCTAATGCTCTCATGTCTGTTTGCAGAGAAGTCTCATGACACTTCTTTCTCAAATAAAGGATAGTATAGCACCAAGACTTGGGTTCTACGTTCATGCAGGAACCAAAACACAGTGAGTTACATAGATCTAAAAAAAACAGAGGTGAAAAACAAGATAGCAGATATGCACCACAGGGGCCCCTCTGTCCCCAATTGCTCAATATATAAGTGTTGATATTTCTTTACTTTCAACAGGTGGGTAGGTGGGGTCACCATGTTTGGAAAAGCTAGGGTTTGTTGGGCGAGTGGCTTATTAACAAAAACCCTCTTCATAAATGCACCGCGGCGTAACTTCTTAACAGCAGCGTAACCCAGCACCAGTGGCCCAAAGTGATAAAAAGAAGAAAACACACAAAACAATGTCATATCTTCCTTAGGAGGCGATTCTTTATAGTAAAATAATATGGTCACACTATTTACAAAAACAAGGTTTCCATTATACAAATACAGTTCAACCTTCACATTGGAGCTTCACACCCGCAGCCTTCTCATACTGAGGCATTCTCTCACACTGAGGTCTTCTCATACTGAGGCCTACAAACAATGAGGCCTACCTCACACTGAGGGCTTTCTCCCTCTGAGACCTTCCCACACTGAGGATTCTCTCAGACTGACACCTTTCTCATACTGAAGCCTACGGATATGGAGGCCTTCTCATACCTCAGTATGCCTCAGCATTCTCTCATGCCTCAGCATTCACACTGAGGCCTTATCATACCGAGGTCCACTAACACTGAGGCCTACCTCACACCAAGGCCTTTCTCCCACTGAGACCTTCTCACACTGAGGACTCTCTCAGGCTGACACCTCGCCCACACTGAAGCCTACGAATATGGAGGCATTCTCATACTGAGGCATTCTCTCACACTGAAGCCTTATCATACTGAGGCCCAATAACACTGAGGCCTTTCTCCCACTGAGACCTTCTCACACCGAGGACTCTCTCAGGCTGACACCTCGCCCACACTGAAGCCTACGAATATGGAGGCATTCTCATACTGAGGCCTTCTATCACACTGAGGCCTTATACTGAGGCCCACTAACACTGAGGCCTACCTCACACTGAGGCCTTCTCACACTGAGGACTCCCTCAGACTGACACCTTGCCCACACTGAATCCTATGAATATGGAGGCCTTCTCATACTGAGGTATTCTCTCACACTGAGGCCTTATCATACTGAGGCCCACTAACACTGAGGCCTACCTCACACCGAGGCCTTTCTCCCACTGAGACCTTCTCACACTGAGGACTCTCTCAGACTGACACCTCTCTCACACTGAAGCCTACGAATATGGAGGTCTTCTCATACTGAGGCATTCTCTCACACTGAGGCCTTATCATACCGAGGCCCACTAACACTGAGGCCTACCTCAAACTGAGGCCTTTCTCCCACTGAGACCTTCTCACACTGAGGACTCTCTCAGACTGACACCTCGCTCACACTGAAGCCTACGAATATGGAGGCCTTCTCATACTGAGGCATTCTCTCCCACTGAGGCCATATCATACTGAGGCCCACTAACACTGAGGCCTACCTCACACCGAAGCCTTTCTCCCACTGAAACCTTCTCACCCTGAGGACTTTCTCAGACTGACACCTCTCTCACACTGAAGCCTACGAATATGGAGGCCTTCTCATACTGAGGCATTCTCTCACACTGAGGCCTTATCATACTGAGGCCCACTAACACTGAGGCCTACCTCACACCGAGGCCTTTCTCCCACTGAGACCTTCTCACCCTGAGGACTCAGGCTGACACCTCGCCCACACTGAAGCCTACGAATATGGAGGCCTTCTCATACTGAGGCATTCTCTCACACTGAGGCCTTATCATACCGAGGCCCACTAACACTGAGGCCTACCTCAAACTGAGGCCTTTCTCCCACTGACACCTCTCTCACACTGAAGCCTACTAATACAAAGGAAAGGGCCTGAGGCTGTTAGGAACTGCGGGAGTTGAAGTCCAAAACCCCTGGAGGGAGGGCCCAAGTTTGTCCATCCCTGGGTTATCCGGTCCGGTCTTCTGCCAGGCAGGAAAACACATTCAAGGCTCCCCTAACAGATGGCCATCCAACCCCTGCTTAAAAGCCTATAGAGAAGCAGACTCTACTTCCACTCTGTTAGGTTCTTCATGTTCATTATTGCAGATTCTGACTAATTCAGAGTACAGTGCCATCTATGCCAGCTGTATACCTGCTATTGCAATATGGGCATTTCCCCCTGTTTCAGGCCATGCTTTTCTAGGGATTGTGGCCCTCAGGACCCCCGCTCCCTCCCATCTCTCTCATCCCCCCCCCCCCTTTTCTCTCTGTATTTCTCCGATGTTCTTAACTGACGTTTTTATTCACAGCCTCTGGTTACGGTTTAAAGCATCCTTCGCTTCTACTGACCGTCCATGAAAAAGCAGCTGAATAATATTAATAGAACCTCTGACCTGTGCGGGGGAACTCATTTAATACATCCTAATCGCTGTCATTTAATCACATTTGATGCTTTCTTTTAAATATATATATATATTAAAAATCCTAATTGTTTTTGTTTGCTGTCTCTGCTTAGCTTACTCATCAACCGATTATCTCCCTCCAGCACTGGAAGGTAAATCATGTATATTAGTCTTGTTTGACTGTACATCACTGGGGTCCAAACGTCTGTCCAACTCACCTGTCGTTGAGGGGTACTAACTGCACTCACCTTGCTGCTGTGACATTGCATGCCTATGCTTACATTTGTTTGGGGAGGGGGAAGAGTAGATGATTTTGGACTATAACTCCCAGAGGTCTTCAACCAGGGGATGCTGGGAATTGTGATCCTCTGGGAAGAGATCCATCAAAGACGGAGATCTTATGGCCGGGCCGCCCAGAACCACCTTTCTCGCTGCCCCCCTTTGAAGGGGAACCGCTGATTCCGTCCCCCTCAGTAAAAAGCCTTGGTGTTATCCTGGACTCCAAATTGTCGATGGAGGCCCAGGTTGCCTCCACGAGCAAAAGGTCCTTCTTCCACCTGCGCCAAGCGAGACAATTGGCGCCCTATCTTCCGACGGAAGCGCTAGCTACAGTAATCCATGCCACGGTTACATCAAGGCTGGATTACTGTAACGCTTTGTATGTAGGTCTACCCCGGTCACTAACCCGCAGGCTCCAGACTGTGTAGAATGCGGCCGCCAGGCTTCTCACAGGAACATCAATGAGATGCCACATTACACCATCTCTGCAGCGCCTGCACTGGCTGCCCGTTGAGTATAGAGCCTTACACAAGACCTTGACCTTGGCGTTCAAAGCCCCTACGGGGCCGGGCCCAACATACCTAAAAGACCGCCTGTTGATGCCTGCTTACTCAAGGACCCCACGGCCAGCAAACAAGAACCTTCTTCACGTACCAGGCTTGAAAGAGGCCCAACTGGAGACCACGAGACGGAGATCGTTCTCCGTTGTGGCCCCCGTTCTTTGGAACTCGATGCCACCGGACCAGAGAGCCTCCCTTGACCTGCCCCAGTTCCTGACCGCTCTGAAGACCTGGCTATTTAGGAAAGCCCATGGTTAATGCAGAACCAGGAACTCAAATACCGAGCCTGGCCCCTGCATTTAACCACTGAATATTTTAATCTAGTTTAAATACTCTATTTTAATTGTGGAATTTGTTGTGTGTAAGTCGCCCGGAGCACTAACGTGGAGGGCGACTCAGAAATAATAAAGTCAGTCAGTCAGTCAGATGCCACCTGTCTTGCCGCTGCTTTGCACACTTCTAGATCACTGTAGAACAGTGGTTCCCAACCTTTTTTTGACCAGGGATCACTTGACCAGGGACCACTTTGACCAGGGTGTTGTATTCCAGGGCAGGAGCACCTCTGTACTTAACCACTGCACACTTTTTCCCTAATAAGCACTGTGACCTTCACCAAATCTGGAAAGCAGCCCGTAGTTCGCGAAAACTAAGTTTTCTATCTATCAGCTCATTAACTCTCCACTTAGCAGTTCATCCTGTCAGTCAGCACACCAACTCCTTAAATCAAGGAATAGTTTTCTAAGATCTACACAGGCCCAGATTAACCCTTTTGGCGTCCTAGGCCCCCAAACCAACCTCTACCACACCCCCAACTCCTCCTCCCCTCCTGCTCGCAGCGCTGTGCGCCCTCCTTCCTTGAGTCAAGGAGGAGTCAAGGAAGGAGGGCACGAGGAGGAGGAGACGGAGGGAAGCCCCGACCCCGGTGCCGGCAGCGGCATACCAAGAAAGGTATGCCCTCCTTTCTTGACTCAAGGAAGGAGGGCCTGAGGAGGAGGGAAGCCCCGCCACCCAGGGCTGCTGCCAGGCATGCGCAGTAGGAGGCCGCGAGCACCTCTGCCTCCTCCACTATGTTCCTGGGTGCCGCGCATGCCCGGCAGGCGGGGCTTCCCTCCGCCTCCTCCTCCTTGTGCCCTCCTTCCTTGACAAGGGGTCGGGGTGATGGTGAGGGGGGCGCCATTCCCTCCTCCCCCGCCACCTTGCAGCGCTCTCCCCCCCGCCCTCCCCTGAGAGAGGGAGAGTTGCGCTGTGGTTTTGTTTCAACATTTTTTTTGGGTCCGTGTGAATTGCGCCCCCCCCCCCCGGCTTGCGCCCCTAGGCCATGGCCTAGGGTGGCCTTAAGGGTAATCCGGGCCTGGATCTACAGAGATACTTACAGGAACATCTCAACAAGCAAGAGTCCAAAAGTGGCAGGCTAAAACCCAGCACCCCAATCCATGGCTGATACCAAATGAGAGACTCTCCCCTAGGCACACAGAAGACTGGGCAACTTGGAAGGCACTGAACAGGCTACGCACTGGCACTGCGAGATACAGAGCCAACCTTAAGAAATGAGGCTACAAAGTGGAGTCCACGACATGTGAGTGTGGAGAAGAGCAAACCACAGACCACCTATTACAATGCAGCCTGAGCTTTGCCACATGCACAATGGAGGACCTTCGTATAGCAACACCAGAGGCACTCCCAAGTAGCCAGCTACTGGTCAAAGGACATTTAATAGAATGCCAAGTTTTTAAACTTTGTGTTTTCTCAAATAGATTGGTTTGTTCCTGATACAATAAATAAATAGCAGTTCATCCTCAGAACTTGCCTCCCTAGAGAAAGACTCTCTCAGGAAAGTGACCTTCACTGCCTTCGCTAACTGCAGGAGACTTAAAATCTCATGCTGGCCAGAAATCCCATCTTCCTCTTTGACATTAGGGACAATCATTGGCTGAATTACAACACAGGGACCACTCTCCAACATTAGTGCCAAAAGGATTACAAATCAATTGTTGGTTAACTTTAGATTTGGTCATTTAGGTTGCTAATTCAGAAAATTGTATTGGATAGACCAGTGTTTTTCAACCTTTTTTGAGCTGCGGCACATTTTTTACATTTACAAAATCCTGGGGCACACCACCAACCAAAATGACACAAAATGACACTCTAACTTACTATATTGTACTATACCATTATACTGTAATATTATTAGTACTATTACAAGTAATATAAAATATATAATTTCAATATTGTATTATTTTAATAGTGTTATCTTGTATTACATTATAATAATATAAATATTATAGGTACATACAATATATTATCAGTAAAGCACAGGAGTTAATCCTGACTGTTATCATTACTCTCATAGTCAATAACGATATACACCATGACTATGACAAATACTGATAATATAACAATATAATAGCATATACTAAAGGAAAATAATAATATTATGTTAATATATAGTTCATAATAATAATAATAATATAGGCCATGAGGCTCCTTCCACGTCATGTCACAGTTGCTGAGGCCCAGTAGGCCGCTTGCATAACTGCCCGGAGGCGGGTCCCATTGTTCCCCGCGTCGTGGCAGCAGTGGGTGAAGAGGCAGTAGAGCCGCGGGTAGGAGAGGAAGCCTGTGAAGGCGGAGGCGGCGCCACCGGCCAGGGCCAGGCTCAGACTCAAGGGCTCCACCGCCCCGGCCGACCAGACCAGCGCCAGGCCCGCTGCCAAGCCCAGCACCTCCAGGCACACCACCGCCGCATCGCCTCAGATGAGGCATTTCCACACTGGCACCCCCTCAGGGAAGGCGCTTCTGGTCCTGCCACCTCCGCCTCTGCCATCTTGGTGCTGGGTGGGAGTTCAAGGCCACAGCGACGGGATTGGCCCGTGGAGAATAGAGGGGCATGGCTTATTCAAGACTCAAGAGGTTCCAATTTCCCACGGCACACCTGATGATCGCTCATGGCACACTAGTGTGCCACGGCACACCAGTTGGGAAACACTGGGATAGACCACATCGGCTCTAGTTTCTGATACAGAACATACGCCATCCAGTAGTGGCCATTTGCTCACCCACAGAAAACCATATTTAATAAGCCTCAGCACTATAAGAGGGTTTTTCGAGACCTGTCACTCTCATTTCCAACGGTGTAGAAACGGTGAGGCAGTGGATCATATTTTAGTTCTTGCGGACCACTGAAGATCCATGGACAACAGGTTGGGAACCTCTGCTTTAAAAGATTGTTTTTGCTTGACGGAAGTAAAAGAAGTCCTTGTGCCCCTCAGGAGAAGTATGTGACACAAGTAATGTTAGCCTTCCACATTATGGCAATTGTGGTAGTTGGTTGCCTCTTCTTTACAAAGGACCTGAAGAAAGATTGTGATTTTCACCAAAGATAAAGAAAACAGCAGAGGCGTCACTTTTCCCTGCTGGCTCTTGTTTCCTGTATCTCTCTCCTCCTTGAAAGTCCTGATCTGAAAATTGGGAGATTCAGGTGGGAAAAGACAGATGGGAAAGGTTTCAGCACGTTCAAGGCAAGAATATTGCTTTGAAACCATGTCTGGCAATCTGTCCATTTCACCCAGTGAGACCGGCATCGACTTTCCAGGGTCTGAGGCCAAGATCTTCGCCATTCCCTGCCACCTGATCCATTTGGATGGAGATGCCAATGCTTAAAATTAGGACCTTTTAAAAGTAAAGCACATGTTCGCCTCGATGAGTTTCCTTTGATGCTGGGCTGCCTTTTCTTTGGGCTCCTTGTAGATCAGAACTTGGGGCAATGACTCGTTTGGATTGTATCTTCCAGAATATAACTGCTTTGGAATACAACTATTCAAAGTTAGAGCAGACATGGGCAAAATTTGGACCTCTAGATCAGGGGTGCTCACACTTTTTCAGCATGGGAGCTACTGATTAAAAAACCAAGCCCCAAAGATCACCTGCCCAGAAATGTAAAACGTATAACTATTTTCTAATTTATTTATTTATATTTATTATTCATTTTTATGTACCGCTCCTTCCAGCAGGCTCGGGGCAGTTTACATAAAATGAAGTTATAAAACATTAACATTTCAATTTAATAACAATATAAAACAGAGTATAAAAATACATCCAACCACCCCATTTCTCCCACACTGCCATATTACCACACATATTATCAGCCAGAAAGTAAGAAGAGAGGCTTTTGAACTGCAAGGCCATTTAATACTCAGCAAGGTAAACAAAGGGGCATGCAAAAATACATCCAACCACCCCATTTCTCTCACATTTCCATATTCCCCAACATATATTTCTCAAGGAACAAAGCAAGCAGAGAGGCTTTTGAGCGAAAAGGCCATTTTTAAACATTAAAAATAAACAAAGAGACATGCCACAGAACAATCAAGCACCCACCCCAAAGTAAAAAGACCGACCTTTGAGATGCGGTAAGGAAATGACCCCAAAGCGTCCTTCTCCTCCTCCTCCGTCATTGCTCCTATTTCCACGCCGCCAGCATGCGTGCCGCCTCCAAGAGCTCACGAGAAGTCCGAGAGGCAGAATGGACGCTTCTGCGCATGCGCGCGGGGCCAGCCATGCATTGCGTCATCCAGGCCCGCCCCCTTTGGTCTCCTATGACTCTTGAGTGGCTGAAGGATGGAGGGAGGAGGAGGAATCCAAAAGAGGGGGCCCATTCTGCCTCTTGGACTCTGGAGCTTTTGGAGGCGGCGCGCGAGCAGGGAGTGGGGAGGAGCAACAACGGAGGACTTCTTTGCAGCGTGCAGGGGCACGTGAAGAGGACCAACTGCAAAAAACCTGGTCAGGGGCCTCAAGATCACCAGGATGAGGCCCAAAGATCACCCTCGTGATCCCGATCACCATTCTGAGCACCCCTGCTCTAGATGTTTCTGACTGCAACTCAAGCTGGAGTTGAAGTCCAAAACACATGGAGGACCAAAGTTTGCCCATGCCTGATTTAGAGTAATTGCATTTTCCAAGATGTGACCCACATGGGATGTTTTTGAATGAACAAAAGTGAACTTCAGCAGTCTGTGTTACCTCCCATCACTGTTTGCTCTCTATTCAAGTCTGTCTGTCTCTGTGTATGTGTTCCCTTTATTTGTGTTTCTCTTTAGTTTGATTATGTAATTTATTTATTTACTGCATTATATACCACTTTTCTCCCCCTGAGGGGACTCAAAGCAATCCCCAATATAATAATGGCAAGATTAAATGCCGTACATACATGCCACAGATGCAGGTGAAACGTCAGGAGAGAATGCTACTGAAATATGACCATACAGCCTGAAAACTCTCAGCAATCTAGTGATTCTGGCCACAAAAGCCTTTGACAACATATTTATCTTTGTGTTAGTTAAGTGCATATTTGTACTGTGAAATGTGTATAAATTTTGTGAAATGTCTCTATATTTGTGTCTTTGCGGATACGTCCATTTGGATGGCGTGATTTTAATAACTTTTAAAATTGCGTTTAACACAGTGATTTTCAACCTTTTTTGAGCCGCGTCACATTTTTTACATTTACAAAATCCTGGGGCACACCACCAACCAAAATGACACAAAATGACACTCTAACACAGTGTTACATATAGTTAATATGTTTTTAAATGTATTTATATACTCACTTAGTGTGAAACCTGGGCCTGTTCGATGAACACAAAATAGATATCCTGGCAGGAATGGTAGAAAGATGTGTCTGAGCGAATCCAAGATGGCGCGACCATAGCACTCTCACGTCACTTCTTAGGTGACGCGAGAGTGCTATGGTTCCATTTCTTAAAGGGACAGATGCGCCTTATAGTTTATATATGAATGAAGTTCGAAAATAATTTTCCACGGCACACCTGATGATCTCTCACGGCACACTAGTGTTCCACGGCACACTGGTTGAAAATCACTGGTTTGACAGATGGGTTTACATCAAAATATTATTGTATTATCTGTGTTTTCACTTTATGTTTTATGTCTAATGTTAAACGTCAGGGGAGAATGTTACTGGAACATGGCCATACAGCTCAAAAAATCCACAGCAAACTACACAAAGATAAATGTTACTTTTTTGTACTGAATCCTGTAACATATACAATAGGTATATATGTTATTGCACATTGGACCTTGACCAATACCTTTGATCCAGACCCTATCTAGTCTTATATCCTGCCTATGTTTTGTGGATTTGTACTGCTGCATCCATTCACATTTGACTCATTCCTTATTTCAGCGCATTGGCAGCCAGCTATTTCATGATCCCATTTCTCTGCTCCTCTCTCCATTCTCAGCAAAATAGTTAGGGAGAAGATATGAGTTAGAAAGAAAAACAGAGGACAAAAAACAAGAGAAGGACGCCATTTCAGACGTCCTTCTCTAGACCATTTCCTTCATATCCACCATACTGTGCATTCCACATTGTATGGGAATCCGATATCAGGGGAAGAATTTGGTCCACTGAGACTGTGGGCTTATCTTTTCCTCTTAAAGTGAATATTTAGCTCTCAGGCTTGCAATTGCAGATACAAACATGGTTCACATTCCTAGCTGCTGGCATCAGGTTTCTAAGGGCCTGGGGTATTTTCAAGTGTAGTGGTCTACGTTGCCATCATCAGCAGACAAAGCTCTCCTGACTGTTTTGTCCCACAGACTCTTTGTTTACTTGCATCTGTTTCTGGAATCCCTGCCGCATTAAAAATGGACATGTAGCAAGCACGTGTGTGCATTTTGGTTAGACACATACTTTTCGTACAGAAGGGCCTTGGCTTCCTCAAATCTTAGAAGTATGCATTTCAAATTTTAATTCCGAGGTGAGGAGATGATACAACAGACTTTATTTTGGAAAACAAAGAACTTTATTTTATTTATTTACTAGCGTGGGGACCCGGCGGTGCCCGGGTCATTTGAGAAATGCAGCAGGATGTAGAGTGGGTCATGGGGGCTCTGTGTGCCAAGTTTGGTCTTGATCCATCATTATTGGGAGTTGCAGTGGTATCATGAAATTACTGAAGGTAGTGGAAGTCCCATCATCTCTGGTCCACCCTCCCCAAAGTGTAGTAGGATGTAGATTGGGTCATGGGGGCCCTGTGTGCTAAGTTTGGTCTGTATTGGTGAATGGATGAGGGTTGCATTGTTTTTAGGAAGTGAGTGAAGGTACTTCAAGTCCCATCATCCGTGGTCCATCTCACACAAAACAGCACCAGGATGTAGAGTGGGTCATGAGGGCTCTGTGTGCCAGGTTTGGTGTTGATCAGTCATTGGATTAGGTTTGTAGCAGGCTTGGAAAGTGAGGGAAGGTACTGCAAGTCCCATCATCCATGTTCTGCCCCCCTCCAAAGTTCAGTAGGATGTAGAGTGGGTCACTGGGGCTCTGTGTGCCAAGTGTGGTCTTTCTCGGTGTTTGTTGGGGGCCGCAGTGGTCTGTGGGAACAGAGGGGTGTGAAAGTACTACAAATCCCATCATCCATTGTCAGTCCTCCCCCGAACCTCACCAGGACGTGAAGGCAGTCATGGGGGTTATGTGTGCCAAGTGTGGTCTCGATCAGTAATTGGATGAGGGTTGCAGCGGACTTGGAAAGTGAGTAGAGGTACTTCAAGTCCCATCATCCATGGTCCACCCTCCTCTGATCTGCACCAGGATGTAGAGTGGGTCATGAGGGCTCTGTGTGGCAGGTTTCGTGTTGATCAGTCATAGGATTAGGTTTGTAGCAGTCTTGGAAAGTGAGGAAAGGTACTGCAAGTCCCATCATCCATGTTCTGGCCCCCTCCAAACTTCAGTAGTATGTAGAGTGAGTCACTGGGGCTCTGTGTGCCAAGTGTGGTCTTTATCAGTGTTTGTTGGGAGCCACAGTGGTCTGTAGGAACAGAGGGGTGTGAAAGTACTACAAATCCCATCATCCATTGTCAGTCCTCCCCCAAACCTCACCAGAATGTGAAGGCAGTCATAGGGGTTATGTATGCCAAGTTTGGTCTCGATCAGTGATTGGATGAGGGTTGCAGCGGACTTGGGAAGTGAGTAGAGGTACTTCAAGTCCCATCATCCTGCAGCAGGACGTAGAGTGGGTCATGGGGGCTGTGTGTGCTAAGTGTGGTCTGTATTGGTCCTTTGTGGTGGCCTCAGTGGTCTGTGGGAACCAAAGTGTTTGAAAGTACTACGAATCCCATAATCCGTGGGTCATGTCCCCCGAACCGCACCAGGATGTAAAGGGGGTTAGGGGGGTTATGTGTACCAAGTTTGGTGCAGGTCCATCACCCGCGCTGGTCGCTGTGGCCTGTGAAAGTGGCTGCCACATATCCGCCCTCCCGCCCTTCCGCCCTCCGCACACATACATACAAACATTCCGCTTTATAAAGGTATACAGAAGATTATTTCAATTTCTATACCGCTCCTCCCCACAGGCTCGGGGCAGTTTACACAATCTAAAAACAACATATAGTGATAAACATAACTGTGGGCAGCATGAAAAAATAAGGAATTGCCACCTCGAGACACAGCTCAGTTGGCTTTTATAGACACTTTACACCTCCCGGAATTCTTTTTCCCAGGCTCTCTTCCTTTCCATTCCCCTTTCATCCTCCTATGCTACCTTTGATTAGATGCTTATCAAAACAGTTCAGGAAAGCACAACTTCCCAATTACAATCATTCAGTATATCAATATACAATCTGGACTTTCCCCCTTCCTTTAGGCCAGCGTTTCCCAACCAGTGTGCCGTGGCACACTAGTGTGCCGTGAGCGATCATCAGGTGTGCCGTGGGAAATTGGAGATAGAAGAGAGAGAGAGATGGAGAGAGAGAGAGCGAGCCCTCCTGTCCTACCGGGAAGCCCTAGCCGGGGCTCAATCCCTTGCCTGAGTCCTGCAAACACAGCCTCCTTTTGGGAAGCCTTGTGCCACCGGACTCGCCACTTGCCTTCTTGGGCTTACTCCTCCCCTCCGCTCCTTCCTCGGCCTTGGAAGGGTTTGAGCCGAAAGGCGGGGACTGCGTCAGGCGGAAAGAGAAGATCCTGGGATGGGACTTCCCCGGGTCCCCCGGCTGCCTGGGGGCGGATCTACACCGTAGCATTCATGCAGTGAGGCACCCCTTGGTCTTCCAGGGCTCAAGGCTGGGGAATCCCGGGATTTGTAGTTTTGGGAGGCTCAGGATGGTGTCAAACTACCACTCCTGTGATTCCCTTGCACTCAGCCAAGGCGGGTCAAAGGGCGTTCTGGACACAGGCTTTAAGCAGAGGCCGAAAACTAACAGAGTTTGCTCACTTAAGGCAGGCGTGGGCCAACTTGGGCCCTCCCTCCAGGTGTTTTGGCCTACAACTCCCACCATTCTCCCTTTCTGTGTAGGCTATATGTGTTGTGTGTATATGCATATATGTACTGCGTATATACATATTAACCATATGTATTACTGTGTTAGAGTGTCATTTTGGTTGGCGGTGTGCCCCAGGATTTTGTAAATGTAAAAAATGTGCCGCGGCTCAAAAAAGGTTGAAAAACACTGCTTTAGGCATCTATTTTGGTCCAATTGATCAGACACTATTTTGTCTGAACGGTCTACTTTTAAGACCTGCTTCTTTGGGTTTATTGTCTTGTGAGTTCCTTGGCTTGACATTTCCGACCTTCGATTGATGTTGTCGTAAACCAGAGCAGGAACATCTCTGACTTAAAACACCTCGCCAGCAAAAATCAGCAAGCAGTTTATTGAAGAATATAAGTAGGCAAAGCAGTAAAATTGGCCAAAACAGTACAGTTCCAAAACAAAGATTAATCCATGAGCTTCAAAGCAAAACAAGATCCATAGGTATAAAAATCCATGAAACAAACACAAGAATCCATGAAGCAAGGCAGCATGAAACATCCAATACACAAATCAGGAGCTTGGCAAACACGTGGTACATGAAACTAAGAACAAGACCGTCATGAAATGTCAATGCTGACCCAACTGAGGCAACTCTTTCCCATGAATCAATATAAAGGTTTTCCAGATCCCAAAACCGAAAGGAAAGCATTTCTCTTGACCTTACCACCAGATAAAGGTTTCTTCTCTCTCTCTTCCTGTAAATCAGGGGTAGGGAACCTATGGCTCGGGAGCCAGGTGTGGCTCTTTTCATGATTGCATCTGGCTCTCCAGAGTAGCCCGGGCCTCAGTTTCCCAGCATGCAGTGGGGAGGAGTGACGCAAATGCGCCATGAATGCCGCTTCCGCACCTTCCTTTCCCTCCCTCTCTCCCCTTCCTTCTTTCCTCCATTCTCCCTCCCTCTTCCTCCCTTCCTTCCTCTTCTATTCTTTCCCCCAAGTCTTCCTTTCCTTCTCCTTCCTTTCTTTTCACTTCCCTCTCTCCCCTTTCTTTTCTTTTCCCTTCATTATTTTACTTTTTCCTCACTCCCTTTCCTTTCTTTCCCCCACCCTTTACTTTCCTCCCTACCCATTTCCTTCTTTCTTTCCCCCTCCTTGTCTTGCTCCTGCTTTTCTTTTCTTCCTTTTCCATAGTTCATTCTTCTTTTTCTTTCTTCCTCTCCCCCTCCCTCCTTTATTTCCTCTGTTTTTCCTTCTTTCTTTCCCCCTCCTTGTCTCTCTCCTGCTTTTCTTTTCTTCCTTTTCCATAGTTCGTTCTTCTTTTCTTTCTTCCTCTCCCCCTCCCTCCTTTATTTCCTCTGTTTTTCCTGTCTTTCTTTTCCCCTCCTTGTCTCTCTCCTGCTTTTCTTTTCTTCCTTTTCCATAGTTCGTTCTTCTTTTCTTTCTTCCTCCCCCCTCCCTCCTTTATTTCCTCTGTTTTTCCTTCTTTCTTTCCCCCTCCTTGTCTCTCTCCTGCTCTTCTTTTCTTCCTTTTCCATAGTTCGTTCTTCTTTTCTTTTTTCTTCTTCCCCTCCCTCCTTTATTTCCTCTGTTTTTCCTTCTTTCTTTCCCCCTCTTTGTCTCTCTCCTGCTTTTCTTTTCTTCCTTTTCCATCGTTCGTTCTTCTTTTCTTTTCTCCTCTCCCCCTCCCTCCTTTATTTCCTCTGTCTTTCTTTCCCCCTTCCTTCCGTCTTCTCTTCCTTCCCAGAGTCCTGAGCATGCCTTTTGCAGAGCCAGGTGTGGAGTGTCCCATCATTCTGCCGGGGAAATCCTTTTCTCATAGTATATAGGTATACACTCACATTTAGTTGAATTCAGTCTTAAAATATATTATATCTATTATATGGCTCTCACTGAAATACATTTCCAAATATTTTGCTTTCATGGCACTCTTGAGTCAAAAAAGTTCCCGACCCCTGCTGTAAATGAACCGATCTTTGTCTCTGTTTACAAAAGCCTTGCTTTCTACCTTTCTTTTCTTCCTTTTCCATAGTTCGTTCTTCTTTTCTTTCTTCCTCTCCCCCTCCTTTATTTCCTCTGTCTGTCTGTCTGTCCTTTCTTTCTTTCCCCCTTTCTTCCCAGAGTCCTGAGCATGCTTTTTGCAGAGGCAGGTCTGAAGTGTCCCGTCATTCTGCCGGGGAAATCCTTTTCTCATAGTATGTGCGTATAGACTCACATTTAGTTGAATTCAGTCTTAAAATATATTATATCTATTATATGGCTCTCACTGAAATAAATTTCCAAATATTTTGCTTTCATGGCTCTCTTGAGTCAAAAAGGTTCCCGACCACTACTGTAAATGAACTGATCTTTGCGCCTGAGCACTCTTGTCTCTGTTTACAAAAGCCTTGCTTTCTATCTACACTCTCATTAACTTGACTCTCAGTAACTTCTGCACCTGACAAATCATCTTGCTCTGAGAAAGACTGCAAAGGGCCTCTCCCAGGAATGTGACCTTGTGAATCTTCCTGAGGCAACTCAGGCCTCTGGTCTGAGCTTAACTCGGGCCCAGGCAAACCCGCATCCCCATTGCCAACAGACCCAGGCCCACCATCAGGAACATCATCCCCATTCCCGTCAGGAACATCAGACTCACAGTCACAGGCTGATTTACAACAGATGTCTCATTTTGCATCTCTAAGGAAGTGATGGGCTGTTTATGGTTGGGCTCTGCTTCTCGTTCAACTGCTGTTTGTTATGTGTGTTCCTCCTGGCTTAATACTAAGACTAAGGCAGATTTCCTTCTAACGCTAAAGACCAAGCCTAATCTTCATACTATTGCTGTTTATTAATCCAATGAAATCAGGCTACTCATCCCCTTCAATACCTAGGAATTTTCTAGGTCCTCCCATCCAACATCAATATTCATTTCAATAGCATTTGCTATTATCATCAGTTTCCTGTTTCTATTGTAAGTACAAGAAGGCATCCCCGTGGAGAAAGTGGTCATAGCATATTTGCATATATTACTGCTAAATTATAGCGTAAGTAGAGGTAGAAGTACCACTACAATATGTCAACAGAAACCCGAAGCCTTATTTTGTACATTTCTGTGTCTTTGTCCATCATGTGAACGTTTCTCCAAGAGGATTTTGGGACGTGTCCACATGAGGTGTTTTGTGTGACGAAGAAACGTTGCATGCCCCCTGGATCCTCAAAGAGGAGATCCAAGGATCAAAATTAGTATGCAAAAAAAATGTTTCTGGGTGAAAACCACATGGACGCATGAATGTGGGTTGGATGGGTGCACAGATTAAATCAGATGTTGGGCAGGCAAATTCTGGATATGAGCCACCATAGAAAGCGGCAGAGCATGGAAAAGTTACTTACGGCGACAATAGCCATAATCCCATGTTCCTATAAGATGTGTCTGTTTGTATTACTTGCATTACCTCTTACTTTGTGGTGGTAAGGCAACTATTTTGGGGATATAACTCCCAGAATACTCCAGTCATCGTGGGCAAAAGATGTGCTGGGAGTTGTAGTTTTTAAATTTCTCCAACTTTGGCTGAAGTTTGGAAAATGTTGCATGCACTCCGTTGATCCTTAGGATGATTTCCCTTAGTGGTATATTCAATTCTAAGGGTCTCTTAGCAAATCTGAAGCTGTATGTTATGATCAGTTTAGAGCAGGTTGCGTCTAACTTACCCATAGTTTCCCAGGTACAGGAACCAAGCTGGGAGGGAAGAAGCTGAAAGAGGCCGGAGATGGAGGAGAAATGTTTCTGCCTTTCTGCTTCTAATTCTCCTCCTTGAATTTGCCTTAGGAGCACCTTCTGCGCCATCATTGCTCAGCTGACAGAGGAGACGCAGCCTCTTTTCGAAACCACTCTCAGGTCGTATGCGGTGTCTGAGGATGCGGATGCCAAATTCACATGCGTCGTGACAGGTAAACAAACAAAACGGGAGGGTTTTGATTCCCTTATGTTTGGAGATAATGTCAGGCCCGGATTAACACCTTTTTGCACCCTAGGTCACACTTTGGAATTACACCCCCTTTTAGCCAACCTCTATCGCAACCCCCCCAACATCCTTTCATCCGCTTGTCCCCTTAGGGCCCCGCATCCAGCTCTCCCGTGTGGCCCCACTAGGTCCGCCACAGGAGTTTCCCTCTCGGCAGGCACTATGGATGCAGGAATGGGGTGAGGAGCCTCCTCCCCGATGCCGGGGCTTGAGGCACTTGGCTCCTACCCGGTATCGGGCATTGCGCATGCGTTGTAGTCAGCAGCTGTACTGATGCCGTGCTTCTCCCCAATACCGGGGCTTGTCGCATTGAGCTTCTCTCCTGTACTGGGGTTTGCACATGTGCCGTATCCGGCAGTTGCCCTTCTCTCTCCAGTAAGGAGGAGTCTCCTCCTTGTGTTGGAGGAGGAATACCAGCTTTCATGGTCTTAGGGCATGCGCAGACTGCGCAATGGAGTTTCCTGTATTTGCACTGAAGGAGCCAGCAAGTGGATGCTGTCGGCATCGAGGGAGTTAATTGTTCCTCCTGTCGTCGTCGACGCCAGTGTCGAGAGCCCCTGTGCATACGCTGTTTGTGCAACAATAACAGAGGCAGGAGCTGGTATTCAGGAAGGGGCAGGGGCAGCGCCGAAAAGGAGGACCTCCGGTATCCTTCCTTCCTCATCTCCATGCACGTTGCATTTTATTTGTTTCAACATTTTTATTATTAACTTTTTGGTCCGTGATCTGTGCCCCCCCCCCCTCCCCTTGGCTTGCACCGCTAGGCCATGGCCTGGGTTGGCCTTATGGGTAATCCTGGCCTGGATAATGTGCTGAGATGAGAACAGGTTTCTGTTTTTCCCTGAGACACAATGGTAGCTGCTATATGTGTAAGAGAGAAATAACTTGGAAAAAGATATTATACACCAGAGGGGGTTTGGCAGAGTGGGTGAAGGTGGTGGTTAATGCCTCCTTACAGGAGGGCAAAATTCCAGCCAGCTTAAAGCAAGCTGTGATAAAACCGCTGTTGAAGAAACCATCACTGGACCCCACTCAATTAGTGAACTATCGGCCAGTTTCCAATCTCCCCTATTTGGGCAAAGTCATGGAACGTGTGGTGGCCTCGCAACTCCAGGGTTCTTGGTAGACACTGATTATCTTGATCCGGCACAGTCTGGCTTTAGGCCGGGACATGGTACTGAAACAGCCTTGGTCGCCTTGGTAGATGATCTACGCCGGGAACTCGACAGGGGAGTGTGTCCCTGTTGGTTCTGCTGGACCTCTCAGCGGCTTTCGATACCGTTGACCACGGTATCCTTCTGGGTCGCCTTGCAGACATGGGGCTTGGGGGTACTGCTCTGCAGTGGCTCCAATCCTTCCTGGAAGGTCGTACCCAGAAGGTGTCATTGGGTGACACCTGTTCGGCTCCACAGCCGTTGTCCTGTGGAGTCCCTCAGGGTTCAGTTCTGTCCCCGATGTTATTCAACATCTACATGAAACCGCTGGGAGAGATCATTCGAGTTTCGAGTAAGGTGTTATCTGTACGCAGATGACGTCCAGATCTGTCACTCCTTCCCACCTGTCACCAAGGAGGCTGTCCAGACCTTGAACCGGTGCTTGGCCGCTGTGTCGGACTGGATGAGGGCTAGCAAATTGAAACTAAATCCAGACAAGACAGAGGTCCTCCTGGTCAGTCGAAAGGCCGAACAGGGCATAGGGTTACAGCCTGTGTTGGATGGGGTCACCCCCTGAAGACGCAGGTTCGCAGCTTGGGAGTGATCCTGGATTCATCGCTGAGCCTGGAACCCCAGGTCTCGCCGGTGGCCAGGGAGCTTTTGCACAGTTGAGACTCGTGCGCCAGCTGCGCCGTACTTGGGAAGTCTGATCTGGCTACGGTCGTCCACGCTCTGGTCACATCCCGAATAGATTACTGCAACGCACTCTCGTGGGGCTGCCTTTGAAGACAGTTCGGAAATTGCAATTAGTTCAGCGGGCGGCAGCCAGATTGCTAACGGGAGCTACATACAGGAGCATACCACCCCCTGTTGTGTCAGCTCCACTGGCTGCCGGTCCAATTCGGGCTCAATTCAAAGTGCTGGTTTTGACCTTTAAAGCTCTATACGGTTCTGGCCCAGCCTACTTGTCCGAACGCATCAGCCGCTACGTCCCACCCCGTAACCTAAGATCATCCGGAGAGGCCCTGCTCTCACTCCCGCCTACGTCTCAGATGAGGCTGGTGGGGACGAGGGATAGGGCCTTCTCGGTGGTGGCTCCCCATCTGTGGAATGCGCTTCCTATGGATGTACGATCCACCACATCCCTCCTGGCCTACAGGAAAAAGTAAAATCCTGGCTGTGGGACCAGGCATTCGTACACCAGCACAAGGCAGCATTTTAGATTGGTTTTTAATGGAAGTGGGTGATTATGGCCAATGTTTTTATCGACTGAACATTGTTTTAATCCAGAGTGAATGTGTATGGTGCTAATGTAGTTGTATTTTAATGTATTTTTAATGTATTTTAATTGTTGAAGGGTTTTGGGGTTTTATATTGTGATTATGTGGGCATCGAATTGTGCCGTACTGTAAGCCGCTCTGAGTCCCCCCTTGGGGGTTGAGAAGAGCGGGGTAAAATCCCGAAATAAATAAATACATCAGACCTCAATAAACTATCTGTTCCATAATTCCACAAAATGTGATTGTGGCAGTTAAAGGAGCAGTTAAATAGTGTACTAATCACACTGTACAGCATTCCCTCGCTACTTTGTGGTTCACTTATTGCGGACTCGCTGTTTCACGGATTAAAAAAATATTAATTTAAAATATATATCATGGTATTTTAGCTGTTTTGTGGGTTTTTGCCACCGCCACTCTCCAAGGCCCTTTCCCTCCTCAGTCCTTCCTCCCTCCAGCCATGACGGGCCTTTCTTTCACTTTATTCTAAGATTATAAAAACTTAAAATAGTGTATAACTACTAAAATAATGTATAAATATTAAAATAAATAGAGCAATCCCTACATCACAGTTTTCCACTTATTGCGGGAGATCCTGGAATGTACGTAACCCTTGCAATAAGGGAGGGAACACTGTAACAGAGTGTTGGGCAACAGAGAAACTGAATATTTTGCCTGTATTCATACACTAGCTTGGGTACCCGGTATTGCTTGGGTTATTTGAAGAAGTCATTTTTTTATTTTACAAAATGCATAAGGTTGTGGGTGAACTATAACTCACGTCATGCCAGGTTAACCCCCTGCAACTCCACCAGTGCTTAAAGTTTGTCATGTTGGGCAAGTTTGCTCTCTAGATGCACAATCTGTAGTATCGTGTGGTCTCTGGCTGCAGAATAAACTACAGCTTCCACCATTGTGGGTCAGTTCCCTCAAACCCTTCCAGTAGGTTCAGTTCAGTACAACTCCCAGAAAGGAAGGCCAGTTCCTCCCCAAACCCATTCCAGGATTTTCAGTTGACCATGGTGGTTCTGTGTGCCAAGTTTAATCCAGGTCCATCATTGGTTGGGTTCGCAGTTCCTCTAGTTGTAGGAGAGCTACAACTCCCAAAAATCAAGGCCAATCTCTCCCAAACCTTTCCAGTATTCAAATTTGGGTGTATTGGGTATGTGTACCTAGTGTGGTCCAGATCCATTGTTGTTTGGGTTGTACATGTTCACAGCGCTCGCTATAACCTGCAATGTCCTTGGAGGGAGGAGCTTTGGTGGGTTCTCATGGGTGGGGATTATAGCTTTTTGTGGAATTGGCAGCCTATCTGTGTAAGTAGGCACCCCAGCCACACACACATTTACATATTTTCACTTTTATTATGGACTAGCTTGGGGACCCGGCCCTACCTGGGTTATTTGAGAAAGGCATTGTGTGCCAAGGGTGGTCCTTATGAGATGTTTACATGGCTTACAGTGGTCTCAGGAAGTTAGTGAAGGTACTTCAAGTGTCATCATCCGTGGTCTGCCCTCCTCCAAACTGCACCAGGATGTAGAGTGGGTCATGGGTACTCTGTGTGCCAAGTTTGGGCCTGGTCTGTGATTTGTAGGGGCTTCAATGTTCTGTGGGAAGTGAATCGGGTGAAGGTACTGCAAATCCCATCATTTGTGGGCCATCCAGCCCTAAACCACACCAGGTTGTAAAGTGGGTCATTGGGCGCCTGTGTGTCAAGTTTGGTCCTGATCCGTCATTGGTGTGGGCCATGGTGCTCTGAGCACTGCAAGTCCCGTCATCCATGGTCCATCCTCCCTCAAACTGCACCTGGATGTAGAGTGGGTCTTGCGGGTTCTGCGTGCCAAGTTTGGTCTTGTTCTGTCATTGTTATGGTTGCCTTCAAAGGGCCGTTGAATCAGAAAATCCATGGTGACAGAGGACCAACTACAGGAAAGGAGATTCCACCTGGACATTAGGAAGAACTTCCTAACTGTGAGAGCTGTTCAGCAGTGGAACTCTCTGCCCTGGAGTGTGGTGGAGGCTTCTTTGGAGGCTTTTAAGCAGAGGCTGGATGGCCATCTGTAAGGGGTGCTTTGAATGCGATTTTCCTGCTTCTTGGCAGAATGGGGTTGGATTGGATGGCCCACGAGGTCTCTGCCAACTCTATAATTCTCTGATTCTAATGTTTAATGTGACACCTTTGTGTTCAAAGTGCACAAACTTTGTTTCATGCACTAATTTATCAAAAAGATTGTGTATAAAATGACCCTCAGACTATGTGTGTAAGGTGTCCATGAACTATTCAATCTGTTTGTGGGAAAGCAGATCTCTCTCTCTCAAAAAAGGAAACCTGTCAGCCAGCGCTGTATCTTGCTTGGCCCTTAAAGAGGTTTTGTTCCAGCCCATTATGCCTTCTCTGAAAGTTAAATACATTTATATGGATAATTATGCAGCCAATGGCCCCGTAGTTTGTCTAAGGGCTTATGTTAATGGCCCAGTTAACATCCGTTTCCAAGTTCTGGCGAAGGGAGAGCAAAGAGCCAATTTGCTCAATTTCAGACTGTGGTTGGTCCTCCTGACAAAACAGCTCTTTGATGCCTTTTCGGTTCCCTCTTGATGGGCCCAGGAGATAAATGGCTTCAGGCGGGAGGGAGCCAGCGCTTTTGATGACAGCCAGGGCCTGCATGCCTTGACAACTTGTTTCCTGACTAGGAGTGATTCATAAGGTTTATTTTATTCCCTTTTTTCATTCCAAGCTTTTTCATGACCTGGCCCCCTCCCCTGAGTTATTGCCCTGTTGCTAAGAACATTATCCATGCGCCTCCATGCCTAGCCAAAATATCCTGTGGCTAATGCATTTTAATCCATGTAGGTGTTATCATTGGATGACAACTTTCTGTTTATGCAGTAAAGCAGTGTTTCCCAACCTTTTTTGAGCCGCGGCACACTTTTAACATTAAAAAAATCCAGGGGCACACCACCAACCAAAATGACACAAAATGACACTCTAACACAGTAAAGAACGGCTGGGGGTTGGTGGCCTGCTGGGAGTGCCGAAGCCGGGGGAGGGGGCAGAGCCAGGCCGCGCCATGCCCCGCCCCTACCCCCTCGGCTTCACCTCTCCCAGCAGCTGCTCCAGCCTTGAGGGGCAGTGCCAAGCCAGCGGTGCCAGAGCCAGCACAATGCTGGCTTGGCACTGTCCCCTCAAGGCTGGAGCAGCTGCTGGGAGTGCCGAAGCCGAGGGAGGGGGCAGAGCCAGGCCGCGCCATGCCCCGCCCCCTCCCCCCAGCTTCAGCTCTCCTACAGAGGAGGAGCATGAGCGGTGGACGGGCTTCAGTGGGCGGGGCTCCTCCATGCGGCTTCAGCGACCGAGGGGCGAGAGTCATGGTGGGAGTCATGGTGGATTGGAGGCTGGTTGGGGAAACGGCCGAAGGAGGCGGCGCCCCGGTCCCTTCTTTTTCTTCGCCACTGCCCGGCCCTTCCTCCTTCCCCAAGCAGCAGGAGTTCGGCAGGAGGGGGGGGAGGACGGGGGCAGAGAGCTTTTCCCGCGGCACAGCAGGAGGTCCGTCACGGCACACTAGTGTGCCACGGCACACTGGTTGAAAAAGACTGCAGTAAAGTATGACCCCTGTATCCACAGGACCAGTACTCATGGTTCCATTTATCCCTGTCTGACAAAATATGACTTCCCCAGGCATTTTTTAAAAAAATATTTTATTATTTTCCAAATTTTTTTACCATCCATACAAACATATACATAAAAACACAGTGCCCTGTGCATGTGACCCTCCCCCACACAAACATCCACACCCCTCCACCCCTGCTGAGGATTGCGTCTTCTTTTTCTTCTTTTCTCTTCTGCAAGCTTTCCGGACATTTACATTTCATTACATCTTAAACAACAACTCCAACTTATTTCTAATGGTTTGATCCCGGGTTCTCCAAACAATATATCCTCTCACCCGATCCCATCGTCCCAACAGCTCTCACACTTTATCCTCCTGTAATTGATTAACCCTCAGTTCCATAATTTCAAATTGAATGTGTTCTACCAAGTACCGCAGCCAATTCTCAATTGTCCATTTCGTGGAGTCCTTCCAGCCTAGAACCACCACCGCCTGGGCGCTTTCTATCATCGCTACCTTCATTTCCGGATGTTCCCCCATCTTGTTCTTTTTACCAACACCGCCTTCTCTTTTGTGATGGTCCAATTTATATTCAATACTCTATTGATCTCCCCCTTCTACCTCTTTCCAAAATTTTTGGACCACCTCGCATTCCCATAATAGGTGCATATACACTCCTTAGTCTCGGCATCCGTGCCAACACCGTGTACCCATATTTTGGGAAAGATAGGTCAATTGGGCCGGGGTGCGGTGCCACTTGTGCAGTATTTTCCTCCTTGTCTCCCTCACTCTTGTGTTTTTAGTCTTGGCAATATCCCCCACTATCCTCTCCATCTCTGCTCCTGAGACCTGCAACTCCCTCTCCCACATTGTGGTTAACTCTTCTACCGTACTTCCTCCTGATGTTACTAATATTTTGTCTATCCTTCCGACTTGGACCCTTTTCCCTTCCTTCTTTTCTCTGATTATCTTCTCAAATTCCGTGTCCTCTCTTTGCAAGGCCTCTCTCACCTCCCTCTGCCTAAGGTAGTTGCATATTGCCCTGATTTGCAGCCACCGCCTTCCTCCCAACCAGTTCTCCAGCCTCTCTCTCCTGATTCTGCCCCCTTCGTCCACTAGTTGCTCCAGTCTCGTCACCCCCTTCTCTCTCAATTCCCTTATTATTCTGCTCAGGTTTTCCTCCCTCTCGGGGTTCATGATCTCCAGGGAGGCTACTTTTGATACTCCCGGCGCTATCTTCCTTTGCCAAGATCTCCACACTTCCACCGTGGCCCTCATTGGTCCCATCAATTTCTCCACCTCCCTTTTTTCCCATCTCCTAAATATCAGTTCCTCTCTTCCCAATGCGTTCGCTTCTTTTTCCAGTGCTACCCATCTCTTGTCGTCCTCCTGCAGCTCCATCAGTCTCTCAATTTGAAAGGCATCTCTGTATAGTTCTAGGCTAGGGATTCCCCATCCTCCTTCTGTTTCGTTTGCTATCCTCCATTTTTTCCTTATCCTTGGTTTCTTTCCTCCCTCCACCCAATAATTCAATTTCCTATCCCATTCTTTTATCTTTTTTCCCCGGGAGGACCCCTGGCAAGGCCTGGGCTAGGTATAAAAATTTTGGCAAGATCATCATTTTAATTGCGCTTATAATTGCTCTTATTTCTTACTTCCCCAGGCATTTTCTAGGTCCTCTATGGCAGGGCTGTCCAACTGGCGGCCCCGGGGGCCGTATCCGGCCCCCCAGCCCCTTCCCTACGGCCCCCTAAGCTTTTTAATAAAAAATAAAAATTGAAAAATAAAATAAATAATAATTTTTTTAAAAAAATACCTACTTCCGGGTTCGGAGCAAGTATCGCAAGAATACGCAATCCACACGGGATTTCGCTGTCAACGCGAGATCACACCGGCGTTGACAGCGAAATCCCGTGTGGATTGTATATTCTCGCGATACTCTTCGGCTACTCTACTACTGGATCGCTGAGGCCCACAGACGCGATTAGGACCTTCTTCGACTCAGTCGGTCGTCGCCTCTCTCGTTGTCTGGGTACTCTTGGATCCTGCGCATTTGGAAAAGGTAGGCCGAAGCAGGGGGCTCCTCAGAGGGCGCCTCATTCCCTCCCCCCAACTCCCCTCATGTATTAAATATAAAATTAAATATATTTAAAGATGAAATGAGGGGAGATGGGATACATTAAAATAAGGGGGGAGGGGAGGATGGAATTAAATATATTTAATATTAAATAAAAATAAGGGGGAGGGGAGGATGGAATTAAATATATTTAATATTAAATAAAAATAAGGGGAGAGGGGAGGATGGAATTAAATATGTTTAATATTAAATAAAAATAAGGGGAGAGGGGAGGATGGAATTAAATATATTTAATATTAAATAAAAATAAGGGGAGGATGGAATTAAATATATTTAATATTAAATAAAAATAAGGGGAGAGGGGAGGATGGAATTAAATATGTTTAATATTAAATAAAAATAAGGGGGTGGAATTACATATATATACAGTAATATTGAATAAACATAAGGGGGAGGGGAGGATGGAATTAAATATATTTAATATTAAATTAAAATAAGGGGAGAGGGCGGAGCCGGGGGCGGGGAGGGGGTGGAGCTGGGTGGGGAGGGGGCGGCGGAGCCGGGGGCGGGGCAAACCCTACGGCCTCCCAGGTCATCAGTGACCGGAATTCAGGCCCCTGGGCCGGTAGAAGTTGGACAGCCCTGCTCTATGGGATACTTGGGTAGAAAGTCTTTCACTTCGACAAGGTTTCCTATTATCTGCAGTTTTCTTTATCCACACAATGTCTGGGAACATTTCCCCTGGGGCTATAGGCAGGACCGGACAAAGGTAAAAAATAGTAGTAAGCGAACATTTTTTTGGCACCCCCTGGCTCCAATCTGGTGGAGATGGCGCATGTGCGCACGCGCGCGCCAAAGCTCACATGCACGCAGCTAGCTAGTTTCGTGCATGCGCTATTGGGACAGAGCGCTTCTGGTGGACAGAGTAGCGAAACTGCAAAATGTTTCCCCGTCCTTTTTGCCCTTTGGGAGTGCGTTTAGCAACTCTGTCCACCAGAAACGCTCCATCCAAATGGCACCTGCGTGAAAGTTTCGCCTCCCGCCTCCCTCCCGCGGGCCGGCCTGCAGCAATGGCGCGGCATGATGCGGAGAGATGCAGGGGGTTCTCCTTCCCAGAAGCCCGTTGGAAGGTTTCCCGCCACCAAATGCCAGCCGGCCAATGATGGGGCTGGCCCCACCCTGCCCCCTCTTTGCGCTGGCCAGCCTGCACTTCAGCCTGGGCAGCCTATTTAAGGGCGCCCGGGACTGCCCAGGCTGCACGTGGGGGCCAGCGCTGTTTTTCCTCCCACCCTCCCTACTTATTGCATTGCTTGTTGGTGGCCATTTTGTTCTTTCTTCATGTCATTATTGCACTGTTCATGGTTATGCGTTATTATGTTCTTTGTCACAACTCCGTGTTTGGCGTGTGGCATGGCCCCTGGATCAGGCTGGCTTATTGCTCCTTGGTTGTAAGGGGGGATAGTGCCCAGACCCCCTGGGGTGCCGAGTTTTCGTGGACAGGCATTGGGCCACTCGCACCCTAGACTTGCATATGCCTTTGGACATTCGTGGGGGCTGTCTACCCTGATCCAGGACCTATGCGTGGCCGCCAACCCTTTGTTCCTGTTTTCAATAAATGAGTTGTGGCCATTTTCATCCAACCACTTGTGTCTGTGTTATTGTCCTTGGTGCGAGGTGTGTCACCCTTGCACATGCAGTAAGTTACTCTTGCTGTGCATTTATGAGGAGGGTCTTTTATTAATAAGCCCACTCGCCCTACAAGAGACTCCCCTGGACTCCTAGGCAGCATATCCCACTGTTGAAGAGCTCTAACCACTAGGAAATTCTTACTAATGTTTAGGTGGAAACTTTTTTCCTCCTGAAGTTTGAACCCAATGCTCCGTGTCCTGATCTTTGGAGCAGCTTGTTATGTTTTGTCTTTTATTTTATTCCTTTTGGCGCAGGGATGAGTCATGCTGATTTTTACTACGTTCCAGCTTTGGAGCATGGAAGTGTCTGATGTAAGCTTTCGGTTGTGCTTCTGTCCTTCTGGACCCCTGCTGAACTTGGGATGCGTCCCAATGGCAGGGCCTCCTCTCTTCATTTCCTCCCTTCTGGTTTTCATAGCAGCTCCTCCATGCATGCCTAGCCTTTCCCATCTATTTCATGCATGCACGTCAACTCCATTTAGTGTTGTCCCCCTACCACTGTTGCATTTTATTTATTTACTAGCTTGGGGACCCGGCCCTGCCCGGGTTATTTGAGAAGCGCAGCAGGATGTAGAGTGGGTCATGGGGACTCTGTGTGCCAAGTTTAGTCTTGATCCATCATTATTGGGAGTTGCAGTGGTATCATGAAATTACTGATGGTACTGCAAGTCCCATCATCTCTGTGTGTCCCCGTCCCCCAAAGTGTAGTAGGATGTAGATTGGGTCATGGGGGGCTCTGTGTGCTAAGTTTGGTCTGTATTGGTGAATGGATGAGGGATGCATTGTTTTTCGGAAGTGAGTGAAGGTACTTCAAGTCCCATTATCCGTGGTCCGTCTCACAGTAAACTGCACCAGGCTGTAGAGTGGGTCATGAGGGCTCTGTGTGCCAGATTTGGTGTTGATCAGTCATTGGATTAGGTTTGTAGCAGGATTGGGAAGTGAAGGAAGGTACTGCAAGTCCATCATCCATGTTCTGTCCCCTCCAAACTTCAGTAGGATGTAGAGTGGGTCACTGGGGCTCTGTGTGCCAAGTGTGGACTTCCTCGGTGTTTGTTGGGGGCCACAGTGGTCTGTGGGAACAGAGGGTGTAAAAGTACTACAAATCCCATCATCCATTGTCAGTCCTCCCCAAACCTCACCAGGACGTGAAGGCAGTCATGGGGGTTATGTATGGCAAGTTTGGTCTCGATCAGTGATTGGATGAGGTTGCAGCGGACTTGGGAAGTGAGTAGAGGCACTTCAAGTCCCATCATCCATGGTCCACCCTCCTCCGAACTGCACCAGGACGTAGAGTGGGTCATGGGGGCTGTGTGCTGAGTGTGGTCTGTATTGGTCCTTTTGGTGGCCTCAGTGGTCTGTAGGAACCAAAGTCTTGGAAAGTACTACAAATCCCATAATACGTGGGTCATGTCATAGGGGGTTATGTGTACCAAGTTTGGTGCAGGTCCATCACCCGCGCTGGTCGCTGTGGCCTGTGAAAGTGGTTGCCACATATCCGCCCTGGCCTGTGAAAGTGGCTGCCACATATCCGCCCTGGCCTGTGAAAGTATACCGTGTAAAACAGAAAGGAGGAAAAAAAAATGGAAAAGGCCTGCATGGAATTAGCAGTAAGGTCCAATGAGGCTGGGTGAGGGGGCTTTGGGCCAGAATTATTTATATAAGCATTAAAAGGCATTAGAGAAAGGTATTTATTGTTTTCTCTTGTGTCTTTGAGTGAAGTAGGGCCTTACCTTGTAGAGTGACAGTGCCTGTTCTAAAGATCCTGTCAGAAGCTGCCTTTCTCTCACACTGTGTTGAAGAGGAAGATGGATGCCTCTTTGGGCCTATCTGGGAGAAGGGGATTTGTAGGGGCTACAATGTTTTCTGGGAAGTGAATTGGGATGCAAATCCCATGATTCGTCGGCCATCCTGCCCTAAACTCTATTTTGGGGCCTGTAATGTTATGGTCTGCTATTGGTAACTTTAAAAGGGTGCATGGCAGGCAGCCGTTTTCTAAAAGCTGAGGGGAGGAGAATACAGGAATCCATTTTGTTTTCACAGAGCCAAGTGGGGAGGGAATGTTGATGGTGCATTTTTTTTCTCAGTGGGAAGAAATCCTTTTGTTTGAATTTAGAGGCCTGGTTTCTGGGATGCTGTCATTTTCCCCTCAGTGGGAAGAAATCCTGTTGTTTGAATGTAGAGGCCTGGTTTCTGGGATGCTGGCTTTTTCCCCTCAGTGGGAAGAAATCCTGTTGTTTGAATGTAGAGGCCTGGTTTCTGGGATGCTGGCTTTTTTCCCCTCAGTGGGAAGAAATCCTGTTGTTTGAATGTAGAGGCCTGGTTTCTGGGATGCTGGCTTTTTTCCCCTCAGTGGGAAGAAATCCTGTTGTTTGAATGTAGAGGCCTGGTTTCTGGGATGCTGGCTTTTTCCCCCTCAGTGGGAAGAAATCCTGTTGTTTGAATGTAGAGGCCTGGATTCTGGGATGCTGGCTTTTTCCCCCTCAGTGGGAAGTAATCCTGTTGTTTGAATGTAGAGGCCTGGTTTCTGGGATGCTGGCTTTTTTCCCCTCAGTGGGAAGAAATCCTGTTGTTTGAATGTAGAGGCCTGGATTCTGGGTTGCTGGCTAATCAGTGGCTATCAATACCCTCTGTCTGGTGCCTTAGAATTTTGGAGTGGCGAGGCTGTCCAATCAAAGGACTTTATGCAAATAGCTGCCACATATCCGCCCTTCCGCCCTCCGCATACACACATACACACATACATACACACATTCCGTTTTATAAAGGTATACAGATACAGATACAGATTATTTATTTATTTATTTCAGGATTTTACCCCGCTCTTCTCAACCCCCAAGGGGGGACTCAGAGCAGCTTACAGTAAGGCGCAATTCGATGCCCACACAGTAAAATATAAGACCCCAGAACCCTTCAACAATAATTAAAATACAATTACCTAAACATCATACGCATTCATTCCAGATTAAAACAATGTTCTGTCCATAAAAGCATTGGCCCTATTCATCCACTTTCCATTAAAATCCCATCTAAAGTTCTGCCTTGTGCTGGTGTGCAAACGCCTGGTCCCACAGCCACGTTTTTACTTTTTTCTTGAATGCCAGGAGGGATGAGGTGGATCGTACATCAATTGGGAGCGCATTCCTCAGGCGGGGTGCCACCATCGCGACGGCCCTATCCCTCGTCCCCACCAGCCACATTTGAGAAGTTGGCGGGAGCGAGAGCAGGGCCTCCCCGGATGATCTTAGATTACGAGGTGGGATGTAGCGGCTGATGCGTTCAGACAAGTAAGCTGGGCCAGAACCGTATAGAGCTTTAAAGGTCAAAACCAGCACTTTGAATTGAGCTCGGAATTGGACAGGCAGCCAGTGGAGTTGACACAACAGGGGGGTGGTACGCTCCCTGTATGTAGCTCCCGTTAGTAATCTGGCTGCCGCCCGCTGGACTAATTGCAATTTCCGAACTGTCTTCAAAGGCAGCCCCACGTAGAGTGCGTTGCAGTAATCTATTCGGGATGTGACCAGAGCGTGGACGACCGTAGCCAGATCAGACTTCCCAAGGTACGGGCGCAGCTGGCACATGAGTCTTAACTGTGCAAAAGCTCCCCTGGCCACCGCCGAGACCTGGGGTTCCAGGCCCAGCGATGAGTCCAGGATCACTCCCAAGCTGCGAACCTGCGTCTTCAGGGGGAGTGTAACCCCATCCAACACAGGCTGTAACCCTATGCCCTGTTCGGCCTTACGACTGACCAGGAGGGGGAAATTTTGTTGGGGGAAAGGAAGCTTTAGGGCAGACCTGGGCAAACTTCGGTCCTCCAGGTATTTTGGAAAAACTGTTAGGAATTGTGGGAAGGCTGTTAGGAATTGTGGGAGTTGAAGTCCAAAACACCTGGAGGGCCGAGGTTTGCCCAGGCCTGCTTTAGGGGATAATTTATCTGAAATCTTCTGCATCTCAGAAAACTCCGTGGCAATTATGGTCAAGAATGTGATCCGTGCTTTGGAAAAAATACTTTTGGGGAAAGTCTTCCAAGCTCGGAGGAAGGTTATATAAAAGACCAAGGGCTGACGAAGCAGGAGACGGAGTTGGGAGACGAAAGCAGGTGTTGGCTACTGCAAGGTGATGGGTGTTTGTGAGCTGATCTAACTTTTGAACTTGGCCCAAGTGTGGAGAGGGCACTAAGCGGGGAAGGGTAGGGGCTGGAAAGAGAGGCACTGGAGGTGACCTTGGCTGCAACCGCTTGGAAAGATGGGCGGGAGGCTGTTGTGTGAGAGGCTGGTGTTGGAAAAGTCAGGGTGAAGGAGGTGTTTCTGGGGCTGGACCCATCAAAGAGGGTTTTGCTAGCCCCTTTGTACAGAGCTATCGTACTGTCTATTCTCCTCTATGGGTCTGAAACATGGGTCACCTATCGCCAACACCTATGACTCCTCGAACGCTTTCATCAGCACTGTCTTCGCACAATCCTAAATATACACTGGACCGACTATGTGACGAATGTCGCTGTCCTTGAGCAAGCAGGGGTCACCAGCATTGAGGCCATGCTATTGAGAACTCAGCTGTGCTGGGCAGGGCACGTCTCTAGGATGGAGGACCACCGCCTCCCAAAGATATTACTCTATGGTGAACTCGCCACGGGTCAGCGCAAGAGAGGT
Source organism: Anolis apletophallus (assembly GCA_030556195.1). NCBI lineage: Eukaryota > Metazoa > Chordata > Lepidosauria > Squamata > Anolidae > Anolis > Anolis apletophallus. The sequence continues at coordinate 30,817,043 of JARBWK010000015.1, forward strand.
GCCCCCAAAAAGAGATATAAGGACTAATTGAAATAACATCTCAGGCTTGGCCAGAGTGATCACCAACAATCGTCCACACTGGCCTCACATCGGGAGGCATGGAGATGAACTATACACAATGCTGCAGCCTCTTTCAAGAAGACACGCCGAATGGGTCTCAAAGAGAAACGACAACGCAGAAAGAACCGCAATTTGGAAACAACATCACCCAAGGAGACTTTCTGCTGTGCTTTCTGCAACCAAACTTGCCTATCTCAGATTGGCCTTTTTAGTCATTAACACGCTTGTAAAAAGCGTGGGATGAGTCCTTCCTAAGAATCTTCGTTCGCGAAGTAATGCCGAGAGAGTGTATATCCAAGATCGCTTTGGATATTTGATGGTTGAAAGGAGATCATTAGCTTGTGTATAGAGCAGGCATGGGCAAACTTTGGTCCTCCAGGTGTTTTGGACTTCAACTCCCAGAAATCCCAGCCAGCTTACCGGCTGTTGGGAATTGTGGGAGTTGAAGTTCAAAACATCTGGAGGGCCAACGTTTGCCCATGCCTGATATAGAGTAATTGGGATGGAGGGAGATTGAATATTGCATGCACTCGCATTAAAGTGCGGTGTGGAACCGCCCTCCAGGAGCACAGAAGGTGCAGGATAGGTGTCTGGACAGGCTGTAGGGAAGTCCAGGACTCCCCATGAGCCTGTCGATACAGGGCCATAGCCCATTAGAATCGGGCCTCTCACAAAGCTACGAGTCTAATGGGCTATCTAATTAATTTGTGACAAAGCATGGGTTTTCCTGCTTTGTGCTAAATACAGTCGCGATTCCGCGAGTGATCATCAGGTGTGCCGTGGGAAATTGGAACCTCCAATACCCTTTCTTCCCACAAACTTGGGCAAACTTGGACCTTCCAGGTGTTTTGGACTCCAACTGCCACCATTCCTAGCAGCCTCAGGCTCTTTTCCTTTTCCCCCGTCAGCCATTTAAGCAGGAAAGGGCCTCGGGCTGTTAGGAATGGTGGGAATTGAAGTCCAAAGCACCTAGAGGGCTGAAGTTTTCCCATGCCTGTTTTAGGGACCTTAAAGTGGTGAGCCTCCTTCCAACATTGTGATTCTGGATAGAAAACAAACAATAACATAACATTGTTTGAGTCCACAGTGCTCTCTGGGGGTAGGTGAACTACAACTTCCAAACTCAAGGTCAATTCCCAAGCAAACCCTTTCAGTACTTTCTGTTGGTAATGAGAGTTCAATATGCCAAGTTTCGTTCAATTCCATTGTTGCAAGAGTTCAGGATGCTCTTTGATTGTGTGTTAACTATAAATCCCAAAAACTGTAACTCCCAAATGTCAAGGTCTATTTCCCCAAACTCCATCTGTGTTCACATTTGGGCATATTGAGTATTCATGGCAAGTTTGGTCCTGATCCAACATTGTTTCAGTCCACAGTGCTCTCTGGATATAGGTGAACTACAACTCCAAAACCCAAGGTCAATGCCCACTAAACTCTTATAGTATTTTCTCTTGGTTATGGGAGTTCTGTGTGGGAAGTTTGTGTCTTTCTGCCATTCCTGCCAGGATATCTATGTTGTGTTCTTCAAAACAGGTCCAGGTTTCACACTGAGTGTACAAATACATTTAAAAACATATTAGCTATATGTATGAGTGTGTTAGAGTGTCATTTTATGTCATATTGGTTGGTGGTGTGCCCCAGGATTTTGTAAATGTAAAAAATTGTGCCGCGGCTCAAAAAAGGTTGAAAAACACTGCTTTAGGGTCACTTCTTGGTCTCCATGTCTGCTTAACACCTGCACATAGAAGTCACTGTCCCTTTCTTTCAAGAAGGTATATTAGAAGGGCATACTAGAGTTGCAGTACATTGATACCACTTTAATTGCCATGCCTCCATCCTATGAGATGCTAGGCTTTGTGTAGACAGCTGTAGTGCTATCCCTGAACTACACTACTAACCGCTCACTAGCGAGGCAGTCTTTGGGACATTTCTGATGTATGATGTCCCCATAATGGGGTTTTGTGGAGCTGAGAGTTTGTGACTCATCTAAGGTGGGTTTCTAAGGCCGAGAGGGACTTCAGTCCTGGTCTCCAGAGTGACAATGCAGTGCTCAACCCACCAACTAAATAATCTAGTAAAATACAAGTTGCAGCATTTCTATGGTAGTTAGCAATGTGCTATATTTGTTGCGTAGATACGCTCTTAAATTTAAGTCCTTTTCATTCATGTTCCCAGTCTATTCCTGTCACAAGATGTTGCCGCTGGTGTATGTGTGCATTGTAGACTAAAGTGTAATCCTTCCTCTTGCTGAGCGGAACAAACTGGGGAGGGGGCAGATCCATTCACGAAGCTGGCGAAATAAACATTGTTATAGGACATGCTTCCTTCCTTCTGTAACCAAACACAGTGTGTAAATCAGTAGGAATGATTTTTTAGGAAACGAGTCTTATGCTAATACCGCAGGGTTTAAGGCCGTAATTATCGCCATGTACACAGCCTTAAAGCTGAACAGCGACGCTGTGTTTGCTTCACAAGGACACGATGTGAGTGTATCCACGGTTCCCAGAACTGGGATGTTGAAGGGGTCACTGAAGGATCAAATTGTCAGCTTTTGCTTGGATGGATACAAGACAATCAGGTTTTTTGGAAACCTTAAATGCAGTGTCTCTCAACCTTCCTAATGCTGTGACCCTTTAACACAGTTCCTCGTGTTGTGGTGACCCCCCAACCATAAAATTGTTTTTGTTGCGACTTCAAAACTGTAATTATGCTACTGTTATGAATTGTAATGTAAATATCTGATATGCAAGATGTATTTTCATTCACTGGACCAAATTTGGCACAAATACCTGATATGCCCAAATTTGAATACTGGTGGGGTTGGGGGGATTGATTTTGTCATTTGGGAGTTGGAGTTGCTTAGATTTATAGTTCACCTACCATCAAAGAGCATTCTGAACCCCACCGGTGATAGAATGGGGCCAAACTTCCCACACACAACTCCCATGACCAACAGAAAATACTGTGTTTTCTGATGGTCTTTGGCGACCCCTCTGACACCCCCTCACGACCCCCCCCCCAGGGGTCCCATACCCAGGTTGAGAAATGCTGCATTAATTGATGGAGTAAGGTAGAAGTTCTACCTTAGACAATCCATTAATGGATCCCAGAAAGATAATCCTACCCTTTCTCTAGCTTACCCTGGTGTAGGGTTCCCATATGTCCCTTATTCTAAGGGACGTCCCTTATTTTGGTCCTAAAATTTGTGTCCCTTATTTTCAGGCCCTGTCCCTTATTTTTGACTAGCAGGACAGGACTGGGCGGGGTTGACCAGAGGAAGGTGCGCGCTGCGGTTTCCACGGCAATGCCTGCCCGGGGATTCCAACTCGCAGGGCAGCCTGCGTCCCCGTTGGAAGGAAGGGGCGATACAGGACTTTTTCAAAGTACAGTAGACTAATTAACCGTTACCCAAGGGGAATGTTGGATCATGTTGGATAAAGATAGTTTCTGGTTGCTTGAGAGTTACCCTTAAAATAGGCCTAGCTGTGCACCCCAATACTATACAATGCTGTGTATCCCATACTATATACTATACCATTAACTATTGACATAATAATCATGAAGATGTACTGTCTTATAAAATTTATTATATTTTAATGTTTAGACAGTGCCCTTTTAAAGTCAGCAAAGTCAAGGACTAAATACAGATGGAGAAAATTGTGTAGTTCTAATAATGTTTTTTCTGCATGACAAAGCATGCAGAAACATACCATGTCCTGTTAAGGGGGTGTAAGTCAATTTCTTTTGTGAGTTTCAATCATTATCTTATTCTGTTAATAAAGCTATTTCTACCTAATGTTTGAGTTTCAAGGTTTTAATGAAGTGTCCCTTATTTTTGTGAAAAATCCTGTAAATGTCCCTTATTTCTTATATCAAAAAATGGCAACCCTACCCTGGTGTGTGAAGAGGAAACAGAAGCTGCATCCAAAAGAATAATTTAGAGCAGTGTTTTTCAACCTTTTTTGAGCCACGGCACATTTTTTACATTTACAAAATCCTGGGGCACACCACCAACCAAAATGACACAAAATGACACTCTAACACAGTAATACATATAGTTAACATGTTTTAAAATGTATTTATACACTCAGTGTGAAACCTGGGCTTGTTTCAATGAACACAACATATATATGACTTCCTCTCAAATACTTATACATGGCTATCACGTCTTCTCTCAGCCTTCTCTTCTTCAGGCTAAACATGCCCAGCTCTTCAAGCTGCTCTTCATAGGGCTTGTTATCCAGACCTTTGTAAAATTTCAACTTGAGTGAAACTTGCTTCCAGTTAACTATGGATGTCATGAAGCTGTTATGAACAGTTCCTTCGGGGGCAGGCAACTCTCAAAAATCCAGTAAAATATTTTTTTAAAAAACCCAAACATTTCCAAGCAGAGAGGCTCAACTTGTTTCTTGGAACCTGTGAATGCTTCAGCCTCCCGATGCTCCCAGGTTCGCACACTGCTTTTGCGGAGGAAGGCAGCGAAAGAGGCCACACAGATCTATGAAACTCTATACGTTTCATAGATCTGTGTGGCCTCTTTCGCTACCACCCTCCTCCCTCCGCAAAAGCAGAGCACTGGGCGGAAGTGATTGAGTTGGCGTTTTCACGTTGGCTTGGATTTCTTGCAAGAACAGCCAAAGCCGGAAGCTCCACGTCGGTGAATTGGGCAGTGAGCGAACCTGGGAGCATCAGGAGGCTGAAGCAGACCTGAGCGGGGCTGGATCCATGCTGAGTCGAGGCTCCTGAAGGCTTCCTCAAAGCGGGTCTGGCCCTGGCATTCGACAGAGCCTTCCTTTGCCTCAGGGAGGATCTTTGGGGAGGGAAAGAGGGAGAAAGAGCTGCTAGGAGGGGGGAGTGCCAATTTCCCACGGCACACCTGATGATCGCTCACGGCACACTAGTGTGCCGCGGCACACTGGTTGGGAAACACTGATTTAGAGTGACTGACAAAAGAACTTGGTAAAATTGCAATTTTGCACTTCAGTTCCCAGAATTCAGCTGCCAGCATAGCTACAGGATTCTAGAAGCTGTAATAAAAATGTAAAAGAAAAGAAATGTGCAAGGAGGTCTCTTTGGCATCCTAGACTTCATTTTGAATATGTATGAGAAATGACAGAATCCATGGTTCTTCCACATGAAACTCTACCTCGGTTTGTTCCCATCTTTCTTCGAACCAGAAATATATTTTGTAGGGGTGTGGAAGGAGTCATTTCTTTGCACGCTCCCTTTGGGTAACATAATGCCCTTTTTGGGTTGCTGTGAGTTTTCCAGGCTGTATGGCCATGTTCCAGAAGCATTCTCTCCTGACGTTTCACCCCCATCTATGGCAGGCATCCTCAGTGGTTTTGAGGTTTATTTATATATTTTTATTTATTTATTTACTTCATTTATATTCCGCCCTTCTCACCCCGCAGGGGACTCAGGGCGGATCACAATGAACATATACAGGCAAGCATTTAGACACACAAACACAAGACAGACAGAGGCAATTTAACGTCTGGTCACCAGGGTGAGCTGTCACACTCCTTCATTCCTCAGCGTGTTTCCTGGAGATCTATTTTATGGCCTCGTAAATCAGTTAAATTTAGCCTCCCCACTAGGTGGTATCTTCATTTCCTACTTGACAGATGCAACTGTCTTTCGGGTTGCAAAGGTCGACAATAGGCTACACAATAGGTCGAGAACCCACCTCGGCCCAGGCAGGCCTCGAACTCATGACCTTCTGGTCAGTAGAGATCTTATGCAGCTGACACCCAGCCAGCTGTGCCACATTCCCAGCACATTTATATATCTGTGAAATGTCCAGAATGGGAGAAAGAACTCTTGTCTACTTGAATCAAGTGTGAATGTTGCCATCGGCCACCTTGATTATCATTAAATGACCTTGCAGCTTCAAAGCCTGGCTGCTTCCTGCCTGAAGGCATCCTTTGTTGGGAGGTGTTAGCTGGCCCTGATGGAGGCTGCTTTAGAAGACACAGAGTTCCTTGAGTTCAGTTGGGTGGGGGCCGTACAGGAAGGACTGGGCCATTCTCTTTCGCCCCAATCCCGTGCACACACAGCTGACCCTAGGAAGAAAACTGCCTCTTCATTTGGAAGCAGCCAGTCACACACATATAATGATGTAATTGCACCGAAAAGGCCCACAACATCTGTTGCCCAATGGCACTTGAAGGACACCGGCCGGCTGTGATGCAACGACCTGCTGCTTCTGGCCAATGGAAACTTTGGGTTCAGTTTACAGACTGTGATGCTTGGTTCTCCATGGAGCTCCTGGCCCGCAGCGAAGTGTCTGTTTTTTAACCTTAAGCTCCCATCCACCAAAGCAGGCTGGCTTCCTGGAATGGCAGGGATGTTCTCATCGCCCATCTATGTTGAACGGGACTAGGAAAGTTCACCTGATCTGCACCAAGTGCTTACAAACAATCTGTTTTCCCTGCTTCATGGTGCAAAACGGCCAGGTTATATAATGCGTGCCATAGATTTGGGAGCCATGAATGCTGCTTTAACCTTCAGTCTCTGGTCCTGAGAGAGAAGGCGAGGAATCTCAGGGCAAGGAGGCTGTCTTGGGAAGTCATGTACATTGAAAATAGATTTTCTACATGGCTTAGATTTAGGGGTTCATCTACACTGTATCCCCCCCCCCCCCGGTGGTGCACTGGGTTAAACCAGTGTTTCCCAACTAGAGTGCCGTGGCACACTAGTGTGCCGTGAGCAATCATCAGGTGTGCCATGGGAAATTGGCACTCTCCCCTCTCCTAGCAGCTCCCTCACAGGTTTCCAAGAAACAAATTGAGCCTCTCCGCTTGGAAATGTGGTTTTGTTTTTTTTACTATTTTACTGGATTTTTCTAGAGGTGACTCCCCCCCTCCCACCAAGGAACTGTTTATAACAGCTTCATGACATCCATAGTTAACTGGAAGCAAGTTTCACTCAGGGTGAAATTTCACAAAGGTCTGGAGAACAAGCTCTATGAGGAGTGGCTTGAAGAGCTGGGCATGTTTAGCCTGAAGAAGAGAAGGCTGAGAGAAGACATGATAGTCATGTATAAATATGTGAGAGGAAGTCATATATATGTTGTGTTCATCGAAACAGGCCCAGGTTTCACACTGAGTATATAAATACATTTAAAAACTTATTAACTATATGTATTACTGTGTTAGAGTGTCATTTTGGTTGGTGGTGTGCCCCAGGATTTTGTAAATGTAAAAAATGTGCCACGGCTCAAAAAAGGTTGAAAAACACTGGGTTAAACCACTGAGCTGCTGAACTTGCTGACCAAAAGGCTGGCAGTTTGAATCTGGGGAGCAGGGTGAGCTCCTCCTGTTAGCACCAGCTTCTGCTAACCTCACAGTTCGTACAAATTCGAATGTGAGTAGATCAATAGGTACCGCTTTGGCGGGAAGGTAACAGGGCTTTATGCAGTCATGCCAGTCACATGACCTTCGAGGTGTCTACGGACAATGCCGGCTCTTCGGCTTAGAAATTGAGATGACCACCAACCCCCAGAGTCGGACACGACTAGACTTAATGTCAGGGGAAATTTTTACCTTTATCTACTCTGTAGAATTAATGCAGTTTGACACCACTTTCACTTCTATGGCCCGGTGTTGTGGAATCACGGAAGTTGTCATTTGTCAAGGTGTGCAGCCTTCTTTGCCAAAGATTGCTAGTGACTCACCACACTGTCCTCTCCAGATGTGTTGGAATTAGCTGGAGGTTATGGTGATGGGGTTTGTGTACTACTGACTGCCAATATGTTTTTTTCTTCTCCAGGCTACCCCCAGCCAGAAGTCACCTGGTACAGAGATGATGAAGAAATGGACAGATACTGTGGCTTACCCAAATATGAGATTTTCCGTCATGGGAATCGGCACACGCTGCAGTTGTACAAGTAAGGACCGAGAGTGTGTCGCAACATACTGGACGCTACAGCTCAAAATATGAATAAACAACTATAAAAATGCTATAAACTCCCCACTTTATTAAATTAAATTAAATTAAATTAATTATTTACAGTATTTATATTCCACCCTTTTCACTCTGATGGGGACTCAGAAAGGATCACAGAACACATTTACAACAAACATTCAATGCCATTATACACTGACAAGACAGACAACTGTGTATAGATAGAGGTATATATAGGCTTCTCTATCTTTGGCATCTTAGAGGCTGTGCTTGATTCCGGCCACAGGGGGTGCTCTTGCTCCATCTTCCCTGCCAAAGGGCTTTGTTCGTAAATTTCCTCCTTGATTGAACTGCCAGCATTTTCTGGTTTTCCTTATGGGTGCCTTAAATACCTCCCCACTTTAAAGCGGTAGCTGTTTATCTACTCACATTTGTTTTCGAACTGCTAGGTAGGCAGAAGCTGGGCTAAAGGCCAGGAGCTCATCCTGACTCAGGCTTCAAACTGTCAACCTTTTGATTGGCAAGATTTACTGCAGCTGGCAGTTAACCTGCTGTGCTAAAGCCCGGCCCATTGGCAAAGCCTATACTCTATTAATTCATGATTCCCACAGCTAATTGCGTGTGTATGGGTGATACACCTCCCCCCATGATACCAAGAAGACACCGACACAAGTAGCTGGAATAAAATATGGCCACAACTCATTTATTGATAACAGGAACAAGAGTTGGCAGCCATGCATGGGTCCCGGATCAGGGGTCGGACAACCGCTGCTGTCCGAAGATACTTACATCCCTGGGTGCCACCGGCACGCCGCCGGTTCCCGTAAGCTCGGCACCCCAGGGGACCGGACGTGATCCCTCTTCGGCGTTGAGTATTTATGTCACAGCGGATAGGCAACAGAAATATAGAAGTTTAATTCCCCATCGGCCCAAAAACTCCAGTCTCTGTTCGAGTGAATAATGAAACTCTCATTCAATTCACAAGGTAAATATATAACTTTATATTGAATTGTATTTAACAATAACTGGCAAAACATCGAAAAACAACAGCCATCACAGCTACCTTTCTAAACATCCTTTCCTCACAGATATTGAATCCCAACTGTCACTTTGTAACTGACATTCCTCAAGGTTCCATTTAGCAGTCTTGAGACAGCGCCATCTGGTGTCAAACATGTCACACTGCAGGTCATCTCAAACTGCGAAAATATATCTTGTGCTGACTCATGAATTGCTATTCAAAATGCAATAATCTTCCAACCAGGGGCGATACACCACCCCGATCCAGGGGCCATGCCACATGCCAAATTCAGTTGTGACAAGATGAACACACAACAACAGCAAGATCATCTAACAAAATACAGAGCAAGATGAATACCGAACAACAGCAAGATAAGCTAACAAATGCGAAGCAATGCTACATGCAGGGAGGGTGGGTGGAAAAGCCGATGCAGGCTCAGTGCCTGCTGGAAGGCCTCAGGCAGCCTTAAGTAGGCTGCCTGGGTGGGAGAGAGGGCTGGCCCCAACTACGAGCCAGGCCAGGGCGGGGCCAGCCCCACCATTGGCCAGCTGGCTCTGGTGGTGGGAAAATCTCATGCCACCCAGGGGGCTTCTGGGAGGAAGAAGCCTCCCTCCTATCCATAATGGCGGCGAGGACACCCAGCGCCGCAATCTGCTCGGCCCGGTAAGTCGGGCCAAGCCATTAAATGCCCCTCTTTTGCTGTGAAAAGATAATGAACATGTCCCAATCTTATCTTAAAGTCAATCAAATGTTCCTCCTTATCAACATTTCTGCTATTTCCCAGATCTACATCAACCATTCTTTTCGAGTTGGGAAAGCTGATTCCGTCCACTCTTAAGCATATATAATTCTTGCCATAATTTATTTATTGTGTCAGAAGAAAGTTGAGGGTACAGTTAAAATGCATTTAAAACACAAATTTGGCATTATACTAAATGTCTTTTGACCAGAAGCTGGCCACTTGGCGTGTCTCTGGTGGCGTTGTAAGAAGGCCCTCCATTGTGCATGTGGCTGCATTGTAGCAGGTGATCTGTGGTTTCCTCTTGCGACACTCGCATGTCGCAGACTCCTCTTTGTAGCCCCTTTTCTTAAGGTTGGCTCTGCATCTCATGGTGCCAGAGCGCAGTCTGTTCAGCGCCTTCCAGGTCGCCCAATCTTACATCATCACACTAGAGAATACATCCACTTAAAACCTGGTTGCTGCCTCCTGCAGAATTCTGGGGTTTGTAGTTTAGTGAGGCTGTCAAAGGCTCCTCCCTAAACTACAAACCCCAGAAATCTGCAGGAGGCAGCAACCAGGTTTTAAGTGTATTTTTTCTCTAGTGTGATGAAGTAGCAGGAGGGAGATTCTTATCCGGTCTCAACTACTGATTCAGGAGTTGGGTTTTACCTGCCACTTTTGGATTCTCACTTGTTGAGGTGTTCCTGCAAGCAGTGATTTTCAACCTTTTTTGAGCCGTGGCACATGTTTTACATTTACAGAATCCTGGGGCACACCACCAACCAAAATGACACAAAATGACACTCTAACACAGTAATACATATAGTGAATATGTTTTTAATGTATTTATACACTCACTTAGTGTGAAACCTGGGCCTGTTTCGATGAACAAAAATAGATCTCCTGGCAGGAATGGTAGAAAGACACACACAAAGCTCTTGCTCAACAGCTGTCAGTCTCTCTCTCTGCTTGCTTGGCACCATGGCGCTATTGGACAGCTTCTCACCACACACCAAGCACAGCGGAGTCGGTGCCGTCGCGTCCCCGGTGAAAGTGAATCCAAATGAAAGATAACTTTCGCTGTATTGCCTCGAGCTCACAACTTTTCTTTTTCTTTTGTCCACCACTCATATTAGGGCCTTCATCTGTGTCATAATTTTTTTCCAGGGCCCTGTTCGGCATTTGCATTTTCCCTTCTCAAAAACTTACTTAGCCGCGTCTGAGCGAATCCAAGATGGCGCGACCATAGCACTCTCGCATCACTTCTTAGGTGACACGAGAGTGCTATGGTTCCATTTCTTAAAGGGACAGATGCGCCTTATAGTTTATATAGTTTATATATGAATGAAGTTCGAAAATAATTTCCCACGGCACACCTGATGATCTCTCACGGCACACTAGTGTTCCCCGGCACACTGGTTGAAAATCACTGCCTGCGAGTATCTCTCTCAATCTTAGGAAGCTGTTTCTTGAATTAAGCTGTTGGCAAGCTGGCCGATATCCGAACAGAGGATGGGCCGGAGATGTCACTGTCTTGGTCCTTTCATTATTGGCTGCTACTTCTCGACCGATGTCAGGTGGTGCCAGGGCCGTAGCCAGGATTTTGGTTCGGGGCAGAGTTTGGTTCGGGGGTGCTGAGACTGGGAGGAAGAGGGTCTACCCTAGCAAACCTTTTGTATTGTTATCCCAATAACCCCATTAATGTGGGATATAATGAGCATGGTGATCAGATCATGATATGAATAAACATAACAGTTTAAAAAATGTACCAGTAAGGCCTCGCGGACCACTCTGAGAATTTTCGGGGGGCTGAAGCCCCCCCCCCCTGGCTACATGCCTGGGTGGTGCAATACCAGCTAAATAGTATAATTTCTCCAGTGGTGTGGGGTAGACATCCTGTGATAAGGTGGCATGCCTCATTATTATTATCATATATGGTAGCATTCTCTCCAATTTTCTTTCTCTACAATTGCCCGGCGTGACTGTCCTTCTCATAGTTGCTCATTGGGATGTCTTCCTTTCCCTTTTTTAGGTGTACGGAAGAAGACGCGGCCATTTACCAGGCCTCTGCCAGGAACAGCAAGGGCATTGTGTCCTGTTCTGGAGTCCTGGAAGTCGGGAAGATGACAGAGTATAAAATTCACCAGCGGTGGTTTGCAAAGCTGAAGCGGAGCGCGGAAGCCAAGCTGCGGGAGATCGAACAGAGCAGGAAACGCGGGAAGGAGAACGTGGAGATGGAGTTGAGGAGAGTGAGTCCGGACAGATTCCAGCGGAAACGCCGCCTGACCGGAGAGGTTGGGATGCACTCGGGCACTTCCCTGTGGGACAAAGAGGAGAAAGCAAAGGTGCGCATTCCCGACGGGAAACCGCGATTTGGCGAGGCCGATAAAGAGATTCCTTTAACTTCTACCTCCGTGTTTTCAAACAACTTCATACCAGGGCATTTAGAAGGAGAACTAAAGACCAATGGGGACTCTTCTCTTGAAGGTCGGGAGGAAAATGGGGAAGAGAAGGCCAATGACTTCCTCGCCTATATCTATGAGACGGTGGAGATTATGAAAGCCAAACCGGTAACGAAGGACTTTGCTGCAAAGAAGAAGAAGAAAGAGGAGAATACAAACGCTCCGCCAAGTGCAACTCAGGACATTTCCCAACAAGAGGAGAGGACGCAACCAAGGAGAAATGTCTCATTGCAGAAAGATACAAGACCCAGTCGTTCGTTTTCCAGAAATGCATCCTCGCTCGCAAATGGGGGCCTCGCGGAAGCAGAATCCAAAGAGCTCATAAGCCATAGCCCTCAAAAGCCCACACAAGCACCATCCTCTCCATCTTCCAAATCTAATGTGTACTTTTCTCTGAAAGATATGTATTTGGATATTGGGACAACGGCAGAAGTGGAACCAAATTCAGATAGAACTGATGTAGGCCAACCGGTTGCATTAGAAAGGGAGGAAGGGAAAAACGAATCCTACGCAACGAAGAAAAAGGAGGCCGTAACAAACAAGATGGCGGTGCAACCTTCTCCCAAAATTGGAGTGGTGTCAGAGATGTCCGGCAAAAATGCTTCTGAAAAGGATTTTCGGCCTCCAAGCTCGGAGGCTCCCTTTTCGAAGGAGAGTGAAATGAGTGTCTTTCTCAGCCAGATCCGTGAAACGGACTTGCTGGATTCCCTCCCCGCTGAAGTTGAGCCAGCCTCACAACGGCCCCAGAGCCCGTCTCAAAGGCCAGCGGATAGGACTGTCCCACAGTCCTTGCGGGAGGCAAGGCGAAACCTGCCGGAGGAGGAGCCGCACCACCGAGAGCCTTCCGAGGTACTGTAAGGTTCTATTTTTTTCCTGAGGCTGACCTCATGCAAAACGTTTCCAAATCTGTTCAACAGCAACTGCCAAAGCTCTGCGGGCTATTTATAGCCGGGGTCTGCAGGGATGTGCAGGGCCAGCAAGATATTGGGTGGTCACTTGTCAGGCTAAGAGTGACCTCTGGCTTGGTAACATTGTACGAAACTCTCTCTTTTGCCATTTGCACTCCTCTTAAAACAGAGTTTCTCAACCTGGGGGTCGGGACCCCGGGGAGGGTGTGAGAGGGCTTCAGAGGGGTTGCCAAAGATAATAGGAAAACACATATTTCTGATGGTCTTAGACACCCTTTTGGCAGAGAGGCAGGCCCGGGTTAACGTCTTTTGGCGCCCTGGGCCAAAAGACGCCCCGCCCCCAGGGCGCTGCTACACATGCGCAGCAGCAGCCCTGGGCGTGGGGCTTCCGTGCGCCTCCTCCCATGACTGGAAGTTGGTCGCGGGAGGAGAAGGCGATGGAAGCCGCACGGCACCGGCCCCAGCCTCGGCCGTGCGACTTCCATCCACCTCCTCCTCGCGCCCTCCTTCGGGCGCGGGAGGAGGAGGCGGACGAAAGCCCCAGGGCTGGTGCCGTGCGGCTTCCGTCGCCTCCTCCTCCCGCGACCAAAAGGAGGGCGAGAGGAGGAGGAAGGGAAGTCCTGCCCCCAGGGCGCTGCTGCCCAGGCCGTGCGGCTTCCGTCTGCCTCCTCTCGCCACCTGGCCCGCCCCCTTGCAAAAGAAGGAGGCGGTGAGGAGAAGGAGGAGGAAAGGAAGCCCGCTGGCGGGCATGTATGCATGCTTGCCAGCGGGCTTCCCTTCCTCCTCCTCCTCATCGCCTCCTTCCTTTACAAGGGGCCGGCCAGGCGGGCGATGGCGAGGGGAGGGCACCATTCCCTCCTCCCCCGCCCCCTCGCAGCACTCTCTCCCCCGCCCTCTCCCGAGAGAAAGAGAGAGTCATCATTCCTCGGGAGGGGCGGGGGAGAGCACTGCGAGGGGGTGGGGTTTTTTGCTTGATCTGCCGCCCCCTAGGCCAACGCCCATAGGCCATGGCCTAGGGTGGCCTTATGGGTAATCCGGGCCTGCAGAGAGGGCTGAAGATCTCTCCGCCTGTCCTCCCCTTCCATTTTGGTAACAGACTGTGAATCCTCCCACCAAAAGCCCTCCTCCGCTGTGATTGGCCAGCTTCTCCCCTCTCCACTGAGACTCCAAGCGTGGAGGGGAGAGCAGGCATGCTTGGCACATGGCAGTGTGCTGCGCATGTGCTAGCAAGGGAGAGCATGCAAGACTGGAGGGGGGCTCACACTAGCAAGTCCCTTGAAGGCATGGGGGTTCTGTGTAGGAAGTTTGGCCCAATTCTATCATTGGTGGGATTCAGAATGCTCTTTGATTGTAGGTGAACTACAAATCCCAGCAACTATGACTCCAAAATGTCAAGGTCTATTTTCCCTAAACTCCACCAGTATTTACATTTGGGCATATGGAGTATTCATGACAAAGTTTGGCCCAGATCTATCATTGTATTTTCGAAGGCTTTCATGTCTGGAATCACTGGGTTGTTGTAGGTTTTTTCAGCCACTATGACCACGTTCTAGAAACATGCCCTCCTGACATTTCACCTGCATCTATGGCAGGCATCCTCTGAGTATACCTGCCATAGATGCAGGCAAAACGTCCAGAGAGAATGCTTCTAGAACGTGGCCATATAGCCCCAAAAAAACCCAACAACAACCCAGATCTATTGTTGTTTGAGTCCACAGTGTTTTTCTTGATGTAGGTAAACTAAAACTCCAAAACTCAAGGTCAATGCCCACCAAACCCTTCCAGTATTTGATGTTGGTCGTGGGAGATCTGTGTGCCAAGATTGGTTGAGTTCAGAATGATCTTTAATTGGAGGTGAACTATAAATCCCAGCAACTCCAACTCCCAAATGACAAAATCAATCCTCTCCAACCCCACCAGTATTCAAATCTGGGCATATCAGGTATTTGTGCCAAATTTGGTCCAGTGAATGAAAATACATCCTGCATATTAGGTATTTACATTACGAGAAAAACTGTATTAAAGGGTCACGACATTAGGAAGGTTGAGAAACACTGTCTTAAAGAAATAGCAAATGTGCCGGGAGAGCCAGGCAAAACATTATGTTTGCTTGCAGGGTGATCCAGACCACCTGGACTGCGAGCCTGGTTCTGATACTTCTCCTCGAGAGGTATCATTGTGTTTCTTGCCTGCAGCTGCCTCTGACACTCATTCTCCTGGTTTGGTGTCTATTTCTGTCGTTGGTGCTGCTGCGCTTTCTGTGTAATTCGGCTTCAGGAAAGGAGACTCACTTTGTGTGTGTTTCTGCTTTTAACACAATTCAGGACCCCCTGGTAGGAGATTTGTGCTTCTCACTTGATTGGCATCCAAACAATCTCTGTGGAGGAGTTGGGAGTGGGAGGGACTCGTGAGCCTGCGTAGGTGGCTCTTCAGCATAAGCCTTAGCTGGACCAAAGAGCCCCAGCCGCTTCCTAGCCGGAGCAGCTGCGAAGGGCTTCTGGCTCGGGTTTCCAGAGGATGCAGGCTTGCCCTCTTTGGGAGCCCCAGAGCTTAGCCTGCGGCAGAATGGATGGAGGGGGGTGACACTGAGGCAGCCTTTGAGAATGTGAACTCATGAAGCTGACTTGTCCTGAGTCAGATCATTGGCCCGTCGAGGTATCATCTTCTCCTTGCTATCATCTCCTGGGGTTGGCAAGTTAATGGCATGCCCCCAGGCTCTCAGTGCTTCCCGTCCTGTGAGGTAGGACAGGACTATGGACATAGGTTTTCAGCATCGCTGGAAATAATAATAATAATAACAACAACAACCTTTTTTTTGTATTCTGCCACTATTTCCCCGAAGGGACTCGAGGTGGCTTATATGGGGACAAGTTTGGTCAAACATAGAATTAAAACATAGCACAGTAAAATTTATAACAACATCATAAAACAACATGATTTTTTTCAGTGTCAGGAGCGACTTGAGAAACTGCAAGTCACTTCTGATGTGAAAGAATTGGCCATCTGCAAAGACATTGCCCAGGGCACACCCTGGTGCTTTGATGTTTTACCATCCTTGTGGGCAGGGGTGGATTTTGACAGTATGCAAAGTAAGCAGCTGCTTACGGGCACCACATGGCCAGGGGCGCATCTGGCCGCGGTCACCAGGTTTGGCGCATGCTGCGCCATTGCTGGGGGCCGGCGTGCGGGCACGACTCTAGGTGGATGGTGATGCAAAATGCACTCCACGAGGCCGAAAAAGAGAACGTTTTGCACCCGGGCCGGAACCTCCCGCCTCCTGATGCAAAACGTCCTCCTTTTCGGCCTCATGGTGTGCGTTTTGCATCACCATCCACATGCACATCAATGGCGCATGCACTGAACTAGCTGGCACTGCGCATGCGCACACTGGCGCACGTGCGTGGAACTAGCTGGCCCTGCGCAGGTGCACACCGGCATGCCGCTGGCACGCATGCGCACCAATGTGAGGCTGGAGAGCGAGGGGGCGCCAAAAGAATGCTCGCGTACCATTTCAAATTACCTTCGTCCACTCCTGCTTGTGGGAGGCTTCTCTCATGTCCCCTCATTGGGAGCCAGAGCTGATAGAGGGAGCTCATCCACGCTCTCCCCAGATTTGAACCTCCGACCCATTGGTCTTCAGTCCTGCCAGCACAACCTATTGCACCACCGGGGCCTCCAACATAAAATAACATCATCAAATTGCCAATAGACTGACATAATAATCAATTACTAAATTCGGGTGGCCAGGGCTTGTGCAATAAAGTTGCAGGGACAGGGCAGATGGAAAAAGTGCAGGAGCTAGATGATAAATTAGGACTAGAAGGGCAACATCAAATATGACACTATATCTGTAGGGCAGGGAACAGTGGTAATGTGCAGGGGCCAAATACTGAGTTATGGCGGGGGGGGGGGAGCAAAATAATATAGTGAACTATTTAATCAAAGGCACTGTGGAGCATCCACGTTTTCAAGTCTTTTTGAAAAGTGGACAGGGTGGGTGCCAGCCTCATCTCCCTGGGGAGAGAGTTCCAGAGCCAGGGAGGGAGACACCACCAAGAAGGCCCTCTCCCTCATCCCTACCAGCCGTGCTTGCAACAGAGGTGGGAGTAAGAGAGGGGCCTCCCCAGAAGATCTTAGAGCTCACGCAGGCTCATAGGAGAAGATGCGATCGCGAAGATACAGGGGCGGTCCTACAAGGTAAGCCAAGTAGGCGGCCGCCTAGGGCGCCATCTGGGAAGGGGGCGCCATCTGGGAAGGGGGCGCCATCCTGGCCGCATGGGGCGCCATCCTGGCCCTGCTGATGTTCCTCAGACAGCGCCACAGCTGCCTGCTTTTGGGCCCCGGCCTTGTGCGCTTTGACGCCGCTTCTGGGCATGCGCGGAGGTTTTCGCGCAGGTGCAGTTGCTCCAGAGCTGAAGTTGAGCGCAGGAGCAACTGCACATCCGCGAAAACCTCCGTGCATGCCCAGTAGCTCCCTTGCGCAGAAGCCTGTAAGCAAAGCACTCCCTATCGGGCAGGTAGGGAGTGCTTCCCCTCTCCTTTTGTCTCCGCCGCGCGCGCGTTTGCAGGAAAGGAGAAAAGAATCAGTGAAGGAGGTGTAAGTGAAGGAAGGAATGAAGGGCTTTCCTCCTCCTCTGTGACCTCTTTTCTCCCTCCTTCCTTTCTTTGGCACTATTTCTGTCCAGACCTGAGGGGCCTGAGGCTATGAGGAGTTGTGGGAGTTGGAGTCCAAAACACCTAGAGGGAGGGCCCAAGTTTGCCCAGGCCGCGCTGCCTGTATTCGACCTCATTTGAACATTTTGGCTGTTTTTCTATTTACATTTACATTGGGATCCTAATTTTGGACTTATGGGAGACTCCTATGAATTATGAGACAATGGGTGGTAGGTAATAGATTCTGATTTTGATGCATTTACATTGCATTTCTTGTTGATTATTATAGTTCTGCTTAATATTGTCATACAATATAATAAAAATACAATATAACAATAGAATAATGATATATTTTATATTACATGTAATATTACAAACAATATTGCAGTATAGTTGTATTGTACAAAATAGTAATATATAATATTTTATTTTACTTTATTTTGGGTTATTTGAGTTTTATAGCAGACATGAAAATATTTAGATGATAATTTTATTGAAATAAATAATTTTATTTATTATTTTATAATAATAATATAATAGAATGTTATATTGTATTATAATGTCAATATATTATAATATAATTATATTGTAATGTAGTATAATATAATTATGATATAATATAGTATGAGTATGGTATAATATATTGTATATACATTGATACAATATAATACTACTAATGGTATTGTGATATTATAATTGTATATTTGTTTTACATGGGGGGGCACCAAAATAATGTTCGCCTACCATTTCAAATTACCTTAGACCGCCCCTGCGAAGATAGGCAGGTCTCGAACCGTTTAGGGCTTTGTAGGTGATAACCTGCACCTTGAATTGAGACTGGAAACTTATTGGCAGCCAGTGGAACTGTTTGAACAAGGGGGTTAATCACTCTCTGAAATTCACTCCAGTTAACAACCTGGCTGCTGACCTTTGCACCAACTGCAATTTCCAGGCCGTCTTCAAAGGCAGCCTCATGTAGAGCGCATTACTGTAGCCCAAACTGCAACTAAGGCGTGGATCACCATGGCTAAGTCAGACTTCATGAGGTATAATCGCAGCTGGCGCACATGCTTGAACTGTGCAAAGGCCCTCCTGGCTACCGCCGACACCTGCATCAAGCGTCAGTGCTGAGTCCAGGAGGACCCCCAAACTGCATACCTGTGTCCTCAGGGGGAGTGTAGCCCCATTGAACACAGGTTGCCACCCAATACTCCGACAGGCCACACGACTGAGGACCTCTGTCTTGTCAGGATTGTGCAAGTTGTATGTTCATCTTACACTCACTAGGGTTAGGGGCACAGGACCATTATGAAAGTAGGAGGGGGGGGGGGGAACCATGAATGTAAAAAGTGCTTTAAAGATATCTCTTCAGAAATCTCTAGATTTTCTAGTGTGGTTATCAATATCTTCTGTCATATAGCATCCATAAGAGTTGGGCTAGCCAGAGGAGTGTTTCTCAACCTTCCTAATGCTGCGACCCCTTACCTATCAGGGAATGACTTGGCCACAGTGATCCAGCCGACAGTCATCTCGAGGCTAGACTACTGTAACGCCCTTTACATTGGCCTTCCTTTGAGAGTAATCCGGAAACTCAAGCTAGTGCAGAATGCTGCGGCCTGTCTTCTCGCTGGGGTGCCAGCGAGATGCCATATTACACCAATCCTCCAGCAACTGCATTGGCTACCAATAAAGTACCGGATTGCTTTCAAGGTGCTGGTGTTAACCTTCAAGGCCTTATATGGTCTAGGGCAGGGCTGCCCAGGAAGTCCATCGCGATCGACCAGTCGATCGCAGGACCGAAGGAGGTCGATCGCAGCCGGAAGGGGCACTTCTCAGAGGGGGCGGAGCCAGGCCATGCCAAACCCCGCCCCCTCCCCAGCTTCAGCATTCCAAGCAGCTGCTTCAGCCTTGAGGAGGGCAGGGCCAAGCCAGCCTTGTGCAAGCTATGCCACCACTGGGTTGGCACTGCCATCGTCAAGCCTGGAGAAGCTACTGGGAGTTCCAAAGCCAGGGGGGAGAGGGCGGGGCTTGGTGGGACCTGGCTCCGCCCCCTCTGGCTTCCGCTCTACCAGCAGCTTCTCCAGGCTTGACTATGGCAGTGCCAAGCCAGTGGTGGCATAGCTAGCACAAGGCTGGCTTGGCATTGCCATCCTCAAGCCTGGAGAAGCTGCTGGTAGAGCTGAAGCCAGAGGGGGCGGAGCCAGGCCACGCCAAGCCCCGCCCCTGCCCCCTCCCCTCTCCAGCCTTGAGGAGGTAGGTAGATCTTTCTGACTTGGTTTTATTATAAGTAGCTCGCATGCTGAAAAAGTGTGGGCACCCCTGGTCTAGGGCCTGTGTACTTGAGCGACCTCCTCTCCCGCATGTTCCCCACAGATCGCTGCGATCCGAAGAGCAAAATCTCCTCAGTGTCCCATCTGTCTGGACATACCATCTGTCCTCAACTAGGCAAAGAGCTTTTTCGTTAGTGGCACTGACAATGTGGAACGCTCTGCCCGATGAAGTGCGAGGAATCAGAGAGCTGTCCTCTTTCAGAAGAGCGTGTAAGACGGTTCTCTTCTGTCAAGCGTTCTCACTAGAGTAAAGCTCTAACATCTCTGCTGTTAGTCCTCATCTAATTGTAGTAGAATGTATAGATTTAGCTTAGTTTTAGCTCTAATGTGTTTTAACATGTTAATGTGTGGAATTTATTTATTTATTTATTTGTCATATTTCTATACCGCCCCTCTCAGCCTGAAGGTGACTTGGGAGGGTTTACACAAGGCAGTCTCTGCCCTTCAATCAGAAACATGAGTAACAAACCAAACAATGACCATATAACACACTTTCCGTCACACCGTCTTCATTCCATATGTCTAATTAAACCGTTATATTTCATCAGCAAATGCCTGCTCAAACAGCCAGGTCTTGACTTTCTTGTGAAATGTCAGGAGGGAGGGGTCCGATCTGATGTCTCTAGGGAGGGTGTTCCAAAGCTGAGGAGCCACCACTGAAAAGGCCCTGTCTCTCGTCCCCGCCAATTGCGCCTGCGAAGAAGGCGGGACCGAGAGCAGGGCCTCTCCGGATGAACTTAAACATCTCGATGGTTCATAGGGAGAGATGCGTTCAGACAGGTAAGTTGGACCAGAACAGTTTAGGGCTGTAAAGGCTAAAGCCAGCCCTTTGAATTGTGCCCGGTAGCATACTGGCAGCCAGTGGAGCTGGCACAACAGGGGAGTTGTACGCTCTCTGAATGCCGCTCCTGTTATCAACCTGGCTGCTGTCCGTTGGACTAGTTGCAGCTTCCAAACAGTCTTCAAAGGCAACCCCATGTAGAGAGAGTTGCAGTAATCTATACGAGATGTAACCAGAGCATGGACTGTATGTGTTTTATTACTGTACTAGCTTGGGGACCCGGCCCTGCCCGGGTTATTTGTGAAGTGCAGCAGGATGTAGGGGGCTCTGTGTGCCAAGTTTGGTCTTGATCCATCATTATTGGGAGTTGCAGTGGTATCATGAAATTACTGAAGGTAGTGCAAGTCCCATCATCTCTGTCCCCCCCCCAAAGTGTAGTAGGATGTAGATTGGGTCATGGGGGCTCTGTGTGCTAAGTTTGGTCTGTATTGGGGAATGGATGAGGATGCATTCTTTTTCGGAAGTGAGTGAAGGTACTTCAAGTCCCATCATCCGTGGTCCGTCTCACAGTAAACTGCACCAGGCTGTAGAGTGGGTCATGAGGGCTCTGTGTGCCAGATTTGGTGTTGATCAGTCATTGGATTAGGTTTGTAGCAGGATTGGGAAGTGAGGGAAGGTACTGCAAGTCCCATCATCCATGTTCTGTCCCCCTCCAAACTTCAGTAGGATGTAGAGTGGGTCACTGTGGACTTTCTCGGTGTTTTTTGGGGGCCACAGTGGTCTGTGGGAACAGAGGGGTGTGAAAATACTTCAAATTCCATCATCCATTGTCAGTCCTCCACCGAACCTCACCAGGACGTGAAGGCAGTCATGGGGGTTATGTGTGCCAAGTTTGGTCTCAATCGGTAATTGGATGAAGGTCGCAGCAGACTTGGGAAGTGAGTAGAGGTACTTCAAGTCCCATCATCCATGGTCCACCCTCCTCCGAACTGCACCAGGACGTAGAGTGGGTCATGGGGGCTGTGTGTGCTGAGTGTGGTCTGTATTGGTCCTTTTTGGTGGCCTCAGTGGTCTGTGGAAACCAAAGTGTTGGAAAGTACTACAAATCCCATAATCCGTGGGTCATGTCCCCGACCCGTGCCAGGACGTAAAGGGGTTAGGGGGTTATGTGTACCAAGTTTGGTGCAGGTCCATCACCCGCGCTGGTCGCTGTGGCCTGTGAAAGTGGCTGCCACATATCCACCCTGGCCTGTGAAAGTGGCTGCTTCCGCCCTTCTGCCCTCCCGCCCTCCGCATACACACATACAAACATTCCGTTTTATAAAGGTATACAGATACAGATGTGTTTTATATTGTTGTAAACCGCCCCGAGCTTTGAAGAGGAGCGGTCTAGAAATCAAAACAATAATAAATAAATAAATACAGTCCCTCATGTTGTGGTGACCCCCAACCATAAAATTATTTTCATTGCTACTTCATAACTGCAATTTTGCTACTGTTAAGAATCGTAATGTAAATGCACGATGTGCACTGCTTTAAGGAGGGAGCCTCAGTTGCTGCCACTTGGCTTCCTCCTCTTTGAAGCTCCTTATCAGCTTCTCAAAGTGGCTTTCAGCATTTGGGGCAGTGAGCCAGAATCGTTGTTGCAGGCTTGTCGGAATTTTCTGAGTGCGAACCATTTTAGGAGATTTTTGGCCATGGACGAGGAAGCGGCTCTCTAAGCTAATAATGGAACCAGGAATGTCTGCTAATGCTCTGTTGTGGTTGCTGATTGAAGACCTGGCGGTAAAGGCTCGAGTGTTTCCTCCCTCCCTTGTCTCCAGGGCTCAAAAGAGAGGTTGATATGGGAGACCGGCAATCCATGACAGTGTCACAAACCAGAACAAGGCAGATCCTTATCTTTTCCTTTTCTTTGACTTGGAGCTTCTTCCTGCAGCTCTGTTAATAAGTTCCCCATTGAATGTGCCCATCTGCCTGACAAACTCTCCGGCCAAAACTCTGACCCGGTTGCAGTTGGATTGAATTCACTGTACTCCACCATGGGGTTAATGGCAATTACTGATCTCAATAGCTACATCTGGTCCGAGGTGTTAGCTTCTCCTCGAAAGCCACGTTGGGTATGTTTCGGGGATGCATTACACTTCCGACTGCTGCACACCATGGAGCAGCTTGAGCTGTGTATGTATGTTGTAACCTGAGCTGCAAAAGCAGAGGAGCAGCTGTTCACACAAAGCTGCATGGTTGCCATCCTTTCCCCAGAGATCTGTTTCGAGTATGAATCCTTGTTGGGAGAAAGAACAACAGAGCAGCTGGAAACTGGCCCCCAAGTGTTCACAGAGTTATGGAACCGAGGAGATGGAAGGAGCCAAGGAATTAATACAGTCATTTGTTTCAGAGTCACACGCACCTTCTGTCATCTTGCTCAAATTAGATCTGTTTGCAAAATGCTTTCTGCGAGTGATGAAATAGTTGTTCTCTAAGAAACCAAATAACATGCAAGCAGATGGGTCAATCCATCTGTGTATGTGTGTATATCTTAGACACAGTGATACTGAATTACAACAACGTTAGTTCACGACAAATTTGGGCTTGGAAGATCTGCTCCCTACTATTGTGAACACTGCAGCTAAGTCTGGCAAAAATAAGAAAAAGACTGAGTAGGTATTTGTGCCAAATTTGACCCACTACACAACTCACACACAACACACACAACGCATACAGTACATACCACTGCTAAACAGAAACCTGCACAGTACAACCAACTAACACACCCCACATACACACCGTACATCCACACCACACTACCACTGCACACTCACAACAACAAACTACACACTCAACACCACACACTCTTCTCCAACCACCATCCCAAACACACACCACCAATCCTCCAATTTACAAACACCACACCCACAACATGACACCCACACAACTCGCGATGCCTACCTCTACAGACCCACTACACAACTCACACACAACACACACAACGCATACATACCACTGCTAAACAGAAACCTGCACAGTACAACCAACGAACACACCCCACATACACACCGTACATCCACACCACACTACCACTGCACACTCACAACAAACTACACACTCAACACCACACACTCTTCTCCAACCACCATCCCAAACACACACCACCAATCCTCCAATTTACAAACACCACACCCACAACATGACAGCCACACAACTCGCGATGCCTACCTCTACAGACCCACTACACAACTCACACACAACACACACAACATACATACCACTGCTAAACAGAAACCTGCACAGTACAACCAACTAACACACCCCACATACACACCGTACATCCACACCACACTACCACTGCACACTCACAACAAACTACACACTCAACACCACACACTCTTCTCCAACCACCATCCCAAACACACACCACCAATCCTCCAATTTACAAACACCACACCCACAACATGACAGCCACACAACTCGCGATGCCTACCTCTACAGACCCACTACACAACTCACACACAACACACACAATGCATACATACCACTGCTAAACAGAAACCTGCACAGTACAACCAACTAACACACCCCACATACACACCCGTACATCCACACCACACTACCACTGCACACTCACAACAACAAACTAAACACTCAACACCACAAACTCTTCTCCAACCACCATCCCAACCACACACCACCAACTCCACAGGACTTCAACATCCCACCCACCAGAACAACCCACAACGACACAGCCATGACCCCACCAAGACCGTAAGTAACATCGTTTCCAACCCTTACATACTCAGACTTTCTCGCATCTCCTAAATAGGGCACAGCAACGCGTGCCGGGTACAGCTAGTCACTTTATAAACAAGCACCTTGGTCTCCCTACGGATGTCCCGATCCTCAAACACTCTGTGCTTCACTCAGAAGAATGCTGCACTCGCAGAGCTCAGGCAGTGTTGAATTTCAGTGTCAATGTTGACTTTTGTGGTGAGGTGGCTGCCCAGGTAACGGATATAGTCAACATTTTCTAATGTTACACCATTAAGCTGTATTTCCGGCATTGTAGAGGGATTGGCTGGCGATTGCTGGAAGAACACTTTGGTTTTCTCGATGTTGAATAAGAGACCGAGCTTCTCGTATGTGTTTAGAGTGGCTTGTAGGTCTTCTTTTGAATATGGAAAGACTACATTATCATCAGCATATTGGAGTCCTGGCTGGGAAATTCTGGAGATTGCTATCCAGAAAAAGGAACACTGCAGAGCGCTGCCCCTCTATCCATTCTTTTCCAAAGCCATCGTGCATAAACCGATTACAAATATTCATCCCCCTCAGCTTAATGGTACCAGATCCCATCTGATCTTGGAAGCTAAACAGGGCCACAGCTCTGGTTCATTCTTGGATGAAGGCCAGCTAATGAAGACCAAGTGCTATGGGCTCTATTTTAGGGGAAGAGACTAGCAAAACCACCTCTTGGTGTTCCCTGCCTAAGAAAACCCTATGAATGTTAATGGGGTCGCAATACACTGACAAGTGACTTAGAGGCATACATACATCCCACCATCACCTCCTTATCTTCCTTATCTCAGTCTCTTTCTCTTTACAGATCGTCTCTATTTCTATCTGTCTCTCTGTGCCGCTTGCTCACTTGTCCAGACCCTCCCCTCCCCCTCCTCCTCCGGTCCTTGCTTAGCCAAGCTGGACAGATATAGCTCTTTTAATCTTCTCCAGACGTCACTTCTTCCAGCCACCTGATCTTGATGCTCCTTTCGGCCCCGTTGGTGTTGTTTGGGAAGCTGCCGATGCTCAGGGCTGCTATTCCTGGTGCAATGTTGAATCCAAGGCCCCGCCGTTACCATGGGCCTCTGATTTTGAGTAGCAGCCCCATACAAAAAAGTTTGCAAAATTCCGTTTGAGATAGAATAGTTTAGATCAGGGCTGTCCAACTTCTACGGGCCCAAGAGCCGGAATTCCGGTCACTGATCACCTGGGGAGCCGAAGGGTCTGCCTCCGCCCCCGGTTCCGCTCCCTCCCCCGGCTCCGCCCCCTCCCCGGCTCCAATTTACTTACAATTGACCTTGAGTTGTGGAGTTGTAGTTCACTTCCATCCAGAGAGCACTGTGGACTCAAATAATGATGGATCTGGACCAAACTTGGCATGAATACTCAATGTACCCAACTGGGAACACTGGTGGATTTGGGGGAATGTTTCCTAATACCTTTGAATTATTTGAGTCCACACTCAAATTGGGACACACCAAAAACCCAAACACCTCAATGCCGTCGGCAGGGCTTGATGGGGCCTCCTTTCCCAGAGGTGGGTGGAGGAGGCCCAAAGAGCTCCCTCCCTCCCTGAAGGGAAAACAAGCCGCGGGGGCAGGCGCAAAGGAAGCCACGTTGCGCCCTGCACGCGGGGGAAGGCAGCACAACAAGGGGGAGGGGGCGCGGAGGAGGGGAAGGAAGCATCGCCACGGAAACCGCCGCTGAAGGACCCCTCCCCCCCCTCACCCAACGTCCCACTGTTTTTAGATTGATTGATTCGAGCCAGGCCCTTCCTTACCCATACTGCGGGAGCCCCGCCACAGGGCCGAAGCGCCAACGCCACCGCCATCCCCGAAGAGCCCCACTGGAGCTGAGGCCAAGCTCAGGCCGGGCGCGGCGGCTCTCCCATCTGCGGGGTGGGAAGCGAGGGCCCTCCACAGGAAGAGGACGGAGCCAGGAGGGGCTTTCCCTGCCTCACTCCCGTCCTCCCTCTCTCTGAGGGAATGGGGGCTGGCCTGGAAGCAGCTGCGAGGGGGGAGGAGGCACACGCCCAGGCCAGCCGCAAATCCCACGGGACCCGAGATTTCGGCAGCTATCGCGAGACTACGCAGCCACAGATGGGATTTCGACCTCCCTCGAAACCCCGTCTGTGGCTGGCGTAGTCTCGTGATGCTTGCCTAAACCCGGAAGTAGGTTTTTATTTATTAATTTATTAATTTTTAATTTGTATTTTATTAAAACAAGTTAGGGGGCCGTAGGGAAGGGGGCTCGAGGGCCGTGTACGGCCCCAGGGCCGCCTGTTGGACAGCCCTGGTTTAAATCAGTGTTTCTCAACCTGGGGGTTGGGACCCCTGGAAGGGTCGCGAGGGAGTGTCAGAGGGGTTTCCAAAGTCCATCAGAAAACACAGTATTTTCCGTTGGTCATGGGGGTTCTGTGTGGGAAGTTTGGCCCAATTCTATCCTTGGTGGGGTTCAGAATTCTCTTTGATTGTAGGTGAACTATAAATCCCAGCAACTACAACTCACACATGTCAATGTCTATTTTCCCCAAACTCCACCGATGTTCACAACTAGGCATATTGAGTATCAGTGCCAAGTTTGGTCCAGATCTATCATTGTCTGAGTCCACAGTGCTTTCTGTATGTAGGTGAACTACAACTCCCAAACTCAATGTCCACCAGGCCCTTCCAGTATTTCCTGTTGGTCATGGGAGTTCTGTGCGCCAAGTTTGGTGCAAGTCCATCGTTGGTGGAGTTCAGAATGCTGTTTGATGGTAGGTGAACTATAAATCCCAGCATGTCCCAAATGTCAAAATTGACCCGGCCTGCAACCCAATCAGTATTCTAAGTTGGGTATTTGTGGCAAATATGGTCCAGTGAATGAAAATACATCCTGCATATCAGATATTTACATTACGGTTCATAAAAGTAGCAAAATGACAGTTATGAAGTAGCGATGAAAATGATGTTATGGTTGGGGGTCACCACAACATGAGGAACTGTATTAAGGGGTCACAGCGTTAAGAATGTTGAGAACCACTGGTTTAGATAGATAGAATAGGAAGTCCATTTTCCACAGCCAGAAAGGATATGAAACCTAATTCATACATGGTTTCATGTTAGCCTTTTGTATATTTCGGACTATATTGTTATTTTGATTTGCAAATTGTTCCAATCTTGAAGAAAAGTGTTTTGTGTACATACATAGCAACAGCAACAACACAACAACAGTGATTAGGAGTAGATATTTTAAGGAAGCAATGGACTGATGGCATGGTATAGGCCTGTGGTGGGAATAAAGTAGCTGTCCATATGTTGGACTACAAATCCCAGCGGCTCTAGCTATTATGACAGGTGGGAATTACAATCCAACAGCATCCAGAGCAGCGTTTCTCAACATGGGGGTCAAGAACCCTGGGGGGTGGTTGCGAGAGGGTTTAGAGGGGTCACCAAAGTCCACCAGAAAACATATATTTCTGATCGCCTTAGGAACCCCTTTGGCAGAGAAGACTGAAGATCTCACCACCTGTCCTTCTCTTTCTTTTTGGAAACAGAGGGCGAATCCTCCCACCAAAATCCCTTCTCCACTGTGATTGGCTGGCCTCTCAGCTAAGGGGAGGGCTGTTTCTGAGACTCCAACTGGGGAAGGGAGAACTGGCCATGGCCTATGGGCGCAAGCCGCGGGGGGCGCAGATTCACGGACCTTCCCCCTCGTCCTCCTCCTTTGTTCGCTGGTAATCCCAGCCCGGCTCAAGCACCGCCCCCATTGGCTGCCGCCGCCGCGCTAGCTCCTTCTGCTGCTGCTAAGGCATAGCAGCAGCAAGAGAACTGGCGTGGCAGCGGCAGCCAATGGAGGCGCCTGGGGCGGCGCTTAGCAGCTAAGCACCGCCTTGGGCGCCCCCATTGGCTGCCGCCGTTAGCTGCTGCATGAAGAGGAAGAGGAGGAGCATGCCCTGCGGCTGAGAGGCTGGCGCCGCCCCCACATCCCAGCAGCCCTTGCAGCCTCGAAGGCGGCTCTGCGACCTCACGCTGGGTGCGCGGAGGGCAGCGGCTGCAGAGAGTCGGGGCCTTCCTCTGTCTCTGAGGAGGCCTCTTCCTTAAGCCCATGCTGGTCATGATTGGCTCCTGAGGCAGAGGAAGGCCCCAACTCTCTGGAGCCGCTGCCCTCCGCGCACCCAGCACGAGGCCGCAGAGCCGCCTTCGAGGCCGCAGGGGCTGCCGGGATGCGGCGGCAGCACCAGCCTCTCAGCCGCAGGGCATGCTCCTCCTCTTCCTCTTCATGCAGCAGCTCACGGCGGCAGCCGGGGAATGTTGGGACTCGTTCTTTGGGATCTTCGGGCACGCTTTACCGGCGCTGGGAGGAGCCTCAGAGGTGAGTGGATGGATGTCGGGAGAGAAGAGGAGGAAGGGCTGAGGGGGAGCGGGGGAATGGGGATAGGCCTCTCTAATGCGGTGGCGCAAGGCGGAGGGGGGGGGCGTAATTCCAAACGGTGGCCTAGGGCGCCAAAAGGTGTTGATCCGGGCCTGCCTGTGCCTGCTCTAGCTACTAATACACTAACAATGTTATTTCTTCCTAGACTCCAGAAGATGTAACACCAGCCTCATCCACTGCCTACAATCTACAACATTCACATTCAGGCCTTGGAACAGAAACAAGCCAAAACTCTAGCGACTGCGCATTAACAACAAGAGAAACAGAGACCAAGAAGTCTGAGAAGGAAGCTGTTCCCAGCCCAAAGTCCAGAGAACCAAGTTTGGTTGTGCCAAGGAAGAATGACAGTCTTTCAGAGACTTCCCAGAATCCTCCATCAGTCTCCTTTGTTATCACGCAACCGCATGAGAAGAACCATTTGGCTTCAGAAGAAGGTTTGGGAAGCCATGAAATCCAAGATACACAAGCTCCAAGTCATGGGAAAGAGGAACTGGCTGATCCAAGATCACCAGCCCAGAAAACCAGTCTTGGAGTGAGGTCTACAGACTACTTGAACCGAGTTGTCCCTCAGACTGAAACAACTAAGTCAGAAAAGGAACAAAAAATATTTGAGTCTTCACAGGACGATAGGCCTGTCCTACAAATTAATTTGGGGCCTGAGAGTGAGACACCGCCAGGAGTGACAGCAGGACCATTACCGGTCCCAGAAGTTTCCCTGGAAGTCCCAGCCGTTCCAGAGAGGCCTCATCGACGTCGGAGAGTGGAGACATCCCCGGTGCCCTGTGAATCCCAAGAAGCTGTTCTGTCTTCTCCAACTGAAGAAGACTCCACTGGAAGAAATCAATCTGTGGCCCATTTGCTGAGGGATGTTAAGAGTGAAATCGAAACTTGGGCACAAGCCCCAGGGCAGCCAATCCACAGCTCTCCTGCAGCTGAGCTCCAGGCGGAAGAAGAAACCTCAACTTCTCCAGAGGTGGAAAAGGTTGAGCAAGAGGCTTTCCCTTTGGCCAATAAGGTAGAGGTCCAAGCTGGAGAAAGGGAGAAAAGCTCCTCAGAGGAGGTGATAACGCAGGACTTGCCTCAACCCGAGCGTGCGATAGAGCAAGGTGAAACAGAGGCCAAATCCCAGGATGAAAACCTTGTGTCTTCCTTGAAGAACTATTTGCTTCTCCTCTTAAAGATGACAACAGAGAAGGATAAAAGCAAAGGAAAGATCAAACAAGAAGCGACGGAGGTGGAGGAGAAGCGCCCGCCCAGCGCAATCCCAAAGCACATGTCGGATGTGGGCATTGCAGGGCTAACGCCCAGGACGTCAAGGAAGATCTTTGAGCGGGTTGAGAACAACCAGCTTTTCCAAAGTGCGGAGAACCTCCAGCTGACACCCAAGACTTCCAGGAGACTTACAGGAATGATCAACCATGAGCTACTTGTTTGCAAAGATGGCCTCATTGCCGAACCAGAGGTGCCACCATTTCCCCATGTGCCATCCATCGTGGTGGGGAGTGCCTCCAATGAACTCCCAGGTTCCCCTGATTTGTCTATGGAGGCTTCCACTGAACCACTAGTAGCCCTGCCCAGTGCCACCCCACAGGAGCTGGCCTCTGGAGCCCGTCGTAAAATATTCCTGCCCAAAGCCAAACAGGCTGAAGAGGTGGAGGGATTGGCTTCGGATGTCCAGACACCACGTGGCAAAAGGGACAGCCCCACTGTGTCACCGCAACAAGGCCGCAGGAGCACCGCTCTCCTGCAAGCCCCGATCCCTGCTTCTCCTCCAAGGGAGAAGCGCTCCCCGACCCAGTCCAGGAAGATGGCAACACTAGAGGTGCCGAAACTGTATGAGGAACCTGCTGAGGAAAAGAAGAGTGTGGTAGACAGCTGTTTAACTGTACCAGAAAGTGTTCAAGAGAGTGTGCCGGAAGTGCAAGTAGGCGAATCCCCAAAAGTTAATGATCGATTTAAAGGTGAGGAAGCATCCCTGTCCTGAGAAGGGGTCAGGGAGGTTTATAAGGTTCAGAGAATGACCTTGTTCTTCTAGGAGGCTGGAGGGCACACTCCCGCACCTTCTAACTGTAAGTAGTTTCCGTATCAATGGGGCACTGAATGCATCCTTGATTGTACTTACAATTTTGAAGCATTTATTTATTTATTTATTATTTCAATTTGCTAAACCGCCCTTCCCGAGGCTCAGGGCGGTTTCCAAACGTATAAAACACATCGAGATAAAACATTCTAAAAACACCCTAGAAATACCATAACAATCATTTACAGACACATAAAATTGCATAAAAACATACTAATCAGAGCAAAGCTGATTCAAGTAAGACAGTGGCAGCACGGCTAGGCGAGGATTGGCAGTTCAACCACCGGTCAGACCAAACGCTTGCCTGAACAGCCAGGTCTTGCACCACCTACGGAAGGCCATCAGGTCCCTCAGGGCCTGCGTCTCAGCCGGCAGTGAGTTCCACAGAACCGGGGCAGCCACCGAGAACGCCCTCTGCCATGTGCTGGAGAGCCTATAAGTTTTCAGTCCTGGGACCTCAAGCATGTTAAGACCCTCTGAGTGCAGTGATCTTCTGGGCACGTATGGGGTAAGTCGCTCCCTCAAGTACACTGGCCCCAAATCATGTAAGGCCTTGAAAGTCAGAACTAACACTTTGAAGGAGACCTGGAATTCAATTGGCAACCAGTGCAGTTCTAAGGTGCTGAACAGCTGCCTTCAAACCAGTGGTTCCCAACCTGTGGTCCATGGACCACTAGTGGTCTGCAAGAACTAAAATATGGTCCGCAGCCTCACCGCTACGACACCATTGCAACTAGAGTGACTGATTTTGCAAAACCCATTTATAGTGCTGAAAAAGAAGGTTTTTAGGCTCTTCCTGAAAACCATCAGAGAGGTGTACATCTAATCTCTCCTGGGAGGGCATGCCACAAAGAGGGGGCTACTCCCGAGAAGGACTTCTCTCTTGCCATATTCAGGTGGAGAGCGTCACGGATACTCGAGGATACTAGCAATTCCCCACTTGATCGTAATTCTGTCCCCAGTGTATATGAAGCAGTGGTTCCCAACCTATGGTCCATGGACCACCAGTGGTGTGCAAGAATGAAAATATGGTCCATGGCCTCACCATTACAGAGAGGGTGCAAATCTAGTCTCCCCTAGGAGGGCATTCCAGAAAGAGAGGCCACTCCCAAGTAGGACTCCTCTCTTGCCATCCTCAAGCATCACGGATACTTGAGGATACTAGCAATTCCTCACTTGATCTTAATGCTCTCCCTGGTGTATATAAAGCAGTGGCTTCCAACCTGGACCACCATGAACCACCAGTGACCCTCAAGAATGAAAATATGGTCGGCGGCCTCACCATTACCACACCGTTGCGTCAAAACCAGGTGGCAACTAGTCTCATGAAACCCTCTTATAGTGCCAAATCGAATCTAAAGCTGACAAAAAACTGATTTGTAACCCTTTTGGTACTAATGTTGGAGAGTGGTCCCTGGTCAAAAAAAGGTTGGGAGACACTGTTCTAGGCAGGGGCAGATCTTAATGGAGGCAAACTAAGCGGCCGCCTCAGGGCGCCACGTGGGCTAGGGGCGCATCCGGCCGTGGCCGCCATTGCTGCAGGCCGGCGTACGGGTGCGACTCCAGGTGGATGGTGATGCAAAATGCACTCCACAAGGCTGAAAAGGAGGACGTTTTGCAGCTGGGGCAGAGCCTCCCGCCTCCGGCTGTAAAACGCCCTCCTTTTCGGCCTCCTGGAGGGCGTTTTGCATCACCATCCACATAGTGTCGCGTCCATGCGAATGGCGCATGCGCCAAACTAGCTGGCCTGGCGCATGCGCACACCGGTGAGCATGCGCAAAGCTGGCCCTGCACATGCACAGAACTAGCTGACCTGCGCATGCACA
Organism: Anolis apletophallus; assembly: GCA_030556195.1. NCBI lineage: Eukaryota > Metazoa > Chordata > Lepidosauria > Squamata > Anolidae > Anolis > Anolis apletophallus. The sequence continues at coordinate 30,849,977 of JARBWK010000015.1, forward strand.
CCACCAGCACGCGGAGAGTGAGGGGGCGCCAAAAGGTTTACATACCATTTGAAATTACCTTCGTCCGGCCCTGGTTCTAGGAGGCTGGAGGGCCCACTCCCACACCTTCTAACTGCAAGTGGCCTCCATATCAATGGGGCAGTGATTGTACTTACAATTTTGAAGTATAAATCTAAGGTGCTGGACACTGCTTCCAAACTCAAGCTCCTTTAAAGCTTGGATTAAAACACAGAGCAGATCCCATATTCCATTGACATGGAAGCAATAGTTTCCTTTATCAATCGATATCATTTTCCATCCCTCCCCAACAGCTTTTCAGAGCAACAATGGTTCTTTTTCAAAAGACGTTTCGATTTCATTTCCTAAAGAGGCTCTTTATGACATTTAAAAGGTGAAAGGAAGGGGGATGATGTATCTTTTCAATTGGTGTTGCTTTCTAAATCACAGAGGTGGGTAGTGATCTCTCTTTCTCCACCGACCCCTTCTTTCTGCAGCCCCACAGGTGATCCGCAAGATCCGAGCGGAGCAGTTCTCAGATGCTTCTGGAAACCTGAAGCTTTGGTGCCAATTCTTCAATATCTTGAGTGATTCAAAGCTGACCTGGTTCAAGGATGAGGTCCCAGTGGCAGAAGTCAAAAGGAGGTTAGTTGCGGACAAACTCCTCTTCTGACCCAAGAGTGGTGGGGTTTTCACGCTTTGGGGAGTAACTGTCTAAAAGTCACACTGAATTTATTTACCATTCATTTACCATACTTGTGTTCTGCCTTTCTCAACCCCGAAGGTGACTCAAGGCGGCCTTACAAAGGCAACAATTCAATGCCACATGTATACAGGGGCGGATCTTAGTGGAAGCAAAGTAAGCGGCTGCCTCAGGGTGCCACGTGGGCACGGGCGCATTGGGCCATGGTTGCCATTGCTGCAGGCGGCTGGCGCGTGGGCGGGAGGCTCCGCCCCAGCTGCAAAATGTTCCCTGGCTTGTCCTTTCCATCCTCCACCAGAAGCGCTCTGTTTTAATCGCGCATGCGCAAAACTTTCACGCATGCGCTATTGGGACCGAGCGCTTCTGATGGAGGGAGTAGCGAAACGCACTCCCAAGAGACCGAAAAGGACAAGCCAGGGAGCCAGGGGCGGTCCGTCCATGTAAGCAACCTACGCGGCCGCGTGGGGCGCCATCATGGATGGGTGCCGCTACACCGGCTGCGCCGGGCGCCATCATGGATGGGCGCCGCCGAAGCGGAACTCCCTGCTGCAGGCAGCAGCAGGGATCGGCGCTGGCCACGCAGCTGAAGCGGAACTCCCTGCTGCTGCCTGCAGCAGCTTCTGAGCATGCGCGGACATTCTCGCGCAAGCTCAGAAACTGCTGCAGGCAGCAGCAGGGATCGGCACTGGCCGCGCCGCCAAAGCGGAACTCCCTGCTGCTGCCTGCAGCAGCTTCTGCCCATGCGCGGAAATGTCCGTGCATTACGGAGGCGCGCCGCCGCACGATGGCGGCGCAGGGCAGTGCGGCGGCGGCGGGACCAAGTGACGCGGCGGCGGGGGGGGCTCCAAAATTTTCTTCGCTTACCCCCCCGGAATAGGTTAGGCCGCCCCTGCAGGGAACATTTTGCAACCGGAGGCGGGAGGCTTTGCCCTGGCTGCAAAATGTTACCAAGTCCTTTTCATCCTCTTGGGAGTGCGTTTCACTACTCCCTCCACCAGAAGCGCTCGGTCCCAATAGTGGCCTCTGTCTCCCCTCCTTCCTTTATTCATTCCTTACTCTCCTTCCTTCCTTCTCTCTTTACTTTCTTCCCTCTTTTCCAGGGGCAGTCCTGCTTACCATTTAAAATTACCTTAGACCGCCCCTGCGTCTGGCTCCCACCACTGCTCCCACCGCCCCTTTACAGGGGTTCAGCACCCCCCAAATTCTCCTGAGCCTTCCAGCGCCCCCCAGGGGGTGGTACCGCCCACTTTGGGAACCACTGATTTACAGGCACCTTTCTTCTCCTTACTCAAAATACTGACATTCTGTATCCTTCTGACACACTGATCTCACTGGCATTAATTGTAGGGCCCCCAATTTTAAAGTGTTCAAAGCAAAGATGAAAGAATGTATGCCTGCTTGAGGTTGAAGAAACCCAAGGGCTGGAGTGAGCATCAAGAAAAGCCAAAGGTGCTGGCTTCAGCCAGATGGTCCTGTCTGGTGACACAGTGACCTTCAAAGAAAGGCAGGTTGCTTTTCACTTCTTGGCAGAAGGGGTGCCAAGAAAGCACTTTCCCCACGAAGAATGCCATGTCGAATGTCTACATTCACCCCCATCGGTGTTAACTTTGATTGACATGCATGTTCTTTTTGAAGGGGGGGGGATGCTGGCAAGGTTGCAGAGCAAATGAAAGCAATATGGAAATACATCTGAGTAAAAGGTTAATCTGAGGTGAGGATATCATCTGAGTCTGTTTGCCACAGTGAATAAAGTCTCTCTCTCTCTCTCTCTCTCTCTCTCTCTCTCTCTCTCTCTCTCTCTCTCTCTGGGGGAATTATTTGTTGGGAGGTGTTAGCTGGCCCTGATTCTTTCTCCCACCCTGGACCTTCCACAGATTTATAAACCTCCGTTGCTTAGTTTCCAACAGAGCTCAAAACCTCTGAGGTTGCCTGCCATAGATGTGGGCGAAATGTCAGGAGAGAATGCTTCTGGAACATGGCCAGACAGCCCGGAAATCTCACAGCAGCCCAGTGATTCCGGCCATGAAAGCCTTCGACAACACAGTGCTCTTCCAAATTACAATTCCCAGGAGTTCATAGAATTGAGCCATGGCATTCAAAGTAGTGTCAAACGGCATTCATTCTGTAATGTAGATGCACCATTAGTGGACTAGGAGCATGATGCTCATGAAGACGGATGTACATTAGTCACAGGGACACAAATATAGTATATACTCTCCAATTTTTGAGACAGTTGGAATATGCATTTGTTTTGATTGCTCAGCCAGTCCTGGCTTTGTGAATTATTCCTAGCCATGAAAGAAACTTGTCGCAGCCCGAGCTCACAGAGCCAGGCTGTTATCAAGAGAACAGATCCGGCCTGAAATCGTTTATCTCGATCTGTCAAGAGGAAATGTAAACATAGAAACTACATCAAAAAGCTGTTTTGTCAGAGGGACCAACGAGATGTGCAAAATTGAGAGAATTGGCTATCAGCCGTTTTTCTGTAAGGATGCGGAGATGTAACATAACTGGGTCATTAACATAAAGCCTTCAGCGAGTGAGTGGGCCGTTGGCTATGCAATTATCCATATAAACGTGCCTAACTTTGAGATAAGACGTAATAGACTGGAGAAGAAACTCACACCACACCTGGAATCACACTGTGTCCAATTCCGGGCAATTGAAGGGAGACGTTGACAAGCTGGAATGTGTCCAGAGAAGGGCGACTCAAAGAATCAAGGATCTCGAGAAGAAGCCCTATGAAGAGCGACTTAAAGAGCTGGGTATGTTTAACCTGAAGAACAGAAGACTGAGAGGAGACATGATGGCCATGTATAAATATGTGACAGGAAGTCATAGGTAGGAGGGAGCAAGCTTGTTTTCTGCTGCCCTGGAGACTAGGATGTGGAACAATGGCTTCAAACTAATTATTATTATTATTATTATTATTTATTTTGACTTATTAGTCGCCACTCCCATCAGGCTCGGGGCGACTCACATATGCTAAAAACACCATAAAACACAGCTAAAACATCAAATCGACACCAACTATCTATTATATAAAGGAGGTCCCGTCGTCGAACGACTGACAGAGACAGAGAAACCTTCCAAGGCAGAGACACCAAACTTGCCAACACAAATAGGCCTCAGGCAAGGAAGGTTTTTAGCAAAGAAACTTTCCCCCCCAAAACCTAGAAGGCCCCAAAACAACGATACAAAAAAACCTACATTTCCCAGTATCCTCTGCGGCAGCCAGCGAAACCCATTGGCCAACATCAGTTACCATAGTAACAGTGGGCAAAGCCACTTAGAATGCTGAGTGATTTCAGTTGAGGGTTAAACTGCCACGGTCAAGATCTAGGAGGGAGACAAATAGGGCACCAGGGACACAGGCACCACTGACAAACACATACCCCCAGAATAACACAAAAGTAATACCTACACACAACACAATACGCACATAACACAACTTACTGCTCAACCCGTTTGTATGCCATTCCTTCCTTCCACACAGGCATAAGCTGACCCAAAAGACAAGCCATGCCTCCTAAAAAGAACAGCATCGGACAACACACTCGCAACGCTACATACAGTACATCACACAAAAAAGGGCAGAATAAACGCCAGAACAGAAAGACACTGCACTACACTAGCTTTTGCCATCACCATAAACAAGGCTCAAGGACAAACACTACAAATCTGTGGCATAGACCTTGACACAGAATGCTTCTCCCACAGACAACTCTACGTAGCGTGCTCCAGAGTTGGGAAACCACAGAACCTCTACATCAACACAGCAGACGGAAAGACAAAAAACATTGTATATCCACAAGCTCTGCAGAACGCCAGGAACACCACACACCGGCAACTCCACAGGACTTCAACATCCCACCCACCAGAACAACCCACAACGACACAGCCATGACCCCACAAAGAACATAAGTAACATCAATTCCAACCCTTACATACTCAGACTTTCTCGCATCTCCTAAATAGGGCACAGCAACGCGTGCCGGGTACAGCTAGTGAAAACTATACAATAGTGTACAATGCACAACACACAATAAAATACTCGTGTGGTCGATGGCTACAGTGACAGAGGACCTGGAGTTACTGACCAAATGCCTGTACAAACAGAAAGGTCTTACAAGCCTTCCGGAAGGCTAATAAGCTAGGCAACGCGTGAATTTCGGGAGGAAGAGCGTTCCAAAGTATTGGAGCAATGACACTAAAGGCTCTCCTCCGCGTTGAGGTCAGGTGAAGGGTTTTACAACCGCAAGAAGGTTAAGATACTCTGAACGCAGTGGTCTTGCGGGACAATATAGGGTGAGGCGGTCCCTTAGGTACACTGGCCCCAGACCATTCAAGGCCTTGAATGTTAGAACCAGCACTTTGAAGGTGATCCGGTGGTCTTCTGGAAGCCAGTGCAGTTCACGCAGGACAGGCATAATGTGGCAGCTGGATGGTAAGCCTGCCAACAGCTGGGCTGCAGCGTTCTGCACCAGCTTAAGCTTCCGGATCACCGACAAAGGAAGGCCAATGTAGAGAGCATTACAGTAGTCCAATCTTGAAATGACTGTGGCTTGGACCACTGTGGCTAGGTCATGACGGGACAGGTAGGGAGCCAGCTTCCTCGCCTGCCAGAGATGGTAAAAAGCTACTCTGCTGACGATGGAGATTTGCTTCTCCATCGACAGTTGAGAGTCCAGTGTAACTCCAAGACTCTTAACAAACTACAAGAAAGGAGATTCCATCTGAATATTACGAAGAACTTCCTGACTGTGAGAGCTGTTCAGCAGTGGAACTCTCTGCCCCGGAGTGTGGTAGAGGCTCCTTCTTTGGAGGCTTTTAAGCAGAGGCTGGATGGCCATCTGTCAGGGGTGCTTTGAATGCGATTTTTCCTGCTTCTTGGCAGCTGGTTGGACTGGATGGCTCACAAGGTCTCTTCCAGCTCTAGGATTCTATGAGGGTTTCGGTGTGATCCTTGAGGTCTCTTCTTACACTAATGTCACTCTCTTCCAGTTCAGGGGACGAAGGTCAGGCAGTTTTGGCCATTGTACAAGTCTCCAAGAAGGACTGCGGCGTCTATCTGTGTACCATCCAGAATGAATATGGCACGGACTCCACCGACATGTTGCTGAGTGCTGAAGGTGAGACTCAAGTCCTTTGCAGAGATACGCTCATCCAGTGATCCTTGTACAGCAGAGCTGGCAATGGTCTTGATCCAGCATCCATCCCATCAGTGAAGCATGAATACCCAAATGTCAACTTATGCTACCACAAATCTGATATCATCAATTTGTGTCTGATGTATCTCCAATCATGGCTGTTTGATGCGAAGCATCGAATGGTTGCATAGACTGAGCTGCATGTATTTGTGATTCTTCCATTGCTGACCCTTTCTGAAGTAAGTGGAAGCCCATAACTCATTCGTGCATCTCTTTTTATTTTTAGTGCTGTCAGGATTTGTCTTCAAAGAAGAAATAGAAGGTAAAGTGTGCCGAGGCGGTGATGTGGTGAGTCTGTGCTCCCCAGATAACACAGTCCCATTCCACACCTGAGTCCCACATGCCCTTTCAGTATTGTTGATATCTCAGGCCAAAGATCATGGATTCCTGGACTTGGAAGTATAAAACAGAGTTTCTCAACCTGGGGGTTGGGAGCCCTGAGGGGCTCGTGACGAGGTGTCAGAGGGGTCGCCAAAAACCATCAGAAAACACAGTATTTTTTGTTGGTCATGGGGTTCTGTTTGGGAAGTTTGGCCCAATTTTATTGTTGGAGGGGCTCAGAATGCTCTTTGATTGTAGGTGAACTATAAATCCCAGTAACTACCACTCCCATAAGTCTATTTTCCCCAAACTCCACCAGTATTAACATTTGGACATATTAAGGATCTGTGCCAGGTTTGGTCCAGATCCATCATTGAGTCCACAGTGCTCTCTGGATGTAGGTGAACTACAACTCCAAAACTCAAGGTCAATGCCCATCAAACCCTTCAAGTATTTTCTGTTGGCCGTGGGAGCTCTGTGTGCCAAGTTTGGTTCAATTTTATTGTTGATTGAATTTGCACTGCTCGTTGATTGTAAATAAACTATAAATCCCAGCAACTACAAAACCCAAATGACAAAAACAATCCCCCCCAAACCCCACCAGTATTCAAATTTGGGTGTATTGGGTATTTGTGCCAAATTTGGTCCAGTGAATGAAAATACATCCTACATATCAGATATTTACATTATGATTCATAACAGTAGCAAAATTACAGTTATGAAGTAGCACCAAAAATAGTTTTATGGTTGGGGGTCACCACCACATGAGGAACTGTATTAAGGGGTCACGGCATTAGGAAGGTTGAGAAACACTGGTCTAAAATATCCAATGGGCTGGACTGAGAATCACTCAGTAGCCCCTTTCCCAGGGGCGGATCTTAGTGGAGGCAAATTAAGCGGCCGCCTCAGGGCGCCACGTGGCCAAAGGGCGCATCCAGGGCCAGGTGCCACACCCCCAGGGGTGCCGGCAGGGTGGGAGGAAGGCTCGCGCAGGGCGAGAGAGGAGGCAGAGGCGCGCTCCTTTCCCTTCTCCCTGCCTCGCCCTGCACCCTGTGCGCGTCTCATCCCTCACCCTGCACACCCTTCCCCCCCGCCCCCACCGAGGATGCCTTGCGCAGGGCGAGAGATAAGGGGGCTGAGGCGCCCGCCTTTCCCGTCTCCCTTGCCCCCCGCGCGTCTCCTCCCTCTGTTACTGCTGCTGCCGCCGGTGCACGAGGGCGAGGGAGGCGGCCACGTAGGCGCCCTTACCTGGGGGCCGGGAGCCGGACTGAGCGGCCAGACGAGCCTGCCAGCCAGAGGGCACCTAGCCCAACCCCCAGGCCCCCAGGCCCTTGCTCCCGAAATTAGCCTAGACCTGATACACACAAAGGAAGGGGAAGTTAAGAAGGGGAAAGAGAATAGGAAGGGGGCAAGGAAAAGGGTGAGGAGGATGGGGAATGTACAGACCCACACAAAGAATAGGAAGAGGGGAGGGAAAAGGGTGAGGGCCCTTCCACACAGCCCTATATTTCACAATATCTGCTTTGAATATCTGAGTCCACACTCAGATAATGTGGGATTTTCTGCCTTGATATTCTGGGGTATAGGGCTGAGAAGGAAGGAAGGGGAATAGATATAGATATAGACACACACACACACTCAAAGAGAATAGGAATAGAACAGGGAAAATGGTGGGAAGGAAGGAATATATATATATACTAGCTTGGGGACCTGGCCCTGCCCGGGTTATTTGTGAAGCACAGCAGGATGTAGAGTGGGTCATGGGGGCTCTGTGTGCCAAGTTTGGTCTTGATCCATCATTATTGGGAGTTGCAGTGGTATCATGAAATTACTGAAGGTAGTGCAAGTCCCATCATCTCTGTCCGTCCCCCAAGTGTAGTAGGATGTAGATTGGGTCAGTGGGAGCTCTGTGTGCTAAGTTTGGTCTGTATTGGTGAATGGATGAGGGATGCATTGTTTTTCGGAAGTGAGTGAAGGTACTTCAAGTCCCATCATCTGTGGTCCGTCTCACAGTAAACTGCACCAGGCTGTAGAGTGGGTCATGAGGGCTCTGTGTGCCAGATTTGGTGTTGATCAGTCATTGGATTAGGTTTGTAGCAGGATTGGGGAGTGAGGGAAGGTACTGCAAGACCCATCATCCATGTTCTGTCCCCCTCCAAACTTCAGTAGGATGTGGACTGGGTCACTGGGGCTCTGTGTGCCAAGTGTGGTCTTTATCAGTGTTTGTTGGGGGCCACAGTGGTCTGTGGGAACAGAGGGGTGTAAAAGTACTACAAATCCCATCATCCATTGTCAGTCCTCCCCCAAACCTCACCAGGATGTGAAGGCAGTCATGGGGGTTATGTGTGCCAAGTTTAGTCTCGATCAGTGATTGGATGAGGGTTGCAGCGGACTTGGGAAGTGAGTAGAGGCACTTCAAGTCCCATCATCCATGGTCCACCCTCCTCCGAACTGCACCAGGACGTAGAGTGGGTCATGGGGGCTGTGTGTGCTGAGTGTGGTCTGTATTGGTCCTTTTTGGTGGCCTCAGTGGTCTGTGGGAACCAAAGTGTTGGAAAGTACTACAAATCCCATAATCCGTGGGACATGTCCCCCGACCCACGCCAGGACGTAAAGGGGGTTAGGGGGGCTCTGTGTACCAAGTTTGGTGCAGGTCCATCACCCGCGCTGGTCGCTGTGGCCTGTGAAAGTGGTTGCCACATATCCGCCCTGGCCTGTGAAAGTGGCTGCTTCCGCCCTTCTGCCCTCCCGCCCTCCGCATACACACATACACACATACACACACACATACACACATACAAACATTCCGTTTTATAAAGGTATACAGATACAGATACAGATACAGATACAGATATATATATATATATATATATATATATATATATATATATATATATATGGATGGCATGGGCCAACTTCAGCCCTCCGTGTGTTTTGGACTTCAACTCCCACAATTCCAAACAGCCAGTAGGAAGTCCAAAATACCTGGAGGGCCCAAATGTGTCTATGCACCCAATCCATATATATCAGTGATTGGTTGGGGGGCGCTGAAATACTGTTCGCTTACCATTTAAAATTACCTAGGTCCGGCCCTGCCCTTTCCCTTTGCTTCAAGCAGAAGCATTCCAGCCTTGCATGCCCTCCACTTCTTGATCGGTCTTATCCTCACGCCTTTCTTTTCTTTCTCTTAGCCGGTGAAGAAATTGAGATGACGCCCATGGTCTTTGCTAAAGGTCTAGCCGATTCTGGCTTCTGGGGGGATAAGCTTTTTGGCCGGATCATGGTGGAGGACCTGGAGGTGGGCCAAGGCTTCCTGCGCAAGGCGTGCCGAGCCCGGGCCATTTATGGCCTTGAGCCAGTCTTTGAGTCTGGCCATACAGGCATCATCAAAATCCGTAACCTAATCAGTTTTGGTGGACGCAGCGAGAGCACCCTGGTGGAGAGGAACTACGATGTCACTATCCAGGTGGGTGAAACAAGATTGGCACCGTACTGTGGATGGATTGAACGCGGGAAGCACTCTTTTAGTAAACAAAAAAAACCCTAGATTTATCTTAATATCTCTATTAATTTCATTGAGCTGGCATCTTTTAGCGATACAGTATTGTAACTATTTAGTACCTTCATTTATGTTTATGACACTATTGCAGTGACAGCAAATGCCCCCAAACGTACCTTAAAATCCTGTTACCACCCAGTTTCCTCCCGCCAGCAAGCCGCAAAGGAGTTTTGAGTTCAGTGTTCCATTCAGTAGTATTACAGCAGTGTTTCCCAACCAGTGTGCCGTGGCACATCATCAGGTGTGCTGTGGGAAATTGGCACTCTTCCCCCTCCTGGCAGCTCTTTCTCCCTATTTCCCTCCCCAAAGATCCTTCCCGAGGCAAAGGAAGGGCTCCGCTGAATGCCAGGGCCAGGCCCGCCTTGAGGAAGCCTTCAGGAGCCTCGACTTAGTATGACTCCAGCTCCCGCTCAGGGCATCTTCAGCCACCCGATACGTTTCATAGATCTGTGTGCCTCCCTCCTCCCTCCGCAAAAGCAGAGCACTGGGCGGAGTGATTGAGTCGGCGTTTTCGCGTTGGCTTGGATTTCTCGCGAGAACAAAGCCAGAAGCTCCACGTCGGTGAATTGGGCAGTGAGCAAACCTGGGAGCATCGGGAGGCTGAAGCATTCACAGGTTTCCAAGAAACAAATTGAGCTTCTCCGCTTGGAAATGTTTGGGTTTTTTTTACTATTTTACTGGATTTTTCGAAAGTCCCCCCCCCCAGGAACCGTTTATAACAGCTTCATGACATCCATAGTTAACTGGAAGCAAGTTTCACTCAGGGTGAAATTTCACAAGGGTCTGGAGAGCAAGCCCTATGAGGAGCGGTTTGAAGAGCTGGGCATGTTTAGCCTGAAGAAGAGAAGGTTGAGAGAAGACATGATAGCCATGTATAAGTATGTGAGAGGAAGTCATATATATGTTGTGTTCATCGAAACAGGCCCAGATTTCACACTGAGTGTATAAATACATTTAAAAACATATTAACTATATGTATCACTGTGTTAAAGTGTCATTTTGTGTCATTTTGGTTGGTGGTGTGCCCCAGGATTTTGTAATTGTAAAAAATGTGCCGCGGCTCAAAAAAAGGTTGAAAAACACTGTATTACAGAGCTCTGCCCCTACAAACAGTTGCCTGGACTTTGAGGTGGGCTTTGGGGTCAACTTGGAAGATGTAGCATAGTCGTGACATCATAGCTATGTATCCGATGTACGATCTCAGCCTTAAATATTTATATCCCACCTTGTATCTAAAGACCCGAAGGCAGTGTACAAATAGCAATAATGTGAAAAGACTAAAAATATATGCACTCGTGGGGCACCAAAAATCAGTCATTTAAAATAATATTGACTATAGTATATGTGTCACCCCATTTGAGCTATCTAACAGTCCTTCCGCTTTTTCTTTTTAACACTTTCTTATCTTATTTTTCTCTTTCTGATGCTCCCTTTCTCTCCTTCTCCTTCTTCTTCTTCTTCTTATTATTATTAGGGCCCCCAGTGGCACCGTGGGTTAAACCCTTGTGCCAGCAGGACTGCTGATCAATCGATCAGCGGTTTGAATCCGGGAGAGCAAAAAGCTAAAGTTGTGGTTGTGGGACCAGATGTAAATTGTACCTTTGGATTTGACTGGATTGACACTTTGGACTTGACTGGACTGAAAATGTGTTCTGCTTGATGACTTTAATTAATTATTGTTGTATGTAGTGGTTTTTAATGTAATGTTTTTAATGCTTTTAATGCTTTTTAATGATGTTGATTATATGGTGTATTTTTATATTGTATTGTGGTGGTGCGGCCTGTAGTGCTGCAAATGTAAGCCGTGCTGAATCCCCCTGCGAGGGTGAGAAGCTACGGGGTACAAATACCATAAATAAATAAAAGAGCAGGTTGAGATCCCTCTGTCAGCTCCAGCTTCCCATGCGAGGACATGAGAGAAGCCTCCCACAAGGATGGTAAATATCAAACATCTGGGCGTCCCCTGGGCAACGTCCTTGCAGGTGGCCAATTCTCTCACATCAGAAACAACATGCAGTTTCTCAAATCGCTCTTGGCATGAAAAATTATTATTATTATTATTATTCCCCACTTTATCTCTCCAAAAGGAGACTCAAAGTGGCTTAACATAAAAGCATTAGCATGCACTTTAAAATATATCAATATGCAAACCTTAAAACCTTATTAAACAGTATTTTAAAAATTCCCAGTTGTCATTCCTTCATTTTTAATATCCCCCTTTTCACTTTGATATTGCCTTCCTTTTTTATATATATACTAGCTTGGGGATCCGGCGGTGCCCGGGTTATTTGAGAAACGTATAAGTTGGTCTGCAGCAATTATTTATGTGGCTCGCAGTGGTGTCAGGAAGTTAGTGAAGGCACTGCGGGTCCCATCGTCCATGATGTACCCTCATCCAAAGTGTAGCAGGATGTAGAGTGGGTCATGGAGGCTCTGTATGCCAAGTTTGGTCTGTATTGGCGAATGGATGAGGGTTGCATTGTTTTTAGGAATTGAGTGAAGGTACTTCAAGTCCCATCATCCGTGGTCCGTCTCACACAAAACTGCACCAGGATGTAGAGTGGGTCATGAGGGCTCTGTTTGCCAAGTGTGGTCTTGATCCATCATTATTGGGAGTTGTAGTGGTATCATGAAATTTCTGAAGGTACTGCAAGTCCCATCATCTGTGGGCCACCATCCTCCAAATGGCAGTAGGATGTAGATTGGGTCATGGGGGCTGTGTGTGCCAAGTGTGGTCTGTATTGGCGAATGGATGAGGGTTGCATTGTTTTTAGGAAGTGAGTGAAGGTACTTCAAGTCCCATCATCCGTGGTCCGTCTCACACAAAACTGCACCAGGATGTAGAGTGGGTCATGAGGGCTCTGTGTGGCAGGTTTGGTCTTGATCAGTCATTGGAGTAGGGCATCATCCATGGTCTGCCCTACTCTAAACTGCAGTAGGATGTAGAGTGGGTCACTGGGGCTCTGTGTGCCAAGTGTGGTTTTTATAGGTGTTCGTTGGGGGCCACAGTGGTCCCTGGTAGTAGAGGGGTGTGAAAGTACTACAAATCCCATCGTCCATTGGCAGCCCCCCCCCCCCCAACTTCACCAGGACGTGAAGGCAGTCATGGGGGTTATGTGTGCCAAGTGTGGTCTCGGTCAGTAATTGGATGAGGGTCGCAGTGGACTTAGGAAGTGAGTAGAGGTAGTTCAAGTCCCATGATCCATGGTCCGCCCTCCTCCCAAGTGCCCCAGGACGTAGAGTGGGTAATGGGGGATGTGTGTGCCAAGTGTGGTCTGTTTTGGTCCTTTTAGGTGGCCACAGTGGTCTGTGGGAACCAAAGTGTTTGAATGTACTACAAATCTCATAATCCGTGGTCCATGTCCCCCAAACCGCATCAGGACATAAAGGGGGTCAGGGGGGTTATGTGTCCCAAGTTTGGTGCAGGTCCATCACTCGTGCTGGTCGCTGTGGCCTGTGAAAGTGGCAGCCAATCAGAACGGCACATACATACATACAAACCCACCCACCCACATACATACATACAAACATTCCGCTTTATTATGTATAGAGAATAAAGATGGCGTCACATTCTTTTTGATACCCCTTTTCTCTCTCACTCCCTTGTGTCTATGCCTAGATGTTACGTACCAAATATCTGCACTGATTCCTTGCTAGCGATTTAGGCCAAGCCTTCAGACAGCTAACCTCAACCCTCTTCGGTTGCCGAGTGCTGGAGTGGAGTGTATTGGTCGGTGGTTGTCTGATTCATGTGCTCATATTTCCTGCATGACATCTCCAGCTTACTTTCTGCCTGTCCTTGGAAGGCACCATCACAACCACGTTGTCATGCCCAGAGCAGATTTTCCACTCTGAGAAAAGAAATATATTAATATAGCCGGCATTTATTAATATATCCTGTGGTGGTGTGGGAGGAGGAGGGCGTTCCGTGAGTTTGAAGCAATTTTTTGACTCTCTTTTTGGAAAACAAACAACATAAGTGTGGATTTCAAAGTTGATCACTCGAAGAAACATGGTTACAGGCAAGCAACCCGTTCTTACATTCATTGTCTTTGTGAACCTCGACATAGGACGCGTAGTCATCCTCATTTTTCTCATCCCAACAACTGTTTGACATAGGTCAGTCTAAAAGGGAGTGACTTACTTCATGTCCACCCACTGATCTTCATGGCCAAATGGGGATTTGAGCCATGTGCAAATGGGTTGTTCTGATCACTACACTGTTCTGCACGGATGCCATACTCACGTGCTTCTCCTCTTCAGCTTCTAGACTGAAGTTTTTCTTTCTTTATGCCCTGCAGGAGTGTAAGATTCAGAATTCAAGTCGGGAGTACTGCAAGATCTTTGCTGCAGAAGCCCGAGCCGTCGCCGACTTTGGGCTGGTGCCTGAGTAAGTTCTACCTGTCTATTCCATGTGCGGGAGCATCCCAGCCAAAATGCAGTGATGTCACATGGCTAGCGTTTTCATAAAGCAGGGGTATGTAACTGTGCTCACATGACCTTAGAGCAGTGTTTCCCAACCAATGTGCCGTGGCATACTAGTGTGCCATAAGCGATCATCAGGTGTGCCGTGGGAAATTGGAACCTCCAATACCCTTTCTTCCCCCTCCTGCCGAGCACTTTTTCTTCTCCACTTGGGCTTCCTTCTTCCCAGCCTCGCTCTGCTCGCTTTGCCTCGCTGTACTCTGGGGCGAAACTGTGCAGTAGCGCCCACACAGGTCACATCTTCCTCCCTCACCCCTCCCCTCCTGAAAATGCTCACGCTGCCCCCTCGGATCAAAATGGCGGCAGAAGCGGCAGTGTAGAAGAAAAAGTAAGTGTTCGGCAGGAGGGGGAAGAAAGGGCGCGATGGGGAAGGGGGAGGAAGAGGTCTCTGTGGAAAGCTGGTATGGGCAAACTTGGACCTTCCAGGTGTTTTGGACTCCAACTCCCACCATTCCTAGCAGCCTCAGGCTCTCCCCCCCCCCAGCCATTTAAGCAGGAAAGGGCCTCAGGCTGTTAGGAATGGTGGGAACTGAAGTCCAAAGCACCCAGAGGGCCGAAGTTTTCCCATGCCTGTTTTAGGGACCTTAAAGTGGTGAGCCTCCTTCCAACATTGAGATTCTGGATAGAAAACAATCAACAACATAACATAACATTGTTTGAGTCCACTGTGCTATCTGGGTGTAGGTGAACTACACCTTCCAAACTCAAGGTCAATTCCCAAGCAAACCCTTTCAGTACTTTCTGTTGGTAATGAGAGTTCAATATGCCAAGTTTGGTTCAATTCCATTGTTGCAAGAGTTCAGGATGCTCTTTGATTGTGTGTTAACTATAAATCCCAGAAACTGTAACTCTCAAATGTCAAGGTCTATTTTCCCCAAACTCCATCTGTGTTCACATTTGGGCATATTGAGTATTCATGCCAAGTTTGGTCCTGATCCAACATTGTTTCAGTCCACAGTGCTTTCTGGATATATGTGAACTACAACTCCAAAACCCAAGGTCAATGCCCACCAAACTCTTATAGTATTTTCTCTTGGTTATGGGAGTTCTGTGTGGGAAGTTTGTGTCTTTCTGCCATTCCTGCCAGGATATCTATGTTGTGTTCATTGAAACAGGTCCAGGTTTCACACTGAGTGTATAAATACATTTAAGAACATATTAACTATATGTATGACTGTGTTCGAGTGTCATTTTGTGTCATTTTGGTTGGTGGTGTGCCCCAGGATTTTGTAAATGTAAAAATGTGCCACGGCTCAAAAAAAAGGTTGAAAAAAACTGCCTTAGAGTACTGCATCTTTCCTACAATGTTTTTCAGTTGCTCCCAGCTTTGCTTTAGCTCAGCTGGTAAATCACTAGCAATGATAAGATCTACCAACCAAAAGTTTGCCTGTTCAAAGCCTCTGGTCAGCGTGAGCACCTGACTGTCAGCCCAGCTCACTGTTTACCTAAGCAGTTCAAAAAAAGCTTGAGTTGTAAGTAGAAAAATTAGGTACCGCTAAACAACCGGGGGAGGTATTTTACGACACCATAAACAAAAAGATCAGAAAATGCCCAGTGACCAAAAGGAAGAAGTAAGTCCTGATGGCTCTTCCTCGTAGAGGATGGAGCGACAGCACCCCCTGTGGCTGGATTCGAGCACAACCTACAAGGCCCCAAAAAGCTGGATGTTGACACAACATACCTCCTTTCTGTTCTGTCTGTCTCTGTCCTAACTATCCAAAACGGCATTGAATGTTTGCTGTGTATGTGTGCAGTGATTCGCCCTGAGTCCCCTTGGGGAGATAGGGCAGAATATAAATGAAGTGTTGTTATTGTTGGTATTATTATTATTACTACAACACCTTTATGAGAGCATTATTGCCTTCTGTATCTCTCTTGGACCATTTTATCTCCAAGAGGGTTCTTTTTTATCAAAAGGAAATGATCACAAGACACTTCCTGTATTAGAAAAAGGCTGGTGGGGGCTGTAGCCCAAAAAATACCAGTAACTGTTCCAAGCTATGTCTTGAACTCTTAGGCTGGAAAAATGCAGGGCTACCATTCCTTCAAATGTCCTTCAAATACTGTGCTACCATTCACTGACATAAACATTTATATTTGTACACAGGATCATCCCTCTTTACTTGATTTACCGCCCGGCCAACAATATCCCTTACGCAACCATGGAGGAGGATTTGCCCGGCCAGTTTGAGCGCTACTGCAGACGGGAGCGGGATGGGGGCAGCCTGGCCCCAGCCGACGCCTCTGAAGTGGGGCAGAAGTGCTGTGCTTTCCAACACTGGCTCTACCAGTGGACAAACGGCAACATCCTGGTGACCGATTTGGAAGGTGACACTCTCCAAAGGCAGCACCTTTCCAAATATAATGCTGCCTCCTTTTTCATCCACCCCTCCCCCCAAAAGGATAAAAAAAATGTGACAATTATGCAATGAAATACAGTAGTTCATTTTCTAATCTTTTTTTTTCCTGGTAGGTGTTGGATGGAAGGTCACCAATGTGAAAATTGCTACCAAAACAAAGGGGTAAGTGACCATCTGGCCATAAGTAATGTTTTAGGGGATTCTTATTATATGTTAGTGTCAAATGTGAGCAATGCATAGGTCCCCTTTAGGCTTCATTCTCCACAGGGACCAAAGGCAGGTTGCGGCCCCTTGGGCTCTTCTCTCAGGTCTTCCTCTCTCACACCATCCTATTCTTCCTTCCTTCTCTCTTTCCTCCCTCTTCTCCTTGCTCCCTTCCCTCCCTTCTTCCTTCTCTTCCACCCTTTTGTCCTTCCTTCCCTCTTTTCTAATGGATACACCTTTTCTCTCCTGTCCACCATCTCATCCTGACCAAGACCAACCCTTTCAAGATCTAATGGTTTCACATCTTTCACTGTCTGCCTCCAAAAGAGAAGAAGAGAAAGAGGAGGAAAGGGCAGGGAGGGGATTTGGGGAGAACCCTTCCCTCATGGCTCACCCACCCCGCCAACCCGCCATCTGGCCCCCAAGTTAGAAAGTTTGCACATGCCTATTCTAAGGCCATTTTGTAGCTGGCGGAGAATGAAGGGTATTGGAGAAGTATATGGCTGTGCTCTGTAGCTGAATGCAAACTGCTGACATCACCCACTGATACACCACATCATAAGCAGACACTTATCAGGTGATAGTTTGCCCTGGTGCCTGACCCTTTCCCTGTTTTCAGGTACCAAGGTCTGAAGGAGAGCTGTAGTCCCAACTTGCTCGACCACTTCGTTGCTTCTCATCAGTGCAACCGCTATTGCGAGCTCCTGGCCCTCAAGCGCCTGGAAGTGCCTCAGCCGCCACCGAAAGGGAAGGGCTCTCGGAGCCCCAACACGGCCAGGAAGACCTCCTCAGCCCAGTCCAGCCCACAGCTCCCAAAGAAGGGCCAGTCCAGCCCACAGTTCCCAAAGAAGAGCCTGGCCAGCCCCCAGGCTTCCAGGAAAGGCTCTGTGAGCCCCAGGAGTGCACGTAAAGGCTCTGACAATGCAGCATCGGAGCCACAGTCGCCAGTGAGGCCACTCAGAGGAGGAGAGGACAGTGCCAAAGGCAGCCAGCTGCAGTAATAGCAATGGGGAGTCTTCATGTAGACCATGTGTATTGCATGGGGAGGGGATCCAGCTGCCCTGCTCACATCCCCTCTCCTGGGTCCTCCTTCCAATGTGTGAGGTCTGTTGTGTGGTGTTTGAGGGAGGGAAGGGCTGTACTGACCCTGCCGGCACGTGCTCTCTGGGGATCTTGGGAATGGGTTATTGGGAGGTGGGAGGAAAAGAAAAGACTGTGAGAAGGCAGGCATATTGTCTCTTGTCTGATCCATACTGCCTTGGAGCGGGGTATTCGCATGCCAGCAGTATCGGCGTATGAGGCCGTCTCCTTGTGTGCCGATGTGGCTTTGCTGCACCTGCTTTGTGTGCAGTAGATGTTTGTATTTCGAAGCCCTGTTGCTTCTTATTGGGATAATGTTAAAAACCAGACCACTGGACCGACAAGCACACTAGCACTCTGTTTTGGACTCCATGCGTATATGGCTCTGATGCTCAACTCTGTCTCTTATGTCTTTCCCTCCGATTGTGTCAAGCCTTTCCACCATTTTCCACTCACTCCCCATTAACTAGCACTCCTCTCACTGGCATATCAAGAAGAAAAATCATGACTGACATTTGCCCCCCCCCCAACCTCCCCCCAGCCTCCAAGTTTTCATGATGTAGTTAGATTTGAGGAGGCTGGGGTTGAAATACCAAATACTAGGGCAATTGAGCCTCATGGAGGGTTAAAGTAGGTTGGCCAATTCAGGTCCGCCCAGATGTTTGTGACCTCAACTTCCATATCTCTGTCAACCCCAAAATCTTGATCATTTGGCAGTGGTGTCTAGGGCTGGAACATGACTAGATGAGGAACATGACAAAACCCTTGCTTTGCATGCCACACAACCCAGGAATCCTACTAGATAATGTGGTATCATGTATCCCTAGCCTGCTCATGACCTCACACAAAATCATGCCATTGCTTGGGCTACTGCTGTGATGTTTAAACATCTCTTGCAAGATCCCATGTTTTCCTTGAAGTAGCTCTTTCAAATGTCACTCTGCTTCACAGAAACCCAGAAAGTTGCTCACTACTTATCCCCGGCCCCTAACAAAGACTTTCTGTAGCCATGGTGGCTACCATCACATAGCGCCATCAGGGAAGTTGGAAAAGTTTTTTGGACTTCCACCTCCCAGAATCACACCAGACAGCTTGACGGTTGGAGGTTGGAATCGCCTGGTGGCGATGGGCAGGAAACTTGGCTTTTATCACATGGCCACACTAGTAAATAGTATGTTTAATTTCTGTTCATTATCATCATAATCATATATTGGGTACCTTTCATGAGCAAGGAGTTTGTAAAAATATAGGAGTTGGCTCTTCTTCTAGCAAGTAGGATTTCCTGTGTAATTTACTGCATTTCCAAAGATTTGACATAAATATTCCTGCCTTGTATTCAGTCTCGGTGGTTGGAAAGGTTTAAGAATGGAGTCGAGATCTGGCTGTGTAGAAGGCTCTGATCTGAATCATCTTGCGAGGACATAGAAACTCATTTGCTGCTATCAAAACATGTGATATTTCACATTGTAGGGCTGAATCCTGAGTACAAGACTCCTTGCCATCCTTGTGAGCTGTCTGTTTTGACAAATAGCCTTGAATGGTAATTCATGTGGTCCTCTTGATGGTACATCCCAGCTTCTGTCAGCTCTAGCCAGCATACCCACTGGTGAGGGGAGTTGAAGTGGAGCAAGACTTGGAAGGCCATAAACGTTGGTGACCGTTGGATTAGAAAATGGGGTGCTTGGAGAGAAATGACTGGAATCAGGCCCAGATTACCCATAAGGCCACCCTAGGCCATGGCCTAGGGTGGCTGCCATGAGGGGGCAGCAGATCCGGACCCCCCAAAAAAAGTTTTTTAAAAATTCCAAAAAAAATTCCAAAAAAGTGCGCATGCATGCAGCGGCGCAAGCCATCCACGGCCGCCCCGCTGCCCCCCTTGCTCTCCTTGGCTAAAAGGCTCTGCCCCTGCCCCCAGCTCCGGACCGCCCCCAGCTCCGCCCCCGCCTCCTTGCCGGCACGATCCCGCGGGGAGCCGTCATGCCGACAAGCCACCATGCCGGCCTCAGAAGCGGCCAAAATCGCCCTTTTCAGCCCAGCATGGTGGCTTCAGGAGGGAGGGAGGAGCCGCGGGGAGGCTCCCCACAGCTCCTCCCTCCCTCCTAAAGCCGTCATGCTGGCCTGAAAAGGGCGATTTCGGCCGCTTCTGAGGCCGGCATGGTGGCTTTAGGAGGGGGGAGGAGCCGTGGGGAGGCCCCGCCCTTTCCTTCCCCCTCGTGCGGGGGATGAAGCGGGGCGGAGCCAGGGGCGGGGGCAGAGCCTTTGGCCTAGGACGCCAAAAGGCCATGATCCGGGCCTGACTGGAATGGGCTTCGTTTTCTGGAACCTGAGAGGCAACAGAGACAACTTAGACTTGTGACCCAAGACATATTGGTCAAGGATTGAGAGAATAGGACAGGGCCCAACCTATCGAAAACTAGCAAATAGCTTGTTAAACCCTGAGGTGTTAACACTCATCTTCTGAGGCTAGAGCTACACTGCCCTCTCTCTCAGGAACTGATCCCATTTTATCTGCTTTGAACTGGATTGTGTGGTTCTACACTGGCAGATAAGCTGGGATCGGATCCTGGGATATAAGGCAGTATAGATCCAGCCTGAGACCTGACTTCTTTCCAAAGTTGTGATCAAATTGGAAATTAGACCTGAGTTTATTTATACGTCCTGAAAATGTCCAGATCATCTAAGTCAGGCCTGGGAAAACTTGGGCCCTACAGGTGTTTTGGACTACAACTCCCACAATTCCTAACAGCCTGCAGGCTGTTAGGAATTGTGGGAGTTGTAGTCCAAAACACCTGGAGGGCCGAAGTTTGCCCAGGCCTGATCTAAGTCATTTATTAGTGGCTTAGTTGAAGGGTTAGAAGGCAGGATCATCAAGTTTGCAGATGGCACCAAATTGGGAGGGAGAGCCAAGACTCCAGAAGACAGGAGCGCATTCAAAACGATCTTGACAGATTAGAGAGATGATTGGCCAAAACTAACACAATGAAGTTCAACAGGGACAAATGCAAGATACTCCACTTGGGCGGAAAAAGTGAAATGCAAAGATCCAGAATAGGGGACGATGCCTGGCTCGACAGCAGGATGTGTGAAAAAGATCGTGGAGTCCTTGTGGACAACAAGTTAAACATGAGCCAACAATCCCATGCGACTGCAAAAAAAGCCAATGGGATTTGGGCCTGCGTAAATAAGAGTCTAGATCCAGGGAAGTCATGCTACGCCACTATTCTGCCTTGGTCAGAACACACCTGGAATATTGTGTCCAATTCTGGGCACCACAATTGAAGGGAGATGTTGACAGGCTGCAATGTGTCCAGAGGAGGGTGACTAAAATGATAAAAAGTCTGGAGAACAAGCCCTATGAGGAGCGGCTTAAAGAGCTGGGTATGTTTAGCCTGCAGGAGAGAAGACTGGGAGGAAAGATGATGGCTGTGTATAAATATGTGAGAGGAAGTCTTAGGGAGGAGGGAGCGGGCTTGTTTTCCGCTGCCCTGGAGACTAGGATGCGGAACAATGGCTTCAAACTACAGAAAAGGAGATTCGACCTGAACAGGAGGAACTACTTCCTGACTGTGAGAGCTGTTCAGCAGTGGAACTCTCTGCCCCAGAGTGTGGTGGAGGCTCCTTCTTTGGAGGCTTTTAAGCAGAGGCTGGATGGCCATCTGTTGAGGGTGCTTTGAATGTGATTTTCTTGCTTCTTGGCAGAATGGGATTGGACTGGATGGCCCACGAGGTCTCTTCTAACTCTACGATTCTATGATCTACACTGGCCTATATCTCAGGATCTGATCCCATATTATCTGCTTTGAACTGGATTGTATAATTCTACACTTTCAGATAATCTGGGATCAGATCCTGTAGATCTAGCCTGAGACCTGAATTCTTTCCAAAGTTGTGGTCAAATTGGAAATTAGATCTAAGTTTATGTATATGCCCTGAAAAAGTCCAAATCATCACACTAGACTGAAATACTATTGGTTAGTCCCAACTACAGCAGACCTGTTCATTCAGCTATTGAAATCAACACACAGTTAAATCAATGATGCTAGTGGGGCTCAGCTATAGGATTTAGGACCTCCTTTCTTTCCAGACAACTAACCTTTGGAATCCCATGCATATTTAATCAGATGTTAAGTCCATTTACATTCAGTGGCTTTTCCTCTCTGAGAAGTGTGAATAAGTTGCTTTAATTCTCCACCTCTCTTGGCATTACTTCGCGAACGAAGATTCTTAGGAAGGACTCATCCCACGCTTTTTACCAAAAAAAAGGCCAATCTGAGATAGGCAAGTCCGGTTGCAGAAAGCACAGCAGAAAGTCTCCTTGGGTGATGTTGTTTCCAAGTTGCGGTTCTTTCTGCGTTGTCGTTTCTCTTCGAGACCCATTCGGCGTGTCTTCTCGAAAAAGGCCGCAGCATTGTGGATAGTGCAGCTCCATGCCTCCCAATGTGAGGCCAGGGTGGACCATTTTTGGTGATCAATCTGGCCGAGCCTGAGATGTTGTTTCAGGGAGTCCTTATATCTCTTTTTGGGGGCGCCTCTCTTGCGCTGACCCGTGGCGAGTTCACCATAGAGTAGTATCTATGGGAGGCGGTGGTCCTCCATCCTAAAGACGTGCCCTGCCCAGCGCAGCTGTGTTCTCAATAACATGGCCTCAATGCTCGTGATCCCTGCTTGCTCAAGGACAGCAACATTTGTCACATAGTCGGTCCAGTGTATATTTAGGATTGTGCGAAGACAGTGCTGATGAAAGCGTTCGAGGAGTCGTAGGTGTTGGCGATAGGTGACCCATGTTTCAGACTCATAGACAGTACGATAGCTCTGTACACACTGATTTTGGTGCTTTGCCTCAGGTGCTTGTTGCTCCAGACTCTTTTGTGAAGCCTTCCAAATGTACTATATGCCTTTGCTAATCTGTGATCCATCTCTTTATCAACCTTGGCGTCTGAAGAGATGATGCTTCCCTGGTAGGTGAACTGCTGAATGGACTTAAGCACAGATTCGCCTATGGTGATGGTGTTCTTCCTGTGATGTGGGCTGGTAGAGAACTTCCGTTTTCTTCAGGCTGACTTCCAGCCCAAACAGCTCTGCAGCTGTTGCAAAGCAGGATGTTAGGCGCTGCAGAGCTGCTTCTGAATGGGCGACAAGGGCAGCATCGTCAGCAAAAAGCAGCTCATGGACTAGATAGTTTAGAGTCTTAGTGCGAGCCCTCAGATGGCTTAAGTTGAACAAGCTACCAACAGTACTCCACCTATTTATCTAGTAATTGGTTCTGTTTTTAAACTGGATTTGTGTCTGATGATTATGACATACAGTATATAAATATGGAAAGGTAAACATAAATCAAGGAACTGAAGACACGACAATAAGCCCTTCTGGTTGATTCAGGAGTGAAAAGGAATGAAGGGCTCATCTGTAAATCAGGGAAGTCCCCATCAATTTATCACCAGAAAATTGTTGCTACCCATCTGTATTTTTTTGTATCCCAAAGCCAAGGTCAGTGAACCGCGACAGTTGTGTTGATGGTTCCAGTTAGAAAGGATTTGCTTGTTGTATGTACAGCTTTAAGATTCCTTGAATTTTTGGAAACAGGCTGTTGCTCTTCGCTATTAATGGTGAATGTGAGGTTTTGTCCCTGCTGAATCCACCTTACACGATAAAGGCAGCTTGGTGGATTCTCCATCATTCAAGTGAGGCAGCTTCTGTGCACAGCAGTTACTCCTTCTGGGACAATAACCGTTTGCTAAGTGCAGGCTGTGCCATTGTAGTGACTGCAGCAGTTCTGGAGATAAGTCAATGACGTATCAAAATCCACGTTTTCCCAAACACCAGAGAAAGAAAGGGATCCGTTGGTTGTTGTGAAAGTGCTGTGAAAAAGGAAAATACAAGAAAGTGATGGCAGCAAGCACCATTATTTATTTATTTATTTGTCACGTTTCTATACCGCCCCTCTCAGCCCGAAGGCGACTCGAGACGGTTTACACAGGCAGTCTCTGCCCTCAATACAACACAAGCAACAAGGCAACCCCCCAAAAAAACCATATAATAACAAATTAACAATTAAAAACATACAATTGCAGTCTCAGCATCATGTTGAAATCAGTTTCCATCGCATCGTCGTCATTCCATATATCTCATTAAGCCTTATATTTCATCAGCAAATGCCTGCTCAAATAGCCAAGTCTTGACTTTCTTGCGAAATGTCAGGAGGGAAGGGGCCGATCTGATGTCTTTAGGGAGGGCGTTCCAAAGCTGAGGAGCCACCACTGAAAAGGCCCTGTCTCTCGTCCCCGCCAGTCACGCCTGCGAAGAAGGCGGGACCGAGAGCACGGCCTCTCCAAATGATCTTAAACATTTCGATGGTTCATAGGGAGAGATGCATTCGGACAGGTAAGTTGGACCCGTTTAGGGCTTTAAAGGCTAAAGCCAGCACTTTGAATTGTGCCCGGTAGCAAACTGGCAGCCAGTGGAGCTGGCACAACAGGGGAGTTGTACGCTCTCTGAATGCCGCTCCTGTTATCAACCTGGCTGCTGTCCGTTGGACTAGTTGCAGCTTCCGAACAGTCTTCGAAGGCAACCCCACGTAGATAGCGTTGCAGTAATCTATACGGGATGCAACCAGAGCATGGACCACCGTGGCCAAGTCAGACTTCCCAAGGTACGGGTGCAGCTGGCGCACAAGTTTTAACTGTGCAAATGCTTCCATGGGGTTCCAGGCTCAGCGATGTGACATCGGTTATCTCCGAACACCGATGTCACATTTTCCTGTCTATGATGTGCTACTTTTTGCCTCAACAAAGGATATTTGTATTCTTAGCATGGGTGAGTTTTGCCGCTATGAAACATTTTTAGGCTACAGTTCCCAGAATCTGCCAGTAATATGATCAGTAGCCATGCTGGCATCAAAATCCCGGGTGCTGTAGTGCAAATCATAACTTTCTCCAGAAACTTTCTACCTCTTGGTAGATTCCAGAGAGAGATTAAAAGTTATTTTGAGGAACGTTGGTGCCATCTGGTGTCCTTTCTCATTTCTACAAGGAAGAATTTCAGAGAATGGGTTGCTATGTGTTTTCCGGGCTGTATTTCCATGTTCCAGAAGCATTTTCTCCTGACATTTTTCCCCACATCTATGGCATGTATATCCTCAGAGGTTGTGAGGTTTGTTAGAAACAAGGCAAGTGTGGTTTATATATCTGTGGAATGTCCACAGTGGGAGAAATAACTCTTGTCTGTTTGAAGCAAGTGTGAATGCTGCAATTGGCCACCTTGATTAGCACTGAATAGCCTTCAGCTTCAAGGCTTGGCTGCTTCCTGTCTTGCGGAATCCTTTGTTGGGAGGTGATTAGCTGGCCCTGATTGTTTCTTGTCTGGTTTTTTAAGTGTTCTTTCTTTTCTGTTCTGATTTTGAAGCTTTTAAAGATTTTGTAGCCAGATTTTGTTCATTTTAATGGTTTTCTCCTTTCTGTTGAAATTGTCCACATGCTTGTGGATTTCAATGGCTTCTCCATGCAGCTGTGAACAAGTCTACATAGGGAGCACCAAACGCAGCATTGCCCAAGCACGAATCAAGGAACATGAAAGGCACTGCAGCCGTAGCAGAGCACTTGATGAACCAACCTGGACACTGTATGTTATTTGACAACACTGAAATACTGGACCACGTCAGACTATACAGAGAAGCCATTGAAATCTACTAGCATGTGGACAATTTCAAAGTCACCTTACAACCTCTGAGGATGCCTGACATAGATGCAAGCGAAACGTCAGGAGAGAATGCTTCTGGAACATGGCCAGACAGCCCGGAAAACTTACAACAACCAATATCCAATTTTGTTTCTTTTAATCCCCATTCCTCAACTTTAATATTGTAAAAATACTATCTCATTCTTACAATAAACATTATTTTTAAAAAAGAAACTCATACTTCTTGAGGTCTAGTTAGATGTATGTTTTAAATAAACCATCCACCTGTGATGAAGCCAGTCGTGATGGTTTTATGCCAGTGAAGAAGTACCTGAGACGTTTCCCATGCCAGTAATGTGGATATGTTGTGGGTTTTAGTCCAAACGTTAAAGTAAACCTGAAGCCAATTTACCACTCCATTGATATGAAAACTAACAGTTGATACTACATAGAAGGTCAGAAGCATCACCCCTAGATATTTCTTTCCAGCATACACAGTCACAGCATCCAATGTGATAAACCAATACACATTTGATTGCTACCGCACTATTCAATAGCTTGCTTCTACTCCCATATGGCCCCCACGTTCCCTCTGATGGCCAGGCCCAGATCACCCATAAGGCCACACTAGGCCATGGCCTAGGGGCGCAGCCGAGAGGGGGGGTGCCAGATCCGGACCCCCCCCCAAATTTTTAAAAGTCAATCTTCGGGGGCTTCTGCGCCTGCGTGCCATCCACGCCTGCCCCGCACCCCCCCCCTTTGCTGCACTCCTCCTTGGCTCCCACCCCACCTTCTCCTCGCGGCTCCACGCACCTCCTTCTTCCTCCTTGAGTCAAGGAAGCCAGGCGCATCGCCAAGGAGGAGGAAAGGAAGCCCCGCCCCCAGGGGTGAGCCTTCCCTTCCTTCCTCCTCCTCCTCGCCAAGCACTTCCCTTCCTCCTCCTCCGCGACGCACCCAGCTTCCTTGACTAAAGGAAGCCGGGCGTGTGGCGAGGAGGAAGGAAGGGAAGGCTCACCCCTGGGGACGGGTCTTCCCTTCGTCCTCCACGACGCGCCTGGCTTCCTTAAGGAAGCCGGGCACATGGCGAGGAGGAGGAGAAAGGAAGGGAAGGCTCACCCCCGGGGGCAGGGCTTCCCTTCCTCCTCCGCGATGCGCCTGGCTTCCTTGACTCAAGGAAGCTGGGCGCATGGCGAGGAGGAAAGAAGGGAAGGCTCACCCCCAGGGCGCGCTGAGGAAGGAGGCGCGTAGAGCCGTGAGGAGGGGGGGTGCGGTAGAGGTTGGTTTGGGGACGTAATTCCAAAGTGTGGCCTAGAGCGCCAAAATTGGTTAATCTGGGCCTGCTGATGGCATTGTACCCTTTGCCCATAACGACGCAGCCAAGAGCTCAGTAAGACCGCTTGCTCACCTGGTAAACAAGTCTTTGCAGCAAACATAAACAGGATAGTTTGTAGAGTTGAATTCAATTTTGCCGAAGAGGTCTAGACAATCGATCGCTTCTCTGGATACGTAGAGGATGCCTAGGAAAGATTGCAGAGATTGCGAGAGAGGCTCACACCCAGAGCTTGGAAGGTCTCTAATTTGGATGAGAACTCTCCAAATCTCTTGACTATCCCGGGGTTCCCAGGTGTGGGAATCTGGGAATCATTTTGTAGTTCTGCTCCCATCTGGCTGGCAGGGTGAAGGATTGCTACACAAGACAGGGGATTTGTGCTTCTTTGTGGGATCTGGACTCAGGCCCGGATTACCCATAAGGCCACCTTAGGCCATGGCCTAGGAGCGCAAGCCAAGGGGGGCGCAATTCAGACAGACCCCAAAAAAATTGTTGAAACAAAACTGCAAAGCAACTCTTTCTCTCTCTCTCTCTCTCTCTCTCCCTGCTCCTCCTCCCTCCCTCCCTCTCTCTCGGGGGAGGGCAGGGGGAGAGCGCTGAGAGGGGGCGGGAGAGGAGGGAATGGTGCCCCCCCTCGCCATCGCCTCCGCCCCCTTGTCAAGGAAGGAGGGTGCGCAGCACCGCGAGGAGGAGAAGGAGGTGGGTGGAAGGGTGCGGTAGAGGTTGGTTTGGGGGCGTAATTCCAAAGTGTGGCCTAGGGTGCCAAAAGGGGTTAATCCGGACCTGCCTGGACTTAGGCTTGTGAGCCATGCTGCTGCTGCATGAGTCTGTGGGCCTCCAGCAGAGCTTTGTGGTCTGTGCAGCATGCAGTATGTTCCTGCATGACAACAAATTAGACTAAATGCCCCTTGAATCCCCTTTTGTGTCTGATTTCCCAGAAAATGAGTTTGCTAATTTTGTTAAACAGTATGTGTCCGCATGCAGGTGCATCTCTTCTCAAAGGTCAACAAGTTTGCCTGTCATTCTATCTCCAGGAAGACTCTGTACAGAAGGATGAAACCCCCTCTATAGGACCAATCTTATTTCCCCAATGCCTGCGGCTAGAAAGTTGGGCTGGGCAAATCCAGGTTTCAATTCCTATTTGCAATTCGCTCCTTGGTTGGCCCACCCAGGACCTGCTCTTGCTCCTGTTACTGAACTTGATATGTCCTTCCATGAACCTTTCCCACCTTTGCCACCCCCCTTAGTTCCATAGAAAACATCCATACTGTACCTGCAAGGCATGCATTGAGTAGGGAGACACAGGCCCCGGTAAACAAAGCCCTAATGACAATGCTGGAAAATTCACTTTTGCGCTCTGGTACCATAGATGCTTAGAACAAAAAAGAAGGATAGAGATGGATGAGCATGGCTACAGTGCTGGTGGTAGATTTCCTTATAGACTTCTATCAGGCTTATCTTTCCAGATGCTTGCAATCACCCTAGTCATGGATAAGTAGAACTTGGAAAAAGGAGCTTCTGCACAAAAATAACTTTTCTGCGCTCTGTAGTGAGGGGGTCTAAGTCAGTATTTATTTATTTATTTACAACATTTACATTCCGCCCTTCTCACCCCAAAGGGGACTCAGGGCAGATCACAGAAGACATACATGGCAAACATTCAATGCCGTTAGACATACAGGACAGACAGGTAGAGGTATGTGTTGGCATTTTTCCAACTTCAACATCCTGGAGGTTATGCTCAATTCCTGCCACAGGAGGGTGCTGTCGCTCCATTCTCTATTAGGATGAGCCCTTAGATCACAGACTATCTTCCTGTTCTTTGATTGCCGGCTTTTTATGGTATCGTAAAATACCTCCCCACTTAAGCGGTGCCTAATTTATCTACTTATAGCTCATAGCTGTTTTCGAACTGCTTAGGTGGCCAGTAAGCTCCTGCCCCGCCCTAAAACATTATTTTGGTGCCCCTCCCCTCCACGCATGCCCAGAAGCTCCTGTCCGCAGACGCAGAAGCCTGTAAACACAGCACTCCCTATTCGGCACGCGCCCCCCCCCCTCCGCGCATGCCCAGAAGCTCCTGTGCGCAGGCACAGAAGCCTGTAAACATAGCACTCCCCATTCGGCACCATGCCGACACCGCGCAGGGAGGTTTGCTACGGCGCGGCGTCAGAGCGCACAAGGCCCAAAAGCAGAACATCAGCCAGATGCTGTCTGGTGGGCAGGGGAATGCGCCCTTTACACAGATGGCGCCCCAAGCAGCGGCGTTCTTTGCCTACCAGTAGGACCGCCCCTGAGGGCAAGTTGGCTTCCCCTCCACTGCAAGTACAGAAGCTGACTGGACAGGCAGTTGGATCTTTGTTCAGCATGGGAGATTGCTTAGGAATCTTCCATCACAGTTTGAGGGGTATCATTCCTGCTTTTCAAGGGTAACAAAAAGGCCTGGGCAGTTGCCACTGTTGCTCCTAATATTGATTGTGGTTGTCACAGCCTGCTGAATGGTCAGGCCAGCCTTCCTTAATTCTGGACCAGGAAGGAAACCACTTTTGCTTTGCATGGCACAAAAGGTATTTCCCCTGAGCTGGTGTTTCCTCCCAGCCTCAAGGCCTGCCAACTCACCCAAGCCACCCAGCATTATCCCGATGGAACTCAGATTGGCAAATCCGCACAGAGCAAAGGTTGTGATGGTTTCGGCTCTGACCTGGAGAGTAAGAGAAACAAGGCAATCAGGGCAGTGATAAGAGCAGAGAACAATCACCTCCACCCATTCCAATAACAGCTGATCTCTTCCTTTTTCCCCTCTGTTGAGTAAGGCAAGCATGCCAGGAAAGAGCTTGGAAAAAGTGATGCTACAAGTTGCAAAATCCTTCTGCCAACATGGCTGCTGAGCAGAAAGACTCGGGAAGGTGTACGCTTTATGGAAGGGAGGAATCAGTCTTAAGACGCACAACTAAAATCTGAGACTTAAGAGATAACCCTTGTGAAGGTAGAAGTTTGAGCACGATTCTCCTAGAAACTGCTTTCTTGTTATTGTTTGTTGCTTTTAGCTTCTCTGGGGTGTCAGTCAACCCATATTACTTCAAGAATTACCTGAATAAATGTTATGCTGGTTTTACAACAAACTGGATTCAAAAGGGAATGTGTGGGGAATATCTATTTTCTCTGCAAAAAGTGGATTTTTTGGGAATATAACCATTCCTCAGACATACTTTCAGATGTTCTGAAGACAATACGATTAGGTAGGGATGCAGGATTCTTGGCCATACAGGGTTTTGAACTTCAGTTTCCAAAATCCCTTGCCATTGGCCCAGGGGCGGTCTTACATATATGCGAACTACGCGGCCGCGTAGGGTGCCATCTTGGATGGGGGCGCTGCCGCGGCCGTACTGTCCACTCTCCGCACTGCTGCTGCATCTGCTTCAGCGCCTGCAGCAGCTTCTGGGCATGTGCGGAGGTTTTTGCGCATGTGCAGTGGCTCCGGAGCTCAACTTGAGCTCTGGAGCCACTGCGCATGCGCGAAAACCTTCGCGCATGCCCAGAAGCTGCTGCAGGTGCTGAAGGTTTTCGCGCATGCCCAGAAGCTGAGCTGAGCGGCGAGAAGGAGGGGGCGGAGGAGGAGGAAGAAGCAGCAGCACCGCATGGTGCCGCCTCCTCCTCCTTCCTGACCGGCCCCCTTCCTCTCCGCCTCCTTGCGGCCTGAGCCGAGTGGCAGCTCCTCCTCCTCCTCCGAGAGAGAGAGAGAGAGAGAGAGAGGGAGGGAGGAAGGAAGAGGAAGGAAAGAAGAGGTAGGGAAAAGGTTTGCTTTACATGGGGGGAAAGAAGAAAAAATAATGTTTGGGGGGCAAAATAATGTTTGCTTACCAATTAAAGTGACCTTAGACTGTCCTGCATTGGCCCCACAGACTAAGGCTTCTGGAAATTGAACTCCAGCAATTCTCTAAGTATATAATGGAGCCTGCTCACATAACTACCTTCCTATTATGCAACCTGGTGATGGAAGAGTTGCCAAAGGGGGATTCAGTCTAGAGTTGGGCAACGGCCAATGTCAAGCAAATGCGAAATGCATTTTCATACTGGATCTGAGAAGCCGCAGGAAGGAGGACTGCTTGCGATTCTGGGGAACTTGCCCAGTCACTCAGGGTTTTTTAATTACTGAGAGAGGATTTGACCACTAATATCTTCTAGTCCAGTAGTCCCAACCTTTTTTTTGACCAGGGACCACTTGACCAGGGACCGCTCTCCAACATTAGTACCAAAAGGATTACGAATCAGTTTTTGGTAAACTTTAGATTCGGTTTGGTTATTTGGGGTGCTCATTCAGAAAATTGTATTGGATAGACCACATCAATTTTAGTTTCTGATGCAGAACATAAGCCATCCAGTAGTCACCATCTGCTTGTCCACAGAAAATCATATTTAATAATCTAGAGCCGCGAACCTTAGGTCTTGGGGACCACTAGTGGGACATGGGCCACAGGTTAGGAATCACTGCTCTAGTCCAACATTCAAACTACTACATCATGCTGACTCCCATTTTCTTAGCTAACCCCCCTCCCCAAATCTGGCCATTTGCCAGTTGGTGAAAAATAAGAGAAACATGACAGGTAGCCAGACATAGAATAATAATAATACTGGATGTCCGGTTACAGCAGTGGTTCCCAACCTTTATTTGACCAGGGACCACTTTGACCATGGACCACTCTCCAACATTAGTACCAAAAGGGTTACGAATCAGTTTTTGGTCAATTTTAGATTTGGTTTGGTTATTTGGGGTGCTTATTCAGAAAATTGCATTGGATAGACTACATCAGCTCTAGTTTCTAATACAGAACATATGCCATCTAGTAGTTGCCATCTACTCGCCCACAGAAAACCATATTTAATAATCTAAAGCTGTTATAGCCTATTCAATGCAGTTTTCTGAATCGGCGCCCCAAATAACCTCAAGAACAGGCCTAAAAACGAAGACATCAAGGGCCCCCACTTCCAGGCGCCACATGGAATGGCTCTACTCGGGGAGGAGGAAGGGACACAGCAGCGAAGAGGCTTGACGTCACACCTTTTGTGGCTAGTCAGCCTCTTCTCCTCGATGCCTTGGCACTATAGGACCAGTCGCTCTTGTTGCAACGATGTAGTAATAGTGAGGCTGCAGACCATATTTTCGTTCTTGTGGACCACTGCTGGTCCACGGACCACAGACTGGGAACCACTGCTCTAGTACAATATTCAAACTACTACATCTTGCGGACTCCCATTTTCTTAGCTAAAGCCCCCCAAATCTGGCAATTTGCCAGCTGGTGAAAAATAAGAGTAGCGGCTGACAGGCAGCCAGACACAGATTAATGGCATTGCGTGTCCAGTTACAGGAAAGGGCTGGATGGAGCTTGTTGGCTGTTTCCGCTCTGCTCTCCACCAGCCATGGCCAGGTTTGGGAGGCTGCAGCTGTGAAAAGGTGGGTGGAGGGATGAACAGGAGACGACCATAGCTACACCTCATAGCTGATTCAGGATCACATCACCAATCCATTGAACTTGCCGAAATCCATTGCTTGTGATTCCCATCCCATTCTGACAGCCCATCCAGTCGGTTCTGCTTGTAGGTCGAAAGTTTCTGATAGGCAACAAACTCGTTTAAGAAGAGCTTTATTCCCAGCATCTCAGCAACCAGAGGTGCATCATCCCAGCTTGCTCCTAATAAGAAGGCCAAAGGAGCCAGGACATAGGAGCAGATCAGCTGCAAGCAAGAAGAACAGGTAGTTAATCACCTCACATGGGCAAGTCTGTGTCCACTTTGGGACTACTGCCAATTTCTCCATCTATTTCAATGGCATCCAGAATCATAGACTCATAATCGCCACTAGCTTAATCCACACCAACTCATCTGCTTTGATTTCCATGTTTCAAATGGTCAGTCAGAGAGTTATTATTTATTTATTATTTATTACTTCGATTTATTAGTCGCCCTTTCCCGTAGGCTCAGGGCGACTCACATACATATAAAACCATGAACACCGTGAAACATATAAAACCATTAAAACACAGTAAAACAATAAACAGTCCGCCAATTAAAATTGCAGTGACAAAGCAAGCCAAGCACGGCTTCCATTACTCTTGTATCTATAGGCCGAATGCTCGTGTAAAAAGGAGGGTTTTACAGGCCCTGCGGAATGTTAACAAATCGGTCTGAGCTCGAATTGTGGAAGGAAGAGCATTCCACAGGACCGGCGCAGCGGCACTGAATGCCCTCCTCTGTGTTGAACCCAAGTGGATAGACTGGCGGCTAGACACCACCAAGAGTTTCTGGGATTCGGATCACAGTGGTCGTGGAGGGCTGTAGTGGGAGAGGCAGTCCCTTAGGTACACTGGCCCCAGACCATTCAAGGCCTTGAAGGTGATCCGGTGCTCTATTGGAAACCAGTGCAGTTCACGCAGCACTGGCATGATGTGGCAACGAGATGGTAAGCCTGCCACCAGCTGCGCTGCAGCGTTCTGCACCAGCTTAAGCTTCCGGATCACCGACAAGGGAAGGCCAATGTAGAGGGCATTACAGTAGTCCAATCTTGAGATGACCGTGGCTTGGACCACTGTGGCTAGGTCATGACGGGACAGGTAGGGAGCCAGCCTCCTCGCCTGTCGGAGGTGGTGAAAGGCCACTCCGCTGTCAATGGAGATGTGTTTCTCCATTGACAGCTCGAAGTCAAGTGTGACTCCCAAGCTTTTTACAGATGGGGATGGGCGAAGTGTCGCCCCGTCCAGGGTTGGAAATCGGATCCCTCCCGTACCTGGACGACCCAGCCACAGGATCTCCGTCTTAGCCAGATTCACCTTCAACCTACTGGCTCGCAGTCATCCAGTGACGGCTTCAAGGCAACGATGGAAATTATCAGGTACGGAGTCAGGCTGGCCTTCCATCCCCAAAATGAGCTGGGTGTCATCCGCGTATTAGTGACACTCCAGCCCGAAGCTGTGTGCCAACCGGGCAAGTGGTCGGACGTAGATGTTAAATAATAAAGGGGAGAGAATTGTCATGGGTCCTTGCTAAACTACAAATCCTACAGAATGTTGCCATTACAGTGAAAATGGAATATAACAGTACAACGTGATGAGGATCTCAGTGTTTTCTCAGCGAGGGTTGTGGCCTTATGGGGGATACCTGGAAGGAGAGTCCTGGTAGGTTGACCATGCTTCCCAGCCAACGCAGTGTGGCATTGATAAACTCAAGCACTGCCAGGAAGGCAATGAGGTTGGCTGCGATATTTGCGACCAGCCCCACAGAGACGGAGGCTCCGTTTCCAGCAGCTTCCAGAACATTCTTCTCTTCCCTGTGGCAACATACAAAAGGGGAAAAAATACAGAAAGACGTTTATAGAATCTGGTGCCAAAGTTGATATCATTTTGAAAAGGAGGAAAAAGGAGGAGGATAGCAGTACCAAGAACAGCATTACCCACCAAGGCATTCGCTGAGTCCCGTTCAACCCTCTTACAAGCTATTGCTTTTGTACCGATTTTTAAACTATTAATACATTTTTAATAAAACAAACCGTATTTGTTTTACATTGGTTGATTTATAAACTAAGGCAGTGATTCCCAAATGTCAATCTTGCCGAGGTTTTGGTCTGCATCTCCCAGAATTCCTGGCTATTGGCCATGCTGTCTGAGGTATTTGGGAGCTGAGCTTCAAACCCTTGGAGGACTCAACTTGGAAACCCTGCACTAAACCATACCAGCACTTGGGTTAGACTTTGCCTCATTGTAAAACATACCTCCCAAGCCCAACTTCTTCATTTTTGTTTAAATATAAAAGATTATTATTACTATTATTTGCTATGCTTCTATACCGCCTCTCTCAGCCCGAAAGCGACTCGAGGCAGTGAACAAGCGGCAGGAAGTGCCCACATACAACACATCATAATAAGATAAAAACAATCATATAAAACCATATAAATTAACAATTAAAACTACAAAATACAAATCTCAGCTCCACAATCTTAAAATCGGTTTCTGTTTCATCGTCATACTAATCCTTTGATCTCGATTAATTAAAGTT
Organism: Anolis apletophallus; assembly: GCA_030556195.1. Classification (NCBI taxonomy): domain Eukaryota; kingdom Metazoa; phylum Chordata; class Lepidosauria; order Squamata; family Anolidae; genus Anolis; species Anolis apletophallus. The sequence continues at coordinate 30,884,943 of JARBWK010000015.1, forward strand.
CGTCTGCGAATGCTTGCTCGAACAGCCAAGTCTTGACTTTCTAATGAAATGTCAAGAGGGAGGGGGCTGATCTGATGTCACTAGGAAGGGAGTTCCAAAGCCAAGGAGCCACCACTGAGAAGGCCCTGTCTCTCGTCCCTGCCAGACGCACCTGCAAAGCAGGTGGGACCGAGAGCAGGGCCTCTCCGGATTATCTTAAGCATCTTGATGGCTCATAGGGAGAGATGCATTCGGACAAGGAAGTTGGACCAGAACCTTTTAGAGCTTTAAAGGCCAAAACCAGCACTTTGAATTGTGCCCGGTAGCAAACTGGTAGCCAGTGGAGCTGGCACCACAAGGGAGTTGTACACTCCCTGAGTGCCGCTCCTGTTATCAACCTGGCTGCTGTCCGTTGAACCAATTGAAGCTTCAGAGCAGTCTTCTAAGGCAGCCCCACGTAGAGAGCATTGCAGTAATCTATACGGGATGTAACCAGAGCGTGGACCACCGTGGCCAAGTCAGACTTCCCAAGGTACGGGCACAGCTGGCACACAAGTTTTAATGGTGCGAATGCTCCTCTGGTCACCGCCGAAACCTGGGGTTCCAGGCTCAGCAATGAGTCCAGGATCACACCCAGACTGCGAACCTGCGTCTTCAGGGGGAGTGTAACCCCATCCAACACAGGCTGTAACCTTATGCCCTGTTCGGCCTTTCGACTGACCAGGAGTGCCTCTGTCTTGTCTGGATCTCCTCTTAATCCATATACAGAATCCAACTGGACTGCCAGTAATTTTTAAGCTGGATAGTGTTTCCTCAGAGGAAATAAATTCTCCATCTGATCAGTGGAAGGTTCTGTATTATGAGATATTTTACTGCCTGGAGCCAAGGGCAAATTGGCATCAATCTCCTTATTTTCATCTACAGAAGCTGGCTGGACCAAAATCCCTTCAACAGTGACAGTAAGAAGAGGTCCTCAGCCATGCCTGGAAAGCAGCTTTGGAGGTTCAAGACCAGGCTGTATGGATTATACAGCTTTGCCCTTGTGGAAGGAGAGCTGCTAGGAGGAGTATCATTGCTTCCCTATACTTTTTACCACCAGCTGTATTGCTTCACGTAATGGTAGGGCAAATTCTTCTCTTAATGGTGTTTGAGTCTCAGGGTTTCCAATAGCACTTACCCAGCAGCAATTTTCACACCCTCCCGACTCAGAAACTTGGACTTTTCCACTTCTGGGTAGACGAGTTTAGCCATTGCTAAAGCACATGGGGCTGCCATCACGGAAGCAGCGATAATGGAGGATGGGTCAATCTAGAGTAGAAGAACATAACAAATTCAATCAGTCCCTTACATTCAGTGGAGTTATGGATACAGAGCCCTTATGAAAGTGGAAAAATGTGAGCAAATAATATTATTAATAATAATAATAATCTTTATTTGTATACCGCCCATCTACTCGAAGGGACTCAGGGTGGTTTCCAACATATAAGGCAAAACATTCAATTGCCAAGAAACACAAAAATCCTGCTAAAATACAACAATAAAAATTGAAACCAATTGCAATTATAACTCCATCAGATGAGGTTCGACAAACCTATGGCCAGGACTCCAAAATGGCCACGTTTTATTGATTAGCCCATTGACCATATCAAAATATTTGACAAACACATATACATACAACATACAACCCAAAGTACAACATAAGTTAAAATAAACAAGCTGTTAACAAGGTCCCGATCCAGATCAAATATCTGCATCACCTCTACAGGCAAAAAAAAATGGGCATGTCAACTATAGAAGGGCTGGGCAAGGGATAGTGCAACAGTGTATCATAGGGCCAGGGAAGAGGAAAAAGTGCAGACCAGAGTACTAACTCAGTGTTTCCCAACCTTTTTTGAGCCGCGGCACACTTTTAACATAAAAAAAAATCCGGGGGCACACCACCAACTAAAATGACACTCTAACACAGTAAAGAACCGCTGGGGGGATAGTGGCCTGCTGGGAGCAGCTGCTGGGAGTGCCGAAGCCAGGGGAGGGGCATGGCCTGGCTCCCCCCCTCCCCCCCAGCTTAAGCTCTCCCACAGCTTCTCCAGCCTTAAGGGGGCAATGCCAAGCCAGCGGTGGCAGAGTGGGGGGGGGGAGTGGAGCCAGGCCGTGCCATACCCCTCCCCTCCCCTGGCTTCAGCTCTCCCACAGCTTCTCCAGCCTTGAGAGGGCAGTGAGAGCGAGGGGTGGGAGTCATGGCCCCCGTCCCCGGCACCGCTCTCCGCCATGACTCCCGCCCCTCGCTCACTGAAGTGGAGGAGGAGGAGCATGAGTGGTGGATGGACTTCAGTGGGCAGGGCTCCTCCTCCACGCGGCTTCAGCGAGTGAGGGGCGAGAGTCATGGTGGGAGTCATGGCGGATTGGAGGCTGGCTAGGGAAACGGCCGAAGGAGGTGGTGGCCCGGCCCCTTCTTCTTTTTCTTCGCTGCCGCCCGGCCCTTCCTCCCCCCCCCCAAAGCAGCAGGAGTTCGGCAGGAGGAGGGTGGAAAGAAGGGGGGCAGAAAGCTTTTCTCGCAGCACAGCAGGAGGTCCGTCACGGCACACTACTGTGCCGCGTCACAGCGGTTGGGAAACACTGTAGTAACTGATGACCTAGGGACTGGGCCTAGGGTCTAGTCATTCTTGAAAACCTGCTGGAACTTCCAGGTTTTCAGGTCCCTAAAAAGGTGGACAGTCTGGGGGCTTGCTTTTTTAAAAAAAATGGAGAGAACAGAAATCTCTAGTCCTCCAGAGTGATTGAATGGAGAACTGCCAGAGGTTGACCATAGAATCACAATGCAGGGTCTACAAATGCCTAGAAAAGATTTATTTCTAGGAATCTCGAGGTCCTCCTATGCAACTCTGTAGTCAACTTCTGGAGAAAGCTGATTATGGAGTTTCATTCATTCATGAATAATCACATCTGAAAAAGTCAAACCTGCAAATGTAAAGAGAAAACAGATCAAGATCAAGCTAGTGTTTTGAATGGGCACTTGGTGGTTTTTTCTGACAATGCATAATAGCCAATTTATTTATTTATTTGGGGTATTTCTGCCCCGTCTTTCTCCGCAACACGGACCCAAGCGGCTTACAGCATACCAGCATATAAAATCCACCAAACAGAAATACCTAGAAAGGTAAAACCATAATAAAACATCAATCTATAAAATCCATAAAATAAGATAAAAGCAAGTCTAATATTCAGCTTTTGGCAGCATCAACAGAGGTGCACATAGAGGACTGCTTCACATATTGAAGCACCTTGCAGTAGAAAAAATAGGCATGCTTTTAAACTATTGATCCACATTACATTACACTGGTATTTTGTACAAAGTCCTGTTACTTAACTCCACAGGCCCATATTTATGTTGAAAAAGTATAGTTTCTAGTACTCACTCCAAATGATATATATGCTCCCATCACACTGCCGGCAATGGTGGCAAAGCCTCCCGTCATCACTGCATGAACTTCTGACTTTGTCATGTCTTTCAGGTACGGGCGAATGAGCAGCGGAGCTTCTGTCTGAAAGCAAAAGAAAGGCTCAAACAATTTGGCAGAGAGGATGGGTGCCGAGGGGGGCGGGGGAGGGTCCGGTGCAGTGGCTCTATGGACTTGATAAGACCACAATATTGTAGCTGAAACACCCTTGAGAAAATCAGCAACTATGAAAACTATGATGTAATAAAACACACAAGCAGGACTACAGTTATAGCTTCTGGCCATGTTGGCTGAAGGATTTGGGAAACTGCAGTCCAAAATAACAACAGTTTCCCCATGCTTTGGAGCAGATACCAGCTTACCATCCCGACAAATACGTTGCCCACCACACTCAGGGTTTCTGTGGCTGCTGTGCCCATGGTGAATTGTAAGAGCCAGGACAGCTGTAAGAATGAATCAGAGATGGTCAGTTGTAGCAGAGATTGGAACATTACTTGCAAAAAAAACCTTACTACAGGTATCACTCAGACCCCCTCCCAAGTTGTGATGGCTTAAATTGCAATAGCTCCACTGGTTGCCAGTCCATTTTCAGCTATAACTCAAAGTGCTGGTTATGACCTTCTTTGAAGGGCCATATTCACGTTTATGAACTGGTGTGCTGAGATCTGGTGTGTTGAGTTCTCCCAGAAATCCTAACAGCTGGTAAAGCGGAAGTGGTCCCTATCGGGACCGGGAATGTGGCACAGCTGGCTAAGTGTCAGCTGCATAAGATCTCTCTGACCAATAGGTCATGAGTTTGAGGCTTGCCCGGGTCGAGGTGGGTGCTCAACCTTTCAGTGTAGCCTGCTGTCGACCTTTGCAGCCCGAAAGACAGTTGCATCTGTCAAGTAGGAGATTAAGGTACCACATTAAGTGGGGAGGCAAATTTTGACTGAATTATGAGACCATTAAAGAACTCCAGGAATGCTGAGGAATGCGGAAGGAACAACAAGGGACTCTGGAAATGCTGAGAGATGAGGAGTGCGTCAGCTCCCCCTGGTGGCCAGAGTTTGCCTCTGTTCGTCTATATGTCTGTATTGTGGAAACTGCAGGAATTGTCTGCTAAGTATGTGTACCTGTAATCCGCTCTGAGTCCCCTTCGGGGTTTGAAAACCGGAATATAAATAAAGTGTATTATTATTATCCCTGGGTGCTGGCTCTTCTCTGCTCCTTTTCTCGATCGGGGAGGGATGTGTGTCTAATGTGTGTGTGTCTAATGGTATAGTATGGCACCCGTGCCCATGGGGGATATAGTCTAGGACAGTAGTTCTCAACCTGTCCTAACCTAACCGATGGTAAACTGGCTGGGATTTCTGGGAGTTGTAGGCCAAACACCTGGGGACACAGGTTGAGAACCACTGGTCTACGACTTCGCGTGGACACACGAAACTGTGGGTAATTTGCTGATAGACCTGTCCATTGTATGTTTTTAACCTGTTTCCCCTTCCTCTCCCTCACCCCCTATTGTGCTTCAGTATTTATATTTACATTTTAAATGTATTAAACTGTAACTTTTATTTCCTGTGCTGGTCTATGACCGAAATAAATGATTTGTTTTGATAGTGAACATTATATTTTTGTCCAAACCTTCTGTCGTGCAAAGGAGAGAGTAGCCAAATGGAAGACTCATATGTTGGGACACAGCTTATTTCTCCTGAGAACTAGGGCCAGCTGGAGGGCAACCAGCCCCCTAGTGAATGCCTAGGGCTCCATGCCTTGGTTACAGTAGCTGACTGGGATCCTTCCTCCAAGATACTGGCTCCCACAGAGTCCCTGCATCAAAGTATAAACTGACTAACACTCTTTCCCCTAATTCCTCATTCACTATGCACATGCAGATACAGGTATTCCACTCTGAAAGAATCTGAATGATAAGAGAGTCACAATTGGCATAGATAAAAGATAGATGTAACAGTAGCTTTCTTAATGACACCTCTATCAGTTTCTAGAGCTTAAACCAGTGTTACCTTCAGGATAATGAACTGCATGACCCTCAAATAGTAGAGTATAGACATCACACAGCTGAAGAAGACAACGATGGGTAGTGCCTGGACACAGAACAACACGGAACACGTTAGCCTTTAGCAAGTATCATCCAAGAACTCACAATGCTGCTCAATGTAAGAGCAAAACTGTTTAGTTGATATTGCACCACCTGACATCTGTCAGGAAGTAGCAGGCAATAATGAAAGGATCATGGCAGTAATATCTCCGGCTCACCCTCTGTTTGGATATTATCCAGCATGCCAGGTCTTGGGTTTGAAACTTCCACAAATGACAATGCCTCAGGGGAGCATGCTTGCTCCATCAATGTTTAGCATTTACACAAATGACCAGCCCCTGCCAGAAAGGACAGAGAGTTTCATATACGCTGAGGATCGTATCATCACCGCTCGAGTAAGAAGCTTTGAAATGAACAGAAGCTCTCTGAAGCCTTAGGTGCTCTTATTACCTATTACAGGGAAACCCAGCTGATTCCTATTCCATCTAAAATCCAGATGTGTGCTTTTCATCTAAGAACAGACAGGCATCTGAAGCTCTGAGGATGACCTGGGAAGGAATCCCACTAGAGCATTGCAACACTAAAAAAATACCTGGGAGTTACTCTGGACTGTGCTCTGACTTATAAGAAGCACTGCTTGAATATCAAGAAAAAAGTGCGTGCTAGAAATAATATCACACGAAAACTGACTGACACAACGGGGAATCACAACCAGATACAATGAAGACATCTGTCCTTGCGCTTTGCTACTCTGCTGCTGAATACGCATGCCCAGTGTGGGCCGGAGATATAGCACAGCGGTAACAACAGCTGTGTTTGGAATCAGAAGGTTGCATGTTCGATTCCAGGGCTGGTCTGGACACCCAGCTGTGAGCCCTGTCCACTGTCCACCTAGCAGATCGGGGAAAAAAGCCAGCTGTGAGTAGATGAACTAGGGACCGCTCAGCGGGGAAGGATTTTTATAAGGACTTTACAACACCTGAATAAAAATAAGGAAGATCCGCTGCCGGAGGTGGAATGCGGAACCAGAGGCTCTCATCTGAGAATGAAGCAACAGCACCCCCTTGTGACGTAATGGAGCAACCGCACCCGCCACGCAGCCAGAAGAGAAAAAAAATCCTTCTAATTGCACATGTTTGTCTGTACAATGTATTGTAATTGTATGTCAGACGGCAGGGACTGTCTGCCGTATGTGTAATGTAATCTGCTCTGCGTCCCCTTCGGGGTGAGAAGAGCAGAATATAAATAAAGTGTAGTATTATTATTATACATCGCACTACATTAAAACAGTGGATGTGGCTCTTAATGAGACATGCCACATTATCACAGGATGTCTATGCCCCACACCACTGGAGAAATTATACTGTTTAGCTGGTATTGCACCACCTGACATCTCTCGGGAAGTAGCAGCCAATAATGAAAGGATCACGGCAATAATATCTCCGGCTCACCCTCTGTTTGGATATCAGCCATCATGCCAACGGCTTAAATAAAGAAAAAGCTTCCTAAGATCGAGAGAGATACCTGCAGGAACACCTCAGAAAGTGAGAATCCAAAAGTGGCAGGATAAAACCCAGCGCCTTAATCAGTGGCTGAGACTGGATGAGAAACTCCCTCCTGGGCACACAGAAAATTGAGCGACCTGGAAGGTGCTGAACAGGATGCTCTGGCACCACGAGATGCAGAGCCAATCTTAGGAAACGGGGCTACAAAGTGGAGTCCATGTCATGTGAGTATGGAGAAGAACAAACCACAGACCACCTATTACAATGCAACCTGAGCCCTGCCACCAGGCCCGGATTAACAGCGTTTTGCGCCCTAGGCCACACTTTGGAATTACGCCCCCTTTAAGCCAACCTCTACCGCACCCCTCCCACCTCTCCCCCCCCCCCGCGTCGCGCTGTCTCATCCTTCCCGTCCTGTGCCAATGGGGCTGAGGAGAAAGGTGTGCGTGTGCTGTCACTGAAGAGAAGGGAATGGGCCCCTTCGTGTAGTGGGGAGCGAGTTCGTTACCCCTCGGGAAGGAGGCAGAGGAGGGCGAACAGGTGCCACAGAGCCGAGGCCCAAAGAGATGGGGAAAGCCGGGCTAGGTCCAGAGCATGCTCTTCGTCTGGGGCAGCTGCTTCAGAGGCGGCCCCACGTGTGGCTCATGGCCCAGCAGCTATAGAGAGTCAGGGCTTTCCTCCGCCTTAGGCTCCCCTCCGGGCCTCCACGCCGCACGCCGCCCTTCTTTCCCACAGCCTCCTCTTCCCTCAGCAGCCTGCGAAGGAAGTCGCTCTGAGCCAGGCCAGGCCAGGTGCCCCCTCCCCTCAGGCACAGAAGCATTGGCTGAGAAGCAGCCACGTAGATGGACGGGCTGAGGCTGACGCGGCAAGCACGAGCGCTGCCTCCGCGGAGCCTGGCCTTGGCTCCCCCTCCCTTTGGGTACCAGGCGGCAGGAGCCAATCGCAGCGTGATTTTTATTATTTTATAACATTTTTATTTATTTATTTTGGTCCGTGATCTGCGCCCCCCTTGGCTTGCGCCCCTAGGCCATGGCCTAGGTTGGCCCTATGGGTAATCCGGGCCTGCCTGCCACATGCACAAAAGAGAACCTTCTCACAGCGTCACCAGAGGCACTGCAAGTGGGCAGCTTCTGGCCAGAGGACATTTAGCATAATGCCAAGTTTTTAAACTTTGATTGTGTTTTAAATGGGTTTAACTGTACCTTCAACTCGCTTCTGACATGATTAAATAAATAAATAAATAAATAAATGACCATGCCTCTTTCCCTATAATACCTTCATTTCATACTTGGCCAACTTTGCTCTCCCCAAAACCACTTCTAAGTATTCCTTGCCTTAAAAATCCCTATGAAATTCACGAGGTCGCCATGAACAGACAGGCGACTTAAAGGCATGCACACAAACAGTGGAAGGCTCTAGGAAAATAGAAGGACCACATTCCAGATGCATTGTCTTAACTAAGGAAACCTCAGTCTTGAATTTTGGAGAGCCAAGGAATAGTGCTAACAAGAGGGCCTATTGGAGAGCTCTTCTTCATAGGATTGCTATAAGTCAACACCAGCTTAATGGTACATAACAATATAGCAACACATGCTGAGGTGGAAACCAGAATCACATAGGAGAAAGAAATGGCACACGTATATATCAATAAAGGAAATCTGACATAAACCGCAATAGATCCTACAATATGCCCTGGCATTTGCTCCAACATACTGGGTACTGTCACTGGGCATTTTGTTCAGGCTCTAGGAAGCTGAATGCCACCCGAGCTGGGCCAAGGAAAGTTTTCCTTTCAAGGTAATCAACCAAGAAGAAGACGAGACCAGTGAAAGACAGCCGGGTGTATGTGTGCATAAAGTACTCTTAAAGCTCACCTGAAAGGCAAATGCTTCGTGGATCAATTTGTCACCAAACATGAAACTGGAACCAGCAATGGTGTAGTTCAGGAAAGTCTGCAAGGAAAAAGAAGGTGGGGAGAATGAATCTGGGTGCGTCTTTCTTTTCCTGATTGCATCAGAAAAGACCCTGAAAGAATGCATTCAAGCGTCATGACTGCAAAAGTTGCTTCTTTGGATTACTGCTTCTAGAACCCCCCAAGCCACTAAAGCCACTAGTCACACAGGAATTCCTGGTGCAGCCATCCATAAATAGGAATTTCCACAGGAGAACGAAACCATCATTGGCCATTCCTCTCAGTAGCTGCTCTTGAATACTCCAGTGCTGAATTTCCGGTGGGAATACGATTCAGTACATGGACATCTACAGTTCCTCTGGGATGATTTACCTGGATATGTCTTGAAACTGGACCTAGAGGCTTCTGCAGACAGAGTGTGAGCCCTGTCACAGAGCTCCAGCCTTTCTCCGTCACTAAGTTCCATACCTGCATCTGCGAACCAAGCCAATCAAATGCTTGAAATCCAGGATCTGTCCGGATTATAAAGACTCCAACAGCAAACTGCAGGCCAAGCCCCCAAAACACAGCTCTCCAAGACACCTACAAATCCAATGTATATACAAGAGGCAAATGGAGTGAGTACAGATAGCTAGAGAATTGCAAAGTATGAACTACAATTTCCAGAATTATCCTATCAGTATGTTCATTGTTAGTATGTACAATTGTTGCTATTGTTGTTGTTGTGTTTTAAACTTATAGAACTCCTATTTTACAGTATTTATACCCTGCCCTTCTCATCCCCAAAGGGGACTCGGAGCGGCCTTTCAAAAGGCAACACTTTGACACCACATACACAACATAGAATAAACATATACATTAAAACATAAATGTAAAAACCATAAAAAGATTAAAACACATTGTTAAAACCACACAATCCGAGATCGTGGTCAAAAAGCCGTTCCAATTGTCATTGCACACTTTCCATCATCACTTATTGCACTGCACGATTGGCCAAAGGCTTGGTCCTAAAGCCATGTTTTTACATGCTTTTTTGAAGGTCAGGACGGAGGGAGCTGACATAATTTCACTGAGGAGGGAGTTCCATAACTCAGGGGCCACCACTGAGAAGGCCCTGGAGCTGATGCAACAGGGGGGTTGTATGTTCCGTGTACGCTATTCTGGTGAGAAATCTGGCTGCCACCCATTGGACCACTTAGCGCTTCCAAACTGCCTTCAAAGTCAACCCCATGTACAGCATGTTGTAGTAGTCTATTTGGGATGTAACAAAAGTGTGGACCGCCATAGCCAAGTCCTAAGACACCATGTCATGGGGTTTCTTACCATTGTCTTCCTCAGAAGAATGATACAACGTGACTTGCCTAGGGTCAACCAAGGGGTTCTATAGCTGAGTTGGAATTCAAACCCTATTCTCCAAGACCAGAGGTAACATACCATCGACATCTGTTGCTAATAGTGGCAATCCCATGGTAGTGAAGTGGCAAATCACAATTTAAAAGCAGTTATCCAAAGTGCTGAGCTTATTTTTAAGGCTTTTTTGAGGCTAGACTTCAGCACCTTGGATAGCTTCTTCAAGGTTCAGGCTAAAGCAGTGGTTCTCAACCTGTGGATCTCCATATGTTTTGGTCTAACTCCCAGAAATCCTAACAGCTGGCTGGGATTTCTAGGAGTTGTAGGCCAAAGCACCTGGTGACCCACAGGTTGAGAACCACTGGGCTAAAGCATGAAGCCGCTCCATAGCTCCATTAATACAGAAGCCAAAACATTGTTGGTTCCTGTTGAAGAGAAACGGAGGGGTGCTGCTTCTCCATAAATGTTGGGCTTTCATTGGCCATGGCCTCAGCAAGATAGTGGGTGAGATCAGACATTGCTCTGAATGAGCATAGTTCTTTTAATGTTGTTAGTTGGTTGTGCAGTGCACATTATATTCTCACGTTATGTGCATAGGTTGTTTCCTGCCCTAGAATCTTTTCAGCAATAGTGTCCCATTCTAGAGGTTCATGAATTCAGGGTTCAAATACCTATTCAGCCATGGAAGTCCACTAGGTAATCTTAGGCAAGTCACTTTCAAACTCGTAAGAGGGAAATGGTAAAAGCTTTAATTATATTAATAATAATAATAATAAATCACACAGTCCTAGACACTTGGGAAGTGTTCGACTTGCGATTTTGTGGTATGAAATCCAGCTTTTATATATATATACTGTATATATATATACAATATATATATATATATATATATATATATGACTTTTACATATAATAAAAGTCAGTGTTTGCAGGCAGTGGGTGGTGCGACCGAGCAACGGGAGGAATATGTGCCAGCGTTTCGATTGGCTGTCACTCTGGGATTATTTGCATAAATGGCTATGACTGGTCAGCCTCAAAACTCCAAAATTCTACAGCCCCAGACAGAGGGGTTTGGTTACCACTAAAATGGTATTTACATAAAGGGCTCCAATTGGCCAACAACATTCCAACATTCTAAGGTGACTCAGAGAGAAAGGGAAAGGCCTCAGGCAGTCAGCCACAGTGGTCCACAGCAAGGACGGATCAGGACCAAACTTGGCAAACAGGGGCCTACAGGCCCTCTTCACAACCTGGTGTGATTTAGGGCATGATGGGCCACGAATGATGGGATTTGCAGTACCTTCACTTCATTCACTTCCCAAACAACACAGTAGCCCCTATACATCACAGATCAGGCCCAAAATTGACAGCAAGGCTTCCTTAACTTGATTTAGGCCTCAGCACATGGTATACTGTTAGGTTCCCTCAACTTGATTTTCCCGACTAGGCCCCCGGGACTTGCAGTACCTTCACTAAGTTCTTGAGACCACTGCAAGCCACATAAACATCTAATAGGGACCAACCTTGGCACACAATGCCTTCCTAAAAAAAAAACCCGGGCACTGCCGGGTCCTCAGCTAGTGTGTGTGTGCGTGTGTGTATGTGTGTGTGTGTGTGTGTGTGTGTGTGTGTGTGTATATATATATATATATATATATGCTGTGACATACTGTGTTTTTGTGTCAGTAAAATAATAATAAATAATAATAATAATTCTTTATTTATATCCCACTTTCTTCCCTTAACGGGACCCAAAGCAGCTTACAACATTATATAAAAAACAATTCAAAACAATATGCATATGAAAAAAAACCTATAACAACAAATTTATAATAAGAAATAAACATATTTTAAAATATTTATCTAGTACAATTATTGCAAATAATATATTGCCAAGAAAACTATGTGATAGGGCCACCATAAGTAAAAATAAATAAATAACTTGAAGGTACGCAACAACAATATAAGATCAAGCGAATCAACTGATCAGTAAAGTGTTCTTATAATTTCTCGCTTAGCTGGCAAATTTTACCAACAGCATTTGAGTTATAATAAAAGCCTGATCTTATGCATGTTGATCCCAAAATAAACCCTACTGCATATCAGGGAAGTAGGAATAGGTCTTATGAATTGCAATGCAGGCAGAGACAAATTGACAAGAGGGATGGTAGAAGAAGTGGGAAAAGGAGAAGACTGGTGAGTCTTCAAATCTTCTTCATATCATAAAGTCTAAGAGAAAGGGAATGCTTACAGCTCTATGGTTCTTGGAGCAGGCAAAGAGTATCAGCACCAGCACAGCAAACCCTCCCAGGGATACCAACTGCTCTCGCCGCTGGGACATGTCAAGAACCAGCCAGGTGATCAGCCCAATCAAAATGAGAGCACACAACACCCTGCAAAAGAAGGAGACTTATGTTCGAATGGAAATGTACAAATACATGCAGATTTGGATACAAATTAGATCTGCAAGCATATGTACATATCTGTGGGACTGGTAACCACAACTTCATGAACATAGGACCAAAAAAACACATTCTCACTATGCATTTTCTACGTCAGTGGTTCTCAACCTTTCTAATGTCGCAACCCCTTAATACAGTTGCTCATGTTGTGGTGACGCCCAACAATAAAACTATTTTCATTGCTACTTCATAACTGTAATATAGCTACTGTTTTGAATCGTAATGTAAATATCTCATATGCAGGATGTAGTTTCATTCACTCGACCAAATTTGGCCCAAATACCCGAAACACCCAAATTTGAATACTGGTGGGGTTGGGGGGATTTATTTTCAAAAATACTCAATATGAACACTGGTTGAGTTTGCCATTTGGGAGTTGCAATTGCTGGGATTTATAGTTCACCTACAATCAAAGAAAATTCGGAACCCCACCAATGATGGAATTGAACCAAAGTTGGCACATAGAACTCCCACAGCCAACAGAAAATACTGGAAGGGTTTGGGGGGCATTGACCTTGAGTTTTGGAGTTGTAGTTCACCTACATCCAAAGAGCACTGTGGACACAAACAATGATGGATCTGTTTGGACACAAACAATGATGGACCAAACTTGGCACGAATACTCAATATGCCCAAATGTGAACACTGGTGGAGTTTGCCATTTGGGAGTTGCAATTGCTGGGATTTATAGTTCATCTGCAATCAAAGATCACTCCGAACCCCACCAGCAATAGAACTGGGCCAAACTGCTCACACAGAACCCCCACGACCAACAGGAAATGTTGTGTTTTCTGATGGTCTTTGGTGACCCATTTGACACCCCCTCGTGATCTCCCAAGGGTCCTGACCCCCAGGTTGAGAAATACTATTCTAGGTCTTCTTGATTCTATTGTATGTTTCTGCCAAACAGTGACCATAAAATTGTACTGGAGGGCCTAGAAATGCTGGAGATGGCCTCTCTTTAAGTATTTTAGGTCCTCCAGTACAATTTTGTGGGACGATTCATTTCAGGAAGGTTCAAAATCGCCTGCAGTTTTATGCAAGTACAGGAAAGTATCCCCCACGAATATGGGAGTGGTAGTGGAGAATTGGAAGGAGTCTCAGAAGCCACTCAATCCCACCCATAACCATCTATTTATATGGCGGCAGGGAGGAGGCAGTCCTTTGGCCATCGTGTAAATCAGCTTCCTACCCACGTTGGATCTGTTCAGGAGAAAAGTCCTTCACTCACCACTTCAGCCATGGCCAAGCCCTTTGGCAGCAATTCCAACAAGGGCTCAACAGTCTCACAATCGCAGACCCCCACCATTTCTTCACCAAGCTATAGGCCATGAGACCAATTGCCAGACCGGTAAGAATGACCAAAGCCAAGGCTCGATCAAAATCCAGCAAACAAGCTGCAACGAAATAGGCCACATAACCTAGAGAAAGGAGACACAGAAACCTTTGAATTGTGCTGCCTGCATATGAAACCCAACAGCAGAAGACCTTTTTGTCCATTGTGAAGATACAGGTTGGAGAAAAGGAAATGGCAGGGCTACAGCTTGACTTATACAAATATTTCGTAAAAAACGTATGTAAGGGGAGGAGAAAGTCCAAATGCACCAAGCTTGGAGAATGCTCAAATACTCTGGGTGCTTGGCCAATCCATGTCATGCTTTCTTTCCACATGGATAATGACACAAATTTTTGGTGAAATTCACTGTTTGACCATTTAATGCCTGAATTCGGGAGCTGAACACTACTGCATTCAATAGAACTTTCTGTCAGGAAACAATGCAAAGGATTGATATCATTCACAGCTTGGAAAAGTTACTTTTTCGGACTACAAATTTCCAATGGCCATACTACGTAGAGAAATCTAGGAGCTGTGGTTAAAAATGTATACTTTTTGATACTGATGTTAATACATTGGTTATGATGCTATTCATTCCTGCATGGTACTGTTGCAAATATGTGTGTGTGTACTCCCAGACTAGGATCCTGTACTGCAAAAGTGATCACCATATCACTGTTTCTCTACTTCCCCAAACATGCTGTGATTTGTGTGTGAAAATCTCACCTGCCCACAAGATGCACCATATGGCTATCTTTATGAACTTGATGTGTGCCTTGCAAAAGTTCCTTGCTTTAGATAAAGGTTGAGTCACACTCTTATACCTGAAAAGGATTACATCAAGAAGATCAATTGCAAAACAGCAAAATAAAGGCATTTTACAGCAGGACTGATGAGAAGGCAAAGCTAAACAGGGATAGTAGTTGGAGGTAAGCCAAATCTGTCCTACAGGACTCTGATTCTATATTTATTTATGAAATGTATACCCTGCTTTTCCCCAGTCAAGGACCCATGGCGGCTTACAGCCAGTAAAAATATATAATATAAAACATTTTAAAAAGTTAAAACCATAAATATTAGTAAAAGCTGTAAACCACTAGTTAAAATTTCCCTAAATTAGATTTTTTTTAAAAGAAACTACCCTAATAATATGTGGTGAGGTTGAATGGCCTTCCTAATCTTTGGATATCATTGGTTCCCTCTGAAGCAGACCTGGGCAATTGCCGGTCCTCCAGGTGTTTTGGACGTCAACTCCTAGAAATCCTAGCCAGTTTACCAGCTGTTAGTATTTCTGGGATTTGAAGTCCAAAACACCTGGAGGGCCGGCAATTGCCCATGTCTGCTCTGAAGGCTTCTTTGAAAAGGAAGGTTTTTAGGCTCCTCCTAAAAACCAACAGAGAGGGTACAAATCTAATCTCCCCTGGGAGGGCATTCCACAAAGAAGGGCCACTCCTGAGAAGGACCCCTCTCTTGCCATCTTCAGGTGGAGAGTGTCATGGATACTTGAGGATACTAGCAATTCTCCACTTGATTTTAATGCTCTCCCCGGTGTATATAAAGCAGTGGTTCTCAACCTGTGGTCCATCAACCATCAGTGTCTGCAAGAATGAAAATATGGTTGGCAGCCTCACCATTACTACACTGTTGCCTCAAAACCATGTGGCAACAGGCCCGGATTACCCATAAGGCCACCCTAGGCCATGGCCTAGGGGTGCAAGCCGAAGGGGGCGCAGTTCACGGACCAAAAAAAATATGTTGAAACAAAACTGCAACGCGTGGCATGGAGATGACTCTCTCTCTCTCTCAGGGGAGAGCGGGGGCAGAGCGCTGCGAGGAGGCAGGGGAGGAGGGATTGGCACCCCCCCTCGCCTTCACTCCCGCCCCCTTGTCAAGGAAGGAGGGCGTGAGGAGGTGGAGGGAAGCCCCCGGGGCCGCTGCCGGACATATGCAGCACCCAGGAACATGGCGGAGGAGGCAGAGGCGCTCGTGCCCTCCTGCCGCGCATGCCCGGCAGCGGCCCCAGGGGCTTCCCTTCCTTCCTCCTCCTCCTCCTCGCGGCGCTTTCCTTCCTTGACTCAAGGAAGGAGGGCGGGAGGAGGAGGGAAGCATGCGCAGCACCCCTTGTCAAGGAAGGAGGACGCAAGCGCCTCTGCCTCCTCTGCAATGTTCCTGGGTGCTGCGCATGTCTGGCAGCGGCCCCGGGGGCTTCCCTTCCTTCCTCCTCCTCCTCGCTCCACAAGAAGGAATGTGGGGGTATGCAGTAGAGGTTGGTTTGGGGCATAATTCCAAAGTGTGGCCTAGGGCGCCAAAAGGGGTTAAGCCGGGCCTGTGTGGCAATGAGAGTGACTGGTCTTGTGAAACCCTCTTACAGAGTGCCAAGGCAATAGGGATGTCAGGAGGAGAGAAGCTGACTACCCACGAAAGATTACCACTACCACATCAGCTCTAGATTATTAAATGTGGGCAAGCAGCTGGCGACTACTGGATTGCATATGTTCTGTATCAAAAACTGGAGCTGATGTGGTCTATCCAATGCAGTTTTCTGAATCAGCACCCCATATAACCAACCCGAACTTAAAGTTTACCAAAAAACGATTCATAACCATTTTGGTACTAATGTTAGAGAGTGTTACCTGATCAAGTGGTCCCTGGTCAAAAAAAGGTTGGGAACCACTGATATAAAGGCACCCAAAGTCTCAGATAATCTGGACTGATGCCATGAAGGGCTTTAAAGGTCAAAATGAGCACTTTGAATTACCAAGTAGGCCTGGAAACTACTTGGTAGCAACTGCAGCTGTTTCAGAAGCGGGGCAGTATGTTCTCCTATATCCACTTATATCTGTGCTATGGCATGTGGGAAATCATAGCTGAGGATTGGATAAGCTCAAACTTATCTAGTGCTCTTCCATCACTGCCGTGGGACCAGGGATGCAAGAGAAGGATGCTGGACATGGATCATTCCCTATATCCCAACGCTCAAATCAGTGAGAGGGTTTGGAGCAGATTTCCCCTACCCCTTCCTATATAATTGGGTTTTCTGACCTCCCAAAATGAGCATCTTGAGCGTTGTTTTCTCCCAAAATCTCAAGGCGGTGATGATTCTTTGTTGCTCGTGGATTTCCCTCTGATTCCTGCCAACAGCACAAGTGTGGTTGTTATCTTTGGAAGCAGTGCAAAGAGTCAGGCTAACAAAACTGTAAGATTGATAGTGAAATTTACCGTGAGCTCTAAAGCAGGGTTCTCCAATCCTCGATCACCATCTCCAATTGAAATCCGGAAATCTCCCATCTCCCTGGGACTGTGTAGTTAGCTACTATGCATCGGAAAACATGGTACTTGATCAGCTTGGAAATGTTGGCATCTTCAATACCTTTCCAACTTCAGGGAGGGCATGCACAGCCATGCACTCAGTTTTCTCTCTGGTGTTGCATTCCTAGTGCTGGGGCCAGCCCAGAATCATTTGCAGCCTAAGATGAAGGATAAAATGCCACTTCCCCCACCAGAACCACATGCTGATCAGATTGGCAGTTAAATACTATATCAGTACTGATGACAGGACAGTCCTTTCGACTGCAACAGAGAGCAGCAATATAGTTTAAGGGACACAGGGCAGATTATGTGGCTCAGTTAAGTTTCTCCATTCTGTGCATCCCTCAATGAGCAGAGAGTTTGTGAGCCCCATAAATTGGAGAAAGAAACAGCAAATAAACAAGAAAGGCAAATATGTTTTATTTCAATCAAAGCTAGACAACAAGTGTCCTGGTTGGCAATCTATTTGCTGTTGAAGGCAAAAGACATTTCATGTATCTGGATTGGGAGGTGAGTCTTCCACCACTAGCTAAAGGATGGGATTCTTAACTATACATGGACTATAGTTTTGAGGGAGCAGGACAGAGTGTGGAATACACAGCTTTCCCCTTAAAAGTGGGGAATGATCAGAAGAAAACGCTTTTCTTTGTCCTCATCATCTATTACCATAAGTAAATGCTTCACTGATGTTTGAGCTGTCCCTGACATTACAGGCATACTTTCCATGCATTGGAACTAATTTTTGGATTATAGTACCCAGAATCCCTCAGTTAGCATGATCACTGGCTTTGAAGTCCAAACATCCCCGCAACTTTTGCATGCTTTTTGCATGGAAAAACAACATTTTCAAAGCATATGACTTCACTAGGATGCCTTTAAATTATCCATGTTCAGGTGTACCAATCCTTTCCCCCCAGTACCTCCTTCATTCTTTCAAATGCTGCCCACTAGGAATGCATCTATGATCGAATCCTCAGAGACTGACAAATTAACTTACGGCACAATGAAGTTCTCTCCAGCTCCTTCAGAGAATTCCTTGCATATCCATGGCTGGTAATGGGCAGATTATAAATTAACAACCCAGTCCAAAGACCTGGAGACTGGACTCCAGCACTATCCTGCTCCTCCCCTCACGTACACCTGAGGCTTATAACTCCTGAGTCAGAATCTCTTATCTAAAGGCTAAACAAGTGGATCTACAGGGGGATCAGGCTAATGTTCTCCTTACTCTTTTTTGGGGGGTCATGGAAAAGACATTTCAAGAAAGCACTGCCCAATGGGAATGGGTCCTTTTGCCCATTTTCCCAGTTTTCTGAGAAAACCAAGATATACGCCAAAAACATAAATAAGGTTTTCAAAATGACTCTTGCTGAAATGCAGAATGACTTCATAATGTGAGCACAATGTATAATCTTCCTAGATTTTGATTCCTTTCAATCTGGTAAAATTCAGATCTGCAGCACACACAAAACAAGGCATTTTAAAACAAAAGCTTAACTAGAATGTTCGAACGGTTGATGAAAGAAAGCTTTTTCGTGAGATACAAACCTGGCGTTGTTATCTGAAAATGGATTTTTTTCCAAAGGGGGAAATCAATAATATAAATCTGCAAATACATTTAAATATGCGGGTTGAATGAAAAGTAATGCCTCCACCTTCGTAACTCAACAGATGGCAGTACTGATATGTGGCAGGTACTGGCTTGTTCAGTAGACTCTCCTCTACAGTTAAATTTTGGCAGGAAGCCTTAGCATTGAATGGTTGTGTTGTTAAAGTGCAAAGTATGGAACCCAGCGCAGACGGTCGGTCAGTGTGATTTAAGCAACGTGCAGTCATTGAATTCTTGACAGCAGAAGGTGTCACTCCAAAGGAGATTCATCAGAGAATGCAAGCTGTTTGTGGTGATTGTGTTGATGTGAGTACTGTGCGTCGTTGGGCGAGTAAGTTTAAAGAAGTTGAGGTGGGAACATCTGACTTGCATGAAAAACAAAGAGTTGGACGTCCTGTGACAGCAACCACTGAGTTTCACAAGCAAAAGGTTGACAGATTAACATAAGAACATAAGAAGAGCCATGCTGAATCGGGCCTCAGCCCATCTAGTCCAGCATTCTGTGTCACACAGTGGCCCACTAGTTGTACACAGGGATCTCTAGCAGAAAGGAGGGCAAAACCCTCACCTGCTCCCGACCCCCCACAACCAGTACCCGGGGAAATCCTGCCTGCCTCCATCAACACAGAGGTGGCACTTGGATGTCCATTTCAGTAGCTACTGATTCCTTGGTATCCATGTATCTGACTAATCCTGCCTTGAAGCTGTCCAGGCTGACCGCTGTCACAACCTCCTCTGGAAGTGAGTTCCATAACCCAATGACCCTCTGGGTGAAGAAATATTTCCCTTTATTTGTCCTTACTTTCCTACCTTGGAGCTTTAGGGAGTGCCCCCTAGTCCTAGTGTTGTGTGACAGAGAAAATATTTTTTCTCTATTCACCTTTTCTATCCCATGCATGATTTTATACACTTCGATCAAGTCACCTCTTAAACGCCGTCTTTCAAGGCTGAAAAGACCAAGGCGTTGCAACCTGATTTCGTAAGGGAGCTGCTCCATCCCTTGGATCATTCTTGTTGCCCTTTTCTGTACCTTTTCCAGTTCCGTTATATCCTTCTTGAGGTGCGGTGACCAGAATTGTACACAGTACTCCAGATGTGGCCTCACCATAGATTTGTAGAGAGGCAATACAACATTTGACGACCTATTTTCGATTCCCCTCCTGATCATGCCAAGCATAGAATTTGCTTTTTTCACTGCTGCTGCGCACTGGGTTGACATCTTCATTGAGCTGTCCGCCAAAACCCCAAGATCCCTTTCCTGGTTTGTCTCGGAAAGCTTTGACCCCATCAATTGGTAGGTGTAGTTGGGGTTCTTTGCCCCGATGTGCATGACTTTACACTTGTTTTAAAATGCATTTGCCACTTTGTTGCCCATTCACTCAATTTCGAGAGATCTTTCTGGAGCTCTTTACAATCAGTTTCATTTTTAACTACCCTGAACAATTTAGTGTCATCTGCAAACTTTGCTACCTCAGAATTTACTCCTACATCCAGGTCATTAATGAATAAATTAAAAAGTAACGGACCCAAAACTGAACCTTGGGGTACGCCACTTCTCACCTCTTTCCACCCAGAGAAATGTCCGTTTATTACCACCCTTTGTTTCCTACAGTTTAGCCAGGTTCCAATCCAGGACAAGACCTGTCCCCTGATTCCATGGCTGAAGAGCTTATTTAGGAGCCTTTGGTGAGGGACTTTGTCAAAAGCCTTTTGAAAGTCAAGGTAAACAATATCGACTGGGTCCCCTTTATCTATGTGTTTATTTACACCCTCAAAGAATTCTATCAAGTTAGTAAGACATGATTTGCCTTTGCAGAAACCATGTTGATTTTCCTTCAGCAATGCCTGTTCTTCTATGTGCTTAGTAATTTTTCTTTAATAATGGTTTCCAGCACTTTGCCTGGAACTGAGGTTAGACTAACTGGCCTATAATTTCCTGGATCACCCCTGGATCCTTTCTTGAAGATCGGAGTTACATTTGCCTCCCTCCAGTCCTCGGGTACAGTGCCTGATCTTAGAGAAAGGTTATATATTTTGGCTAGAATTTCAGCAATTTCACACTTGAGTTCCTTAAGAACTCTGGGGTGGATGCCATCTGGCCCTGGTGATTTGTTGACATTTAGTTTAGTAAGGCATGTGAGAACATCTTCCTTGTTTATCTCTATCTGGTTTAATTCATTTAATTCCCTCCCTGAAAAAAACTGACTCAGCTGCAGGCATATGTTGTCTGTCCTCCTGTGTGAAAACGGAGGCAAAGAAGTCGTTTAGCCGCTCAGCAATCTCCTTGTCTTCACTTATTGTCCCTTTCTTACCATTTTCGTCAAGTGGCCCAACTGCTTTTCTAGTTGGGTTTCTACTTCTGATGTACTTAAAGAAGTTTTTGCTATTTTTTAAAATATTCTTAGCTATATGTGCCTCAAAATCTCTCTTGGCTTTCCTGACGGTTGCTTTGCATTTAGTTTGCCAGAGCTTGTGTTCCTTTCTGTTCTCCTCAGTAGGAAGAGCCTTCCATTTCTTAAATGAGTTTTTCTTCTTTCCAATCACATCTTTTACTTCATTTGTAAGCCATGCCGATGTCCTCTTGGACTTTCCCGGCCTCTTTCTTATTTTAGGAATGCATTTTAGTTCGGCTTGTTTTAAAGTATTTTTAAACAGTTTCCAAGCATTTTGGAGGGATGTGATTTTTGTTACTGTTCCTTTTAGTTTGTTCTTTACTATTTTTCTCATTTTGGTGAAATTCCCTTTGTGAAAATTTAAGGTCTCTGTGTTAGTTTTCACTGACAGTTTGCTATCAAACTTAAGTTGAAGGTTATTGTGTTGTGGTCACTGGTACCTATGGGCTCAGTTACAAGGACATCTTGAACGAGATCTTGTTCATTAGTTAGCACCAAGTCCAGGATCCCCTTTCCTGGTTGATTCCATGACCATCTGCTCAAGGGAATAATCAGCTAGCATGTCGAGGAACCTTGTCTCTCTTTCATGCATAGAACAAGAATTTAGCCAATCTATTCGGGGATAGTTGAAGTCCCCCATTATGACTAATTTATTGCTTTTTGAGGCCTGTTTAATTTCATTTTCCAGATAGCAGTCTGCCTCTGGAGTTTGGTTGGGAGGGCGATAGCAGATCCCTAATGCTAGATTAGTTTTTTGTCCTGGGATTTTTACCCACAATGTTTCTGTAGGTGAGTTTGAATTTTCTTGAAGTTCTAATTCATGAGATTCTAGCTTGATTCAGGATGATCGTCATATCACTCAGAGAAATTTCAAGAATAATCGGCATTTCACAAGTACGTGTGGGTCACATTATTGCTTCGCTTGGCTATCGGAAGATCTGTGCACTATGAGTACCCAGGATGCTGATGCCTGAAATGAAAGCGCACAGACTTAAAATTTGCCATGAACTCCTCTCGCATTACAACAACGAAGGTGACACCTTTCTCCATCCAATTGTGACAGGAGACGAAATGTGGGTACACCATTATGACACGGAGACGAAGCATCAGTCTATGGAATATTGACACAAAGACTTGGTCCAGAAAAAGAAATTCAAGACACAGCCCTCAGCTGGAAAAATCATGGCAACAGTGTTCTGGGATGCAGATAGTGTTATCCATGTGGATTTCCTTGAACGTGGAACAACAATAAATTCAGTGTTACATCACAACACTGCGAACTTTGAAATGTCAGCTAACAAAGGTCCAAAAGGAAAAGGGAAATCTTTTCCTGCAGCATGACAATGCCAGACCACACACTTCACATGCCAGAGCAGAACTTCAGAGACTGGATCTCACCACCGTATGGCATCCTCCATACGGTACAGATTTATCACCGTCTGACTTCCATTTGTTCCCGATAATGAAAGAAGATCTGCAGAGACATCATTACGATCATGATGAAGACATTGAGAGAACTGTGAAATGCTGGTTGCGGAAACAGTGTCGACTTCTTCCGTGACGGCTTCAGAAAGCTTGTTCATCGTTGGCAGAAATGTATCAATTGTCTGGTGATTATGTGTAAAAGTGAATAGTGGTAGTTAAAGAGCACATTCTGAGGATTATTTCTGCATTTGATTTATTAAAATATTCCCATCCAAACCCAAGTAACAAAGGTGGAGGCATTACTTTTCATGCAACCCTCGTATCAATTGCTGAGCAATTATCCTTCCCGCTATCACAACATGCCTGAATGAAAATCAAGAAAAATCCCTAGATCAGGGGTGCTCATTAGGTAGCTCAGGAACTACTAGTAGATCTTCGACCCTCTTCCAGGTGATCTTCGGGCCTCACCAGCCAGATGGGGCGCTCCTGCCATGCGCGCGCACACCCTGCGCACACGCACGCTCCTGCTGCTGGCTTCCGCTCTCGCGGTGCTTCTTTCGCCTGCGGGGCATTGCAGGAAGAAGGAAGCATGAGGCAGGGCCTCTGGAGGGAGCGCCCTGCCTCTCTCTCGTCCAGAAGCAGCTGTGCAGCCTCCGTTTCCGGCGAGACAGGCAGGGCGGAGCACTCCCTCTGGATGCCCCGCCTCGTGCTTTCTCCTTCCTGCAATGCCCCGCAGGCGGAAAAAGCGCTGCGTGGGCGAAAAACAGCAGCAGGAGCATGCGTGGTGGCAAGAGTGCGCGGCAGCGGGAGCGCGCAGGAGCACACAGTGGCGGGGGCAGGTAGATCTTTTGGACTTGGTTGCTTTAAGAGTAGCTCACATGCTGAAAAAGTATGAGCACCCCTGCCCTAGATGAATTACCTTTTTTTAAAAAAATGTGATGTGGGAGTGTAAAAGTTACAGATTTGGTGATTGTTTTTATGTGCAGAAAGCAATGGAACATGCTGGGAATCATGTAGTTTACTGGTTAAATTGTATGTGTCCATTTATCTCCAGAGAGTACCCAAAATCCAAACGTCAATGTTCGTTTGGACACACAACTACTGCTTTAAGAATGGCTCAATAGAACAGTGCGTTACAAAGAAAGATTGTCCCTCAAATGCAGAAGAGGAACAATAGCTGTGCTGACAAGGAGTGAGAAACTGCAAGTCGCTTCTGGTGTTGCCCAGGGGACGCCCAGATATTTTACCATCCTGTGGGAGGCTTCTCTCATGTCCCCACATGGGAAGCTGGAGCTGACAGGCGGGAGCTCACCCCAATCCCTGGATTCAAACCGCTGATGTTTCAGTCAGCAGTCCAGCTGGCACAAGGGTTTAACCCATTGATCTACAGGGGTCTCCTAGTTGTTAGGATACATTTATGTTGGTACAGGGAAGGGAGAATGGCTTTAAAACTAAAACACCTAGAAATGCTTTATTATGTCCTGTGAAAACTCCTATTTCTAACAAGCACTACAGAGCAGTCAACGAAAAAAGCAGCTGATAATCTTTTCAGCGTTTACACAGGAAAAGGGCAATAAGCTAAAGTCCCCTTGGAGAGTTTCACTCCCATGTAGTTGGTGCCAATACTTAACCATCAGCCTGTACATATAGATTAATGAGCAGCCTCCCTAATCATAGGGAACAGGACAGTTCTCTTATCAAGCTCATTTGAAGCATTATGACATTATCTCTGGTAAACAGAAGATAAATAGCTCCAGGAATGTACTTAAACACTCATCCTATGTGCGTATTCTAAATGCCATGGCAGCTGGCATTTCTGTCCAACTGAAGCGGTTTCTGGGTTGCTGTGAGTTTTCCAGGCTGTATGGCCATGTTACAAAAGCATTGTTTCTTGACGTTTCACCCACATCTGTGGCAGGCATCCTCAGAGTTGTGAGGCCTGTTCGAAACTAGATAAGGAAAGTTTATATATCTCATCCAAGGTGAAGTGAACCACCTACACTGGGCTCTACAGGCCAATAGATACTCCACCCAGACATCAGAAGAGCTGCAAGGCCAAGTATAAGCGACAAGAGTCAAGACAACAATCTACACAGAGGAAAAGTGTTCTTACCATACATCCACAGAACTACTGACTACGTAGGGAAGCTGATGAAGAAACACAACCTACAAACCATATAAGACCTACTAAGAAAATCCAACAAATGATATGTTCAGCAAAGGGCAAGAGGGATCATCTCATCTTTGCAGGAGTCTACCCTATACCATGCAGTTGCGGAGAAGTCTACATTGGGAATACCAAACGCAGCAGCATTGTGACACGAATCAAGGAATATGAAAGGCACTGCAAGCTAATTCAACCAGATAAGTCAGCCATAGCAGAGCACCTGATGAACCAACATTGACACAGCATATTATAACACAGAAATGCTGGACCACTCTAACAACCACTATGTCAGCCTACACAGAGAAGCCATTGAAATCCACAAGCATGTGGACAATTTCAACAGAAAGGAGGAAATAATGAAAAAGAATGGAATCAAGGCTCTCAGTATTAAAAAAAAACCCCTCTGAAATCAGGAGAGTAAATAAAGAACAACACTCAAAAACAGGGGAATTCCAGACAAGAAACAACCAGGGCCAGCTAACACCTCCCAACAAAGGACTCCCCCAGGCAGGAAGCAGCCAGACCTTGAAACTGAAAGGCCATTAAATGCTAATCAAGGTGATCAATTGCAGCATTTACACTTGACTCCTACAGACAAGAGTTCTTTCTCTCACCCTGTACATTCCACAGATATATAAGCCCCCCTTTCCTAGTTTCAAACAGACCCCAAAACCCCTGAGGATGCCTGCCATAGATGCAGGCAAAACATCAGGAGAGAATGGTTCTGGAAAATGGCCAGTCTGGAAAACTCACAGAAAGTCTGGAACAACACATTGAAGCAGTTTCTTTTGGTTAGGTTTTTGCTGCCCCTCCCAATAGGTAGAGTTTCTTATAATCACCAACAATTCCAACAAATCTGGAAAGTATCATACTAAGAAAAGTTTGAAATGACAAAAAGTTTAAAATCTAACATCCCAATTATACTTTTAAAGGCAACTCAATCTCTTAAAATAACTTCTTTAGTGTCAGGAGTGCTCAAGTCGCTTCCAGTATGGGAGAATTGGCCATCTGCAAGGACGTTGCCCAGGGGACATCTGGATGTTTTGATGTTTTCAAATCCTTGTGAAAGGCTTCTCTCATGTCCCCGCATGGGGAGCTGGAGCTGACAGAGGGAGCTCAACCTGCTCTCCCCAGATTTGAACCTCTGACCTGGGCTTAACCTATTGTGCCATTGGGGGCTCCATGAGTTTCAATGATGTTCCTTGAATACTACGAAGCGTTTGAGTAACAAAGTGAACCATTACTTTCAGTTGATCGGTTGTGTTCACTATACGTAGTGTCAATGTTCAGAAGAAATAATAAACTGTCCATGCAAACTGGGGTTCTTTACAGTGACAAGTCAGGTCTGAAATATTGTTTTCCTTTGGAAGAACTAAGACATTACTAAGGAAAAAAAGCTTGCATAACTTTTTATTCAAAATATTTATCTATTACCCTTGCATTAAAATACAAAACAGCAATAATCAGTAAAATAATTCACAGTAACAGCAAAAGAGCAATTTCTTGAGAAGGGGTGAGTGGAGGCACAAGAAGAAAACAAAGGTGTGTGGCCCGGGGTGGGGGGGGGGGGTGGGGGTCAAACTGAAATGAGATTGGGAATATACATATACATAAATTCAAATTTGTCAGAAATTAAGACCATATGTGAACTCATGAGAAATCTATTTTCATATCACATAAGCACATATTGAATTCAGTGCTGGATTTCCCATGACAAAAATGTGGGATATCTGTGTGAAGGCAGGAATGTCAGGGCTACAGTACTGTTTCTATGACCTTTCAGTATAAAAGTTACTTTGTTCTTGAGCAATGGGGCATGCCTCTGCATTCAGTTCAGTGGCACTGTTGTGAGATTCTTTCCTAAGTTGCCTTGGTTAATTCCTTGTCTGTCACACATTGGCACAGACCTTGTTTCTATAGTGGTTACAACATTGCTTTAAGTACTCCCGAGACTTGACTTTGCTCCAATCGCCAGTAAACGAAAATGATCCACCGGAACCAGGAACAGTGCTGTAATGGGGCGGGGGAATGTAACAGCAACAACATTACATTCTCTTTGTAGGATCTTATATACTTATGCACAGAAATTTGGAATGTCTTGTACATTTCTCTTCTTGGAACTGTAAACTACATCACAACCTTACATTTCTGTTGAAATCTACCTGCAAATGCTGCCCCACCAGGAATTAGTCACAACATCCCAATGAAAAGGTTATAAGAATGGGCTTGGCCGACTTACCGGCCGAGCAGGTTGTGGGGCGGGGTTGCTCTCGCCGCCATCTTGCGGATAGAGAAGGGGCTTCTCCTTCCCAGAAGCCCCTGGGGTGGCAGGAAGGTTTCCCACCACCAACGCCAGCCAGCGAATGATGGGGCTGTACCCACCCCGCCCCCTCTTTGAGCCGGCTGGCCTGCACTTCCACCTGGGCAGCCTATTTAAGGCAGCCCGGGGCTGGCCAGGCTGCACATGCGGGCCAGCTCTGTTTTTCCTCCCACCCTCCCTACTTATTGCATTGCTTGCTGGTGTCCATTTGTCTTTCTTCATGTCATTGTTGCATTGTTCATGGTCATGCGTTATATTGTTCTTTGTCACAACTCCATGGTTTGCGTGTGGCATGGCCCCTGGATCAGGCTGGCTTATCACCCCTTGTTTGTAAGGGGGATAATGCCCAGGCCCCCTGGGGTGCCGAGTTTCCATGGACAGGCATTGGGCCACTCGCACCCCAGGCTTGCAAATGCCTTTGGACATTCGTGGGGGCTGTACGACCCTGATCCAGGACCCCAACCCTTTGTTCCTGTTTTTTCAATAAATGAGTTGTGGCCATTTTCATCCAACCACTTGTGTCTGTGTTATTGTTCTTGGCGTGAGGTGTGTCACCCTTGCACACGCAAGAGTAACTATGTGTATTACTTGCTGCCTGTAAACTGCCTTGAGTCACCGAAAGGCTGAGAAAGGCGGTATACAAATACAGTAAATAAATAAATAACTCTACTATGACTTTTCCAAATGGATATAATTGAAAAGAATACTTAAATAATTGATTCTTCAACCGATTGTCTGTCTAAAAAAATACTTTTTAAAAAACCCACTGAATTACATCTAGAAAAACATCCAGGTAGCATCCTTCTATCAAGTGGTTGACATATTGCAGTATAATACGTTTTTGTAGAAAATCAAGCAGATTCTCTGAAGGGGCCAGCCACTGATGCAGACAAAACATCAGGAGAAAATGCTGCTAGAACACAGCCATACAGCCAGGAAACCACACAACACTTCAGTGATTCTGGTCATAAAATGACAATAAATCAAACACTTGTTGGTTTTCTGAATCTTTGAAAACAGACCTTTCAAAGAAAACCAGTGCCATCTATTGGTCACTTGTTCTTGCTATGTGTCTTCAGGTCATCTCTGACAAGTTTACAGTGATCCTATCATAAGTTTTTCTTATTTATTTATTTATTTATTCTGCATATTTATATGCCTCCTTTCTCGCCCTTGGAGGGATTCAAGGCGGTTTACAACATATTAATGGCAAGAATTCAATGCCAACATACATATAATAAAATAAAACCACAATAACTAAATACTGACATATAACTATAAATTAAAATAATTAAAACCATTAAACATAGGCATTTACAACATGTAGACACTAAGGCAAAGCATTAAAAACATCCTAATATAAATATTAAAATCACATGATCCAAAAATCGTCTGCTGTGGCCATTCCTATTGTCATACCACGTATTTCCTGATTATTCTTTGCATTGCATTACTGGCCAAAAGCCACAACCATGTCTTTCTTTCTGAAGGTCAGGAGGGAGGATGCTGATCTAATCTCACTGGAGCCATCACTTAAAAGGCCCTGTCTCTTGCCCTCCCCAACCACTCTTGCGATGGAGGCAGGACTGAGAGCAGGACCTCCCCAGAAGATCTTAACCTCCGAGATGATTCATAGAGGGAGATACGTTCGGACAGGAAACCTGGGCCAGAACTGTTTAAAGCCAGCACTTTGAATTGTGCTTGGCAGCTGACTGGCAGGCAATGGAGCTGACATAACAGAGGAGTTGTGTGCTCCCTGTACGCCACCCCAGTTAGCAATCCGGCTGCCGTTCGTTGGACCATTTGAAGCTTCTGAACTGTTTTCAAAGGCAACTCCATGTAGAGAGTATTGCAGTAATGTATTCTCCATGTAACAAGAGTGTGGATCACCATGGCTAAGTCTGGCTTCTCAAGGTAGAGGCACAACTAGCGCACAAGTTTTAATTGTGCAAAAGCTCCCCTGGTCACCACTGAAACCTGGAGTTCCAGACTCAGTAAAAAGTCCAGAAGAACTCCCAAGCTGTGAACCTGTTTTCAGGGGGAGTATAACCCTGTCCAACACCGGCTGTAACCCTATATCCTGTTTGGCCTTTTGACTGACCAGGAGTATCTTTGTCTTGTCTGGATTCAATTTCAATTTGTTCGCCCTTATCCAGACCATCACAGCTGCCAAGCACCAGTTCAGGACCTGAATAGCCTCCTTAATTGCAGGTGGAAAGGTGTGATAGAGTTCTCTGTCATTAGCATACAAATGACATCAAACACCATAGCTCCAGATGATATCTCCCAACGACTTCATGTCAAGGTTTGTTCAAAAGAGGTTGGTCTTTGCCTTCCTCTAAGGCTAAGAAAGTGTAGTGTGCCTTGCTCAAGGCCACCCAATGGGTTTCCATTGCTGAGCAGGGATTCAAACCCTGGTCTCCAGAATTGAAACCTAATACTCAAACCACTATACCATGCAGAGTGCTCACTCCTAATTTCAAATGAAATAGATTTTGAGAAATGGGAAACCACACAGTACTTACAACTGTGAAAGTATCTAAGAATTTTTTTCTGACCATAGTTATCCCACAACTCTATGTAGTATACTAATACTAGTATCCTGTGTCTCTGTGGTAATTAGCTTATTTCTTCCTATCCCCAAAGAAACTTTGGTTCAGGATGTTTTGGTCTTAATATCATTTCTATCCAGAGAAAAAGAATATGTGGCTGTGGGACACAAAATATAGACCCAAGAGTAGGAAGCAAGGCATGAATCTACAAGGCATGAATCTACAATCATTTACACTTAAACCCAACAGCAATTATTTTCT
The DNA here is from genome assembly GCA_030556195.1 of Anolis apletophallus. NCBI lineage: Eukaryota > Metazoa > Chordata > Lepidosauria > Squamata > Anolidae > Anolis > Anolis apletophallus. The sequence continues at coordinate 30,915,022 of JARBWK010000015.1, forward strand.
ATCTCTTGCATATGACATTCTGTAGAAGAGAACTAAATGAGTGACTAAATGTAGGCTAATGGTTATTACTGCACACACCCCAATGAGAATGCTTCATGGCTGTACTGCATCTCACCTGGCAAACAATTGTATGCAGCAACTAAATATATTGTAGCTGGTAGTGTTGAGAATGGTTGTACTGAAGAATTTTGGGCAGTCAGTGACTTCTCCTCTAGGCACATATAGGATACCTGTAGAGTACAGAGACCATGAAAAAGGCCTGCATCATTCCTGAAGTGAACAGAACAATGAGAGACATGCAAGGAATGGTTGATGACACTTGTCCAGTAGGCCTCCATTTCATTTAGTGACCTGCTCTCTAAAAAACCGATCAGTAAATGAGACCAGTGTCAACCTGCTATCCTGTATCACATGATTGATTCAGAGACATCCCTTCAAATTTTCTGCCACTGCTCTGCATCTTGCATTTGAGATGCTTGATTAACCCTCCCCTTAATCCCTGTGGTTGTTGCCAATCTGAAAAGCCCAGACATTACCTGCAATGCATGAGTTGATCAAAGAGACACTGAATCCAGTCAATAAAGCCCGCATGACGATTTGAGCGAAGTCACTCTTCCGCTCTGGTACGAGGGATGCTTTGCACAAAAATAACATGATTGGGTGAATATGATGTACCATGTAAACTATGTGGTGTCCCCAGGGTCTTTGGACTTACTCAGTACTCCTAGCATGATTCCAGTGGAGCCCAGATTTGCAAAGCCACAAAGAGCAAACGTTGTAATGGTTTCAGATCTCACCTAGATGGCAAGAGAAATTATGCTCAGTGCAATGACAATTACAAACTTGCAACTGAGCAGGATATATCCACATCAATTTATTGAATTGTACATGTACTGTGACATTGTCCTACATATATGCATAGAGTGAGTGAGAGCAAAGGCATGTTACGGAGATTATATTTTGTGAGCATCTGATAAACTAGTTTAGCCTTTTTCCTTCTCTCCCTTCTCAGAGTGTGTGTATTTTGTGCACTTACTGAAATCCACTCTTTTTTGGTTTCGCCCCACTCAGGCTTTCCATCCAACCGCTTTTTCCTCATGCTTGACAGATACTGATAGGCCACAAACTCATTTAAGAAGAGCTTAATTCCCAGCATTTCAGCTACCATAGGTGCATCATCCCAGCTTGCCCCTAACAAGAATGCTAGAGGCATCAATACATAGGAGCAGATCAACTGGAAAAGAGAAAAGGCTTTGTAAATAAACTCAATGGGCAATTGATTAGTTGTGTTCCCAATGCCCCTCTAGTTTTTATTTTGCTTGTGTACAACATGAAAAAAGTGTCCCAAGCCTACATTGCATTCCTTCTCTCTAACCACTTTTCCAAATGCACCTATGATAAAGAATTTGCAGGGTTGTGATTATTCCAATTATATTCCAATTATGGTATTATTTATCTTTTTTTAAAACAACATTTCTACCCTGCCTTTCTCAACCCGGAGGGAACTCAAGGCGGCTTTATACACAGACAACGATTCAATGCCTTAAAACACAATGTACAGTTAAATAAATATTAAAATAGAATTTAAAAGTACATTAAAAACAATTAAACATTTTAAAACAATACAATCCAGAATTAAACACATAATCCATGAGTGTAATCTGGGCCATTCCAATGGTCATTGCACTTTGTTCCAAGTCTATCTATTTCACAAGTTCTCTAAAGGCTTGGTCATAAAGCCACATTTTCATTCTCTTGCGGAAGGTCAGGATGTAGGGGGTTGATCTAATATCCCTGGGATGGGAGTTCCACAGCCGAGGGGGCACCATTGAGAAGGCCCTGTCTCTTGTCTCTGCCAATTGCACCTGCGACAGAGGCAGAACCGAGAACAAGGCCTCCCCAGATGATCTTAAACTTTGAGGTGGTTCTGAGAGGGAGATATGTTTAGATAGATAAGCTGGACCAGAACCGTTTAGGGCTTTATAGGCAAAAACCAGTACTTTGAATTGTGCTCGGTAGCAGATTAGCAGCCAGTGCAGCTGATGTAACAGAGAGGTTGTAAGCTTCCTATATGCCACTCCAGTGAGCAATCTGGCTGCCACTCGTTGGACCATTTGTAGCTTCCGAACAGTCTTCCAAGACAGCCCCATGCACAGCACATTGCAGTAGTCTATGTAACCAGATGTAACCAGAGTGTGGACTACCATGGCCAAGTCTGACTTCCCAAGGTACGGGTGCAACTGGCGCACAATGGTAGATCCCAAGTAATAATTCCCACAGTGCTAATTTCTAGAGTTTGCCTGGTACAATAAGGAAGAAAAAGTTGTGTTGAAGATAAAATTGCAAAGGACAGAAAACGATTAAATGTGTTTTTGAGAGTCAACAGGTACAGGTCCTACTTGGAAGGTGAGTTCCTGTATGTCAAGCCGCTGTCCCAGCCAAGCAAGTGCAGAGTTGACGAAGGCTAACATAGCCAGGAAAGCTATAAGGTTGGCTGCAATACTAGCAATCACCTCCACGGACATGGCAGCACCAGTGCTGGCAGCTTCTAGAACATTCTGTGCTTCCCTATGGGAAAACACAGTAAGAGAAAAAGAAAGGAATGCATTCCTTAGATATTTTTCTCATGCTTTTTGGAAAGGCAGGGGACTTCAAACACTTTTTGATATTTTCTGCATTACTCACCCACAGGTAATATTGATATTCTCTTCGTTTCGGAACTTTGATTCTTCTACTTCCGGGTACACGAGTTTCGCCATAGCCAATGCACATGGTGCTGCCATAACTGAAGCTGCAACCAAGGAGGATGCATCAACCTGCAGCAGGATGCAGGAAAATGAGGACATAATTGATTTAATTTCAAAAGAGAAATACTGTGCAATAATGTACAGGCAGCCTTGTTCTGTACCAAAAAACAAAAAAGCTGGACCTAAACACTGTGGTGGGGCAGAAGATGTTGAACAGGCTGGATTCAGTGAAAGCAATGCAAAGAAGTAAAGCACAATGGACATTTACCTAAGGAGGAGGATGCTAGAATACTTTTATATTTTACAAACAAATATATTTAATAACAAGCACACAGATTGGTCTATTATACAGAAAGGTGCATTTGCCCATAGCATTTCCACTTTCACGACACATATAAAAATATGCTGCAAATGTTTATTATTGCACTTGAAACTGGGTTCAAATTTCTACTCAGCAGTGATTTTATTAGCAGTCCAATATGCTCTCTTCTTGCCCTCTTTCCACTGTTAATTCCCTGTATTATTTTGTTGTTTATTTGTTCAGTCGCTTCCGACTCTTCATGACCCCATGGACCAGCCCATGACAGAACTCCGTCGGCCGTGGCCACACCCAGTTCCTTCAAAGTCAAGCCAGTCACTTCAAGGATACCATCCATCCATCTTGCCCTTGGTCGACCCCTCTTCTTTTTTCCTTCCATTTTCCCCAGCATCATTGTCTTCTCCCAGCTTTCCTGTCTTCTCATTATGTGGCTAAAATACTTCATCTTTGCTTCTAATATCCTTCCCTCCAGTGAATATGGACTGGTTTGATCTTTGTTCAGTTCAAGGCACTCTCAGAATTTTCCTGCAGCACCACAGTTTAAAAGCGCATATCTTCCTTCGCTCAGCTTTCCTTATAGTCCAGCTCTCGCTTCCAGAGGTTACGACAGAGAATACCATTGCTTTAACTATACGGATCTTTGTTGCCAGTGTGATGTTTCTACTCTTCACTGTTTTAAGGAAATTGGTCATTGCTCTCCTCCCAAGGACATGTCCCCGGCTGCAGTCTGCATCTACAGTAATCTTCGTGCTTAGAAATGCAAAGTCTGTCACCCCCTCCACGTTTTCTTCCTCTATTTGCCAGTTATTGATCAGTCTGGTTGCCATAACTTAAGGTTTTTTATGTTTAACTGCAACCCAGATTTTGCACTTTCTTCTTTTATCTTGGTTATTATAGTATTCATGAAAAATGTACTACTGCATGCCAGACAAGTTGTTCCCCAATATTGGGATTTCTAGAGTTCTTCTTGAGCAATCTACTTACCCCAAATGAAACATAGGCTCCCAATACACTGCCAGCAATGGTGGAAAAGCCTCCGGTCATTATAGCATGGATTTCTGAGCATGTCAGGTCGTGCAGGTAGGGGTTAATCAGCATCAGTGCCTCTGTCTGCAGGGCAAGAAATACAATTGATTTTTTAAAAGGCCCAAATCAGATTTTTGTTCACAAGCTTACAAACCTATCAACCAGAAGCAATGGTTGTCAAACCATTCTGGAAAATGCAGACTTAAAAAGCAATAGGTAGGTTTGAGAAAGAAAAAAATCTAGAGAACACTAAAATGTCCTTACCTATTTGTGTTTTAATTAGAAACGTTGCCTTTGGCATGCATAGAAATGGCTTACCATTCCTAGAAATATGTTCCCCGCCACACTCAATGACTCTGCGATTGTTGTGTTCATTGTAATTTGAAGCAGCCAAGAGATCTACCAGATTGAATCAGAAATCAATCAGCAGGACATTAAGATAAGAAGAAGAGGAAGAGGAGGGGGAGGAGGAGGAGGAATGAGAAGGAGATGAAGGAGATGAAATAAAATCATTATTATATTTCTTACCCGCCTCTTCCCATGGCCCAAGGCAGGTCACAGCACAAAAACACACAAATACTATAAAAATTCTACAGCTGCAAATATTAAAATGCAGTTCCATAAAAGATACATATCAAAGTGTAACGACTCTCCAACACTCGGTAAGGATCACGCGTAGATTGAAGCACGGTCCAACACGATTTTATTGCAGGTACGACACATGTGAAGCAAAAGCACCGGCCGCCACCCAAACACACCTTATATACCCTGAGCCCCCCCATTGCCCATGCAATGTCCAAGCAGGGTTGCACCATATCCGGGTGAGTCAGCATATCCCACAGTCCGAAGGGATGTGACCTCATGGGTCCATGAATCAGCGTTATGAGTCCAATTGTCCAATGTCCAGGCTCGGAGGAGTTTACCTCACTTCCCTCCGCAGCCCCGCACACACCTGGAAGTTACATCACTCCCATCTGACTCAGCACAGTCTCTATGCAACTGGAGCCAAGGTCACCAAAGAACTGGGGCAAAGGTCGGTGCAATCTCATGGCAGGCTGGGAACCTGAACTTCACCCAAGCTCAAGTCTCCCAGCCCTGACATAACGGTCTCCTCCACCACGTCCTCCCCCTGGAAAACAAAACATCATTCAATCCGGAGGAGGAAAGGGCCCCACATACTTCTTCAAAAGACTACAGTGAAACGTGGGGTGAACCTTCCCTAAACTCTTGGGCAACATAAGGGTATATGAGACCTTATTCACCGCTCTCTCAATTCTAAAAGGCCCAATATATTTTGGACTTAACTTCTTGGATGGATACCCCAATTTTAAATTCTGCGAGATAGCCATACCAAATCCCCTCGCTATACTCCTCCCTTCCTGCCTCTTCCGGTCTCCAAATAACTTGTAAGAACGCTGCGCCTTTCCCAAAGCCTCCGACACTTCCTTCCAGTCCTCTCGAGCTCGTATCTTCCATTCCACCCTCTCCTCCCCCCCAACTCCAACAGCTGGGGCAAAGGAGCCACCTCCTGACCATAGACTATTTCAAAGGGAGACCTCCCGGTGGAAGAATGCACAGAGCTGTTATAAGCCATCTCAGCATAAGGCAATAGATCGGACCAATTATTTTGCTCCTTATTGCTGAAAATACGTAAATAAGCCCCTAACGATTTTTGCGTTCTCTCCACGCCCCCATTGCAGCAAGGATGATAAGAGGTCGTAAGACGCCTCTGAGCCCCCAACACCTCCAAAACCGCTCCCAAAATTGAGCAGTAAATTGAACTCCACGATCACTTAAAACCTGCTCCGGGCACCCATGCAATCGGTACACATGCTGCACATACAACTCAGCCAATCTCTCTGCAGAAGGTAATCCCTTTAACGGAATAAAATGGGCCTGCTTAGAAAACATATCCAGCACGGTCCAAATATATCGGTAACCCCGACTCGAGGGCAGCTCCCCCACAAAGTCAGTGCTGACATGCGTCCACGGCCTCACGGGAGTGACCACCACTTGAATCAACCCCTGCGGCTTAGCAGAGGGAACCTTATTTCTAGCACACGTCTCACAACACTCTACATATCTCTTCACCTCAGCCCTCATGCCCGGCCACCAATACCGTTTTTTAGGGCCAAAAGAGTCTTCGTGACTCCCCAATGACCAGCAGACCTATGATCGTGATTCAACCTCAGCACTTTCTCTCTCATACTCTGAGGGACATACACCTTGCCTCCCATAATCCACAAACCATTCAACGGCTTACACTCCTTCTCATGACTCTGTAACCACACATCACCTACATAACCCTTCTGCAATTCCAAACTCCATTCGTCTACCACGCCTTCCTCCTTCTTAACCTCATTCGCCACTTGGGATCTTGTCTGCACTGCCAGACCCCAATGCTCTCTAGCAAACACCTCTCCCGACTTATGCAATTCATTCTCTCCCACACTCGGATACCGAGACAATGCATCAGCCACCACATTCTCTTTGCCTCTTATATGCTGCAGCCTGAAATCAAACCGAGCGAAAAACTGAGCCCACCTCACCAACTTGGGAGACAACTTCTGAGGGTTCCTCAGATACTGGAGGTTCTGATGATCAGTCATCACCACAAAAGGGAAAGCAGCACCCTCTAAAAACTGCCGCCACGTTTGCAAAGCGTTCCGCACAGCAAACGCCTCCTTTTCCCAGACTGGCCACTTCCTCTCATGCTCTCCAAATTTCTTAGAAAAATATGCACATGGCCTCAGTCTACCTTGATCATCCTCCTGCATTAACACTCCGCCATATGCCCAAGCAGAAGCATCGCACTGCACCACAAAAGGTTTATCCACATTCGGATGCATTAACAAGGGTCCATTAGTAAAGGCTTTTTTCAGTTTCACAAAAGCCTCCTGACAATCCTTCGTCCAATCCAACTTAGCACCTGGAGACTTAGTCCTCTTCGACTCACCCTTACCCTTGGTCTTTAATAACTCAGTAAGCGGGAGGGTTATCGCTGAAAACTCCGATATAAAAGTGCGATAAAAATTGGCTAACCCTAAGAAAGCCTGTAGCTGCCTACGGGTTTGCGGAGCCTCCCAATTCAGCACATCATCTACCTTAGCCGGATCCATCGCAACACCACTCTCACTAATCCTATATCCTAAGAAATCAATCTGATTCTTGCCAAATTCGCACTTATTCAACTTCACATACAGACTTGCCTGTCGCAGTCTCTCTAACACCTCTCTCACCAGACGAACATGCTCATCTCTAGTATGCGTCACAATCACAATATCATCCAGGTATACAAACACCCCTTTATACAAAAGGGGGTGCAACACCTCATTAATCAATTGCATGAAAATACCTGGAGCTCCCGCTAATCCGCCTGGCATTACGGTCCATTCGTATAGCCCGAGGGGCAGGAAAAGGCAGTCTTCCATTGATCGCTCCTCTTCACCCTCACCATATGAAACGCGTCAATCAAATCCAACTTGGTAAAAAACTTACCACCTCCTAACTGACCCAACAAATCCTTGATTAATGGTAAAGGGTAACAGTTGGTAGTACTAACAGCATTCAAACCTCTATAATCTATACACAATCGCAACCTACCATCCTTCTTTTCGCGAAACAAAACTGGTGCCGCAATGGGAGACTCAGACCTCCGAATAAACCCCTTGTTTAAATACTCATCTATTTGCTCCCTCAAAGCCTCCTTCTCCTTCACAGTCATGGCATAGATCTTTGGTTTAGGCAAGACAGCCCCTTCCTTAACCTCTATACTACACTGTACATTGTGGGGGGGGGGGGGAAGGCTCTGAGCCAGAATCAGGTTAAACACATATGCATAATCCCAATACTCGACAGGCACCCCTTGCACTTCACGTCTAGCCTCCCCCCCTTCAGGAGGAGCACACTGGACAACCCCTGTTTTCCAATCGATCTTGGGGTTTGCCTGCTCTAGCCATGGCAACCCCAACACCACCTCATGTCCTTTAATGGGGGCCACCACAAAGTCAATATCCCCTCCCAGGGTCCTACCCGACCCTTTAAATCTTTAGTCCCCACAGAGAACGGCCCACCCTCAATAAAGGACCCATCCAATTGAGTAAAGGTTATGGGCGTTTCCAAGGGCTTTGTCCCCCCACCCAAATCCCTATCAACTCCGGGGACATAATGTTCTCAGAACATCCGCAGTCCACTAAAGCTTTCTTTCCACAATCTCATCCCCTTTAAACAATCCCAAGGTGCATTGTATACTAGAGCTCACCCCAACACTCTTTTTATCATCATTGTCCACACAAGCTGCTTTAGCGGAGGCCACCTTCACTGGCTCCAGCACCTGCCTTTGCCGGCACTGGGACGCAAAATGACCGGGCTGGGAACAAATAAAACAAAGGCCTCATCCCATCGTTGGCCTTCTCGTAGTACTGGATCGGTTGTCACTGCCACGCCTAGGCTCTCCTCCTCGGAATCGCCCCTCAGCTACACCACGACCGGATCCCCTGGACCTCGCAGACTGGAAACGACGCCGCTGCACCTGGGCTAGGATCCCCTCACGCTGCCGGCCAACTGGATCCAACCATCGACATCGCCAGGATCATCCCGATGCAGACACCACTGAGGATCTCCTTCCGCAGGCCGTCCTTAAACAACTCAAGTAGGGTAGCTTGAGACCATTCTGCAACTTTTCCAGCCAATCCCATAAATTCTTCTGCATACTGTGACGGACCGGGACCCTGGGCCAGGCAGCGCAGCGCTTCCTTCGCCTTAATTTCCAACGGATCCCGAAACCGATTTCTGATCGCCTGCAGAAAAGCTCTCACGGATCTCAAACACGGGTCCCGACGGTCATGGCATTGGACATACCATTCAGCTGCCCTTCCTTTGAACACCGCTCCGATGGCCCGCACTCGGCTGCTGTCGCTGGGATAAAGGTGACCGTAGTCCTCCATATGATCTTGCACCGCAGCAGCAAAAAGGCTACCTTCCAAGCTTCGCCTTCAAACTCAACCCGTAATGGTTCCTTCTTCATACCGGCCCCGAACTCCTGGGACAGCACTCCTCCCTTGAGGGACCTCGAGCCTTGTAACACCTCTTCCCATTCCAGCCTGTTGCATAGGGCGCCTCACCGGAACCGGACTTCCTTCTGGATGGCCACCTACGGTCCTCACTCCCGAAGGAGATCTAGGACGCTCAGCTGACGTTCCGCCATCCATCCATGAATAATAAGTGAAGTCTCCTCCTCCCGGGCACTCCATACTGACTCTATCGGCTCTCTTCGGGACATGGCTCGAGACATCCTCCTCATGGTCTGTTCCATGGCCTCCAACTTACATTTCATCACTTCCAATTCTGACAGTGATGCAGGTTCTGTGGTCTCACTACCACACTCCGCCAGGTCCACCTGAACTGGCCTGTCCTTCGGCACAGTCTCCCTGGTCCCACGCACTTCTGGATCCGCCCGAGCTGACCAGTCCTTCGGAACAGCTTCTCCGATCCCTCCGGCCCTCCGCCTGACTGGAGCCGTATTGCTCCCTCCTTCGACGGGCCATCGCCGAGCTCACCTGAGCTTCCCACAGTCGCTCCGCTTCTCGAAGCTCATCCTCCTGGGCAACCGCACCTCCCGACGCCATCATCTCTTGGTGCTCATCCGGGAACCCCACTTGGTCAAGGGTGGTCCAATCCCACTCCATAGTTCGCCGGACTTCTTCAGGAGCCGAATCCCATCTATCAATATATTCTTCTTCTTTCCAAGCCAACCTCTCCATTGCTGGGATAGTTGAAAAGGGGCTTTTGCTTCTGTAACGACTCTCCAACACTCGGTAAGGATCACGCGTGAGAAGCACGGTCCAACACGAATTTATGGCAGGTACGACAGTGAAGCAAAAGCACCGGCCCGCCACCCAAACACACCTTATATACCCTGAGCCCTCCCATTGCCCATGCAATGTCCAAGCAGGGTTGCACCATATCCGGGTGAGTCAGCATATCCCACAGTCCGAAGGGATGTGACCTCATGGGTCCATGAATCAGCGTTATGAGTCCAATTGTCCAATGTCCAGGCTCGGAGGAGTTTACCTCACTTCCCTCCGCAGCCCCGCACACACCTGGAAGTTACATCACTCCCATCTGACTCAGCACAGTCTCTATGCAACTGGAGCCAAGGTCACCAAAGAACTGGGGCAAAGGTCGGTGCAATCTCATGGCAGGCTGGGAACCTGAACTTCATCCAAGCTCAAGTCTCCCAGCCCTGACATCAAAGCATTTCTGTAAAATATACATTAATCACACAGGATAGAGACCAAAACACAGGGCATGGGTTTAAAGTTTAGGCTTTCAACTGGCTGGGTGATATTATTTATATTTGTAAAGTTTGTGTGATCTTCTTGCATACCATCTTCTATTTGATATTTATCTCCACACCCAGTAAAAACTCCTTTCTACTCCAAACAATAAAATGTTTTAGCAGTTATTCTCACTGAGCTGCATTTTTCCCACTGTCTACAGCTTTGTGACCATCATTACCTTCATAATTACCCACTGTATAATTCCCAGGTAGTAGAGGACAGATATCACAGAACTGAAGAAGACAATGATGGGCAGAGCCTGGAGGAAGAACAGTACAACACATTTCAGTGACCAGTAAGAGTCACTCAAATAGCATTCATGGCATTCATACTGCTGCTCACTGTGAAACAAAATGTCAGAGCAGGTTAGGTTGTTAAATAAATACATAAATAAATACTATACTTGGCAACAGGAGCCAAACATTGACTTGCTTTCTATTGCCAGGCCTCTATGGGAAATGCAATGGCCAAGTACCCATTACTTAGCTTGTCCTGCTCCATTTGGGATTGATCCAACACAATTTTCTTGGACAGGCTGCAGTTCAGATAAATCTTATCCCATCCCTATCATGCTGTGTTGAGTAAGTGACTAAGATGGAGTCAGATAAAAGATTCTGTCAAAAATCTTAAACTGACCAGAAATGCAAACGATTCTTTGATCAATTTCTCCCCAAAGACGAAACTGGAGCCAGCTATGGTGAAGTCCAGGAATGTCTGTAATGGGGAAAATGGTAAAAAGAAGGGAATTGGATGGGAATTACTAATTAGCTTTTTTACATCAAACAAGATCCTGGAAAATTCAGAGCTGTAGCTTAAATATTCTAAAGACACCAGATCCCGCCTGATCATGGAAGCTAAGCAAGAAAACTGGCAAAAAAAAACCCTCTGAGGATTCCTTGCCTAAGAAAAAGGGGTTGCTATATATGGCTTGAAAATACACACACATGGTTCATTCCATGTGTATTATTGAAAATGTACACATTTTATAATAAATAATCTAGTGGACAGAGAAATGTAAGCAGTCAAAGACACTGGCTACACTGGAGCACTAACACATTATTGTGAAGGCCATTGCACACTTGTATTCTTTCTCATATTTCTCTATCTAAAACTGTTTTTGTTTGACAAATAGTGTGACTACATTTGAGAACACACATAAGGTACAGCAGTGTTTCTCAACCTAGGGGTCAGAACCCTGGGAGTTTGCGAGGGTGTCAGAAGGGTTGCCAAAGACTATCAGAAAACACAGTATTTTCTGTTGGTCATGGGGGTTCTGTGTGGGAAGTTTGGCCCAATTCTATCATTGGTGGGGTTCAGAATGCTCTTTGATTGTAGGTGAACTATAAATCCCAGCAACTACAACTCTACAATTCCCAAATGACAAAATCAATCTCCCCCGAAACACCCCACCAGTATTCAAATTTGGGCATATTGGGTATTTGTGCCAAATTTGGTCCAGTGAATGAAAATACATCTTGCATATCAGATATTTACATTACAATTCATAAAAGTAGCAACATTACAGTTGTGAAGTAGCAATGAAAATAATTTTATGATTGGGGTCCCCACAACATGAGGAACTGTATTAAGGGGTCGCAGCATTAGGAAGGTTGAGAACTACTGAGGTACAGGAAAGGGAATGGAAAAACAACCAGATTTCTTTTTAAAAAATTAAATCAAATTTTGCAGGCCAACTTTTACTCAGGTTCTTAGAGTTCACATTATAGCTGGGTTTTAATCCACATTTCATAGGAAAAACAAAGTTTGGTTTGGTTTTTAAGGATCATGACTCAATCCATGTTTTCCATTCCATTAATCCTCAGCTTAATTTGCCCAAATCTAAAGTAATTTCCTTACCTATTTGTGTTTTTTAATTAGAAAACGTTGCCTTTGGGCATGCATAGAAATGCTTACCATTCCTAGAAATATGTTCCCGCCACACTCAATGACTCTGCGATTGTTGTGTTCATTGTAATTTGAAGCAGCCAAGAGATCTACCAGATTGAATCAGAAATCAATCAGCAGGACATTAAGATAAGAAGAAGAGGAAGAGGAGGGGGAGGAGGAGGAGGAATGAGAAGGAGATGAAGGAGATGAAATAAAATCATTATTATATTTCTTACCGCCTCTTCCCATGGCCCAAGGCAGGTCACAGCACAAAAACACACAAATACTATAAAAATTCTACAGCTGCAAATATTAAAATGCAGTTCCATAAAAGATACATATCAAAGTGTAACGACTCTCCAACACTCGGTAAGGATCACGCGTAGATTGAAGCACGGTCCAACACGATTTTATTGCAGGTACGACACATGAAGCAAAAGCACCGCCCGCCACCCAAACACACCTTATATACCCTGAGCCCCCTCCCATTGCCCATGCAATGTCCAAGCAGGGTTGCACCATATCCGGGTGAGTCAGCATATCCCACAGTCCGAAGGGATGTGACCTCATGGGGTCCATGAATCAGCGTTATGAGTCCAATTGTCCAATGTCCAGGCTCGGAGGAGTTTACCTCACTTCCCTCATGCCCCCGCACACACCTGGAAGTTACATCACTCCCATCTGACTCAGCACAGTCTCTATGCAACTGGAGCCAAGGTCACCAAAGAACTGGGGCAAAGGTCGGTGCAATCTCATGGCAGGCTGGGAACCTGAACTTCACCCAAGCTCAAGTCTCCCAGCCCTGACATAACCCGGTCTCCTCCACCACGTCCTCCCCTGGAAAACAAAACATCATTCAATCCGGAGGAGGAAAGGGCCCCACATACTTCTTCAAAAGACTACAGTGAAACGTGGGTGAACCTTCCTAAACTCTTGGGCAACATAAGGGTATATGAGACCTTATTCACCGCTCTCTCAATTCTAAAAGGCCCATATATTTTGGACTTAACTTCTTGATGGATACCCCAATTTTAAATTCTCGTAGATAGCCATACCAAATCCCCCTCGCTATACTCTCCCCTTCTTGCCTCTTCCGGTCTCCAAATAATCCTGTAAGAACGCTGCGCCTTTCCCAAAGCCTCCGCCACTTCCTTCCAGTCCTCTCGGGCTCAGATCTTCCATTCCACCCTCTCCTCCTCCCAACTCCAACAGCTGGGGCAAGGAGCCACCTCCTGACCATAGACTATTTCAAAGGAGACCCTCCGGTGGAAGAATGCACAGAGCTGTTATAAGCCATCTCAGCATAAGGCAATAGATCGGACCAATTATTTTGCTCCTTATTGCTGAAAATACGTAAATAAGCCCCTAACGATTTTTATGCTTCTCTCCACGCCCCCATTGCAGCAAGGATGATAAGAGGTCATAGACGCCTCTGAGCCCCAACACCTCAAAACCGCTCCCAAAATTGAGCAGTAATTGAACTCCACGATCACTTAAAACCTGCTCCGGGCACCCATGCAATCGGTACACATGCTGCACATACAACTCAGCCAATCTCTCTGCAGAAGGTAATCCCCTTTAACGGAATAAAATGGGCCTGCTTAGAAAACATATCCAGCACGGTCCAAATATATCGGTAACCCCGACCGAGGGCAGCTCCCCACAAAGTCAGTGCTGACATGCGTCCACGGCCTCACGGGAGTGACCACCACTTGAATCAACCCCTGCGGCTTAGCAGAGGGAACCTTATTTCTAGCACACGTCTCACAACACTCTACATATCTCTTCACCTCAGCCCTCATGCCCGGCCACCAATACCCGTTTTTTAGGGCCAAAAGAGTCTTCGTGACTCCCAATGACCAGCAGACCTATGATCGTGATTCAACCTCAGCACTTTCTCTCTCATACTCTGAGGGACATACACCTTGCCTCCCATAATCCACAAACCATTCAACGGCTTACACTCCTTCTCATGACTCTGTAACCACACATCACCTACATAACCCTTCTGCAATTCCAAACTCCATTCGTCTACCACGCCTTCCTCCTTCTTAACCTCATTCGCCACTTGGGATCTTGTCTGCACTGCCAGACCCCAATGCTCTCTAGCAAAACACCTCTCCCGACTTATGCAACTCATTCTCTCCCACACTCGGATACCGAGACAATGCATCAGCCACCACATTCTCTTTGCCTCTTATATGCTGCAGCCGGAAATCAAACCGAGCAAAAAACTGAGCCCACCTCACCAACTTGGGACAACTGAGGGTTCCTCAGATACTGGAGGTTCTGATGATCAGTCATCACCACAAAGGAAAGCAGCACCCTCTAAAAACTGTCGCCACGCTTTGCAAAGCTTCCCGCACAGCAAACGCCTCCTTTCCCAGACTGGCCACTTCCTCTCATGCTCTCCAAATTTCTTAGAAAAATATGCATGGCCTCAGTCTACCTTTGATCATCCTCCTGCATTAACACTCCGCCATATGCCCAAGCAAAGCATCGCACTGCACCACAAAAGGTTTATCCACATTCGGATGCATTAACAAGGGTCCATTAGTAAAGGCTTTTTCAGTTTCACACAAAGCCTCCTGACAACTCCCTTCCCAATCCAACTTAGCACCTGGAGACTTAGTCCTCTTCGACTCACCCTTACCTTGGTCTTTAATAACTCAGTAAGCGGGAGGTTATCGCTGAAAACTCCGATATAAAAGTGCGATAAAATTGGCTAACCCTAAGAAAAGCCTGTAGCTGCCTACGGGTTTACAGCCTCCCAATTCAGCACATCATCTACCTTAGCCGGATCCATCGCAGCACCACTCTCACTAATCCTATATCTTAAGAAATCAATCTGATTCTTGCCAAATTAGCACTTATTCAACTTCACATACAGACTTGCCTGTCGCAGTCTCTCTAACACCTCTCTCACCAGACGAACATGCTCATCTCTAGTATGCGTCACAATCACAATATCATCCAGGTATAAAACACCCCTTTATACAAAGGGGGTGCAACACCTCATTAATCAATTGCATGAAAATACCTGGGCTCCCACTAATCCGAATGGCATTACGGTCCATTCGTATAGCCCGAGGGCAGGAAAAGGCAGTCTTCCATTGATCGCTCCTCTTCACCCCTCACCATATGAAACGCGTCAATCAAATCCAACTTGGTAAAAAACTTACCACCTCCTAACTGACCCAACAAATCCTTGATTAACGGTAAAGGGTAACAGTTGGTAGTACTAACAGCATTCAAACCTCTATAATCTATACACAATCACAACCTACCATCCTTCTTTTCGCGAAACAAAACTGGTGCCGCAATGAGAGACTCAGACCTCCGAATAAACCCCTTGTTTAAATACTCATCTATTTGCTCCTCAAAGCCTCCTTCTCTTTCACAGTCATGGCATAGATCTTTGGTTTAGGCAAGACAGCCCCTTCCTTAACCTCTATACTACACTGTACATTGTGGGGGAGGCTCTGAGCCAGAATCAGGTTAAACACATCTGCATAATCCCAATACTCGACAGGCACCCCTTGCACTTCACTTCTAACCCCCCCTTCATTAGGAGCACACTGTACAACCCCTGTTTTCCAATCGATCTTGGGGTTTGCCTGCTCTAGCCATGGCAACCCCAACACCACCTCATGTCCTTTAATGGGGGCCACCACAAAGTCAATATCCCTCCCAGGGTCCTACCCGACCCTTTAAATCTTTAGTCCCCACAGAGAACGGCCCACCCTCAATAAAGGACCCATCCAATTGAGTAAAGGTTATGGGGCGTTTCCAAGGGCTTTGTCCCCCCACCCAAATCCCCTATCAACTCCGGAGACATAATGTTCTCAGAACATCCGCAGTCCACTAAAGCTTTCCTTTCCACAATCTCATCCCCTTTAAACAATCCCAAGGTGCATTGTATACTAGAGCTCACCCCAACACTCTTTTTATCATCATTGTCCACACAAGCTGCTTTAGCGGAGGCCACCTTCACTGGCTCCAGCACCTGCCTTTGCCGGCACTGGGACGCAAAATGACCGGGCTGGGAACAAATAAAACAAAGGCCTCATCCCATCGTTGGCCTTCTCGTAGTACTGGATCGGTTGTCACTGCCACGTCTAGGCTCTCCTCCTCAGAATCGCCCCTCAGCTACACCATGACCGGATCCCCTGGACCTCGCAGACTGGAAACGACGCCGCTGCACCTGGGCTAGGATCCCCTCACGCTGCCGGCCAACTGGATCCAACCATCGACATCGCCAGGATCATCCCGATGCAGACACCACTCGAGGATCTCCTTCCGCAGGCCGTCCTTAAACAACTCAAGTAGGGTAGCTTGAGACCATTCTGCAACTTTTCCAGCCAATCCCATAAATTCTTCTGCATACTCGGTGACGGACCGGGACCCCTGGGCCAGGCAGCGCAGCGCTTCCTTCGCCTTAATTCTCTCCAACGGATCCCGAAACCGATTTCTGATCGCCTGCAGAAAAGCTCTCACGGATCTCAAACACGGGTCCCGACGGTCATGGCATTGGACATACCATTCAGCTGCCCTTCCTTTGAACACCGCTCCGATGGCCCGCACTCGGCTGCTGTCGCTGGGATAAAGGTGACCGTAGTCCTCCATATGATCTTGCACCGCAGCAGCAAAAAAGGCTACCTTGCAGGCTTCACCTTCAAACTCAACCCGTAATGGTTCCTTCTTCATACGGGCCCCGAACTCCTGGGACAGCACTCCCTCCCTTGAGGGGCCTCGAGCCTTGTAACACCTCTTCCCATTCCAGCCTGTTGCATAGGGCGCCTCACCGGAACCGGACTTCCTTCTGGATGGCCACCTACGGTCCTCACTCCCGAAGGAGATCTAGGACGCTCAGCTGACGTTCCGCCATCCATCAATGAATAATAAGTGAAGTCTCCTCCTCCCGGGGCACTCCATACTGACTCTATCGGCTCTCTTCGGGACATGGCTCGAGACATCCTCCTCATGGTCTGTTCCATGGCCTCCAACTTACATTTCATCACTTCCAATTCTGACAGTGATGCAGGTTCTGTGGTCTCACTACCACACTCCGCCAGGTCCACCTGAACTGGCCTGTCCTTCGGCACAGTCTCCCTGGTCCCACGCACTTCTGGATCCGCCCGAGCTGACCAGTCCTTCGGAACAGCTTCTCCGATCCCTCCGGCCCTTCGCCTGACTGGAGCCGTATTGCTCCCTCCTTCGACGGGCCATCGCCGAGCTCACCTGAGCTTCCCACAGTCGCTCCGCTTCTCGAAGCTCATCCTCCTGGGCAACCGCACCTCCCGACGCCATCATCTCTTGGTGCTCATCCGGGAACCCCACTTGGTCAAGGGTGGTCCAATCCCACTCCATAGTTCGCCGGACTTCTTCAGGAGCCGAATCCCATCTATCAATATATTCTTCTTCTTTCCAAGCCAACCTCTCCATTGCTGGGATAGTTGAAAAGGGGCTTTTGCTTCTGTAACGACTCTCCAACACTCGGTAAGGATCACGCGTAGATGCAGGTACGACACATGTGAAGCAAAAGCACCGGCCCGCCACCCAAACACACCTTATATACCCTGAGCCCCCTCCCATTGCCCATGCAATGTCCAAGCAGGGTTGCACCATATCCAGGTGAGTCAGCATATCCACCAGTCCGAAGGGATGTGACCTCATGGGTCCATGAATCAGCGTTATGAGTCCAATTGTCCAATGTCCAGGCTCGGAGGAGTTTACCTCACTTCCCTCCGCAGCCCCGCACACACCTGGAAGTTACATCACTCCCATCTGACTCAGCACAGTCTCTATGCAACTGGAGCCAAGGTCACCAAAGAACTGGGGCAAAGGTCGGTGCAATCTCATGGCAGGCTGGGAACCTGAACTTCATCCAAGCTCAAGTCTCCCAGCCCTGACATCAAAGCATTTCTGTAAAATATACATTAATCACACAGGATAGAGACCAAAACACAGGGCATGGGTTTAAAGTTTAGGCTTTCAACTGGCTGGGTGATATTATTTATATTTGTAAAGTTTGTGTGATCTTCTTGCATACCATCTTCTATTTGATATTTATCTCCACACCCAGTAAAAAAACTCCTTTCTACTCCAAACAATAAAATGTTTTAGCAGTTATTCTCACTGAGCTGCATTTTTCCCACTGTCTACAGCTTTGTGACCATCATTACCTTCATAATTACCCACTGTATAATTCCCAGGTAGTAGAGGACAGATATCACAGAACTGAAGAAGACAATGATGGGCAGAGCCTGGAGGAAGAACAGTACAACACATTTCAGTGACCAGTAAGAGTCACTCAAATAGCATTCATGGCATTCATACTGCTGCTCACTGTGAAACAAAATGTCAGAGCAGGTTAGGTTGTTAAATAAATACATAAATAAATACTATACTTGGCAACAGGAGCCAAACATTGACTTGCTTTCTATTGCCAGGCCTCTATGGGAAATGCAATGGCCAAGTACCCATTACTTAGCTTGTCCTGCTCCATTTGGGATTGATCCAACACAATTTTCTTGGACAGGCTGCAGTTCAGATAAATCTTATCCCATCCCTATCATGCTGTGTTGAGTAAGTGACTAAGATGGAGTCAGATAAAAGATTCTGTCAAAAATCTTAAACTGACCAAAAATGCAAACGATTCTTTGATCAATTTCTCCCCAAAGACGAAACTGGAGCCAGCTATGGTGAAGTCCAGGAATGTCTGTAATGGGGAAAATGGTAAAAGAAAGGAATGGATGGGAATTACTAATTAGCTTTTTACATCAAATAAGATCCTGGAAAATTCAGAGCTGTAGCTTAAATATTCTAAAGACACCAGATCCTGCCTGATCATGGAAGCTAAGCAAGAAAACTGGCAAAAAAAAACCCTCTGAGGATTCCTTGCCTAAGAAAAAGGGGTTGCTATATATGGCTTGAAAATACACACACATGGTTCATTCCATGTGTATTATTGAAAATGTACACATTTTATAATAAATAATCTAGTGGACAGAGAAATGTAAGCAGTCAAAGACACTGGCTACACTGGAGCACTAAAAATATTATGTTTCTCACATTATTGTGAAGGCCATTGCACACTTGTATTCTTTCTCATATTTCTCTATCTAAAACTGTTTTTGTTTGACAAATAGTGTGACTACATTTGAGAACACACATAAGGTACAGCAGTGTTTCTCAACCTAGGGGTCAGAACCCCTGGGAGTTTGCGAGGGGGTGTCAGAAGGGTTGCCAAAGACTATCAGAAAACACAGTATTTTCTGTTGGTCATGGGGGTTCTGTGTGGGAAGTTTGGCCCAATTCTATCATTGGTGGGGTTCAGAATGCTCTTTGATTGTAGGTGAACTATAAATCCCAGCAACTACAACTCTACAATTCCCAAATGACAAAATCAATCTCCCCCCCGAACACCCCCCAGTATTCAAATTTGGGCATATTGGGTATTTATGCCAAATTTCGTCCAGTGAATGAAAATACATCTTGCATATCATATATTTACATTACAATTCATAAAAGTAGCAACATTACAGTTGTGAAGTAGCAATGAAAATAATTTTATGATTGGGGTCCCCACAACATGAGGAACTGTATTAAGGGGTCGCAGCATTAGGAAGGTTGAGAACTACTGAGGTACAGGAAAGTGAATGGAAAAAACAACCAGATTTCTTTTTAAAAAATTAAATCAAATTTTGCAGGCCGTTACTTCTTACTCAGGTTCTTAGAGTTCACATTATAGCTGGGTTTTAATCCACATTTCATAGGAAAAAACAAAGTTTGGTTTGGTTTTTTTAAGGATCATGACTCAATCCATGTTTTCCATTCCATTAATCCTCAGCTTAATTTGCCCAAATCTAAAGTAATTCTTAACCTCAAATTTGTCCTCTTGGCTTCTGATGTTCCTAAAAATGAAATGTTTGGCAGATGGTAATGATGTTCCATACCTGGACTTGACCACCAATAATCTGGAAAGTTTGAAATCCAGGTTCTGTCCGGATGATTAAGACGCCAAGGAGAAACTGCAGAGCAAGCCCCCAAAACACAGCTCTCCAGGACACCTATAATCCACAATACACACACAGAAAGGGGAGGGGGGACAGGTAGCCAGGTCATAAAGACTACAATAAGTAATGGCTGATTTGCTTCAGTATCAGCATACTACAAATCTTTTGAAATCACTGGCAGGACTCACAGGGCCATAGCCAGGATTTTGATTCGGGAGGGGCTGAGTTTGATTCGGGGGAAGGGGGGGGTTGAGACTGTGTGAGAGAGGGTCTACCCTAGCAAACCTTCTGTATCGTTATCCCAATACCACCATGCATATGGGATATATTGAGCATGGTGATCAGATCATGATATGAATAAACATAACAGTTTAAATAATGTACCAGTAAGGCATTCTTGCGGGCCGCCCTGAGAATTTCGACTGCATGCCTGGGCAGGAGGTAGTAATGGCTAACTTCAGGCCATATTCTAGAGGAAAGAATAACTCACTCCCTGATTTTTCCAATCACCAAAATGATTTCACTTACATGACGATGGTGTTTGGAGAAGAGAAAAAGCAGCAGTATGAGCACACAATAGCCACCCAAAGATATTAGCTGTTCTTTTCTTTGGGATGCTTCAAAAATCATCCAGGTAATTAGAGCAATTAAAACAGATAGGCAAAGTATCCTAAGAAGAAATAATTGTAAGAAAATGTGTTATATTTGAAAATGTACTTTCAAGAAACAGTCTAGCCATAGTCTTTCTGGAAGATGCCTAAGGAAATAGTGCAATTGAATTTAACAATGGTGACTCACTTACAATTGATACCTGCTGCATAATTGGTCCACAGTGAATATTTTATGGTGTCTCTGTGGACCAATCACTACGGAGGCAGATTCATCAATATTCTTTCCACAGCTGTTCCAAGTTGAATTGGAGCTCTGCAGGTGTCAAAGCAGGCCTGGCATCAGTAGAGCTCCTATTCCATTCAGGAAAAGTGGGAGTAAAACACTGACCCTGTTGTGCTAGATCTATTAGTTGCTTACCTGTAACTGTAGTTCCCTGAGTGATCCCTGTGAATTCGTACTTATGGTATTTCCCGCGCCTGCGCGGACAGTTCGGAATCTTTTAAAAAGCTAATATTGCTTTAAATGGTAGCCCCGCCCACACTCCCCTCGAGCATATATAGCCAGTGGAAGGGGCTGCCACCTCAGATCTTTTTATCCGCCGCCATTGCGACAGCTAGGAATCTTTCTCATATCTCACTGACTAGCGTATATTTTATAAGAATTATACTTTTAATTTTATTTAATTTAGTATTATTCAAAATTTATTATTGCCATGATTGGCTTTATTTATAGAATAAGCTTTTATTTTTCAAATTTAGTTATTATTAGCCATGATTGGCCTTATTTATTAGAAGTTTTTATTATTCAAAATTTTATTATTTTCATGATTGGCTTTATTAGAAGCTTTGTTATTGAAATTATTATTTGCCATGATTGGTTTTTATTATTCAAAATTTTATTATTCAAATTTTATTATTTGCCATGATTGGCTTTATTTACTATAAGTGTAAATTATTCAAATTTTATTATTAGCCATGATTGGCTTTATTTACTATAAGTGTAAATTATTCAAATTTTATTATTAGCCATGATTGGCTAATAATAAACGTGGGGCTGCCTTTGAAGACAGTTCGGAAATTGCAATTTGTCCAGCGGGCGGCAGCCAGATTACTAACGGGAGCTACATACAGGGAGCACGCCACCCCCCTGTTGTGTCAGCTCCACTGGCTGCCTGTCCAATTCCGAGCTCAATTCAAAGTGCTGGTTTTGACCTTTAAAGCTCTATACGGTTCTGGCCCAGCTTACTTGTCCGAACGCATCAGCCACTACGTCCCACCTCGCAATCTAAGATCATCCGGGGAGGCCCTGCTCTCGCTCCCGCCGACTTCTCAAATGCGGCTGGTGGGGACGAGGGACAGGGCCTTCTCGGTGGTGGCTCCCCGTCTGTGGAATGCGCTCCCTATGGAGGTACAGTCCACCTCATCTCTCCTGGCATTCAGGAAAAAGGTAAAATCCTGGCTTCTGATGTTCCTAAAAATGAAATGTTAGATGGGGATTTTAATGGAATGGATGAAGAGGGTCAATGTTTTTATGGATTGAATATTGTTTTAACTTGGAATGACTGCGTATGATGCTGTTGAAACTGTATTTTAATGTATCTTAATGTATTTTAATTGTTGTGGGGTTTTGGGGTTTTATGCTGTTGTGATGTGGGCATCGAATTGTGCCGTACTGTAAGCCGCTCTGAGTCCCCCCTCGGGGGTTGAGAAGAGCGGGGTAAAATCCTGAAATAAATAAATAAAGTATTAATTATTCAAAATTCTATTATTTGCCATGATTGGCTTTATTTACTATAAGTGTTAATTATTCAAAATTTATTATTAGCCATGATTGGCTTTATTTACTATAAGTATTAATTATTCAAAATTCTATTATTTGCCATGATTGGCTTTATTTACTATAAGTGTTAATTATTCAAAATTTATTATTAGCCATGATTGGCTTTATTTACTATAAGTGTTAATTATTCAAAATGTATTATTAGCCATGATTGGCTTTATTTACTATAAGTGTTAATTATTCAAAAATTTTATTATTGCTATGATTGGCATCAATTGCCACTATTATATCAAAAGTCCCAAAGGCCAATGATTGTGGGAGCACATTGAATTGACCGTTGGCTAACAAGATGAGACACCAACGGAAAAAACTAATCAGTGAGATATGAGAAAGATTCCTAGCTGTCGCAATGGCGACGGATAAAAAGATCTGAGGTGGCAGCCCCTTCCACTGGCTATATATGCTCGAGGGGAGTGTGGGCGGGGCTACCATTTAAAGCAATATTAGCTTTTTAAAAGATTCCGAACTGTCCGCGCAGGCGCGGGAAATACCATAAGTACGATTCACAGTGACCACGACAGGGAACTGTGTTTATCTCTGCCTCCAGATATTGTGTACAATCCTAGTAAAGAAATGAAACACTGAAATACGGTATACCATAAGACTCATGTGAGGGATGTGTTCTGAATATGCAAAACTACAGATAATAGTGAACCCTACAGAAATCTTCCAATCCAATAATACCATAAAATGATGCTGGAGGTCCCAGAAAATGCCTAGAGAGGATACATTTTGTTGATGCAGATAAATATCACAAGTTCTTCCCATGGGTACAGGGACAGTACTTCAAACTTAGAATAGTGGGGGAAAGGGGTGCACTTACATATGCTCCTATCATCCCAGTTCAACGAAGACATTCCTGACTAATTCTATTATCCCACCTTTTCAACTGCTTCTAACATGCCCCAGTTTCTCTCTCCTTCTCCCTGTTTTCCTTAGTCCTCAAGATGATTTCAATTCACTTTTCACTCATTATCTCAGCAGGAAGGAGAGAAGCGGATGGAATCTTGCCTTGCTGAATAGATTGAGGCAAAAGTTAATTGCTACAACATCTTCAAGTTAGTGGGGTTTTTTAAATAAAAAAATCAGAACTTTTGTTATCTTGGTCACACTTTGAAGTTGCTTGGCTACCTGATTCCTGGTTTTATTTATGAAATTATGGAATGTATGCATTCTATGCTATGCATGTTAAATCTAATTTGCTATGCATGTTAAATCCAACCTGCTGATCTATCTGCACATCTATGAGATAAAATATATTGAGAGGACCTCTAATATTATTGTCTGTCTGAAAATTCAGTGTATATGGCACACTGTTATATAATTATTGTCCCCAACTCACCATTTCAACCATGGCCAAGCATTCTCGAGGGGTTTTGTAACAGGAATCAGCAACAGGGCAATCTTGGGGCCCCACCAATTCTTTATCAGGGTAAAAGCCACCACCACAACAGCAAGACACGTAAATATAAACAAAGCTAAGGCTCGCTCAAAGTTCAGCCAGCATGCTGCAATGAGGTAAGCCACGTATGCTAGAAAAAGGAGAAACAACAGTTATGAACAGTCATTTGTGTACAGTATACAGCTGGATAATACTTCTTTAATGTATTATCCAGATACCATACTTTCTCCAGCCCTTTACAGTGAGGTGGGATATAGTAATATTCAAAATTCTCCAACTACATTTACTGCCCTTCTTACCTACTTGCAAAATGTGGACCTAGGGGATAAAGTTTAAAAATTGTTAGCATACATGTGAACATAATGATATGAAAACATTAATTTGGGACTACAGAAAGAAATAATACTTTTTAAGGGTCCAGTTCTGCCTGAGATAATATGCATGGAATTATGAAGTACAACCAGCAGTAGGGTTTAAACTTGGTATGTACAAACTTAAACTCTTTGGACTTCAACTCCCACAATTCCTAACAGCTAGTAGCCTATTAGGAATTGTGTGAGTTGAAGTCCAAATCACCAGGAGGGCTGAAGTTTGTCCATGCCTGGAAACAATCCTAAATGCAGTAGAGTTTTCACTCATCCAACGTTCTGTATTATCCAACACAGTCTGCCTCCCGCCTGGATCCACAGCTGTTTCAATACATTGCGATATTTTAGTGCAATGTAATTACATAATGTTACCATGTATTGAACTGCTTTTTCTGTTAATCTGTAGTAAAGCCTGATGTTTTGGTGTTTAATTTGTAAAATCATAATGTAATTTGATGTTTAATAGGCTTTTTCTTAATCCCTCCTTATTACCCAATATTTTTGCTTATCCAATGTTCTGCTGGCCCGTTGGATAAATGAGACTCTACTGTACTCTAAAGGCACCAAATTTTCATGGCTAATCTTAGAAGCTAAGTCAGGTTAGCCCTTATTAATACTACAATGGAGTACCACTAACTAATACCAGGATATCATAAACTGTATTTGAGAGGAAGGGACTAGCGAAACTACCTCTGAGGATTTATTTATTTACTTACTTACTTCATTTATGTACTGCCTCTCTCACCCCAGGGAGGACTCAAAGTCGTTTCCAACATATTCACTGCAAAAAGTAATGCCTCACCAAAATAGGATTCCTTGCTTTTAAAAAAACCCCTTAAAAATCATGTCTACAGGACTTGTAATTATATAATCTGGACACTACATTAGCATCAAGATTAATGGTACAAATTTTGCTACTAAAGAGCTTGTGAGCTAGCAGTGTAAGAGGGTACATTATATATTCAATGGAACTTGTGTATTTGGTGGTATGCAAACACAGATCAACCCCATGCAATCAGTACTATGTCTCTAGACAGTTAATATCTAATACTTTTCAGAAAATATCACTGAAAGAATTTTACCTGCACAAAGGATACCCAAGGAAATTTTCTTCAGCACCTCAAGGTGAGTCTTGCAGAAATCACGTATCTTAGAAAAAGGAGTACAGATACTGAGAATAAAAGAAAAATATGTTGGAAATGTTCAGATGCCAGTCTGAAAGCTATGCTGAGTTTCACCCTTTTCAATCCTAAATAGTCTGGATTGCCTGAAGGAACAGCTTCTCATCCATATTTTCCTTCATTGTGGATACTTGAAATAAATATTCTATATTTATACAGGCAGTCCCTGAGTTACAAACATCCAACTTACAAACAACTCATAGTTAAGAATGGAGGTGAAATAATAAAAAGTGAAATAAATCTACCTCTAGGAAGGGAAATTCACTCCTTAAAGAGTGGTCATGGGGAAAAGAGGTCTCAACTGAGGCTTTATCTCCAATCCTTTTCACAACAAGCCCAATTTTTCAAAATCTAATTATCACAGGGTCAGTAAGTGAAGTGAAATCTTCTGAAGTGGGGCACAGAAAACAAACAGGGATGTTAACCCTTCCCTATGCTATCTAAAGCTTATATATACATACAGCTAGAGTTACACTTTAATAATAATAATAATAATAATAATAATAATAATGCACTTTATTTATATTCCACCCTTCTCTCCCGGATTACAGCATTTATATACATAGGCAAACATTCAATGCCTTTACAATCATATACATTGAGACACACAACACAAACAAAGGCAGAGGCTTCTCCTTTCATTTCCGGCTTCTAGAGACGGTGCTCATCTCTGGCTTTCTCAAGCCGAGGAGCCTGCGTTGACGTTCCTGGTTGTGTGGCCGACAAGATTGTTGGGAGCATCTCTTTGCCTTTTCCTGCTGAAGCAGTATCTATTTATTTACTCACATTTGCATGTTTTCAAACTGCTAGGTTAGCTGGAGCTGAGAGATGGGTTCTCATCCCATCTTGCAGATTCGAACAGCCGACTTCCAGTCAGCAGTTTAGCTGCCCAAGGGTTTAACGCATTGTGTCACCGTGACTCCTATAATGTACTTGTTCTGACTTACACAGACATTAAACTTATATGTTGTTTGTAACTTGGGGACTTCCTGTAACACGATACGACCTTATCTTTCATATCACTCTACACAGAGGTTGAATCTATAAGCAGCATAATTGAGGGTATAAGGCAATAAAACTATGATACCACTAAATGAAATCAGCTTTTGGAATGATTGCATACTTTGAAAAACCAAAACAACCTAAAATTTATACAAACACATATATACTAGTACATTGCTGGGAAACTTCTAGATTAAAACCTTTCCCTTTTCTTTGAATTATTTTGCAATTCTTACATATCCAAGAAAGCAGAACCTCTTCTTTTAGTTTCTGCCTGGATCTGAGGTTGGGACCCATCCATTTCAGGGATTGGTTCCATTTCCTGTCAAATACAGAGATTGTAATTTAATTTTAAACGCTCATTTTTGTGACTGTAGTAATAATAATGATGAAAACAATATTAATCTTTTTTTATATTCCGCTCTATCTCCCTGAGGGGACTCAGGGCGGATTCCTACAAACAAAAATGGCAAACATTCGATGCCTCAGCACAACAACAAATACAAACACAAGTAACCTATAATAACCCCACATATGAAAACAACTTATAACATGACATCTACAGATTAAACAAAACATTTTAACATAAAATCTAAACATAAATATCTGCATTAATTTACAGAAGCCAATGAAGGTTCACCAGAATATGTGAGTTGACTGAGCGGCTAATGATGTTAACTGGGCCAACATGGTCCAACAAAGCCCAAATACAATACGTTTTCAGTTAGAGGTCCAGTAGCGGTCTCTCAGCATCTAATTCTCCACCTCTGCATATGCTAATGAGCAAAAGTAATTTTTCAGTTGTTTTTTTAAAAGGAGAGAAGGGAAGGAGAGAACTTTATTTCTTTAGGGAGGGAGTTCCAGGGGTGTGGGGCAACCATGGAGAAGGCTCTCTCTCTCGTTCCCACCAGCCGTATTTCAGAGGGGGTTGGTTTATAGGAGGAGATGTGATTTGTCAAATGGTTGCAAGAGACATCCATTTGAAAGCACTCCCATATTGACTATCAATGCATTAACCCAGACCTCAGCACATCTCTTTCCTCTTGTACTTTTGTCTAAAACTGGGCAATATAAATCAGCATTGTATTGGAAGATGGAGATAGTTTGGTCCAAAAGCAAAAAAAGAGGTCTTTTAAAACTCTATATCAGGCATGTGCAAAATTTGGCCCTCCAGGTGTTTGGGGACTTCAACTCCCACAATTCCTAACAGCCTACTAGCTGTTATGAGTTGTGGCAGTTAAAGTCCAAAACACCTGGAGGTCCAAAGTCTGCCAATTCCTGCTCTATATCCATCTAAGCTAAAATCTGTGTTAAGTGCTGGACACTCGAACTATACACTTCAATTACTCTTCTACAATGAAACATGTACCATTTGCTTGCTTGTTTATTTTAAATGATGTATTTACATGAAGTTGTGAGCTATGCTGGCGGTGGCAAAATAGCCACCGGTAGGGCCTCCCATGCCAGACAGGTCACAATTGAAGGATTTGACTAAGAGCGTCAATGGGCAGGATGGGCTCTCTAGCCTTTTGGCAACCATCCTAGGAGAAGGAAAACTAATTTCAAACCCGGGCAGATGGTGCTCGTCTAACCCTGAAAGGACAACCATCTAAGAGAAGGAAACTCTAATCAAACCTACGACCTGAGGACCTCACTGCCACCGTCCAAGCTTGCTAGGCCCCGGCAGATGAACCTTTGGATTAAAGGGTGAGCATGCTGTGCTCCACCAGAAAAATCCATTGCACAGGCTCGAAGGACACATCCAACTTCTGACAGTCATCAACGCGCTTGTAGAAAGCTTGGGATGAGTCCTTCCTGAATCTTCGTTCGTGAAGTAAAGCCAAGGAAGGAAGGAAGGAATTTACTTGACTACACAAAATCATGGAGGTTGTTTTCTATTAGACTAGTCTTCTAAAAGGATGATGTTAATGTACCAATGCGTTGACTCTGCCATTTTTAAAAACAACAACATATTCAAGAAAAAAACACAAAATAAAATACACAAAAAGGCATTTTAGATACATAAAAAATTACCCAAACTACACAACTATATACATGCGCAGTCGTTTCTGGTTGCTTGAGAGTTGCTATTAAAACAGGCCTAGTATTATATATTATATTCCATACTATAAACAATCAGGGACAGATAACACCTCCCAACAAAGGATTCCCCCAGGCAGGAAGCAGCCAGGCTTTGAAGCTGCAAGGGCATTCCATGCTAATCAAGCTGGCCTATTGCAATATTCAGACTTGCCTCCAACAGACAAGAGCTCTTTCTTCCACCTTGGACATTCCACAGATATATAAACCTCACTTGCCTAGTTTCCAACAGGCCTCACAACCTCTGAGGATGCCTGCCATAGATGTGGGTGAAACCTCAGGAGATAATGCTTTTGGAACATGGCCATACAGCCCGAAAAACTCACAGCAACCTTAGCAAGCCTTTCAAACGCTGATTTATTATCAGTAAATGTTTAATTTGTATATGTATTTTATATACACCGATATAACTGTAGAACATTCTCAGGCAAAATGTGGCCACAAAAATATTATTTGGATATAAATGGGTTGCAAGTAGAACGAATTTAAGAAGCAAAGACCAAAAGGGTAGGCACTTTTGCCAAAGTGGTGAGAATGAGGATGCCTGCCATAGATATGGGTGAAACGTCAGGAGAGAATGTTTCTGGAACATGGCCATGCAGCCCAGGGCCGTAGCCAGGATTTTGGTTCGGGGCTGAGTTTGTTTCGGGGCTGAGACTGGGTGAAAGAGGGTCTACCCTAGCAAACCTTTTGTATTGTTATCCCAATAACCCCATTAATGTGGGATATAATGAGCATGGGGATCAGATCATGATATGAATAAACATAACAGTTTAAATAATGTACCAGTAAGGCCTTCTCGCGGACCATTCTGAGCCCCCTTAACCCCCTGGCTACATGCCTGATGCAGCCCAAAAAACTCACAGCAGCCTGCATAAAATATTGACGGAGATCAATGTTGTCTACATCTGACAGAGCAAATGGAAGGGTGGTTATATTGTAACATTAGCTGATATTTTATGAACTACACGTTTCAGCTACACTTCTACAAAGAAATAAGTATCATTGGCTAGTTTGTTTATTTTAAATGGTATATTACATTATAATTACATATTACATCCTATATGGGCCTGAAACATGGGTCACCTATCGCCAGCAACTACGACTCCTCCAACGCTTTCATCAGCGCTGTCTTCGCACAATCCTAAATATACACTGGACCGACTATGTGATTAATGTTGCTGTCCTTGAACAGGCAGGGATCACCAGCATTGTGGCCATGCTATTGAGAACACAGCAGCGCTGGGCAGGGCGCGTCTCTAGGATGGAGGACCACCACCTCCCAAAGATACTACTTCTCGCCAAGGGTCAGCGCGCAGAGAGGTGCCCCAAAAAAGAGATATAAGGACTCCTGAAACAGCATCTCAGGCTCGGTCAGATTGATCACCAACAATGGTCCACCCTGGCCTCACATCGGGAGGCATGGAGACGCACTATCCACAATGCTGCGGCCTCTTTCGAGAAGTCACGCCGAACGGGTCTCGAAGGGAAACGACAACGCAGAAAGGACCGCAACTTGGAAACAACATCACCCAAGGAGACTTTCTGCTGTGCTTTCTGCAACCGGACTTCCCTATCTCAGATTGGCCTTTTTAGTCATCAACGCGCTTGTAAAAAGTGTGGGATGAGTCCTTCCCAAAGAATCTTCGTTCGAGAAGTAATGCCGAGATTACATGACTACACAAAATCACGGAGTTTATATTTTCTATTCGGCCAGTCTTTCTGAAAGCATGATGTTAATGTACAGTATATAATGCTTCATAGAGTTTGTTATGATGTTTTCTCCTGTTATTTTTTTGTCAAATTATGCTGTATTATTTTGGGCTTGGCCCCATGTTAGCCGCCCCAAGTCCCCTTTGGGGAGATGGAGGCGGGTAAAGGTTATTATTGACTTTCCTTTTTTTTTATAGAAACAACAACATATTCAAGAAAAACACAAAATGAAATACACAAACAGGCATTTTAGATACATAAAACTACCCAAACTACACAACAACATGCTTCTACGTTGCAACTAAGTTACAACTATATTTAGTTTCTGGTTGCTTGAGTTACTTTTAAAAACAGGCCTAATACTATATATCCCAGGCATGGGCATATTTGGACCTTCCAGGTGTTTTGGACTTCAACTCCCACAATTCCTCACAGCCTCAGACCCTTTGTTTTTTACCCTCAGCCGCTTAAGCCTGAGGCTGTGAGGAATTGTGGGAGTTGAAGTCCAAAACACCTGGAAGGCCCAAGTTTGCCCATGCCTGGGATATATAGTATTAGGGATATATAGTATTAGTACTTCTGTAGCAGCAAATTGGGAGTTATGGAACTCCAAGTGGCAAGTTACTTCTTACCAAAACGGCGGCATGGACGTGCGGGTGCAGAGATGAGGAAATCACGCAACAACTTCACTGCTCAACGTGAAATCAAAGAGATTTATTGAGTTAACACCAGCTGGTGGGGTTGCCCACAGAACAAGGCGATAAGGCAACGGCCCCAGTCATCCTTAACACAAAGCATATATACCCCTCATGGCGGCATCCACAAAAGCCCGCCCTCCTTCATGATCATTTCACAAACATCATTGGCTGGTGTCACAGAACATTTCATTAATCCAATTAAACATAACATTTTCATTAGCATCACATCTTAATCCCCTCCTATGTGTTAGAACAATGAACATTTCTATGTTAGCCTTTCCCACAGTGCAACTATCAGTGGCTGGGACTCCTGTGTTCCGTTTGCAACATTTGGCTTCTGCAGACTCCTTGCCAGCAACGGAGGGGGCCAAACTCTCTGCTCATGCGCAGTTCTTACCCATTTGGCATTAAGGTAAACAAACCTCATGCTTTGCACTGCTAGACCAATCTAAGCCTACGTTATCTCACTAGGCACGGATGTACTTTGGCAAATCACAACATTGATTTGAAGCACCAATCACAGTGTTACATTCACGGAGCCTGTGCCTGCCTGATTCTTGGCACAGAAACCCACTTTTCTAAGCTCTACACGTGTGCAGCATCACTCTCTGACTGTACGCCTGTTGGAAAAGTACCAAAACCGCTTTACTTCAACTCCCACAATTCCTCACAGCCTCAGGCCCTTTCTTAAGCGGCTGAGGGGAAAAAAGAAAGGGCCTGAGGCTGTGAGGAATTGTGGGAGTTGAAGTCCAAAACACCTGGAAGGCCCAAGTTTGCTTATGCCTGGGATACATAGTGTAGCAGCAATCTGGAGTCCCAAAACTCCCAGGCAAATACTTCTAACTCTCAGGCGGCGACTTTTGTGCGGGCACAGGGACGGAAGACGCAACAATTGATACTGGTACAAATGAAGCCAACTTTATTTGCAAAACATCAGCTGACGGAGTCTGTCTAGCATAAAAGCTGCTAAGATGGCAGAGCCCCGAACAAATGCCAACACTCAGTTTTTATACATTCAATGGCGACAAACCCTTGATCCCGCCCATCTTCACAACTTGCAATAGGCTGGCACTCATGAGCCCATTTCATTACCCAATTAAACAAAGCATTGTTCAGCATTACACTCTTATTTGTTAGAAGATGTGGCGCAGTATTAATTTTCATTCTCACAGTATGTTATCTGCCATATGGGCAAGATGTTCTTGAATCGCTACATTTCTACGCCATCCCCTGTGCCTGCCAACAGGAATGGCCTCATTTGCCCATGCGCGCTTTCTAACCATTCAGCTACAATGTAAACAACGCAGCATGGTGGACTATGGGCCAATCAGGCCGCTTTTTATCTAAAGGCACATGATGTTCTCTTAGCAAATCACTGCTTATGCCTATGTACCAATCAGAGCTGATTATTCCCGTCATGGCTTTTGGCGAGCGGCCTCGCTATTCTAAGGCCAGCTATACTAAAACCTTTGCTGTGCATCACTCTCTCCTGACAGTACTTCTGCTAAAAGCCTCAATTCCGCTTTAATAGTATTAGGGATATATAGTATTAGTACTTCAACTCCCACAATTCCTCACAGCCTCAGGCCCGTTCTTTTCTCCCCCTCAGCCGCTTAAGCCTGAGGCTGTGAGGAATTGTAGGAGTTGAAGTCCAAAACACCTGGAAGGCCCAAGTTTGCCCATGCCTGGGATATATAGTATTAGGGATATATAGTATTAGTACTTCAACTCCCACAATTCCTCACAGCCTCAGGCCCTTTCTTAAGCGGCTGAGGGGAAAAAAGAAAGGGCCTGAGGCTGTGAGGAATTGTGGGAGTTGAAGTCCAAAACCCCTGGAAGGCCCAAGTTTGCCCATGCCTGGGATATATAGTATTCGGGATATAGAGTTTTCGTACGTCACTCCCACAATTCCTCACAGCCTCAGGCCCTTTCTTAAGTGGCTGAGGGGAAAAAAGAAAGGGCCTGAGGCTGTGAGGAATTGTGGGAGTTGAAGTCCAAAACACCTGGAAGGCCCAAGTTTGCCCATACAGTATATCCCATAATATACCATACCAGAGACTGTATAGATTTGGTATGGATATTGAAATAACCGTAATTAAAAGCTAAATTAGGACAAATGAAGACCAACGTAACTGAATGTAACTATTTTACAGACTTTATATATATATATATATTCTATAGAGAGAAGTGAGGAAAAATGTTTACCACAGGCTCTTCCCCCATTGTTTCTATGCCTGGCAGGAGTCTAATTAGTGCATTTATGTTTATTATATGCACAATTCTATTATATTGTAAATTATATATTACAATATATTCTATTTGGGTTCTGTATTAGAATATTTTCTATTCTGTACTGCAATATAATCAGTTTTCTTGTGTTATAAAGGCAACCCAAGGAGAGCAAGGATTCTTCCCTCCTCACACTTCGAGGGAACAAACGGTTTGCCCCTCAACCGTCGCCTGGCTTTGAAATTCAAGTGATTGACAGCACCCTTCAAGGAAAGGGGGCGTGGTTAGGCTCGAAGGGGCGGGGTTAAGACCGCGCCTGCGCTCTGGGGCCTTCGAGACGTCACTCTGTAGAGAGCTATATCAATAGTTTGTTTTGCATGAAAGGGGGCGGAGTTAAAGCTCAAAGTGGGAACTTCAGTGCGCCTGCGCTCTGTAACCTCACCATAGAGCTATGAAAAGGAAGACATACCATCTGTTGTCCATTGGCCATAGATCAGGTATGGGCAATGTCGACCCTCCAGGTATTTGGGCTTCAACTCCAGCTAGGAATTGTGGGAGTTGAAGTCTAAAACACCTGGAGGGCCGAATTTTGCCCATTATCAATTTAATATTATTATCATTATACTTTATAATTTTATTTTATAATTTATTTTATTTTATTTAATAATTTTATATTATTATCAATATAATTATATTTATATTATTATTTATATATTATTATCATATTCAATATGATACTAATAGATTACTATTATCAATACGAATAGATTACTACAACACACTCTACGTGGGGCTGCCTTTGAAGACAGTTCGGAAATTACAACTAGTCCAACGGGCGGCAGCCAGATTACTAACTGGAGCTACATACAGGGAGCATACCACCCCCCTATTGTGTCAGCTCCACTGGCTGCCTGTCCACTTCCGAGCTCAATTCAAAGTGCTGGTTTTGTCCTTTAAAGCTCTATGCGGTTCTGGCCCAGCCTACTTGTTCGAACGCATCAACCGCTACGTCCCATCTTGTACCTTAAGGTCATCCGGGGAGGCCCTGCTCTCGCTCCCGCCTACTTCTCAAATGCGGTTGGTGGGGACGACGGACGGGGCCTTCTCGGTGGTGGCCCCCCGTCTGTGGAACACACTCCCTATTGATATTCGATCAGCTTCATCCCTCCTGGCATTCAGGAAAAGAGTGAAATCCTGGTTATGGGACCAAGCGTTTGCACTTTAGCATGATATGGCACTTTAGATTGGTCAGATGGCAAACTGGTGGATAAGATCTAAGGCTTATGGATGGAATATTGTTTTAACTGTGATGAATGTACATGATGTTTTAATGTTAATTGTATTTTAATTAATTTAATTCTAGTTGTATTATAATGTATTTTAATCTTAACTGTTGTTTATTATGTATACTGTGTGGCATTGAATCGTTGCCGTTGTTAGGCCGCTCTGAGTCCCCCCTCGGGGGTTGAGAAGAAGCGGGGTATAAATGCTGGACATAAATAAATAAATATATCAGCATTATATTGTACTATTATTATAATATATATTCTATAGTATTATTAGTATATTGTATTACATTATAATATTAATATTATATGTATATATATAATATATTATTAGCATAGAACAATATTAGTATTATATATTATATTGTACTATACCACTGTAGTACCACAATAGCAGTTCGAAAACATGCAAATGTGAGTAGATGAATAGGTACCGCTTGGCGGGAAGGTAACAGCGCTCCATGCAGTCATGCTGGGCACATGAGCTTGGAGATGTCCATGGACAACGCCGGCTCTTCAGCTTAAAAATGGAGATGAGCACCACCCCCAGAGTTGGACACGACTCTTCTTATTGTCAGAGGAAAACTATTATTAATATTAACAACATTATTATTATTATTTATATATTATCATATTCAATATATCAGCATTATATTGTACTATTATTATAATATACTGTATATTCTATTGTATTATTATTATATTGTATTGCATTATAATATTAATATTATATGTATATATAATTTATTAGCATAGAACAATATTAGTATTATATATTATATTGTACTATACCACTATAGTACCACTATAGCAGTTTGAAAACATGAAAATGTGAGTAGATCAATAGGTACCGCTCCGGTGGGAAGGTAACGGCGCTCCATGCAGTCATGCTGTGCACATGACCTTGGAGGTGTCCACGGACAACGCCGGCTCTGTGGCTTAGAAATGGAGATGAGCGCCACCCCAGATTTGGACACAACTCTTCTTATTGTCAGGGGAAAACTATTATTAATATTAACAACATTATTATTATTATTTATATATTATCATAGTCAATATATCAGCATTATATTGTACTACTATTATAATATATATTCTATTGTATTATTATTAGTATTATATTGTATTACATTATAATATTAATATTATATGTAGATATATATAATATATTATTAGCATAGAACAATATTAGTATTCTATATTATATTGTACTATTCCACTATAGTACCACTATAGCAGTTCGAAAACATGCAAATGTGAGTAGATCAATAGGTACCGCTCCGGTGGGAAGGTAGCATGCAGTCATGCTGGCCACATGACTTTGGAGGTGTCTACGCACAACGCCGGCTCTGTGGTTTTGAAATGGAGATGAGCACCACGCCCAAGAGTGGGGCACGACTGGACTTAATGTCAGGGGAAAACCTTTAACTGCCTTTACCTATACCACTATACTACAATATTATCTATCTCTATAAATAAAAATGTAATGTTTGTTTGCGGGATTAACACAACTCAAAAAACCACTGGACGAATTGACACCAAATTTGGACACAATACACCTATCAGGCCAACGAATGACCATCACTCATAAAACCACTGAAAAACACAGCAGAAAGGACTTCAAAAGCCAAAAAACAGAAAAAAATTTATTATAACGCATGCACAAAATCACACAAACACAAACACATATATACACATGTACACAAATATATACACACACAAAGCACATATATACAGACGGCCACAGAAACGCGTGGCAGGGGACGGCTAGTAATCTATATAAATAAAAATGTAATGCTCATTTGTGGGATATGATATGATATGATACACCACACACACACACACTCCTACCTGCGCAGACAACAGAACACAAAAAAATACTGTATACCCACAAGCATTATGAAATTACATATATTACAAACCATCCCTCTTTTTGTTGTCAAATCACATATATTAGAAACCAGCTGTTTCTCTTTCTTTCCCATTTCGCCACACTGTGCCACAGCAACATGTGGCCGGCTAAAGCTAGTGATTATTATTATTATTATTATTATTATATAAATAAAAATGTAATATTAGTTTGTGGGATTAACATAACTCAAAAAGCACTGGACTGTTAGGAATTGTGGGAGTTGAAGTCCAAAACACCTGGAGGGCCAAGTTTGCCCAGGCCTGTTATATAGTTATAGAAAATTTGGCTTCAATTTCCAGTTTCTGTCCTCTTTAGCCAGAAGTAAACTCTGTCC
Source organism: Anolis apletophallus (assembly GCA_030556195.1). NCBI lineage: Eukaryota > Metazoa > Chordata > Lepidosauria > Squamata > Anolidae > Anolis > Anolis apletophallus. Next base: position 30,952,036 of record JARBWK010000015.1, read on the forward strand.
TATGAAAATTATATTTTGGATTGCAAATTGCAGAAGCCCTGACAATATAGGGGATTATGGGAACTGTATTCTTGAATAAATGTTAAATATCACATGTACAGTCTGTACCATTAAGAAAGTAGTTTAAACCCGATGGCAACTTGAATATATATATATATATATATATATATATATATATATATAAAATATATTTGTAATAATATCTCTCGGCATTACTTCGCGAACGAAGATTCTTAGGAAGGACTCATCCCACGCTTTTTACAAGCGTGTTGATGACTAAAAAGGCCAATCTGAGATAGGCAAGTTTGGTTGTAGAAAGCACAGCAGAAAGTCTCCTTGGGTGATGTGTTTTCCAAGTTGCGGTTCTTTCTGCGTTGTCGTTTCTCTTCGAGACCCATCCGGCGTATCTTCTCGAAAGAGGCCTCAGCATTGTGGATAGTGCGTCTCCTTGCCTCCCGATGTGAGGCCAGGGTGGACTATTCTTGGTGATCAATCTGGCTGAGCCTGGGATGTTGTTTCAGGGAGTCCTTATATCTCTTTTTGGGGCGCCTCTCTTGCGCTGACCCGTGGCGAGTTCACCGTAGAGTAGTATCTTTGGGAGGCGGTGGTCCTCCATCCTAGAGACGTGCCCTGCCCAGCGCAGCTGTGTTCTCAATAGCATGGCCTCAATGCTAATGATCCCTGCTTGCTCAAGGACAGCAACATTTGCCATATAGTCGGTCCAGTGTATATTTAGGATTGTGCGAAGTCAGCGCTGATGAAAGCGTTCGAGGAGTCGTAGGTGTTGGCGACAGGTGACCCATGTTTCAGACCCATAGAGGAGAATAGACAGTATGATAGCTCTGTACACACTGATGTTGGTGCTTTGCCTCAGGTGCTTGTTGCTCCAGACTCTTTTGTGAAGCCTTCCAAATGCACTATATGCCTTTGATAATCTGTGATCTATCTCTTTATCAATCTTGGCGTCTGAAGAGATGATGCTTCCCAGGTAGGTGAACTGCTGAACGGACTTAAGCACAGATTCGCGTATGATGGTGTTCTTCCTGTGGTGCGGGCTGGTAGAGAACTTCCGTTTTCTTCAGGCTGACTTCCAGCCCAAACAGCTCTGCAGCTGCTGCAAATTATATATAATTTAAGATATATATAAGATATATTATTATATATATATATATAATAATATATATCTTATATATATCTTAAATTATATATATCTTAAATATATATCTTATATTTGTAATTATCTTATGATAAAATGTATTTGAGGTTCAGCAGTTTTTAAAGAAATGGGTCATCTGGAATTTAAAATATGAACAGATTTTACTCTAGGAATAGAGCATAACAAAAAAAAAAACCCCGAAAGGATTGGGTAGGAAACCAGAAAATGAACATAATCTGGCTACCAATATTTTAAAAATCTCTAAAATCAGAATGAAAGAGGAACACTCAAACAACAGGGGAATTCCTGACAAGAATCAATGAGGACCAGCTAATACCTCCCAACAAAGGATTCCCAGGAAGGAAGCAACCAGGCTTTGAAGCTACAAGGCCATTTAATGCTAATCAAGGTGGCCAATTTTAACATTCACACCTGCCTCAAGCAGACACCCTGGATATCTAAACCTCACTTGCCTAGTTTCCAACAAACCTGATAACCTTTGAGGATGCCTGCCATAGATGTGGGCAAAATGTCAGGAGAGAATGCTGCTAGCACAGGCATGGGCAAACTTGGGCCCTTTAAGTGTTTTGGACTTCAACTCCCACAATTCCTAGCAGCCTCAGGCCCCTTCCAAAGGAAGGGGCCTGAGGCTGCTAGGAATTGTGGGAGTTGAAGTCCAAAACACTTAAAGGGCCCAAGTTTGCCCATGCCTGTGCTAGAACATGGCCTTACAACTCACAGCAACCCAGGATTGGGTAGTGTCCTGAAATATATTTACATCAATATTTAGTAATATAAAAAGTAAAGAGACAAAGGAAAACAGAGACAATGAATTTTTGAGTGCTCATTACTTTCTGTAATTACGACTGTTTTCTGCATGCGCTTTACTTCTGCCAATTATGACAGCATGCAACAGTCACACCATCTGGCTGCTGGAAGTCAAGCGAGTACGCATGCGCAACTGAGGAACTCAGCCGGGCTCTGCAGGGGCGGAGAAACAGAGAGCTGAGCAAATGGCCTCGCGGGGGCGGCTGACGTCAGCGACTGCAATAATCAAGAAGGCAGCTGCCACGCCGTCCTCCAGCAGCCCCAGTAGCTCGCCGTGATCGTATAGTGGTTAGTACTCTGCGTTGTGGCCGCAGCAACCTCGGTTCGAATCCGAGTCACGGCAGATGGAGGCCTAATTTTTGTTTTGTTTTGTAATGTCACTAAATGGAAATATAGTCCAATATCCCATCTTAATGCCATGTCTAAAGCTTAATACAAGAGTAAAAGCACAACGTTGTGCGTAGGCATGGTTGTTTAGGAAGCCATTTTGCCAAGTTAATCCTTGGCAATTATATGTTGCACTCCAGAAATAGCCCTTTGGGGGGTTATTTGCTTTATATGTATGCAATGCATTCACTGCTTATATTTGGCCATTATTTTTCGTCGGAAAGGGTAAGTTAGGCCAAGCCAATCACAAATGAAAAGCTGTGGAGGCCTAAAAGAATTGGGAGGGATTTAGAGTGCGTCTACACTGTAGATTTGATGCGGTTTGGTCCCACTTGAACTGCCATGCCTCTTACTGCTCAAGATCCAATTGCATTGAGATAAAGCGGTTAAAGCAGGCTCAAACTGCGTTAAGTTTATAATGTAGACGCACTTTATATAATAATAACAATTAATATTAATAATAATATTATGAATGTTAATAGTAATATTATTAATAATATTAATATTATTTATATTACTATTTCTATTTCTATTAATATTAATACTATTATTATTAATTATTGTTGTTATTAATATTAATAATATGTTATAAATTAATGTTGTAAATAAATATATTATTATTAGTATTATTAATTAATAAAAATGTTACTAATAATAATTAACATTCATAATATTATTATTTATATTAATAGTTAATATTAATAGTAACAACAATAATAAATAATAATAACAATCTTATCAATATTAATAATTAATACCATTATTAATATTAATAACATTTTTATTAATTATTGTTGTTACTATTAATAGTAACAACAATAATAAATAATAAATAATAATAACAATCTTATCAATATTAATAATTAATACCATTATTAATATTAATAACGTTTTTATTAATTATTGTTGTTACTATTAATTGTTGTTATTAATATTAATAATCTGTTATAAATTAATGTTATAAATAAATATATTATTATTAGTATTATTAATTAATAATAATGTTAATAATAATAATTAACATTCATAATATTATTATTTATATTAATAGTTAATATTAATAGTAACAACAATAATAATAAATAATAATAACAATCTTATCAATATTAATAATTAATACCATTATTAATATTAATAACATTTTTATTAATTATTGTTGTTACTATTAATATTAACTATTAATATAAATAATAATATGAATGTTTATTATTATTAACATTATTAATTAATAATACTAATAATAATATATTTATTTATAACATTAATTTATAACATAAATAATAAATAATAATGACAACAATGTTATCAATATTAATAATTGAACTATTAAATAAATAATAAATGACAATTATTAAATGTAACATTGTTGTCAATATTAATAATTGATATTAATTATTATTAATAACATTATTAATTATTGTTGTTATTATTGTTGTTATTAATACTAGTATTATTAATATTGATAACATTGTTGTCATTATTATTTATTATTATATTTATTGTTATTAATAATAGTATGTTATAAATTAATGTTATGAATAAATATATTATTAGTATTATTAATAAATAATAATGTTAATGTTAATAGTAATATTATTAATACTATTATTAATATTAAAACATTATTAATAAATATTATAGTTAATAATGTTATTAATGTTAATAATATTATTAATATTAATATTATTAACATTATTATTATATAGTAATACTACTAATAATATATTTATATATTATTATATATTCATATCTCGCTTTTCCCAACTTTGTGGTAGAAAGAAAAAAAGATTTTTGTGGCACGCAAAAAGCAGTTTGGTGTTTAAAGCGGCCTGTAACGCGCGTTCACACGTGACGGCGCTGGGGAGAGGCAGAGACGCGTGTCACGGGCGGGGAGGGGGCGTGGCTTGGGAGGCATGGGCGGGACCGGCCGAAAGCGGTGGGTCCCGCCACTCCCATCCTCCTCATCCTGGGCCGGGAGCATGGCGCGCTGGTTCCGTGACCGGCTCCTCTTCCGCAAGCCGCCCCCGCCGGAGCCGGATTACAGGAAGCCCGACCTGCCGGGGGACGAGGCGCAAGGCGAGGAGGAGGAGGAGGAGGCGGCGGCCAAGGGCTCTCAGCCGGACCTGGTGGCCGCCTATCGGCTCCAGAGGGAGCGGGACTTCGAGGACCCTTACGCGGCCGAAGGGGGAGAAGGCGGCGACGCGGCTACAGCCGGTCTACCGCCACAGCCACCCCCGCGCCCGGATCCCCCCGCCAGCGAAGGGCGCCGCTGCTGCCGCCGCCGCTCCCCGAGGAGGCGCCTGATCCGGGTCGAGGCGCAAGCAATGGCGGCCTCGGATGCACTCTCCTCCCGGCCCAGCGAGAGGAAGGTCGGTGGGAAGGAAGGAAGGAAGGGGGCGCGTGGATGGCTTGCGGAGGGGTTTGGTCTTCCCCGCAGCCCTATTATATCCCGGATTATCCGAGTGTGGACTCAGATAATAACCCGGTTCAAAGGATATCCCGGGATATAATAGGGCAGCGTGGGACGGCCCTTAGCAAGGGAGGCTCAAGTGTCTAGGGGTGGTGGTGGGATAGTGTAATGCTTTCAGCCGGTTAGGAGTTATGGGCTGGAGCAGGCCTGGGCAAACTTTGGCCCTGCAGGTGTTTTGGACTCCAACTCCCACCATTCCTAACAGCCTCGGGCCCCTTCCTTTTGCCCCTCAGCCGCTTAAGATGATTGGCTCCCACTGTGGGAGAATTTGCATAATGGACTCTGATTGGCCAGCACCACCAACATTCCGACACTCCCACCATTCCTAACAGCCTCAGGCCCCTTCCTTTTGCCCCTCAGCCGCTTAAGATGATTGGCTCCCACTGTGGGAGAATTTGCATAATGCATAATGGACTCTGATTGGCCACTGCACCACCAACCATTTCCGACACTTCCCGCCATTCCTTTGCCCCCTCAACACTGCCTCAGGCCCCTTCCTTTTGCCCTCAGCCGCTTAAGATGATTGGCTCCACTGGACTGGGGCCAGAATTTGCAGCCGCTAAGATGATTGGCTCCCTGATTGGCCAGCACCACCAACATTCCGACACTCCCACCATTCCTAACAGCCTCAGGCCCCTTCCTTTTGCCCCTCAGCCGCTTAAGATGATTGGCTCCCACTGTGGGAGAATTTGCATAATGGACTCTGATTGGCCAGCACCACCAACATTCCGACACTCCCACCATTCCTAACAGCCTCAGGCCCCTTCCTTTTGCCCCTCAGCCGCTTAAGATGATTGGCTCCCACTGTGGGAGAATTTGCATAATGGACTCTGATTGGCCAGCACCACCAACATTCCGACACCCCCACTGAATAAGCTAGCTTTACCTACTAATTTGCATATGGTTTCCCTATTGGCCAGCCTCAACATTCCGACATTCTTAAGTGGCTGAGGGGCAAAAGGAAAGGGCCTGAGGCTGTTAGGAATGGTGGAAGTTGGAGGGCCAAAGTTTGCCCAGGCCTGAGCTGGAGTGTTATCACTATGTTACCCTTCTACGGATGGACAGCCGACCGGAGTCAGTTTCCGCTAACTTCACATCTTGCCTTGAGGCCACAACAGGTTGGCTGCGTTCCAGTAGAGCAGGGGTCGGGAACCTTTTTGACTCAAGAGAGCCATGAAAGCGAAATATTTGGAAATTTATTTCAGTGAGAGCCATATAATATCTATCTATCTATACAATAAAAGAGAATGTTTATATGTATGTATGCAGAGGTGCGTAGGGCGGAAGGGCGGATATGTGGCAGCTTTCCGATTGGCTCCCACTGTGGGAGAATTTGCATAATGGACTCTGATTGGCCAGCACCACCAAAATTCCGACACTCTAAAGTGGCCGAGGGGGGGAAAGGAAATGGCCTGAGGCAGTCAGTCATGGTGGGAGTTTAAGCCCAAAACACTTTGCGGCCCCCATCAAGGAGAGAACAAGACCAAACTTGGCACACAGAACCCCCAAGACATACTTTACGTCCTGGTGCAGTTTGAGGTAGGATGGACCATGGATATTGGGATTTTCAGTGCCTTCACTCACTTCCTGGGACCACTACAACCCACACCAATGACTGTTCACAATCACACTAGGCATACAGAGCCCCCATGACCCACTCTACATAGTTGTGCAGATTGAAGGAGCATGGACCATGGGTGATGGGACTTCCATATGGGAGTTGTAGTTCACCCATGCCTACTGAATTCAGCTGGCATTGGATCTACATTAAACTGGGAGCACTGGCAAACAATGCCTTTCTCAAATAACCTGGGCAGGGCCGGGTCCCCAAGCTAGTATAATATATTTAAAGACTGAATTCAACTAAATGTGAGTCTATACATACATACGATGAGACAAGGATTCCCCCGGCAGAATGACAGGACACTTCAGACCTGGCTCTGCAAAAGGCATGCTCAGGACTCTGGGAAGGAAGAGAAGAAGGAAGGAAGGAAGGAAGGGGGAAAGAAAGAAAGAGAGATAGAGGAAATAAAGGAGGGAGGGGGATAGGAAGGAAGAAAAGAAGAACAAACTATGGAGAAGGAAGAAAAGCAGGAGAGAGACAAAGAAGGGAAAAGAAAAAAATGGGAAGGGGGAAAAGAAAGGGAAGGGAGTGAGGGAAAAAGTAAAATAATGAAGGGAGAAGAAGAAAAGAAAGGAGGAGAGAGGTGGAAGTGAAAAGAAAGGAAGGAGAAGGAAAGGAAGACTTGGGGGAAAGAATAGAGGAAGGAAGGAAGATGGAGAGAGGGAGAATGGAGAAAAGGAAGGGGAGAGAGGCAGGGAAAAGGAAGGAGAGAAGGAAAGGGTGAAGGGGGAAAGAAAGGAAGGAAGAGGGGGAATGGAGGAAAGAAGGAAGGGAGAGGGAGGGAGGGAAAAGGAAGGAGAGAAGGAGAAGGAAAGGGTGAAGGGGAGAAAGGAAGGAAGAGGAAGTGGGAGAATGGAGGAAAGAGGGAAGGGGAGAGAGGTAGGGAGGGAAAAGGAAGGAAGGAGAAGGAAAGGAAGACTTGGGAAAAGAATAGAAGAGGAGGGAAGGGGGAGGGAGGTAGAATGGAGGAAAGAAGGAAGGGGAGAGAGGGAGGGAAAAGGAAGAGAAGGAAAGGGTGAAGGGGAGAAAGAAAGGAAGGAAGAGGGAGAATGGAGGAAAGAAGGAAGGGAGAGGGGAGGGAGGGAGGGAAAAAGAAGGAGAGAAGGAGAAAGAAAGGGTGAAGGGGAGAATGAAAAGAAGTAAGAGGCCCGTGGCAGAGGACGAAGAGGAAGACGAGGATGAGGCGCCGTTGCCGGGCTTCGCCATCCCGGGCGAAAAGGGCGCAGTGCCCCGAGAGCAGTGGGGGATGATGAAGAGGAGGCGTTGGCGCACAAGCGGCAGTCGCAGCGCATTTGCGTCACTCCTCCCCACTGCATGCTGGGAAACCGAGGCCCGGGCTGCTTTGGAGAGCCAGATGCAATCATGAAAAGAGCCACATCTGGTTCCCGAGCCATAGGTTCCTGACCTCTGCAGTAGACTGAGGGTGAATCCAGCAAAGATGGAGATCTTGTGGCTGGGTCGTCCTGGATTAGATGTGCTTAGGTTGCCCACCATAGACGGTGAACCTCTCTCCAGCTATCACTGTCAAAAGCCTTGGTGTCATTTTTGACTCATTGTTGACAATGAAGGCCCAAGTCTCCGCCATCAGTAAGTCAGCCTTTTCCCATCTTCGGCAGGCTACGCCAGCGTTTCCCAACCTTTTTTGAGCCGCAGCACACTTTTTACATTTGCAAAACCCTGGGGCACACCACCAACCAAAATGACACTCTAACACAGTAATACATATAGTTAATATGTTTTTAAATGTATTTATACACTGAATGTGAAACCTGGGCCTGTTTCGATGAACACAACATAGATATCCTGTCAGGAATGGCAGAAAGACACAAACTTCCCACACAGAACTCCCATAACCAAGAGAAAATGCTATAAGAGTTTGGTGGGCATTGACCTTGGGTTTTGGAGTTGTAGTTCACCTATATCCAGAGAGCACTGTGGACTGAAACAATGTTGGATCAGGACCAAACTTGGCCCGAATACTCAATATGCCCAAATATAAATGCAGATGGAGTTCAGGGGAAATAGACCTTGACATTTGGGAGTTGTAGTTGCTGGGATTTATAGTTCCCTTACAATCAAAGGGCATTCTGAACCCCACCAATGATAGAACTGGGCCAAACTTCCCACACAGAACCCCCAGGAGGCATTAGGAGGTCTCTATTTGGGAGGCAGGCCTTCCCAATGCATGGAGAGGGAGAGACCAAGTAGACAACGGTGGGGGGTGTTTGTAATTTTGTGCCTTTATTGAGGTAGGTCTCTTAAGGTTTTTGTACTTCAACACACTAGACTCCCTTCCTGGAGGTTCCAATTTCCAACGGCACACCTGATGATCGCTCACGGCACACTAGTGTGCCCCGGCACACTGGTTGAGAAACACTGGGCTACGCAGCTGGCGCCCTACCTGCCCGGGGATGACTTGGCCACAGTGGTTCATGCGATGGTAACTTCAAGAATTTACTATTATCATGCCCTTTATGTTGGCCTCCCCTTGTCGGTGCCCCAGAGACTTCAACTGGTTCAGTATGCGGTGGCCAGAATCCTCATGTAGTGTTGCCAACTGTCCCGTATTGTACGGGACATCCCGTTTTTAGGCCTCAAATTTTGTGTCCCTTATTTACGGGACAGGAGGCAGCAGGAGGCAAGGCTGGGCCAGTACATACACACACACACACACACACATCCTTCCTTCTTCCTCCTCCTCCATCCTGCTACCCCTTTTGGCGCTTCCCGTTTTCTCTCGCCTCCTCACACGCAGCCGGGAATTGTAGTCTAAGGCTGCCTCCTCTTGATTGAGAGGCGTGCACGGCCCTTTTGGGCGGGACTACATTTCCCAAGAGCCCTCGCTCCCGGGGGGAGCAGAAGGAGGAAAAGGAAGAGGGAGAAGGGGGCCTGCCGGTTTTCATGGCGCCGCCAGTGAGCGGCCTGAGGGAGCGACAGGCGAGGCGCGGGGAGATGCGGGCCCGCATGGAGCTGGCGATCATGGAGACCCAGAGCCAGGTCTGCCTCCCCCTCGCCCACCTCTACTGCAGGGCCACCTTCACCGTCGACCGCTGGGAGAGGAAGGAAGGTGACCCCCTGCCAGACACACAAATCACAGTCACATTGAGGCTGAGGGGCAGGTGGGGGTCTCTGGAGGGCTTTTGAGCTGGACGGGCATCTGACGGGAGGGCTTGGATTGTGCCTCCTTGCAGAATGGCCCAAGTAGATGATATTGTCCTGAATGCATGCGAAAGGAGGCTTCTGTTAGGCCCCAGTCTAAAGATCAGTCAACAGTGTGACGCCGCAGCTGTAAAAGCCAAGGCTGCATCAAAAGGAGTATAGTTAGGGTTGCCTAACGTTTGATTTTCAAGTTTTTATGAAGTGTCCCTTATTTTTGTGAAAAATCTCATATTTTTAGGTAAATGTCCCTTATTTCTTATATCAAAAAGTGGCAACCCTATCCTCACGGGAACCCCCGTGAGGAACAATATAACACCTGTCCTATACCAACTGCACTGGCTTCCGGTCGAGTTCCGTATTACTCGCAAGGTGCTGGTTGTAACCCAGGGCCGGACTAAGGTAATTTAAAATGGTAAGCGAACCTTATTTTGGCGCCCCCTTGCTCTCCAGCCTCGTGGAGGGTGCGCGCGTGCGCGGAGCCAGCTAGTTTCATGCAAGCACCGTTAATGCGGGGCAGGCCCAGCTGCCCAGGGTTGGTGGTTGCCCTACGCGGGGGGGGGGGGAAGGGGGAGGAGCGTTACGCAGCCGGATGCGGGGTGCCTCCGGCTGCGGGGCGCTCCTCCTTTTCGGCCCCGTGGTGGGGGCGGTTGGTGGCTCCGGGCGGCTGGGCTCGCCCTGCGGCAATGGCGCATGCACGAAACTTCTGCACGTGTGCCATTGCCGCATGGCGGGCCCGGCTGCCCAGAGCCGCTGATTGCCCTACACGGGACCGAAAGGGAGGAGCCTTTTCGAGGCGGCTAGAGGCGGAGTGCCGCCAGCTGCGGAATGCTCCTCCTTTTAGGCCTCTTGGTGTGGGGCGGTTGGCGGCTCTGGGAGGCTTGGCTCGCCCTGCGACGATGGTACATGCGCGAAACTTCCGTGCGTGTACCATTGTTGCGGGGCGTACCTGGCTGCCCGGAGCTGCTGATTGCCCTGCACCGCGGGAGGGAGGAGCGTTTTGCAGCCGGGGGCGCTCCGCCTCTGGCCGCCTCCAGAGTGCCCCTTCTTTTTGGCCTCGTGGTGTGAAGCGATGGGGACAATGTAAAATGCGCCCCTGACTATTGGGCAAGTGGTAAGCAAATGCTTACTTTGCGGAGTGCAAGATCCGGCTCTGTTCTAACCTTTAAGGCCTTGCATGGTCAAGGGCCCGCATACCTATGGGAACGCCTCTCTCCGTGTCAACCCTTGAGATCTCCTGGATGAGACCATCAGAATCTATTACAGGTCCCAGGCCCTAAGGATGCCCATTTGACATCAACCCAGCGTAGAGCTTTTTCGGTGATCGCCCTGTCACTTTGGAACGCCCTCCTTCTTTACATCAGAGCCATCTAAAAGACTTTTGCACGGCTTGTAAAACGTGGCTGTTTGAGAGGGCGTTCAGCTGAGAAACTGTTGGATTGCTAATTGTTTTTAGATGTTAGATACTTTTAGATGTTTTTAGATGTTTCAGGTACTTAGCTGTGCGTTTTACTGTAAATCACGCAGAGCCATCTGGGATGGGTGATTAATAAATCCCAAAATAAATAAAATAATGTGAGCCACATTGAGTCTCCTTATTTAGAGAGAAAGCGGGATATACAGTGTTCCCTCACTACTTCGCGGTTCGCTTATTGCGGACTCGCTGCTTTGTGGATTTCAAGAAAATAATTTTAAATATATATCATGGTATTTTTGCTGTCTATAAAGCCAATGAGGGGGTGACTTTGTAGACTGTCACTCCCATCACACACACACACACACATGATTTAGGGATCAAATGAAACAACTTACTATTTGACCCTTGTTACAAGTCACAGGTGAACCCCCCCCATGACGCAGTGTGTTAAGCCACTGAGCTGCTGAACTTGCTGACCAATAGGTAGGCAGTTTGAATCTGCGGAGCGAGGTGAGCTCCTGCTGTTAGCCCCAGCTTCTGCCAACCTAGCAGTTCAAAAACAGACAAATGTGAGTAAATCAATAGGTACCACTCCGGTGGAAAAGGTAACGGTCATGCAGGCCACAAGACCTTGGAGGCATCTATGGACAACGCCGGCTCTTCGGCTTAGAAATGGAGATGAGCACCACCTCCCAGAGTCAGATACGACTAGACTTAATGTCAAGGGAAAACCTTTACTGCCCTTAACGGTTCTGGTCCAACTTACATGTCCGAACGCATCTCTTCCTATGAACCTGAAAGATGCTTAAGATCATCCGGACAGACCCTGCTCGCGGTCCCACCTGCGACGCAGGCGCGCGATTGGTGGGGACGAGAGACAGGGCCTTTTCAGTGGTGGCTCCTCGGCTTTGGAACGCCCTTCCTAATGACATCAGATCGGCCCCCTCCCTCCTGACATTTCTCGCAGGAGGGTTAAGACCTGGCTATTTGACCGGGCATTTGCAGACGTAGTATGATTGTCAAATTGAGATCTAAGGAACGACGACGATGCAATTGGAAGTCGATTTAATTAATGAGATGCTGATATTGTGTTTTTAATGTTGAATGCTAATTTGTATATGTTGGAATTGTATTTTATTGATAATTGTTATGTTTGTCTTAAGCCGTTTTTGCTGTTGTACACCGCCTCTTCGGGCTGAGAGAGGCGGTCTAGAAGCAAAGTAAATAAATTTACATTTTATTTTTACAAGTCACAGGATGTTGACCTTCCCTTTCTTCTGCCAAACTTTCAGATGTTGATCTTGGAGGACTATGCTGACCCCTTCGACACCCGGCAAGAGGCCGGAACCAGTCCAAAAGGAGAGCAGGAAAGGGCCAGAAGTGAAGGCTATATGGAGCCCTACGAAGCGCAGAGGTTGCTGGCCGGTAAGCACTTTGTTTGATGCTCCGTTTGTGTTGAAGAACTCGTATGGTTTATGGGTAAATTTCGGCCCTCCAGGTGTTTTGGACTTCAACTCCCACAATTCCTAACAGCCAATAGGAATCCCTGAACCTCCACAAACTCAAGGCCAGAATCCAAGTGAGGTGTTTACAAAATAAATAAACATCGTCATCATCATAGGAGTTGTTTGTTTGGTTCCAGAGATCCAGAAGAAAGGATCCAAGGATGTCCTCGCCTCTCCGAAACCTTTGCACTTGTACGACGTCCCTTACGAACCGTCTGAGAATGGCACAGACCCAAGGCCATTGCCGGGTGCCCCGTGCCGCTATTCGTGGCTTCCGGAAGATGACGAGCGGCCGCCGGAGGAATACGATCAGCCCTGGGAGTGGAAGAAAGAGCGGATCTCCAGGGTCTTTGCCGGTAAGCGACAAAAAGGTGCAAAAAGTGGCTTGTTTTTATTATTATTATTATTATTATTATTTGTATTTTTTATTTTTTATTTTTATTTTTTTATTTTTTTAAAAAAGGTGGTTTGGAGCAGGAGAAAGGAGGAAAAAATGAGATTCTAATTGGCATGGGAAAGTTCAGCCCTCAGGTGTTTTGGACTCCAACTCCACCATTCCTAACAGCCTCAGGCCCTTTCCTTTTCCCCCTCAGCCGCTTAAGCGGCTGAGGGGGAAAAGGAATGGGCCTGAGGCTGTTAGGAATGGTGGGAGTTGGAGTCCAAAACACCCGGAGGGCAGAACTTTCCCTGTGCCTGATCTAGGAGTTGTGACCCAAACAGGTAACTTCTCAAAGCTTTGAAACTATGCAATCAGAATTCCCTCCAGGACTGTTTCCTTTCTCTCCCAATGGTTCATCCAGTTGAGATCGAGGGAACCAGGAGTTGCCGTGGCCGCCCCCAGTTGGACAGCTGGACAGCAATACGAACCACTCGGAGGTGGAGGGATCCCTCGCCCCTCAGCACATTCGCACCCGATGCCAGTCTGCAAGCACTCCGCTAAACCTCCAGAACGCCAGTCCCAGTTCCCCTGATGCTATAGCCACGTCTAATTCCTTGGAGGCCGGTGGTGGGTATCCTTAAACCACAGGGTTTCTAAATGGCAATGTTGATATAACCACTCAGACAACCAGACCATCTAGACCAGGGGTGCTCAGAACGATGATCGCGATCACCAGGGTGATCTTCGGGCCTCACCCTGGTGATCTTCAGGCCCCTGACCAGGTTTTTTGCTGTTGGTCCTCTTCACGCGCCCCTGCACGCTGCAAAGAAGTCCTCCGTCGTTGCTCCTCCCGCTCCCTGCTTGCGCGCCGCCTCCAAAAGCTCCAGAGTCCAAGAGGCAGAATGGGCCCCCTCTTTTGATCTTCCTCCTCCTCCCTCCATTCTTCTCCAGCCACTCAGAGTTGTAGGAGACCAAAGGGGGCGGCCCTGGATAATGCGATGCATGGCTTGCCCCGCGGGCATGCGCAGAAGCACCCATTCTGCCTCTAGGACTTCTCATGAGCTCTTGGAGGCGGCACTCATGCTGGCGGCGTGGAAATAGGAGCAACGACGGAGGAGGAGGAGAAGGACGCTTTGGGGTCATTTCCTTACCGCATCTCAAAAGTCAGTCTTTTTACTTTGGGGTGGGTGCTTGATTGTTCTGTGGCATGTCTCTTTGTTTATTTTTAATGTTTAAAAATGGCCTTTTAGCTCTAAAGCCTCTCTGCTTGCTTTGTTCCTTGAGAAATATATGTTGGGGAATATGGAAATGTGGGAGAAATGGGGTGGTTGGATGTATTTTTGCATGCCCCTTTGTTTACCTTGCTGAGTATTAAATGGCCTTGCAGTTCAGAAGCCTTTCTTCTTACTTTCTGGCTGATAATATGTGTGGTAATATGGCAGTGTGGGAGAAATGGGGTGGTTGGATGTATTTTTATCTCTGTTTTATATTGTTGTTATTAAATTGAAATGTTGATGTTTTATAACTTCATTTTATGTAAACTGCCCCAAACCTGCTGGATAATAAATATAAATAAATAAATAAATAAATAAATAAATAAGAAAATACATCATGTTTCACATTTCTGGGTAGGTGATCTTTGGGACTTGGTTTTTTAATCAGTAGCTCCCATGCTGAAAAGGTGTGAGCACCCCTGATCTAGACAAGCAATGAGAAATTACTAGAGGAGGGTAGGATGGAGGTTGCTTTGATCTGGAGTCTAAATTTATTTATTTATTGTATCAGGAACAAACCAAGGGTACAGTTGTGATGTATTTAGAAACACAACGTTTTAAAAGCTTGGCATTATATTAAATGTCCGTTGACCAGTAGCTGGCCACTTGGAGTGCCTCTGGTGTTGCTATAAGGAGGTCCTGCATTGTGCATATGGCTAGGCCCAGACTGGTTTGTAGTAGGTGGTCTGTGGTATGCTCTTCTCCACACTCGCATGTCGTGGACTCCCACTTTGTGGCCCCATTTCTTAAGGTTGGCTCTGCATCTCGAGATGCCAGAACGTAGCCTGTTTAGCGCCTTCCAGGTCACCCAGTCTTCTGTGTGCCTTGGAGGGAGTCTCTCGTTTGGTATCAGCCATGGGTTGAGGTTCCGGGTTTTAGCCTGCCACTTTTGGACTCTTGCTTGCTCCTGGTTTGAAAGTGTTTTATCCTGGGTTTCTATGAGTTTTCCAGGCTGTATGGCCATGCTCCAGAAGCATTCTCTCCTGATGTTTTGCCCACATCTATGACAGGCATCCTCACAACCTCTGAATCAGCCAGGCCTTGAAGCTGCAAGGCTTTGCAATGCTAATCAAGGTGATTAATTGCAACATTCACACTTGCCTCCAACAGACAAGAGTTCTTTCTCGCACCCTGGACATTATTCCATAGATATATAAACTCCACATGCATAGTTTCCCACAGACCTCACAAACTCTGAGAATGCCTGCCATAGATGTGGGCGAAATGTCAGGTGAGAATGCTTCTGGAACATAGCCACACAGCCCGGACAACTCACAGCAACTCAGTGACTCCGGCCATGAAAACCTTTGACAATACAGTGTTATTTCCTGTTTAATTGTGCAGTACTTTGGAAGTCATAAACTAAGCTGAATTGGTTGAGACTCAATGAGATATTCATTGAAAAACTATAGCAAGATGTGCTGCAGGATGTCCCACAAAAACAAAGTTTTTGCAGTTTAATAAACTTTATGTTTTTATGATAGAACCAATTGGGAAGTTACATTTGCATCCCAGGAACAAAAATC
Source organism: Anolis apletophallus (assembly GCA_030556195.1). Lineage (NCBI taxonomy): Eukaryota > Metazoa > Chordata > Lepidosauria > Squamata > Anolidae > Anolis > Anolis apletophallus. The sequence continues at coordinate 30,967,758 of JARBWK010000015.1, forward strand.
GTGTTACATAGTATTTGGTTCAACATTCTCTTTAGGAATCTCTAGGACCTTTTATGCATCTCTGTGGTCAACTTTTGCTGGAAGTTGATCATGGTGTCATGCTGGAGGACCTGGTGAGTCTCTTCTGGTCAAAATACAGTCCCTGTAAATAATGTTAGGTGAACAAGGGCATAACAGATGGCAATTTTCATTTGGATGGCATAGTAGACATGGCAACAAAAGAATCAAAATAAATATGGTGGTCAAAATCAGCAGGTTGGCCGGAGTCAGTGAAGTCCATTGTCTAGTGTAGTCCTTGGTCGTGATCTTATTAAACTTAGTATATGGAAGTTATCATTTATGGGTATACCTTTTGTGTTTTATCAGAGCCAATACTAACATCATCCTTGAGCCTTCATATATCTGTCTAATGGAAAATCACAGTTGAGGTGGAAAACTTCCAAGGATCAGTGGGACATATTGGCATGCACTCTGGAAGCACATGCTGCCTACCATTGATGTTACCAATAGTGAGCTTGATGCACCAGTCCCTGAAATGGCTTCCTAGATCCCAAACATAACTGACATAATTAACTTCCTCATTGGATCGTTGTGAGTTTTCCGGTTTGTATGGCCATGTTCCAGAAGCATTCTCTCCTGACGTTTCGCCTGCATCTGTGGCAGGCATCCTTAGAGGTTGTGAGGTCTGTTGGAAACTAGGAAAATGGGGTTTATGTATCTACTAGCTTGGGGACCCGGCGGTGCCCGGGTTATTTGTGGAAGGCACTGTGTGCCAAGGTTGGTTCCTTTTAGATGTGTATGTGGCTTGCAGTGGTCTCCGGAACTTAGTGAAGGTACTGTAAGTCCCATTGGCCATGGTCCATCTCCCTCCAAACAGCACCAGGATGTAGAGTGGGTCATGGGGGCTCTGTGTGTCACATTTGGTCTTGATCATTCTTTGGATGAGGGTTGAAGTGGTCTCGGAAGGTGAGTGAAGGTATTTCAAGTCCCATCACCTCTGGTCCATCCTCCTTGAAACAGCACCAGGGTGTAGATTGGGTCAAGGTGCTCTGTGTGCTAATTTTGGTCTGTAATGGTCATTGGGTGAGGGTCGCGTTGTGAAGTGGGCCATTGGGCCTGATCCGTCACTGCTGTGGGCCGCAGTGTCTGACTGCCTGAGGCCTTTCCTTTTCTCTCTGCATCACCTTAGAATGTTGGAATGTGGATGGCCAATCGGAGTCCTTTATGCAAATACCATTTTAGTGGCAACCAATCCCCTCTGTCTGGGGCCGTAGAATGTTGGAGTTCTGAGGCTGGCCAATCAGAGTCCTTTATGCAAATAATTCCATAGTGGCAACCTATCGAAACGCTGTCACATATTCCTTGGCACCTCCGCACCTCCTAGAAAATGAACATTCTATTTCCAACAGAAAAAAACTGTCATTTGGATTACTCAAACATTCAGTTGCATTCTGTTTTGCTGGCCAATCAGAGTCTTTTATGCAAATAGTGTCTTAGTGACAACCAATTACCTCTGTCTGGTGCCTTAGAGTGTTGGAGTTCTGAGGCTGGCCAATCAGAGTCTTTTATGCAAATAATCTGGTGCCTTAGTGTCAGATTTCTGAGGCTGGCCAATCAGTGTCCTTTATGCAAATAATCCCACAGTAGCAACCAATCGAAATGCTGGTACATATTCTTCTGCACCTCCCGTCCTCCGCACCGCCGCAAACACTGACTTTTATTATATACATAGATAGATGGAATGATGTCCAGGGTGGGAGAAAGAACTCCTGTCTGTTTGAGGCAAGTGTAAATGTTGCAACTGGCCACCTTGATTCACATGTAGTGGCCTAGCAGTTTCAAGGCCTGGCTGCTTACTGCCTGGGGGAAAACTTTGTTAGGAGGTGATTAGCTGGTCCTGATTGTTTCTTGTCTGGAATTCCCCTGTTTTTGAGTGTTGTTCTTTATTTACTCATCGACTCCACTTCTCTTTACTGCAATTTTGAGCTCCAAGTTTCTTGTGCCTTGTCTCATTGTCCTGCCTTGCAAGTTATTATAGCTCTTGAGGGCCCTTCCAACATGTCTTCTTCACTTCCTTTTTTTAAAAAAAAAATTAAGATTTTCAAATACAATAAATGCAATATATAGGAGATTACTCAGTGAGGGGGAGTAGGGGTAGTGAGGAAAGAGGGGGGATGGGAAAGGGGATATGGGGGAATTGGGGAGGGGTCACAATGTATATACAATAATATGAAATTTCTTCACTTCCTGACATTCATCTCATCTCATGACCCTCCATGTTTTTCCACCCAAGGTGAAGCACCACTGACGAACCTGCTGCCACCTTGCATGGAGAAGGCTGGCAGCCCGTGTTGGTCGAGCGTGGAGCATGGGCTGGTGTTTGGGGAGCGTGTCAACCCTGCTTTGCCACTGGAGAGCCAGGCGTGAGTAGGCTGGATGCGGGTGGGAAGCCCGAGGAGCTGCAATGGCATGCAACCCATTCCCACTGTGTTCTTTTTGGTGGAGGAGTGATTGGAGCCAATTAAGAGGTGGGGGAAGCAGTATTAGAGGTGGTTCGGGGGCTTGAAATGATGGGCCACATGCTTCCCTACCATTCCTTAGGATGCAGACACATGCCACTTACGTATTATTAGCTCAGTTTTCATTAGACTGCTTCTCCAGCTGACGGTGAAGTAGCACCACAGAAGTAGGACTGATTGATCTCATCCTTCTTCTGCAGGTGGTATCATGGGACCTTGAGCCGGGTCGATGCCGAAGGGCTCCTGCGACTTTGCAGAGAAGCCAGTTACCTTGTGCGGAACAGTGAGAGCAGCCATGATGCATTCTCCCTCTCCCTCAAGTGAGTGAACAACTGTGATGCAGTATATTTTGCTTTTAGCTGGCAAAAGGTGTTTGGGGAGTTTCCTTGCGGATAAATGAGGAATCGTTTAGAACAGTGTTTTTCAACCTTTTTTGAGCCGCGGCACATTTTTTATATTTACAAAATCCTGGGGCACACCACCAACCAAAATGACACAAAATGACACTGCAACACAGTAATACATATAGTTAATATGTTTTTAAATGTATTTATGCACTCAGTGTGAAACCTGGGCCTGTTTCAATGAACACAACATAGATATCCCGCCTTGTGTGCTTTGGACTGGGTCGCCTGGGCCGACGCTGCCCTATCATCACCACCCGGTGCTTCAAGGCCGCTGCTCATCTGGGTTTCCCTCAGGCAGGGAGGGTGGGAGGGAGGCGCAGGGGCAGGCCGCTCCCTTCCAAAGCCGAGAGGCAGGCCGCGAAGGAAGGAAGGAAGGAAGGAAGGAAGAAGGCCTGAGCAGGAGAGGCCGAGGCAGAGACCAGGCCAGGAGAGGAAGAAGGGAGGAGGCCCCAGAGCCGCCTCGGCCCCAAAGCCTGAAGGAATCCTGAGCCAGAAGGGGAAAACAGGCAGCTGAGAGGAAAACAAAGCCCAACGCTCCTCTCCGGAAGCTCTCCGCCTCCTCTGGAAGTGACCTCACAGGGAAAGGCACCACCCGGCCCCTCCCCTCCTCAGCCTCCAACCAACCACTTCTCCAGGAAGCTGAGGCCCCGCCCGCTCCCCTCTCTCGGCACTTCCGACCTGAACAAACATGGTGGTGCCGGGCAGGAGACCCTTAGAGAGGTGGGGCTTGCTTCTTGGCCGGCGTTGATTGGCCCTGCTGGCGCCCCAGAGAGAGAGAGCGACGGAGAGACAGAGCGAGAGGCAGGCTGCCCAGATGACTCCTGGCGGGGTGGTCGGTTCTTCCACGGCACACCTGATTATCGCCTGATGATCGCTCATGGCACAGAGGTTGGGAAACACTGGTTTAGAAAGGCAGCAAGTGAAACTGGCAACAAACTTGTTGAGGATGTCTTCCAGCCAAGTTCTTTTCCAATGAGGCTCATTCAACCCATATCCACTATTTATTTTTTTACCGATGGCTGGGGAGAAACTGGTATCTAAGAATTTATTCTCTCGATGGGATACTTCCCCCCAAAAGTGTGTAGAATTTCTCAAACCGGTTGGTAAACGAAACGGGATGGAGATAGGAAAATATCTGAATAATGTTTTCATTCCTTGTGTCTGTAGGATGGTAAGGTGGGATTTCATCAGCTTTAATTTCACCAACCGACTTGTCTTCCTTGTTGGGTGAGTGGGCTTATTAACAAAAGACCCTCCCCATAAATGCACAGCAGAGGAACTGATCAGCAGCAGCGTGGCCCAGCACCAGTAGCCAAGAGAGATAAAAAGAACATAAACACAAAGATCAATGTTATCTCTTCCACAGGAGGCTTTTCTTTATAGCAAAATAATATGGTTGCACTATTTACAACAGGGGTGCCCACACTTTTTCAGCATGCGAGCTACTTATATTAAAACCAAGTCAGAAAGATCTACCTACCTCTTCAAGGCTGGAGAAAGGAGGGGGCGGGGCAGGGCTTGGCCAGAGGGGGGCGGAGCCAGGCCGTGCCAACCCCCTCCCCTCTGGCTTTGGAGCTCCCAGCAGCTTCTCCAGGCTTGCTGATGGCAATGCCAAGCCAGTGGTGGCATAGCTAGCACAAGGCTGGCTTGGCCCTGCCCTCCACAAACCTGGAGCAGCTGCTGGGAGTGCCGAAGCTGGAGGAGGGGGCGGGGCTTCCCTCTGAGAAGCGCCCCATCCGGCTGGGATCGACCTCCTTCGGTCCCGGGATCGACTGGTCGATGGCGATCGACTTCCTGGGCAACCCTGATTTACAAGAACAAGATTTCCACAACACAAATAAAGTTCTTTATACTTCCTTCTTTGTTTCCACGATGGGCTTCTTTCTCATGCAGATGAACAGCTTCTAACTTCGATCCCACAGATCTTCCTCTCACATTGAACTTACACAGGAGCTTTACACACAGCTGGCCATCCGTCGGGGGTGCTTTGAATGCAACTTTCTTGCTTCTTGACGGGGTTGGAGTGGATGGCCCGTGAGGTCTCTTCCAACTCTATGATTCTATGATTTACACATGAGGCCTTCAACCTGGGGCTTCTCTCACTGAAGCTTCTCACACCAGGCCTTCTCACACTCGACTTAATAATAATAATAATTTATTGATACCCCGCCACCATCTCCCCAAGGGGACTCGGGGGGGGGGGGGGGCTTACATGAGGCCAAGCCCAATGACATAATAAACAACACAACAGCAAATAATAAAAACAATACAATCAATATAACTTATACATAGGCAATAACAGACAATTTAAAACCATTCTGGCCGGGTCACGTGTGAAGTATTATTAAAATTTTAAAATAAATAAACTCTGGTAGAATGTATGTAGCAGGAAAGTTTTAAAGGATAATGTGGAATAGACGACCCAACAGGTAATTAGAGTGCTTCTGAGGACATTTTGGAAAAAATTGATCACAGCAGGGCTGTATTTACTTTAGACAAAGCATAACGGGAGGTTATAATCAAAATATTCAATATCAAAAATATCACATTTCATTTCTTATTAAGGATAAATATCACATTCAAATATTGAGTATAACACAATCAATCGGCATTCTCTATATCAAATTCAATTCATCAAGTACAATTCATCGAGTACAGTACAATAGTATCTCAAAAGTTCATATAATCCGAGATAAAGGCAAGATTCCAACTCAGATCACAGTACCTTCGTGGATGTCGTCATGTAATATAAGTCCAAGTGGAGGAGCAAAGAGGTAAGCCAGTAGATCGAAAATACGTCACTGGGTCACGGACAAGAGTCACAAGAGTATAAATCACAAGATCTGTAGTAAAGGTGTAGTTACATCCAGGAAAGAAATCCAAAGGGAAGCCGTGACGATGTAAACAAAGATGATCAAACGGGAACGCCGAACAGTGCTCCACGGAGGAGGCTGTCGAACGCCAGACGGATCCACTAGGGAGGCTGCCTACGGCTGGAACGCTCACCGAAGCCAGCTGCGGGCCGTTTCGTCCCTTCAAAAGAGACATCCTTAGGGCCAGGATTATAATAGTAGTGTTGTCCTCATCGGATTGGATGGGCCGTCCTCCGCGTCTTACTCTGATAGCATGATTGTCTACTATTGAGGATGACACTACTTGTGATTTATACTCTTGTGACACTTGTTCATGACCCAATGACGTATTTTTGATCTACTGGCTTTCCTCTTTGCTCCTCCACTCGGACTTATGTCTCTATTTTGATTATAACCTGTTGTGCTTTGTCTGCATCATACGGTGTTGCCCCCTGTTTTCTATAGTCGGTATTTATTCAGGGAAGGCACATTGGAACAGCCACATTTTCAGGCTCCTAAAAACTGACAATGTGGGGGCTTGTCTGATACCCTCGGGGAGCGAGTTCCATAGACCAGTGTTTCCCAACCTTTTTTGAGCCGTGGCACACTTTTAACATTAAAACGGGGCACACCACCAACCAAAATGACACAAAATGATACTGTAACACAGTAAAGAACGGCTGGGGGTGGTGACCTGCTGGGAGTGCCGAAGCCGGGGAGGAGCCAGGCCACGCCATGCCCTGAACCCTCTTTCCGGCTTCAGTTCTCCCACAGCTTCGCCAGCTTTGAGAGGGCAGTGCCAAGCCAGGATTGTGCTGTCTCTGCCACCGCTGGCTTGGCACTGCCCCTGAAGGCTGGCAAAGCTGTGGGAGTGCTGAAGCCGGGGGAAGGAGCGGAGCCAAGCTGCATCATGACTCCCCCGGCTTCAGCTCTCCCACAGAGGAGGAGCATGAGCGGTGGACCCGGGCTTCAGTAGGCAGGGCTCCTCCGCGCGGCTTCAACAAGCAATGGGTGAGAGTCATGGCAAGAGTCATGGCGGATTGGAGGCTGGTTGGGGAAACGGCCGAAGGAGGCGGCGCCCCGGTCCCTTCTTTTTCTTCGCCCCCACCTGGCCCTTCCTCTTCCTCTCCCAAGCAGCAGGAGTTTGGAAGGAGGAGGGGGGAAGGAAGGGGGGCAGAGAGCTTTTCTCACGGCACACCTGATGATCGCTCACAGCACACTAGTGTGCCACGGCACACTGGTTGAGAAACACTGCCATAGACTAAGGCCTATCTCACACTGTGAGGCCTACCTCACAGAGAAGCCTCTTCACACAGACTGAGGTATTCTCACAGACTGGGACCTTTCTCCCACTGAGGTTTACCTCAGACTGAGGGCTACTAAGCTACAGGCCCACCTGCTTATATAGAACGGCAGCTTTTGCTGAGCCATTGCATCCATTTGACCCTTTCAGTGCTTGACTCACATTTTTGTAATTCAAAATACCTACTCAATTTTTAATTTTTCTGACATTTCTTACTTTAGGAGCAGTCAGGGCTTCCTCCACATGAAGCTCTTGCCAACAGAAGACAACAAGTTCGTCCTGGGCCAGCACAGCCCCCCCTTCGACAACGTCCCGGAGATCATCCACCACTACGCCAGCCACAAGTTGCCCATCCAAGGGGCAGAGCACATGTCCTTGCTCTACCCGGTCACCACACAGCCCTCCAGTTGCCTTGTGGCTGAGCAGTGATTTCAGAGGAGAACCGCAAACTGGTTTCTGTGTAGTCTGGGACCAAGCTGGAGTGCGACCTCTGGACTATAGTTGGCTGCAGTGGTTGGGAGAAGAGAAATCTAAGGAATGGTATGGTTGGAAGTCGTAGCCAACTAAAATGGGACAAATCTGGGACTCTGGATACAAGAACCGTTCTGCCTTGTGATGTATTTGCATTGATACTTTGCATGCTGGATTCCCATTTGGTTGGCCTATTCACCTCGTGGAGTTGCGATGAGAAAGATTGATACTCAGCCGGGAGATGATGTATTTTTTTTGGCACCTTGAATGTGTCACAGAACCCTTCCTGGTTCTGTTTATTGACTGCGGTGTCCGCAGGGTTGAATGTTCACATAATCCAACGTTGCGTCAGAATGGGCATATATTCATTCAAATCGGGCTTTTCCAATTGGGAAAAAAGCCACATTACCTCACCCAACATCTCAGCCTTTCTATGTACAGGATAACAGAGAAGTGATCCACGTTGGTGATGCATTTGATCAAGAGAGAGGAAGCAGCAAAGTTGCCAAAACTCTGCCTGATTTCAGAAATCTGCTCCTAACTATATTTCAAGTTCTGTTCCGTTCTCTCTCTTGCTGGACTGCCATTCGGTGCAACTTATGCCCATCCAAGAAGATCCTCACAGTTTTCTGTGAGCAGATTGCAATGGCTACCGGATTTTTCATTTTGGCCAGTCGTGCAAGGGTGTGGATTTAAGAGGCTGCCGAATGGCACGCTTGGTTCATGTAACTGGTTATGACATTTCTAGTGACTTTTACTAAATACGTCCAAACCTGGCAGCTCTAGAATGTGTGAATGGACTTCAGCCAGCTCTCCTGCCATCTGGACAATTCTGGAAGACTGGTGGATGAGCCCATCATCCACGAAAGGTTCCAGGTTCACTCCCTGGCACCTTCTCCGGAGGACCAGGGAAGAAGGCAATGGAGGAGACGTCTTCAGGAGTCAACACTGGGCCCGATGGCTTTGCAAAGGCAACTTTCTGTGTCCCTGTGCTGAAAGCATTTTGCATGCATCAGGATCTTTATTATCCACTATTTACCCAGGATGCGTTGTGAAGCCCTCGTTTCGTACCAGTCAGAGAGACTTTTGTTCCTGGCTTCTATAAAGAAATAAACGCAAAAATGAAATGGGAGTCTCTTGATTATGATTATTTTTCTCTCTATGGTCATTAAGAAGGCATGGCTGAAAATTGGGTTTGTAGTGAGTGTCCCCGCCCAGATCGTTTATCTCAGGCATGTGCGCAAACTTCGGCCATCTTGGTGTTTTGGACTTCAACTCCCATAATTCCTAACAGCCAACAGGAGGGCCAAAGTTTGCCCATGCCTGTTCTATCAGCCGTCGGAGGTGGGGCCAAGAGGAAGGGGTGCCGCTGCCGCCAACCCATTGGGGACTATGGGGTCTGCGTCGGCAGACAGCCCACCGCTCCAGAGAACAATTGGAGGCTTTGGGGTGCCTGCCATCTCCGGAAGGCAATATCAGCCTGCAGCGGGAGCAGTCAGCAAGCTGCGGCGGCTGATCGCCCTGGCGACCCGGAAGACTTGATCGTCTTCCGGTTCGTCAGGGCAATCACCCGCCACAGCTCGCCGACTGCTCCCGCTGCAGGCCCAGATCGCCTCCCGGGATGGCAGGCACTCCATGGCAGGGCGATCAGCTGGGGAACAGCTGGGGGCGAGAGCGGGCGGAGGCCTGCAGCCTCCGATTGTCTTCTGCTCTGCTCTGCTGCGGTGGCGGCTGAGTTCGCTTTGTTATCCTCTGGGCTGGGTCCATTGGGCCATTCCATCTTGGGATCCTTCCTCTCTTGAGGATGTCAGCCTCCATCTTGGTTCGCACCTTGTCTTCTTGAATTTTATTTTATTTTAGTGGTTTTTATTATTATTTTATAATAATAATAATTTTATAATAATAATATAATAAATAATATAATATAATGTTATATTATATTATAATTTCAATATATTATAATGTCTATATATTTACATATATATTATATAATTATGATATTAATACTAATAATATGAATATTTCTTGATATATTAATATGTTAATATTAATGATGTGTAATATATAGTAAATATAGTAAGTAAATAAATAAATAAATAATGTCGATTAGAACGTAGTTCAGCCTTTAGGTGCGGCCCTCCATAATATTTTTTGGCTTTTGTGTGGCCCCTTGGAAAAAATAATTGCCCACCCCTGATCTAGAGACTGCTTCCTAGATTGTTTTTATTGTTTTTGCTTGGAGTGAGTTAAGTTTTTCTTGCCTGAGATTACTTTATGGCTTACAGAGAAATACAGTTGGTCTATATCAGGGGTTGGGAACTTTTTTGACTCAGCCATGAAAGCAAAATATTTGGAAATTTATTTCAGTGAGAGCCATATAATATATATGATATATTTTAAGACTGAATTCAACTAAATGTGAGTATATACCTACATACTATGAGAAAAGGATTCCCCCGGCAGAATGACGGTGCGTATATCCAACCGAAGAATCTGTAGACCAAGGCCAATGCTGGAGCAATCCCCAAACAATAGCGGCTTCCCTAGAGTGTTCCTCCAACCCCCATTCGGAGATTGATTGCTTTGGTCCTTCGCAGCAGCCTCATGTGAACTCCGTTCCTCTCTGCCTTCCCGCAGAGCCTGGGAGCGTTGTAGGGCTTTATTTACGCACTTTCTTGCCTGTATTGTTTGGGGATTGCTCCAGCATTGGTCTTATCTGAAAAGCCGAAATCTGCGAGCCAGATGCAATCATCAAAAGAGCCACAACTCGCTCACGAGCCATAGGTTCCCGACCCTTGGTCTATATCCCTGGATTCGACCAACCACAGCTCAAAAATATTTGGGGGGAAAATTCAAAAAGAAAAAGTTGAATGTGTTGTTGAAGGCTTTCATGGCTAGAATCACTGGGTTGCGGTGAGTTTTCTGGGTTGTATGGCCATGTTCCAGAAGCATTCTCTCCTGATGTTTCATCCACATCTATGGCAGGCATCCTCAGAAGTTGTGAGGTCTGTTTGAAACTAGGCAAGTGGGGTTTATATATCTTCTAGCTTGGGGACCCGGCCCTGCCCGGGTCATTTGAGAAGTGCAGCAGGATGTAGAGTGGGTCATGGGGGCTCTGTGTGCCAAGTTTGGTCTTGATCCATCATTATTGGGAGTTGCAGTGGTATCATGAAATTACTGAAGGTAGTGTAAGTCCCATCATCTCTGTGTGTCCCGTCCCCCCCAAAGTGTAGTAGGATGTAGATTGGGTCATAGGGGCTAAGTTTGGTCTGTATTGGTGAATGGATGAGGGATGCATTGTTTTTCGGAAGTGAGTGAAGGTACTTCAAGTCCCATCATCCGTGGTCCGTCTCACCGTAAACTGCACCAGGCTGTAGAGTGGGTCATGAGGGCTCTGTGTGCCAGATTTGGTGTTGATCAGTCATTGGATTAGGTTTGTAGCAGGATTGGGAAGTGAGGGAAGGTACTGCAAGTCCCATCATCCATGTTCTGTCCTCCAAACTTCAGTAGGATGTAGAGTGGGTCACTGGGGCTCTGTGTGCCAAGTGTGGACTTTCTCGGTGTTTGTTGGGGGCCACAGTGGTCTGTGGGAACAGAGGGGTGTAAAAGTACTACAAATCCCATCATCCATTGTCAGTCCTCCCCCAAACCTCACCAGGACGTGAAGGCAGTCATAAGGGTTATGTATGCCAAGTTTGGTCTCGATCAGTGATTGGATGAGGGTTGCAGCGGACTTGGGAAGTGAGTAGAGGCACTTCAAGTCCCATCATCCATGGCCCACCCTCCTCCGAACTGCACCAGGACGTAGAGTGGGTCATGGGGGCTGTGTGTGCTGAGTGTGGTCTGTATTGGTCCTTTTGGTGGCCTCAGTGGTCTGTGGGAACCAAAGTCTTGGAAAGTACTACAAATCCCATAATACGTGGGTCATGTCATAGGGGGGTTATGTGTACCAAGTTTGGTGCAGGTCCATCACCCGCGCTGGTCGCTGTGGCCTGTGAAAGTGGCTGCCACATATCCGCCCTGGCCTGTGAAAGTGGCTGCCACATATCCGCCCTGGCCTGTGAAAGTATACCGGTGTAAAACAGAAAGGAGTAAAAAAAATGGAAAAGGCCTGCATGGAATTAGCAGTAAGGTCCAATGAGGCTGGGTGAGGGGGTTTTGGGCCAGAATTATTTATATAAGCATTAAAAGGCATTAGAGAAAGGTATTTATTGTTTTCTCTTGTGTCTTTTGAGTGAAGTAGGGCCTTACCTTGTAGAGTGACCGTGCCTGTTCTAAAGATCCTGTCAGAAGCTGCCTTTCTCTGACACTGTGTTGAAGAGGGAAGATGGATGCCTCTTTTGGACCTATCTGGGAGAAGGGGATTTGTAGGGGCTACAATGTTTTCTGGGAAGTGAATTGGGATGCAAATCCCATCATTCGTCGGCCATCCTGTCCTAAACTCTATTTTGGGGCCTGAAATGTTATGGCCTGCTATTGGTAACTTTAAAAGGGTGCATGGCAGGCAGCCGTTTTCTAAAAGCTGAGGAGGAGGAGAATACAGGAATCCATTTTGTTTTCACAGAGCCAAGTGGGGAGGGACTGTTGATGGTGCATGTTTTCCCTCAGTGGGAAGAAATCCTGTTGTTTGAATGTAGAGGCCTGGATTCTGGGTTGCTGGCTTTTCCCCTCAGTGGGAAGAAATCCTGATGCTTGAATGTAGAGGCCTCTAATCTGGGTTGCTGGCAATTTCCCCTCAGTGGGAAGAAATCCTGTTGTTTGAATGTAGAGGCCTGGATTCTGGGTTGCTGCCTTTTTCCCCTCAGTGGGAAGAAATCCTGTTGTTTGAATGTAGAGGCCTGGATTCTGGGTTGCTGGCTTTTTCCCCCTCAGTGGGAAGAAATCCTGTTGTTTGAATGTAGAGGCCTGGACTCTGGGTTGCTGGCTTTTCCCCCCTCAGTGGGAAGAAATCCTGTTGTTTGAATGTAGAGGCCTGGATTCTGGGTTGCTGGCTTTTTTCCCCTCAGTGGGAAGAAATCCTGTTGTTTGAATGTAGAGGCCTGGATTCTGGGTTGCTGGCTTTTTTCCCCTCAGTGGGAAGAAATCCTGTTGTTTGAATCTAGAGGCCTGGATTCTGGGTTGCTGGCTAATCAGTGGCTATCAATGCCCTCTGTCTGGTGCCTTAGAATTTTGGAGTGGCGAGGCTGTCCAATCAAAGGACTTTATGCAAATAGCTGCCACATATCCGCCCTTCCGCCCTCCGCATACACACATACACACACACATACACACATACAAACATTCCGTTTTATAAAGGTATACAGATACAGATGGAATGTCCAGGTGGGAGAAAGAACTCTTGTCCGTTTGAAGCAAGTATGAATGTTGCAATTAGGAGGCTTGATTAGCATTGAATGGCCTTGCAGCTTCAAGGGCTGGCTGCTTCCTGCCTGGAGGAATCCTTTCTTGGGAAGTGTTAGCTGATCCTTGAAATACACACGCACAAGGCCTAGCTCATTTCTATCATTTCAATCGCTGTTTTATTATATCATTGTCATTATTTTATTGTATTATTATGTAATTGTTAAGTATTTTTCATTTGATGTTATTTTCCGTTTTGTATGCATTTTTGTTTGCCTTATTGCAATTACTTGGGCTAGGCCTCATGTTAGCTGCCCCGAGGAGATGGTGGCAGGGTATAAATAAAGTTGTATATTATTATTATTATTATTATTATTAAAAAGAAAGGAGGAAACCATGAAAATAAAACAAAATCTGGCTACCAGTATTTAATAAACCATTGCAGTGATTAAGATCCTCCGGGGAGACCCTGCTCTCTGTCCCGCTATTGTCACAGAAGCGATTGGTTGGGGCGAGAGACAGGGCCTTCTCTGTGATTGCCCCACGGCTATGGAACTCCCAGGCAAGATCAGATCAGCCCCCTCCCTCATGTCCTTCATAAGGATGGTAAAAACTTGGCTGTGGGACCAAGCTTTTGGGACAGGGCAATAAAACAGCAATAGGAAAGATTACCAGGCCAATTAGATTAGACGCAGATGACCAAGACGGTTTTAAATGGTGTATTTTAATGATTGAGATTAATGTTTTTAATGTTTATCCATGCGTATATGAATTCTTGTCCCGGCATTGAATCTTTGCAGTATATATGCTGTGCTCTGCCCTGAGTCCCCTTCGGAATGAGAAGGGCGGAATATAAATGTTTTAAATAAATAAATAAACACTAAAATCTGGACAGTAAATAAAGACCAACAGTTCGAAAACAGGGGAATTCCAGGCAAGAAACAATCAAGGCCAGCTAACAGCTTTCATTTAAACTCCCATGGCTATGCTATCACGGGAGTTGTAGTTTTACAAGTGCCAAAGAGCACTGGTGCCGCATCAAACTACCACATCTATGAGCCAGGCCAACAAGGCCATGGCCTATGAGTGCAGGCTTAGGAGGGTGCCAAATCACGGACCAAAAAAGCCAGATTTTCGGCGGCGGTGTCTGCGGCCAATGGTGCGCCTCTCCTGCAACCAACCTGCGGGGCTGGGTGACGTCAGACGCGGCGGCAAGGGCGAGGAGGAAAAGGCGGAGGGAAGCCGCGGCCTCTGCGAGCGCCGCGGCCTCTACCTCCTCCGTCATGTTCCTAGGTGCCACAGGGGCCTCGAGGGCTTCCCTTCCTTCCTCCTCGGAGAAGGACGAGGAAGGAAGGGAAGGCCCCAGGCGGCCACTGCAGCACCCAGGAACATGGCGGGGGAGGTAGAGAGGCTGCGGCGCTCGCGAAGAGACGCCGCGGCTTCCCTCCGCCCCTTCCCTCCGCCCCTTCCTAATGAAGGAGGGCGTGGTGAGGAAGGGAAGGCCCCAGGCGGCCACTGCGGCACCCAGGAATATGGCGGGGGAGGTAGAGAGGCTGCGGCGCTCGCGAAGAGACGCCGCGGCTTCCCTCCGCCCCTTCCCTCCGCCCCTTCCTAATGAAGGAGGGCGTGGTGAGGAGAAAGAGGCGGAGGGAAGCCGCGGTGCCTCTTCACGAGCGCCGCGGCCTCTCTGCCTCCGCCATGTTCCTGGGTGCTGCAGCGGCTGCCCGCGGGCTTCCTTCCTCTTCCTTCTCCAAGAAGGAGGAAGGAAGGAAAGCCCCTGGGGCCGCTGCCGCGCATGCGCAATACCCAGAAACATGGCGGAGGATGCCGCGGCGCTCGCGCCCTGCCGCGCATGCCTGGAAGCGGCCCCGCCCCCTGGGGGCAGGGCTTCCAAAGTGTGGCCTAGGGCGCCAAAAGCAGTTAATTGGGGCCTGCTATGAGCCATGGTAGCTAAAAGTACTGCCAAATAGGCAGCGTAGACGCACCCAAGTCTCACCAGCATCTTAAAGATTTCTAGTCCATGGGCTCTTGAGCAGCCTTGGTGGGGATTATGGGGCTTGCATTCCCCCTGTTTTTGGAAGGGTGGCAAATCAATGTGGGGGCGCCGGCTGCAAGGCACAGTGAGCCTGCTATGCTCCTGCTGACTCTTTCCTTGGAGGCAGGCAGCCAGTCCCTGTCACGATGCAGCCGCCTACCCGCTGGGGTGTGGGGGCAGAGGAAAAGCTGTGAAGCCTTGAAAAGCCTGCCAGTGCTGCCTAGGAAGGGAGAGGCAAGGATGTTTCCAAAGTGAATCATCATCCTGTGGACTAGCACAGAGGAGAACCGACACTCGCTGGCTGTATAACAAGGGTGGGCAACGTCTTTCAGGCCTAGGGGCTGGATTCAGTTTCAGATGGGGAGGAGGGAAAAGGCAAGGCCAAAAATATCCACGCATTTTCAAACCCAAAGTTCTTGCCAATAAAGCTCAGCGGAGGCACTGAATCCTTTTGGAAGGGAGCCTTGGAAAACACCGAAAGCTTGGAAAACACCAGATGAAGGTCTCAATAAGAGGAGGTGGTAGTTGTATGGGGAAGCCCAGGAGGTTGGATTAAATCCCGTAGGAGCTAGAGTGCATCTTCACAGTCGAACAGTAGTCCTCAACCTTCCTAATGCCACGACCCCTTAATACAGTTCCTCATGTTGTGGTGACCCCCAGCCATAAACTTATTTTCGTTGCTACTTCATAACTATAATTTTGCTACTGCTACAAATCGTAATGTAAATATCTGATATGCAGGATGTATTCTCATTCATTGGACCAAATTTGGCACAAATGCCCAATACGCCTGAATTTTCATACTGGTGGGGTTGGGGTGGGATTGATTTTGTCATTTGGGAGTTGTAGTTCCTGGGATTTATAGTTCACCTACAATCAAAGGACATTCCGAACTCCACCAATGATGGATATGAACCAAACTTGGCACACATAACTCCCATGGCCAATAGAAAATACTGGAAGGGTTTGGTGGGCATTGACCTTGAGTTTTGGAGTTGTGGTTCACCTACATCCAGAGAGCACAAACAATAATGGATATGGACCAAACTTGGCACAAACACGCAATATGCCCAAATGTGAACACTGGTGGAATTTGGGGAAAATAGACCTTGACATTTGGGAGTTGTAGTTGCTGGGATTTATAGTTCACCTACAATCAAAGAGCATTCTGAACCCCACCAATGATAGAATTGGGCCAAACTTCCCACACATGACCAACAGAAAATACTGTGTTTTCTTATGTCTTTGGCAACCCCTCTAACACACCCCTTGCGACCCCCAACAGTGATCCTGACCCCCCAGTTGAGAAACTGCTGTAGGAGAAATGCAGTTTGGCACCAATTCGACTGTCATGGCTCAAGACTGGAATCCCAGGAGTTGTAGTTTCACAAGGTCTTTGGCCTTCTTTGCCAAAGAGGATCAGGGACTCACCAGCGATAACTCTCAGGCCCCTTCTACACTGCCATATAAAATCCAAATTATCTGCCTTGAACTGGATTATAATATAGCAGTGTAGACTCAGATAATCCAGCTCAAAGCAGATAATGTGTATTATCAGCTTTGATTATCTGGGTTTATACGGATGTATAGAAGGGACCTCATGCTTCTATAACATTGAGTCATGGCAATTAAAAGGAGTCTAACTGATTCCTTATACACTAGATTTAATACCTGAACACCTAACTGCCATATTTGTGAATGGCAAAAGACAAGACAAAACAAAAACAAACAAATACATCCTGTGTCCAATCACTCAGGCCCCTTCTATGCTGCCATAAAACCCAGATTATCAAACAGATAATCCACATTATATCTTCTTTGAACTGGATTATAGGAGTCTACACTACCATATAATCCAATTCAAAGCAGATAATCTGGATTTTATATGGTAGTGTAGAGGGGGGCTTCATATCTCTCCAAAAACACTTCCGGTGAGGTGATACAAGAGATAATTTCTTTTATTAATGGATAAACACTGTTGACGGTGAGTGATGGGAAATGACTTTTCCAGCCACTGCCTGTCTAGGGTCTGTTCTAGGCAGCACTAAATCACATGCTTTAGTCAGGGGCAAAAAGGGGGGGGGGCAGGACCTTAGAAGATGTCCATATACAGACCTGTTGGTCCTGGGACTTCTGCCTTGGTCGTCCACACTTGCTGCTTTGTCCTGGGATTTTGCAGCCCCCAATACGGCCTTTGCAGGACTTAATAAAACCCCCATAAGATGCAAACATGCAAAGATGCGAATAATGGTTTAGGTGCTGTTCCTAGGTTATAGAAGCTGTAGGGCCATCTGTGCCGACAGGTTTGTTGTGTACAGGGTGTTGTTCCTGGGTTATACATGTCTGTTCCTTATTGCTCCTATTTGTCCTGGTCAGAAAAAAATGTGCCACACGTTTCATTAAGTTTCTGGCACACAAACAAAGTTTTCGCATTCTACTCAACAAGTCACCTTCTCTTTAGGAACCGACCAATCTGGAATAAACATCTAAAACCTGGGAACAAACCCAAATAAAAAAATCTCAGGTTTTTTTTAAATGCAGGGACATGCAGACATTTGAAGATGCGTATTTTCGGCTAAGAACTTGAATATTCCTGCACCTGAAAATCTTGTGGTTTTGCCATTCATAGCAATTGCTTCTGCGTTTCCAGGGAACAACATTTGGCCACTCTCCATTTTGCTGCGGGAGCTCCCAGGTACTGTCCGGACGGGCCCTAGCTAACATACAGGTAACCTATAGCAGTGTTTCCCAACCAGTGTGTTGTGGCATACTAGTGTGCCATGAGCGGTCATCAGGTGTGCCATGGGAAATTGGAACCTTTCTTCCCCCTCCTAGTAGCTCTTTCTCCCTCTTTCCCTCCCCAAAGATCCTCCCCGAGGCAAAGGAAGGGCTCCACCGAATGCCAGGGCCAGGCCCGCCTTGAGGAAGCCTTCAGGAGCCTCGAGTAACCTTGGCTCGAGCTCCCGCTCAGGGCTGCTTCAGCCTCCCGATGCTCCCAGGTTCGCCACTGCCCAATCACCGATGCTCCCATGTTCGCTCACTGCCCAATTCAGTGCTCTGCTTTTTGCGTGAAATGTATAGCTTCCAGCTTTGGCTGTTTTGAATAGAAATTCAAGCCAACGCAGAAAACGCCGACTCAATCACTTCTGCCCAGTGCTCTGCTTTTGCGGAGGGAGGAGGAGGCAGGAAAGACTTCTATATTTCTGTTGCCTATTCGCACAGATCTATGAAAAGTATAGACTACCCATTCACAGGTTTCCAAGAAACAAATAGAGCCTCTCCGCTTGGATTTCTTTTTTACTATTTTACTGGATTGACCCCCCCCCCAAAGGTACTGCTTATAACAGCTTCATGACATCCATAGTTAACTGGAAGCAAGTTTCACTCAGGGTGAAATTTCACAAGTGTCTGGAGAACAAGCCCTATGAGGAGCGGCTTGAAGAGCTGGCAATGTTTAGCCTGAAGAAGAGAAGGCTGAGAGAAGACATGATAGCCATGTATAAGTATGTGAGAGGAAGTCATATCTATGTTGTGTCCATCGAAACAGGCCTAGTTTTCACACTGAGTGTATACATTTAAAAACATATTAATATATGTATTACTGTGTTAGAGTGTCATTTTGGTTGGTGGTGTGCCCCAGGGTTTTGTAAATGTAAAAAATGAGCCGCGGCTCAAAAAAGGTTGAAAAACACTGACCTATAGAACCTAATGTTTCGATATTGCTAAATTTCTGCTCATCACATCAAAAGTTCTTTTTGATATACATACACAACATACATCTACATGCACACACTGGGGTGTCTACTTTTGTGCCTGACCCCTTTCCGATGTTTGTGCAGAACATTGGCGTGCAATACGGGCCTTTCTAAACAGGCGTCCTCGCCATAACCATTGTCCCATTTTCTGAAGTTGTGCGCATGTCATTGCAGATTGGTGCTGCCTCTGTTCTTTCTCAGTAGCTGTGGCTGGAGGCTTGGTGTGCAACTGTGCATCCATCTGGCCAAAGGCCCATGGTCTGAACGGACGGGCGCATAGTGCCTTGCATGCCCCCCGTGTGTGCAACTCCGTCCTCTATGGCTGCCTCTTGCAAGACCCATGCTGCAAGCAGGGAGGAATCACATGACGCCAGCCTGGCGCTGCACTGAGCATGGGCAAAGCCATCTGGGCCACGGTGCGCCTTGGTGAGAACAACAAAGCCAGCCGGAGGAGCCAGCCAACCGTCCAAGCCTGCCTTTTGTTTCCTTCCAGTCCATCGGCTTCAATGCTCTTTTTCATCTGCTTCCTTGGACATCAGCAAAGCGAAGCAGGCATCTCTTTCCTTCATCGGTCCCTTGAGAGCAACACCACATCATCCTATCCATCATCCACTTTCCTGGGGCCTTCTATAGCAGTCAGTGTAAGTATCGGACAATGGAAGCCTTTTGTGTTTTGCCATTGATGAGAAATGTGGTGGCGGGAAAAAAGCAAGGAGGGAGAAGGGTTGCATTTGTAGCCATTCACTTCTCTCCGTGACTCTCTGCATCCGCCAAACCTAGATTTAGCCGTTCGTTTCTCTGTTTTGCATCCGCCAAGCCTAGAAATAAAGCCTGCCTTTATTTCTTCCCAGAGATCACTGCAGACGGGCTGACTTCTGTAAAGATACCACGGAAAAGGCTGTGGCTGTTATTTGTGCATTTCTCTTTAGCATATTATTTGATCCTCAGGCCTGTAATGCTGCATTTGGAAATGTATGTCTGTGTTTCCAATAGAGATGTTGAGAGAGCATATTCAGAGCTCTCTAAATGTTCGCTAGCATGGCCTCAGTTCCCTGATGGGAGAGCTCCAAAGGAAAACTAGGCTCCAATTGGAAGCAAGGTGTTTTCCATGGCTGTCTCTGCAACAGGTGCCTCCTGGAGGCCTCCATTCCCGCCTCGGCTTTGGCCAGGGGCCATCCAAGAGCTGGAACACACTTCTCCCAATGGGAATTGTAGCAAAGCGCCCTGTTTGAATTTTTCTTTGTCAATGGAAAACCAAACAAGCATTTCTTCGAAATTCTAACTGGACATTTACTTTGAAAGGGCCCAGATGGGAGGCTGGTTTGGGGGTGTCGGAGAAGAGCACTGCCTTTGAAGTGTGCAATTTAGTACGACTGTATTTTTATTGCCCAGGAGCTGGAAGAGGAACTTGTGGGACTTTTGGCTTGGGGAGCCATAAATCTAACTAGGATTGTGTTTTCAGTGTTTGGGGGTTTCCAGGAAGACTTAGTCCAGTGTTTCTCAACCTGGGGGTCAGGCAGGCTCGGATTACCCATAAGGCCACCCTAGGCCATGGGCTAGGGCGGCATTATTGGGGGGGGGGGGCAGCAGATCGGGACCCCCGAAAAAAATTCCAAAAAAATCCATTTTTTTAAATGAAAAAAAATTCGAAAAAAGTGTGCATGCGTGTGGCGGTGCAAGCGCCATCCTCTTCCTTTTTTGGAAACAGAAGACAAATCCCAAAAATTAAAAATTGACTAGGTATTTTTAATTACAAAAATTATTTTCTGTAGGTCATGTGTGGGAAGTTTAGCCCAATTCTATTGTGGGTGGAGTTCAGAATGCTCTTTGATTTTAGGTGAACTATAAATCCCAGCAACTACAACTCCCAAATGTCAAGGTTTATTTTCCCCAAATTCCACAAGTGTTCACATTTGGGCGTATTGAGTATTCATGC
Organism: Anolis apletophallus; assembly: GCA_030556195.1. NCBI lineage: Eukaryota > Metazoa > Chordata > Lepidosauria > Squamata > Anolidae > Anolis > Anolis apletophallus. The sequence goes on from JARBWK010000015.1 coordinate 30,988,376, forward strand.
CAAGTTGGGTCCAGATCCATCATTGTTTGAGTCCACAGTGCTCTCTGGATGTAGGTGAACTACAACTCCAAAACTCAAGGTCAATGCCCATTAAACCCTTCCAGCATTTTCTGTTGGTCACGGGAGTTCTGTGTGCCAAGTTTGGTTCAATTCCATTGTTGGTGGAATTCTGAGTTCTCGTTGTAGGTGAACTATAAATTCCAACAACTACAGCACTCAAATGACAAAATCACACACACACCCCACTCCACCAATATTCAAATTTAGGCGAATCGGGTATTTGTACCAAATTTGGTTCAGTGAATGAATATGCATCTTGCATATCTGATATTTACATTATGATTCATAACATTAGCAAAATTACAGTTATGAAGTAGCAACAAAAATAATTTTATGGTTGAGGGTCACCACAACATGAGGAACTATATTAAGGCATCTTGGCATTGGGAAGGTTGAGAATCACTGACTTAGCCATATTTAGAGCTGGCCAAATATTAATTTAATCAGTCAAGAGGAGGCTGACATATTCTCCTAATGGACAGTCCTGGGTAATCCTCTGTCATCCCACTTTTTCGGCTGCTTTTAAAATGTCCCGGTTTCTCTCACCTCTTCCCACCATTTTCCTTCACTTCACTTCTACTGCTGCTAACTAAGGCCCTTTCTACACTGCCATACAAAATCCAGATTATCTGCTTTGAACTGGGTTATATGACAATGTAGACTCTTATTTATTTATTTATTTACTTCATTTCTATTCAGCCCTTCTCACCTCGTAGGGGACTCAGGGCGGATTACAATGTACACATTACATTTAGACACACAAATAGACAAGACAGACAGAGGCAATTTAACATCTGGCCACCAGGGGGAGCTGTCGCACTCCTTCATTCCTCAGCGTGTTTCCTGGAGATCTTTTTATGACCTCGTAAATCAGTTAAATTAAGCCTCCCCACTAAGTGGTACCTTAATTTCCTACTTGATAGATGCAACTGTCTTTCGGGTTGCAAAGGTTCACAACAGGCTACACAATAGGTCGAGAGCCCACCTCGACCCGGGCAGGCCTCGAACTCATGACCTTCTGGTCAGTTGAGATCTTATGCAACTGACACCCAGCCAGCTGCGCCACATTCCCGGTGCACCTATTTCTTTCTTTTGAAAATGGAAAGTAAATAACTACAGAGCCCCCACTGATGCAATTCCTGTAAGATCCTGGCACTATGAATGGAGGGACCCTATGATTTCCTGGTGAAAGTCCATCTGCCCGAGTTGCCATGTTTTATCCATGACGAAAGAAACCATTTTACAGAATACAGATAAATATTTGATCTCTCGTTAATGTCTTCCCATCCAGGGGAGCTATTAAAGACGTGCAAGAAAAAGACCGCCTGCCCTGAAAACTATAGTCAAAGATCGGTTATTGTTGGGCAAGTCTGTGTAAACAATGTCTTTGTTGGGTGAGTGAGCTTATTAACAAAAGTCCCTCCTCATCAATGTATAACAGAGTAACTTCTTAGCAGCAGCGTGACCCAGCAGCAGTAGCCCCAATTGAGAAAAAGAACAAAAACACACAGACCAATGTTATCTCTTCCATAGGAGGCTTTTTCATAGCAAAATAATAGGGTTCTGCGATTTCTCTCGGCATTACTTCGCGAACGAAGATTCTTAGGAAGGACTCATCCCACGCTTTTTACAAGCGCGTTGATGACGAATAAAGGCCACTCTGAGATAGGCAAGTTCGGTTGCAGAAAGCACAGCAGAAAGTCTCCTTGGGTGATGTTGTTTCCAAGTTGCGGTTCTTTCTGCATTGTCGTTTCTCTTCGAGACCCATTCGGCGTGTCTTCTCGAAAGAGGCCGCAGCATTGTGGATAGTGCGTCTCCACACCTCCCGATGTGAGGCCAGGGTGGACCAAACATGACCTCCCTGTTTCCAAGTTTCAGGTGGGATTCCATCGATCCTGGATGCCTTGCCATTTTTCGTCTGCTGTATGGTCTCAAGGGTCTCTTCCAGAGTGGGAGCTGTGTCCAGTTCATTTTTCATTGGTTGTTGTATCATGTCTTGGATAGCTGAACCTTGGACTACTCGGTTGGCATTGAAGAGACTCTGAAAATGTTCAGCCCATCGGTTCATGATGGAGGCTTTATCAGTAATTAGCGTTTGACCATCTGTATTGTATAAGGGGCTTTGGACCTGATAACTAGGTCCAAACACTGCTTTGAGAGCTTCGTTAAAAACCTCTGTGATCACCCAAATCTGCACAACGTTGTGTCTTTTCTGCTAAATCAATCCACCACTTGTTCTGAATGTCTCGGAGTTTTTCTTGGAGTTTATTACATGCGAGACGAAAGGCTGCTTTTCTTACATGGCATGATGTGTTGCCAAAGCGCTGTAGGAGAAGAATCTGTAGGGTGGTCTTAAAGTTTTGTTTGCAGATTTGCCTGGAAGTTGTCTCTCACAACAGCCTGCTGAAGATTGTTGACTTGGAGTCTCCTCTTTAAGATGCCACCCCTCTTAAGTTTGAGCTTAAAGTGTAGATTTAGTTTACATCTTACAAGGTGATGGTCCAATGTTATCTCTTCCATAGGCAGGCCCGATTCAAGGTGATGGTCAGGGGCAATGGGCCATTGCTGCAAAGGACTCTGGACTTCCAAAAAACCTCCGGACCCGGCTGCAAAAAGTTCCTTCTTTTCGGCCTCACTTAGGGCGATTATCCATCTGGAAGTCCCTCCACAGCCACCCTAGGCCAGGGCCTAGGGAGAGCGTAATATTCGCTACCATTTTAAATTACCTTAGTCCGCCCCTGCCCGGATTATCCATAAGGCCACCCTAGGCCAGGGCCTAGAGCCACATCAGACCTCCCAAAAACGTTTTTCAAAAAGAAATGGCAGTTCTGCTGCCCTGCTGCAGGGCGCCAGACTCTCAGAGGCAGCTGCTGTCTCTGAGAGTCTATGGCGCCCCGCACGCAGGCGCAGAAGCAGCCAAAGATCGCCCTTTTTTTCTCAGGCCGGCGTGGTGGCTTTAGGAGGGAGGGAGGAGCCGCATGGAGGCTCCCCGTAGCTCCTCCCTCCTTCCTAAAGGCACCACGCCTGAGAAAAAAAAGGGCGATTTTTGGCTGCTTCTGCACCTGCGTGCAGGGCACCATAGACTCTCAGAGGCAGTTCCGCTGCCTCTGAGAGTCTATGGCGCCCCGCGAGCAGGCGCAGAAGCAGCCAAAGATCACCCTTTTTTTCTCAGGCCGGCGCAAGGAGGAAGGTGCGGAACCGCGGAGAGAAGCCCTGCCCTCAAAGAGGCAGAGCCGCTGAGAGAAGCCCTGCCTTTGAAGAGGCAGAGCCGCGGAGGCGGAGCCTTTGGCCTAGGGCGCCAAAAAGGCTTAATCCGGCCTGTCCATAGGAGGCTTTTTCATAGCAAAATAATATGGTTGTGCGATTTACCAGAACAAGGTTTCCCATAACACAAATAAAGTTCTTTATACTTCCTTCTTTGCTTCCATGCTGGGCTTCTTTCCCATGCAGATAAACAGCTTCATTCTCACAGAGCCTCCTCTCACATTGAAGTTACACAGGAGCTTCACACAGTAGATTTTTTACACACAGCAGCCTTCACACATGATGGCCTTCAACCTGGGTCTTCCTCTCACGGAAGCTTCTCACACCAAACTTCTCAAACTGAGGCCTACCTCCCACTGAGGCCCTCTCATACTGAGGGCGACCTCAGACTGAGAGCTATTAGGCTACAGGCACACCTGCTTATATTGAATTCCAGCTTTTGCTGAGTCATTGCATCCATTTAACCCTTTCAGTGCTTGACTCACATTTTTGTAATTAAAAATATCTAGTCAATTTTCAATATTTCTGAAAGTCTTTGCTCGCAGAAGGGAAAGAAACACCTCGTTTTGTTTGCAAAAGAGATGATAGGAGTTACGATTTCTAGGAGAACCTTTCGTAATGTAGTATTCTGTGGATATATTGGCAGAAGATTTTAAGAGTTGTAGTGGTTGCCTCGGAGAAAGCTTAGCAGTTGTCATCTAATGTGATGCTACTCAAAGTGTTGGTCTATTGCAGGCATGGGCAAACTTGGGTCCTGTAGGTGTTTTGGATTTCAACACCCACAATTCCTAACAGCCTCAGACACATTCCTTTTTCCCCCTTAACCGCTTAAGGGGCTGAGGGGGGAAAAGAAAGGGCCTGAGACTGTTAGGAATTGCGAAGTTGAAGTCCAAAACACCTACAGGCAGGCCCGGATTACCCATAAGGCCACCCTAGGCCATGGCCTGGCCATGGCCTAGCCATGACAAGCAGGGGCGGTCCTACAAGATAGGCCAAGTAGGCGGCCGCCTAGGGCGCCATCTGGGAAGGGGGCGCCATCCTGGCCGCATGGGGCGCCATCCTGGCCCTGCCGATGTTCCTCAGACAGTGCTGCAGCTGCCTGCTTTTTACCCTGGCCTTGTGCGCTCCGACGCCGCTTCTGGGCACGCGGAGGTTTTCACGCAGGCGGTTGCTCTGGAGCTGAAGTTGAGCGCAGGAGCAACTGCACATGCGAAAACCTCCGCGCATGCCCAGTAGCTCCCTTGCGCAGAAGCCTGTAAGCAAAGCACTCCCTATCGGGCAGGCAGGAGTGCTTCCCTCTCCTTTGTCTCCGCCGCGCGCGCGTTTGCAGGAAGGAGAAAAAGAATCAGTGAAGGAAGTGTAAGTGAAGGAATGAATGAAGGGCTTTCCTCCTCCTCTGTGACCTGTTCTCTCCCTCTTTCCTTTCTTCGGCTCTATTTCTGTCTAGACCTGAGGGGCCTGAGGCTATGAGGAGTTGTGGGAGTTGGAGGCCAAAACACTTAGAAGGAGGGAGGAGGGCCCAAGTTTGCCCAGGCCGCGCTGCCTGTATTCGACCTCATTTTAACATTTTGGCTGTTTTTCTATTTACATTTACATTGGGATCCTAATTTTGGACTTATGGGAGACTCCTATGAATTATGAGACGGGTGGTAGGTAATATATTCTGATTTTGATGCATTTACATTGCATTTCTTGTTGATTATTATACAGTTCTGCTTAATATTGTCATACAATATAATACAAATACAATATAACAATAGAATAATGATATATTTTATATTACATGTAATATTACAAACAATATTGCAGTATAGTGGTATTGTACAAAATAGTTTGAGCTTATTTTATCCATAATTCCATGATTTTACCTTGGCGTACGGCTTTTTATGTAATTTATTTTATTGTTGATGTATGATGTTTTAGATTTTAATGTTAGCATTGAATTCTTGCTGTTTGTCGTTCTGAGTCCCTCTACGGAGGTTGAGAAGATCGGGATACAAAAGTTTTAAATAAATAAATAATTCTGAAACCTAAAGCATTCAGACAATGGCCGAGAGATTGTTACCTTAGTTTTCTGATGCTTCAGTGTGCTCGCTCAAAATGATTAAAATGGTTTCATGCCCAAAATGATTAAAAATAACGTATAAAATGAACTTCAGGTATAAGGATCCCATTTCCAAGGTATCTCATTATGGACACAAAATCTGAGAAAAAATATCCAAAGTCCGAAACGCTTTTGGCTTCTGGCATCTTGTACTTGTACTGCTCATATATATAGTATGTTCAGCTGCTGATTCCTCTGTTTGTTGTGTGCCATAAAAATAATAGGAAAGGGTTAAGGGAGAGACAGTGGGTGGGGTCATGCAAATTCCACACCAATGGAGAGAGCAAAAAACACTGGGATGTCTGTTGTGGAGGAAACACATAAAATCTAGGATGGAATTGTCCCTGTATGAAAGCCTTCACTTGGGTGGTGGGGAATATGGTGTTGGTGGTGCACAGCAGCAGGGCTCTTGTGCATGTTCACAGCACTCTCTATTGCCTGCAATATAATTGGAGGGAGGGCCATTGATGTCTCCTGAGTACTTGGAGCTATAGCTATTTGTGGGAGCCTGTCTGTGTAAGTGGACACCCCAGCCACACACACACACACATCACTTTTATTGTGTGTGTATGTATATATGTATATGTGTGTATATATGTCTCTCTCTCTGGCATTACTTCCTGAACGAAGATTCTTTGGAAGAACTCATCCCACGCTTTCTACAAGCTCGGTTGATGACTAAAAAGGCCAATCCGAGATAGGCAAGTCCAGTTGCAGAAAGCACAGCAGAAAGTCTCCTTGGGTGATGTTGTTTCCAAGTTGTGGTTCTTTCTGCATTATCATTTCTCTTCGAGAACCGTTTGGCGTGTCTTCTCGAAAGAGGCTGCAGCATTGTGGATAGTGCGTCTCCATGCCTCCTGATGATCAAGCTGGTCGAGCCTGAGATACTGTTTTGGGGAGTCCTTATATCTCTTTTTTGGGGGCACATTTCTTGCACTGACCCATGGTGAGTTCACCATAGATTAGTATCTTTGGGAGGCGGTGGTCCTCCATCCTAGAGACGTGCCCTGCCCAGCGCAGCTGTGTTCTCAATAGCATGGTCTCAATGCTGGTGATCCCTGCTTGCTCAAGGACAGCAACATTCATTACATAGTCAATCCAGTGTATATTTAGGATTGTGCGAAGACAGCGCTGATGAAAGCGTTCAAGGAGTCGTAGGTGTTGGCGATAGGTGACCCATGTTTCAGACCCATAGAGGAGAATAGACAGTACGATAGCTCTGTACACACTGATTTTGGTGCTTTGCCTCAGGTGCTTGTTGCTCCAGACTCTTTTGTGAAGCCTTCCAAATGCACTATATGCCTTTGCTAATCTGTGGTCTATTTCTTTATCAATCTTGATGTTTGAAGAGATGATGCTTCCCAGGTAGGTGAACTGCTGAATGGACTTAAGCACAGATTTGCCTATGCTGACGTGGGGATGATGGTGTTCTTCCTGTGGTGCGGGCTGATAGAGCACTGTGGACTCAAACAATGTTATGTTATGTTGTTGTTTGTTTTCTATCCAGAATCACAATGTTGGAAGGAGGCTCACCACTTTAAGGTCCCTAAAACAGGCATGGGAAAACTTTGGCCCTCTGGGAGCTTTGAACTTCAACTCCCACCATTCCTAACAGCCTGAGGCCCTTTCCCGCTTAAATGGCTGAGGGCTGGGAAAAGGAAAAGAGCCTGAGGCTGCTAGGAATGGTGGGAGTTGGAGTCCAAAACCCCTGGAAGGTCCAAGTTTGTCCATGCCAGCTTTCGACAGAGACCTCTTCCTCCCCTTCCCCTTCGCGCCCTTTCTTCCCCTCCTGCCGAACACTTACTTTTTCTTCTACACTGCCGCTTCTGCCACCATTTTGATCCGAGGGGGCAGCATGAGCATGTTCAGGAGGGGAGGGGGGAGGGAGGAAGGTGTGACCCGTGCGGGCGCTACTGCGCAGACTCGCCCCAGAGCAAAGCAAAGCAAAGCGAGCAGAGCGAGGCTGGGAAGAAGGGAGCCCGAGTGTAGAAGAAAAATGTTTGGCAGGAGGGGGAAGAAAGGGTATTGGAGGTTCCAATTTCCCAAGGCACACCTGATGATTGCTCATGGCACACTGGTTGGGAAACACTGGTTTATGGGACTCTCTAGGTCCTATAGTGCAATTCTGTGACATGCCTCCGGCCCAAGTATAGAAAAAATACAATTAAATATTGCTTACTTTTACATATCTATGGCAGGGTCTAGGAAGACATTCCCTGTAGATACTGAATTTTAAATAATTTTGTGTATGAAACAAAGTATGTCCATTAAACCATCAGAGAGGAAAGGTGTCACTACATCAGTATCCCCAGTGGGCAACGTCGAATTTTGGAGCATTTTGGATTTCCAATAAGGGATCCACAACCTTTATAGGTTTCTAAACAAGAAATGTGTGTATATTTCCTAGACACATAACCTGAAAATAATCTAAAGATATTTGTTTTTATTTTGTTTTGTGTGAAACACAGTTGCTGTACTTCTTGATGTCATTAGAATCATTGTAATAAAATATTATAATACAATATAATAATATAATAATGATATATTCTGTAGTACATTTAATATTACTAATAATATTGTAATATAGTGGTATAGTACAGTATAGTAATATATAATACTAATATTGTGCTATGCTAATAATACAATATATTGTATTGTCAAAGGCTTTCATGGCTGGAATCTCTGGGTTGTTGTAGTTTTTTAGGCTATATGGCCATGTTCTAGAAGCATTCTCTCCTGATGTTTCGCCTGCATCTATGGCAGGCATCCTCAGAGGTTGTGAGGTCTGTTGGGAAAATAATACAATAAAATATATTATATGTACATATAACTTGTAAGCCACTCTGAGTCTACATTTTTATTTCATTTTATTGTTTAACATTGTTAAGTGTCTTGAGTCTCTTCTAAGAAAGAAAAATGGAATAATAATAACAATAACAACATTTTTTTCAACATTGAGAAACTGCAAGTCGCTTCTGGTGTGAGAGAATTGGCTTCCTGCAAGGACGTTGCCCAGGGGATGCCCAAATGTTTGATGTTTTTACCATTATTGTGGGAGGCTTCACTCATGTCCCCGCATGGGGAGCTGGAGCTGACAGAGGGAGCTTATCCGCACTCTCCCCAGATTTGAACTTGTGACTTGTCCGTCTTCAGTCCTACTGGCACAGGGGTTTAACCTACTGCACCACCGGGGGCTCCATAATAATAATAATATTAATAATAATAAGTTGCTGTGAGTTTTCCAGACTGTCTGGTCATGTTCCAGAAGCATTCTCTCCTGACATTTTGCCAACATCTATGGCAGACATCCTCAGAGGTTGAGGGAACATGGCTATACAGCCAGGAAAACTCACAGCAACGCATTGATTCCGGCCATGTAAGCCTTCAACATAATAATAATAGTCTATACCAGTTATTACACCATTGCAAGGAAGAGGTGATACTACTACGTACTACTACTAAAATATAATGATATCTCTATGTTATTCTTTACTTTATACCCGGTGTTATATCCCATTATGTTAATCTCCTTTTATTGTTTGTATGTTATTGTTTTATTTCTGTACTTTATTTTAATTTATATTTTGATTTTAGTTTTAATTATTATTTGCTGTATGTGTCTTATTTGTTTACTGTATTCCTTGGGCTCGACCTCATGTCAGCCGCCCCGAGTCCCTGAGGCGAGATGATGGCAGGGTATAAATAAAGTTTAATAACAATATGGACAATTTGGCATTTTGCACATTTCAATTAAAAATGCTGTCTGTATTGTTTAAGAAGGTTCCCCACCTCAATCTACCTAAATTGTAGGAGTTTTCTATATCACCACAATGCCTCGGATTCAACCCCTCCTTTTTTCTTCCTCCCTTTCTTCCAGGAGGCAGCGTATTTTTTGCAAAGGCCAATGAGAAGGCCCTGACGTCAGCCATTGTTGCTCTCCATCTTCCTGGGTACCGCCGGAGTCGGTTGCCGGGGCAACGGGAGAACATCCTCCCAGGCCAGCTCTCCATCCTGAGACCAAGGCCCGCCTCTTTCTCCCTTCCTCTCTCTTCCTCCCGCTTTCTTGGGTGGGAAGAATGTCTGTCTGGCAGCTCCCTGTCTGCCTGGTGATGGCACGGAGGGGGAAGGCCTAGCCCTGAGGAAGGAACGCCTCTGAAACGCCAAACAAATGGTAAGCCTTGAAAACTCACATTTCCCCCTCCTCTGCAGGATCCCACCCACATCTTCCCCATCCACATTTTGTAGCATTTCAACAACTAGAAACAGACCACTCAGCCTCTGCCTTGTCTTTCAGGACATCAAAGGCCAGTACTGGACCGATGATGATTCCGATGGAGAAAATGAGTCGGAGGAATTCTTATATGGAGTACAGGTAAGGCGCTTGGTAGCAAACTACTGGCTGAGGCCACATCTACACTGCCTTTGAGTCCTATCTATCTATCTATCTATCTATCTATGTATATAATAAAAGTCAGTGTTTGCGGCGGGAGGTGCGGAGATGCAGAGGAATATTTGGCAGCATTTCGATTGGTTGCCACTGTGGGATTATTTGCATAAAGGACTCTGATTGGCCAGCCTCGGAACTCCAACATTCTAAGGCACCGGACAGAGGGGATTGGTTGCCACTGAGGGAGTATTTGCCTAAAGAACTCTGAATGGACATCTACATTCCAACATTCTAAGGTGACACAGAGGGAAAAGGAAAGGCCTCAGGCAGTCAGTCACTGCGGCCCACAGCAATGACGGATCAGGACCAAACTTGGCACACAGGGGCCCAATGGCCCACTTCACAACCTGGTGTGGTTTAGGGCAGGAGGGGCCACGAATGATGGGATTTGCAGTACCTTCACCTGATTCACTTCCCAAACAACACTGTAGTCCCTATAAATCACAGACCAGGCCCAAAATTGACAGTAAGGCTTCCTTAACTTGATTTTCCTGACTAGGCCTCAGCTCATGGGATATTGTTAGACTTCCTCAACTTGATTTTCCTGACTAGGCCCCCAACAATCACAGACCAGGCCCAAACTTGGCACACAGAGTACCCATGACCTACTATGCATCCTGGTGCAGTTTGGAGGGGAATGGACTATTGGACTCTGATATGGAAGTTGTAGTTCACCCACATCCACTGAACCCATCTGATATTTATCTAGACTAAACTTGGAGCACAGATAAACAATGCTTTTCTCAAATAACCCAGGCAACGCCGGGTCCCCAAGCTAGTAATAAAATAAAATACACAGCAAAATAAAATACAAAATTCAAACAACAAAAAATTACATTTATTTATTTATTTGCTGCATTTGTATACTGCTTTTCTCAGCCAGAGACGACTCAATGCGGTTCACCATCAGCAGCGATTCGATGCCATATCAGGGTACAGTTAAAAACAATTCTAAAAACAATTCAACATTAAAAATGTAATATAAAAGAAACAACAATATCTATAAAAACAAATCCTCAGCATCTCCTTACTGAAATCGTGGTCCAATTGCATCGTCAGTCATTCCATTTTCATCTAATTATGTTCCAGTAGTAAAAGCTTGCTCGAAAAGCCAGGTCTTAACCATCTTGTGGGATTTTAGAAGGGAGAGAGCCGATTTTATATCCCTGGGGAGGGCATTCCATAGCCAAAGGGCCACCACTGAGAAGGCCCTGTCTCTTGTCTCCGCCAAACGCATCTGCGAGGAAGGTGGGATCGAGAGCAGGGCCTCAATAAAATACATACAGTAGCAAAATAAAATAAACAAAGCAAAATAACATACTATAAAATCAAACACAATGCCCGGGCCAAATGGACGAGGTAAAATTATAAAACCCTGGATGAGGTAGGAGTAGAAAAAATGTATTTGAGAGTAGCCTGAAAAGGATGAACAATGGGGTTAGGCTTTCAGTTTAGGACGGGGGAAAGTGCATCATAAGGACAACACTGTAGGTGGAACAAACAGAAATAGGGTGAATGGTCACTCTCCAACGGCATTATCTGCTTTGAACTGGATTATATGGCAGTGTAGACCACGCATGGGCAAACTTCGACCCTGCAGGTGTTTTGGATTTCAACTCCCACCATTCCTAACAATTTCAGACCCCTTCCTTTCCTCCCTCAGCCGCTTAATGACTTAATGTCAAGGGGAAACCGTTCCCTTTAATAATGGTAGTAGCATTACTACCACTGGTGCTAGCACACTAATGCTGCTAATACTAATACTACTACTTATGCTAATAATAATAATAATAATAATAATGCAAAGACTCTGGCACAAGCCAGTAAAGGTGGTCCCAGTGGTGATCGGCACACTGGGTGCAGTGCCTCAAGACCTTGGCCTGCACTTAAACACAATTGGTGCTGACAAAACTGCCACCTGTCAGCTGCAAAAGGCCACACCACTGGGATCTGCATTATTTGCCAATACATCCCATAGTCCTAGACACTTGGGAAGTGTCTGACGTGTGATCCAATACAACAGCCAGCATAGTGACCTTGTTTGCTGTGTACTAATCTTGTTGTGTTTCAAATAATAATACCCCAATACAAAAGCCAGCATAGTAATCTCGTTTGCTGTGTACTAATATTATTGTGTATCTCAGGGGTCCTCAAACTTTTTAAACAGAAGCCCAGGTCACAGTCCCTCAAACAGTTGGAGGACCAGATTATAATTTGAAAAAAAGCATGAATTAATTCCTATGCACACTGCGCATATCTTATTTGTAGTGCAAAAAAAAAAAACCACTTAAAAACAGTACAATAATTAAAATGAAGAACAACCTTAACAAATATAAAGTTATTAGCATTTCAGTGGGAAATGTGGGCCTGCTTTTGGCTGATGAGATAGGATTGTTGTTGTTGTTGTTGTTGTTGTTGTTGTTGTTGTTGTGTGCTTTCAAGTCGTTTCAGACTTAGGTTGACCCTGAGCGAGGGCCTGGTAAATGACCTTGGAGGGCCGTATCTGGACCTCGGGCCATAGTTTGAGGACCCCTGGTGTATCTAATAATAATGATGATGATGATAATAATAATAATAATAATAATTGTTGTCATCATCATCATTGTTTTGCATGTATTTCTACAGGGGACCTGTGCGGCAGACCTGTACCGTCACCCGCAGTTGGATGCAGACATTGAAGCCGTGAAGGAGTTGTACAGTGAGAATTCTGTATCGGTCCGGTGAGTATTGTAGTCTACCATGGTCCTCATTTAGAAATCCTAAATGAAGCCCGACTATATTTTGGTTGGCTCTTTTCTTTGTGTCCCATTGATTGCTGGCCCTCCCTTTCCTCCTGGCACTTTGAGGAAACGGCAGTCCTTTTCACTGCCACTTAAACACTGGGTGGTTTAGCTTCTTTATTATTATGGTGTACTGCACTGTGTTCCTATATGTGATGCAGTACATTTTATATAGGTGTCTATACCTTTAAATTACCTTGGGCAAATCTTATGTGTAGCTGCTTCCTCTTTTGCCTTTTGTAATATCATTGTCTCTCCCCCAGGGAGAAATCTGTAAGATTTCCAGGGACAGGCACTTTTTTGGATTATGGCTACTAAAGATGCCAAAGTTTGCCTCTCGGCCATGAAACTCCATTGAGTGACCCTTTGCCCCTTGCAGAAAGGATAAAGTCCTTCATCTATTCCTTACTTTAAAAACACCTTGAAGCATTTTGAAGGAGTAGATTCCTCACTCATTGTCTCTTGTATCAATCTCTTTCCAACTTTAAAAATAAAATCAGGAGCGACTTGAGAAACTGCAAGTCGCTTCTGGTGTGAGAGAATTGGCCATCTGCAGAGACGTTGCCCAGGGCAGTGTTTCCCAATCGGTGTGCCGCAGCACACTAGTGTGCCATGAGCAATCATCAGGTGTGCCGTGGGAAATTACAGTGGAGAGAGAGAGAGAGAGAGAGAGAGAGAGAGAGAGAGAGAGCCTAGCAGGAAACTTCAGGCAGCGAAAATGAGGCTTTCCTGGCCGAAACAGCAGTGCCAGCCAGCCTGGCTACAGTCAGGGAGAGCCCTCGGCGTCCAGAACTTTCCTCCTCCTTCCTCTCTCTCTCCTTCCCTTCCCTCCCTCTGCGCGCCAAGGGCTACCTGGCCGGGCTGCGGCTCCTCTTGCTTCCTGGCTCCTGGGCGCTCTTCTGCCCTCCTCCCCTCCGGCAGCAAGGAGGAGGAGAGGGAGGAGGAGTCCACGGGAGCTGCCCCCGTCCGACCCCGCTCCCGGAGGCTTGAGGTGAGGCCTTCTGCCCTCTAGCCCCTCCGTGCCGGGGAAGGGGAGCAACCCCTCATCTCCTGGCCTCTCCTGGCTGGGCTCTGTGGTCGCTGCAGAGCAGAGGCTGGGATGCGCAGTTCCGCAGCCCAGCTTGGTTCCTTCCCGATCTGGCCCCAAGGCAACAGCAGGGAAGCCGAAGGGACCCTGGGTGGGGGGGAGGCACTCCTGGGGGGGCTGAACCCCTTCGGGAAGGAGATCTGGGGGTGGCGACGGCTGCGAGCCTCCGCCGCAGTTTGTTCCGAGGCTTGGAGCCACCCCGTGTGCTCAATTCCTATTCGTCCTGCTCAGCCGAGCCCGCGTGCTCTTCGGCCACTCAGCGCAGCCCTCCCCCACGGGACGGTGACGGGCCTCCTGGGGGGGGGGGGGGGGGGGTTTGGGGTTTGGCGGAAGCAGCAGCATCATGAGGGGGGAGGGTGACAGTAAAATGACAGTTAGAGTGTCATTTTGTGTCATTTTGGTTGGTGGTGTGCCCCAGGATTTTATAAATGTAAAAAAATGTGCCGCGGCTCAAAAAAGGTTGAAAAACACTGGCCAGGGGACGCCCGGATGTGTCACCATCCTATGGGAGGCTTCTCTCATGTCAGCTGACAGACGAGAGCTCACTCCATTCTGCAAATTCAAACCGTCAACCTTCAGGTCAGCAGTTCAGCTGGCACAAGGGTTTAACCCATTGCACCTCCACACCACCTTCTCTTTCCAACTAAAAAGCGGAGAAAGCGTTGCTTTGAAAATGGAGAGCTCGAAACATATGTGCAATTTAATGGAAAGCTGCCCTGTGTCTTCTGACCAGAGGGCGGCCTTGGCTTCTTTGTCTAAGTATAGTAACCATGAAAACACACTGCTCTTCTATGAACAAAAAGCTTTCAAGAGCTTGACCTTGCAGAAACTGGCCCTTTGTAAATAGGTGCGTGCGGTTGTGTATGCATTTGTCAGCTTCTATTAGGGTGGCCATTTAGTTATATTTTTACAGATTACAATCCCTGTTTGAAGGGCTGTCAGAGGACATCTCTCTCCATGATAACACCCTCTGTTTGAAAGAGTGCTCTTTCCAAATTTTGATTTTAAAATAAAGAAGCTTGAGAAGATCTCAGAAGCTTTGGGATCGCTAGACTCAAGGCTGAGCAGTCGGCACGCAGTCTGGTGAGATGGATTTCTATTTCAGTTATATAGTATCTTCAGAATGATTATAACAAGAACAACAACACTTTATTTGTATTCCACCCTATCTCCCCAAGGGGACTCAGGCAGGCCAGGATTACCCATAAGGCCAACCTAGGCCATGGCCGAGGGGTGCAAGCCGGGGGGGGGGGGGGAGCGCAGATCACGGACCAAAAAAATTGTTGAAACAAATAAAAACGCAACACACATGGAGATGAGGGAGGAAGGATACTGGAGGTCCTCTTTTTCGGTGGCGCCCCTGCCCCTTCCTGAATACCAGCTCCTGCCTCTTCTATTGTTGCGCATGCGCAGGGGCTCTCGACACTGGCGTCGACGCCGACAGGAGGAACAATTAACTCCCTCGATGCCGACAGCATCCACTTGCCAGTGCAAGTACAGGAAACTCCATTGCATAGTCTGCGCATGCCCTAACACCATGGAAGCTGGTATTCCTCCTCCAACACAAGGAGGAGACTCCTCTTTACTGGAGAGAGAAGCGCAACTGCCGGCTACGGCACATGCGCAAACCCCAGTACAGGAGAGAAGCCCAACGCCACAAGTCCCGGTATCGGGGAGAAGCGCAGCATCGGTACAGCTGCTGACTACAACGCATGCGCAATCCCCGATAATGGGTAGGAGCCAAGTGACTCAAGCCCCGGCATCAGGGAGGAGGCTCCTCCCCCCATGCCTGCATCCATAGTGCCTGCCGAGAGGGAAACTCCTATGGCGGACCTAGTGGGGCCACACCGGGAGAGCTGGATGCAGGGCCCTAAGGGGGACGAGCGGATGAAAGGATGTGGGGGGGGAGAGGTGCGGGAGAGGTTGGCTTAAAGGGGGCGTAATTCCAAAGTGTGGCCTAGGGTGCAAAAAGGTGTTAATCCGGGCCTGGACTCAGGGTGGATTCCAACATATATACAGATATGGGCAAACATTCAATGCCTTTGAAACACACAATGAAACACAAATACACAGACAAAGGCAAAGGCTTCCTCTTTTATCTCCGGCTCTGGAGGGAATTGCTCATCTCCATTTCCAAGCTGAGGAGCCTGCGTTGTCCATAGACACCTTCTAGTCACATAGTCACATGACTTCGTGGAGCACCCTTTTACCTTCCCACGAAAGAAGTAATATTGATCTATTCAAATCAAACCTTTTATTTCGGTCATAGATCAGCACAGGAAATAAAAGTCACAGTTTCATACGAACTTGGTACATTTAGTAGATTTAACATCTAAATATAAATACTGAACAGGAGTGCTCACACTTTTTCAGCATGCGCACTACTTATAAAACAACCAAGCCAAAATGATCTACCTACCCACCACAAAAATGTAAAACATATAACTATTTTCAAATTTATTAAGGGTTCTTTGTATGTACAATGTATGTTGATGTACCTTGCATAACTGAATAAGCCAATATTGCACAACACACATAATAAATAATGATCGGGGAGCGCAGCTCTGCAGGACTACAGTTCCCAGAACCGCAAGTAAACACAAGTAAGCACATGAGAAATCTCGCAAGAGTTGCTTCCGTGACTTGAAATCTTGAAATCTCCTCTGCTGCGATCGACCAGTACTACCTCCACGATTGGCCAGTAGATTGCGATCGACGTAATGAGCACCCCTGAAGTACAATAGGGGTGAGGGAGCAGAAGGGGAAACAGGGTAAAAACATACAGTGCACAGGTCTATCGACAAATTATAGAATCAAGCTAGATGATTACTGGATACTCACATTTGCATGTGTTCAAACTGCTAGGTTAGCAGGAGCTGGGGCTGACAGCAGGAGCTCACCCTGTCTCATGGATTCGAACTGCCAACCTTCTGGTTAGCAAGCTCAGCAATGGCTTAATGTGTTGCGCCACCAGGGGCAACTCCAGATTTTGTGCAGGGAGTCAGGTTCTGTGGTATGGAAAACAAGGATCTGATCCTTGGTCTTGTGCATTGTGCTTAGGGAAAATTGCAATAAAAAGAACCTTTTGTTTAAGAAGCATTCATGACACTAACCAAGCTATTTCCCTTACTCCCATTTTCATTTTTTTCTTGCACAGAGAATATGGGACCATTGATGATGCCGACATTGACTTGCATATCAACATAGGCTTTCTAGATGTAAGTTGCAGGATACACTAGTCCATTTGTTGCACAATGGTGGTCTTGTTGGTCAGAAACTGACTCTAGGGATGTTTGTTTTCTTTCTGCTATCTACCTATCTATCATCTACCTACCTACATACCTACCTACCTATCTAATTATCTACCTACCTACCTATCTACGTACCTACCTACCTAATTATCTACCTACCTACCTATCTAATTATCTACCTACCTATCTAATTATCTACCTACCTACCTATCTAATTATCTACCTACCTATCTACATACCTACCTATCTAATTATCTACCTACCTACCTAATTATCTACCTACCTATCTACATACCTACCTACCTACCTATCTAATTATCTATTTACCTACATACCTACCTACCTACCTATCTACCTACTTACCTACCTAATTATCTACCTACCTACCTAATTATCTATCTACCTACCTACCTATCTAATTATCTACCTACCTACCTATCTAATTATCTACCTACCTAACTACCTACCTATCTAATTATCTACCTACCTACCTATCTAATTATCTAGCTACCTACCTAACTACCTACCTATCTATCTTTCTACCTACCAATCTATCTAATTATCTACCTACCTAATTATATACCTACCTACCTACCTAATTATCTACCTATCTACCTACCTACCAATCTACCTAATTATCTACCTACCTACCTACATAATTATCTACCTACCTACCTATCTAATTATTTACCTACCTACCTTTCTATCTAATTATCTACCTACCTACCTACCTATCTACCTACCTACCTACCTATCTACCTATATCTAATTATCTACCTACCTACCTATCTATCTCTAGGCTTGGAACAGTGTTGGTCAAGGGCTGCTATGTGTCCACAAGTATGTTTGAGTAACCACCAGCTCTTTCATATCTCCCCCGAATGACCAAACAAATCAATGTCCCAAAGATTGCTCTGCTTCTCTAGGGAAAATTGATTTTGAATGAAACAAGGCATTTTTCCCACTGAAAGCATGCTTTGTTTTCATGCATTCCCAAAATGAAACCACCTATTTTGGGGTTGGAATCTTTTTCACTTCTGGATGTTCAGGATCAGAGCATCCCCCTAAGGATGTAAATTGGACGTCAGCAACTATCTGCCTCTGAGTTAAAAGCCTGAGGTCCCTTCTACACTGCCGTACAAAATCCACACTATATCTGCTTTGAACTGGATTATAGGGCAGTATAGACCAGTCATGGGTCAACTTGGGCCCTCCAGGTGTTTTGGACCTCAACTCCCACAATTCCTAACAGCCTAGGAATTGTGGGAGTTGAAGTCCAAAACACCTGGAGTGCCGAAGTTTGCCCATGCCATAGACTCATATAATCCAGTTCAAAGCAGATAATGTGGATTATCTGCTTTGATAATCTGGATTATTTTGCAGTGTAGAAGGGGCGTGAGAGATGCTCAACTTTGATGAAATCTTAAGAAGGTTCCTTGTTATGAATTGGCAGGAGAAAACTCTCACTTCTTCTACTGGCGAAGTCATAGTGGTGGTTACCATTGTGTTGTTGGAGTAGTAACGATTACAACGTACAGCTTTGATGACTGCCCACTTTTTCTGCCCCAATGTCAAATATCAAATGTTTTTAAAATGATAATTTCCACTCTGGGTCTCCTTATGCCACTCTTTCCCCATTTGGCACCCT
The DNA here is from genome assembly GCA_030556195.1 of Anolis apletophallus. NCBI lineage: Eukaryota > Metazoa > Chordata > Lepidosauria > Squamata > Anolidae > Anolis > Anolis apletophallus. The sequence continues at coordinate 31,007,017 of JARBWK010000015.1, forward strand.
GGCATAAGATCCTGTGCCAAATATAATGTAGTGTCTGATTAACTTCATCTTCTACTTTGGGTCCCTGGAGCAGTGTTTCCCAACCAGTGTGCAGTGAGCGATTATCAGGTGTGCCATGGGAAATTGGAACCTCCAATACCCTTTCTTCCCCCTCCTGCCGAACACTTTTTCTTCTCCACTCGGGCTCCCTTCTTCCCAGCCTCACTCTGCTTGCCTTGCCTCACTTTGCTCACGCTACTGCTTCTGCGGGAGGGGGGAGGGAGCAAGACGTGACCCGTGCGGGTGCTACTGCACAGACTCGCCCCACGTCTTCCTCCCTCTCCTCTACAGTGCTCTCTGGATATAGGTGAACTACAACTCCAAAACTCAACGTCAATGCCCACCAAACTCTTATAGTATTTTCTCTTGATTATGGGAGTTCTGTGTGGGAAGTTTGATTCCATTCCATCATTGGTGGAGTTCAGAATGCTCTTTGATTGCGGGTGAACTATAAGTCCCAGCTGTTGAGCAAGACCTTCGTGTGTGTCTTTCTGCCATTCCTGCCAGGATATCTATGTTGTGTTCATCGAAACAGGCCCAGGTTTCACACTGAGTGTATAAATACATTTAAAAACATATTAACTATATGTATTACTGTGTTAGAGTGTCATTTTGTGTCATTTTGGTTGGTGGTGTGCCCCAGGATTTTGTAAATGTAAAAAATGTTTTAAAAAAAGTGCCCTGAAGTGACTGTAATACCGAATGAGTCTCTGGTTGCCATTTCAGGAGGAGGTGGCAACAGCCTGGAAGGTCCTACGGGCCGAACCCATTGTTCTCCGACTGCGGTTCTCCCTTTCCCAGTATCTGGATGGCCCCGGTGAGTTATTACAAGGGGTGACGAACTGAAGAGGAATTAAAATGAATTCAGTTGCTGAGCCATCCTTCTCTAACCATAAATCCCCCATGGTCTTTGATGGTTATTATTATTATTATTATTACGTCAAACTTGTATACCGCCACTCCCCGGAGGCTCGGAGCGGTTTACAACAGTTTGAGTCACACACAATCATACATCAATACAACAAACTGGGATGGGGGAGGGGGGGACTAGGTCAAGAGAGGGGATGGGGTGGGAAGGAGCACAGGGTAGGAGTAAAGAGCCAAGAGCGGCTATAGTCCTGCTAAGGCATCATCTTGCCATCGAAGGAGGGAAGATTAGGACGCCCTAACGGGATCACTGGTGACCAGTTGCAGGTACAAGGTAAGACCTGCGTTCTTCTATATGGCAGTCTGAGGTGGGGGGTTGAAGACGATGGGATGAGTCCTCCCATTCATTCCGAGGATTCCAGGTTGGGGAAGATTTTCTTGCTATGTATTTTCTGTGCTCACTAACAAATGGCTCTGGTCTTTGTTTTCCAGAACCGTCCATCGAAGTTTTCCAACCATCCAATAAGGAAGGATTTGGACTGGGGCTACAGCTGAAGAAGTGAGTAAGATCTTTTGCTGGACCATGAAACTCAACATGTTTGTTTATTTTCCAACAAGGACGGGCAGCTATTGTGCGAGATTGATGCTACTTTAACTTCTGAGGCTCCATCCCAGAGACTTCCAAAAATTGTAGACTGATGATAGGGCTTAGAAAACTATAGCTCTCTCCTCACACAAATCACACTATTATTATTATTATTATTACTAGCTGTACCCGGCACGCGTTGCTGTGCCCTATTTAGGAGATGCGAGAAAGTCTGAGTATGTAAGGGTTGGAATTGTTTCTGTGGGAAGTGAATTGCGTGTTTGTGTTTGTGCCTCAGCCCTTTGCCTTATCCTCCTCTGACAGTTTGTTATGGGTCGGAATGTTCATGTTGGCTGGCCAGTACAGCAGTTATGCAAATCCGCCCTTATTGGCAGCCAATCATGTTGTCAGAATGTAGAGCAGGGGTGCTCAGAATGGTGATCGGGATCACCAGGGTGATCTTTGGGCCTCATCCTGGTGATCTTCAGGCCCCTGACCAGGTTTTTTGCTGTTTGTCCTCTTCACACGCCCTGCACGCTGCAAAGAAGTCCTCCGTCGTTGCCGCCTCCAAAATCTGCAGAGTCCAAGAGACAGAATGGGCCCCCTCTTTTGGATTCCTCCTCCTCCCTCCGTCCTTCTCCAGCCACTCAGAGTCGTAGGAGACCAAAGGGGGCGGGCCTGGATGACGCGATGCATGGCTGGCCCCGCGCGCATGCGCAGAAGCGCCCATTCTGCCTCTCGGACTTCTTGTGAGCTCTTGGAGGCAGCACGCATGCTGGCGGCGTGGAAATAGGAGCAATGACGGAGGAGGAGGACACTTTGGGGTCATTTCCTTACCGCATCTCAAAGGTCGGTCTTTTTTACTTTGGGGTGGGTGCTTGATTGTTCTGTGGCATGTCTCTTTGTTTATTTTTAATGTTTAAAAATGGCCTTTTAGCTCCAAAGCCTCTCTGCTTGCTTTGTTCCTTGAGAAATATATGTTGGGGAATATGGAAATGTGGGAGAAATGGGGTGGTTGGATGTATTTTTGCATGCCCCTTTGTTTACCTTGCTGAGTATTAAATGGCCTTGCAGTTCAAAAGCCTCTCTTCTTACTTTCTGGCTGATAATATGTGTGGTAATATGGCAGTGTGGGAGAAATGGGGTGGTTGGATGTATTTTTATGCTCTGTTTTATATTGTTGTTATTAAATTGAAATGTTGATGTTTTATAACTTCATTTTACGTAGACTGCCCCGAGCCTGCTGGAAGGAGCGGTACATAAAAATGAATAATAAATATAAATAAATAAATAAGAAAATAGTTATACGTTTTACATTTCTGGGTAGGTGATCTTTGGGACTTGGTTTTTTAATCAGTAGCTCCCATGCTGAAAAAGTGTGAGCACCCCTGATGTAGAGGCTGGGAGAGTCGTTGGCTGCCCCGGAGGATGCTGGGAAATGTAGTTTTTTTACGTTGTTTTGGGGGCCTTTTAGGTTTTTTCGGGGGGGGGGAGTTTCTTTGCTACAAACATACCTTGCTTGAGGCCTATTTCTGTTGGCAAGTTTGGTGTTTCTGCGTTGCAAGGTTTCTCTGTTTGGGACGGTCTTTCCATGACGACTCTTCCTTTATATATATAGATTATTATTATTATTATTTGTGACATTGGTGTGGATTTGGCTCAGATTTTTAAGTAGACATAATGATACTATTAATACTTACTTAGGTGATCTCTTGTTGTCCAAGAATTATAGCCTTCCAAGTGTAGGGTCTTGGCAGTGGATACGTAGGTGACTGTGGAGTCCTATTCTTGACCCGCATGTTCTTCCACAGAGAGGACATTAGCTTCCAGATGAAAGGCGGTCCTGGCCAGGGTTGATTTGATGCACCTTCCCTTTGGCACATTATCCCTTTCACCCTCTATTCGTGCTTTTTCAAATTCCACAGCACTGCTGGTCACAGCTGACCTCCAGCTACAGTGCTCAAGGGCCAAGGCTTTCCACTTCTCGGTGTCTATGCCACAGTTTTTAAGGTTAGCTTTAAGCCCATCTTTAAATCTCTTTCCTGTCCACCAACATTCTGTTTTCCGTTCTTGAGTTGGGAGTAAAGTAACTGTTTGGGAGACAGTGATCGGGCATTTGGATAACGTGGTATTCAGTTCAGCAGAGTTGATGGCGTAGGAGCGTTGCTTCAATTCTGGTGGTCTTTGCTTTTTCCAGCACACTGATCTTTGTCCGTCTGTCTTCCCAAGAGATTTGCAGGATTTTTCAGAGGCAATGCTGATGGAATAATTCCAGGAGTTGAGAGTGACACCTGTAGACAGTCCAAGTTTTGCAGGTGTATAACAGGGTTGGGAGGACAATAGCTTTATAAACAAGTGCCTTGGTATCCCTAGGGGTGTCCTGGTCCTCAAACACAATCTGCTTCATTCGGAAAAGTGGTGCTCTCACAGAGCTCAGGCAGTGTTGTATTTCAGTGTCAATGTTGACTTTTGTGGAGAGGAGGCTGCCAAGGTAGCGGAAAAGGTCAACATTTTCTAATGTTACACCATTAAGCTGCATTTCTGGCATTGCATTTGGTTTTCTTGATGTGCAGTGAGAGGCCGAGCTTCTTGTATGCTTCTGCAAAGGTGTTTAGCGTGGCTTCTGGGTCTTCTTCTGAATGCATACAGACTATGTTATCATTGGCATATTGGAGTTCTATGATATTATTAATAATAATAATTTATGTTATTGTTATTATCATTATAAAAGCAGACCGGTAAATTCTGAGGAAATATAAAGGTTGAAGCAGATATCCACCAGCATGAAAACTAACATTTTGAACATGCATATCATTTACTTCCTAATTTGTAATTGCCTTTGGCTTCTCAAGGCATACTCTTCTCATGTTGAAGGGAAATTGTGCAGGGACTCTAACCTAGATCCGTAACACCATAGCTATGCCTCGGGTTTTGCAATATAATCACCTCTGCTTTCAATAATTGTAATGTTCACCATAGTTAATACCTTCTAGGTTTTTTTTTTAAAGATGGGCAGTAAAGCCAATATATATCTTGTCAGGTTATCAATGGGTTTTATTTGTCTGTAAATTACGCTTTTTTGTTTGTTTATTTCTTTGGTCCCTTTTCTTTTTTTTTGTATTTTGTGTTATGGATATAAACCACCTCGAAGGCACTTATGTTGGAGGTGCTCAAAGGCAGTATGTAAATGAATTTAAACAAATAAATACTTTAATAATAATAATAATAATAGGAAACTATAGAGCTCTCCAACTGAGAAGCTCAAATCTCCAGCGTCAGCAAAACCGCTTTCTTCCATCTGCGGCAGGCTAGGCGGCTGGCTCCCTACTTATCCAGAGACGCCCTGGCCACGGTGATCCAAGCCACGGTCATCTCGAGACTGGACTACTGTAATGCCCTTTACATGGGCCTGCCCTTGTCCTTGATCCGGAAACTTAAGCTCGTCCAGAATGCTGCTGCGCGACTTCTTACTGGAACTCCGGTGAGAGGTCACATAACTCCCATCCTTCTGCAGCTTCATTGGCTTCTGGTCAAGCACCGGATCACCTTCAAGGTGATGGTGTTAACCTTCAAGGCCTTGCATGGTCTGGGGCTGTTGTATTTGAGGGACCGTCTTACCCACTATCAACCCCGGAGATCACTTCGCTCCAAACACCTGAACCTCCTCGAGGTACCTAGAGTTAAATCTATCCGCCTGGCATCCACTCGGCGTAGAGCCTTTTCAGTGGTGGCACCAGCAATTTGGAACACCCTCCCAAATGAAGTCCGGGCCTTGCAAGACCTACCAGCATTCTGCAAGGCCTGCAAGACTTATCTCTTTCGGTTAGCATTTAACTGCTAAATTGTGTAACTATTTTAGGTCAATTTAAATGCTGTTTGATTGTAGTATGTTTTTATGTAACTGTAAGCCGCTCCGAGCCCTCAAGGAGTGGCGGCATACAAGTTCAAATAATAAATAAATAAATAAATAAAATACATTCCAGAATTCTGTAATATGGAGCCATGACAGCTAAAGTGGTATCAAAGTGCTATAAGTGTGTCTTGTAGTCATTCTCCTTCTCTGCCCTTGGTGTGAATTTTGCTAGATCAATGGGAAGCTGCAGAGGAAGTGAGCAACCCTGTAGGGTGGGTTTACCCTGCTAACCATGTTTGTGACCTTCCCCATAGGATCCTGAGCATGTTCACATCTCAGCAATGGAAACATCTCAGCAATGACTTCCTCAAGACTCAGCAAGAGAAGCGGCACAGCTGGTTCAAGGCCAGCGGCACGATCAAGAAGTTCCGCGCTGGCCTCAGCATTTTTTCACCCATCCCGAAGTACGGCCACAGTCTTCCCATCTGCTCTCCGTTTAAGCTTTATCCACCCTTCCCTTTATGCCACCTTGAACCCCAGCTTTGAGGAAAAGGGAGGGCATAAATAAAGCAAGAGAGAAGTGGTGAACACGAAGTGTATATAAGGGATTCAGGGTCCTGTTTCCCCGTAGTCTCTGGTAGTCTGGAAACCCAATTAACTCCATGTATTTTCTGTTGCCATTTTGAGAGGAACTGCAGAAGGAAATGGAGATATGTTGTCAAAGGCTTTCATGGCTGGAATCATTAGGTTGCTGTGAGTTTTCCGGGCTTTATGGCCATGTTTCGGAAGCATTCTCTCCTGACATTTTGCCCACATCCTCAGAGGTTGTTAGGTCTGTTGGAAACTAGGCAAGTGGGGTTTATATATCTGTGGAATAATGTCCAGGGTGGGAGAAAGAACTTTTGTCTGTTGGAGGCAAGTGTGAATGTTGCAATTGGCCTCCTTGATTATTTATTTATTCACGCCCGGGCTGCCCAGGAAGTCGATCACGATCAACCAGTCGATCCCGGGACCGAAGGAGGTTGATCCCAGCCGGATGGGGCGCTTCTCAGAGGGGGGCGGAGCCAGGCCGCACCAAGCCCCACCCCCTCCCTGACTTCGGCACTCCCAGCAGCTTCTCCAGGCTTGAGGATGGCAGTGCCAAGCCAGCCTTGTGCTAGCTATACGCCACCACTGGCTTGGCACTGCCATCCTCAAGCCTGGAGACGCTGCTGGGAGCTCCAAAGCCGGAGGGGAGGGGGCAGGGCTTGGTGTGGCCTGGCTCCGCCCCCTGGGCTTCCGCTCTACCAGCAGCTTCTCCAGGCTTGAGGATGGCAGTGCCAAGCCAGCCTTGTGCTAGCTATGTCACCACTGGCTTGGCATTGCCATCCTCAAGCCTGGAGAAGCTGCTGGGAGCTCCCAAGCCAGAGGGGAGGGGTGGGGCTTGGTGCGGCCTGGCTCCGCCCCCTGGCTTCTGCTCTACCAGCAGCTTCTCCAGGCTTGAGGATGGCAATGCCAAGCCAGTGGTGGCATAGCTAACACAAGGCTGGCTTGGCACTGTCATCCTCAAGCCTGGAGAAGCTGCTGGTAGAGCGAAAGCCAGAGAGGGGCAGAGCCAGGCTGTACCAAGCCCCGCCCCGCCCCTCCTCTCTCCAGCCTTGAGGAGGTAGGTAGATCTTTCTGACTTAGTTTTATTATAAGTAGCTCACGTGCTGAAAAAGTGTGGGAACCCCTGATTTGCGTCATTTATATGCCACCCTTCTCACCCTGAAGAGGACTCAGAGCGGTTTACAACATATTGTATTATTAGCATTGCACAATATTATTATTATTATATATTACTATATTGTGCTATACCACTTTACTGTAATATTACTAGTAATATTACATGTAATATGAAATATAATTTTTTAATTTTAAATTTACTGTATTTGTATACCGCCTTTCTCAGCCTTTCGGCAACTCAAGGCGGTTTACAGGCAGCAAGTAAATTACACATAATATCAAAATGCACATAAAAACATTAAATACAATAGAAAACCACAACAGAAACAATAAGCAACAGCCAGGAGACAGGTGTTTTTAAAGTCTCCTCAGTCCCCTTTCTGCTCTTAGCTGGCTTGGGATGAGGTGGGGAGAAGCAGCAGGACTTCCTCCTTCTCCTCCTGAGGTGGCAGGCGGATGTTGTCATATAAAATTATTATATTGTATTATTATTAGTATTATATTGTATTACATTATAATATTATCAATATTATATGTGTACACAATATATTATATCGTTAACATTTAATGGCCGTGCAGCCATTAAATTTACACTTGCCTCAAGCAGGCAAGAGTTCTTTCTCCCACCCACAGATATATACATCCCGCTTGCCTAGTTTCCAACAGACCTCGCAACCTCTAAGAATGCCTGCCACAGATGTGGGTGAAATGTCAGGAGAGAATGCTTCTGGGACATGGCCATACAGCCCAGAAAACTCACAGCAACCCAGAATTTAAGGGGCTTTAATGTCAGGGGAAACCTTTACCTTTTTATTTCCCCTTCAGGATTTTCTCTAAGAGCTTCACGGCTGCCTTTCAGATCTTAGTCTTCTTCTGTTTTCTTGTCCCCAATCCCCATTTCGATTAAGGACACTAAGTAACACAATTTTTGTTCCTGGATTATAGATGTCCTTTCCTAATTGGTTCTATTATAAATTAATGGAAAAGTTTATTAAACAGCAAAAACTTTGTGTTGTCAAAGGCTTTCATGGCGGGAATCACTGGGTTGCTGTGAGTTTTCCGGGCTGTATGTTGATACAGCCCAGAAAATGCACAACAACCCAGCAAAAACTTTGCTTTTGCAATCTGCACAAAAGGCTAAAAATGGCACGTTGAAAGGTAAGAAATGGCAGCCACATAAACAACGTTTCTGGAGTATAACAACTATTTCCAAAGTAAGTACCACATAATGAAACAGGAAATAACATTTTCAAATCAGGAACAGAAAACTTTTCAAATTTTGTTGCGTAGTGTGATTGAACCCAGGATCAGGGGTCTCTGGAGAAATGGCTACGTTGCTTTGCCCTAATCCTCAGGAACTGTAGCAAGGTGTTTCCTAATAGTAGAGACACCTTTCCCTTTCTTACTACCGTAGGAGAGAGGATATCCAGGTTTTTATTTTCATGTCAGGAGTGACTTGAGAAACTGCAAGTCGCTTCTGGTGTGAGAGAATTGGCTATCTGCAAGGACGTTGCCCAGGGGACGCCCGGATGTTTTACCATCCTTGTGGGAGGCTTCTCTCATGTCCCTGCATGAGAAGCTGGAGCTGATAGACAGGAGCTCACCCTGCTCCCTGGATTCGAACCACCAGCAGGCCTGCCGGCAGAAGGGTTTAACCCAGTGCGTCATCGAGGCTCCATCTCTAGGTAAGTGATCTATTTTAGTAAGACCTGTTCTTGCACCTCCAGGTCTCCCAGCTTCCCCGTCATCCAAGACTCCATGCTGAAGGGCAAACTCGGCGTACCTGAGCTGCGGGTCAATCGGCTCATGAACCGCTCCATCTCCTGCACCATGAAGAACCCGAAGGTGGAGGTGTTTGGCTATCCGCCCAGCTCTCAGGCAGGTGTTGCCCCATTCAACATCCTGGTGAGTTTCTTCTTTGCCCTTGTCTCCAGCAGGCCCGGATTAACACTTTTTTGCGCCCTAGGCCAAAGTTTGGAATTACGCCCCCTTTAAGCCAACCTCTTGCCACCTCCAAGGTCCCCATTCCCACCGGCTGGAAAGCTCTGCTGTGCTCTGAAGGTCTCCTCGGGAGTCGGGAGGCTTGGGGAGAGCGCAGCGGGTGCAAACCCGCTCCAAAGGTGTGCGCGAGAGAGAAAGAGAGAGAGCGCGCGCGAGAGAGCACACGAGAGAGAGCACGCGCGCGCGAGAGAGAGACTGCGCGTGTGCAAGAGAGAGCGAGAGAGAGAGAGAGTGCGCAAGAGAGCACGCGAGAGAGAGCTAGAGAGAGAGAGAGAGAGAGAGAGAGAGAGAGAGAAAGCGCGCGCATGAGAGAGAGAGTAGAGACTTTGCCGGGAGAAGGAGCGAGGAGGGGCATGAGAAAGGGGGAAAGAGGGGCACAGACCAGTTTTGTTTGTTTTTTTTGGTCCGTGATCTGCCCCCCCCCGGCTTGCGCCCCTAGGCCATGGGCTCATTGGCCTTATGGGTAATCCGGGCATGGTGTTTTGGACTCCAACTCTCACAATTCCTAACAGCCTCAGGCCCCTTCCTTTCCCCCCTTAACTGCTTAAGCTGAAGAGAAGAGGACAGGGCCCAAGGCTGTTAGGAATTGTGGGAGTTGAAGTCAAAAACACCGGGAGGACTGAAGTTTGCCCATGTCTGTGATAGACTTATATTCACTGGAAATTTTGTTTTGGGGGGAAGGACAGGGTTAGGTTGATATGGGAGCAATCTGTTATATGCAACTTTGAAAGGAACAATCCAGTCATTCTTTTTCCAGCATGTATAATATGCAGCTCAGGTCTCACTTAGGACAATCTGATTTGATTGCTGTTCATTAGAGACCTTCTGATCGCTCTTAGCAACTGAATGTAACCAAGGGGAAAATGTCCTTTGTTCTAGAGCCCGGACCAGAAATAGCCTTTCCATTTTTTTTCTGCCCAAACAACTGGGCAATGCTTCCTTCTTTTCATAGTCAAATCCCAAATATACAAAAGGGATACATTGAGCTCAGGGAAAGCTATAGTATACCTCCCTTCCAAAACGGTGCCTGGTAATCTCTGGGATGCATTTACACTATAGAATGAATGCAGTTTGATACCATTTTAACTGCCAGGGCTCAATGCTTTGGAATCCTAGGAGATCAGCTGATTCACAATTCTATGAATCTGTAGGCCATCCCTCCACCACAATGCTATGAACCTCTAGGTCCTACACCACAGCTCCATGAATCGCTAGGTCCTCCACCACAATGCTATGAACCTCTAGGTCCTACACTACAATGCTATGAATCTCTAGGTCCTCCACTGCAATGCTATGAATCTCTAGGTCCTCCACTACAGTTCTATGAATCTCTAGGTCCTCCACCACAATTCTATGAATCTCTAGGTCCTCCACTACAATGCTATGAATCTCTAGGTCCTCCTCTACTACAGTTCTATGAATCTCTAGGTCCTCCACTACAGTTCTATGAATCTCTAGGTCCTCCACTACAATGCTATGAATCTCTAGGTCCTCCACTACAGTTCTATGAATCTCTAGGTCCTCCACTACAGTTCTATGAATCTCTAGGTCCTCCACTACAGTTCTATGAATCTCTAGGTCCTCCACTACAGTTCTATGAATCTCTAGGTCCTCCACTACAATGCTATGAATCTCTAGGTCCTCCACTATAATTCTATGAATCTCTAGGTCCTCCACTACAATTCTATGAATCTCTAGGTCCTCCACCACAATTCTATGAATCTCTAGGTCCTCCTCTACAATTCTATGAATCTCTAGGTCCTCCACTACAGTTCTATGAATCTCTAGGTCCTCCACTACAATGCTATGAATCTCTAGGTCTTCCACCACAATTCTATGAATCTCTAGGTCCTCAACTACAATGCTATGGATCCCTATGCCCTCCACTACAATTCTATGAATCTCTAGGTCCTCCACCACAATTCTATGAATCTCTAGGTCCTCTGCTATAATTCTATGAATCTCTAGGTCATCCACCACAATTCTATGAATCTCTAGGTCCTCTGCTATGATTCTATGAATCTCTAGGTCCTCCACCACAATTCTATGAATCTCTAGGTCCTCCACTACGATTCTATGAATCTCTAGGTCCTCTGCTATAATTCTATGAATCTCTAGGTCCTCCACCACAATTCTATGAATCTCTAGGTCCTCTGCTATAATTCTATGAATCTCTAGGTCCTCCACTACAATTCTATGAATCTCTAGGTCCTCTGCTATAATTCTATGAATCTCTAGGTCATCCACCACAATTCTATGAATCTCTAGGTCCTCTGCTATGATTCTATGAATCTATAGGTTCTCCATCACAATTCTACGAATCTCTAGGTCCTCCACTATGATTCTATGAATCTCTAGGTCCTCTGCTATAATTCTATGAATCTCTAGGTCATCCACCACAATTCTATGAATCTCTAGGTCCTCTGCTATAATTCTATGAATATCTAGGTCCTCCACTACAATTCTATGAATCTCTAGGTCCTCAACTACAATTCTACGAATCTCTAGGTCCTCCACCACAATTCTATGAATCTCTAGGTCCTCTGCTATAATTCTATGAATCTCTAGGTCCTCCACTACAATTCTATGAATCTCTAGGTCCTCCACTACAATTCTATGAATCTCTAGGTCCTCCACCACAATTCTATGAATCTCTAGGTCCTCCACTACAATTCTATGAATCTCTAGGTCCTCCACTACAGTTCTATGAATCTCTAGGTCCTCCACTACAGTTCTATGAATCTCTAGGTCCTCCACCACAATTCTATGAATCTCTAGGTCCTCTGCTATAATTCTATGAATCTCTAGGTCCTCTGCTATAATTCTATGAATCTCTAGGTCCTCTGCTATAATTCTATGAATCTCTAGGTCATCCACCACAATTCTATGAATCTCTAGGTCCTCTGCTATGATTCTATGAATCTCTAGGTCCTCCACCACAATTCTACGAATCTCTAGGTCCTCTGCTATGATTCTATGAATCTCTAGGACATCCACCACAATTCTATGAATCTCTAGGTCCTCTGCTATAATTCTATGAATCTCTAGGTCCTCCACCACAATTCTACGAATCTCTAGGTCCTCTGCTATGATTCTATGAATCTCTAGGTCCTCCACTACAATTCTATGAATCTCTCTAGGTCTTCCACTATGATTCTGTGAATCTCTAGATCCTCTACTACAATTGTATGAATCTCTAGGTCAAATAATCAAATAAAAACAGTAACGTTTTTGTCGGCTCAAGATTTTGGGAAAAATATTGAGTTCGATGATTGAGAATATTTATGGGAAAGAGGATTTAAATTTTCAATAGCAAGGTATATTAGAGAGAAAATGTATAAAATGTTTTATAGAAGTTATGCAACACCTGAGATAATAGCTCAAATAGGCAAATCACACCGGCGGAATTGTTGAAGATGTAAAGTATAGAAAGTTCCCTTTTTTCTCACATGGTGAACCTGTAAGTTGGTACAAACTTTTTGGGGAAAAGTGATAAAAGAAACAAATAATATCTTTAGGTGTTTTTCTTTCTCATATTCCGTATGCCACTAATTCACTTACTTAGAAAAAATAGAAAAATGAGAGGCGAAAACAAGTTTCCTTTGTTACCTGTTGCATGTTTACAGGGCCTCAGGTAGCAGTGAGGTTCTTTTGACCATCCGGCTGGGGGTGGAGTCTGACTCCCATCATCCCCAGTCAGCATAGACAGTAGTATTGTAATCCCACAGATCTCTGGAGAGCTATATGTTTCTCAACCTGGTGCATAAGAAGAGCAGGTGCTGGTACGCCAAGCCCTTGACAGGAACAGGAACTGTGCGTACATGTGAGTGTGGGTTCTCGTAGAGATTGTCTTAGAATACCTTGAAAGGTAATAGCACAAAAGCTTTTTTTGGATGACATATGTGTCTATAGGGCTGTGTTGGGAAATTTCTAAGCAGTGTAGTCCAGAAATAGAAGCTGTTTCAAGGACTGTAGTAGATGAGTTGCGAGTAGCTCTTAACCGCTAGATGAGTATATGCAAAAGAAGGAAAGTCTTGTATGTGTCCTTTGAGAGCTGAACAAGCAAGTAACGGCACTCTTCTTGTTTGGTCTCTGCAGGTTGGTGGCCACTGCAAAAACATCCCCACCTTGGAATATGGTTTTCTCGTCCAGGTGAGTACATTTCACTTGGCACATTCCATGATATCTGGGCAGCAACACATGGTACTTCAATTGATCATTCCCCCACCCCCCCCAATATTTTTTATTCTTTCAACATTGCAGCATCTTATTTACACTTATTTTCCATTGGTGCTCTGACTCAGTGTTTCTCAACCAGTGTGCCGTGGGAAATTGGGACCGCCGGGGAGAGTCTAGTGCAGGGATGGGCAATTACCGGCCCTCCAGGTGTTCTGGACTTCAACTCCCAGAAATCCTAGCCAGTTTACCAGCTGTTAGGATTTCTGGGAGTTGAAGTCCAAAACACCTGGAGGGCCGGTAATTGCCCATCCCTGGTCTAGTGTGTTGAAGTATAAAAACCCTAAGAAACCTACCTCAATAAAGGCACAAAATTACGAACACCCCCCCTCCCCACCTGTTGTCTACTTGGTCTCTCCCTTTCCATGCATTGGGAAGGCCCGCCTCCCTTTCCCCAAGTAGAGACCTCCTCTTGCCTCCTGGGGGTTCTGTGTGGGGGATGTTTGGCCCAGTTCTATCATTGGTGGGATTCAGAATGCTCTTTGATTGTAGGGGAACTATAAATCCCAGCAACTACAACTCCCAAATGTCAAGGTCTATTTCCCCTGAACTCCATCTGCGTTCATATTTGGGCATATTGAGTATTCATGCCAAGTTTGGTCCTGATCCAACATTGTTTGAGTCCACAGGGCTCTCTGGATATAGGTGAACTACAACTCCAAAACTCAAGGTCAATGCACACCAAACTCTTATAGCATTTTCTCTTGGTTATGGGAGTTCTGTGTGGGAAGTTTGTGTCTTTCTGCCATTCCTGCCAGGATATCTATGTTGCGTTCATCGAAACAGGCCCAGGTTTCACACGGAGTGTATAAATACATTGAAAAACATATTAACTATATGTATTACTGTGTTAGAGTGTCATTTTGCGTCATTTTGGTTGGTGGTGTGCCCCAGGATTTTGCAAATGTAAAAAGTGTGCCGCAGCTCAAAAAAGGTTGGGAAACACTGCTCTGACTTATAAACACCTCATTTACATGTCACTTTTCTTTTATCTGCAATTTATCTTTTAATACGTCCTTCTCTTTGATGACATATTATTTTTATTGTTAGCACCCCTCATCCCCACCCCACCACTCTTCTCCCTGACCACATATTTACCCTATATCTTTATCCTTGACCATGTACACAATTTCCTTTATTTCTGTACAATGTTTGTATTGGTGTCACCTCTTCCTATCCATTCTATACTATTATTATTATTATTATTATCCCACCACCATCTCCCTGAAGGGACTTGGGGTGGCTTACAAGGCACTTCAGGGTGCACACATAACATAATAATAATAATAATAATAATAATAATTTTTATTTCTAACCCGCATCCATCTCCCCTAGGGGACTTGGAGCGGCTTACATGGGGCCGTGCCCGAGCAACAAATCACAGAAAAAAAGTCAAAAACAATAAACACAATAAAAATACATCTTTGAAAATACAACACAGATGAATCTAAAACAGAAATGACAGGGCAAGCCACATGTACAGTACATATAAAGTGTTTAAAAACTCGGTGGAGATAGCTGGAGTAGTGTCAAAAACATAGAGGATCATATAGAGGGGGGAAAAGGTCTCGGCAAAAATAGGGGCATTTGGGAGTCTAATCTCCAAAGTCCTGATGGAAGAACCAGGTTTTCAGTTGTTTTTTTTAAAGGATTCCAGTGAAGGGGCATTTCTAATCTCTTCCGGGAGGGAATTCCAAAAACAGGGGGCCACAGAAGAGAAGGCTTTCTCCCTAGTCCTCACAAGCCGAGTCTGTGAGACTGGCAGGGGCAAAAGGAGGGACTCCCCTGAGGAGCGAAGGGCTCGAGCTGGTTCATGGGAGGAGAGCCGGTCACAAAGGTAGGCGGGCCCCAAACCGTGTAGGGCTTTATAGCTTACCTGCACCTTGAATTGGGCTCGGAAAATAAACGGCAGCCAGTGGAGCTCTTTCAACAGGGGGGTCAAACGCTCCCTGTAACCTGCCCCAGTTATTAATCTGGCAGCCGAGCGTTGGACAAGTTGAAGTTTCCGGGCCGTCTTCAAGGGAAGCCCCACATAGAGCGCATTGCAGTAATCCAACCTAGAGGTAACCAAGGCGTGAACCACCATGGTCAAGTCAGACTTCACGAGGTATGGCCGCAGTTGGCGCATGAGTTTTAACTGTGCGAAGGCTCTCCCAGCCACCGCCAACACCTGAGCATCAAGCGTCAGCGCTGAATCCAAGAGAACCCCCAAACTGCGGACCTGTGACTTCAGGGGGAGTGTAATCCCATCCAGCACAGGTTGCCACCCAATACCCCGATCAGATGAGTGACTGACCTGGAGGACCTCTGCCTTATCGGGATTGATCCTCAGCCTGTTCCTTCTCATCCAATCCGTCACAGCGGCCAGGCACTGGTCCAATATCCAAGGGGCTTCCTTGGAATCTGATGGAAAAGAGTAGTGGAGTTGGGTGTCATCTGCGTAGAGGTGGCACCGTACTCCAAAACTCCGGATGACCTCGCCCAGCGGTTTCATGTAGATATCCTTCTCTTCGATGACATATTATTATTTTTATTGTTAGCACCCCTCATCCCCACCCCACCACTCTTCTCTCTGACCACATATTTACCCTATATCTTTATCCTTGACCATGCACACAATTTCCTTTATTTCTGTACAATGTTTGCATTGGTGTCACCTCTTCCTATCCATTCTATATTATTATTATTATTATTATTATTATTATTATTATTATTATCCCACCACCATCTCCTTGAAGGGACTCGGGGTGGCTTACAAAGCACTTCAGGGTGCACACATAATATACAACAGGTAAAAATGGTACAAAAGTATAAAACAAGTCACATAAAATTATTACAGCAACCCCCGTCAACACACGTAGCATAAAATCAAAACAATACAATTTTAAAACAACAGTACATAAAACGAACTGCTGTCGATTCACAAGGTGCCAAGTGTCAGCTTCACATGGGCCCATTCAGCCTACTCAAGGTGACAGGCCTGTCTGTATATATGTCTTCCATTTAGTTTTCATCTCTTCCGTTTCGTCTTCCTGTGTATCTTCCCAAATTACATATGCTATGATTTTGGATTGGACCTGATCATAAATAGATTTATTCTAATTTTCTATAGTCCTTTTTTTTTTCATTTTTCCATCCCCGGGCTATTATTTATTATTATTTATTTATTTCAATCATTTGTAACCCGCTCTTCTCTATCCCAGAAGGGAGACTCAGGGAGGCTAACAACATTCATAACAACAATAAACAACAATTACATTGTAAAATACATTAAACTAGATTAACCTATTAAATAACATTAATTAACCTATTAAATGACATTAATTACTGCTTGTCTTCCTAGGATCATAATTTTGAACAGGTCTTGATCTGTTATATTCACTGTACTATTCCATAGCATTCCCATTAACATCAGTTCTATATTTACTTCGAGCGGTATTTTAAATCAGTGTTTCCCAACCTTTTTTGAGCCGCGGCACACTTTTAACATTAAAAAAATCTGGGGGCACACCACCAACCAAAATGACACAAAATGGCACTCTAACACAGTAAAGAACGGTTGGGGGCAGAACCAGCACAATGCTGGCTTGGCACTGTCCCTCAAGGCTGGAGCAGCTGCTGGGAGTGCCAGCCGGGGAGGGGCAGAGCCAGGCCGCGCCATGCCCAGCCCCCTCCCCCCAGCTTCAGTTCTCCTACAGAGGAGGAGCATGAACGGTGGACGGGCTTCAGTGGGTGGGGCTCCTCCTCCACGCGGCTTCAGCGAGCGAGGGGCGAGAGTCATGGTGGGAGTCATGGCGGATTGGAGGCTGGCTGGGGAAACGGCCGAAGGAGGCGGCGCCCGGTCCCTTCTTCTTTCTTCACCACTGCCCGGCCCTTCCTCCTCCTCCCCCAAGCAGTAGGAGTTTGGCAGGAGGGGGAGGAAGGGGGGCAGAGAGCTTTTCCCGCGGCACAGCAGGAGGTCCGTCACGGCACACTAGTGTGCCACGGCACACTGGTTGAGAAAGACTGTTTTAAATAACGTGTTGACGAAAGCTTTCATGGCCGGAATCACTAGGCTGCTGTGAGTTTTTCAGGCTGTATGGCAGGCCTGGGCAGAAGCTTAAGGCCCTCAGGTGTTTTGGACTCCAACTCCCACAATTCCTAACAGCCGGTAGGCTGTTAGGAATTGTGGGAGTTGGAGTCCAAAAACACCTGGAGGGCCGGTTGCCCAGGCCTGCTGTATGACCATGTTCCAGAAGCATTCTCTCCTGGGCCAATATTTAAAAATCACTAAAATCGGGATAGTAAATAAAGAACAACATTGAAAAGGTTAAATATAAATATGTTGGCATAATGTTGAAACATTTGACTATGATTTTAGACCTCTTTCAAGTTATGCAAATTGGTGTTTTTTTTATAGCTACCCATGCCTGTGTATATAGATAGTCAGAAAGCTCTAGTCCAGTAATTTTCAACATTTTTGAGCCGCGGCACATTTTTTACATTTACAAAATCCTGGGTCACACTACCAACCAAAATGACACAAAATGACATTCTAACTGTCATTTTACTAACCGTCCCCCTCCCCCCTCGTAACGCCGCTGCTTCTGCCCCCCCCCCCCGCCGGGGGGCCCCAGCACAGGAGGCCCGTCACTGTCCCACGAGGGAGGGCTGCGCTGAGTGGCCGAAGCGCACGCGGACTCGGCTGAGCAGGAGAAAGAGGAACTGAGCACATGAGGTGGCTCCGAGCCTCGGAACAAACTGCGGCGGAGGCTCGCAGCCGTTGTCACCCCCAGCTGTCCTTCCCGAAGGGGTTCAGCCCCCCCCACCCAGGAGTGCCTCCCGCGGCGTCCCCTTCGGCTTCCCTGCTGTCGCCTTGGGGCCAGATCGGGAAGGAACCAAGCTGGGCTGTGGAGCTGCGCATCCCGGCCTCTGCTCTGCTGCGAACCCGGAGCCCAGCCAGGAGAGGCCAGGAGATGAGGGGTTGTTCCCCTTCCCCGGCGCAGAGGGGCTAGAGGGCAGAAAGCCTTGCCTCGAGCCTCCAGGAGCGGGGTTGGACGGGGCAGCTCCCACGGACTCCTCCTCCCTCTCCTCCTCCTTGCTGCTGGAAGGAAGGAGGGCAGAAGAATGCCCAGGAGCCAGGAAGCAGGAGGAGCCGCAACCTGGCCAGGTAGCCCTTGGCGCGCACAGGGAGGGAAGGAAGGAAAGGAGAGAGAGGGGAGGGAGGGAAGTTCTAGACGCCGAGGGCTCTCCCTGACTGCAGCCAGGCTGGCTGGCATTGCTGCTTCGGCCAGGAAAGCCTCATTTCCGCTGCCTGAAGTTTCCTTAGGCTCTCTCTCTCTCTCTCTCTCTCTCTCTCTCTCTCTCTCCACTGTAATTTCCCACAGCACACCTGATGATCTCTCACGGCACACTAGTGTCCCGCACACTGGTTGAAAATCACTGTTCTAGTCATAAGAAAATAATTTATTGCCTGCTCCCATTCTTATGGTTTTTTAAAAAAATTAATGTGATATCAGGATATATTTAGACATACTCTGAAATTCTCTTGATGCTGAAGATATATTTCTTGTCTTGTAAGAAATCTCCTAAAATACATTTGGATTTTTTTTTATATGAGATGGGGGGCAACATATCAGCAATAGTAGCTGATGGCACTGTTGCTATTGTCTGATGGAAGCGGTTTTTCCTGTAACATAGTGACCAATGATTCTAGTTGGGAGTGGTTTGCATGGATTTTGCTTTGAAAATGTCTTTAATTGGGGGGAATGATAAAGTATGTTATACTTATTTTGCACAAGTTTCCATTTTTATATGGATTTAGACACGTTTCACTATTTTTGTATTTATATTTTCTTATTATGTACTACATTGTTTGTGCCAAATAATTAATAAAAATAATTTCAAAAGAAAAAAAAGAACAACACTCAGACAACAGGGTAATTCCGGAAGGAAACAATCAGAGCCAGCTAACACCTCCTAACAAATAATCCCCCCAGGCAGGAAGCAGCCAGGCTTTGAAACTGCAAGGCCATTAAATGCTGATCAAGGTGGCCAATCACAACATTCACACTTGCCTCAAGCTTTCTCCCACCCTGGACATTCCACAGATATATAAACCCAATTTTCCTAGTTTCCAACAGACCTCACAACCTCTGAGGATGCCTGCCGTAGATGTGGGTGAAATGTCAGGTGAGAATGCTTCTGGAACATGGCCATACAGCCCGGAAAACTCACAGCAAACCTGTGATTCCAGACATGAAAGCCTTCGACAACATGTATCAGACATTTTCCTAAACTATTACTTTTAATGGAAGGATGCTTGCCAAAAAGCATGTGATGGACCTTTGGATTCAGACCAGATTCCCAAAAGTCATAATTTCACCTTTTCCCACTTAGATTATGAAGTATGCAGAGCAGAGGATCCCTACGCTCAACGAATACTGTGTGGTGTGTGATGAGCAGCATGTCTTCCAGAATGGCTCCATGCTGAAGGTACAACAGTTGTCTTTCTATAGGTCTATGCAAATGAGTAGAGAGCAGTGGATTTAAGGAAAGCTGTTCCTTTTTGGGAATTCTGGGAGCCTTGGTCCATAAAAAGCAACATTTTCAAGGTCCAGGGAAGGTGGCATTTGGGACAGATTTTGATCACAGTGTGAGAAATCCCTGAACCACAGAGTCACAGACAATTGAGTTCCTTTCATTGGGAGACTTGGTAGGATCTGTATAGAATCTGAGTCATGGGATGCAGATCTCGTAGGTCTTGATTGCTTTTATTAAAGGAGGAGAGGGGCCGGGCTTAGCACAGTGGGTTAAACTGCCAAGCTGCAGAAAATCCTACTGATCAAAGGGTTGGCAGTTCAAGCCCAGTTTGGGTTGAGCACCTGCCATCAGTCCCAGCTTCTGCTCACCTAGCAGATTGGAAACAGAAATGTGAGTAGATAAATAGGTACTGCTTTAAGCGGGGAGGTAATAAAAAGGTGCCCGTATGGACATGCCAGCGATTCGATTGGGTGGACGTCTATAGACATTCATGCCTCTTCGAATTCTGCAGCACTGCTGGTCACAGCTAACCTCTAGTTAGACTGCTCAAGGGCCAGGCAGGCATGTAGCCGGGGGGGGGGGGCTTGAGGGGCTTCAGCCCCCCCCCAATTCTCATGGTGGTCCGCAAGAAGGCCTTACTGGTACATTATTTAAACTGTTATGTTTATTAATATCATGATCTGATCACCATGCTCAATATATCCCATATGCATGGGGGTATTGGGATAACGATACAAAAGGTTTGATAGGGTAGACCCTTTCTCACCCAGACTCAGTCACCCCCCGAATCAAACTCAGCCCCCCTCTCATCAAAATCCTGGCTATGGGCCTGGGGCCAGGGCTTCCCAGTTACCAGTGTCTATGCCACAGTTTTTAAGGTTGGGGACGGAGGTTTAGCACAGCGGTTAAATCAGCAGCTGCTAAAGATCCATCAACTGAAAGGTTGCA
This sequence comes from Anolis apletophallus, assembly GCA_030556195.1. Lineage (NCBI taxonomy): Eukaryota > Metazoa > Chordata > Lepidosauria > Squamata > Anolidae > Anolis > Anolis apletophallus. The sequence continues at coordinate 31,027,773 of JARBWK010000015.1, forward strand.
AGTTCGAACCCCAGGTTGGCGTGGGCAACCATCAGCTCTGCCCACCGCTTACCTAAGCAGTTCGAAAACAGACAAATTGTTTATATACATGACAACTGCGGCAAGAACCCCTTTTACCAAACTCTGGAAACAAGGAAAAAACCCTGAAATCGAAGATTGGAGAATTAAATTATGGGAGATAAAAGATATGAACAAACAAACCTTTTTAATGAAAAAAAACCAAAACCTCAAGTAATCCGATTAAAGAGACAAATTGGGAGCTTTTCCAAAACTATGAAAACTCAGTAAGAGAAAATTAAAAATAACAATTGAGCAGTAAGTTTTATGTCAAAGAAACAGAAGAATACCAAGCTTGGAATGGAAGTCAAACTCTTTTCTTTCTCTCCCCCCCACTCTCCTTTTGTTTCTTTTTTAATTTAATTTTTTTTGCATTTTTAATTTTTTTAAAAAAAATATTTTTCTATCTCGGGTTATTTTGATCTTCCTATTATTATTATTATTATTTATTTACATCATTTATATTCCGCCCTTCTCACCCCACAGGGGACTCAGGGCGGATCACAATGCACATATACAGGCAAACATTCAATGCCATAGACATACAACATATATAGACAGACAACGAGCTACACAATTGGTCGAGAGCTCCCTCCGACCTGGGCAGGCCTTGAACCCATGACCTTCTGGTCAGTAGAGATCTTATGCAGCTGACTCTCAGCCAGCTGCACCACATTCCCTACTTTTCTATCATCTTAATTGTTTCCCTCTTTCCATGTATTTTGACAGCTTTACTCTTTTTTAAAGGTTAATAATCAATAAAAATTTATTACAAAAAAGAAAAGAAAACAGCTTTAGCTGTAATTAGAGAAATTAGGTACCGCTAATAAAAGCGGGGGAGGTTTTTACAATGCCATAAAGAAAAGACCAGATGCTGGAATGCGGAAATCCTGACAGCACTTCATCATAAGAGGATGGAGAGACAGCACCTCCTGTGGCATGACACAAAAACCTCCTTCTGTTCTGTTCTGTCTGCGTACGTCAATACAAAACGGCATTGAATGTTTGCCGTCTATGTGTACTTGTGATCCGCCCTGAATCCCCTTCAGGGTGAGAAGGGCGGAATATAAATAAAGTGTTAAAAAAAACAACAACAAAGCTCCTTGGCATGGATGATGGAACGACAGCACCTCCCCATGGCTGGAGTCAAGCACAACCTCCAGATGCCGGAAATGGAAGAAGATGGGAAAGCATTTATTTATTTATTTATTTATTTATTTATTTATTTATTTATTTATTTATTTATATTCCGCCCTTCTCACCTCGCAGGGGACTCAGGGCAGATTACAATGTACACATTACATTTAGACACACAAACACACAAGACAGAAAGAGGCAATTTAACATCTGGCCACCAGGGGGAGCTGTCGCACTCCTTCATTCCTCAGCGTGTTTCCTGGAGATGTTTTTTATGGCCTGGTAAATCAGTTAAATTTAGCCTCCCCACTAAGTGGTACCTTTAATTTCCTACTTGACAGATGCAACTGTCTTTCGGGTTGCAAAGGTCGACAACAAGCTACACAATAGGTCAAGAGCCCACCTCGACCCGGGCAGGCCTCGAACTCATGACTTTCTGGTCAGTAGAGATCTTATGCAGCTGACACCCAGCCACCTGCGCCACAGTACCTCTCTTTATGTATTGTTTATGTATTATTTGTCCTTGTTAATTGTATAACAGCACTGACTGTTTCTGTAATCCACCCTATGTCCCTTCAGGGAGATAGAGTGGAATATAAATAAAGATTATTATTATTATTATTATTATTGAGTTGGAGACCACAGTATTGGAACATCAGGCCAAGTCCAGCCATTCTGGAGCTGGTAAAGGGGGCTGGTCCTACTCTTTAGCAGTGTTCGATCTTCAAAAGCCTTTTATGTTGAGTCAGGCTCACCTAGACAGTATTTTCAAACTATGGAAGGCAATAGATCACCCTAGCCATGGATATTAATTTTCACTTTGCTCATTGGAACCCTTTCAGTGATGTAGACCAGAGAGCGGTTTTGTCTGAAAAGCTATAGATTGCAAAGCTCATAGAATAATAGAGTTGGAAAAGACGACATGGGCCATCTAGTCCAACCCCTTTCTGCTGTGCAGGAAAAGCACAAAGTATCCCTGACAGATGTTTATCCAGCTTCTGTTTAAAAGCCTCCAAGGAAGGAGCTCCCATCAGACTCCAACGCAGAGAGTTCCACTGTTGAACAGCTCACATGGTCAGGAAGTTCTTATGTGCAGATGGAATCTCTTTTCCTGTTATTTGAACCCACTGTCTTCCATGGAATTCTGATTCCTCCTTAGTCGGCTTATGATGATGTCAAGGGTAGGTTCTCCTGCCATGCTTAGGCCCCCCTTCTCTCTTTCTCATTCACTTTGTGACTTCTTTTCTTTTTGTAGCCCGCTGTATGCACCCGGGAACTGTGTGTCTTCTCTTTCTACACTCTGGGAGTGATGTCCGGTGCTGCCGAAGAAGTGGCCACAGGAGCGGAGGTATGCGTGATAGGATGCTTGCTGTGGAGGGGATCCATTTTGGGGGTGCAATCATCCCTTCACATTTGCATTTTTAACTTTTGTGGATTTAATAATTCATGGATTTGATTTGCATGTAATATGGGGAATGGGATGGGAAATCTTTCACCTTTTAATGGTGGCCTCCTTTTCAGGTAGTAGACCTGTTGGTGGCCATGTGCCGAGCAGCCCTGGAGTCCCCACGGAAGAGCATCATCTTTGAGCCTTATCCCTCCGTTGTTGACCCCAGTGATCCGAAGACCCTTGCCTTCAACCCCAAGGTTGGTTTGAGTCAAGACTTCTGAAGCCTATGGTAGGATTTGTCGAAATATTGGGAAAGTTCTCTCAAAACCACCCAACCAGATGTAATACACCCTCTAACTCATGATGCAGTTTCTGATCAAATCTCTAACTCCATATTCATTAATTAATTTATCAATCTTGTATTAATTGATATTATATTATAATATAATATTAATTAATCAATCTATTAATTAATTTATCAATCAATATATCTTGTATATTAATTGATATTATATAGTATAATATAATATTAATTATTCAATCTATTAATTAATTTAACAATGAATATATATTGTATATTAATTGATAATATATAGTATAATATAAAATAACATAATATAATATTAATTAATCAATCTATTAATTAATTTATCAATGAATATATATTGTATATTAATTGATATTATATAGTATAATATAATATTAATTAATCAATCTATTAATTAATTTATCAATGAATATATATTGTATATTAATTGATATTATATAATAATATATATTGTATTATATAATGTAATATATCACATATAACATATTAATAATTATATTAATATAGTAATTATTGATTAATTAATATATTATTTAATTATCCATTTAAATTTGTTATCTGGTCCATGTTTATTGTGAATGCAGTCAATTAACTGAGCAGGGGAATTCCAGACAAGAATTAATCAGGGCCAGCTAACTCGTCCCAACAAAGAATTCCCCCAGGTAGTAATCACCCAGGCTTTGAAGCTGCAAGACCATTAAATGGTAACTTAGGTTGCCAATTGCAACATTCACACTTGCCTCCTGTGAATAGGAGTTCCTTCTCCCACCCTGGATATTCCACAGATATATAAACCCCACTGTTGTCAACAGACCTCACAATATCTGAGGTTGCCTGCCATAGATGTGGGCAAAACATCAGGAGAGAATGCTTCTGGAAGATGGCCATACAGCCTGGAAAACTCACAGCAACCTAGTGATTCCGGCCATGAAAGCCTTCGACAACACATTTCACTGAGCTCTGTTTTTGGACGTAGGCATAAACTAGTCAGCAAACAGAAACATCATATATCTGGCCGTCTTTGCCTGTATCTCTGAGTCACTGCTTGGAAGGTTACTTTTCGGAAGAGCCGATATAATGATATGCTAAGCCTTCCAAAACTGAGCAGTGGTAGGATACTCTCTGGAAAGCAGACCTCTGAACATGCTAATGTGGAAGGAATATTAACTCCAGAGCATATTTTCCATGTGCTCAGCTCTTCCCCACACAGAGGCCATGTGGCTTCCTGATAATGGCTCAGTGATTAACCTGTTCACATCCACTTTCCTTCTCTTGACCCCCAGAAAAAAAATTATGAGAGGCTGCAGAAAGCTCTGGACAGTGTCATGTCAATCCGCGAAATGACTCAAGTAGGTACCAATACATTCATTGTACATTTCTCCCTCCTTCTGCTCATACTTTTGGGCACAGCTGTAACTTCTTCTGTGGTTCTTTCCCCACAGGGTTCCTATCTGGAAATCAAGAAACAAATGGATAAGTTGGACCCTCTGGCTCACCCCCTCCTGCAATGGTAAGGCAGTAGGAGACATGGTTGTGATTCATGGGAGATTACTGTTGAGGGCATTTGGCCCTATAGTGGTGCAGCAGGTTAAACCACAGAGTTGCTGACTGTAAGATTGGCGGTTCGAATCCAGGGAGCGGAGTGAGCTCCCGCTATTATTTATTTATTATATTTACTAGCTGTACCCGGCACGCGTTGCTGTGTCCTATTTTGGAGATGTGAGGAAGTCTGAGTATGTAAGGGTTGGAGTTGTTGTTAGTTATGGTGTTGTTGGGGTCATGGCTGTGTTGTTGTGGGTTGTTTTGGTGGGTGGGATGTTGGAGTCCTGTGGAGTTGTTGTTGTGTGGTGTTGCTGGCATTCTGCATAGCTTGTGGATATACAATGTTTTTTGTGTTTCCGTCTGCTGTGTTGATGTAGAGGTTGATGCGTGTGGAGGTACTTGAAATCCCATTATCCATGGTGTGTCCTCCTCTAATCTGCAGTCGGATGGAGTGTGGGTCATGGGGTGCATTGTTTGCCAAGTTTGGTCTTTATCGGTCTTGGTTCTTGGACACAGTGGTCTGTGGGGAATGATGGGTTTTGAAGTAATACAAATCCCATTATCCATGGAGGTACTTCAAGTCCCATAATCCATGGTCCACCCTCCTCCAAACTGTAGTAGAATGTAGCGTGGGTCATAGGGGCTCTGTGTGCCAAGGTAGGTTACTGTAAATTCAGGCCATACACAATGTCCCATGAGCTGAGGCCTAGTCAGGAACAGCAAGTTAATGAAGCCTTACTGTCAATTCAGGCCATACACAATGTCCAATGAGCTGAGGCCTAGTCGGGAGAATCAAGTTAATGAAGCCTTACTGTCAATTCAGAGCGTAAACAGCATTTCATTAAGTGAGGCCTAGTCATGGAAATTAAGTTAATGAAGCCTTACTGTCAATTTTGGGCGTGGTCTGTGATTTGTAGGGGTGTAAATTTTTGTGTTTGTGCCTCAGCCCTTTGCCTTATCCTCCTCTGACAGTTTAGTATGGGTCGGATGGTTCATGTTGGCTGGCCAGTACAGGAGTTATGCAAATCCGCCCTTATTGGCAGCCAATCATGTTGTCAGAATGTAGAGGCTGGGAGAGTCGTTGGCAGCCCCGGAGGATGCTGGGAAATGTAGTTTTTTACTCGTTGTTTTGGGGGCCTTTTAGGTTTTGGGGGGGAAGTTTCTTTGCTACAAACGTACCTTGCTTGAGGCCTATTTCTGTTGGCAAGTTTGGTGTTTCTGCGTTGTAAGGTTTCTCTGTTTGGGATGGTCGTTCCATGACGACTCTTCCTTTATATATATAGATTATATTTATATGTAGCCCTTCTCACCCTGAAGGGGACTCAGAGCGGCTTACAAGTAAAATGTAAATACAATATATTATATTATTTCCATAGCACAATATTAATATTACATATTACATTGTACTATAACATTATACTGTAATATTATTAATAATATTACATGTAATATAAAATATATAATTATAATATCATATTATTATTAGTAGTATTATATTATATTACATTATAATATTATCAATATTATATGTATATCTCTCTCGGCATTACTTCGCGAACGAAGATTCTTTAGGAAGGACTCATCCCACTCTTTTTACAAGCGCGTTGATGACTAAAAAGGCCAATCTGAGATAGGCAAGTTCAGTTGCAGAAAGCACAGCAGAAAGTCTCCTTGGGTGATGTTGTTTCCAAGTTGCGGTGCTTTCTGCATTGCCGTTTCTCCTCAAGACCCATTCGGCGTGCCTTCTCGAAAGAGGCCGCAGCATTGTGGATAGTGCGTCTCCATGCCTCCCGATGTGAGGCCAGGGTGGACCATTGTTGGTGATCAATCTGGCCGAACCTGAGATGTTGTTTCAGGGAGTCCTTGTATCTCTTTTTTGGGGCGCCTCTCTTGCGCTGACCCGTGGTGAGTTCACCGTAGCGTAGTATCTTTGTGAGGCGGTGGTCCTCCATCCTAGAGACATGCCCTGCCCAGTGCAGCAGTGTTCTCAATAGCATGGCGTCAACGCTGGTGATCCCTGCTTGCTCAAGGACAGCAACATTAGTCACATAGTCAGTCCAGTGTATATTTAGGATTGTGCGAAGACAGCGCTGATGAAAGCGTTCAAGGAGTCATAGGTGTTGGCGATAGGTGACCCATGTTTCAGACCCATAGAGGAGAATAGACAGTACGATAGCTCTGTACACACTGATTTTGGTGCTTTGCCTCAGGTGCTTGTTGCTCCAGACTCTTTTGTGAAGCCTTCCAAATGCACTATATGCCTTTGCTAATCTGTGATCTTTCTCTTTATCAATCTTGGCATCTGAAGAGATGATGCTTCCCAGGGAGGTGAACTACTGAACGGACTTAAGCACAGATTCGCCTATGCTGACATGGGGATGACGGTGTTCTTCCTGTGGTGCGGGCTGGTAGAGGACTTCCGTTTCTTCAGGCTGACTTCCTGTTGCAAAGCAGGATGTTAGGCGCTGCAGGGCTGCTTCTGAATGGGCAACAAGGGCAGCATTGTCAGCAAAAAGCAGCTCACGGACTAGATAGTTTAGAGTCTTAGTGCAAGCCCTCCGATGGCTTAAGTTGAACAAGCTACCATCAGTACGATAGCATATATATATGCCTTCTTCTTCTTCTGCACTGTGCTTATATTATATTATAAGCACCGTGCAGGATGCAAGTTGGAACTATTAGGTCCAGCTTTTGCCAACCTAGCAGTTTGAAAACATGCAAATGTTAATAGATCAATAGATACTGCTCTGGTGGGAAGGTAAACAGTGCTCCTTGCAGTCATGCCGGCCAAATGACCTTGGACGTGTCTACGGACAACGCTGGCTCTTCGGCTTAGAAATGGAGATGAGCACCGCCCCCTTGATGTCAGGGGAAAACGTTACCTTTTATTGTTGAGGGCTCAAAGACAAAGTAGGAAAAAGCATGAGAACAAAGTCAAACTCCTTGGGAGTGATGCAAGGAGTAATTCCATGATTCTGTGCATGGTAGTGGAAAATATATTATCATCCCCTCATGGTAGTGACCCTAAGCAAACCTACTTCGGTCCATCTTACAAAACCTAGAATGTGGCTTTGAACTTTAGATGGATGCATCGGAGATTGAAGCAGTCGGTTATCCTAATTTTCATTCTGAGATCCTGACTCGAAACGACAACTATGTGCAGGGCCAGGGCAAGGGCAAAACAAAGGGATTGCCTGAGATGGCAGGGCCAGCCCAGAATTATATTTGAGAAAGAATTGCAGTGGAAATTCAGATAACCACTTCACTTAATTTTTCTAATATCGAGTTGGAAGAGACCACAACGACTGTCCAATCCAACCCCATTCCGTCAACAGATTGCCATCCCTACTGTTTAGAATGGGCCAGGCTTTTGTGCAGCAGGTTAAACCGCAAGTCGAAAGATCAACAGGTTGGGGTGAGCTCCCAATCGTCAGCCTAGCTTCTGCCCACCTAGCCGTTCAGAAAACAGTAATAGTAGTAGATAAATAGGGTACCGCTTTGGTGGGGAGGTAATAAAAGGTGCCCATGTGGACATGCTGGCAATTTGATTAGGAGAGTGCCTAAAGACAACAAAGCTCCTCGGCATGAAAGATGGAGCAACAGCACCCCCCCCCCCCACCTCCATGGCCGGAGTCGAGCACAGCCTCCAGATGCCAGAGATGGGGAAAAATGGGAAGTCTTTACCTCTGTTTATGTACTGTTTGTCTTTGTTAATTGTATAACTGCATTGAATGTTTGCCGTATATGTGTACTGTGATCCACTCTGAGTCCCCTCGGGGTGGAATATAAATAAAGTATATTATTATTATTATTACACCCCCCAAAGAAGGCAACATTTCTACACAAGTCCAAAACATTGCAGTCCTCTCGCCCTTTGACTCAGGCAGCAAATTGTCTTGAACATCTCTGCCTCCTACACCTCCTAATTGATGTTTCACCATACACTAATGTTACCTTCCTGCCTTTTGGTAAGATTTTTTTTTTACAGTGCTTTCATTGCATTCCAAATGTCTCCATATCCAGTTGGTCTAATATTTATTTAATATACCGGTATTTATTTATTTATTTACATCATTTATATTCCGCCCTTCTCACCCCGCAGGGGACTCAGGGTGGGTCACAATGCACATATACAGGCAAACATTCAATGCCATTGACATACATCATATATAGACAGACATAAAGGCAATTTAACATTCCAGCTTCTGGCCACCAGGGGAAGCTGTCACATTCCTTCATTCTTTTTTGTGTACTTCCTGGAGATTTTTATGGCCTTGTAAATCAGTTAAATTTAGCCTCCCCACAAAGTGGTGCCTAAATTTCCTACTTGACAGATGCAACTGTTTTTCGGGTTGCAAAGGTCGACAACAAGCTACAGAAATTGGTCAAGAGCTCACCCCGGTCTGGGCAGGCCTCGAACTCATGACTTTCTGGTCAGTAGAGATCTTATGCAGCTGACACCCAGCCAGCTGCGCCACATTCCCGGTGCCATTAGCCGGTGCCAATAGCCTATTTGCACATTCCCGGTGCCAATAGCCTATTTCCCTGTATCAAGTAGTAAGATACTCACTCGTATAAGCAAAGTGATACTTGTATTGATTTGTGATGACCAAGCTTCCCCAATGTTCGGACAATCTTTCCGTTCTCCTTAGGATCATCTCCAGCAACCGGTCCCACATTGTCAAGCTACCTCTCAGCAGGGTAAGTGGCCATTCCTTCCTTCCCCTTCCCCTTAAACAGAGTGAGAAATTCTGGTAAAAAAAGTCCAATTGCTCTGCTTAGTGTACAGAATGCCATAACTTAATCCACGGCACCTCGTCTCGGATGAAAAGGACTAAATGTGTCTACTAGGCCTGGGCAATCATGGTTCTAAATGGTTCTAAAGTACTTACAAAACTAAAGTTCTGGTGGTGAACACTTCAGAACTCTAACAAAACTTTCAAAATTTCATTAACAATGGCAGTTCCTAATTGGTTCTGTCTTAAAAATTGCCAATAATGAAATAATAATGAAATTTTGAAAGATTTGTTACAGTTCTGAAATATTCACTACCAGAACTTCTGTCAAAAAAGCACCAACCACCTAATTTTAATGAAACTTTAGCAACACTGTGTTACAGTTCTGCACCACCTAGTGTTCACCACCAGAACTTTAGCAACACTATAGAAGCAAAGCACCAGCACCACCTAGTGTTCACCACCAGAACTTTAGCAACACTATAGAAGCAAAGCACCAGCACCACCTAGTGTTCACCACCAGAACTTTAGCAACACTATAGAAGCAAAGCACCAGCACCACCTAGTGTTCACCACCAGAACTTTAGCAACACTGTAGAAGCAAGGCACCAGCACCACCTAGTGTTCACCACCAGAACTTTAGCAACACTATAGAAGCAAAGCACCAGCACCACCTAGTGTTCACCACCAGAACTTTAGCAACACTGTAGAAGCAAAGCACCAGCGCCACCTAGTGTTCACCACCAGAACTTTAGCAACACTGTAGAAGCAAAGCACCAGCACCACCTAGTGTTCACCACCAGAACTTTAGTTTTGTAAGTACTTTAGAACCATTTAGAACCATGATTGCCCAGGCCTAGTGTCTACGTTCGTGAGGGTCTTGTGCCCAGCAGTTGTGGAAGGCACGCTGTAGTAACACTATTTAGAAAAAGGCAGCGTTGAAATATTTTGTAACAAAACTTCCTTGCATGATGGTCCTCTCCTTTCTCTCTCTCTCTCTCTCTCTCGCTCTCTCTCTTTGCTTTTCTTCCCTCTCTTGTCCCCCACCTTCCCCTTTCTTGTGGATCTGTTTCCTTTGGTAGCAGCTGAAATTTATGCACACCTCACATCAGTTCCTCCTGCTGAGCAGCCCTCCTGCCAAGGAGGCTCGCTTCCGGACAGCCAAGAAGTTGTACGGCAGCACCTTCGCCTTCCAGTAAGTCTGGACGCCCTTCGGCTGCCCTCTGTTCAAACGACACCTCTTGATAATTTTAAAAAAATAATTTTTATTGAGTTTTTCCAGCATTAAAAGAAAAGACAATACACATATTAACACAAAACATACTTACATATCACAAACTAAAGGGGGCACATTGGGGGAGTAGGAGGGAGGGGGGAGGAAAGGGGGGCGGAGGGGATATGGGGGGGGGTAAGGAAAGTAGTGCTCAAAAGTATATGGAAGATGAGACATACAATGCTATCTGTAAACCATTCCGGGCTTGCTTCGTATTCATTTTCTTTACATTCTTCATAGTTTTTATCTATTTCCTGTAATAAAAATAAAAGGAAAATCTGAATTCCTCCTTTATGATGATTTTAAATCAACATTGAATTCAAACCTACAATAATCCCATATTTTAGTCCAGTTATTTTTTTTTCATTTTTCTGTAATCTATTTTGGGGGTTCTGAGATCCCTTATCCCTAATAAGAAAGACTCTGGTTTCCTTTCCATCCTGTATTTCAATATTTTTTCGGTTTCTATATGGATCATCCTCCAGAACTTTTAAATTTTTGGACAAAACCACCATAGGTGGAAATACATGCAATTTTTAATCTCCACAGTTCCAACATTTTGGGTTTGTCTTCTTATAAAACTTCGCCAATCTCTCCGGTGCTAAGTGCCACCTATATAACATTTTCATCTAATTTTCTTGGTATGAGTAACAGTATATTTCATTCATGTTTCTTTTCCAGATTAGGTGCCATGTATCCATTTTTATTTTATAACCCACATTTCTAGACCATTTTTTCATATATTCTTTAACACCTTGATTTTTGACCCCTGTCACGGGTAGGGAAAACTACCCTACATATATCAGAGCATCCAAAAACATAAACAGGATACAAAAGTTTGAGCATCAGCTCACAGCAAGCAAAACGCGAAGTGCCATGTGATGTGGCTTTAAAGAAGTTAGAGCTTAGGTGGGCAAAGATGCAGAGTCCTATCTTTAAAAAATCACAAAAGGTTTATTTACAATAATAAAAAAACAACTGCATTCCTTAATAGTAAAGAACTGGGTCTGAGCTACTGAAAAACCATCCAAGTTCTACGATCAACAATTTAGTCCGAAGCCTGTTCATAGTCCATTTTCCATAGCATTGTCATCATTTATCAGCCTGCTATCAAAATGCCTGGTCCCATAGCCACGTTTTCAACTTTTTCCTAGAGAAAAGGAGGGAAGCTGTTGACCTGATTTCACTGGGGAGCGAGTTCCACAGGCAGGGAGCCACCGCCAAGAAGGCCCTGTCTCTCCTCCCCGCCAATTGTCATACAGGAGACATGGGGAAAGGGAAACCTTATTTATTTATTTACAGTATTTATATTCCACCCTTCTCACCCCGCAGGTGACTCAGGGCGGATTACAATGTACACATACATAGCAAATGTTCAATGCCATAGACTCACAACCTATATAGACAAACAGTCAGAGGCTATTTAACTTTTTTCTGGCCACCAGAGGAGCTGTCGCTTCACCGTCCATCTGCAACACTGATGAAGTACTTTCTGCATTCCCCGCATGCTTTTTGCTGGAGATTTTTTATGGCCTCATAAATTTTGTTAAATTAGCCTCCCCACACATAGGTGGTACCTAAATTTCCTACTTGACAGATGCAACTGTCTTTCGGTTGCAAAGGTCGACAACAAGCTACACAAAATTGGCCGGAAACTCACTCCGACCCGAGCTGGCTTTGAACTCATGACCTTTCGGTCAGTAGTGATCTTAATGCAGCTGACACCCAGCCAGATGCGCCACAGTCCTAGTGCTTTATACTAAACTAATTGCTCCTCATTGAGGACTTGAGACTTGGGCAGTATGGGGCTGAATCCCAATAGTCACTACTGGAGAATTCCGAAATATTCAAAAGTGTGACCAACCATAAAAATGTTGCTATGGGAAGGCATCCCATCTATTGAGGCATGACCAGGACTTAAGGAAATCCCATTATTATTATTATTATTCCCCTTGAATCCTCCAGCCACTCATGTGGAAGATTCTGTAAGTTGTTGTCCAAAAAGTACCGGATGTTGTCACCTGTAAAGTAGGACACGCTAAACAGAATGCCACTTAGCATGTCCTACTTTACAATGCGCTTTTTGATGGGCTCCGAAAATACAACCTTTTGTTTGAAAGGGTTGTAACTTCAGCGAATTGATCCACTCGATCTGTTCAGACAGCGGTCAAACCAGGTTGTAGGATTTTTGTCGTTTATGGGATTTTCTGGGACTGAGAGTGTGTGACTTGCCCAATTTCACCCAGTAAGTTTTGTTTTGTTTTGTATTTTGTTTTGTGTGTATGTGGGATAGGGCTCCACTGGTGAGTTATATGTCTCTCAAAAGCCCATCTCTGAATTACGTGATTGCATAATGTAGATATGGGTTCTGCGCATAGACATGCCTGGTCTTGCACGCCTTTCTGTGATTGGGGGACATGATAGATACACTTCAATGATTTCTTTCTCCCCGCAGTGGCTCTCATATTGAGAACTGGCACTCCATCCTACGCAACGGGCTGGTCAATGCATCCTATACTAAATTACAGGTAAGGGACCCTCAAGACTTCTACCTCTGCTACAGTTAAAACAATCCTCTAAGGCAGTGTTTCCCAACCTTTTTTGAGCCGCGGCACATTTTTTACATTTACAAAATCCTGGGGCACACCACCAACCAAAATGACACAAAATGATACTCTAACACAGTAATACATATAGTTAACATGTTTTTAAATGTATTTATACACTCAGTGGGCCTGTTTCGATGAACATAAGATAGATACCCTGCCTTGTGTGCTTCGGACATAGATATCCCGCCTTGTGTGCTTCGGACTGGGTCACCTGGGCCAATGCTGCCCTATCATCACCACCCGGTGCTTCAAGGCCGCTGCTCACCTGAGTTTCCCTCAGGGAGGGAGGGAGGCGCAGGGACAGGCCGCTCCCTTCCAAAGCCGAGAGGCAGGCCGCGAAGGAAGGAAGGAAGGAAGGCCTGAGAGCAGGAGAGGCCGAGGCCAGGAGAGGAAGAAGGGAGGAGGCGCCGGAGCCGCCTTGGCCCCAAAGCCCGAAGGAATCCTGACCCAGCTGAGAGGAAAACAAAGCCCAATGCTCCTCTCCGGAAGCTCTTTGCCTCCTCTGGAAGTGACCTCACAGGGAAAGGTGCTACCCGGCCCCTCCCCTCCTCGGTCTCCAACCAACCACTTCTCCAGGAAGCCGAGGTTCTGCCCCCTCCCCTCCCCTCTCTCGGGACTTCCGCCCTGAACAAACATGGTGGTACCGGGTGGGAGACCCTTAGAGAGGCGAGGCTTGCTTCTTGGCCGGCATTGATTGGCCCTGCTGGCGCCCCAGAGAGAGAGAGAGAGACAGAGACAGAGCGAGAGGCAGGCTGCCCAGATGACTCCTGGCGGAGTGGTCGGTTCTTCCGCGGCACACCTGATGATCACTCACGGAACACTAGTGTGCCGCAGCACAGCGGTTGGGAAACACTGCTCTAAGGTGGCAAACTTCCTAGGCATTTTTTCAGGTTTCTCCCTGGCACCTCTTGCTCAGGCCAGATTCAAATACTCTGAGCCATTCGGGACTCTCTGGGAGCTCATTTTGGCCATGTTGGAGTGTAGCAAGCTTCCATGTAGGAGGCCTTTGACATCTCTCTGTGAGCCAATGTCAATATGGTGATGCGTAAAGCCTACGAATGACTGAACCATTGGCCAACCGTATCAGAGACTCACATAATAATAACATATGTATTTATATTCCGCCTTTCTCCTTGTGGGGACTCAAAGCAGATCATAGTATAAACCAGGGGTGGACAATTATTTTTTCGAAGGGGCCACATGTGAGCCAAAAAATATTATGGAGGGCCGCACCTAAAGGCTGAACTACATTCTACATAATATCAATTGCATTTCTTTAATAATAATGAAAAGGCACTATATTGCGTTTCTGATATATTAATAAGACTGATAAGAGTATATGTTATGAGCAATGAAAAAGAGAGGTTGTCATAGGAAAAATGACATTTATTCACTAAAAAATAAATGGGGGAAGGGGAAAGGAGGGGGTGAGGAGGAGCCCGCCCGAAAAGCAGGCGAATGTGAGGTTTTTGTCAGTTCGCCAGCTCTTCGGGCGGGCTCCTCCTTGCCCCCTCCATTCCCCTTCCCCCCTCCCTCTCTCCCTCCCCCAGTCGCCGCCGCCTCCCCAGTGCATTGTGGGTGCAGTCCCACAATGCACTGGGGCGGAAAGGAAGGCAGGAAGGAAGGCAGGAAGGGTGCTTGTGTTGCCTCTCTCTTTCTCTCTCTCCGTAGTGGAGAAAGGGAAGGGAAGAGGCAGAGGAAAGCGAAGCTATGTTCTGCGGTGCCGCTTGCTCCTGGCCTCCTCTTCTTCTCCCCCTCCCTTCCCCTCCGTTGCCTGCTGGCCTACGCGGGCCGGACAGAATCGGTGGCTGGGCCGGATTCGGCCTGTGGGCCGCAAGATGACCAGGTCTGGTATAAACAGATACCGGCAAACATTCAGGGCCTTGTTACAATACAATGAGAGACACAAACACAAGGCAAAGGCTTCTCCTTTCAGTTCCGGCTTTGGCGCCGGTGCTCATCTCTGTCTCTGGGGGAGGTGCTGTTCTCCATTTCCAAGCCAAGGAGCCTGCGTTGTCGCCTCCTGGTCATGTGACTGGCATGACTGCTTGGACCGTCTTATTTATTTATTTATTTACCATATTTCTAACCCGCCCTTCTCAACCCCAGAAGGGGGACTCAGGGCGGCTTACATTCAGCCCCATTAATAGGCTATTTCAACAATACAATAAAATCACAACATCAATATAACATATTAAAAACAACATAATTAAAACTATACAAAGTCATCATTACCCATTAAACCAGCCTCATCAGTCTTCTCGCCTATCTAGTTCGTCCCTTAAGGTGCTGATTGCATTTATTGACCAAACGCCTAGTCCCATAGCCATGCCTTTACTTTCTTTCGAAAAGCTAGGAGAGAAGAGATCGATCTTATCTCAGTTGGGAGTGTGTTCCATAGGCGGGGAATCACTGCCGAGAAGGCCCTGTCCCTCATCCCCGCCAGGCGCATTTGAGCTGTAGACGGGAGCGAAACCAGGGCCTCCCCGATGATCTTAGATTTTGAGGTGGGACGTAGGGGCGGATGCGTTCGGACAAGTAAGCTGAGCCAGAACCGTTTAGAGCAGGAGTGCCCACACTTTTTCAGCATGCGAGCTACTTATAATAAAACCAAGTCAGAAAGATCTACCGAGAGAGAAGCAGGGCGGAGCAGGGGGGGAGGGGCTTGGCGTGAACTGGCTCCGCCCCCTCTGGCTTTAGCTCTACCACTTCCAGACAGCTTCTCCAGACTAGAGGAGGGTAGTGCCAAGCCAGTGGTGGCATAACTAGCCACTAGGCTGGCCAGTTGGCACTACCCTCCTCTAGCCTGGAGAAGCTGGTAGTGCTGAAGCCGGAGGAGGGGCGGGGCTTGGCACGGCATGGCTCCACCCCCTCTAGAAGTGCCCCATCCGGCTGGGATCGACCTCCTTCGGTCCCGGGATCGACCAGTCAATCGCGATCAACTTCCTGGGCAGTCCTGGTTTAGAGCTTTATAGGTCAACACCAGCACTTTGAATTGGGCTCGGAGGTGGACCGGCAGCCAGTGGAGCTGACACAACAGAGGGGTGGTATGTTCCCTGTATGTCACCCCCGTTAGTAATCTGGCTGCCGACCGTTGTACTAGTTGGAGTTTCTGAACCGTCTTCAAAGTCAGCCCCATGTACAGTGCGTTGCAGTAATCTATACGGGATGTAACCAGAGCGTGGACTACCGTGGCCAAGTCAGACTTCCCAACTGGCGCACAAGTCTTAGTTGTGCAAAAGCTCCTTATGCCTTTCCCACCGAAGCAATACCTATTTATTTACTCACATTTTCATGTTTTCAAACTGCTAGGTTGGCAGGAGATAGGACTAAGAGCAGGAGCGCATCCTGTCAGGCCCGGATCAGGCCCTTTTGGCACCCTAGGCCAAAGGCTCTGAGTCTGCCCCCGCGCGAGAAGCAGGGAAACACAGGCTGCGGGGGCGCGAGCTGAGGGAGGGAGGTAGGGGCGCGCGTGTGTGAGAGAGAGGCAGGGAAACACAAACACACAGAGCGACTGAGGCGCGCGAGCCGGTCATGGGAGGCAGGGAAACAGACTGGGTGCGCATGGAGGCGGGGGCGGGGGTGGAGCCAGGGCGGAGCCGAGGGCAGGGGCAGAGCCGAGGAGAGCAGAGCTGGGGGCGCCGTGGATGGCACTTACGCATGCGCCCTTTTTTATTTTTTAAGAATTTTTTTTGAATTTTTAAAAACTTTTTTGGGGGGTCCAGACCTGCTGCCCCCCAAAATGTGCCACCCTAGGCCATGGCCTAGGGTGGCCTTATGGGTAATCCGGGCCTGCATCCTGTCCTACAGATTCGAAATGCCAACTATCAGGTCACCAGTTCAGCAGCATTGGGGTTTAACCCATTGTGCCACCGTGGCCCCATAGAAGCATGGAGTCTGAAGACACCACAGAGACCGTCCAATCCAGCCCCCTCCCTTACACAGTCAAAGCACCCCTGACAGATGGCCATTCAGCCTGTACTTCAAAACCTCCAGAGACCACCAGTCACCAGTGTGCTCCCCATACTTAGCAGGCATCTCAATGGTTCTTTTGCACCTATTTGTATTGCTGACTTTCGGACGATCCAAGTGACTATTTAGATGCCTTCTAAATAGGCTGTGAGGGAGATCAGGCTGAAGGCAAGCCGGGGAAAAGCTCACTATTCAGTACAATCTGGGTAGATAGATACTATAGATCTTGGGGTCAGCCTGTGTCTCCCACAGCCTGCCCTGGCGGGTTTTTTTTGGGTTTTTTGGGTTCGCTTTGTGGCTCACATTGGTGTTTTTCTGCAAGCTGCATGGAGCAGCCTATGGCAAAGGCATCTATCTGAGCCCCATCTCCAGTATTTCCTTTGGATATTCAGGTAAGCGGCTCTCTCTTTGTCCCTCCATCTGTCAGTGCACCCTTTGTCCTGCAGACATGCCTGCCTTGCATCCAAGAGCCGCTCCCACCCACTTCCATCTGTGTTTTTCATCTGGGTGAGCTTCTGACACTCTGTATGGGAAAAGGGGACCATGAGTGCTATGTACCTGTCTATCTCATTTCCTGCTGTGGATCCAAAAAGCATTGCAAATTGCCTCGATTCAGCTTAGCTGGGCTTGTTCAACTGCAAGGATGATTTGTCTTGTTTACCCTCTCTGTACATCTCCATTCTATGGCGAGGGCCGCTTGCCGACATTCATCTTCAGCTAACTGGTGGCATACAAGCGCACTTGATATTTTTTCCATCCCTCCTATTGTTGTTGTTGTTGTTGTTAGATACAAACAAGATTAGTTCACAGCAAACAAGATCGCTATGCTGGCTTTGTATTTGATCACATGTCGGACACTTCCCAAGTGTCTAGGATTGTATGATGTATCAATAGAGTAAAACAATAAATGTAATAGTAACAATAATAAATAGAGTAGAATAATAAATGTAAAAATAATAGAGTAAAATAGGAAATGCTATAAAATAATAATAAAGTAAAATAATATAAATGTAATAATAACACTAATAAATAGAGTAAAATAATAAACGTAATAATAATAGAGTAAAATAATAAACATAATAACAGTAATAAATAGAGTAAAATAATAAATGTTATAATAATAATAGAGTAAAATAATGTAAATGTAATAATAACAGTAAGAAATAGAGTAAAATAGTAAATATAATAATAATAGAGTAAAATAATAAACATAATATTAACAATAGAGTAAAATAATAAATGTAGTAATAGAGTAAAATTAATAAATGTAATAATAGAGTAAAATAATAAACATAAGAATAACAGTAATAAATAGAGTAAAATAAGAAATGCTATAATAATAGAGTAAAATAATGTAAATAATAATAACAGTAATAAATAGAGTAGAAAAATAAATGTAATAATAGAGTAAAATAATAAACATAATAATAACAGTAATAAATAGAGTAAAATAATAAATGCTATAATAATAGAGTAAAATAATGTAAATAATAATAACTAATAAATAGAGTAGAATAATAAATGTAATAATAGAGTAAAATAATAAACATAAAAATAACAGTAATAAATAGAGTAAAATAATAAATGCTATAATAATAGTAAAATAATGTAAATAATAATAACAGTAATAAATAGAGTAAAATAATAAATGTAACAATAAGAGTAAAATAATAAACATAATATTAACAATAAATAAAGTAAAATAAAAAATGTAATAATAATAGAGTAAATAATAAACATAATAATAACAATAATAAATAGAGTAAAATAATATATGTAATAATAATAATAACAGAGTAAAATAGTAAATAACTTTGACTAGAATATAAACCGAGCTGGGCTTTTTCAACCTAAAAAAGGGCTGAAAAACTCAGTTTATACTCGAGTATATACATTAGTTCCAATTTTCCTACCTATGGTTATATAAAGTATGTAATATTACTTCCCATACATAACAATATTTCTTATTTCTACTTCTTAGAGCCCTTCCACACAGCCATACAACCCAGCATGTCAAGGCAGATATTCTACAATATCTGCTTTGAACTGGATTATCTTGAGTCCACACTGCCATATAATCTAGTTTAATGTGGATTGTATACAGCTGTGTGCAAAAGCAATAGTAAACATTTTATTCTTGAACAAAACACTACAATACATGTTTCGCAAATAGACAATTTATCCATTTCCACGAAGTCCTTGAATTTTTGAACCAGGTGCTCGATATTCTTCCATTTCAGATGGTATTTTGGTGAGAGCAATTCAGTTGGTACCAGTTTGGGTAGTGGTTTTTTAAGTTCACTTTTCAAACATATTCACTCACTATTTAGGAAGTTTTTTTAAATGAAATGGCAGTGATGATAGTAAATTGAGTTCCTTGAGATACAAAAACACTCAGGTTCTGATGGTTGCCTTGTTCGGGGAAAATGTGGCAGTGGCAGAGATGGAAGTTCCTGAGTTACTGCCACCTCTGCAAAGCCTTTTTTGTGAGAACCGGCTGCCATCTATCCATACTCAAAAGGAGACACTTTCATTGCATCTCCAAAGCGTTGCCACCGATTTAAGCACCGGATGATGGTGGGGCCATCTTTACGACCACTTCCACATCGTTCTTGCTGGGATCTCATTGCTTTTCTTTTCTTCCTCTTTGCTCCTACCTGCCAATCACACAATATCGCATTGCAAACGGGTAGAGCGCCTTGCTTTGAGGCCAGTGTGCCAACCTCACCCAGTCTCCACTTGTCTAATGCTCTTTATTTGTCAACTTAGGGATGGGGAAAGGGCAGCACAGAATGCCTTCGAAGGACGAACTGGTGCAGAGGTATAACCGGATGAACACCATCCCTCAGGTAACTCTACCACTTATTATATTTATAATATTATATATATTATATAATATTATATATAATATTATAATATACTTATAATATTATATATTATATTATATTATATATATTATATTATATTATATTATATGATATTATATTATATATACCGTATTTTACACCATAAGACGCAGTTTTTTCCTCCCAAAGTAGGAGGAAAAATCAGCCACGTCTTATGGAGCGATTATAGGTGATAGTAAGCCTTTCCCTTGGCCGCCTTCTCCTCGGTCCCGCCTCCTCCGCCTCCTCCTCCTCCGTCGCCGCCCCCCGCCGCCGTCCCGCCGCCCGCCTCCGCCGCCCGCCGCCGCCTACCTCTGCCTCCCTCCCTCGCCGCCGTCGCGCATGAGCAGTAGGTCCCAAGCGCGTCTGGCGTCTGGCCTTATGGCGGCGCTGATGCAACGCCTGGCGCTACCTACTGCCCATGCGAAAAGTCGCGCATGGGCAGTAGGTCCCAAGCGCCAGGCGTGCCTGCGTCAGCGCGCCAGGCACGCCTAAATCAGCATCAGACGTCAGGCGTGCTTGGGACCTACTGCCCATGCGGCGGCGGCTGGAGGCAGAAGTGGGCGGTGGCGGGTGGCGGCGGCAGCGGCGGCGAGGAGGAGGAGCGGGACCGAGGAGGAGCGTCAAGGGGAAAGGCTTAGGGATGGCGGAGGGGCGCCGAGGAGGTCCACCCTTCCAGGTGGGCAGGCCGCGCTTCAAGCAGGCAAGCGCCGGGGCCCACTTTTGGCTCAAAATATTTTTCCAATTTTCCTCTTCTAAAATCTAGGTAATCTTATCAATAGGTATCTTATATTATAAAAATATTATATATAAAATATAATATATATATATATTATAATATTATACTTATAATATTATATATAATATATATAATACTTATAATATTATAATTATTACATTATATGGTTTTAAACTGTCTGTTATTGCTTGTGTGTAAGTATATTGATTGTATTGTTGTATTATTTGCTGTTATGTTGTTATTATGTGTCATTGGGCTTTGCCTCATGTTAGCCGCCCCGAGTCCCCTTGGGGAGATGGTGGTGGGTATAAAAAAGTATTATTATTATTACTATTATTATTATTATTCCTCTCTCTCGGCATTACTTCGCGAGCGAAGATTCAGGAAGGACTCATCCCACGCTTTTTACAAGCACGTTGATGACTAAAAAGGCCAATCTGAGATAGGCAAGTCCAGTTGCAGAAAGCACAGCAGAAAGTCTCCTTGGGCGATGTTGTTTCCAAGTTGCGTTGTCGTTTCTCTTTGAGACACATTCGGCGTGTCTTCTCGAAAGAGGCCGCAGCATTGTGGATACTGCGTCTCCATGCCTCCCAATGTGAGGCCAGGGTGGACCATTGTTGGTGATCAATCTGGCCGAGCCTGAGGTGTTGTTTCAGGGAGTCTTTATATCTCTTTTTTGGGGTGCCTCTCTTGCGCCGACCCGTGGCGAGTTCACTATAGAGTAGTATCTTTGGGAGGCTGTGGTCCTCCATCCTAGAGACGTGCCCTGCCCAGCACAGCTGCGTTCTCAATAGCATGGCTTCAATGCTGGTGATCCAGTGTATATCAGTCCAGTGTATATGTAGGATTGTGCGAAGACAGCGCTGATGAAAGCGTTTGAGGAGTCGTAGATGTTGCCGATAGGTGACCCATGTTTCAGACCCATAGAGGAGAATAGACAGTACGATAGCTCTGTACACACTGATTTTGGTGCTTTGCCTCAGGTGCTTGTTGCTCCAGACTCTTTTGTGAAGCCTTCCAAATGCACTCTATGCCTTTGCTAATCTGTGATCTATCTCTTTGTCAATCTTGGCGTCTGAAGAGATGATGCTTCCCAGGTAGGTGAACTGCTGAACGGACTTAAGCACAGATGTGCCTATGCTGACGTGGCGATGATGGTGTTCTTCCTGTGGTGCGGGCTGGTAGAGGACTTCCGTTTTCTTCAGGCTGACTTCCAGCCCAAAACAGAAGTTGGATGTGTCCTTCAAGCCTGTGCAATGGATTTTTCTGGTGGAGCGCAGCGTGCACAGAACTGGCCTCACCCTTTAAACCAAAGGCTCGTCTGCCGGGGCCTAGCAAGCTTGGACGGTGGCAGCGAGGTCCTCAGGTCGTAGGTTTGGTTCGGGTTTCCTTCTCTTAGATGGTTGACCTTCCAGGGTTAGACGAGCACCATCTGCCTGGGTTTGAAATTAGAGTTTTCCTTCGCTTCGGATGGTTGCCAAAAGGCTAGGGAGCCCATCCTGCCCATTGACGCTCTTTGTCAGACTCTTTGGTTGTGATCTGTCTGGCATGGGAGGCCCTACCGGTGGCTATTATGCCACTGCCAGCATAGCTCATAACTTCATTAGGGTACGCAAGCCTCTCCCCCACTGCAAGGGGGCGCCAATGGAGAGGAGGGAGATGGTTGCGGGTATAAATAAATAATAATAATAATAATTATTATTATTACTAAATTCCATTGAGTGCTACACTTAAAATGTGGTATGCCACCGGCATTATCACATTAGGTTGGGTTCAAGTGTAGGGTAGAGCATTCTTTGCGAATTTTAAGCGAGGCATCCAACAATCTTTTCAAACGTTTCAAGTAGTGGGGAAGGGGATTTCTTTTGGTAATGATCCGGATGTATGGCCGATTCTGTAATGTGATAGCATTTGTTGCTCTAAGGTTTAAAATGAAGGTAAGGGTAAAGGTTTTCCCCTGACATTAAGTCCAGTTGTTAACTCTGGGGGTTGGTGCTCATTGCTATTTCTAAACCGAAGAGCCGGCATTTTCCGTAGGCACCTCCAAGGTCATGTGGCCGGCATGACTGCATGGAGCACCGTTACCTTCTCGCCAAAGTGGTACCTATTGATCTACTCACATTTGCATGTTTTCGAACTGCTAGGTTGGCAGAAGCTGGGGCTAACAGCAGGAGCTCACACCACTCCCCGGATTCGAACCTGCGACCTTTTGGTCAACAAGTTCAGCAGCTCAGTGGTTTAACCCGCTGCGCCACTGGGGGCTCCTGGTGAAACGTTTCCCCAATTTGTGGGAGGGGAAATTGTGTGAGAAGCTAAACGTACCCTTCTCTGGGTGCATCTGCATGAGAGAATAAATGCAGTCAGGACTTACTGTAAATGCCATTACTACTACTACTACTACTACTACTACTATGCCGTGTCCCCATCCTATGCAGTCCTGGGAGTCATAGTTTTCCAAGGTCCATACCCTTCTCTTGGTGCATTTACAATATGGAATGAATGCCCTTGCACCCCACTTTAAATACCATGGCTCCATACTATGCTGTCCTGGGAGTTATAGTTTCCCAAGTTCCATACCCTTCTCTGGGTGCATCTACACTGTGGAATGAATGCAGTTGGACCTTACTTTAAATGCCATGTCTCCAAGAGATGGTCTTGGGAATTGCAGTTTCCCAAGGTCCATGAACCTTCTCTGGATGCATCTACACCATGAAATGAATGTAGATGGAGCTTACTTTAAATACCATAGCTCCATACTATGCGGTTCTGGGAGTTATAGTTTTTCAAGGTCCACATCCTTATCTTGGTGCAATTACAATATGGAATGAATGCCCTTGCACCCAACTTTAAATACCATATTTGGGGTTTGAGTCCCTCTACGGAGGTAAAGGAGATCGGGATACAAAGGTTTTAAATAAATAAATACGTTGGCATTCAGTGGATGTGGAGGACTTCCTGTAATATTTTGGTTGTCGTGGCTCCAGATGATGGTGCTCGAACTCAGCTTTCCCTAACTTTCAACCCTCGGGATATATCGGATCACAATTCCCATCATCCCCAGACAGCTCAGGGGAAGATGGGGATTGTAGTACTATGCATGGATTAGCTTCCATCTTGTACTCGTGGAAAAAGGTTCTGATTCTTGGTTTTCCGATTTGCTTGCAGACTCGATCCATCCAATCCAGGTTCTTACAGAGTCGGAATTTGAATTGCATCGCACTTTGTGAAGGTGAGTGATGGACGTGTGCATCTATTCCCCCCCCCCCTCTCTCACACACACACTTCTCTTGGAGTAAATGTTGCTTTAGACTCCACTTGTGTTTACCATTTGGCTTCTGTATTCAAGTAAATAATACTTTTGAGAAAAATGTATTGGAGAAGGTATACAAATATAATGCCAGTCTTGCCAGATCGAACCCAACGCCCAGTTGGATTTGATCCACAGTTTCCTTCCAACAGACGACAGCTGAAAGCTTCAAAATAAACTGAAATTAGGACAAAACGGAGATATTAGTGATTGCTCCCAAGGTCTGGGATTCAGAAAGGCCAACGGTCTTTGAGAGGGCAAAGCATTCTATTCAATGGGCTTCCTGGGTGACTTAGATTTAGCCCTACACTCTTTGAATGGCACAGTTTGACTCTCTGTTGTGAGATGCACCCTTTGGAGGGGTTAAATAATCTGCAGACACAGAAGGGGCCCATCTCATGGTCAGGCCCAGATTAACACCTTTTTGTGCCCTAGGCCACACTTTGGAATTACGCCCCCTTTGAGCCAACCTCTATCGCACCCCCCCCCCATCCTTTCATCCGTCCCCCTTAGGGCCCCGCATCCAGCTTTCCCGGTGTGGCCCCACTAGGTCCGCCACAGGAGTTTCCCTCTCGGCAGGCGCTATGGATGCAGGCATGGGGGGAGGAGCCTCCTCCCCGATGCCGGGGCTTGAGGCACTTGGCTCCTATCCCATATCGGGGATTGCGCATGTGTTGTAGTCAGCAACTGTACCGATGCCGCACTTCTCCCCGATACCGGGGCTTGTCGCGTTGGGCTACTCTCCTGTACTGGGGTTTGCGCATGTGCCGTAGCCGGCAGTTGCGCTTCTCTCTCTAGTAAGGAGGAGGAATTCCTTGTGTTGGAGGAGGAATTCCAGCTTCCATGTTGTTAGGGCATGTGCAGACTGCGCAATGGAGTTTTCTGTACTTGCACTGAAGGAGCCAGCATGTGGATGCTGTCGGCATCGAGGGAGTTAATTGTTCCTCCTGTCGACGTCAACTCCAGTGTCTAGAGCCCCTGCGCATACGCTGTTTGCGCAATAATAGCAAAGGCAGGAGCTGGTATTCAGGAAGGGGCAGGGGCGCCGCCGCCGACCTCCGCTATCCTTCCTTCCTCATCTCCATGATCATTGCGTTTTTATTTGTTTCAACATTTTTATTTTTTGGTCCGTGATCTGCGCCCACCCCCCTCCTGGCTTGCACCCCTAGGCCATGGCCTAGGTTGACCTTATGGGTAATCCTGGCCTGCTCGTGGTCCCCTGTCTCCACATATCTCCAGCCATCTTTCTGCATCACTCATTGGCCCTGCCTTCCCTTGCAGTGATCACGTCAAAGGATCTCCAGAAGCACGGCAACATCTGGGTTTGCCCTGTGTCGGACCACGTCTGCACCCGCTTTTTCTTTGTGTGAGTAACTGGGTGTCTTGCAGAGGGGAGAGGTGCTATTTTGTTTGTCAATATGGGCAGTGTTGGTGTCACAAATGCCGTACTCTCTTGAAAGTTTTGCAGGGAAAAAAGCCAATTTGAACAACGGGATCAGACGAAAGACCTCCTTTGTCCAGCATCCCACCTACACGTTGGGCAAGCAGAACACGAAATAGTAGAATAAGGGAGATCTTGTATTTATTTATTTATTTAATTTTTTTCGTACTCTGATCTTCTCAACCTCAAAAGAGGGACTCAGACCGGCAGACAGCAAAAATTCAATGCTAATTCAATGCTAACCTTAAGATCGTTGGGAGAGGCCCTTCTCTCAGTCCCACCACCCTCACAGGTGCGGTTGGTGGGGAAGAGAGACAGGGCCTTTTCCGTGGTGGCCCCCTGGCTGTGGAACTCTCTCCCAAATGAAATTAGATCTGCCCCCTCCCTCCTGACCTTTAGGAAGCGAGTAAAAACATGGCCGTGGAAAGAGGCCTTCACAGAATGAGGGCGGAGTTCGCTAATTGACTAAGGCACAGACCACAATATATGGATTGAATACATGGACTGATTTGGTCATGATTTTACTTTGGCGAACAGCTTTTTAAAATGTAATTTTAATATGTATTTGGTAATTTTATTGTCGTTTTATGATGTTTAGATTTTAATGTTAGCATTGAATTTTTGCTGTCTGCCGGTCTGATCTCCCTTATTCTACTGTTTCCTAGCCAGGGCTAATCCATGATATTTGCTTTCTATGACAGATAAGAGGACAATTCTGTCAGAAATATTAAATATTAACTAGGTATTTTGAATTACAAAAAAGTATAATAAAAAGTATAATAATAATAAGTCAAGAAAAGAAGCAGATAACTCTAAGTAGGGAGGCTGTAGACCAGGGCATGGGCAAACTTCGGCCTTCCAGCTGTTTTTCTCAGAAATATTAAAAATTAACTAGGCATTTTTAATTACAAAAATGTGAGCCAAGCACTGAAAGGGTTAAACGGATGCAATGACTCAGCAAAACCTGCTGGTCTATATAAGCAGGTGGGCCTGTAGCTTAGTAGCCCTCACTCTGTGAGAGGTCTCTGTGGAAGAAGGGCCTCAGTGTGTTAGTAGGCCTCAGTATGAGTAGGCTTCAGTGTTAGTTCGCCTCAGTGTAACAGAAGTGTCAGTCTGAGCGAGCCCTCAGTGTTAGCAGACCTCAGTCTGTGAGGGGCCTTGGTGTGAGAAGGCCTCAGTGCTAGTTCACCCTCAGTCTGTGAGAGGTCTCCGTGGGAGAAGGGCCTCAGTGTGTTAGTAGGCCTCAGTATGAGTAGGCTTCAGTGTTAGTTCGCCTCAGTGTAACAGAAGTGCCAGTGTGAGGGAGCCCTCAGTGTTAGCAGACCTCAGTCTGTGAGAGGCCTTGGTGTGAGAAGGCCTCAGTGCTAGTTCACCCTCAGTCTGTGAGAGGTCTCTGTGGGAGAAGGGCCTCAGTGTGTTAGTAGGCCTCAGTATGAGTAGGCTTCAGTGTTAGTTCGCCTCAGTGTAACAGAAATGTCAGTCTGAGTGAGCCCTCAGTGTTAGCAGACCTCAGTCTGTGAGAGGCCTTGGTGTGAGAAGGCCTCAGTGCTAGTTCACCCTCAGTCTCTGAGAGGTCTCTGTGGGAGAAGGGCCTCAGTGTGTTAGTAGGCCTCAGTATGAGTAGGCTTCAGTGTTAGTTCGCCTCAGTGTAACAGAAGTGTCAGTCTGAGCGAGCCCTCAGTGTTAGCAGACCTCAGTCTGTGAGAAGCCTTGGTGTGAGAAGGCCTCAGTGCTAGTTCACCCTCAGTCTGTGAGAGGTCTCTGTGGGAGAAGGGCCTCAGTGTGTTAGTAGGCCTCAGTATGAGTAGGCTTCAGTGTTAGTTCGCCTCAGTGTAACAGAAGTGTCAGTCTGAGCGAGCCCTCAGTGTTAGCAGACCTCAGTCTGTGAGAGGCCTTGGTGTGAGAAGGCCTCAGTGCTAGTTCACCCTCAGTCTCGGAGAGGTCTCTGTGGGAGAAGGGCCTCAGTGTGTTAGTAGGCCTCAGTATGAGTAGGCTTCAGTGTTAGTTCGCCTCAGTGTAACAGAAGTGTCAGTCTGAGCGAGCCCTCAGTGTTAGCAGACCTCAGTCTCTGAGAGGCCTTGGTGTGAGAAGGCCTCAGTGCTAGTTCACCCTCAGTCTGTGAGAGGTCTCTGTGGGAGAAGGGCCTCAGTGTTAGTTTGCCTCAGTATATAGAAGATGTATCAGTCTGAGAGAGCCCTCAATGTGAGAGGGCCTCAGTAGGAGAAAGGCCACAGCGTGAGGTAGGTCTCAGTGTTAGTAGGCCTGTGAGTAGGCCTGGTGTATGAGAAGCTTCGGTGAGAGAGCCTCAGGTTGAAGGCCATTGTGTATGAAGTGTGTACAGAAACAGAGAAGGGTGACTCAAAGGATCAAGGGTCTAGAGAACAAGCGCTATGAGCAGGAGCGGATGAAGGTAATTTCAAATGCTACGTCAACATTCTTTTGGCGCCCCCTTGCTCTCCGGCCTCACGCCAGGTGCGCATGCGCTGGTGGCACGTCGGTACGCACATGCACAGGGCCAGCTAGTTCCACACATGTGTGCCAGTGTGCGCATGTATGCCGGTGTGCACATGCGCAGGGCCAACTAGTTTGGCGCATGCGCCATTGCTGTGGCACGACACCAAGTGAATAGTGACACAAAATGCATACCACGAGGCCGGAAAGGAGGGCGTTTTGCAGCCGGAGGTGAGAGGCTCCGCCCCGGCTGCAAAACGTCCTCCTTTTCGGCCTCGTGGAGTGCGTTTTGCATCACCATCCACCTGGAGTCGCACCCGCGCGCTGGCCCACAGCAATGCCGTGGCATGCGCCGAACCTGGCAGCCACGGCCAGATGCGCCCCTGGCCACGTGGCGCCCGTAAGTGGCCGCTTACTTTGCATACCATCGAAATCCACCTCTGCCCATGAGAGCTGCACATGCATAGCCTGCAGAAGACAAGGCTGAGAGGAGACGTGATGAAGACCTTGTATCAAAATGTGAGGGTAAATCATAGGGAGGAGGGAGCAAGCTTGTTTTCAGCTGCCCCGGAGACTTAGGACATGAAACAATGGCTTCAAATGACAGGAAAGGAGATACCACCTGAACATTAGGAAGAACTTCCCCACTGTGAGAGCTGTTCAGCCGTGGAACCCTCTTCCCTGGGGTATTGTGAAGGCTCCTTCTTTGGAGGCTTTTAAACAGAGGCTGGATGGCCATCTGTCAGGGGTGCTTTGAATGCGATTTTCCTGCCTCTTGGCAAGAGGTTGGACTGAATGGCCCACGAGGTCTCTTCCAACTCTAGGATTCTAATTCAATACGTCTAGGCATTTCTTGGTCCTACAGAGCAATTTTATGGCTAACGTCTGGAGGAAGTTGATCCCAGAGTTGTACTGGAAGGCCTAGTTATTCCCAGAGAGATATTGTCTCAGGCTTGTATTTGTATCTTATAGGAATCTGAAGTGGCCCCTCTCTCCCTCACAGGTATGAAGACGGCCAAGTCGGAGATGCCAACATCAATACTCAGGACCCCAAAATCCAGAAGGAGATCATGCGTGTGATTGGCACTCAGGTCTATACAAACTGAGGGGGCGGAGGACCCTCCTTGTTCCAACACGTACCAGCATTGCCCCTGTCCCCTCCCCTGTGCCAAAGGGAGCCAGGTGTCGGAGGCTACCTGCAAAGCAATGATCACCCTGGCTGGCTGGAGACCAAGAACTCCGGGGGGTGCGGGGAGCAGGTGGGCAACCAGCGTCCCTTCCGAGTGGCCGAGGTCCGCGGGAGTGCATCCGAAGGGCCGGTGGCTTGTATGTAGAATATATGAGAGACACTCCAAGAGGGAGGACTTGGACCATTGCCCCGTGAACACTTGGGACGGCTGACTTTGCACTCCCGCGTTTACATCAACGTCATTTTTAATAACAAAAGCAAGCAAAAAAACGAAACAAAAAAAAGACCACACACGAGGGGAAAAACACACAAAAAACAAGAGCGTGTGAGCAAACGGTTTTAGCATATTAAAATTCTGTTTTAAAAAAAATCTCTTGTGTACACCACTGTTTGTAAACACACAAGGTCCAGGCACATGCCAGCAGGCCTGGATTAACACCTTTTTGCGCCCTAGGCCACACTTTGGAATTACGCCCCCTCTACTACCAGCACTGAAAGTTGTTGTTTGGGATCCGGGGTGGGGCCCAAGCCACGCCTGCCTTTCCTTCCTTCCTTCCTTCCTTCCTTCCTTCCTTCCTTCCTTCCTTCCTTCCTTCCTCGCCCAGGGACTTGGGGGCCATGGCGGGGTGGCCATCTGCTGGGGCTGATTAGGATCCCCGCTCCCCAGGGAGGGAGAGTAGTGGGGAGAGGCCTTGGGGCCTTCCTTCCTTCAGGGGGTGGTGGTGTCTCCCTGGAGGTAGAGAGATAGAGAGAAAGACCCACCCATCTCCGTCTCCTTCAGGTCGAACCCCCTCCGTGGTTGCAATCCGCCTCAGGGAGAACCCCCCCGTGACCCCTCCAAGCAGACCCTTGCCTTCCTATTGGCTGAGTCCGCGGAGCCATGCCCGCCCAGAAGGCTTCCCGATTGGCAGGCTGCCGCTCTTCAGCTTT
Organism: Anolis apletophallus; assembly: GCA_030556195.1. NCBI lineage: Eukaryota > Metazoa > Chordata > Lepidosauria > Squamata > Anolidae > Anolis > Anolis apletophallus. The sequence goes on from JARBWK010000015.1 coordinate 31,057,759, forward strand.
GATCGATGGGTGTCACAAGACGGGAGGTGGGGCCAGGAGGCATGCTCGCAGAACTCATTCCTGGCCCCGCCCACTCCCCGCCTCCCAGGGAGGGAGGGAGTGACGTCACCCTGGGAGGCGACGGAGCAAACAAGGAAGGCGGGCCTGGCGGAGGAGGAGGGAGGGAGTGATGTCACGCTGGGAGGCCCCACCCCCAGCTGAGTAGCGGGGAGGAAGGGAGGGAAGCCGCTGCTGCTGCCCCTCACCCTGCGTGTCCTGCCTTGAGACCTGCTCGGCCCTCCCTCCCTCCGGGGCCTTTGTGCTTCAACTTCCGCCATTCCCAAGGGCTGGCCACGGAGAGTTTTTTTAATTATTATTAACATTTTTTTGGTCCGTGAATTGCACCCCCCTCGTCTTGCGCCCCTAGGCCATGGCCTAGGTTGGCCTTACGGGAAATCCGGGCCTGCATTCCAGGCAATATTGTGTCTTAAGTTTTGTGGAGTGAGCTACTCTTGTTCTGTCTCCATGCTGTTGGAATGGGAGCTTTCATTGACCCCTCAGAGCCCTTCCACACAGCCCTATATCTCAGAATATCAAGGCAGAAAACCCCACATTATCTGTGTGTGGACTCAAATAAACAAATTCAAAGCATATATTGTGGGATTTTCTACCTTGATATTCTGGGATATAAGGCTGTGTGGAAGGGCCCTAAGTCCCCTTCCACACAGCTGAATAAAATCCCGCATTTCTCACTTTAAACTGGAATATATGGCAATGTGGACTCTAATAACCCAGTTCAAAGCAAATATAGTGGGATATTCTGCCTTGATATTCTGGATTATATGACTGCATGGAAGAGCCCTCAGATATCCCAGTTGAAAACATATATTGTGGGATTTTCTGCCTTGCTATTCTGGGATATAGGGCTGTGTGGAAGGACCCTCAATCACCTGTTTTTGTTTTTTTAAAAATAATTTTATTGAGTTTTTACAGGTTGTATAATAAGATATAGCTTGAGACAAAGAAAATAGATCAGCAGAAAGAGCAGAAGAGAGACATAGGGGAGAGCAAGTAAACAGTGAAGGAAAGGAAGAGAAACCAAAAGCCCTAGGATCAGAGAAACCCAGAAAAGGGAAAGAGTTAGTGAGTAATAGAATAGAAAAGAGAGAGTTAGTAATAGATACAAAGTTGTCGAGATAGGACGTTATTGAAGAAAAAAGACGTCCCAGGTCTTCCGAACCATTCCACGGGGATTTCTTTTGGGCTTGACATGTTCTTTCTTCGATTTCTGTAGTCTTTCCCAACATCCGTATCTAATTGCCTATTGGCCTTCTGCTATTTTAAAGTTTTTTATATAGACTTTTACAGGTTGCCAGTCAATTACAGACTTCTGCTTATAGTCATTTACTCTTATCTTTAAATAATCAATATCCATGAACTCTCTTACTTTCATTATCCAATCTACCTCCGATAATGGTTCTTTGGATTTCCAATTCTTAGCTATAATTAGCCTTGCTGCTGCTGCCAGGTAGAAGAATAACCTGTCCTTTTTTCTCTCCATTTCCTGACCAGTTAGATTCACTAGATCAGTGTTTCCCAACCTTTTTTGAGCCGCAGCACACTTTTTACATTTGCAAAATCCTGGGGCACACCACCAACCAAAATGGCACTCTAACACAGTAAAGAACGGCTGGGGGTTGGTGGCCTGCTGGGGGCAGCTGCTGGGAGTGCCAAAGCTGGGGAGGGGGTGGAGCCAGGCTGTGCCATGCCCCGCCCCCTACCCCCGGCTTCACCTCTCCCAGTAGCTGCTCCAGCCTTGAGGGGGCAGTGCCAAGCCAGCGGTGCCAGAGCCAGCACAATGCTGGCTTGGCACTGTCCCCTCAAGGCTGGAGCAGCTGCTGAGAGTGCCGACGCCGGGGAAGGGGGCAGAAACAGGCCGCGCCATGCCCCGCCCCCTTCCCCCAGCTTCAGTTCTCCCACAGAGGAGGAGCATAGCGGTGGACGGGCTTCAGTGGGCGGGGCTACTCCACGCGGCTTCAGCGAGCGAGGGGCGAGAGTCATGGTGGGAGTCATGGCGGATTGCAGGCTGGCTCGGGAAATGGCCGAAGGAGGTGGCACCCCGGCCCCTTCTTCTTTTTCTTCGCCACTGCCCGGCCCTTCCTCCTCCCCTAAGCAGCAGGAGTTCGGCAGGAGGGGGAGAAGAAGGGGGGCAGAGAGCTTTTCTCGCGGCACAGCAGGAGGTCCGTCACGGCACACTAGTGTGCCACGGCACACTGGTTGAGAAAGACTGCACTAGATAATATTCCGGTTTCATTTCTAACTCAGTATCCAAGATTTTCCTTACATGTTGGTGGATGGTTGTCCAGAATTTTTTTATTTCTCTGCATTTCCACCAACAGTGGATGAAGGTACCAGTTTGTCCTCTACATCTCCAACAATTATTATTAAAACCTTATTATTAAGGTTTTTATAGGTTTTTATAGAATTTAGCAAGTTTGCTGGGCGTAAGGTACCAACGGAAGAACATTTTATACCAGTTCTCTGTAACTATGGTGGCTCCAGCATATTTGGTTTTGTTTTTCCAGATTTCCTCCCATTCGTTGAGCATAACTGGGTGTCCAAAATCTTGTGCCCATTTTATCATATTGTCTTTAACCAGTTCTGACTCGGTATCCCATTCCAGAAGCTTTCTGTAAATTATCCTTATTTGTTTTTTTGTCGGATTTCATTATCCTATCCCACACTGTGTCTTGAGTATTAAAGTTTTTTTTAATATCACTGTTAAAATAGTCCTTTATTTGGATGTAATGGAACCAGACAGGTCCCTGTCTGTTTCTCTAAGTTTGTCTATAGATTTTAGAGACCTCAATCACCTGTTTTTAAAAGCCCTACCATTGGGCAAGAAAAGCAACTTGCGGCACAGTAGCGCCTCGAAACCTGGGGAATTCTGGGAATAGTCTTCTGAAATGCGGCTTTTCCAACTAAGTTTAGGTATCATGGAAGGACAGTGAAATGTTGGTTACTTAATGTGTTGCTGAAGGCTTTCATGGCCGGAATCACTGGGTTGCTGTGAGTTTTCCGGGCTGTCTGGCCTTGTTCCAGAAGCATTAATTATTTTTTTTAAAAATTACTTTATTTATATTCCGCTCTTCTCACCCCGAAAGGGACTCAGAGCGGATTACAGGTACACATACTTAGCAGACAATCCCTGTCGTTAGACGAACATATAGAGAAACATATAGACGAACAGAGGCAAACTCTGGCCACCAGGGGGAGCTGACACACTCTTCATCTCTTAGCGTTCCCAGCGTCCCTTGTTGTTCCTTCCGCATTCCTCAGCATTCCTGGAGTTCTTTAATGGTCTCATAATTCAGTCAAAATTTGCCTCCCCACTTAATATGGTACCTTAATCTCCTACTTGACAGATGCAACTGTCTTTCGGGCTGCAAAGGTCGACAGCAGGCTACACTGAAAGGTTGAGCACCCACCTCGACCCGGGCAGGCCTCAAACTCATGACCTACCGGTCAGAGAGATCTTATGCAGCTGACACTTAGCCAGCTGCGCCACATTCCCGGTGCATTCTCTCCTGATGTTTTGCCCACATCTATGGCAGGCATCCTCAGAGGTTGCAAGGTTTGTTTGAAACTAGGAAAATGGATTATATCTGTGGCATGATGTCCAGGGTGGGAGAAAGAACTCTCTTCTGTTTGAGGTAATTATGATTATGATTATAATTATTTGAAACACAACAAGATTAGTACACAGGCCACTCTGCTGACTGTTGTATTGGATCATACGTCGGACACTTCCCAAGTGTCTAGGACTGTGTGATGTATCGGCAAATAATGTGTACAGATCCCAGAAAGGTGGCCTTTTGCAGCTGACAGATAGTAATTTTATCAGCGCCGAATGTGTTTAAGTGCAGGCCAAGGTCTTTAGGCACTGCACCCAGTGTGCCAATCACTACCGGGACCACCTTGACTGGCTTGTGCCAGAATCTTTAGTATTATTATAATATAATAATTATGATACTATATTTATATACCGCCTTTCTCATCCCAGGAGGGACTCAAGGCAATCTGCAACATACTAATGGCAAAAATTAAATGCCAACATACGTGTAGATGAAAAAAATCATAATAAGTAAACACTAACATGTAATTACAAATTTTAAATTGTGAAACGGGTCTAAAACTATGTTTTTGGGGATCAGTTCTACAAAAGGACAGGCGGAGCAGTGTGTCACCTGCATCTCTAGAGAGTTCATCTCTTCCCTCATTTGGTTAATGGGTTCCAGCAAGTAGTGTCTGTTGCAATTCAGCACCTTGATTAGCCGCTCAGCTTCATTTTTTTGCAAAGATTTTTAATTTTTTGCAAAGCCCCACTTGCCTTGTTTCCAATAGACCTTACAACCTCTGAGGATGCCTGCCATAGATGCGGGTGAAATGTCAGGAGAGAATGCTTCTGGAACCTGGCCATACAGCCCAGAAAACTCACAGCAACCCGTGGGCTCCTTAGTTTGGTGTTACTGGCGAACCCGACGGACTTTGGGAACAGCAATCGAAAATGTAGAATGGATTCAGTGGCCCAATGGCATGGTCAGGTTATCAGGCCATCACAGTGGAAGGGAGCAATGATAGTGATAGGGCTGTTCTGTGTGAATTTCCTGACCATTCACTTCTGTCAGAGGGCAGACTTGAGTGTGTTGCATGGCACTGAATTGGGAGTGGAATCATTTATTTATTTGCTAGGGCAGGGCTGTCCAACTTCTACTGGCCCAAAGGCTGGAATTGTGGTCACTGATCACCTGGGGGGCCACTCCGCCCCACCCCCGGCCACACCCCCCGGCCACACCCCCGGCCACACCCCCGGGCACGCCCCCTCCTCCTCCGGTTTTGCCCGCTTCCGAGGCTGGTGTGATGCTTTGGGCGAGAGGGCGGAGCCACGGGGAGCCCACCGTGGCTCCACCCTCCCTCCCAAAGCATCACGCCAGCCTCGGAAGCGGCGGTTTCGCTCGCTTCGGACGCTGGTGTGACGCTTTGGGCAAGAGGGCGGAGCCACGGGGAGCCCGCCGTGGCACCGCCCTCCCTCCCAAAGCATCACGCCAGCCTCGGAAGCGGCAGTTTCACCCGCTTCTGACGCTGGCGTGATGCTTTGGGCAAGAGGGCAGAGCCACGGGAGCCTGCCGTGGCTCCGCCTCTCACCCAAAGCGTCACGCCAGCCTCGGAAGCGCGGTTTTGCCCGCTTCTGAGGCTGGCGTGATGCTTTGGGCGAGTGGGTGGAGCCACGGGGGGCTCCCCATGGCTTCGCCCTCCCTCCCAAAGCGTCACGCCAGCCTCAGAACTGGGCAAAACCACACGCATGCACACTTTTTGGGGGGGAATTTTTTTTTAAAAATCGGATTTTTTTAAAAAAAATTAAATAATATTTTTTGTAGGAGGGCCACATCCAAGGGGCTGGTGGGCCGTGTGCGGCCCGCGGGCTGTCTGTTGGACAGGCCCGTGCTAGGGCTTAAAAAACCCTAGCAAATAAATAGCAAAGTAACTTGTTTTTTTTTGCAAGTCGGAGTAGAAGAGGAATGTTTCCATTTCTTCTTCAGGAGCAAAACGTTTCGGGCAGGATCTGCCACATTACTAGGAAACATAATGGCAATGGAATTGTAACTCTATACCACACATAGGTTATACCAGGCATGGGTGAACTTGAGCCATCCAGGTGTTTTGGACTTCAACTCCCACAATTCCTAACAGCCTCAGGCCCTTCCCCCCTCAAAAACAGAGACACATAGGATTATCACAAAGGAATCCACTGCCAGAAGGGACAGAGCGTTTCATCTATGCTGCCGATTGTGCCATCACTGCTCAAGCAGGGAGATTAAGCGGCTGAGGGGGGAAAGGAAGGGAGTTGAAGTCCAAAACACATGGAGGGCTGAAGTTTGCCCATCCCTGGGCTATACTCTCATGCTTCAGTTGGCGTGAGACAACTTACCCATAGGTCCTAGAAGTTCCTGTAAAGGACTTGAATATTTGGAGGCAGATATTACATTTGGACAGTGGTTCTCAACTTTCTTAATGCCGCAACCCCTTAATACAGTTCCTCATGTTGTGGTGACCCCCGATCATAACATTATTTTTGTTGCTACATCATAACTGTACTTTTACTACTAATCATAATGTAAATATCTGATATTCAGGATGTATTTTCATTCACTGGACCAAATTTGGTACAAATACCCGATACGCCCACATTTGAATACTGGTGGTATTTGCGGGGTGGGAGTGTTTCTGTCATTTGGGAGTTGGAGTTGCTGGGATTTATAGTTCACCAACAATCAAAGAGCATCCAAACTCCACCAACGGTGGAATTGAACCCAACTTGGCACACAGAACTCCCATGACCAACAGAAAATACTGGAAGGGTTTGGTGGGCATTGACCTTGAGTTTTGGAGTTTTAATTCACCTACATCCAGAGAGAACTGTGGATTCAATGATATATCTGGACCAAGCTTGGTGGAATTTGGGGAAAACAGACCTTGACATTTGGGAGTTGTAGTTGCTGGGATTTATAGTTCACCTACAATCAAGGAGCATTCAGAACCCCACCAATGATAGAATTGGGCAAAACTTCCCACATAGAACCCCCATGACTAACAGAAAATAATGTGTTTTCTGATGGTCTTTGGTAACCCCTCTGATCCCCTCCAGGAGTCCTGACCCCAGGTTGAGAAACACTGCATTAGGAGAAGACTTACAGGGAGCATTCCACTCTCTGTTATGTCAGCTCCACTGGCTGCCAGTCCATTTCCGAGCACAATTCAAAGTACTGGTCTTGGCCTATAAAGCCCTATACGACTCCGGCCCAGCTTACATGTCTGAACGTATCTCCCTCTACATTCCACTTCGTAGTCTAAGATCCGCCGGGGAGGCCTTGCTCTTGGTCCTGCCAGCTTCGGAAACACGGCTGGTGGGGATGAGGGACAGGGCCTTTTCAGTGGTGACCTCCCGCCTATGGAACTTGCTCCCTGTATCCCCTATGATTTTCAACCTTTTTTGAAAATCAGTGATTTTCAACCTTTTTTGAGCCATGACACATTTCTTACATTTACAAAATCCTGGGGCAAACAACCAACCAAAATGACACAAAATGACACTCTAACACAGTAATACATATAGTTAATCTGTTTTTAACTCGCTTGTCTTGCTGTGATCCCAAATTGCCACTGTCACTTGATGCGCAGCTGCAGCACTAACTCTAACTTTGTTTACTTAGCTGCGTCTAAGCGAATCCAAGATGGCGCGACCATAGCACTCGTGGCATTTCTTAGGTGATGCGAGAGTGCTGTGGTTTCATTTCTTAAAGGGACAGATGCGCCTTATAGTTTATATATGAATGAAGTTCGAAAATAATTTCCCACGGCACACCTGATGATCTCTCACGGCACACTAGTGTTCTGTGGCACACTGGTTGAAAATCACTGCCCTGTGGCATTGAATCGTTGCCATGTTAGCCACTCTGAGTGAGAAGGGCGGAGTAAAAATGACATAAATAAAATAAATAAATAAGACTTCACCTGCAAGATTCCCCTCTTGGCACAGATGCAGCTGTTGGGATTTCTGGCTGAATTTTCCCTACTAAAAGGAAACGTTCTTTCTTATCAACCGCTGTAGTAGTAAAGGATTAAAAACAAAAACAACTCGAGATAAACACGGTTAATAAGAAACTCAGGCGTGAACCATCTGGGCAAATTCCCACTGGACTGTGCTTTATTTCAGTCTAAGCAGAATATCATTAACTACAGAGCTACAGAGCTACAGAGATAACAATGTCCATTCGTCTTTCTTTATTATACTACAAGAAATCATAAGAAGGAATCAGTCAAAAAAGAATTGTAAATCCACTGGAATGCCAAAACTGCCGCCCCGTCTTTGGGAGGCACAGTGTTCCTTTTGGAATGACAGAAACAGAAAGCCCATTCAGGGAAGGCAAGTGGCAGGGCGAGAGGGCCTCCTTCCAAAAAGCCATCCGGGAGGAGGATTCATTGGGGGGAAAGGAAACGAATGCTTGGTGGCTAGTGGACCTTGTCCTCCTGAGAACCTAGCTGGGCATGAGCGGTCATCCTGCCTAGGACCTACTTGAGCAATGAGATCCCTCTCTGGCCAGGACAGGCGGACATGCGTTCTTTGGGGAGGAGGCTTTGCATGGAGAGCCAATAGGGAGGGAACCATCAACCCAAGCCAGCAATAGCTTTTGTCCACATGACTTTGGTCATAAATCTCTTTTTGAGTGGGTGGGGAGTTGATGCAATAAGGTCTCATGCCCAACTTCCACTTCTTGTTAGGCCATACTTACTTACCTCTTGATAGCTTCCTATTTGTTCTATTGTTTAATATTAGCGAGGCACATATGACATTTTTAGCAACTTGGCGAAGTCCCCAATTTTAGCTTGTGGTGGAAATGGAAGAGTCTGGTTCAATATTTCAAGAGTATGTTTTTGCCGTGAAGGAACCACTCTCTGTGTAACTGTTCTACACGCATGGATGTAATAGCTTTCAAAAGTCACCTGTTGGGCGCAAGATGTTGGCATCTGGAATCTTCTTCCTTCTGCCATTTGGCACCGTTGTAATTGAAGCACTCTCCATTTCCAATGGCCCAATATCAGGACATGTCCTGCCATTTGTACATGTATTTCTGCATATTTTGTTCTTTTAACACAAACCTAAGATTTGGCTACCAAGAAAAAGAGCTTGATCATGTTTGGCATATCAGAAAAGATGAGACCAGCTCAAAGTCCATCGTTTTAGAGGCCAAGACAGCTGTTGAGCCAAAACTGGTTCTTCTGGACTATCATTACACTCTCAGCTTGCTTCGCTCAGGCAAAAGTTGGAGGAAACAGTAAGAAGATGAACATGATCAATGGTGGTCTCCATGCTGAGGTGGTTCTGACTTCAACAGAAGCAAGCTGGCAATGATTAGTGGTGGTCTTCATGTTGAGATGGTTCTGACTTCAACAGAAGTAGGATGGCAATGATCAATGGTGGTCTCCATGTTGAGGTGGTTCCTACTTTGACAGAAGAAGGATGGCAATGATCAATGGTGGTCTCCATGTTGAGGTGGTTCCTAATTTGATAGAAGGATGGCAATGATCAATGGTGGTCTCCATGTTGAGGTGGTTCCTAATTTGATAGAAGGATGGCAATGATCAATGGTGGTCTCCATGTTGAGGTGGTTCCTAATTTGATAGAAGGATGGCAATGATCAATGGTGGTCTCCATGTTGAGGTGGTTCCTAATTTGATAGAAGGATGGCAATGATCGATGGTGGTCTCCATGTTGAGGTGGTTCCTAATTTGATAGAAGGATGGCAATGATCAATGGTGGTCTCCATGTTGAGGTGGTTCCTAATTTGATAGAAGGATGGCAATGATCAATGGTGGTCTCCATGTTGAGGTGGTTCCTAATTTGATAGAAGGATGGCAATGATCAATGGTGGTCTCCATGTTGAGGTGGTTCCTAATTTGATAGAAGGATGGCAATGATCAATGGTGGTCTCCATGTTGAGGTGGTTCCTACTTCAACAGAAGAAGGATGGCAATGATCAATGGTGGTCTCCATGTTGAGGTGGTTCCTAATTTGATAGAAGGATGGCAATGATCAATGGTGGTCTCCATGTTGAGGTGGTTCCTAATTTGATAGAAGGATGGCAATGATCAATGGTGGTCTCCATGTTGAGGTGGTTCCTAATTTGATAGAAGGATGGCAATGATCAATGGTGGTCTCCATGTTGAGGTGGTTCCTAATTTGATAGAAGGATGGCAATGATCAATGGTGGTCTCCATGTTGAGGTGGTTTCTAATTTGATAGAAGGATGGCAATGATCAATGGTGGTCTCCATGTTGAGGTGGTTCCTACTTTGACAGAAGCAGACTGGCAATGATCAATGGTGGTCTCCATATTGAGGTGGTTCCTATTTTGACAGAAGTAGATGGCAATGATCAATGGTGGTCTCCATGTTGAGGTGGTTGCTAATTTGATAGAAGAAGGTTGGCAATGATTAATGTTGGTCTCCATGTTGAGGTGGTTGCTAATTTGATAGAAGAAGGTTGGCAATGATTAATGTTGGTCTCCATGTTGAGGTGGTTCCTAATTTGATAGAAGAAGGATGGCAATGATCAATGGTGGTCTCCATGTTGAGGTGGTTCCTAATTTGATAGAAGGATGGCAATGATCAATGGTGGCTCCATGTTGCAGTGGTTCCTAATTTGATAGAAGGATGGCAATGATCAATGGTGGCTCCATGTTGAGGTGGTTCCTAATTTGATAGAAGGATGGCAATGATCAATGGTGGTCTCCATATTGAGGTGGTTCCTACTTTGACAGAAGCAGACTGGCAATGATCAATAGTGGTCTCCATGTTGAGGTGGTTCCTTCTTCAACAGAAGCAGGATGACTATGATTAATGGTAGTCTCCATGTTGAGGTGGTTCCTATTTTGATAGAAGTAGATGGCAATGATCAGTGGTGGTCTTCATGTTGAGGTGGTTCTTACTTCGACAGAAGCATAATGGCAATGATCAATGGTAGTCTCCATGTTGCAATGACTCCAACTTTGATAGGAGAAGGATGAAAAAGCCTCTGTTAACTGCAATCTTTCTGAACTAAAAGAAGCTTTGCCCAGATGGTTTCCTCTCTGGCTAATCTGGAGCCTTTCCATCTACTGACAGCCATACAAGAAATGTGTCTAGTGAGATGACCACTGCCCCAAAGCCATAAGAACCCACACGTAGAATGGCTTTTGGAGGCCTCTGGAATGCATTTTAAGAAAACAACACTAGCAAACAGAACCAGGCAAGCACAGTCCATATCTGCATCAGGAGTTGGCATCTGGATTTTGACCATTTCCTCATCTTGGGAGAGCTGTGATTGCTGACCCAGATGATCAAATCTGAAACCCCAGAAAGGGGGGAGACGTCCGTCGTAAGTGGTGAAGGGAAGGCACTCTTGCTCCTGTGGCCCTCTTTTGAACCATACTGCAGAGCAAAACAGTCCCAGTATACATAGCATTCACATCCCAGAGCCCAATGCTGCCTTTTCAAACCACTTGTAAGCGGTGGGTCTGACTCCAGCAGGTCCAAGCCCAAAATAATAATAAAAAATGTTGTGGCTCCCCTTCCACCACCCACCATGCAATCCCATCCCAATAACTTGCAAAACCATTTTGTTTCAATGGATACAGATTTTTCTCCTACAGAAAGCATTGTAAAAACACCACCAAGCCTTCGTCTCGGAACAAGGCAGTCGATTCTAAGGGCATCCCAGATTTCATGCCCAATGCAATGAGTGTCTAAGATGGAGAACAGTCACCTCTTCCTCCCTTCTCCACCCACCCCGGTCTCTTCTTTGGAACCTTTCTGCTTCCAGGAAGCTGCAAATGACAACAAAACATCTAAGCCAGTTTGGAGTGATGGCATGTGAGGAAGGGCGGGACAGGTCTGCTTATGACATCAGAGGTAGCTTTGCAAATAAGAACACTCCTACCATCTCCAACCCGTGCGTCCCCTTCGAAGGTAGCAAATAGACTATGGTAGCAAAAAGGTAGTAGCCCTTAGAGAGATGGCAGTTGCTTTGTAGCTGATTGTGCTCTGTGGAAGCCGGGGGTCGCGATGGGAGCAGCAGCCAATGAACAGCAGGGTGGGACGCGGGGGAGAGACCCTCAATGGACATGGTGAAGTGAAGGCAGTTGGGGAGATGCCATCAAAGGGTTGGTGGCAACCTGGAAACCTCTCTGCAGACATCTGGACCACAATGGCCATCGCCCCCAACTGCTGGTCATGCAGCCTAGGGCTGATTGGGTGCTATAGTCCACAACACCCAGAGGAACCAGATTGCCCACGACCCACCTAAATCCCTACTGTGTCCCTCCTCTTGTATAGCTCATGCAATGCAGGTAGGGCAAATATAATCCTTGAACTGAGGGCCCATCCACACAGCCCTATATCCAAGAATATCAAGGCAGAAAATGCCACACTGTCTGCTTTGAACTGGGTTATCGGAGTCCACACTCAGATAATGTGGGATTTCCTGCCTTGATATTCTGGGATATAGGGCTTTGTGGAAGGGCCCTGAGATGGTCTTCCATTCCTACATCCTGCAGAGAACTTCGGTCCCGTCATCCTTGGCCTCGTTCCTTCTAAACTGGAAAAGGAATGCCATATGTGGACTTTTCAAAATTGCTTTTTCAGTTAAGGCTAAGCTCCAACCCTTTCATCTTGACAAGGTTATGGAGACATTAAGATCAGAAGTTTCCCCCCATCCTTTCCCTTGGTTGTTATTAAGGAGCTGGGCCCTTGGTCTTCTGCTGAAAGCCACGTTCACTGAGGCATGATTTCTGAGGGCTGTAAAATCTATAGGGCAATCCATCCTTTGCGTTGTGAATTTTCCGGGCTGTATGGCCATGTTCCCAAAGCATTCTCTCCTGATGTTTCGCCTGCATCTATGGCAGGCATCCTCAGAGGTTGTGAGGTCAGGCGAGGGTTTTGCCCTCCTTTCTGCTAGAGATCCCTGTGTACAACTGGTGGGCCACTGTGTGACACAGAATGCTGGACTAGATGGGCTGAGGCCCGATTCAGCATGGCTCTTCTTATGTTCTTATGTTCTTATGCCTGTCATAGATGCAGGTGAAATGTCAGGAGGGAATGCTTCGGGAACATGGCCATACAGCCCAGAAAACTCACAACGACCTAGTGATTCCGGCCATGAAAGCCTTTGACGATCCATCCTTTCTTTCTCTTTCTACCAGCTCCCATTTCCCTATGGACTCTATGTATCTCCCTGTCTCCCAGGGTTGACTCAAGACATTTTGCTGCCTGAAAAAAAAGAGTGGTTGATGGGATTCTTAGTGTGTTTCCCCTCAATCCAGGCCCGGATTAACTCCTTTTGGCGCCCTAGGCCACACTTTGGAAGCCTTGCCCCCGGGGCCACTACTGAGCATGTGCGGCAGCGGCCCCAGGGGTGGGGCTTCCCTCCGCCTCTTCCTCCTCCTCGCCCCGCCCTCCTTCCTTGGGCGCGAGGAGGAAGAGACAGAGGGAAGCCCTGCCCCTGGGGCTGCTGGCGGGCATGCGCGTGTGGCAGGAAGGCGCCTCTGCCTCCTCCGCCATGTTCCTGGGTGCCGCGGGGCAGGGGCGATGGTGAGGGGGGCCTCTCCCCACACCCTCCCCTGAGAGAGAGAGAGAGAGAGAGAGAGAAATCATGCCACACATTGCGGTTTTCTTTGAACTTTTTTTTTGGTCCTTGATCTGGCGCCCCCCTAGGTCTGCGCCCATAGGCCATGGCCTAGTGTGGCCTTACGGGTAATCCGGACCTGACTCAATCATGGAATTGAGGCAATGTCCTTTTTTCTCCGCTCCTACAGTGAGCTGACTTAAGGGAGTACAGTGCAAATGGAATGGCTTTTATAAGTCTGTCTTGCTTTTCCATTGAGATCCCCGGTCTATGATATGAGGCTGAAGGCCAACCATGGTCCTCCTCAGCCATAGGTTGCCCACTCATGAGAAACAGAACTTGGGAAGGTAGCATTTGGTGGGATTCATCATCCAGCCCAGGCATGGCAAACTTGGGTCCTCAAGATGCTTTGGACTTCAACTCCCACAATTCCTACTTGGGTCCTCCAGGTGTTTTGGACTTCATCTCCCACCTTTCCTTTCCCTCATTAGACGCTTAAGCAGTTGAGGGGGGAAACGGCCTGAGGCCATTTGGAATTGTGGGTGTTGAAGTCCAAAACACCTGGAAGACCCAAGTTTACCCATGTCTGATCCAGACCCTCTCAGTCAATGGCTCCAACAACCATGTTGGGTGGGAAGAATTGGGAAGTTGGTAGTTATCCCTCCACAGTTTTTAAGGTTGGGGAACAGGACCTCTGTGTTGGTGTAAACAACTGCAAATAAAGAAGCCACCATTTTTGAACCTGAGAAAACACCTCTCTAGGAATAACTGGGCCCTGCAAGACATATCTAGGGTGAACTTCCTCCAGACATTAGCCCTGTAGGACCTAGAAACACCTTGGCATATGTTCTCCTTAGGAATGTCTTGGTTCTCCAGTGCATCCCTATGGTCGGCTTCTGGTGGATACTAATCAGTGTTTCTCAAGCTTGCGAATACCGCAACCCCTTAATACAGTTCCTCATGTTGTGGTGACCCCCAACCATACAATTATTTTATTGTTACTTCATAACTGTAATTTTGCTACTATTATGAATTGTAATGTAAATATCTGATATGCAGTATTTTATTCACTAAACCAAATTTGGCACAAATACCAAATACACCAAAATTTGAATACTGGAAGGGGTGGGTGGGTTGGGGTTGGGGAAGGTTGATTTTGTTATTTGGGAGTTGTAGTTGCTGGTATTTATAGTTAACCTTCAATGGAACTGAACCAAACTTGGCACACAGAACTCCCATGGCCAAGAGAAAATACCGGAAGGATTTGGTGGGCATTGACCTTGAGTTTTGGAGTTGCAGTTCGCCTACATTCAGAGAGCACTGTGGACTGAAACAATGATGGATTTGGACCAAACTTGGCACGAATACTCAATATGCCCAAATGTGAACACTGGTGGAGTTTGGGGGAAATAGACCTTGACATTTGGGAGTTGTAGTTGCGGAGATTCTGAACCCCACCAATGATAGAATTGGACCAAACTTCCCACACAGAATCCCAATGACCAACAGAAAATGCTGTGTTTTCTGATGGTCTTTGGCGACCCCTCTGACTCCCCTCACGACCCCCCCCCCCGGGGTCCTAATTCCCAGGTTGAGAAACACTGATCTAGAGATTCCTAGAGAGAACATATTAATCAAATCCATGAACCATCAATTATGCAAAAAATATGTACTTGTGCAGAAGTCCTGAACTGCCAGGATCATCCAGATTCTCAAGCCCTTTCCCTTATTCTTCAACAAGTTTTGAGTATTCCCCCTTCTCTCAAGAACTGTACAATGGTCAGGACACACAGATTCCACATTATGTACTTCCCAGCCCACGTCTGCACATGAGAAGCCCTTGTGTCTCAAGAGCCAAACCCAACTTTCTTCACTCAACAAGTTGCCCCAACATCTTCCTGGGATTAGGAAGGAGACTTGGATTGACATCATCAGAAATTGCCCCCTTTGGATCTTGAGCAATGGGGAAGAATGAGAGCAGGGTGTATGATCAAAGCTAGTTCCTAGCAAATGGCAAAGAAGGGAAATATGTCTGCAAGATCACAATGAGGGAAATACAACAGGACACCCAGCCCTAAATGAGATGGTTCTTGGTCTGGCTGGCAGACTTGCAAGAGAAAGGCAACTGTAAAAGTCGAAATTGCCTTGTAGCAAATCACAGGAAACTGTGCCTCCCAAGTGGGCTAGAAAAGCCTTGTGGAGCTCTGCCATTTCTTGGATTGTGCCCCACTCTTGTGAGGACATGGCTAGTTGCGCCTACTTCTGACCACATGGAAATGGGTCACATGACTGCTTGGACTGGTTGTCCTGAAGTGGGCATGGGAAAACTTGGGCCCTCTGGTTGTTTTGGACTCCAGCTCCCACAATTCCTACAGCCTCAGGTCCTTTCCTTTCCCTCAGCCGCTTAAGCTGAGTACTGGGCCCATAACCAATGTTGAGCTCTGTTGCCTGTGCGGAATGCAAGGAAACTTCCTCTGCAGCAGGCATGGGCAAACTTGGGCCCTCCAGGTGTTTTGGACTCCAATTCCCACAATTCCTAACAGCCTCAGGCCCTTTCCTTTCCCCCTTCAACCGCTTAAGCTGAGTGCTGGGCCCATAACCAATGTTAAGCTCTGTTGCCTGTGCGGAATGCAAGGAAGCTTCCTCTGCAGCAGGCATGGACAAACTTGGGCCCTCCAGGTGTTTTGGACTCCAACTCCCACACTTCCTAACAGCCTCAGGCCCTTTCCTTTCTCCCCTCAGCCGCTTAAGCTGAGTGCTGGGTCCATAACCAATGTTAAGCTCTGCTGCCTGTGCGGAATGCAAGGAAGCTTCGTCTGCAGCAAGCATGGGCAAACTTGGGCCCTCCAGGTGTTTTGGACTCCAACTCCCACAATTCCTAACAGCCTCAGGCCCTTTCCTTAAGCAGCTGAGGGGGAAAAGGAAGGGGCCTGAGGCTGTTAGAAATTGTGGGAGTTGGAGTCCAAAACACCTAGAGAGCCCAAGTTTGCCCACACCTGTCCTAAAGCATGTAATTCCCCCCCAACCCAATGTCTCTTCTTTCCTTACCAAGAATGGTAAGTGGAGCTCAGCTCCTAGCCCTCTTCCTACTCTGCCATCTCCGTAACTCCCGTATAGGCCTCTGTATGTATGCAGCTTTCACTCCCTTGCATATAGATATATATGCATATATATGTGTGTGTATGTGTGTATGTGCGCACATGCCTTTCACTTTCGTCTTTAAAAAAGTCACTTTCACAAGGTCACTAAAGTCGATTGTCTTTTTTTGTGTTTTTTTTTGTTTTGTTTTTCGGTTTCGTCTGTTTCAAATAGAGGGCTTCTTCTATGTTAAATGCTAACCACTCTACAAAAAGCATTCTGTTCTAAACCGCTAGGAAATGTTAACAATGAAGCAGAATTCGAAAAGAAAGGAAAAGGGAAAAAAGAAGAAGAAACCCAGTGGCCAAGCGACCGCATTAGGGAATGTAGACCACGAAGGAGGACAGGACCATTCCTGGTCCTTCGTGTACCTTGACTTTCTGTCACATTTATTTGGCACTTTCTCTGATCCCGTTTCCCTTGGCTCTTCCTTGCCTTCTCTCTGACTTTGTTCTCCCTCTCAGATTCCTGAAAGTCATTCTCGAGTTTGGCAAAGATCACACCTGTGCAATGAGAGACACGGATCCAGGTCTGTTATGAACGGATGGATATCTTTTTGTTGGGATCTGCTGGGAAGTTGACTGCCTGATGGAAACCCTATGAATGAAGGACCCCCGAGTTATCAAGGGCCCTGTTCAGTCCCGGATTAACCCCTTTTGGTGCCCTAGGTCACACTTTGGAATTACGCCCCCTAACCAACCTCTACCGCACCCCCACCTCCTCCTCCTCGCAGCGCCGCTCCCCCTCCTTCCTTGAGTCAAGGAAGGAGGGCCCGAGGAGGAGGAGACGGAGGGAAGCCCTGCCCCCGGGGCTACTGCTGGGCATGTGCAGCAGGAGGGCGCAAGCGCCTCTGCCTCCTCCGCCATGTTCCTGGGTGCCGCGTATGCCCGGCAGTGGCCCCGGGGGCTTCCCTCCACCTCCTCGTGCCCTCTTGACAAGGGGGTGGGGGCGATGAGAGAGAGAGAGTCATCTCCATGCCACGCGTTGCGGTTTTGATTCAGCAATTTTTTTTGGTCCGCGTGAACTGAGCCCCCCTTGGCTTGCGCCCCTAGGCAATGGCCTAGGGTGGCCTTATGGGTAATCCAGGCCTGGCCCTGTTCAGTTTTCAATGGGAAGTTGCTGCTGTGAGAGAAATAAGGTTGAACACTGTGACCTCACAACATCTAAGGATGCCTGCCATAGATGCAGGTGAAATGTCAGGAGAGAATGCTTCTAGAACATGGCCATATAGCCCAAAAAACCTACAACACTGAAAGCCATCCACTACATGGCTATCAGCCTCCTTCCAGTAGACTGAAATCAAGAGAAAGCTTCACGAGAACCACCACTCCTCTCAACGTTCCCCCAGCAACAGCAAGAATAGCCCTCTGGGCAGCTAAACCAAGAAATCCAACCTGGATGGCCCCCCACAGGATCTGCCTCAAGGGGCAAACCAACAATGGGCAACGTGGATGTCCCTGAACAGACTCAGAAGTGGTGTGGGCAGATCAAAAGGCAACCTGGCAAAATGGCCCTACCTAAAAGAATCCTCTGTCTTGTGTGACTGTGGAGCAGGACACACAACTACGCGTCTGTATGCTTGTCCGCAATGTCCTGCCTCGGGTACAGAGGAAGAATTGTCAGAGGCTACAGACAATGCAGTTGCTGTTGCTCGTTTTTGGTCAAAAGATATTTCGCCACTTGTGCTGCTTCTATTTTTATCAGTTTTATACTAATTTATGCAATGCTTAAATAAAAATAAAGTTCTTGCAAACTCAGGGCTGATTGAGCCTCGCTCTCAAATAATCTGTAAAAGCACCGAGTACAAAAAAGTACTCCCCGACAGGGCAAATATAGTATGTATTTGTTGATATAGTACTCATTTTAAAATACATTGAAAATGTCTCAATAATATCAGAATAGAGACATTTACTTTTCTCCTTCTCTATTGTAGTTCAGCCTGTGACTGTGTCTGATGTCGGTGGGGATTCTGGTTTATCCGGGCCTGTGTTTGATGTCAATGGGAATGATGGCTTTGCTGAAAGGCCTGATTCTGGCCTTAGTTTTCTCATGAATGGCATGTTTCTCCTGTAGATTCTCAAGGTCAAATTCCTGAAAGGGGCCCAGAGCAGCCTTTCTCTGCGGAACTGTCTTCTGTGGATGAATCAGGCGCAGAAGTTAATGAGATTGAAGACAGAAGACAAGACTTTTGTGAACTAAGAGAACGTTCCCAAGCTCACTGAAGGTCAGCCCATCTACTAGAAAAGTGAGAACAGAAATCCTTCTCTGGTTGTAAAGGCAAACAGAATGTTTTCTTTTCCTTTCGTGCGATAGGAAAAGTTTTATAGGAGATGGGGAAAAGATTTTAGCAACATTCTGGTCAACGTTGACATTTCATGACTTTCTTGTTTCCAAGTTCATTTCTAATTTCATGTTTCAAGTTTAGCCAGGTTCCTGTTCTGTGCACTGGATCTCCATGCCGTCTGGTTCTTTTGGATTTTGCATTCTTGGATCTTGTGTTTTTTACCTTTGTACCTTGACGTTCATAGACTATCTGTTACCTTTGGAGTATACTGTTTTGGACTATACTTTTTGAAACGGTTTTACTGCTTTGCTTACATATATCCTTCTATAAACTACTTGCTGATTTTACTGAACAGGTGTTTAAAGACAGGTGTTCCTGCTCTGGGGAACAACATCCTCCTCCTTTTGAAACATTTCCCTCTTAAGAGTTGTAGTTCTATATTGCACTAAACCAGTGATTTCCTAAACCAGTGATTTTTAACCTTTTTTGAGCTGCAGCACATTTTTTACATTTACAAAATCCTTGGGCACACCACCAACCAAAATGACACTCTAACACAGTAATACAAATAGTTATTATGTTTTTAAATGTATTTATACACTCACTTAATGTGAAACCTGAGGCTATGATCCCAAATTCCCACTGTCACTTGACACGCAGCTGCAGCACTAACTCTAACTTTGTTTACTTAGCAGTGTCTGAGCGAATCCAAGATGGCATGACCACAGCACTCTCGCGTCGTTTCTTAGGTGGCGCGAGAGTGCTATGGTTCCATTTCTTAAAGGGACAGATGCACCTTATAGTTTATATATGAATGAAGTTTGAAAATAATTTCCCACGGCACACCTGATGATCTCTCATGGCACACTAGCGTTCTGCGGCACACTGGTTGAAAATCACTGTCCTAAACTGTGCGTCCTGACCCCAAATGCGGTTCTCTGATCTCAAAGTCGAAGTCGCAAAAAATGTGGCCACAGCAAAAAAAAAGTTCTGAATGCCACCTAGTGGTTGTTTTAGACATTTATACAAACCTGTTATGGGAAATCTGTAGCGTTTGCAACAGACTCTGCAGAAAATGCTTCAGCTGTGTTTCATAAAAAGGAAAAATCTGTGTGTTTAGTAAGTCTTTCAAATGCTGGTTGATTATCAACCGGGGCCAGGCTTAGCACAGCAGGCTAAACTGCTGTGCTGCAGAAAAATTCTGCCAATCGGAAGGTTGGCAGTTTGAGCCCAGGTCGGGGTGAGATTAGCCCCAGCTCACCTGCCCACCTAGCAGGTCAAAAGCAGAAATGTGAGTAGATAAAATAGGTACTGCTTTTAGCGAGGAGGTAATAAAGGCACCTTTGAGGACACTGATTGGAGGAAAGTTCCTTGGCATGGAAGATGGAGCGACAGCACACACACGCTCCCCCCCCCCCCCAATGGCCAGAGTCGGGCACAGCCTCTAAGATGCTGGAAATAAGATGAGAAAAATTGTCTTTACCTCTGTTTGTGTTGCCTGTCCTTGTTAATTGTACAATCGGCATCGAATGTTTGCCGTATGTATGTTCTGTAAGCCGTCCTGAGTCCCCTTTGAGAAGGGAAGTGTATAAATAGTGTAAATAAAATAAATAAATGTTGCATTTTTACACTTATTTTACGTATTTATATGCCGAGGTGGAAAGGGACCGAGAGTGGTAAAAGTTTAAGAAAGTTTGCTATAGTGCGCCAGCAAAATGAAACTTTTGTACAATTGTCTATTGATGTTGTGTGCCTTAAAGTCATTTCTGACTTATGGCAACATTATCACAGGGTTCTTTTGGAGCAAGATTTCTTTAGAGGGGGGGGGGCTGCCTTTGCCTTCTTCTATGGCTGACCTGCCCAAGGCCACTGAGTTTGCAAGAACTTAGCAGGACTGTTGAGAAGAACGTGATTTGGAGGTCCCCCATTTATAGGGTCAGTGTACGTTAGAGGTGATGTGATGGCAATCAACACTAACAAAAAGGTCAGGAATATGGGCTGCACTCCTGTAAGGCCCACATGCAGAAGAGTGCTACAGCTGGACATTCACTGGCCATATGGTAGAGGCATTGCAGGCGCCTCTTCCCTGGTGAGAGAGTTAGAGGTTCAGGGGAAGCAAAATTATAACATTTTCTCCTGAGTTCCCCGGAGTTTTCCTGAAGTCTCAGTGGCTGATGCCAGGCCCGGATTAAGCTGTTTTGGCGCCCTAGGCCAAAAGAAGCCCCGCATGCGTGGCAGCGCCCCGGGGGTGGGGCTGTCGTCCTCCTCCCGCGACCGGAAGGCGGTTGCGGGGAGGAGGAAGAAGGAAGCCCGCCCCAGGGCTTCCCTCCGCTTCGTCATCCTCCTCGCGCCCAAGGAAGGAGGGCTGGGCGAGGAGGAGGATGATGATGAGGAGGAAAGCCACGCCCCCGGAGCCACTGGCGAGCATGCGCGCGTGGCAGGAGGGCGCCTCTTCCTCCTCCCCCATGTTCCTGAGTGCTGCGCATGGCCAGCAGCGGCACCGGGGACTTCTCTTCTTTCCTCCTCCGGAAGGAAAGAAGCAAAGTCCCTGCTACCACTGCCGGCCATGCGCGACACCCAGGGACATGGCGGAGGAGGAAGAGGCGCCCTCCTGCCACGCGCGCATGCTCGCCAGGCGCCAGTGGCCCTGGGGGTGGGGGCGATGGCGAGGGGGAGCGCCATTCCCTCCTACCCCGCCCCTCACAGCGCTCTCCCCCCGCCCTCCCCCCAAGGCCCAAGAGAGAAAGAGAGAGTTATGCCGCACGTTGCGGTTTTGCTTTAAAATATTTTTTTTGGTCTTTGATCTGGCGCCCGCTAGGCCTACACCCATAGGCCATGGCCTAGTGTGGCCTTATGGGTAATCCGGGCCTGGCTGATGCAATCATTTTGCATTGGAATTTCAATGGCTGATGCAATCCTTTTGCATTGGAATGTCAGTGGCTGATGCAATCATTTTGCACATCATTACAGAGATATCGACACTGCACAACTTACATTCCTTTAAGGGGGAAAATGGGACTGGACATTAATTTTGAATGGATTTAGGACTGATCCTGAATGAAGACTAAGGAGGTTGCATCACTATGCATGCTCTCTTAGAAATGTGTCTCTCTTTACATGGGTGGATGTTCACTTTCAGCACATGGGAGAAGCAGATCAGGGACTGCAAATAGAAAAAATCTCTCTATTAAATACCCCCCCCCCCAACAGACCATGTCACGTTTCTGTCTAAAGAGAAGAGGAAAGAGCCAATCCCGAGATTTTCTCTCCCTCCCCAGAAAATACCCAATTTTCTCCCCTCGTTTCAACCCAACAGCGTTCAATGCGGTCAACAGGCCACGGGCATTGGCTACACTGCTCACAAAGCAACATCTGCTCGTTGCATACTTGCGTCTGCTTCTCTTGGAGACAACTTGCAGCTTTGACATGAAGCTTTTTTTCCCGTTTGCGTAATTTTTTTTTAAAACTTCTTTTGAGTTTTCTTTTTTTCAACCTTTTGTTTTTGTTTTTTAAATTAATTCATTTATATATATATATATATATATTTATATATTTTTAAAAAAGCAGTAGTCCTTTGGTCCCTAAACTCTAAGGAATGATATGACTTTGAAAGAAGTTAATCCCATCTCCTCGGACTTAGGACAAAATGGGGTAGAGAAAGCCCCAGCGCCTGATCCGCGGGATTACAGATATATAGACCTATTTATATATATATCTTCTGTTAAGTTCAACATCCTTTTAGCAATCGATTTTTCCCCCTTTCTTATTCCAAACAGATGCGGAAAAAAAACAAAACACCCACCATTTTTTTTACCCCTTTTGAAAACAAAAAGTGTTACCCAGGTGTAATAACACATAGGCCTGGTCCAAACCCACCGGCTTTGGTTTAGATCTATTTGGCCTCCCTCTTCCGAAACCGAGCGTCGGACAAGTGCTTCAGAGAGAGATTGGTCCCACCAGCAGGCTTTGCGCCTGCAACCATTCCTCTTGCAAAATCCCACTCCTTTCGCCAGGAGGGGTTTTTCCTTAACTTTGTTTACAAAATAAAGAAAGAAGTCTTCTTCAGCGGCCTCTTCCTGCATCGTCGCCGTGGAGTTTTGCGCTGGGCAAACGTCAACGCCGCTTTCCCTCTTGTCCGATGTGGTCGCCGCAACTCTCTTCGCTTTCTCTTGCTTTTGAAAAGAGACAACGCCCACCCCTCCCGACCGATTTGAAGATTCCAAAGAGAAAAGAAAAAGGATTTTTTGAAGAAGAAAAAAATGAAGAAGGACATCGCAAGGAAACTGGCTCCCTGGATTTCGGCAGCGCTTCTCTCTCCTTCTCCTACTCTTCCGCTTCCACCTTCTCCTCGTCCATGATATGTTGCAAAGAAAGAGAGTTACAAGTCTGGATACGGCAAATGGGACAAGGGGAATACTCTTCATACGCCGCTCGGCATCCCATCTGCAAGACACAACGGGGAAGTTAAGAAAGGATGAGGGCAGTCATCAAGGGTAGCACCAAAGTCAAGACCAAAATATGACTGAGCCTAGCCAGCCAGAGCTGCTCAATCAGGGTTTCTTGGCCAAGCCAGGCTGGCCCTCTAGAGCAGTGTTTTTCAACCTTTTTTGAGCTGCGGCACATTTTTTACATTTACAAAATCCTGGGGCACACCACCAACCAGTTTTGGAGTTGTAGTTCACCTATATCCCGAGAGCACTGTGGACTCAAATAATGTTATGTTATGTTGTTGTTTGTTTTCTATCCAGAATCATAATGTTGGAAGGAGGTTCACCACTTTAAGGTCCCTAAAACAGGCATGGGAAAACTTCAGCCCTCTGGGTGCTTTGGACTTCAACTCCCACCATTCCTAACAGCCTGAGGCCCTTCCTGCTTAAGTGGGTGAGGGGGGAAAAGGAAAAAGGCCTGAGGCTGCTAGGAATGGTGGGAGTTGGGGTCCAAAACACCTGGAAGGTCCAAGTTTGCCCATGCCAGCTTTAGACTGAGACCTCTTCCTCCCCCTCCCCCTTCGCGCCCTTTCTTCCTCCTCCTGCTGGACACTTACTTTTTCTTCTCCACTCGGGCTCCCTTCTTCCCAGCCTCGCTCTGCTCGCTTTGCCTTGCTTTGCTCATGCTGCCGCTTCTGCCACCATTTTGATCCGAGGGGAAGACGTGAGCGTGTTCAGGAGAAGTGGGGGGAGGGAGGAAGATGTGGGGCGAGTCTGCGCAGTAGCGCCTGCACAGGTCACGTTTTCCTCCCTCTCCTCCTGAACACGCTCACGCTGCCCCCTCGGATCAAAATGGCGACAGAAGCGGCAGTGTGAGCAAAGCGAGGCAAAGCGAGCAGAGCAAGGCTGGGAAGAAGGGAGCCCGAGTGGAGAAGAAAAAGTGTTCGGCAGGAGGGGGAAGAAAGGGTATTGGAGGTTCCAATTTCCCACGGCACACCTGATGATCGCTCACGGCACACTAGTGTGCTGCGGCACACCGGTTGGGAAACACTGCCCTAGAGTCCCCCAAGAGTTTTATTAGCAAAAATACGAATTCAAATTTCAGCCGTATGCTTCTATGTTGTAATGAGCCTAACCAACTCCATCTTGATACTACTTGACATGAGGTCTGCCATTTGTGTTACAGTAGAAATGCTGTAATTGTAAATATTACGT
The DNA here is from genome assembly GCA_030556195.1 of Anolis apletophallus. Classification (NCBI taxonomy): domain Eukaryota; kingdom Metazoa; phylum Chordata; class Lepidosauria; order Squamata; family Anolidae; genus Anolis; species Anolis apletophallus. The sequence continues at coordinate 31,082,020 of JARBWK010000015.1, forward strand.
TCCCAGGACCAACAACCGGAATCATAGGATCACAGAGTTGGAAGAGACTTTGTGGGCCATCCAGTCCAACTCTCTGTCAAGAAGCAGGAAAATTGTATTCAAAGCACCTCCAACACATGGCCATCCAACCTCTGTTTCAAAGCCCTATCTAGGAAGCAGGCTACGTTTGAAAAGGCAACTGAATACTATGCTCACAAAGAGACTGGTAATCCAAACTCACGAGTAGATACACTGGGTATAAATGTCAATAATCTTCATTTCATTCCATTTTACAAAATATATATCTTCATACCTTCACATATACATATTGATAACAAGCATTAATACAGGTAAGTAATTCCAGTCCGAATGACAAAGCAATGTCTGCCCAGTGAAAGGAAAGTCCCGTGGAGCTTAGAGCGCCTTAAAGTCATACACATTCAGTTCTTTAGGGACACATAAACTCACGGGTCCGGGTACAAGTAAACTGAGGAGCCGGCGTCACGACCAGATGGTCAGGAAGCTGTATCCAGCCCTAGAAGATTCTACTTTGTGATGCTACAGACCTTAATACTACTGATCTTCTTGCAAATGTAGCAGTATAATCTGCCTAACTACAAAGCAGGAACGTCCTGAAGAAGCGTGTTTTCCACGTGAAACAGCGAACAACAGGACGTCTACACCCAGACAGCCGTAGACGTGTCTCCAGCTTCCTGACCATCTGGCAGTTCAAAAACAGGGACAGCTGTTAAGCTGTTATCAGTTTAACAGCTGATTTACCTGTGTGCCATTACATGAATGCTTATGAACATCATTTTTTCAAAGAGTTGACTTCTAACAAGGCCATGCCTTTCCTTGACTAGTGGTTTTCAGAAAGTGTTCTCCAGATGTTAACGGAGATTCACATTTGCCAAAAGGATATAACATCATTTTTCTTGTCAAAAAGGTTATGAATGCTAATTTCCCAAAACACAGAAAAAAAACCACATTTTCTGAGAATGCCTTCAACCTAGCTTTTTATAGATTTATTAATGACTTGCATACTTTTACCCCATTATTCCAAATTGCGTCAGATATTGGAACTTGTATATTCTACTGGTCATAACCCAAAGTAATCTACAGGCCCTTTCCCTTTCCCAGTGTTTCCCAACCGCTGTTCTGCGGCACACTAGTGTTCCGTGAGACATCAGCTGGTGTTCTGCGAGAAAACCTCTCCCCCCCTTTTCTTCCCCCTCCTGAGAGAGGGTTTCCCGCGGCACACCAGCTGATCGCGGAACAGCGATTTAGAAACACGACCCTCTCTAGGACCTAGAGAGGCAGGGGATGCTCAGGAGGGGAGGGGCTGGCCGACGCTCTCCTCCTTCTCTGGAAGTGAGCCCACAGGATAGAGTCTATCCTGTGGGCTCACTTCCGGAGGAGGAGGAGGCGGGAACCTGGGCACCTCGGGGAGCCTTTCTCCCGGTTCGCGGCTCTCCGCAGGGCCCAGGCCCTGCCTGGGAACCAGGTTTGTCCGGCTCATGTCTTCCGCCGAGACCCGTCCAAACCCGGCTCCCCGCAGGGCTTGGGCCCTGCTTGGGAGCCAAGTTTGGCCGGCTCGCATCTTCCACTGAGCTCGGCGGGAGACGCGGCCCGGCCAAACCCGGCTCCCAGGCAGGGCCTGTTCCTTGCGGGGAGCCTTTCTCCCAGTTTGCGGCTCTCTGCAGGGCCCAGACCCTGCCTGGGAACCGAGTTAGTCCGGCTCACGTCTTCCGCCGAGACCGGCGGGAGACGCGACCCGTCCAAACCCGGCTCCCCGCAGGGCCCAGGCCCTGCTTGGGAGCCGAGTTTGGCCGGCTCGCATCTTCCACTGAGCCCGGTGGGAGACATGGCCCGGCCAAACCCGGCTCCCAGGCAGGGCCTGTTCCTTGCGGGGGGCCTTTCTCCCGGTTTGCGGCTCTCCGCGGGGCCCAGACCCTGCCGGGGAACCGAGTTTGTCCGGCTCACATCTTCCGCCGAGACTGGCGGGAGACGCGACCCGGCCAAACCCGGCTCCCCGCAGGGCCCAGGCCCTGCTTGGGAGCCGAGTTTGGCCAGCTCGCATCTTCCGCTGAGTCCAGCGGGAGATGCGGCCCGGCCAAACCCGGCTCCCAGGCAGGGCCTGTTCCTTGCGGGGAGCCTTTCTCCCGGGTCGCAGCTCTGCCAAGCCCGACGGAGCCGCGAACTGGGAGAACGACTCCCCACAGGGCCCAGGCCCTGCCTGGGAGCCAAGTTTGTCCGGCTCACGTCTTCTGCCGAGACCGGCAGGAGACGTGACCCGGCCAAACCTGGCTCCCTTGCAGGGCCTGTTCCTTTATCCTGGGTACTATTAGAAATTGCCCACCCCTGCTTAAGAAGTGCAGTGATAGACTCATAAATAGGCTAGAAACCAAAACAATTGATAGGTCAATGTTGCTATTGGCTGCAAAGCCCAAAATCCACGCTCAGTGGCTATCTGGATGAAGGCTGATGGGCACAACAGTCTCCCAATACCTTGCTACTGGTTTTGAGAAGTGGGTTTCTTACGGATGTTCCAACCCACTTCCCTCAGCTATGAGGATGAGACAGTCAATATAAAGGGCACACACATCATTGTCACACATCACAACAGAAAGGAGAAAAAGAAGAAATAGAAGAAGATACAAAGAAGGACAAAGTGGAGTTCATGGGCTCAGAAAATCCACAACTAGTAAAAGACTGACCAATCAGCACTCCAAAAACTATCCACCATGAGCATCAATATGGCACTACACAACCGCCAGAGAGAGAAAGGAGGAAGAGGAGGAAAAGGAAGAGGGAAGGTGCAGTCACGGGAGAAGAACCCATACAAGATAAAGTGTAGATATATAGATATATAGAGAAAGATCAACGTCAAGTTCATGCAACAAGGTTACAACCGGCCACATGGCGTCATCGAAAAGGATGATGACAACATGAGTTGAAGTCACTTACAGTTTCGGGCAATTTGGGAGGGAGAGCTTTTGTTTGGGCCTCCCATAACAGCGAGGGGTTTGCTAGGCAACTGGGGGTCATCCTTGGAGCTATGATTGGCCTGGTCGGGTTTAGAGACACGGAAGTGGAACGGGTCGGAGGAAAGAAAAAAAAATATAAAGAAAAAGAAATGAATTGGTTGGATGGAGTTGCTGGCTTGGTGGTTATTCCGGTTGGCGCAGGACACATTGGCTGCTATGGGAGAAAAGGACATGCCCCTTTGCCAACACAGTCATAAACTAATGGCTAATATTCTGCTTCCTTTCCATGATGGTCCAACAGTAGGACTGGCATGTAGTTACTGCTTTTTCTGGCGATTCCAAAGTAGAATAGTAGATATTCCAGACCTTGTATCAGACTCACACTTTCTTCCAAGGAACATTTATTGCATGAAGGAGGAGAACCAGCACTTTTGGAAATGGTCCCTATTGCACAACACTATGTGCATAACAACAACAACAACAACAACAACAACTTTATTTATATTCCACCCCATCACTCCAAGGGGATTCAGGGTGGATCATAGTACACATATCTGGCAAAAATTCAATGCCGTTTTGGACAGACGGGAAAGAGACAGCCAGAACAAAAAAGAGATATGTTGTGTCGACAGCCAGAATTTTGGTGCTGTTACTCCATCCTCTATGACGAAGAGCTATCAGGACTTCCTCCTTCCTTTTGGTCCATTTTCCAATCTTTTTCTTTATGGTGTCGTAAAATACCTCCCTTGTTTGTTTTAGCAGTACGCCAGTACCCAATTTATCTACTTACAGCTCAAGCTGTTTTCGAACTGCTTAGGTAAGCAGTAAGCTGGGCTGACAGTCAGGTGCTCACACTGACCTGGGGCTTCGAACTGGCAACTTTTTGGTTGGTAGATCTTATCATTGCTGGTGATTTACCAGCAGTGCTAAAGCCCGGCCTGTTGTTGCTCTGCCTTCTCCCTATAATAAATGTGCCTTCTGCCACTGGTAGGAAAACCAAGCAATAGCTGACAGTTGTGCCATGTTTGCATCACCTTCCTGATATGTTTGGGCTGTTTTGCTTCTGTGACAGCTTTCAGTATGCTGGCACCATAGTGATGCTCGATATAGTATTGACCCCCTCTCCCCATCTTCCACTAGCTAAAGAGCAATGTTTTGATTTGAATTTTTACAGTAAATGTTGTGATGAAGTCCAAGAAGGTTCATTGGACACTATTGGACCGGGCTTTAGCACAACTGCTTAACCACCAGCTGCAGTAAATCTTGCCAAGCAAAAGATTGACCGTTTGAAGCCTGGTACAGGGTGAGCTCCTGGCCTTTAGCCCAGCCTATGTCTACCTAGAAGTTTTGAAAACAGCCACGAGAGTAGATAAATAGGTACCGCTTAAGCGGGGAGGTATTTAAGGCACCCATAAGGAAATGCCAAAAAAAAATCCAGCGATTTGATCAAGGAGGGAGTTTACAAATAAACAAAAAGCTCTTTGGCAGGGAAAGTGGAGCGACAGCACCTCCTTGTGGCCAGAATCAAGCACAGCCTCCATGATGCCGAAGATGAGAAAGCCTATATATACCTTTATCTATGCACAGTTCTTTGTCTTGTCAGTGTACAACAGCATTGAATGTTTGCAGTATATGTGTTGTGTGATCTGCTCCGAGTCCCCTTTGGGGTGAGAAGGGAGCAATAGAAATACTGTAAATAAATACTGGGTTGGGCTGCCAGAGTGGAAACACTCTGATGTTGCTCTGGATCCTTTGCAAAGCTTTGTTTCTCAGAGGAGAGTTGCGCAATACCACATCCTTAAATCTGGAGACACGACGACTTTCAAACCTTGCTAACTTTGGCTACGTTGATAAGAGTAAGGAGGTTTGAAATGAAATGAAGAGGGTTGTTGGGTGGATAGGAGGGAAGGGTCTGGAATGGTGGCCCGATACTGTTCTTATACATCATATATACACACAGAGACATATATACAGGCGTGTATATCATCTCTCATACAGACAGATGTGCACACAACGAACGTCTTAGGAATATGTCTCTTTCCCTCTAAAGCAGACCTGGGCATCTTGTGGCCCATGGGCCAGATGTGGCCCACCGGTTAATTCTGACCAGCCCAGGGAGAAGGGCGTCGGGGGTGGGGCGATTTCTGCAAGAGGAAGGGCTGCCGCTGCCGCCATCCCATCACAGGCTGTGGGGCCTGCGTCGACAGACAGCCCACCGCTCCAGAGAACGATCGGAGGAGCGGCGGCTTTGGAGTGCCTGCCATCCCGGGAAGCGATCCGGGCCTGCAGCGGGAGCAGTCGGCGACCTGCGGCGGCTGATCGCCCTGGCGACCTGGAAGACTTGATCGTCTTCCGGGTCGCCGAGATGATCAGCCGCAGCAGGTCGTTGACTGCTTTTGCTGCAGGCCCGGATCGCCTCCTGGGATGGCAGGCACTCCAAAGCTGGGATGGCAGGCACTCCATGGCAGGGCGATCAGCTGATCGGGAACGCCTCTGACGGAACGGCTGGGGGCGAGAGCGGGCGGAGGCCTGCAGCCTCCGATCGTCTGCTGCTCTGCTCTGCTGCGGCGGCGGCTGGGTCCACTTTGTCATCCTCTGGGCTGGGTCCATTGGGCCATTCCATCTTGGGATCTTTCCTCTCTTGAGGATGTCAGTCTCCGTCTTGGTTCTCACCTTGTCTTCTTGAATTTTATTTTATTTTAGTGGTTTTTATTATTATTTTATAATAATTCTATAATAATATAATATAATAATATAATATAATGTTATATTATATTATAATTTCAATATATTATAATGTCTATATATATATATATACTATAATAATTATGATATTAATACTAAAATGAATATTTCTTGATATATTGATATGTTAATATTAATATTGTGTAATATATATAGCAAATATAGTAAGTAAATAAATAAGTAAATAAATAAATAAATAATGTAGATTAGAATGTAGCTCCGCCTTTAGGTGCGGCTCTCCATAATATTTTTTGGCTCTCGTGTGGCCCCTTCGAAACAATAATTGCCCACCCCTGTTATACATCATATATATACACAGAGACATATATACAGGTGTGCACACAATGAACATCTTAGGAATATGTCTCTTTCCCTCTAAAGAGAAGGGGTACACTTGAATCTGGTTAAATGCAATGAAATATGTGAACCTCAACTTGCTGAATTCTCTCCTGATCAAGCAGTTAGGGACAATGTATTACTTTGATAAGGGTTGTGTGGTGGTGCAATGGATTAAATCCTTGTGCTGCTGAACTGCTGACCTGAAGGTCGGCAATTCGAATCTACAAGGTGGGATGAGCTCCTGTCTGTCAGCTCAGGTTCCTGCCAACCTATCAGCATGTACATGTGAGTAGATAAATAGGTATCGCTTTGGCGGGAAAAGGCAAAAAGACGCTCCAAGCAATCTTGCCCGCTACACAACCAGGAGGCAGGCATGTAGCCAGGGGGGGGGGGCTAAGGGGGCTTCAGCCTCCCCGAAATTCTCTGGGTGGTCCGCGAAAAGGCCTTACTGGTACATTATTTAAACTGTTATGTTTATTCATATCATGATCTGATCACCATGCTTATTATATCCCACATTAATGGGGTTTTGGGGATAACAATACAAAAGGTTTGCTAGGGTAGACCCTCTTCCACCCAGTCTCACCCCCCCGAACCAAACCCAGCCCCCCCCAAAACAAAATCCTGGCTACGGCCCTGCCAGGAGGTGACAATGCAGGCTACCTGGCTTGAAAATGGAGAAAGCATCTCCCCAGAGCCAGACATGCGCACCACCTCTAGAAGCCGGAAATGAAATGAGAAGCCTCTGCCTTTATGTTTGTATGTCACATTGTATATGATGGTAAAAGCATTGAATGTTTGCCTATGTATGTAAATGCTGTAATCTGCTCTGAGTCCCCTAGAGGAGAAGGGCAGAATATAAATAAAGCGTATTATTATTATTATTATTATTATTATTATTATTCATAAAGGCACACAAACCATGTGTTTTAATTCAGTCAGTAGGAAGAGAGGATTTGATTTATATCCCATTCCTCTGCTTGGACTCTACCTGGGCCATCCGTCTCCACCTGTGTCTTCTTACCTGTTTTCAGAGCCAAAGTGAACAGGGGTCAGTAGGGTCTGTTGGCATCTTTTGGCCGCTTTAATTGGACTTTTAGCCTCTTCATGCCGATCTGGAAGCCGTTCATGGCCTGAATGGCTGCCTGAGCACTAGTTGGATTGTCAAAACTGACGAAACCTGGAGACAAAGGAAAGTAGGAGGGCAACGGAACGGGGGAAGTAAAGGGAAAGCCATTGTTCAGTGCAATAACCACAATAGGATCGCTTATAGGAATCTGCAAGATTAGTGGGTTATTTAAGGACATTATATAAGTGGGCCAGCATTGTGTAACACAGTGTTTCCCAACCGCTGTGACGCGGCACAGTAGTGTGCCGTGACGGACCTCCTGCTTTGCTGTGAGAAAAGCTCGCTGCCCCTTTCCTTCCCCGCTCCTCCTGCCGAACTCCTGCTGCTTGGGGGAAGAGGAGGAACGGCCAGGCGGCGGCGAAAAAAAAGAAGGGGCCGGGGCGCCGCCTCCTTTGGCTGTTTCCCCAGCCAGCCTCCAATCCGCCATGACTCCCGCCATGACTCTCACCCCTCGCTCGCTGAAGCCGCGTGGAGGAGGAGCCCCGCCCACTGAAGCCTGTCCACCGCTCATGCTCCTTCTCCTCCACGCGGCTTCAGCGAGCGAGGGGCGGGAGTCATGGCGGAGAGCAGCACCAGGGACGGGGGCCATGACTCCCGCTCCTCGCTCGCACTGCCCCCTCAAGGCTGGAGAAGCTGTGGGAGAGCTGAAGCTGGGGGGAGGGGGCGGGGCATGGCGCGGCCTGCCTCGGCCCCCTCCCCCTGGCTTCAGCTCTCCCACAGCTTCTCCAGCCTTGAGGGGCACTGCCAAGCCAGCAAGGCCACAATGCTGGCTTGGCACTGCCCCCTCAAGGCTGGAGAAGCTGTGGGAGAGCTGAAGCTGGGGGAGGGGGCGGGGCATGGCATGGCCTGGCTCCTCCCCCTCTCCGGCTTCGGCACTCCCAGCAGCTGCTCCCAGCAGGCCACCATCCCCCAGCCGTTCTTTACTGTGCTAGTCATTTTGTGTCATTTTGGTTGGTGGTGTGCCCCTGGATTTTTTTTATGTTAAAAGTGTGCTGCAGCTCAAAAAAGGTTGGGAAACACTGGTGTAACATATTTTTCTAATATCAATTGTAGTATATTTTGGCTCTTTTGGAAAAGCTTGCAATGTTTTGAAATAATCAGTTGGTTTGGTATGTGGTCCAGTCTTCACCGATTCCATCTTCCTCACTTGCCTCATTTCCAACAGACCTCACCACCTCTGAGGATGCCTGCTATAGATTCAGGTGGAACATCAGGAGAGAATGCTTCTGGAACATGGCCATACAGCCCGTCTCCATGTTGACTCTGGCCCCTTCTACACTGTCATTTAATTCATATGATCAAACCAGATAATTCCAATTATCTGCTTTGAACTGGATTATATGAGTCTACACTGCCATATAAGCCAGTTCAAATCAGAACAAACCTGGATTTATATGACAGTGTAGAAGGGGACTCTGGCCTATGGTGACCCCATGAATGTGACCCCTTCTAGATTGCCATATCATCCATCAAAACAAATAATCCACCGGGACTGTGGCACAGCTGGCTGGGTGTCAGCTGCATTAGAGATCACTACTGACCAAAAGGTCATGCGTTCGAAGCCAGCCCGGGTCGGAGTGAGCTTCCAGCCAATTGTGTCGTTTCTTGTCGACCTTTGCAACCCAAAAGACAGTTGCATCGGTCAAGTAGGAAATGTAGGTACCACCTATGTGTGGGGAGGCTAATTTAACAAAATTTGCAAGGTCATAAAAAATCTCCAGAAAAAGCATGCGGGGAATGCGGAAAGTACTTCATCAGTGTCGCAGATGGACAGTGGAGCAACAGCTCCCCTGGTGGCCAGAAGTTGGAATGTTAAATAGCCTCTGACTGTCTGTCTATATGTGTTGTGTGTCTATGGCATTGAATGTTTGCCATGTATGTGTACATTGTAATCCGCCCTGAGTCCCCTGCGGGGTGAGAAGGGCGGAATATAAATACTGTAAATAAATAAGTAAATAAATAAAATAATCTGCTTTGAACTGGATTTTATGAGTCTACACTGCCATCTAATTCAGATCAAACAGCAGATAATATGGATTGTATATGGCAGTGTAGAAGGGGCCCGAGAAACCTCATAGTTCCTCACCGTCCACAGCTATGTCTTGTCTATCTATCTGGAAAGTGGTGGTCCTCTTTTCCCCTTTATTGCCTTCTAGTTTACCAAGCATTCTCATCTTTTCTAGTTAGTTATGTCTTCTCATGGACATGGCCGGATTATCCATAAGGCCACCCTGGGCCATGGGCTAGGGCGGCAGCCAAGGGGGGCGGCAGGTCCGGACCCCCCAAAATTTTTTAAAAAGAGTTCAATCTTTGGGCGCAGAAGCGGCCAAAGATCGCCCTTTTTTTCTCAGGTGGGCTGGCATGGTGGCTTTAGTAGGGAGGGAGGAGCCATGGGGAGCCTCCCCGCGGCTCTTCCCTCCCTCCTAAAGCCACCACGTTGGCCTGACAAGGCTGAAGCTCGCCCTTTTTCTCAGGCCGGCGCGAGGAGGAAGGGGCAGAGCTGCGGAGGGAACCCCCGCCCTTGGGGCCACTGCCGCGCATGTGTGGCATCAGCTCCGGGGGTGGGGCTTTCCTTCCTCCTCCTCCTCGCACCGGTGAGGAGGAAGAGGCGGAGCCGGGGTGTGGGCGGAGCTGGGGGCGGAGTCTTTGGCCTAGGGCGCCAAACGGGCATAATCCGGGCCTGCTCAGGGGTGGTAAGTATATGCAGAGATTTGGAAAGTGAGGATGCATTTATACCAGGCATTGGCCAATTTGGACACTCCAGGTGTTTTGGACTCCAACTCCCACTATTCCTAACAGCCTTAGGCCCCTTCCTTTCCCCCCTCAGCCGCTTAAGCGGCTGAGGGGGGAAAGGAAAGGGCCTAAGGCTGTTAGGAATAGTGGGAGTTGGAGTCCAAAACACCTGGAATCTCCAAGTTAGCCCAGGCCAGATCTATATTGTGGAACTAATGCAATTCAACCTTTCTTTAACTGCCATGGCTCAATTCGACAGAATCGTGGGAGTTGTTTAGCCTCCTCTGCCTAAGAGTGCTGGAACCTCATCAAACTACAATTCCCAACTTTCCATTACATCAAGCAATGGCAGATAAAGAGGTATCAAACTGTATTGATTCTACAGCATAGGCACACCCCTTAAACAGAACAGCTCTTTTGTCATCGGGTTGCGTCGCTGTGAGTTTTTTGGGCTGCATGGCCATATTCCAGAGGCATTCTCTCCTGACGTTTCGCCTGCATCTATGGCAGGCATCCTCAGAGGTTGTGAGGTCCGTTGGAAACTAGGCAAGTGAGGTTTAGATATATGTGGAAAAATGTCTAGGGTGGGAGAAAGAACTCTTGTCTGTTGGAGAAAGTGTGAATGTTGCAATTGGCCATCATGATTAGCATTTAATGGCCTTGCAACTTCAAAGCCTGGCTGGTTGCTGCCTGGGGGATCCTTTTTGGGGGGAGATGCTTGCTGGCCCCGATTGATTCTTGTCATTTCTTCCCAGCATTTCTCTTCTGAGACACACGGGGGAGGCCATGAGCCACCAAAGAAATCCAATTTTGGATGAAATGGTGGAAGGGAAGAAGGGAAGGAAGGAGAAAGGGAGGGAAGGAGGGAGGAAAGAAGGAGGGAAGGGTGGAAGGGAAGGAAGGAGGGAGGGAGGGATGGAGGGAAGGAGGAAGGAAATAGAGAAGGAAGAAAGAACATGATGGTGGGGGATGAGAAAAGAGCCCCAGGAGCTGCACCCAGCCTCCGGACCTGGGTTTGCCTATGACTGCTATATACTATAGTAACCTATATATATAGACAGTGGAACTCCAGAAGGGCTGAAGTAGAACCTATAAACATCACTTTTTTGGACACAACAACTTTCCGAATTCTCCAGCCAGTTCTGGTATCTATATATTTTAAAAAGTGACATTTAACTGTCCTGTTGGCAAGAGAAGCGAGTGCGTTGGCTACTTACCAAAGCATTTACTTTGGTTGGTGGCACGGTCGACAAAGACTTTGGCAGAGATGACGTTGCCAAAAGGCAAGAACATCTGCATGAGCTCTGCATCCCCAAACTCCTGGGGCAGGTGATAAATGAAGAGGTTACAGCCTTCAGGACCTGGGTAACAGCCACAAACATGCACATACGGGAGGAAGGGGGGAAAAAAGGACACGTATTATCTGCGGGGGATGAACAAATCTCTCTTCCCCTCTTTCTCAAATGTTTGCAAAGGGAGAACAAAAGCCATTCATATCAAAATGTAAATCAAACAAAATTCTTTTTAGCAGCAGAATCCAAGCATCATATATTTGTTTACACAATGCATTGTGTTTATATTTATTTATTTATTTACGACATTTATATGCCGCCCTTCTCACCCCGAAGGGGACTCAGAGCAGCTTACAAGTCATATCTACATAAAAACATACTATATTATTAGCATAAAACTAATACACCATTCATAATATTAGTATTATATAATACAGGGGTGCTCATTACGTAGATCGCGATCTACTGGTGTATTGCGTAGGGCGTCCTGGTAGATTGCAGACAGGGTGGGAGGAAGGCTCAGTCCCGGCCAGAGGCGGCTCCAACTGTGGCTGCTGCAGCATGGACTGGGACTCAGAGCTGTTGGTAAGCCAGTGGAGGGGCTTCCTCTTTTCTCCCTCCTTGTCCCTCCTCTTCCCTTTCTTCCTTCCGTCTTTCCTTCCTTCCCTACTTCCCATCCTTTCATCCTTCCCTTCTTTCGCCCTCCCTTCTGTTCTTCCTTCCTTCCTCTCTCTCCCCCTTTTCCCTTCCTTCCTTCTTTCCTTCCCTCTTTCCTTCCTTCCCTACTTCCCAACCTTTCTTCCTTCCCTTCTTTCCCTCCCTCCCTTCTGTTCTTCCTTCCTTCCTCTCTCTCCCTCCCTCCTTCCTTTCCCTTCCTTCTTTCCTTCCTTCCTCATCTCCTTTCTTCCTTCCTTTCCTTCCTTTCTCCCCTCCTTCTTGCCTTGCCTTCTTTCCTTCCCGTTTCCATCTTTCCTTCCTTCCCTACTTCCCATCCTTTCATCCTTCCCTTCTTTCGCCCTCCCTTCTGTTCTTCCTTCCTTCCTCTCTCTCCCCCTTTTCCCTTCCTTCCTTCTTTCCTTTCTTCCTTCCCTCTTTCCTTCCTTCCCTACTTCCCAACCTTTCTTCCTTCCCTTCTTTCCCTCCCTCCCTTCTGTTCTTCCTTCCTTCCTCTCTCTCCCTCCCCTCCTTCCTTTCCTTCCTTCTTTCCTTCCTTCCTCATCTCCTTTCTTCCTTCCTTTCCTTCCTTTCTCCCCTCCTTCTTGCCTTGCCTTCTTTCCTTCCCGTTTCCATCTTTCCTTCCTTCCCTACTTCCCATCCTTTCATCCTTCCCTTCTTTCGCCCTCCCTTCTGTTCTTCCTTCCTTCCTTCCTCTCTCTCCCCCTTTTCCCTTCCTTCCTTCTTTCCTTTCTTCCTTCCCTCTTTCCTTCCTTCCCTACTTCCCAACCTTTCTTCCTTCCCTTCTTTCCCTCCCTCCCTTCTGTTCTTCCTTCCTTCCTCTCTCTCTCTCTCCCTCCTTCCTTTCCCTTCCTTCTTTCCTTCCTTCCTCATCTCCTTTCTTCCTTCCTTTCCTTCCTTTCTCCCCTCCTTCTTGCCTTGCCTTCTTTCCTTCCCGTTTCCTCTCTCCCTCCCTCATTCCTTCCTTTCCTTCCTCTCTGCCTTGAACATTTTCTAGTGGTTGTGGGGGCTCTGTGTGGGAATTTTGCCCGAATTCTGTTGTTGCTGGGGTTCAGAATGCTCTTTGATTGTAGGTGAACTATAAATCCCAGCAACTACAACTCCCAAATGACAAAATCTATTTTTTTTTTAGTGATGGTCACTCCTTGTAGGTGTCTTGTGGCCAAATTTGGCAGCAATTCATCCAGTAGTAAGAAATCAGTGTGTGTGTGTGTGTGTCAACTGTAAAATAGGATGTGTGGAAGGGCCCTGGGTTATCTGAGGTCCTTTCCCCACAGTTGAATAAAATCCCATGTTATCTGCTTTGAATCAGATTATATGGCAGTGTGGACTCAGAAAATCCAGTTCAAAGCAGATATTGTGTTCTATGTTTCACATTTTTGTAGTGGGTTGGTATATCATTTTGACTTGGTTGTTTTATAAGTAGTCCAGGCCCGGACTAACCCCTTTTGGCGCCCTAGGCCACATTTTGGAATTATGCCCCCAAACCAACCTCTAACGCACCCCCCCCCCACCTCCTTGTGGCGTGCCCTCCTTCCTTGAGTCAAGGAAGGAGGGCATTTTCGGCCACTGCCGGGCATGCCCACCCAGGAACATGGTAGAGGAGGCAGAGGTGCCTCTGCTGTGCATGCCCGGCAGTGGCCGAGCCTCCTTCCCTCCTCCTCCTCATGCCCTCCTTCCTTGAGTCAAGGAAGGAGGGTGCGAGGAGGAGGAGGCAGAGGGAAGCCCTGCCCCCGGGGCCCTGCCAGGCATGCGCAGCAGGAGGATGCGGGCGCCTCTGCCTGCTCTGCCATGTTTCTGGGTGCCGCACATGCCTGGCAGCGGCCTCAGGGGCTTTCCTCCTTCTCCTCGCGCCCTCCTTCCTTGACAAGGGGCGGGGCAATGGCGAGGGGGGGGCACCATTCCCTCCTCTCCCGCCCTCTCGCAGCACTCTCCCCCCGCCCTCCCCCGAGAGAAAGAGAGAGTGATCTCCATGCCGCGCGTTTCGGTTTTGTTTCAACATTTTTTTTGATCCGTGTGAACTGCGTCCCCCTTGGCTTGTGCCCCTAGGCCATGGCCTAGGGTGGCCTTATGGGTAATCCGGGCCTGGCTTGCATGCTGAAAAAGTGTGAGCACCCCTGATATAATACCTTCACTTATTTACCAGCCATCCCATATATCTTTTAAATTATGGTTACCAACTATAGCTGCTAACTCCACTTTTTTTTGGTAAACATCATTAAAAAAACAACAGCAACAAATTGCCAAATAACCCAATTCCCCATGACGCCGCTTGAGAAAATATCTAATCAAGCACAGAAATGATATTACATGAGATCAAATATTGCAAGTCATAATAGATTCATTAAAATACAATCCCAGATATAGAATTTGTTATTTGGACTGCGGTATGTCAGAGTACGTCAGGAGAGAGACGGAGAAACCTTACTAGAATAACAATGTCCAACTCCCTTCTTCTGTTGCATTCTCAATGTGTTTCCGTTGCTTCACCAAACTACAGGATTCCACAGCATTGAGCCATGGTAACTGAAGTGGTGTCAAACTGCACTGATTCTATAGTCTAGACCAGTGTTTCTCAACCAGTGTGCCGTGGCACACTAGTGTGCCGTGAGCGATCATCAGGTGTGCCGTGGGAAATTGGAACCTCCAATACTCTTTCTTCCCCCTCCTGCCGAACACTTTTTCTTCTCCACTCGGGCTCCCTTCTTCCCAGCCTCGCTCTGCTTGCTTTGCCTCGCTTTGCTCACGCTGCCGCTTCTGCGGGAGGGGGGAGGGAGGAAGACGTGACCCGTGCGGACGCTACTGCGCAGACTCGCCCCACGTCTTCCTCCCTCCCCTCCACAGTACTCTCTTCATATAAGTGAACTACAACTCCAAAACTCAAGGTCAATGCCCATCAAACTCTTATAGTATTTTCTCTTGGTTATGGTAGTTCTGTGTGGGAAGTTTGATTCCATTCTATCATTGGTGGAGATCAGAATGCTCTTTGATTGCAGGTGAACTATAACTCCCAACTTTTGAGCAAGACCTTCGTGTGTGTCTTTCTGCCATTCCTGCCAGGATATCTATGTTGTGTTCATCGAAACAGGCCCAGGTTTGACAATGAGTGTATAAATACATTTAAAAACATATTAACTATATGTATTACTGTGTTAGAGTGTCATTTTGGTTGGTGGTGTACCCCAGGATTTTGTAAATGTAAAAAATGTGCCACGGCTCAAAAAAGGTTGAAAAACACTGGTCTAGACTAGGCATGGGCACACTTGGGCCTCCAGGTGTTTTGGACTTCAACTCCCACCATTCCTAACAGCCTCAGGCCCCTTCCTTTCCCCCCTCAGCCGCTTAATCTGAGTGGGCCAGTGTAACGACCTGGCCTTTGGGTCCTTGGGGCAGGGTGGACCTTCCTATTTTATATCCCACCGCTGCTCACAAAAAATGTCACGACTGGCCCTTCCTGACCACTGGCCATTCTGGTAACGCTGCCACCAACCTAAAATGTCTTTAGGATTTTTGTTAAAGTGGGAGATAAGCTAGGCTCCTATGCTAAACATGAACTGAGAGGATTACTGAGGTGAAATCTCTTCTCCTAAACTGGGACTGTGGGAATGCTGGAACTGGAACACTCTGATGTATTGAGGCACAATGGAGGCTTTTCTTTGAAAGTTAACAAAGAAATGTTTATTGTTGTAACAGGTAACTTTAAAAGGCACAAATGTGTAATTGGTTATACAGAATGGTACTAGAGCTTGGTGGTTTCTTAAACTTGTATCTTTAAAACTTAGATACAGAACTAGACAGATGTAATATCTTTCACAACAATAACTCCCTCAAGCTAATCCTAAGACTAGTAGTGAGTTTCCTCAACTAACTGAATTAGTTAGTTCCCTGAGCATCCACTCAGACCTTCAGAAGCACCCTAGCTACCTAACTCTCTTCTAGAGTTCCCTGTAGCTGGCTTCCCAGATATGTGAGCCAATCTCTACCCTAGAGCAGTGTTTCCCAACCTTTTTTGAGCTGCGGCACACTTTTTACATTTGCAAAATCCTCGGGCACACCACCAACCAAAATGACACAAAATGACACTCTAATACAGTAATACATATAGTTAATATGTTTTTAAAATGTGTTTATACACTCAGTGTGAAACCTGGGCCGGTTTCAATGAACTCAACATAGACATCCTGGCAGCAATGGCAGAAAGACACAAACTTCCCACACAGAACTCCCATAACCAAGAGAAAATGCTATAAGAGTTTGGTGGGCATTGACCTTGAGTTTTGGAGTTGTAGTTCACTTATATCCAGAGAGCACTGTGGACTCAAACAATGTTGGATCAGGACCAAACTTGGCATGAATACTCAATATGCCCAAATATGAACGCAGATGGAGTTCAGGGGAAATAGACCTTGACATTTGGACGTTGTAGTTGCTGGGATTTATAGTTCCCCTACAATCAAAGAGCATTCTGAACCCCACCAATGATAGAACTGGGCCAAACTTCCCACACAGAACCCCCAGGAGGCAAGAGGAGGTCTCTACTTGGGGAAAGGGAGGCGGGCCTTCCCAATGCACAGAGAGGGAGAGACCAAGTAGACAACGGGTGGGGAGGGGGTGTTTGTAATTTTGTGCCTTTATTGAGGTAGGTTTCTTAGGGTTTTTATACTTCAACACACTAGACTCTCCCCCCCCCCCCTGCCCTTCCTCTTCTCCTAGACTGGGACTGTGGGAACGGCACACCTGATGATCGCTCACGGCACACTAGTGTGCCCTAGCACACTGGTTGGGAAACACTGCCGTAGAGATCAAAAGCCTGTGTCTGTCTGCCTGTCAGCTCCTCACAGAACTTTTCCTGCCAGCTTTCCAAGACACCTCTGTCTTCACTGACTGCTCACTCTCCTCCCTCACGACAGACTGAAAAAGCTACACTTTTTCCCTCCTAAGACAGCTTGCTCCTCCCCTTCACTCCGAGCCACTCCCAGGCAGCTCTCTCTCTCCCTCTCTGAGGAGGTTCCAAGCCACTCCCCCTTTCCTGGCTATCCTGTCTTACCATGGATGCCACACTATTACACAGGCCTCGGCCTAGCATAAATGGGTGAGTTCTCACAGCCAGGCTTTAGCACAGCAGGAAAAAACGCCAGCTGCAGTAAATCTTGCCAATCAAAAGGTTGACAGTTCGAAGTCCAGGTTGCTGTGAACTCCTGGCCTTTAGCCCAGCTTCTGCCTACTTAGCAGTTAAAACCAAATGTGGGTAGATAAATAGGTACTGCTTTAAGGCACCCATAAGGAAATGTCAGATTCATTCAAGGAGGAACTTTACAAACAAAGCTCTTCAGCAGGGAAGATGGAGCGACAGTACCCTCCCGTGGCCGGAACTGAGCACAGCCTCCAAGATGACAAAGATGGGAAAAGCTATATATACCTCTATCTAGGTCCGTTGTCTCTCTTGTCAGTGTATAACAACATTGAATGTTGGTCATATATGTGTTCCGTAATCTGCCCTGAGTCTTCTTTGGGGTGAGAAGGGAGGGATATAAATACTGTAAATACTGTAAATAAAAATGCATTCATTCCCCAGTGTAGATGCCACCTCGGTGTTGAATCCATCCATGGATTCAGGAACCCAACTTCAGCTGAGCATCTGGATTGAGCCCATTCACCATTGGTGTTCTCCTAAATCAGGCCTGGGCAAACTTTGGCCCTCCAGGTGTTTTGGACTCCAGCTCCCACAATTCCTAACAGCCTACCTGCTGTTAGGAATTGTGGGAGTTGGAGTCCAAAACACCTGGAGGGCCGAAGTTTGCCCAGGCCTGTCCTAAATGGTGCCCCCTCCCTCCCAACCCCCTTCCACAACTCTCAGCTTTGTTTTCATCTCACCTTCTCTTTGCTGTTGAGGGATGATGGGGGCTTGCTGGGGGAAGGCCTGGCTGATTGGTGCATAGGCGGCTGGATATGCTGCTGGAACACAAGAAAACAGAACGATCAGGGCACCCATAACGTCTTGCTTGCTTTTGAGAAAAAAGGAAACATAAAGGAAAGCCAATGGCTATGGGTAGGGTGCCCGGTGATGACTCTAGAATCAGATTCAATTGGAAAATTCATGCATCATCTACGGAGGATCCCATTGTGATGTGACGCATCTCAAGACAAATCTTTTACAGCAGCTTGTGACTCCAGCTTGTGACCCCCCACCCTCATTTCTCTGAAATGTTTCCTGAAATTCATCTTAGGATGTCAGTGTCCTGATGTCTTCCCTAAAATGATCCTGCTTTCGGGGGGAAAGAGCTGTCCCACTCTCCAAAGCTCAGGACATGTATTTCATTCTGGGCAACAGATTTCAAGGACCCCCACTCATTCTGGACACAACTGGCAGGGGGATTCTGGGAATTGCAATCTAAAACTAACTTCCTCAACATCTATGCAGCCCTGTTTCACTTTTCCACATCAGATGATCAGAGCTTGGAAATGGCGGTTTTTGTCCAGAACCCTGGGATAATGGTGAAAGTTGTAGTTGATGAAAAGTATAATAATAATAATAATAATAATAATAAGTCAAGAAAAAAGCAGACCACTCTAGGTAAGAGGATGTAGACCAAGGCATGGGCAAACTTGGGCCTTCCAGGGTTTTTTTGTCAGAAATATTAAAAATTAACTAGATATGTTTAATTACAAAAATGTGAGTCAAGCACTGAAAGGGTTAAATTGATGCAATGACTCAGCAAGAAGCCTGTAGCTTAGTAGCCCTCAGTCTGAGAGAGGACTCTGTGAGAGAAGGGCATCAGTGTGTGAGTAGGCCTCAGTGTGAGAAAGCCTCAGTGGGAGAAGGCCTCAGTGTGAGTAGGCCTCAGTGGGAGAAGGCCTCAGTGGGAGAAAGGCCTCAGTGTGAGTAGGCCTCAGTGGGAGAAAGGCCTCAGTGGGAGAAGGCCTCAGTGGGAGAAAGGCCTCAGTGGGAGAAGGCCTCAGTGGGAGAAAGGCCTCAGTGTGAGTAGGCCTCAGTGGGAGAAAGGCCTCAGTGGGAGTAGGCCTCAGTGGGAGAAGGCCTCAGTGTGGGAGTGGGAAAGGCCTCCGTGGGAGAAAGGCCTCAGTGGGAGAAGGCCTCAGTGGGAGAAAGGCCTGTGAGTAGGCAGTGGGAGAAGGCCTCAGTGGGAGAAAGGCCTCAGTGGGAGAAAGGCCTCAGTGGGAGAAAGGCCTCAGTGGGAGAAAGGCCTCAGTGGGAGAAAGGCCTCAGTGTGAGGTAGACCTGGTGTGAGAAGCTTTGGTGAGAAGAAGCCCCAGTTTGAAGGCCATTGTGTGAGAGAAGCTGCAGTGTGAAGGCTGTCATGTGTAAAACTACTGTGTGAAGCTCCTGTGTAACTTTGGTGTGAGAGAAGGCTCTGTAAGAGTGAAGCTGTTATCTGCGTGAGAAAGAAGCCCAGCGTGGAAGCAAAGAAGGAAGTGTTATAGAAAGCTTGTTCTTGTAGGTAGTGAGACCATATTATTTTGCTATAAAGAAAAGATTCCTATGGAAGAGATAACATTGGTCTATGTGTTTTTGTTATTTTTATCACTTTTGGCTATTGGTGCTGGGTCATGCTGCTGCTTATACATTATTCTGCTGTACATTTATGGAGAGGGTCTTTTGTTAATAAGCCCACTTGCCCAACAGTTTTGGCCTTCAACTCCCACAATTCCTAACAGTCTCAGGCTCTTTCCTTTCCCCCCTCAGCTGCTTAAGCCTGAGGCTGTTAAGAATTGTGGGAGTTGAAGTCCAAAACACCTGGAGGGTCGGAGATTGCCCGTGCCTGATGTAGACGGATAGTGAAAACTCCTTCCTTGGAGGCATTTTAACAGAGGTTGGATGGTCCTCTGTCTGGGGTGTTTTGATTGTGCTTTTCCTGCATGGCAGGGGGTTGGACTAGGTGGCCCATGTGGTCACTTCCAACTCTATGATTCTATGATCCTTCCCATATCATCCTTACTACTTGTCATTTTGACACATACGTAGCCCCGTGATGGCTTCTTTATTCATCAATTCTTTATCCAGAAGATAGTAAATCCATGTTTAGAAGAATTATCCCGGTGCAAAATGACTTCTGGACCTTTAAAGGCTGGGCTAAACCCGGGAATGGATTCAGTGTCCCACTGACATGGGCAGTCACTCAATGGCCACCAATGTCATATCACAAAGATGCCGTGAGAAGATGAAAACAGAGGGAGAATGCAGAGAAAGAAGGGGACATGGACAGAGAAAAGGAACGTGGAGGCAGGGGAGGAAGGAGGGGGGATTGGACAGGCAAAGCAATGTTTGAGACCTGCATAGTGCTGCATGCCTGCGTAGGCTTGTTGGAGGGGATCGGCCACAGTGGGACTTTGAGCTGAGAAGAAAAAAAAAAGAAGGAAGAAGGGAGACAGTAAGCAAAGGCAACAAGAGGGGAACAGCTTTCAGTAAGGGGCCAGCATTGGAGGGTGGGAAGGGAACCATCGGAGAGGCCTGCCCTTTCTCCCCACTGCTCCTTGCAGGCCTGGATTAATGTTTTGTGGTGCCCTAGGCCAGTGTTTCTCAACCAGTGTGCCGTGGCACACTAGTGTGCCGTGAGCGATCATCAGGTGTGCCGCGAGAAAAGCTCTCTGCCCCCCTTCCCCCCTCCTCCTGCCGAACTCCTGATGCTTGGGAGAGGAGGAGGAAGGGCCGAGCGGCGGCGAAGAAAAAGAAGGGGCCGGGGCGCCGCCTCCTTCGGCCGTTTCCCCAGCCAGCCTCCAATCCACCATGACTCCCGCCATGACTCTCACCCCTCGCTCGATGAAGCCTCGCGGAGGAGGAGCCCCGCCTACTGAAGCCTGTCCACTGCTCATGCTTCTCCTATGTGGGAGAACTGAAGCCGAGGGAGGGCGGGGCATGGCATGGTCTGGCTCCGCCCCTCCCCCCCAGCTTCAGCGCTCCCTCAGCTTCGCCAGCCTTGAGGGGGCAGTGCCAAGCCAGCATTCTGCTGGCTCTGCCACCGCTGGCTTGGCACTGCCCCCTCAAGGCTGGCAAAGCTGTGGGAGGGGGCGGGGCATGGTGCGGCCTGGCTCCTCCCCCTCTTCCGGCTTCGGCACTCCCAGCAGCTGCTCCCAGCAGGCCACCATCCCCCAGCTGTTCTTTACTGTGTTAGAGTGTCATTTTGTGTCATTTTGGTTGGTGGTGTGCCCCCGGATTTTTTTTAATGTTAAAAGTGTGCCGCGGCTCAAAAAAGGTTGGGAAACACTGCCCTAGGCCACACTCTGTAAGTGCCTCCCCTGGCGGGCGGGGCCGCTGGCAGGGGGCGGGGCTGGCGCGAGTGAGAAGGAGCCGGGGGGGGGGAGTCCCGCTGCCCCTAGCGCATCTGACGTGGCTTCCCCCA
The DNA here is from genome assembly GCA_030556195.1 of Anolis apletophallus. Taxonomy (NCBI): domain Eukaryota; kingdom Metazoa; phylum Chordata; class Lepidosauria; order Squamata; family Anolidae; genus Anolis; species Anolis apletophallus. The sequence goes on from JARBWK010000015.1 coordinate 31,103,255, forward strand.
CCGCCTCCTCGCTCGCACTGAAGGAAGGAGTGATGCCCACCCGCACGAGCGAGGAGGCGGCGGGGGGAAGCCACGTCAGATGCGCTAGGGGCAGCGGGACTTCCCCTGGCTCCTTCGTGCTCGCGCGGGCTGGCGCCACTCCTTCCTTCAGTGAAGGAAGGAGAGGCGGAGCCGGCACAAGGGAGAAGAAGCCGGGGATAAGTCCCGCCCCTAGGGCGTCTGATGTGGATTCCCCCGCCTCCTCCTCGCTCGTGCTGGCCCCGCCCCTCCTTCCTTCACTGCGAAGGCGCAGAAGCAAGCGCCCGAAGATTGGATTATTTTTTTTAAAATTTTTTTCAATTTTGGGGGGTCCAGATCTGCTGCCCCCCATGGCTGCCGCCCTAGACCATGGCCTAGGGTGGCCTTATGGGTAATCTGGGCCTGGCTCCTTGGAACTTACTTCTATGTTAAGTTAACCCTTGCCATGCGAGCTAGTAAACATTACTTATTTGGGTTATAGCAGTGGCATCGGGTGGCTTTCCTAGTCAATAGGGCAGTGTGTCCATGCTGGATTTCAGATTTAGGAAAGCTCTCTGTAGTTTTGATCCTTGTCCCCATCATAGGTTCAGTATCTTCTTGAGCAGTGGTGCCCAACCTGTGGTCCATGGGCCACCAGTGGTCCGCAAGAACTAAAATATAGTCCATGGCCTCACCACTACTACACTGTTGCAACAAGAGTGACTGATCTCACGAAACCCTCTTACAGTAACGAGGCTTATTAAATATGGTTTTCTGTGAGAGAGCAGATAGCAACTACTGGATGGCATATGTTTCAGAATCAGCGTCCCAAATAACCAAACTGAATCTAAAGTTGACCAAAAACTGATTCGTAACCCTTTTGGTGCTAATGTTGGAGAGTGGTCCCTGGTCAAAGTGGTTCCTAGTCAAGTGGTCCTGGTCAAAAAAAAGGTTGGGAACTGTCAGAAATATTAAAAAATTAACTAGGTATTTTTGATTACAAAAGTGTGAGTCAAGCACTGAAGGAGTTAGTTGGTTGTTAGAATCTTTGGGCCAAAGCTAGTGGTGTCCTGAGGAGCATGAGGTAAACTTCTGTGTGAGAGAAGCCTTGCGTTAGAAAACTCCAATGTGAAGGCTGCTTGTGTAAAGCTACTATGTATTTGTTTATTCGTGATATGGAAACTTTGTTCTTGTAAATAGTGCAACCATATTATCTATCTATCTATCTATCTATCTATCTATCTATCTATCTAAAATCTATGTTTATGTGTATAATACAAGTCAGTGTTTGCGGTGGTGCAGAGGGAGGAAAATGTGGCAGCTTTTCAATTGGATGCCACTGTGGGATTATTTGCATAAAGGGCTCTGATTGGCCAGCCTCAGAACTCCAACATTCTATGGCCCCAGACAGAGGGCTGAAGTACCTTCAATCACCCTCTGAGACCGCTGCCACCCTCATCCAATGACTGATCTAGACCAGGGCTGTCCAGCTGGCGGCCCGGGGGCTGTATACGGCCCCCAGCCCCTTCCCTATGGCCCCCTAAGCTTTTAAATAAAAAATAGAAAAAAATCCCCAAAAAAATCCCAAAGAAAGAGTGCGCATGCGCACGGTTTTGCCCACTTTGGGAGGGTGGGGGGAGCCCCCCCGTGGCTCCTCCCTCTCTCCCACAGCGTCACACCAGCTTTGGATGAGGGGGGCAGAGCCACGGGAAGCCGTTGCGATGCTTTGGGCGAGGGGGCAGAGCCGCGGAAGGCTCCTCGCGGTTTCGCCCTCTCCCCCAAAGCGTCACAACAGCTGTTGGGATGCTTTGGGCGAGGGGGCGAAGCCGTGGAAGGCTCCCCGTGGCTCCTCCTTCTCTCCCAAAGCGTCACAACAGCCTCGGAAGCGGGCGAAATCGCCCGCTTCCAAGGCTATTGTGATGCTTTGGGAGAGGGGGCGGAGCCGCGTGGCCGGGGGCGTGGCCGGGGGCGTGGCCGAGTGGCCCCCAGGTGATCACTCACCAGAAGTTCGGCCCTTGCACCGGCAGAAGTTGGACAGCCCTGATCTAGACCACACTTGGCACACAGAGTCCCCATGACCCACTCTACATCCTGGTGCAGTTTGGAGAACGGGGGACCATGGATTATGGGACTTCCAGTACTTTCCCTCACTTCCAGAGACCGCTGCAACCCTCATCCAGAGAATGATCAAGACCAAATGTGACACACACAGCCCCCATGACCCACACTACATTCTGGTGCTGTTTGGAGGGGGATTGACCATGGCCAATGGGACTCGCAGTACCTTCACTAAGTTCCTGAGACCACTGCAAGCCACATAAACATCTAAAAGGAACCAACCTTGGCACACAATGCCTTCCTCAAATAACCCGGGCACCGCCGGTCCTCAGCTAGTTTTGCTATAAAGAAAAGCTTCCTATGGAAGAGATAACATTGGTCTGTTTTTCTTCTTTTTATCACTTTGGGCTACGGGTATGGATCACGCTGCTGCTAATAAGTTACTCTGCTATATGTTTATGGGGAGGGTCTTTGCCCACTCACCTAACAGGAGCCACTGTTCTTGAGTCACTGCTTTAAGACTCAAGATTGCAACCTAGAGCAGATTTGCTGCCCCACTGACAATTTCCCGACTCTCCTAAAGAGCATGTCTGCCGGCTATGTATTCATTGAGGGAAGTTACACTCCCAGATTTAATCCTCCCTCAAATAACTTTTCCGTGTTTTGCCCATAGTTCCCTTCTCACCTTGCGGCCAATACCAGAGGGGACAGAATTTGGAGGCACAAATGAAAGGATTGTCCCTCTTCTCTTAAGTGTTCTAATAGTCAGGAGGAGGAGGAGGAGCAGGGGAAACTAGCCATTTGAGAAGCAAGATGTGAAGAGAGAAAGCAAGTAACACAGAAAAGCAACTTGGAACTCCTCCGTGAGCATGATTTATACGTTCACCATCTAGGAGTTTGAAAAGTTCACATTTGAAAGGACAGGCGGGCCTTTGCATTTACGAGCTTAACTTTTCTGGATCTCATTATTTGCAGAATTAATACATTCCGTATAGCAGGGGTGCTCAGGAAGTCGATTGCGATCGACTAGTTGACCCCAAGTCCATTTGAGGTAGCTCGCAGCCGGATGGGGCGCTTCTGCGTGCGCGCACCCCGCGCGCGCTCCCGCTGCCGCTTTCCGCCTGCACGGGGCTTCTTTCGCCAAAATGAGGCTTTAGTGGGCGGGCCCTGGCGCTCGTCCCCTGCCACGGTTTGGTGATGTGACAGCCCATTGGTTGCTGCTGGGGGGGGGGGTGGCGGGAGCAAGGCGAAGGTGCGTGCAGGGATAGGATGCGAGGCGCGGGAGGGAGGGAGTGTGTGTGAGAGAAGGCCTCACCGGAGGAGGATGGTCCCCGTGGTGGGGCTGCAGCTGACAAGCGCACGCTCGACACTGGTGAGTGAAGCCTGGACGGGGCCCTGCCTCACACTCCACCCTGTCTCTCATTCGCCTCGGCCCTCGGAGGCCCAGTGCTGCGGGGACCATCCTCCTCCGGTGAGGTCTTCTCTCTCTCTCTCTCTCTCTCTCTCTCTCTCTCTCTCTCTCTCTCTCTCTCTCACACACACACACACACACACACACACACCCTCCCTCCCTCCCGCAGCCTCACATCCTATCCCTGCGCGCGCCTTCGCCTTGCTCCCAGCAGCAATCAATGGGCGGTCACGTCACCACACCGTGGCAAGAGAAGGGCGCCAGGGCCCGCCCACTAAAGCCTCATTGTGGCGAAAAAGCCCCGTACAGGCGGAAGGCGGCGGAGGACCAGGAGCGTGCCAGGTAGATCTTTTTGACTTAGTTGTATAAAGGTAGCTTGCAAGCTGAAAAAGTGTGGGCACCCTGCCCTATAGGAACATCTATGTCTTCCAGTGCTGGAGGACCTAGGGATTCCCAGAAAGAAGACTTTCCAAAACATTTGTAAGTTCTCCAGAACAATTCTGTGGGATCTTTCAGATGAAGCCTGAGAGATCCAGTTGCTTCATAGTTTTGGATGGTCTACTTTCTGTGCCAGCTGGGCATCTTGTCTTTCTAGCATCTCCAAAGGAGTAGCTCTCCCCTTTTCCCCTCATCCAGCAACAAGGATTTTGGACAGTATGGCCATTAGTTAGGTCCGAACTCATGGCTTTTCTCTTACCTGGGTATGGATGAATTCCATTGGTATAAATGGTTTCTGATGCTGGCTGCCCATTGGTTTGGGGTGGGAGAGGGCTGAACCCATTCACTCCGATAGGCGTGGCTATGCTGGGGACGGGGGCTGTGCTGATCCCCGGAGGTGTGCTTGTACCTGAACCGGACAAGACACAGAGAAGAATTATAAACGTGGGCTTTGCAAACAGCAAATCGAGGCTCATAGAACCAAAACAGAGGCTGCAGATATGCATGTGAGACAGTCCACAATAATAATAATAATAAGAGACAGTCCACAACAACAACAACAACAATCATCATCATCATCTTACTTGGAACTGCACGCATAATCTGAAAATACATCACACAGTCCAAAATGCTTGGGAAGTCTTTCACTGTGGTTTTGTGATACAAAATCCAGCATATATATCTTATTTGCTGTGTCATACTGTGTTTTTGTGTCAGAATAATAATAATTTATTTGTATTCCGTCCTGTAAGGGGTCAGGTTTGGCCCGTTGGTCACTCACTACTGACCGTTACTTTTTCGGTGTGGCAGGGCAGGCTATCCCACCATGCCACCAAATATGTCGGGGCTCAGACCCCTTGACCCTTACAGTAAATACGCTGCCACCAAATAATGTAATGAAGTATATAAAGAAGGCTTCCAGGCTCCTTATGTTAACCGTGGCAGGGCAGGCCTACTCTGCAAATCTTACCACTGCCACTAACATGTAAGGAACGAACCCTTTTATAACTCTGGGCAGCAAGGCTTTCTTCCCACTGTGGTAGGGTGGGTACTTTCCCTTTGAGCCCCACCAACATGTTCAAACTGCCACCAGTTAATATATTTGCTGCCACCAATTGTATCAGATCAGCCACCGATGTGAGGGTTTGTTCTTTTAAGGCTTGTGTTTTAAAAAGAACGACATTGAGAGGTGTCGTAATAAAGATGTTCAACAGTTTATTTTATAACAGAGTTCAGAGCTTAGTTGGTTGCAAACAAGTCTCCTAAGAGGTACAAATCTTGCGGTTACAACATTTCAACAATAGGGTACAGTTTTCACTGTACTTCCTAACACAGAACCAGGCAGTCCTAATAACTAACTGCTCCAGCAGGTAAATAGCCAACTATAGGCTTTACCCATCTATTAAGTTAGTTTTCTACTCTAACTTGGACAAAGTCTGTCTTTCACCTGGGTTTCTCAAACCACAAACCGAACTGCTTTCTAAAAGCTCCGAAAGACAGCTGCCCTCCCACCAACCGACAAAACGAACCGACTTATTTTAAAAATCTGAAAGTTCTAAAACAGGTGCAGCTCTAACGTCCATCTCCACGGCAACAGCCTTCACAGGGGCCTGTGCTTCCAACATTCCCCGCCAACCCTCTGTGGCTTGTTAAACATTTTACCATCAAACATATAGGCAAATAAGAAATAACAAACTATACATTTATCTTGCAACAAAACAACACGACTTCATCACACGCCCTATCTCCCAGAGGGGATTTTGTTTGACTTCACTCAAATTGCCATGGCTCCATGCTGTAGAATCCTGTTGCATCAAGTCATGGCAGTTACAACGCTGTCAAGTGGCTTTCATTCTACAGTGTAGGTGCGGCCTTAGACCTTGAGAATATGTAATCTTAGGAAAACATACAGATTGAGGCATCTCCCTACCCTTCTCGTCCTACTTTTCTGCAACATACAGTAATGTCTAAGTGGCCCCAAGCCTTGTATTGTTGAGGCTGGAGATTATTTGAAGAGCTGGAAATACAAACCATGTCAGGTAGATTTATGATTCATGGATGGTAAAAACAGCTGATAAAAACCTCCTGAAGTAGCAGAAGGATGGAATTTCTTTCTATGATATTTAAAGGTTAGACTGGGAAGAGATCAAAAACCATTCCTTTCCGACCTTCAATCCTCCAGATATTTCAGACATCAGTATCCAGAAACTTTATGATTGGCTAGAGCTTCTGAGCATTAAAATCCAAAATATACACAGGACCAGAGCTTGAGAATCATTACACCACACACTTCTACTATTTTAACTACAGATTCTAGGATCTGTCCTCGGGGAAGATACTGAAAATTCTCTAGTATACAGGGTGTAGGGTTACAGCCTGTGCTAGACATGGTTACAGTCCCCCTGAAGACACAGGTCTGCAGCTTGGGAGTTCTCCTGGATTCATCACTGAGCGATGGCCAGGGGAGCATTCGCACCATTAAAACTTGTGCGCCAGCTGCGCATGTGAAGTCAGACTTGGTTACGGTGGTCCATGCTCTGGTCATATTCCAAATAGATTACTGCAACATGCTCTACATGGGGTTGCCTTTGAAGACTGTTCGGAAGCTCCAAGTGATCCAAAGGGCAGCAGTGAGATTGCTCACCAGAGCGGCGTACAGGGAGCATACAGCAACCCCCCTGCTACATCAGCTCCACTGGCTGCCAGTCTGCTATAACACACAATTCAAAGTGCAGGCTTTAGCTTATAAAGCTTTAAATAGTTCTAGCCCAGCTTACCTCTCTGAACCTGTCTCCCCTATGAACCGTCACAGAGATTAAAATTGTCTGGCGAGCCCTGCTCTCGGTCCCGCCTCCTTCACAGGCTTGATTGATGGGAACAAGAGACAGGGCCTTCTCAGTGGTGGCCCTCAGCTGTGGAACTCCCTCCCCAGTGATGTTAGATGAGCCCTCTCCCTCATGACCTTCAGAAAGACTGTGCAAACATGGCTCTGGGATTAAGCCTTTGGAGGAAAACTATAGTGCAATGGATGGACAGGAATTGTGTGCAATGACTATCGGAATGACCTGGATTACGTTTGTGGATAGTGTGGTTTTATAGTGATTGTAATGTTTTTATAATGCATTTCAATCTTGATCTTAATTTTTAATTCAAATGTTTATTTTAATTGTGTACTGTTGCTAAGGCATTGAATTATTCCCCCGTGGAGTCCCCTTCAGGGTAGAGAAGGTAAATAAAGGTAAATTAATTTAACTGATTTACGAGGCCACAAAAATCTCCAGGAAGTATGCAAAGAATGAGGAAGCTGGACTGTTAAATAGCCTCTGAGTCAGGGTCGTAGCCAGGATTTTGTTTCGGGGGTGAGTTTGGTTCGGGGGGGCTGAGACTGGGTGGAAGGATCTACCCTAGCAAACCTTTTGTATTGTTATCCCAATAACCCCATGAATGTGGGATATAATGAGCATGGTGATCAGATCATGATATAAATGCACATAACAGTTTAAATAATGTACCCAGTAAGGCCTTCTCGTGGACCACCCTGAGAATTTGGGGGGGGGGGCTGAAGCCCCCTTAGCCCCCCTGGCTACATGCCTGCTCTGAGTGTCTGTCTATATATGTTGTGTGTCTATGGCACTGAATGTTTACCATGTATATGTACATTGTAATCTGCCCTGAGTCCCCTGTGGGGTGAGAAGGGCGGATTATAAATACTGTAAACAAACAAACAAACAAACACTTCAAGCACCTCACCACACTAAAAACCCAGGCTTCCATCCCAATATAGGTCCAACCAAAGATGATGGCGTGGCCATACCTGATGAGGGCGTCATGGGAGCCGCGACCAACCCGCTCACGTTAAAGGCGGCCATCTGTTGCATCTGGGCGGCCGCAATGGCCGCCATGGGGTTGAGGCAAGTTCCTTGTGCTGCAGCCATCAGAGCTGCCTGCTGCTGCATTATCTTAATGAAAGAAAGACAGGCGTGGGGAGAGAGAAAGGAAAAGAGGCCCCCGGGGATGGGGATTTGGCCAAAGGGAGAAAGGGAAGAAAAGGAAATGGAGGAAGAAGGGAAAGAGGATGGAAGTACAAATTAGCTTTCCTTTCATTAATTTTTTTTAAATTAAACTCCAAAAACTCTGTCTTTGTGGGACACCCTGCAGCACATTTTGCTCTAGTTTTTCAATGAGTCTCTCATCGAATCTCAAATAATTCAATATAATTGGTTAAACAAAGCTTCTGGAGTATAAGAACTATTTTCAAAATAAGTACGGCACAATTAAACAGGTAAGAACACTTTCAAACCAGGAGCAGAACATTTCGCAAATTTTGCTACACAGTGTTATCAAAGTGCCTTCCCAATGCTGGTTGTAGTTCCCAAGCAGGCCCTAAATCAGTGTTTCACAACCTTTTTTGAGTCGCGGCACACTTTTAACATTAAAAAAAATCCGGAGGCACACCACCAACCAAAACAACACAAAATGACACTCTAATACAGTAAAGAATGGCTGGGGGATGGTGGCCTGCTGGGAGCAGCTGCTGGGAGTACCGAAGCCAGGGGAGGGGGGAGGAGCCAGGCCGCACCATGCCCTGCCCCCTCCTCCCGGCTTCAGCTCTCCCACAGCTTCTCCAGCCTTGACGGGACAGTGCCCCGCCATGCCCCGCCCCCTCCCCCCCGGCTTCACCTCTCCCACAGCTTCACTAGCCTTGAGGGGACAGTGCCCCGCCAGCATTGTGCTGGCTCTGCCACCGCTGGCTTGGCACTGCCCCCTCAAGGCTGGCAAAGCTGTGGGAGAGCTGAAGCTGGGGGGAGGGGGTGGAGCCTGGCCACATGGAGGAGGAGCATGAGCGGTGGACGGGCTTCAGTGGGCGGGACTCCTCCGCGTGGCTTCAGCAAGCGAGGGGCGGGAGTCATGGCGGATTGGAGGCTGGCTGGGGAAACGGCCGAAGGAGTCGACGCCTCGGCCCCTTCTTCTTTTTCTTCGCCAGACCTTCAGACAGTAGATGCATTTTAGAGGGACATTGACTGGAACACCGATTTGACTGACGAGACTGTTTTAATCCTTGTTGATATATTGTTTTAATTATGATTTATGTTTAATTGTGGTTTTACTATTGTAATTGTTTGTATTGGCATCATATCGGTGCCCAATGTAAGGCATTGAATTTTTGAGTTCCCACAGGGATGAGAAAGGCGGTATATAAATACTGTAAATAAATAAATAAATAAATAAATAAACACTACTTGTTGACTATTTCCCCTTATTACCCCTTGGATTTTGTCTTTCATATTTCCTATGGTGACTTTTCCTTTTTATATGTGCATTTATCAATAAACTCTTTTACTGCCACTTCTCGATTCCGGGTTGGTGTTGAGTGCAAGGTGAATTTTGGTTAGGGTGTAACACTCCAGGAATCTCTGGACCCTCCAATGCAACTCCATGGTCAACCTTTGGCAGACATTGACCATAGAATCAAATTGCATGTGAGGGACTGATTGTAAGTTTTAAAGGAATTATCTTTCCAATGAGGTTCAGCCCTTGAAAAGCTCCTGTAAAGCTATTTTTAAAATGTAGTCAGTTCCCTTCCCCATTGGTAGGGTTGTCACCCCATCACTCCCACACTGCTTCCACCATGGGTGTGTTGCATTTGGCATGCCTCTGTCACATAGGGATGGGGGCTGCTTGTAGTCTGGCCTGGAAGCACCTCCTACCGCTTGCGTATATGCTCCATAGGCTCCGAACTGGATGGTCATAGGATTAAAGATCCCCAGCTGTCCTGCCATCTGATGCATTCGCCGCAGGGTCCTCTCCTTGTCTGTGTCGGCAAACTTCACCACCAGACTGGAGGACGCTCCCTAGAAAGGGGAAGGGGGAATGAGAAAGAAAGAGGCAGAAACAGAGAGAGTCGGGCAGAGTGTTTCCATTGCTTTGGCATGTGCCGAGATGGCCGCATGCACCACAGATACTCTCAGCAAGACCATTCAGCACACATGATGGGAAAAGCCATGTTTCAATACTTCAAAGGATGTCATTTTAAATATGGCTTAATTGTTTAACATTAGAAAATGTCGACCATTTCCGCTACCTTGGCAGCCACCTCTCCACAAAAGTAAACATTGATACTGAATTACAACACCGCCTGAGCTCTGCGAGTGCAACATCTTTCCGAATGAAGCAGAGAGTGTTTGAGGGCCAGGACATCCATAGAAATGCAAAGGTGCTTGTTTATAAAGCTATTGCCCTTATAACCCTGTTATAAGCCTGCAAAATGTGGACTGTCTATAGCAGGGTGGGCAACCTAAGGCTCGCGGGCCAGATGCGGCCCGGCAGCTGATTCTATCCAGCCCGGGGAGAAGGGTGTTGGGGGCGGGGCCAAGAGGAAGGGGTGCCGCTGCCGCCATCCCATCACGGGCTCTGTGTCAGCAGACAGGCCGGAGGAGCAGCGGCTTTGGAGTGCCTGCCATCCCTGGAGGCGATCCGGGCCTGCAGCGGGAGCACTCGGCGACCTGCGGGGGCTGATCTCCCTGGCGACCCGGAAGGCTTGATTGTCTTCTGGGTCGCCAGGGTGATCAGCCGCCTCGGATCGCCAACTGCTCCCCCTGCAGGCCCGGATCGCCTCTAGGGATGGCAGGCACTCCATAGCAGGGCGATCAGCTGGGGAACGGCTGGGGGCAAGAGCGGGCGGAGGCCTGCAGCCTCCGATCGCCTGCTGCTCTGCTCTCCTCTGCTTTGCCATCCTCTGGGCTCGGTCCATTGGGCCATTCCATTTTGGTTCGCACCTTGTCTTCTTGAATTTAATTTAATTTTAGTTGTTTTTATTATTATTTTATAATAATTTTATAATAATAATATAATAAATAATATAATATAATGTTATATTATAATTTCAATCTATTATAATGTCTCTCTATATATAATATAATAATTATGATATTAATACTAATAATATATGAATATTTCTTGATATATTAATATGTTAATATTGATGATGTGTAATATATAGTAAATATAGTAAATAAATAAATAATGTAGATTAGAATGTAGTTCTGCCTTTAGGTGCGGCCCTCCATAATATTTTTTGGCTCTCTTGGAAAAAATAATTGCCCACCCCTGGTCTATAGACATCACACTCAACTCCGGGAACGATTCCATCAGGGTTGCCTCTGGAAAATCCTGCAAATCTCTTGGGAAGGCAGGCGGACAAATATCAGCATGCTGGAAGAAGCAAAGACCTCCAGCATTGAACCCATGCTTCTATGCCATCAACTTCACTGGACTGGTCACATTGTCCGAATGCCCAATCACCGTCTCCCAAAGCAGTTACTATACTCCCAACTCAAGAACGGGAAACATAGAGGCACTAGTGGAGGGCAAAAGGGAGAAATGTGTCAAAAGGAAGGCACGTCAAGCCAACCCTGACCGGGACTGCCTTCCACATGGAACCCAATGTTCTCACTGTGGGAGAACATGCACATCAAAAATAGGGCTCCACGGCCATCTACGGACCTACCACCAAGATACTGCACTTGGAGGACTATCATCCTCGGGCTATGAGGGATCGCCTAAGTAACTAAGGATGTTATATTGGAGGTGGACCAAGCCAACTTGCTTCCTGCTGCCCTCAAAATGAAAACATGGAACAAATGGAAGAAAAGAGATTCCACCTAAACATTTGGAAGAATTTCCTGATGGTAAGAATTTTTGATGGTGGAATATGCTGCCTGGGAGTATAGTTGAGGCTGGATGATCATCTGTTGGGGGTGCTTGGATTGTCACACAATTCCTAACAGCCTGGAAGTCTTTGTTTCCTTTCTTTTTCTTCAGAGCAGCTGAGGGGAAAATGTCTGCATGAATGGGCCTGAGGCCTCTAAGCTTTGGTGTTTTTTCTCTCACTTTTGTAAATTTTTGGCTTTTGGCCAAAATCCAAGAACCTCTCATCTTTGCTTGTGCTAGACCAGGCATGGGCCAATTTGGGTACTCCTGCGTTTTAGATACACTGCATATACTCAAATATAAGCTGAGTTTTTCAGCCCTTTTTTAGGCTGAAAAAGCCCCCCTCAATAGATACTTGAGTCAAGGTTATTTATTATTTTAAACTCTGTTGTTGTTGTTATTATTATTTTATTACATTTATTATTTTACTCTATTAATTATTATTATTATTTTATTACATTTATGTTATTTACTCTATTAATTATTTTATTATTATTATTATTACATTTACATTATCTTACTCTATTCAATATTTTTATTATTATTTCATTTACATTATTTTCCTCTATTATTAATACATTTATTATTTTACTCTATTATTACATTTATTATTTTCCTCTATTGTTATTATTATATTTACATTATTTTCCTCTATTTATTATTATTATATTTATTATTTTACTCTATTGTTTATTTTATGCTATTATTGCTGTTATTATTACATTTCCATTGTTTTACTGTATTATTATTATTTGTATTACATTTATTATTTTATTATTTTTATTTTTATTGGAAGAATACATTATTTATTATTTATTTATTATCTTCATTTCTACCCCGCCCTTCTCCCCTGGGGGCTCAGGGCGGCTTACATATGCATCAAAGATGCTATCACATATGCATTCAATTAAAGCGATAGGTACAGTTAAAACAGTATAAAATCAATAAAATTCCTTCACATTCAAATTTATCATGCCGCTATACCAGAGTCCAGCCAAATAGATCCATAATCGTCACATCATTAAATTCAAGTCCAACTGCCATTGTCCACTAATCAATACCTTTAGTCAAACGCCTGGGCCCACAGCCAGGTTTTTCATTGTTTCCTAAAGGACAGGAAGGAGGTTGCCAACCTGATGTCGTTAGGGAGGGAGTTCCACAGATGGGGGGCCACTGCCGAGAAGGCCCTGTCTCTTGTCCACACCAACCACGTTTGCGAGAGTGGCAGGATCAAGAGCAGGGCCTCTCCTGAAGATCTTAAGCTACGTGATGGTTCATAGCAGGAGATACGTTCGGACAGGTAAACTGGGCCAAAAGCACATTTACATTGAAAAAGGGTAGAATAATGGTTTAATCAGAGCTGGACAGTCTTGTCTTAAATTACAGTTTTATGTAAATGTCCAAAACCATTGAACTTACTGATGCCTCAATTAATGTAATTTTGTTGGTATCCAATTTTATTTTGAAATTTAACAGTAGCTGCTGCATTTTCCACTATGGTGCGAATAAATGAGTTTTTTGTGGTAAAATTGAGTGCCTTGGCTTATATTCGGGTCATCTTATACTCGAGTATATACGGTAGTTTCTAAGAGTCATTGTATTCTCTTTTTTTTGCACAACAATGCAATGTGCATTGGAATTGGTTTATGGTTTTTTTTCAAACTATAGTCCAGCCCCCACAACAGTTGGAGGGATCGTGAACTGGCCCTGGGCTTTAAAAGTTTGAGGACTCCTGTCCTAAGCGGCTGGAGGACCAAAGGTTGGAAATTTACTACCTTCATGATTAGAGCCAGGCCTGAAGAGGAAACCAAACTTCCAAAAGTACATTTCTTTAATCCTGGATTGGCGTGGGGAGATTCACGAAACAGGGCATCACCTTTGCTCCTCTGTTTATTCCATCCACATGTGATATTTACCATGATCACAAAGAGCCACGCTCTTTTTGTCCCATTAGCTAGCTTTTGCACGGCCACCCTGGCCGGCCACACCAGATCAGAGGTCACTGAAGGCCCCGTGTCCCTGCCAGGAGCAATCTCAGATCAATGCCGTCCTCTTTCATAACCACCAAAGGGTTCCTGGGGCTCTTTCCCTGCTTTTCTGTCCACCTCATTTAAAACGGTGACCTTCATTGTTAATTAAATGGCTTCTTTATTCAAGCTGGTGATTGAATTACCTCCTAACACCTGCCTAGAGAGCCTGGCTTGCTGATAAGAATAAACCACAGGCCCTGTGTTATTATTTTATAAAAGCAATTGGATCCCTGAGATTTTGATCCAATCACAGAGAGGATAAATTAGCCAGGAAATAGAATTAAGAGCAGGACAAAATAATAATAATAATGCTACCTTGTGGGGATGGGAAACAGCAGAGCTGCCCATTTTTCTATAATGCTCCCGGAGATTGTGATTGTGTTTGCTGGTGTTTTTGAAAGAGGAAGACAAAGAACGAGGTAGGGAGGGAGGAAAGAAGTGAAGGGAGGGAGGGAGTAGCTGCGTGTCAGCTGCATAAGATCTCTACTGACCAGAAGGTCATGAGTTTGAGGCCTGCCCAGGTCGGGGTGGGCTCTCGACCTATAGTGTAGCCTGTTGTCGACCTTTGCAACCCGAAAGACAGTTGCATCTGTCAAGTAGGAAATTAAGGTACCACTTAGTGGGGAGGCTAAATTTAACTGATTTATGGGGCCATAAAAGATCTCCAGGAAACACGCTGAGGAATAAAGGAATGCGACAGCTCCCCCTGGTGGCCAGATGTTAAATTGCCTCTGTCTGTCTTGTGTGTTTGTGTGTCTAAATGTAATGTGTGCACCGGGAATGTGGCACAGCTGGCTGGGTATCAGCTGCATAAGATCTCTACTGACCAGAAGGTCATGCGTTTGAGGCCTGCCCAGGTCGGGGTGGGCTCTCGACCTATAGTGTAGCCTGTTGTCGACCTTTGCAACCCGAAAGACAGTTGCATCTGTCAAGTAAGAAATTAAGGTTCCACTTAGTGGGGAGGCTAAATTTAACTGATTTACGAGGCCATAAAAAGATCTCCAGGAAACACGCTGAGGAATAAAGGAATGCGACAGCTCCCCCTGGTGGCCAGATGTTAAATTGCTTCTGTCTGTCTTGTGTGTTTGTGTGTCTAAATGTAATGTGTACATTGTAATCCGCCCTGAGTCCCCTGTGGAGTGAGAAGAGCGGAATAGAAATAAAGTAAATAAATTAAATAAATAAACATGTCTCTATGGAAATCATCTGCTGCGTTGATTCAGGTTACTGCCTGGCACTTACCGGCATCGTCTGACTGCCATGGAGGCTACTGATCGCTGCTTGGGCCTCCGCATGGCTTCCATATTTGACAAAGGCACATCCTATGGGGAGAGAAAGTTGCAGCGGTCAACACAGAGCTTGGAAAAAAGGCCCCTTTTCAACTACATCACTTAGAATCCGACAGACAGCATAACCACTGACCAAGCAAGATGGAGGATGCTGAGAATCACATGAAGGAAACATATATTCTTTTAGCTATCCAAAATATTTTCTGCCCACACTTGTTAGTGCAGTATCAGAAGCCTACTGCACCATTGCTCAAAAATTTGGGCAATTTTTGCTCAGTATCAGAAACCTACTGTACCGTTTCCCTAAAATTTGGGCATAAAAATAGTCCACGTTTAAAGTCACGACAAGAGAAACATTGCCTGTTGTCATTGGCATGTATGCATGCCTAAACAGCTGTAGTCAATACAATGAAAACACAGAAGCCAATCTAGTATGTAGATGCACCTTCTGCATCTGCAACCTTGACCAAAGTGTTGAACTGTTTCCAGTTGCACCTGAAAGGAGCAGGCCATGAGACTTCATCTAGACCTCCCCATCCCAACTTTCACTGTTTCCTGCATCGATGTGGCCTCTCCAAGTGTCCTGCTCACCTTTGCTGGCTCCATCGGGGCCTCTGAGGATGGTGCACTCTTCAATCTGGCCGAAGGGCTCAAAAAGCCGCCGGACGTCGTCCTCGCTCTGCTGCTTCCCCAACATGCCCACAAAGAGCTTCCTGTCTTCTAAAAACAAGCCACTTTTCATTAGGGAGAGGGGGGTGTCAAGGGGCACCAAAAAGGCAAGCGGAGGACAATGGGAGCCATGGTTGAGATAGACAACCAAGGCAGCGTATGATGGCCATGAGGGCGGAGGAAGCTAAAGCCATTATTTTTTTGACCGTACAGGCAAATAATTACTGAATGAATCTCCCTTGTCCAAAATGCTTGGGAACAGAAGTCTTTTGGATTTTGGAAAGCCTGCATTTTCATATCAATACATCACAAGATCTCTTGGAGGTGGGATCCAGGTCCAAGCACGGAGGTCAAAGACATTTCGCCCCTCTCATCTGCAGATTTTACTTTTCGATTGTTTGTGGGCTTTAATAATATGTGATTGAAGTGGGCTACAACATAGCTAAAATAAGTGTGTATGTGTATATATATACTGTATATATATATATATATATATATATATATAGAGAGAGAGAGAGAGAGAGAGAGAGAGAGAGAGAGGGGAGGGAGGGAGGGAGAGAGACAGAGAGAGAGACAGAGAAAGAGACAGAGACAGAGACAGAGACCCTAGTGGTGCAGCAGGTTAAACTACTTATTATTTATTTACTTATTTACTTATTTATTTATTTATGGTTTTTGTACCCCGTCGCTTCTCACCCCCAAAGGGGGACTCAGCACGGCTTACACTGAAGCACTACAGGCCGCTACACCACAATACAGAAATATAATCAATACAACTATTGAGCTGCTGAACTTGCTGACCAAAAGACTGGTGGTTCAAATCCGAGGAGCGGGCTGAGTTCCCGCTGTTAAGCCCAACCTAGCAGTTCGAAAACATGCAAATGTGAGTAGATCAATAGGTACTGCTCCGACAGGAAGGTAATAGCGCTCCATGCTGGCCACATGATCTTGTAGGTGTCTATGGACAATGCTGGCTCTTTGGCTTAGAAATGGAGATGAGCACCCCCCCCCCCCGAGTTGGACACGACTAGACTTAATGTCAGGGGAAACCATTACCTTTACTACTACTACTACTACTCACACACACACACTAGTTTGGTTACCTGGTGTTGCCTGGGTTATTTGAAAAAGTCAGTTTTTAATTCTACAAAATGCATAAAGTAGTATAACTCACATCGCGCCAGGTTAACCTCCTAAAACTCTGTCAGTATTTAAAGTTTATTATGTTGGGCAAGTTTGCTCTAGATGCCTCATTAGTAGGGTTCAGTGTGTTCTCTGGCACCCAACCACACACACACCTGAACCTCCTCGAGGTACCTAGTGTTAAATCTATCCGCCTGGCGTCCACTCAGCATAGAGCCTTTTCGGTGGTGGCACCAGCAATTTGGAACACCCTCCCATTGAAGTCTGGGCCTTGCAAGACCTACCATCATTCCGCAAGGCCTGCAAGACTTATCTCTTTCGGTTACCATTTGACTGCTAAATTGTGTAACTATTTTGGTCAATTTAAATGCTGTTTGATTGTAGTATGTTTTTATGTAACTGTAAGCCGCTCTGAGCCCTCGGGGAGTGGCGGCATACAAATTCAAATAATAAATAAATAAATAAACCGTAGCTTGGACCACCGTGGCCAGGTCGTACCGGGACAGATAGGGGGCCAGCTTCCTCGCCTGTCGAAGATGGAAGAACGCCACTCTGCTGACGGTGGAGACATGAGCCTCCATCGACAGCAGAGGGTCCAAAGTAACACCAAGGCTCTTGACAGATGACAATGCACATAGTGTCACACCATCCAGGGTCGGAAGCTGAACATCCCCACTGACCGGACGACCAAGCCACAGGATCTCCGTCTTTGCCGGATTCACCTTCAACCTATTGCCTCACAGCCATTGCAGCCATGGCTTTCAAACTGCATTAATTCTAGAGTGAAGATGCACAGGTGGATGTCTGTCTGGGTTCTGGAAATATAAACTGCAATGTTTTATTGCAATTCTGACTATTAGGAGCAGCGAAAAGCAGGGACCAGGATTATTGGGCTGCTTAAATTTGCTTTGACACCAAGACGGAGAGCAAGAAAGAGTCGGCTTGGAGGTCATGGGAAATCAAAGCAGACACAGATGAGACGGAGAGAGAGACTGTTAAATAAAGTAACCAACAGCTGCATGGTTATGATTGACTACCCGAATAAGCGGCTGTTGTCAGATACGCCCGAGGGACATAAATAACTTAAACATCACTGGTGTGATGGTAAATAATGAGAGTTTCACGATTATTGCCAGCATCTGTCTTCGGCGGCCAGGATGCCAGCTTCGGGGCTGTAATGGCATTCGACAATCGGAAGAAAAGAGAGTTTTTTCCAGGGGAAATAAATAAATAACAGCACGGCACAACTTCAGACACAGAGAAAACAAATGGAAGGCCTTGGGTTCATGCTACGCTCGCTTAAAGAGGAACCATCTCTTTTCAAAGCAAAACCAATGGTGGCCTTAACACCTGCCCTTGATTGAGACCTAGGCTTTGGGCTAGCTTAAACTTTCTGAAACGGAAGGTCTCAAACTCACCAGTCCTTGCCCTTCTCTCTCACGACTGGCTTAAGACAGGCTTTGAGTGGTCTGAGCTGTTTTGAAGCAAATTATTATGGATCTGTGGCCATGGGAAATGCAGTTTGACACTGCTTGAACTGGTGTGGCTCAGTACCATGGAATGACGGGAGCTTTTCCAAGGGCTTGAGTTTCCTCTGCCAAAGAGTGCTGGTGCTTCACCAGGGGTGGTCTAAGGTAATTTTATATGGTAAGCAAACATTATTTTGGCGGCTCCCCCAAAACATTATTTTTGTGCCCCCCCCCATGTAGGACAAATATACAGTTATAATATCACAATACCATTAGTAGTATTATATTTTATCAATGTATATACAATATATTATAGTACATACTCATACTATATTATATCATAATTATATTATACTACATTACAATATAATTATATTATAATATACTAGCTGTACCCGGCACGCGTTGCTGTGCCCTATTTTGGAGATGAGAAAGTCCAATCATCCACGGTGTGCCCTCCTCTAAACTGCAGTTGGATGGAGTGTGGGTCATGGGGGCATGGTGTGCCAAGTTGGGTCTTTATTGGTCTTGGTTCTGGGCCACAGTGGTCTGTGGGGAATGATGGGTTTTGAAGTACTACAAATCCCATTTTCCATGTCCCATCATGCATGGTCGGGGCTCTGTGTGCCAAGGTAGGTTACTGTAAATTCAGGCCATACACAATGTCCCATGAGCTGAGGCCTAGTTAGGAACAGCAAGTTAATGAAGCCTTACTGTCAATTCAGGCCGTACACAATGTCCAATGAGCTGAGGCCTAGTCGGGAGAATCAAGTTAATGAAGCCTTACTGTCAATTCAGAGTGTAAACAGCTTCTCAGTGAGTGAGGGCTAGTTAGGGAAATCAAGTTAATGATGTCTTACTGTTAATTTAGAGCGTAAACAGCTTCCCAGTAAGTGAGGGCTAGTTAGG
Organism: Anolis apletophallus; assembly: GCA_030556195.1. Classification (NCBI taxonomy): domain Eukaryota; kingdom Metazoa; phylum Chordata; class Lepidosauria; order Squamata; family Anolidae; genus Anolis; species Anolis apletophallus. The sequence continues at coordinate 31,122,378 of JARBWK010000015.1, forward strand.
AAATCAAGTTAATGAAGCCTTACTGTCAATTTTGGGCGTGGTCTGTGATTTTTGGGGTGTAAATTTTCGTTTGGAAGTGATTTGGGTGTTTGTGTTGGGGATTGGCTCAGGCCTTTTCCTTATTCTGTTTTGGCAGTTTATTATGGATCGGAATTTTCATGTTGGCTGGCCAGTGCAGCAGTTATGCAAATCCGCCCTTATTGGCAGCCAATCATGTTGTTCAGAATGTAGAGGCTGGGTGAGTCTTTGGCTGCCCCGAGGATGCTGGTAAATGTAGTTTTATTTTTACTCGTTGTTTTGGGGGCCTTTTAGGTTTTGGGGGGAAGTTTCTTTGCTACAAACGTACCTTGCTTGAGGCCTATTTCTGTTGGCAAGTATTGTGTTTCTGCGTTGTATGGTTTCTTTGTTTGAGGTATACATCACATGACGTGAACCCATTTATATAATAGATTGACATTATAATATAACATTCTATTATATTATTATTATAAAATAATAAATAAAATTATTTATTTAAATAAAATTATCCTCTACTAAATATTTTCATTACTCCTATAAAACTCAAATAACCCAAAAAAAGTAAAATAAAATATTATATATTACTATTTGCCTACGCAGTTGCGCCTGTCTCTCCTTGATGCTGTCGACTGGCGCTTGTGCGCGAGCGGGGAGGTGGGCGGGTGTGGAAGGGTTCACACGTGATTGGGCCTGGCGAGGGAGTTCGTCTCAGCATGTGGCGACTACTTCCGGTGGCGGTTGTCAGGAGGCAATACGTCGCCAATACCCCTTTGGCTCCACTCCCCTCTCCCTTTGTCTCCGCCCCCTGCCTGCCCAATTGGGTCACTGTATTCGGTGGCAGGGCGGAGACAAAGGGAGAGGGGAAGCACTCCCTGCCTGCCCAATAGGGAGCGGTTTGCTTACAGGCTTCTGTGCACAGGAGCTACTAGGCATGCGCGGAGGTTTTTGCGCAGGCGCAGTTGCTCCTGCACTCAACTTCAGCTCTGGAGCAGCTGCGCCTGCGCGAAAACATCCACTCATAACCAGAAGCGGCGTCAGAGCGCACAAGGCTGGGGCCCAAAAGCAGGCAGCCGCGGCGCTGCCTGAGGAACATCGGCAGGGCCAGGACGCTGTCTGGCGCTGGCGCCCGGTGGGTGGGGGAATTCGCCCCTTCCCAGATGGCGCCCCATGCAGCCGCTTCCTTGGCCTACCTGTAGGACCGCCCCTGTGCTTCACCAAACTACAACTCCCAGGATTCCACAGCACTGAGCCATGGCAGTTAAAGTGCTATAAAGGTTCATTCTTTCCAGTGCAGGGCAGGGGCGAATCCAACCTGTAATTGAAAGGAGCTATCCAAGGTTATGAACCCTGTTTTAAAGTAAGTAGCAAAACCAGAGGTGCATCTACACCAGGCATGGGCAAACTTCGGCCCTCCAGGTGTTTTAAGCTTCAACTCCCACCGTTCCTAACAGCCTCAGGCCCCTTCTTTTCCCCCCCCCAGCCACTGGAAGTAAAGAGTGGTGTGAAACTGCATTAATTCTACAGTGTAGATCAGGCATGGACCAAGTTTAGGCTTACGCAGCTGAGGAAGAAAAGGAAAGGACGTGAGGCTGTTAGGAATTGTGGGAGTTGAAGTCCAAAACACCTGGAGGGCCAAAGTTGGCCCAGGCCTGATCTACACTGTAGAATTAATACAGTTTGACACCATTCTTTACTTCTATGGCTCAATGCTACGGCATCACAGGAGTTGCAGTTTGTTGACACACCAAGAAGACTTTGTAAAGCTACAGCTCCCAGGATACCATAGCACCGAGCCCTGGCAGTTAAAGTGGTATCAAAACTGCCTTAAATCTTCAGTGTAGATTATTATTTATTATTTAGAGCATGGGTGCCCACACTTTTTCAGCATGCGAGCTACTTATATGCCACCACTGGCTTGGCATTGCCATCCTCAAGCCTGGAGAAGCTGCTGGTAGAGCAGAAGACAGAGGGGGTGGAGCCAGGCCGCACCAAGCTCCGCCCCCTCCTTTCTGGCTTTGGAGCTCCCAGCAGCTTCTCCAGGCTTGAGGATGGCAATGCCAAGCCAGTGGTGACATAGCTAGCACAAGGCTGGCTTGGCACTGCCATCCTCAAGCCTGGAGAAGCTGCTGGTAGGCGGAAGCCAGAGGGGGGGAGCCAGGCCACGCCAAGCCCCACCCCTCCCCTCCCCTCTGGCTTTGGAGCTCCCAGCAGCTTCTCCAGGCTTGAGGATGGCAATGCCAAGCCAGTGGTGGCATAGCTAGCACAAGGCTGGCTTGACCCTGCCTTCCTCAAGGCTGGAGCAGCTGCTGGGAGTGCCAAAGCCGGGGAGGGGGTGGGGCTTGGTGCAGCCTGGCTCCGCCCCCTCTGAAAAGCGCCCCATCCAGCTGGGATCGACCTCCTTCGGTTCCGGGATCGACTGGTCGATCGTGATCGACTTCCTGGGCAGCCCTGATTTAGAGCATTTATATTCCACCTTTCTCACCCCGAAGGGGACTCAAGGTGGAGCACAACATACAAACAGCAAATATTCAATGCCGGGACATGAATTCATTATATGCATACATAAACATTATAAACATTTATCTCCGCATTAGAATGCACTGTTTAAAACCATCTCGATCATTTGCGTCAAATCTAATTGGCCTGGTAAGGTTTCCTATCGCTGCTATATTGCACTGTCACAAAAGCGTGGTCTCACAGTCTTGGTGTCACAGTCTTACCATCCTTCTGAAGGACCGGAGGGAGGGGGCCAATCTGAACTCACCAGGAAGGGAGTTCCTTGTGTCATCCATATCCTTTGTCTCGTCCGCCCCAACCAGACAGAAGTGCTTTAATTGACTTTAATAGCCACCAAATTACAACGACGTCCACTAATATGCAAATCAATTAGCAAGAGTGACTGGCAGGAGGACTGTTAGGAATTATGGGCATTGAAGTCCAAAACACCTGAAGGGCCCATGCTGGCTCATGCCTGATCTACACTGTTCAATTAATGCAGTTTGGCACTATTTGAACCGCCATGACTCAATGCCCTGCAATCATTGTCTGTGCAGTTTTACAAAGTGTTTAACCTTCTCTTTCAAAGCGTGCTGGTGTTTCAACAAACTACAGTACAATCTATCTATCTAATAATAGTCAATGTTTGTATGTATGTGTGTATGTGTGCGGAGGGCGAATATGTGGCAGCTTTCTGATTGGCTCCCACTGTGGGATTATTTGCATAAAGGACTCTGATTGGCCAGCCTCAGAATTCCAACATTATAAGGCACCAGACAGAGGCGATTGCTTGCCACTGAGGAAGTATTTGCATAAAGGACTCTGATTGGCCTGGCTCAGCACTCCAACATTCTAAGGCAGCAGACAGAGGGGATTGGTTGCCACTGAGGGAGTATTTGCATAAAGGACTCTGATTGGCCATCTACATTCCAACATTCTAAGGTGACGCAGAGGGAAAAGGAAAGGCCTCAGGCAGTCAGTCACTGCGGCCCACAGCAATAACGGATAAGGACCAAACTTGGCACACAGGGGCCCAATGGCCCACTTAACAACCTGGTGTGATTTAGGGCAGGATGGGCCACTAATGATGGGATTTGCAGTACCTTCACCTGATTCACTTCCCAAACAACACTGTAGCCCCTATAAATCACAGACCAGGCCCAAAATTGACAGTAAGGCTTAATTAACTTGATTTTCCTGACTAGGCCTCAGCTCATGGGACATTGTGTATGGCCTGAATTGACAGTAACCTACCATGGCACACAGAGCCCCTATGACACCACACTAAATTCTACTGCAGTTTGGAGGAGGGTGGACCACGGATGATGGGATTTGATGTACCTCCATGGATTATGGGACTTGTAGTACTTTCAAACCCTTCATTCCCCACAGACCACTGAGGCCCAGAACCAAGACCGATAAAGACCAAACTTGGCACACAATGCCCCCATGCCCCACACTCCATCTGACTGCAGTTTAGAGGAGAGTGGACCATGGATGATGGGATTTCAAGTACCTCCACTCACTTCCTGAGCCCGCTGCGACCCTCATCCAGTGATTGAGGAAGGCCACACTTTGCACACAAAGCCCCCATGACCCACTTTACATCCTGGTGCAGTTCGGAGGAGGGTGGACCAGGGATGATGGGACTCGAGGTACCTTCACTCATTTTCCAAGACTGCTGCGACCCTCATCCAATGACTGATCAAGACCAAACTTGGCACACAGAGCCCCCATGACCCACTTTACATCCTGGTGCAATTTGGAGGAGGATGGGCCATGGATTATGGGACTTGAAGTACCTTTACTCGCTTCCCGAGACCACTGCAATCCAAATAAACAACTGATAAGGAGCAACCTTGGCACACAATGCCTTTCCCAAATAACCCGGGCAGGGCCGGGTCCCTAAGGTCATCAGTGAGTTAGAAGATAAAAATGGTAAAACAACAACAACAACAACAACAACATTTTGTCAGCCACCAATGTCTCTGCTCTGGAATGACCTCTCCATATCTCCATCCTTCCCATGACAATGCATTTGCGACCTATCAAAGGTCCTTCTGCCATATTTGAAAGTACAGGAGCCTTCTCTTGAATATAGGTTGGCGACACAGGCATTTGCAGGTGGAGATATTTGGGGAAGCAGGAGGCGAATGAGCCGTTTCCTTGCAATGGGATCCCTCTTCTTTCTCCTCCTCCAGTCCTGGCTGAGACAACTTGCTTGTTCTTGCCTGTCTATTGATTTTTAATCCCTCACCAATTACATTCTGTAAGTGGGTAATTTATTTCCCGGTTCCCTTTGGGAAACGCAGAGCGTTCGCTGGCACCAGCTGAGTCGTGTTTAATAACTACATCTCTCTCTGAACACACCGTTATTTACCCTGCTCAAGCAACGGAGGCCGGGGAATAAAGCGTCGCTGGGCTTAAAATACTGCTCCTTGTGTGCATTTGACTGTAGACAGCTGCCTTGGGGAACGAGGAGAAGGGAGTGAATCCGAAAATAAAAACACAGTTGGCCTTCGACATTAGTGGGTTTAACTTTTGTGGACTGGACGATCCCCGCATTCAATTAACATGTTCCCTCAAGAAAAGTTCTTCGCTCTTCCAGCATGGCTGTATGATCAACTTCAAGCCCTAAATGGTTCTGGTCCAGCTTATCTGTCCGAACGCATCTCTCCCTATGAACCATCCAGGTGCTTAAGATCGACTGGAGAGGCCCTGCTCTCGGTCCTGCCTTCTTTGCAGACCCGATCATGCCCGGATTACCCATAAGGCCAACGAGGCCATGGCCTTGGGGTGCAAACTGAGGGGGGCCCGCAGATCACGGAACCCCCCCAAAAACTGGTCTGCGCCCCTCTTTCCCCCTTTTTCATGCCCCTCCTCGCTCCTTCTCCCAGCAAAGTCTCTGTTCCATGCCCCCCCCTCTTTTGTGCGCCTTTGGAGTGAGTTTGCACCCGCTGCACTCTCCCCAAGCCTCCCGACTCCTGAGGAGACCTTCAGAGCACAGTGGAGCATTCCAGCTGGTGGGAATGGGGACCTTGGAGGTGGCGGGAGGTTGGCTTAAAGGGGGCGGAATTTCAAAGTGTGGACTAGGGTGCAAAAAAGTGTTAATCCGGGCCTGGACCCGATTGGCGAGGATGAGAGACAGGGCCTTCTCAGCAGTGGCCCCTCAGCTATGGAACGCCCTTCCTAAGGACATTAGATTGGCCCCCTCCCTCCTAACTTTCCGGAAGAAAGTCAAGACCTGGCTGTTTGAGCAGGCTTTTGCAGAGGAAATGTAATTATGGAATTGAGACCTATAGAACGATGCCGATGCAACGGAAACCGATTCTAATAAGGAGACGCTGAGATTTGTATTTTATATTTTTAACTGTGAATTTTTGTTTTTATACGGTTGTTTTTATTAATTGTTATGTATTTATCCGTGGGTATTTGTTTGCCATTGTACACTGCCTCGAGTCACCTTCGGGCTGAGAGGGGCAGTATAGAAGTATCTATCTATCCATATAATAAAAGTCAGTGTGTGTGGAGGTGCGGAGGGCGGGAGGTGCGGAGGAATATGTGCCAGCTTTTCGATTGGCTGCCACTGTGGGATTATTTGCATAAAGGACTCTGATTGGCCAGCCTCAGAACTCCAACACTCTATGGCACCAGACAGAGGGAATTGGCCAGTTGCCACTGAGGCACCAGACAATTTGCCACTGAAATTTGGGACTCATTGGCCAGCAAAACAGAATGCAACTGAATGCTTGAGTTAGCCAAATGACCGATAGAAATGGAATGTTCATTTCTGGGAGGTGCGGAGGTGCTAAGGAATATGCAACAGCGTTTCCATAAGTTGCCACTAAGGGAATATTTGCATAAAGGACTCTGATTGGCCAGCCTCAGAAATCCGATATTCTACGGCCCCAGACAGAGGGAATTGGTTGCCACTGAACTGGTATTTGTATAAAGGACTCCGATTGGCCATCCACATTCCAACATTCTAAGTTGATGCAGAGGAAAAAGGAAAGGCCTCAGGCAGTCAGACACTACGGCCCATAGCAGTGACGGATCAGGACCAAACTTGCCATGCAGGGGCCCAATGGCCCTGTTCACAACGTGACCCTCACCCAATGATCACTACAGACCAAAATTAGCACACAGAGCCCTCTTGACCTACGCTACACCCTGGTGCTGTTTCAAGGAGGATGGACCACAGATGATGGGACTTGAAATACCTTCACTCACCTTCCGGGACCGCTGCAACCCTCATCCAAAGAATGATCAAGACCAAATGTGACACACAGAACCCCCATGACCCACTCTACATCCTGGTGCTGTTTGGAGGGGGATGGACCATGGCTAATGGGACTTGCAGTACCTTCACTAAGTTCCTGAGACCACTGCAAGCCACATAAAAATCTAATAGGAACCAACCTTGGCACACAATGCCTTCCTCAAATAACCCGGGCACCGCCGGGTCCCCAAGCTAGTAAATAAATAAATAAATAAATAAACAAACAAACTTCCACTGGAAGCTAATCATGACTCTATGGCCCCATCTACACTGCCATATAATGCAGAGTGAGCTGCATTTTAATTGTCAGTGTAATAATAATATACTTTATTTATATTTTATTTATTATATTGTGCCCTATCTCCCCGAGGGGACTCAGGGTAGATTACAGTACACATATACAGAAAACATTCAATGCCATACAATTAACGAGGACAGACAATACATAAACAGAGATAAAGGCTTCCCATCTTTTTCCATCTCTGGTATCTGGAGTCTGTGCCTGACTCTGGCCACAGGGGGTGCTGTTGCCCCAGCTTCCATGCCAAGGAGCTTTGTTGTTCTTAGACTAGCCTTTCTCAACCTGGGCATCAGGACCCCTGGGGAGGTCGCGAGAGGGTTACAGAGGGGTCGCCAAAGACCATCAGAAAACACAGTATTTTCTGTCATGGGGTTCTGTGTGGAAAGTTTGGCCCAATTCTATCGTTGGTGGGGTTTAAAATGCTCTTTGATTGTAGATGAACTATACATCCCAGCAACTACAACTCCCAAATGTCGAGATCTATTTTCCACAAACTCCACCAGTGTTCACATTTTGCCATATTGAGTATTAGTGCCAAGTTTGGTTCAGATCCATCGTTGTTTGAGTTCACTGTGCTCTCTGTATGTAGTTGAACTACAACTCCAAAATTCAAGGTCAATGCCCACCAAAGCCTTCCAGTATTTTCTGTTGCTCATGGGGGGTTCTGTGTGGAAAGATTCTATCATTGAAGGGGTTCAGAATGCTCTTTGATTGTAGGTTAACTATAAATCCCAGCAACTACAACTCCCAAATGACACAATGGGATCTATTTCCAGCTTGACACGAGTTAACTGCCATGAATCAATGCTATTGAATCCTGGGAGTTGTTCCTTTATGAGGTCTTCAGCCTTCTCTGCCAAAAGATGCTGGTAATTCACCAAACTACAACTCCCATGAGTCCATGGCATTGAGTCATGGCGGTTCAAGAGGGGTAAAACTGCATTCATTCTATAGCATAAATGCACCCTAGAAATGCTAGAGTCGTACTCTGCTGAATTACCAGCACCTCTTAGCAGAGAAGGCTCATGACCTTGTAAAACTACAATTCCCATATTTCCTTAACATGGAGTCAGGGCAGTTAAAGTGGCTATACCAGGCATGGGCAAACTTGGTCCCTCCAGGTGTTTTGGACTTCAACTCCCACCATTCCTAACAGCCTACCGGCTGTTAGGAATAATGGGAGTTGAAGTCCAAAACACCTGGAGGACCCAAGTTTGCCCATGTCTTGGCTACACTGTATTATAGGCAAAATTCCGAATGCTGTCCCTAGAGGGCGCTAGTCACCCACTGGCAAGAATCTGAATTTATTAAGGACAGAGATAAAGTAGTTGCACTAAACCGAATGGCACATCCAAACAATTACAACCATAAGCAAATAAAATATATATTCGTTATTATCTCTGGATCTCAGTAGTCAACCTTTTACTTGTCCTTGGTGCATTTATATCCACGGCCATTCGACACAGAGCGCAAGGGGGCATGTACTAAATTCACTGTGATTTAATTGATTGATTTTAAGGTATATAGACCGCCCAGCGAGCCAGAAAGAGATTTAGAGGCATCTCCAGGAGCATTCTTGTTGTAATTCAAGTTGCTAGATTTTGGAGTGCGTGCATCTAATCCAGGGGTGGACAATTATTTTTTCCGAGGGGCCGCACGAGAGCCAAAAAATATTATGGAGGGCCGCACCTAAAGGCGGAACTACATTCTAATCTACATTCTTTATTTATTTATTTATATATTACACATCATTAATATTAACATATTAATATATCAAGAAATATTCATATATTATTAGTATTAATATAATTATTATATTATAGTATATATATAGACATTATAATATATTGAAATTATAATATAATATAACATTATATTATATTATTTATTATATTATTATATTATTATAAAATTATTATAAAATAATAATAAAAGCCACTAAAATAAAATAAAATAAAATTCAAGAAGACAAGGTGCGAACCAAGATGAAGGCTGACTTCCTCAAGAGAGGAAGGATCCCAAGATGGAACGGCCCAATGGCCCCAAACCACAGGATGGCAAAGCGGACCCAGCCGCCACCGCAGCAGAGGAGAGCAGAGCAACAGGCCATTGGAGGCTGCAGGCCTTCCTCCCGCTCTCGCCCCCAGCCGTTCCCCAGCTGATCGCCCTGCCATGGAGTGCCTGCCATCCCTGGAAACGATCTGGGCCTGTAGGGGGAGCAGTCGGCAATCTGAGGTGGCTGATCGCCCTGGCGACCTGGAAGACGATCAAGTCTTCCGGGCCGCCAGGGCGATTGGCCCCCCCAGGTCGCCAAGTGCTCCAGCTGCAGGCCCGGATCGCCTCCAGGGATGGCAGGCACTCCAAAGCCACCACTCCTCCAGCCTATCTGCCGACACAGGCCCCACAGAGCCCGCGATGGGATGGCGGCAGCGGCACCCCTTCCTCTTGGCCCCGCCCCTGATGCCCTTCTCCCCGGGCCGGACAGAATCAGCTGCCGGGCCGGATTCGGCCCGCGGGCTGTAGGTTGCCCACCCCTGATCTAATCTTTGGAATTAATGCAGTTCGAAACCACTTTAACTGCCATGTCTGAATGCTATGGAATCCCTACCACTTTTAATGGCAGAGAAGGCTAAATAATAATAATAATAATAATTTTTTTAAAAACTTTATTTATACCCTGCCACCATCTCCCCGAAGGGAATCGGGGCAGATTACATGTGGCCAAGCCCGTGAAATACAAAATACAAATACAGCAATGCATTAACAAACCAAACAAGCAAAAACAATATAAATAATATAACTAAACATAAAGCAATAATTTATTTATTTATTTACTTTATTTATATTCCGCTCTTCTCACCCCAAAGGGGACTCAGAGCGGATTACAGATACACATAGTTAGCAGATCTGTTTCCATATATCTTTCTGTTTAATTGCTATTAAAAAAAATTAAAAATTAATTTCTAGGGGGGCGATGAGCCATTTTTTTTCTGGAAAGGGGGCGGTAGGCCAAAATAGTTTGAGAACCACTGAGCTAAACAGTGTAATTTCTCCAGCAGTGTGGGATGTAGACATCCTGTGATAATGCAGCATGTCTCAATGAGAACCACATTCACTGTTTTAATGTGGTGAGATGTGTTCCACACTGGGCAGCAGAGCAGCAAAGCACAAGAGCAGAGGCCGGGATGCGCAGCTCCAGAGCCCAGCTTGGTTCCTTCCCGATCTGGCCCCAAGTCGACAGCAGGGAAGCCGAAGGGACGTGGGGGGGGGGCACTCCTTGGGGGGCTGAACCCCTTCAGGAAGGAGAGCTGGGGGTGGTGACGGCTGCGAGCCCAGTTTGTTCCGAGGCTCGGAGCCACCCCGTGTGCTCAATTCCTATTCGTCCTGCTCAGCCGAGCCCGAGTGCGCTTCGGCCACTCAGCACAGCCCTCCTCCGTGGGACGGTGACGGGCCTCCTGCGCGTGGGCGTCCCGGGGGGGAGGGAGAGGGGGTTTGGCGGAAGCAGCGGCGTCACGAGGGGGGAGGGTGACAGTTAGTAAAATGATAGAATGTCATTTTGGTTGGTGGTGTGCCCCAGGATTTTGTAAATGTAAAAAATGTGCTACGGCTCAAAAAAGGTTGAAAATCACTGCCATACAGCCTGGAAAACTCACAACAACCCAGTGATTCTGGCCATTAAAGCCTTCGACATACAAAAATAAATATAGTGCAGATGCACCGTTGGCCTTTGCATTATTCTTGGGCTACAGGCTGGTTCAGATGGGTATCGTTTGCTCTAATGGGCCTGCTTCTGTAAATTTTACAAGATTTGCATACTCCTAGGCCTATAAAACAAACCTTTGGAGATATATGTTTGCGTAGATTTTATATTCATGGCTTTTCTTGCTATACTGTAATCTAGCCTACTTTTTACAGTCTGGAAATAGCAGAAGCCAGCTTGTTGGTATGCCATCTGCTATATTTATTGAACACGTTATCACGTCTGCAATGAAGAGAGCAAAGGTGTGCCTGCAATCCTCCTTAGAAGAAAACTAGAACTTCAGACTCCCAGATTTCATTCTTTCTAAAGCCAATTACAACAGTGTTTCCCAACCGCTGTAATGCGGCACAGTAGTGTGCCGTGAAGGACCTCCTGCTGTGCCACGAGAAAAGCTCTCTGCCCCCTTCCTTCCCCCCTCCTACTGCCAAACTCCTGCTGCTTGGGGGAGGAGGAGGAAGGGCCGGGCAGTGGCGAAGAAAAAGAAGGGGCCGGGGCGCCGCCTCCTTCAGCCGGTTCCCTAGCCAGCCTCCAATCCGCCATGACTCCCGCCCCTCGCTCGCTGAAGCCGCACGGAGGAGGAGCCCCGCCCACTGAAGCCCGTCCACTGCTCATGCTCCTCCTCCTCTGCACGGCTTCAGCTCTCCCATAGCTTCTCCAGCCTTGAGGGGACAGTGCCAAGCCAGAATTGTGCTGGCTCTGCCATCGCTGGCTTGGCACTGCCCCCTCAAGGCTGGAGAAGCTATGGGAGAGCTGAAGCCAGGGGAAGGGGCGGGGCATGGCATGGCTCCTCCCCCGGATTCGGCAGGCACTCCCAGCAGCTGCTCCCAGTAGGCCACCATCCCCCAGCCATTCTTTACTGTGTTAGAGTGTCATTTTGGTTGGTGGTGTGCCCCGGGATTTTTTTAATGTTAAAAGTGTGCCGCGGCTCAAAAAAGGTTGGGAAACACTGGATTACAACATACAAGATAGGCAAACATTCAATTCCTTTCATACAGTGAAATAACAATGACACACAAATACACAGAACAAAGGTAAAGTTTCTGGAGGTGGTGCTCAACTCTGGCCACGAGGAGGTGCTCTTGTTCCATTTCCAAGCCGAGGAACCTGTTGTTCATAGACTCCTCCTAGTTATGTTCCCTGCATGGCTGCATGGGCGCCTTTATTACCTTCCCGTTGAAGAGGTTTCTATTGATTTATTCACATTTGCATGTTTTTGAACTGCTAGTTTGGCAGGAGCTAGGGCTAAGAGCAAGAGCTCACCCCGACCTTGCCAACCTTTAGGTCAGCAGATTCAACAGTTCAATGGTTTAACCCACTGTGCTACCGGAGCCCCTAAACATCCCTCCACAATGATTGAGGTTAGGGGCATAGGTCCCGCATGAAATATCTGGATGCCACAGCTTCCCTGGTCCTGCATTCAAGACATTCCCGGCATGGAAAGTGTTCAAAGCAAAGAGTTACCTACCTCCTCTGCCTTCACTGTCTGCCGGCTTCACTTGGATTGGGCGATTCATCTGTCAATCGAAACAAAAAAAAAACCTTGGTTAGAATCATCAGCTCCCAAAGCAAAAAAAAATTCCTGGTTCAAGGAAAATAATGCTCCAGATAAAAGAAAATACAATTATTTTTAAATCCGACCTTTTTTTCTTCTTCTATGAATGAACAGGTCAGAAATGTGAACTCTAGACTGATATACAGTCAGTATATTATTATTATTATTATTATCATTAGATACATAACATTAGTACACAGCAAACAAGATCACTAAGCTGGCTTTTGTTTTTGATCACATGTCGGACACTTCCCAAGGGTCTAGGTCTGTGCGATGTATCAGCGAACAATGCAATAATATCATTCATATATATATATATATATATAGAGAGAGAGAGAGAGAGAGAGAGAGAGAGAGAGAGATAGATATAGATATATAATTTTACTGACATAAAATCATAGTATGTCACAGCAAACAATACCTATATGCTGGATTTCATATCAAAATAATCACAAGTCGAACACTTCCCAAGTGTATTATTATTATTATTATTATTATTATTGGATACATAACATTGATTAGTACACAGCAAAGAAGATCACTAAGCTGGCTATTGTTTTTGATCACATGTAGGACACTTCTCAAGGGTCTAGATCTGTTTGATGTATCAGCGAATAATGCAATAATATCATTCTCTCATTATATATATATATATATATATATATATATATATATATATATAAATATTTTACTGACACAAAACCATAGTATGCCACAGCAAACAAGATCTATATGCTGGATTTCGTATCAAAAAACCACAAGTCGAACACTTCCCAAGTGTCTATTATTACTATTACTATTACTATAGTACAGAGCAAGAGTCTGGAGCAACAAGCACCCGAGGCAAAGCACCAAAATCAGTGTGTATAGAGCTATCGTACTGTCTATTCTCCTCTATGGGCCTGAAACATGGGTCACCTATCGCCGACACCTACGACTTCTCGAACGCTTTCATCAGCGCTGCCTCCGCACAATCCTAAATATACACTGGACCGACTATGTGACTAATGTTGCTGTCCTTGAGCAAGTGGGGATCACCAGCATTGAGGCCATGCTATTGAGAACACAGCTGCGCTGGGCAGGGCACGTCTCTAGGATGGAGGACCACCACCTCCCAAAGATACTACTCTATGGTGAACTCACCATGGGTCAGCGCAAGAGAGGTGCCCCCCAAAAGAGATATAAGGACTCCCTGAAACAACATCTCAGGCTCGGCCAGATTGATCACCAACAATGGTCCACCCTGGCCTCACATCGGGAGGCACGGAGATGCACTATCCACAATGCTGTGGCCTCTTTCGAGAAGACACGCCGAATGGGTCTCGAAGAGAAACGACAACGCAGAAAGAACCGCAACTTGGAAACAACATCACCCAAGGAGACTTTCTGCTGTGCTTTCTGCAACCGAACTTGCCTATCTCAGATTGGCCTTTTTAGTCATCAACACGCTTGTAAAAAGCGTGGGATGAGTCCTTCCTAAGAATCTTCGTTCGCGAAGTAATGCCGAGAGAGACTATTACTATTGTTATTATTCCTTCCTCTGGTTGGCTTCATAGTTCTTCTCAAGAGTTACCTAATCCCAGTCTTCTTGCCAACCACTCTTACTAACTGATTTGCATATTAGTGGACATCGTTGTATTATTATTATTATTAGTCCTCCCTCTGGTTGGCTTCATGGTCCTTCCCAGAGTCACCAAATCCCAGTCCCCCTGCCAATCACTCTTGCTAACTGATTTGCATATTAGTGGACGTCGTTGTCATTTGGTGGCTATTAAAGTCAATTAAAGCACTTCTGTCTGGCTGGGGCGGATGAGACAAAGGATATGGATGACACAAGGTGCATCTACACTGCAGACCTAATGCAGTTTGGATACCACTTTAACTGCCAGGGCTCGGTACTATGGAATCCTGGGAGCTGTAGTTTTACAAGGTCTTTGGCCTCCTTGGAAAAAAGTGCCACTGTCTCAACAAATTGCTACTTCTATGATGCCGTAGCGTTGAGCCACGGAAGTTAAGAGTGATGTCAAATTGTATTAATTCCACAGTGTGGATTAGGCATGGGCAAACTTGGGCCCTCCAGGAGTTTTGGACTGCAACTCCCACCATTCCCGACAGCCTCAGGCCCTTTCCTTTTCCCCCTCAGCCGCTTAAGCGGCTGAGGGGGAAAAGGAAAGGGCCTGAGGCTGTCGGGAATGGTGGGAGTTGCAGTCCAAAACTCCTGGAGGGCCCAAGTTTGCCCATGCCTATGTAAACGCACCCTAAAATCTGCTGTCATTTCGGGTCTATCTCATTTGGAAAGTGACCTCTGCAATCTTCTCTGAAAGGGAACTTAGCCTTGGGCTGAAACTATGGATCCGTACATCTGCACAGAGTCCATTTGTGGGAACGTGGAAGCAAATCCCAGCTTTCAGAGGAAATTAGGAAAGCCTGGAGGTGGGGGAAACGATGCTTCTCATGCTTTGTTTATTTACTATCTCTCTAGTCTGCCTTTTACATGTGTAGCTGGCCATCTATTACTCAGGCTCATAAAACAACAATTGGAAACGTCTCTGATATTCCCAGGATTTTGTAACAAATGAACGCCGAGTTGCATCGAAATAGCACCGGAAACCCAAACTATGATAAAGGGTGCATCTATATTGTGGGATTAATGCAGCTTGACACCACGTTAATGGCTACTAGATTACAGTATGCCTTTGAATGCCGGTTTCTAGGGAGATGCCACGGCTGTAACTGCCACGACTGTTGATCATACAAATGGGTCTGGACGGGAGGAAAAAGCTTGATTGAGTTATTTTATTTATGTGCTACATTGATTATGTTGTCCAAAGCTTCTTTGGCTGGTGGCTTATAGTATCCATTAAAAGGATAAAAATACAGTGTTGGGCCATAAAGTAAAAATATTGCAAAAGGAAAGGGCTCTTGTTTTAGAGCTCCGGCCAGCGAGACCGATCCTTTGTCAGAATATTCCATTCCTCTCCATCTCTCTCGGGATAAACGATGCTCAACTGGTATTCTCAATAGCATAATTCAGGTTTCCTCAGCCAGACTTCCCTGAAACGTTGGTGTCCTTTGAGTGGTTGCTACAAGTTCCATAAAACACCATGACTGCAAAACCTATTTATCTCTCTAGCACAGTGTTTCCCAGCCTTTTTTGAGCTGGGGGCACACCACCAACCAAAATGACACTCTAACACAGTAATGCATATAGTTAATTGACCTTGAGTTTTGGAGTTGTAGTTCACCTAAATCCAGAAAGCACAGACTCAAACAATGATGGATAGGGACCAAACTTGGCAAGTGGGCCCCTCGAGCAGTAGAGCAGGCCGAGGGCCACCACCAAGCCCAGGCTCCAGCCCAGGGTCCCGCCGCCAGCCTCAGCCGCTCCCATTGCTACGGGTAGCGGCTCACGGGCGAAAGGGGCGGCTGGGGAGAGGGAGAAGGTGGCAATTCCCGGTCCCCGGTGCAGCTCTCCACCATGACTCCTGCCATGACTCTCGCCCCTCGCTCGCTGAAGCCGCGCGGAGGAGGAGGAGCATGAGCGGTGGACGGGCTTCAGCCTCACCCACTTAAGCCCATCCACTGCTTATGCTTCCTCTTCCTCCGCGCGGCCTCAGCGAGCGAGGGGCGGGAGTCATGGTGGAGAGTGGCGCCGGGGAATGCTCTCCACCGTGACTCCCGCCATGACTCCGGCCCCTCGCTTGCTGAAGCCACGCGAAGGAGGATGAGCATGAGCGGTGGATGGGCTTCAGCCCCGCCCACTTAAGCCCATCCACCGCTCATGCTCCTGCTCCTCTGCTTTGGCCTCAGCAAGCGAGGGGCCAGAGTCATGGCAGAGAGCGGTGCTGGGACCGCCGCCCGGCCCCTTCCTCCTCTCCCCCCAAGCAGCAGGAGCTCGGCAGGAGGGGGGGGAAGGAAGGGGGGGCAGAGAGCTTTTCTTGCGGCACAGCAAGAGGTCCGTCACGGCACACTACTGTGCCGTGTCACAACAGTTGGGAAACTCTGCTCTAGAAACATGGGAGTATGCAACTTGGTTTGGGTTGCTGTGAGTTTTCCGGGCTGTCTGGCCATGTTCCAGAAGCATTATCTCCTGACGTTTCTCCCACATCTATGGCGGGCATCCTCAGAGGTTGAGAGGTCTGTTGGAAACCAAACAACTGAGGTTCATATATCTGTGGAATGTCCAGCGTGGGAGAAAGAACAGTTGTCTACTTAAGGCAAGGGTGAATGTTGCAATTGGCCAGCTTGATTAGCATTGAATGGCTTTGTAGCTTCAAAGCACGCCCTGGGGGAAATCCTTTGTTGGGCTGGTTTTTGATTCTGTTCCCCTGTTTTCTGAGTGTTGCTCTTTCTTTACTGTCCTGATTTTAGAGGTTTTTTTAAAAAAAATACTGCTAGCCATATTTTGCTCATTTTCATGGTTTCCTTCTTTCTGTTGAAATTGTCATTTCAATGGCTTCCCTGTATAGTCTGACATGGTGGTTGTTAAGAGTGGTCAGGCATTTTTGTGTTTCCAAATAATATGCTGTGCCCAGGTTGGTTCATCAGGTGCTCTGCTATGGCTATGACTGGAGCTGCAAGACTATTAAATGATAGTCAAGGTGGCCAATAATAATAATAATAATAATAATAGTACACCTGACCTCACGATCGTGCTAAAAAACAAAGTATGGATTGTCGATGTTGCAATCCCATGTGACATCAGGATCGAAGAGAAACAACTAGAAAAGCTGACACGATATGAGGATTTAAAGATCGAACTGCAAAGACTCTGGCACAAGCCAATCAAGGTCGTCCCAGTGGTGATCGGCACACTGGGTGCAGTGCCTCAAGACCTTGGCCTGCACTTAAACACAATCGGCGCTGAAAATATTACCATCTGCCAGCTGCAAAAGGCCACCTTACTGGGATCTGCACGCATTATTAGCCGATACATCACACTTGGGAAGTGTCCAGCGTGTGATCTAATACAACAGCCAGCAGTGTGTCTGCTGTGGACTCATCTTGTTGTGTTTCAAATAATAATAATAATAATAACAATATTAATAATAACTTTATTTTTGTATTCTGCCACCATTTCCCCAAAGGGACTCGAGTTGACTTACACGGGGACCAAGCCCAGTCAAACAGAGTTAAAATATAACACGATAAAAATACATATACAAAACATCATAAAAACATAAATCATCATACAACAACCAGTAGCTGAGCATAGTGCAACATTCACACTTGCCTCAAACAGGCAAGAGTTCTTTCTCCCACCTTGGACATTTCATTGATATATAAACCTCACTTGCCTAGTTTCCAACAGACCTCACAACCTGAGAATGCCTGCTATAGATGTGGGCGAAATGCCAGGAGAGAATGCTTCTGGAACACGGCCATATAGCCTGGAAAACTCACAGCAACCCAGTGATTTCAGTCTTGAAAGCCTTCAATAACACATTGTAACTTGGTTTGTTTGTTCCACAAACTCAACATCCACGGCTTTATGGGTCTAGATAAAACATGGTGCACAACTCCTTCACAATTGAACTTAAAATACTGGCAGGGTTTCAACTGAAAAAGGACCACACCCCAAAACTAATAAATATATGTGTGTATGCAGTGCTCAGATGCATCCACAAGGGGCAGTATAGAAGTAGACAGACTACATGAGAGAGAGAGAGAGAGAGAGAGAAATAGAGCTTAAAAGATGGCCAGGAATGAAGGAAGTGCGCTGGAGAAGGGAGCCCTTAAGATGAAAAAACTCGGGTAATAATTCAGTCCTTTACAGCAGTGTTTCCCAACCTTTTTTGAGCCGCGGCACACTTTTAACATTAAAAAATCCGGGGCACACCACCAACCATAATGACACTCTAACACAGTAAAGAACAGCTGGGGGATGGTGGCCTGCTGGGAGCAGCTGCTGGGAGTGCCGAAGCCGGAAGAGGGGGAGGAGCCAGGCTGTGCCATGCCACGCCCCCTCCCACAGCTTTGCCAGCCTTGAGGGGGCAGTGCCAAGCCAGCGGTGGCAGAGCCAGCAGAATGCTGGCTTGGCACTGCCCCCTCAAGGCTGGCGAAGCTGTGGGAGCGCTGAAGCTGGGGGGAGGGGGCGGAGCCAGACCATGCCATGCCCCGCCCCCTCCCCTCGGCTTCAGTTCTCCCACATAGGAGAAGCATGAGCGGTGGACAGGCTTCAGTAGGCGGGGCTCCTCCTCCGCGAGGCTTCATCGAGCGAGGGGTGAGAGTCATGACGGGAGTCATGGCGGATTGGAGGGTGGCTGGGGAAACGGCCGAAGGAGGCGGCGCCCCGGCCCCTTCTTTTTCTTCGCCGCCGCTCGTTCCTTCCTCCTCCTCTCCCAAGCAGCAGGAGTTCAGCAGGAGGAGGGGGGGAAGGAAGGGGGGCAGAGAGCTGTTCTCGCGGCACACCTGATGATCGCTCACGGCACACTAGTGTGCCACGGCACACTGGTTGAGAAACACTGCTTTACAGAATCCTATATTCAGAAAATGCACATACAGGAAATACTAGTAAATAAACAAAAATAAACCTTTCTTGTAAGATGCAAATATATATATTTTGTAAATATTCAGGGGTCCCCCTGAGACTAGAGAATTATCTCAAGAGTTCCTCCAGGGTAAAGGAGGAAGGCTGAGAAAGGCTGACGTACAGCTATTTTAATGCTGACCTTTTGTATGTTTCTGGCACTGGTGTACTTCTTTTAAATTACCAAGAGATCCGGAAGCAGCTTGGAGACTAACTGTTGGGAGCATCAGCTTTTTCAGACAGGCTCTGCCTCATCAGATGCAATCTACAAAAACTTAAGGACAAACCTCTTTTTCATAGATACTGTTTGTCTACATCAGTGGTTCTCAACCTGGGGGTTGGGACCTCCGGGGTCGTGGGGGGTTACAAATTTCACACATTTCTGATGGATTTAGGAATCCCGTTGGCAGAGCAGGGTGAAGATCCATCCGCCTGTCCTTATCTTCCTTTTTGGAAGCAGTGAATCCTCCTACCAAAAGCCCCCCTTCTGCTCCCTGGATGTAGGTGAACTAACACTCCAAAACTCAAGGTCAACGCTGACCAAACCCTTCCAGTACTTTCATTTGGGAGTTCTGTGTACCAAGACTGGCTCAATTCAATTGTTGGTGAAGTTCTGAATGCTCTTTGATTGTAGGTGAACTATCCCAACTACAGCTCCCAAATGTCAAGGTCATTTCCCCCTCAAACTTCACCAGTGTTTACATTTGCACATACAGAGTATTTGTGCCAAATTTGGTCTAGATCCATCATTGTTTGAGTCCACAGTGCTCTATGTATGTAGGTGAACTACAACTCAAAAACTCAAGGCAAATGCCCACCAAACCCTTCCAGTATTTTCTGTTGGTTATGGGAGTTCTCTGTGCCAGATTTGGTTCAATTCCATCATTGGTGGAGTTCAGAATGCTGTTTGATTGTAGATGAACTATAAATCACAGCAACTACAACTCCCATATGTCAAGCTCTATCCCCCCCCCCCCCAAACTCCACCAGTGGTCTCTGGATGTAGGTGAACTCCAACTCCCAACACTCGAGGTCAATGCCCACCAAACCCTTCTGGTATTTTCTCTTGTTCATGGGAATTCTGTGTGCCAAGTTTGGTTCAATCCCATCAACTACAATCCCATCAACTACAACTCTCCAATGACAAAATCAATCACACATTCCTCAACCCCAAGATTCAAATTCGGGCGTATCGAATATTTCTGCCAAATTTGTTTCAGTGAATGAAAATACATCCTGCATATCAGATATTTACGTTATGATTCATGACAGTAACAAAATTACAGTTATGAAGTAGCAGCAAAAATAATGTTATGGTTGGGGGTCAACACAACATGAGGAACTGTATTAAGGGTTCGCAGCATTAGGAAGGTTGAGAAACACTGGTCTACATTGTAGAAGGGAGGCAGTTTGACACCACATTCACTGCTATGGCTCAATGCTATGGACTCGTGAGAGTCGTGCAAGGTCTTTTTCTAAAGCCTTCTTTGCCTAAGCCAGTGTTTCCCAACCAGTGTGCCATGGCACACTAGTGTGCCGTGAGCAATGATCAGGTGTGCCGTGGGAAATTGGAACCTCCAATACCCCTTCTTTCCCCTCCTGCTGAACACTTTTTCTTCGCCACTCGGGCTTCCCAGCCTCGCTCTGCTCGCTTTGCTCATGCTGCCATTTCTGCGGAAGGTGGGAGGAAGGAAGACGTGACCTGTGCGTTACTGTGCAGACTCGCCCCACGTCTTCCTCCCTCCCCTCCACAGTGCTCTCTGGATATAGGTGAACTACAACTCCAAAACTCAAGGCCAATGCCCACCAAACTCTTATAGTATTTCCTCTTGGTTATGGTAGTTCTGTGTGGGAAGTTTGATTCCATTCCATCATTGGTGGAGTTCAGAATGCTCTTTGATTGTGGGTGAACTATAACTCCCAGCTGTTGAGCATGACCTTCATGTGTGTCTTTCTGCCATTCCTGCCAGGATATCTATGTTGTGTTCATTGACAACACAATAGCCCAGATTTCACACTGAGTGTATAAATACATTTAAAAACATATTAACTATATGTATTACTGTATTAGAGTGTCAGTTTGTGTCATTTTGGTTGGTGGTGTGCCCCAGGATTTTGTAAATGTAAAAAATGTGCCACAGCTCAAAAAAGGTTGGGAAACACTGGCCTAAGCATTCTAATGCCAACTGCAACTCCCACTATGCTATAGCATTAAGTGATGTTGACTGGCCTTAATTCTACAGTGACGAAGCACCCGTAGGCATCAATTGATTCCACAATCGTTGGCAGATTAATTCACATCTATGGGTGGCTAAGGAAAGATCAAAATGCCACCCAAGGAGGCACGCTGGTTAAACACGCCCCCCTCCTTGGTCCCTATGTCGCTATGGGCAACTGCAAAGTTTGCAGTGTGAACTTCTTTCCCGCCGGAGACCAATGACAAATATTTCCTTTCAATTACCCCTGGTTCATAAAGCTAATGCTTGTTCCAAGCGGCAGGCCGTATCTATCATTTTGCCGGCTGCCTCCTCACTACATTAGTTTTATGGCCTTCTGCCTATGATGGGCACGTCGGATCCTGCCAGCGATAAGACTAACAAATTAGTCAAACTGACACTGAGGGGGGACTGTTACGAGGCAGGGCTCCAGCCTGTCTCCTGCCAATTTGGTGCCATGGCCCTGGTAGGTTCAGAGTGTTATGGCAGTCCACGCACATAGGAAGGGGAAAAGGACGTTCAGTTTTCCTCCCCATTTTGCAACATCAATCAATCCCTATGCGAAAACTGCGTGTCCCCAATCTGTCCATTTTGTCCGCCAGCCAAATGGGGGTGGCATTTTGGTTGGCAGAAGGGCACTTGCGTTGATGGGACTTTGCATCCTCCCAAAAGACACAGTCCCACTTTTGCATCTCTAAGGTGTATTGCAATAGATTAAACCAGGCATGGGCAAACTTCGACCCTCCAGGAGTTTTGGATTTTAATTCCCCCAACTCATAACAGTCTCAGGTACCTTCCTTTTCCTCCTCAGCTGCTTTTTCTGGTTTCTGTTGGAAACCAGAAAAATTGGGTTTATATATCTGTGGAATGTACAGGGTGGGAGAAAGAACTCTTGTCTGTTCAAGATAGGTGAGAATGTTGCAATTGGCCGCCTTGATTAGCATTTAAAGGCCCAGCAGTTTCAAGGTCTGGCTTCTTACTGTTGGGGGAATCCTTTGTTGGGAGGTGATTAGCTGGCACTGATTAGCTAGTCAGACTACACAGAGAAGCCACTGAAATCCACAAGCATATGGACAAGTTCAACAGATAGTCCATGCTCAAGTTACATCCCATATAGATTACTGCAACGTTCTCTACGTGGGGCTGCCTTTGAAGATTGCTCGGAAGCTTCAATTGGTTCAACGGACAGCAGCCAGGTTGATAACAGGAGCGGCACTCAGGGAGCGTACAACTCCCTGTTGTGCCAGCTCCACTGGCTACCAGTTTGCTACCGGGCACAATTCAAAGTGCTGGTTTTGGCATTTAAAGCTCTAAACGGTTCTGGTCCAACTTACTTGTCCGAACGCATCTCTCCCTATGAACCATCAAGGTGCTTAAGATCATCCGGAGAGGCCGTGCACTCGGTCCCGTCTGGCGGGGACGAGAGACAGGGCCTTCTCAGTGGTGGCTCCTCAGCTTTGGAACTCCCTTCCTACTGACATCAGATCGGCCCCCTCCCTCCTGACATTTTGTAAGAAAGTCAAGACTTGGCTGTTCGAGCAAGCATTCGCAGACAAACTTTAATTAATCAAGATCAAAGGATTAGTATGATGACGAAACGGAAACCGATTTTAAGATTGTGGAGCTGAGATTTGTATTTTGTAGTTTTAATTGCTAATTTATATGGTTTTATATGATTGTTTTTATCTTATTATGATGTGTTGTATGTGGGCACTTGCTGCCGCTTGTTCACCGCCTCGAGTCGCCTTCGGGCTGAGAGAGGCGGTATAGAAGCATAGCAAATAAATAAACTTGGCCTCATGTGAGCCACCCCGAGTCGCCATTGGGGAGATGGGGGCGGGGTACAAATAAAGTTTGTTGTATTATTATTATTATTATTAACAAAAAGGAAAAAACCATGAAAATGAACAAAATCTGGCTACCAGTATTTTTAAAAAAAACAAAAAATCATAACAATAAATAAAGAACAACACCTTGATTATCACTGAATGGCCTTGCAGCTTCAAGTCCTGGATGCTTCCTGCCTAGGGGAATCCTTTGTTGGGAGGTGTCAGTTGGCCCTGATTGCTAATCAATGTGGCCAGTTGCAACATTCGCACTTGCCTCCAACACACATGTTCTTCCTCCCACCCTGGACATCATTCCACAGATATATAAACCCCACTTGCCTAGTTTCCAACAGACCTCACAACCTCTGAGGATGCCTGCCATAGATGTGGGCGAAACGTCAGGAGAGAATGCTTCTGGAACGTGGTCAGACAGCCTGGAAAACTCACAGCAACCCAGTGTAAAAGTAGTTTGTCCTCAATTAACTCGGGGATCTGGGAATTGCTGTAATTATGGGCTTGCGTAAGTCAGTAGGAGAACTGGCAGTGCTTTCACGAACCCAAAGAGATCTTCAGTACACAAGGACAACATTTAAAGCTACAAATCCCACAATCCCATAGCATTAAAGTGCTATCAAACTGCATCCAATCAGGGGTGGGCAATTATTTTTTTCCCCAAGGGGCCACATGAGAGCCAAAAAATATTATGGAGGGCCGCACCTAAAGGCTGAATTACATTCTAATCTACATTATTTATTTATTTAACATATTAATATATCATTAATATTAACATATTAATATATCAAGAAATATTCATATATTATTAGTATTAATATCATAATCATTATATTATAGTATATATATAGACATAATATATTGAAATTATAATATAATATAACATTATTATATTATTTATTATATTATTATAATATTATTATAAAATTATTATAAAATAATAATAAAAACCACTAAAATTAAATTAAATTCAAGAAGACAAGGTGTGAACCAAGATGAAGGCTGACATCATCAAGAGAGGAAGGATCCCAAGATGGAATGGCCCAATGGCCCCAGCCCAGAGGATGGCAAAGCGGACCCAGCCGCCGCCGCAGCAGAGAGCAGAGCAGCAGGCGATCGGAGGCTGCAGGCCTCCGCCCGCTCTCACCCCCAGCTGTTCTCCAGCTGATCGCCCTGCTATGGAGTGCCTGCCATCCCTGGAGGCCAAGAGGAAGGGGTGCTGCTGCCGTCATCCCATCGCGGGCTCTGTGGGGCCTGTGTCAGCAGACAGGCCGGAGGAGCGGCGGCTTTGGAGTGCCTCCCATCAAGTCTTCCGGGTCACCAGGGTGATCAGCCCACGCAGGTCGCCGAGTGCTCCCGCTGCAGGCCCGGATCGCCTCCAGGAATGGGAGGCACTCCAATGCCGCCACTCCTCCGGCCTGTCTGCCGACACAGGCCCCACAGAGCCCGCGATGGGATGGCGGCAGCGGCACCCCTTCCTCTTGGCCCTACCCCCGGCGCTCTTCTCCCCGGGCCGGACAGAATCGGCTGCCGGGCCCAATCCGGGCCGCGGGCCGTGGGTTACCCACCCCTGGTGTAGACTCATGTGGCCCCATGAAAACCCGCTTGAATTTGCTTGAGCTATAGCCAGTTTCCTCAAAGGCTCCCTCACACATTTATTTTTTTCTTTTCTTTATTCTAGCAAAGGGAGGAAAGAAGAGATTTGCAGGTGGAATGTGACACTCAAAGTAGATTACTTGTTTTTCATCAGCGTGAGACCGGAGCTGATGAAATTTCCTAACGGTTCCTTCTACTAACTTTTCATATCTGTGTAATATTATCAGAACAGTCTCGAGCCCAAAGGACATCGCTGCGTGTTTTCTACCAGGCAGTCAAGCAAACACAAGAATAATTCAATTTCCTCTTCGGTTTCCATTTCTTGCTTTTAAACAGAAGAGAAGAGACAGGAAAATATAGTCTTTTAAAAAATAACAACAGGGTGCTGAGCAATACAAACAACTCATACATTAATAATAACATCTTATATCACAAGTCAGAGACAAGCTAACACCAGATTCTGATATGGTTGCTTTCTCTAAATTGGGTGGAACTACAACTGCCATGACTCCTAGACACATTAGTTCAGCGTTAATCAACCTGAGGTTCAGGACCCGGGGGAGGGGGGGTCGCGAGAGAGTATCAGAGGTCGCCAAAGACCATCAGAAAACACAGTATTTTCTGGTGGTCATGGGGATTCTGTGTGGGAAGTTTGGCCCAATTGTATAGTTAGAGGGGTTCAGAATGCTCTTTGATTGTAGGTGAACTATAAATCCCAACAACTACAACCCCTAAATGTCAAGGTGTATTTCCCTCCAAACTCCACCAGTGTTCCCCCGTAAAGTTTAGTCAGATCCATCATTGTTTGAGTCCACAGTGCTCTCTGGATGTAGGTGAACTACCCCAAAACACAAGGTCAAACCAAACCCTTCCAGTATTTTCTGTTGGTCAGGGGATTCTGTTTGGCACAATTGTATAGTTAGATGGGTTCAGAATGCTCTTTGTATAGTTAGAAGGGTTCAGAATGCTACAACCCCCAAATGTCAAGGTCTATTTTCTCCCAAACTTGACCAGTGTTCACATTGGGCATATTGAGTATCCGTACCAAGTTTAGTCCAGATCCATCATTGTTTGAGTCCACAGTACTCTCTGGACGTAGGTGAACTACAACTCCAAAAACTAAGCACCGCCTCAGGCGCCCCTGATTGGCTGCTACCGCCGCGCTGCCCTTTCCTGCTTCTGCTAACTTAGCAGCAGCAGGAGGGACTGGTGCGGCGGCGGCAGCCAATGGGGGTTGCCCGGGGCGGATTACAATGTACACATTACGTTTAGACACACAAACATACAAGACAGACAGAGGCAATTTAATATCTGGCCACCAGGGGGAGCTATTGCACCCCTTCATTCCTCAGCATGTTTCCTGGAGATCTTTTTATGGCCTCATAAATCAGTTAAATGTAGCCTCCCCACTAAGTTGTACCTTAATTTCCTACTTGACAGATGCAATTGTCTTTCGGGTTGCAAAGGTCGACAACAGGCTACACAATAGGTTAAGAGCCCACCCCGACCTGGCCAGGCCTCAAACTCATGACCTTCTGGTCAGTAGAGATCTTATGCAGCTGACACCCAGCCAGCTGCGCCACATTTCCAGTGGATTATATGAACTGGATTATATGATCAGATAATCTGGATTTTATATGGCAGTGTAGAAGTGGTCATAGAGGCGAGAACTATCAGCAAAATTAAATAAAGAACAACACTCAAAAACAGGGAAATTCCAGACAAGAAACAATCAGGGCCGGCTAATCACCTTCCAACAAAGGATTCCCCGAGGCAGTAAGAAGCCAGACCTTGAAACTGCTAAGCCATTAAATGCTAATCAAGGTGGCCAACTGCAACATTAACACCTACCTCAAGCAGACAAGAGTTCTTTCTCCCACCCTGGACATTATTTCACAGAGATATATAACCCATTTTCCTAGTTTCCAACAGACCTCACAACCTCTGAGGATGCCTACTATAGATGCAAGTGAAACTTCTGGAACATGGCCATACAGCCCGAAACAACCCAAAATTCAAGGAGTTATAATATTTCAAAACTTCACTCTTCTTTAGCTCAATCTGGTATTGGAAGAAGAAGAAGAAGAAGGGGGGTCTCTCCCACCCGGTTGTGCTTAACTGTTCCAGCAGAAGGAGCCGAGGGAACTGGGTTATTCTGGGGGAGAAAAGCTAAGCTTAGGAGGGAGACTTATGTGGGAAGAAAAAAAAGCCCTTCCAATCAGGAATCTTCTCCCCATTCTGTGGACTGAGAATGGACCCCGAGGGTTTATAGCTAATAGTTAATCAGCAATATTAACTTCTCTCCGAGTGTTTGTTTCTCCAGCTCTCGTGTTCCCAAAGGAGGCTTCCAAAATCCTGTTGACAGAGATTACATTGGCAGCAAGCGCTGGTCCCCGGGGGAGAGGAGGCAGCTTGGCAGCCTTCTACCAACATGAGGCAGCGCATGAACACACCGGGGAACTCAGGTCTCCAAATCGAATGAGACCAGGAGGCG
The DNA here is from genome assembly GCA_030556195.1 of Anolis apletophallus. Lineage (NCBI taxonomy): Eukaryota > Metazoa > Chordata > Lepidosauria > Squamata > Anolidae > Anolis > Anolis apletophallus. Next base: position 31,149,460 of record JARBWK010000015.1, read on the forward strand.
CCCTGCTGTTCCTTTACGTGGGAGATGTTCCCCTGGTTAGTTGGCCTCGGGTGGCTTCCTGGGGTGGGAAACGCTGTCATTGTGCTAAATCAGGGATTGGAAAATGTGCTCTGTAGGCTTCATGGGGACCTAGAGACCAACAAAACCAATTGTTTGGGTTCAAAAGAGTTGATTAGAGGTCACCAGGAGTCCCAATTTACCATGAGAACAAGGTCACCCCTCTGCATCCATGCATTTCACCATCCATCAACACTATCCACAGAGTCCGCCATTTATGGGTTCCACTATCCATGGATTCCACCAGCCATCAACTTCACTATCAACAGATTCCACTATTCATTAATTCCATGATCCATAGATTCCACCATCCACCAATTTGATCATCCACCGATTCCAATATTCATAGGTTCCACTATTCATGGATTCCGCCATCTACAGATTCCACCATCCACTGATTCCAAAATTCATATATTCCACTATTCATGAGTTCCACCATCCACCAATTCCACCATCCACTATCAATGGATTCTACCATCCATCAATTCCACTATCCATAGATTCGACTATTCGTGGATTCCACTATCCACCAATTCCACTATCTATAGATTTGACCATTCATGGATTCTACCATCCACCAATACTACTTTCCATAGATTTGACCATTCATGGATTCTACCATCCACCAATACTACTTTCCATAGATTTGACCATTCATGGATTCTACCACCCATTAATTCCACTATCCATAGAACTGACCATTCATGGATTCTACCACCCATTAATTCCACTATCCATAGAACTGACCATTCATGGATTCTACCATCCACCAATACTATTTATTTATTTATTTATTTATTTATTATTTGCATTTGTATTCTACCATCTTCCCATAGGGCTCCATTCATGGGTTACAAGACCAATACATAGTGATCCAGGCAACACTCATGCCGACTTCTACCATCCACAATACTACTTTCCATAGATTTGACCATTCATGGATTCTACCATCCACCAATACTACTTTCCATAGATTTGACCATTCATGGATTCTACCATCCACCAATACTACTTTCCATAGATTTGACCATTCATGGATTCTACCATCCACCAATACTACTTTCCATAGATTCAACCATTCATGGATTCTACCACCCATTAATTCCACTATCCATAGAACTGACCATTCATGGATTCTACCATCCACCCATTCCATTATCCATAGATTCGATCATTCATGGATTCTACTATCCACCAATTCCACTATCCATAGATTTGACTATTCATGGATTCTATCACCCACCCATTCCATTATCCATAGAACTGACCATTCATGGATTCCACCATCCACCAATTCCACTATCCATAAATTCAACTATTAATGGATTCTATCACCCATCAATTCCACTATGCACAGATTCTACTATTCACCAATTCCACTATCCATAGATTCGACCATTCATGGATTCTACCATTCACCAATACTACTTTCCATAGATTCAACCATTCATTGATTCCATTATCCACAGATCCCAGCACTTATAGATCCATGGTTTTTACTGTCTATGGCCTGAAAATATTTCCCCCAAATAAAATAGCAATAATAATAATAATAATATATCACGTTTTGAGGCAATGAGAGATCACTTGGGGACATTAGCCCCCACACAAGCTACTCACCCTTTTAAATCACTTTTCACATTACACAGTTAGAGCATTTTGATATAAGTTTAACTACCTAATAATTATATTATTAATAATTCAGAAGAACCCCTTTCTCCCATCAATTATAAATCACGATTTCCTGCTCTAAACCCTGCATTTTTCCTTGCACCTCGTGGCATATGGAGGGTGGGCGGATATGTTAAATCCCGAGTTCCGATTTTAGTTCTCCACCCAGGTGTTGGTAACATAACAGTTTTATTAGTAGGATTATGTACATCTCTTTAATAGGTTGCTACAAAGAAGACCTGCGGCAAGTTTTCTTTTGGATCAGAGATGGGCAAGAAGCCTCTGATCTGTAAGGTAAAGGTAAAGGTTGCCCCCGACATTAAGTCTAGTCGTGTCCGACTCTGGGGGGTGGTGCTCATCTCAATTTCTAAGCCAAAGAGCTGGTGTTGTCCGTAGACACCTCCAAGGTCATGTGGTCGGCATGACTGCATGGGGTGCTGTTACTTTCCCGCAGAAGTGTTGCCTATCTATACTCATAATTGCATGTTTTCAAACGGCTAGGTTGGCAGAAGCTAGGGCTAACAGCAGGAGCTCACCTCACTCCCTGGATTCAAACCGCCGATCTTTTGGTCAGCAAATTCAGCAGCATGACCACCAAAATATACTGGAGGTCTTTGGGGGAAAATTCACCTTGATTTGGAGGAGTTGTAGTTCACCTACATTCAGAGAGCACTCTAAACCCAAACACCGATGGGTCTGGACCAAACTCTGGGGAACTGACATTCCTTTCTGGGAGCTGTAGTTCACCCACAACCAGAGAAATTGTGACCTCCACCGATGATGGACCCGGACCAAACTTGGCACACAGAACCCCCATGACTAACTCAAACTAATGGAGGGGTTTGAGGGGACTGACTCACTATATTGGGAGTTGTAGTTTGCCCTACAGCCAGATAACACAATGAACCCCACCGATGATGCATTCAGAGCAAACTTGCTCAACATAATGAACTTTAAGTACTGATGGAATTTCACTGGGTTAACCTGGCATGATGTGAGTTGTAGTTCACCCACAACCTTATGCATTCTGTACAATTTTAAATGACTTTTTCAAATAACCCGGGCAATGCCGGGGACCCAAGCTAGTAGCTTATGACAGTGTTTCCCAACCGCTGTGCCACGGCCCGATCATCATGTGTGCCGTGGGAGAAGGAGGAGGCTGCTATGGCTGCTGCTGCTGCTGCTGTTATTGTTGTCCCATCCTTCCCCTCAGAGTCCGAAGGAAAAGCAGCGGTGGAGGCAGCTTCCTCCTTGCCCCGGCCCACTCTTTCCCTCGCGCTCGCTCAAGTGTGAGGCGAGGGGGCAGCTCCTCTGCGCAGCCGCGCCTTCCCCTCGTTCATGCACGCTCTCTCTCTCTCTCTCCCCCACTGGGAATTGTAGGCCAAAACATCATGGAGGAGGCGCTCTTTCCCCCGCCCCTTCTCTTCCACCTCGCTCTCTCTTCCCCGTCCCTTCTCTTCCACCTCACTCTTCTCCCATCCCTTCTCTTCCCCCTCGCTCTCTTCCCCCTCCCTTTTCTTCCACCTCGCTCCCCCCCCCCCTCTCTTCTGCCTCTTTGGGCATATTGAGGATTTGTACCAAGTTTGGTCCTGATCCAACATTATTTGAGTCCACAGTGCTCTCTGGGTGTAGGTGAACTACAACATCCAAACTCAAGGTCAGTTCCCAAGCAAACCATTTCAGTACTTTCTGTTGGTAATGAGAGTTCAATATGCCAAGTTTGGTTCAATTCCATTGTTGCAAGAGTTCAGGATGCTCTTTGATTGTGTGTTAACTATCCCAGAAACTGTAACTCCCAAATGTCAAGGTCTATTTTCCCCAAACTCCATCTGTGTTCACATTTGGGCATATTGAGTATTCATGCCAAGTTTGGTCCTGATCCAACATTGTTTGAGTCCACAGTGCTCTCTGGATATAGGTGAACTACAACTCCAAAACCCAAGGTCAATGCCCACCAAACTCTTATAGCATTTTCTCTTGGTTATGAGAGTTCTGTGTGGGAAGTTTGTGTCTTTCTGCCATTCCTGCCAGGATATCTATGTTGTGTTCATCGAAACAGGCCCAGGTTTCACACTGAGTGTATAAATACATAAAAAACCTATTAACTATATGTATTACTGTGTTAGAGTGTCATTTTGTGTCATTTTGGTTGGTGGTGTGCCCCAGGATTTTGTAAATGTAAAAAATGTGCCGCGGCTCAAAAAAGGTTGGGAAACACTGGCTTATGAAACTAAAAATCCCACAATTCTATAGGATATACAGCCATGGCAGTTAAAGTAGGATCACAACAGTATAATTACAAAGCATGCAAAAAAAAAACCCAAACCCTAGAACAGCTCAAGGAATGCCACCGCGAGATTTATCAAAGCTCAATCAAAAACAATGGATCCCTCCCATTATATGGATGGCAGCCAATGGCGTTGACAAAGCATAGCTTGCGCAAGTTAACATGTTTGGATGATAAATCTCCCGATTCCCCAGGCAGCGTGGCTGTAGCTGGGAAATTCTAGCAGCTGTAATCCTCCCAAAATAAAACGCAGGCTATGTACATAAATCCAGTCGTGGCAGAGCTTTTTCCTTCTCCTTTACATAGTTTTATTGGCAGCTGTCAAGCCAGCGGAAATCAGAAGCACCTGTCAATCATTTACAAAACACCGAGAAAGATCTAGAGTAGATCCTAGCCGCTGGCATTAAAGCATCACCCTCCCCCGTGACCCGGGGAACAACGCTACGTTTTGATCTCCTGTCATTTTCATTCTGTTTGCAACGAGGAGACAAAACCAGGTTACTATTTAGTGTAGCTCTGCCTCTTCTTAGAACGTAGTTTCTCAACCTTCCTAATGCCACGACCCCTTCATATAGTTCCTCATGTTGTGGTGACCCCCAACTGTAAAAGATTATTTCCGTTGCTACTTCATAACGGCAACTTTGCTACTATTATGAATCATAATGTAAATATCTGATACACAGGATGTATTTTCATTCAATGGACCAAATTTGGCACAAATACCCAATATGACCAAATTTAAATACTGGTGGAGTTGGAGGGGGGATTGATTTTGTCATTTGGGAGTTGTAGTTGCTTTGGGAGTCGAAGTCCAAAACACCTGGAGGGCCCAAGTTTGCCCATGCCTGGTACAGCCACTTTAACTGACCTGACTCCATGCTAAGGAAATATGGGAGTTGTAGTTTTACAAGGTCACGGGCCTTCTCTGCTAAGAGGTGCTGGCAATTCTGTAGACTATGACTCTAGCATTTCTAGGGTGCATTTATGCTATAGAATGAATGCAGTTTTACCCCTCTTGAAGCACCATGACTCAATGCTATGGACTCATGGGAGTTGTAGTTTGGTGAATTACCAGCATCCTTTGGCAGAGAGACCTCATAAAGGAACAACTCCCAGGATTCAATAGCATTGAGTCATGGCAGTTAACTCGTGTCAAGCTGGAAATAGATCCCATTGTGTCATTTGGGAGTTGTAGTTCCTGGGATTTATAGTTCACCTACAATCAAAGAGCATTCTGAACCCCACCAACGATGGAATTGGGGTAAACTTGGTACACAGAACTCCCATGACCAACAGAAAATACTGGAAGGGTTTGGTGGGCACTGACCTTGAGTTTTGGAGCTGTAGTTCACCTACATCCAGAAAGCACTGTGGACTCAAACAATGATGGATCTGGACCAAACTGGGCACAAATACTCAACATGCCCAAATGTGAACACTGGTGGAGTTTGAGGAAAATAGACCTTGATATTTGGGAGTTGTAATTACTGGGATTTATAGTTCACCTACAATCAAAGAGCATTCTGAACTCCACCAATGATGGAATCGAACGAAACTTGGCACACATAACTCCCATGACCAACAGAAAATACTGGAAGGGTTTGGTGGGCACTGACCTTAATTTTTGGAGCTGTAGTTCACCTACATCCAGAGTGGACTGTGGACTCAAACAATGATGGACCAGGACCAAACTTGGCACAAATACTCAATATGCCCACTGGTGGAGTATGAGGAAAATAGACCTTGACATTTGGGAGTTGTAGTTGCTGGGATTTATAGTTCACCTACAATCAAAGAGCATACTAAACCGCACCAATGATAGAATTGGGTCAAACATGCCACACAGAACCCTATCAAACCCTTCCAGTATTTTCTGTTGGTCTGTGTTCTAAGATTGGTTCAATTCCATCATTCATGGAGTCCAGAATGCTCTTTGATTGTAGGAGAACTATAAATCTCAGCAACTACAACTCCCAAATGACAAAATCAATCCCCCCAGTATTCAAATTTCGGTGTATTCGGTTATTGTGCCAAATTTGGTCCCGTCAATGAAAATATATCCTGCATATCAGATATTTACATTACTATTCAAAACAGTAGCAAAATTACAGTTATGAAGTAGCAATGAAAATAATTTTATGGTTGGGGGTCACCATAACATGAGGACCTGTGTTAAAGGGTCGCGGTATTAGCAAGCTTGGGAAACACTGGCTTGAGATCTTGCGAAACTACAACTCTTATGAGTCTGCAAAATTGAGTGGTACCAAAGTGTATTCATCCTCCAGTGCAGATGTGCCTGCTTCCTCCGCTGCTGCGCCCCAAGCAACATGGAGGCTTTGTCCCTTGCTTGTTCATGCTTTGCTGCTTGCTTCCTTTCCCTCGCGCCACCACTTTGGCCTTCCCTCCCTTCTCCATCCCACAAGGCCTACAATTATATTTGTCATCGCCGGGGCAACCGCCAATGTGCTTCCCTGGCGTTGCCACGGAGACGGGTCCTGGGCTTGATAAGGGTAGCCATGGCAACACTGGGAGGCAGTCACAGATGAACAATTTATTTTGCAAAGAAGACGGCGGCTCATAACTTGGATGCAGGGAAGGAGGGAGATGTTTTTGGGTGGGGAAAACGGTGCCAATGTTTTCGAGACAGTGCATTCACAGAAAGAAGGTTTCGGTTAAGCTATACGAGAGGCACACCTGCATTGGTTCCCTGCTTGTACGTGCATCTACACATTAGAGCTAATGCAGTTTGACACCACTTGAAACGCCATGGCTCGATGGGATGTGTAGCTCGGTGGGGCACCAGCACTGTTTGGCAGGGAAGGCTAAAGGCCTTATAAAACTTCTACTCTCAGGATTCCACAAAATGGTGACATGGGAGTTAAAAGTGGTATGAAACTGCTATAATTCTACTGCGTAGATGCACCCTTAGATGTGGTTTCAGATTCAGGAAAACTCTACCACATTTTCACTTGTGTGCCCATCGTATATACTATCACAACATATTAAAGTAGCATTATTATTATTATTAAAATATCATCATTATTAATATTAATATATTAAAAATATTAATCTATTAAAACATTAATATAGTATTAATATATTAATATAATATCAATATTTTATTTAAAAATTACTAGTAATTATAATTAGCATCACCATTAATAATATTTATTTATTATCGCCTTCGGGCTGAGAGGGGTGGTAAAAAAATGTAGTAAATAAATAAATAAATAACTATTATTTTTGTCGTGTCAGGAGTGACTTGGGAAACTGCAAGTCACTTCTGGTGTGAGAGTATTGGGGTTTAACCCACTGCACCACCGGGGGCTCCACATATTTATATTAATATATTAATAATATTAATAATATTACAAGTATTGATGATTATTGTTATTAATAATTATTAATAATATGAATACAATAATATCCAAATTCTTCTCTTAACAATGCTCAAAGTGGCTCATAAAACTGAACACAATACAAAATCAGAATAAACAACTGTCCAAATCACTCCACATGCATGAAAGAATTTGTGAATAATATTAATACATTATTAATAGTAATATATTATTAATATATTAATAAAATAATATTAATATTATTGATAATAATTAGTCATTATTATTAATAATAATTCATAATTTTAATATAATAATATCCAAATTCTCCTCTTAACAATGCTCAGAGTGGCTCAAAAAACTAAACACGAAATCAGAACAAACAACCGTCCAAACCAATCCACATGCAGGAAGGCAGTGTATGAATAATATTACTATTAATATATTAATAATACGAATATATCATTGATATAATAATATAATATTAATATTAATATCATTGATAATAATAATTATTAATAATATTAATATAATAATATCCAAATTCTTCTTTTAACAATGCTCAAAGTGGCTCACGAAACTAAACACAGTACAAAATCACAATAAACAACTGTCCTAACCAATCCACATGCATTAAGGCTGCGTATGAACGACAGACACATTACATAATCCAACCCATGTCCCAAAGGCATATGTCCTTTGTTTTTATCACAGAGTTAATTATTAGAAGACAGGATGGCAAATGGGATGAGAAATACAGATCTCTTGTGCATCCAGATAGAGACAAACAGGGTGTAGTAGCCAGATCTCGGAGCGCAAGGATTGTTGCAAACAGCATGGCTTGGGATACGCATTGAGAGATCGACACAGGTGTGATGGGCAGCTTTGTGCAAGATTGGAATTGAAAGGATGGACTAGAAGCCTCGAGGAAGAGTGAACACACACAGCCTTGAGGTGGAGTCCCCCGCCCCCCGAAATAATGATGTCATTCTGGCACACTTCTCCATCCATTGATATTGGCGAGAGGAAACGAGAGTAAATCACTGCAGCAAATCCATTGTTACTCGCCTAGGAAACCAGGTTGGGGCTAGGTATGGATTCTGCATTTCACTGAATTTACAACAATACGCTTGAGTGTTACTTTGGGGGGAACAACAGATCCCAGCATCTCCCATTCAGCGTATACAGAGGCCATGCCTTTGAGCTTTGGGGGAGAACAGATCCACACAATTCAGTTGGAAGGGATGCTGAATTCCAAAAAGGAAACACGAGTGGAAGTTCGACAAGGCCTTGAGCCTTCTTTGCCAAAGGATGCCGACGTTTCACTAAACTACAAATCCCAGGATTGCAAAGCACATTAAGTCCTGTCAATTACATTAGAGTTGACGTCCCTCAAAGAAGAGCTTCAAGTGCTTTGGTTAGGCACTAAGAACGTTTTCCCATCAGTGTTACAGAACGGAACCTCTCCATTGGCGCCCCCTTGCAGTGGGGGAGAGGCTTGCGCACCCTAATGAAGTTTTACAATCTTCTTCAGCATGATGCTCCAAAGGGCTATGGCAGGCCTCGAAGAAGAAGAAGACGGCATATATATACGCTATTGTACTGATGGTAGCTTGTTTAACTTAAGCCGTCTGAGGGCTCGCACTAAGACTCTAAACTATCTAGTCCGTGAGCTGCTTTTTGCTGACGATGCTGCCCTTGTCGCCCATTCAGAAGCAGCTCTGCAGCACCTAACATCCTGCTTTGCAACAGCTGCAGAGCTGTTTGGGCTGGAAGTCAGCCTGAAGAAAACGGAAGTCCTCTACCAGCCCGCACCACAGGAAGAACACCATCATCCCCACGTCAGCATAGGCTCATCTGTGCTTAAGTCCGTTCAGCAGTTCACCTACCTGGGAAGCATCATCTCTTCAGATGCCAAGATTGATAAAGAGATAGATCACAGATTAGCAAAGGCATATTGTGCATTAGGAAGGCTTCACAAAAGAGTCTGGAGCAACAAGCACCTGAGGCAAAGCACCAAAATCAGTGTGTACAGAGCTACCATACTGTCTATTCTCCTCTATGGGTCTGAAACATGGGTCAACACCTACGACTCCTCAAACGCTTTCATCAGCGCTGTCTTCGCACAATCCTAAATATGCACTGGACTGACTATGTGACGAATGAGCAAGCAAGGATCACCAGCATTGAAGCCATGCTATTGAAAACACAACTGCGCTGGGCAGGGCACATCTCTAGGATGGAGGACCACCGCCTCCCAAAGATACTGCTCTACGGTGAACTCGCCACGGGTCAGTGCAAGAGAGGCACCCCCAAAAAGATACCCTGAAACAACATCTCAGGCTCGGCCAGATTGATCACCAACAATGGTCCACCCTGGTCTCACATCGAGAGACATGGAGATGCACTATCCACAATGCTGCGGCCTCTTTTGAGAAGACACGCTGAATGGGTCTCGAAGAGAAACGACAATGCAGAAAGAACCACAACTTGGAAACAACATCACCCAAGGAGACTTTCTGCTGTGCTTTCTGCGACCGAACTTGCCTATCTCAGATTGGCCTTTTTAGTCATCAACGTGCTTGTAAAAAGCGTGGGATGAGTCCTTCCTAAGAATCTTCATTCGCAAAGTAATACCGAGAGAGAAACAGAACGGAAACCATCATCTGCCAATCAGCCCATCTGCTAATGCAGAATTCTGGGAAATGTAGTTTAGGGAAGTTGAGAACCTCTCTAGCTGAGAATTCCAAAAGCTCCACCCTGAACTACATTTCCCAGAATCTTGCAAAAGCAACTCGGGCGATTGGCAGGCCATAGTCTCCGTTCTATATCGCTGGAAGGAAAATGTCCAAAGATTACCGTATGATACGAATCTAATATGCACTGCAATGTTGACAAAGTAATTTAGCCAAAGAAGGTGAGCATTAGATTAGAATAAATAGAGATGTATTACCAACGAAAGCAAATCTTCATGGCTGCACTGTTACTCTTTTTGCAAAGCGGGGAGGGGACCGGATGAGACTCGCCGCTGAGCTGCCAATCATCTTTCCCATCTCTCTCTCCCGGGCCCCTTTGCTATATGCTTAACGAAATAAAACTCCAGTGAGTATGATTTAGAATAACATTTACTGTACAAGCCAATGTCATTTTGATGTGTCGCTTGGCTTTGCTCGCTGGTTATTAAACTCTATTGATTCTCCGGGACTGTCTGATGTTTATAAATGTCAAGCTGCCTTGTGTAAGCTGAACTTTGGGGGGATGAGTAACCTCTGGCGAGATGGGGAAATGATGGGGGCGGGGGGAAGCGTTGCCGAAAGGGTACAGAGCTCAGGAAAGTTACTCTCGGTATTTCAGCTTTTCAGCAGCTCCTATCAACAGTACTAATTCCAGTTACATTTCCATAGACATGGATTCCGTATCCTTGGACTCAACCATCCATAGCTTGAAAATATCTAAAAATATCACTCAAGCAAACCTTGGTTTTGCTAGTTTGTATAAAGGAAGTCATTTTACTTTGCCATTATATATAACTAGCTGTACCCGGCACGCGTTGCTGTGCCCTATTTAGGAGATGCGAGAAAGTCTGAGTATGTAAGGGTTGGAATTGTTGTTAGTGAATTGGGTGTTTTATGTTTGTGCCTCAGCTCTTTGCCTGCAGTCCTTCGGGTTTGACTTGTACCATGGCCAGGATGGATCAGCTTGGGGAGGGCTTGTCCTGTCAGGGGATCTCTATCTTCACAGGTGCGTCCAGTGTCTGTTGGGGACTGTTAAAAATCCTTTCCGTATCCTTTTAGCCACCTTTCTCAAGATCTTCATGTCTAGCTTACTTTCTGCTCCTCTCTTTTCAAGATGTCCTGCTCTGTGTCTTTTGCACCCATTGGTCGATGTCCGATGCTTTCCTCATGGACAGGCCATCTGAGGGAGCTCTTCCAGCGCTGGGCATCAGAAGGTACTTGGTGATGACCTCCATCCCTTGGAGCCAGCATATAGAGGGGCTGGAGCACCCTCCTTGGCAAACCCCATTGTTGCTGGATGGTCCTCTTATTAATGTGGAATTCAAGCCACTGGAGATCTTTTGGGAAAGGAAGAAGAGCTCCCTTGAATGGTGTTGATCTCCACCATGGTCTTCTGATTTGAAAGTGTTGGAGGAGGCTCTGGCAGTCATCTGACAGTTTGGTATGGGTCGGAATGTTCATGTTGGCTGGCCAGTACAGCAGTTATGCAAATCCGCCCTTATTGGCAGCCAATCATGTTGTCAGAATGTAGAGGCTGGGGGAGTCTTTGGCAGCCCCGGAGGATGCTGGGAAATGTAGTTTTTTTACTCGTTGTTTTGGGGGCCTTTTAGGTTTTGGGGGGGAAAGTTTCTTTGCTACAAACGTACCTTGCTTGAGGCCTATTTCTGTTGGCAAGTTTTGTGTTTCTGCGTTGTAAGGTTTCTCTGTTTGAGGTAGTCTTCACATGACGACTGTTCCTTTATATATATAGATGGCGCTTGAGCTTCCACAGGTTTCGGTATCCATGTGGGGTTCTGGACCCAAAGCAGTGAATGAATAGAGTGTTTCCCAATGGTTGAGAAATCCAGTTGGGAAAAACAATACACTACTGAAGATTTTGCACATCTCCCTTTAATACAGTGTTTCTCAACCTGGGGGTTGGGACCCCAAGGAGGGGGTCATGAAGCGGTTTCGGAGGGGTCGCCAAAGACCATCAGAAAACATATATTTCTGATGGTCTTAGAAACTCTTTTGGCAGAGAAGGCTGAAGATCTCTCCGCTTGTCCTTCTCTTCCTTTCTGGAAACAGATGGCGAATCCTCCCACCAAAAGCCCTTCTCCACTATGATTGGCCTCTCTGCCAGTCTCTCAGCCAAGGGAAGGGCTGTTTCTGATACTCCAAGCAGGGAGGTGAGAGCAGCCGTGCTCGGTGCATGGCAGCATGGTGCACATCTGCAGGCAAGGGAGAGCGTGCGAAGCTGGAGTGAGGCTCACATCAGCAAGTCCCTTCAAGGCATTGAGTGTTCTGTGTGGGAAATTTGGCCCAGTTCTGTCATTGGTGGGGTTCAGAATACTCTGATTGGAGGTGAGCTATAAATCCCAGAAACTACAACTGCCAAATGTCAAGATCTATTTCCCCCCAAATCCACCAATGTTCACATTTGGGCATATAGAGTATTTGTGCCAAGTTTGGTCCAGATCCATCAATGTTTGAATCCACAGTGCTCTCTGGATGTAGGTGAACTACAAATCCAAAAACTCAAGGTCCTTGCCCACCAAGTCCTTCCAATATTTGCTGTTGGTCATGGGAGTTCTGTGTGCCAAGTTTACTTCAATTCCATTGTTGGTGGAGTTCAGAATGCTCTTTGACTGTAGGTAAACTATAAATCCCAGTAATTACAACTCCCAAATGTCAAGGTCTATTTTTCTCAAACTCCACCAGTGTTTACATTTGGGCATATTGATTATGTGTGCCAAGTTTGGTCCAGATCCATCATTGTTTGAGTCCACAGTGCTCTCTGGATCCAGGTGAACTACAACTCCAAAACTCAAGGTAAGTGCCCACCAAACCCTCCCAGTATTTTCTGTTGATCGTGGGAGTTCTGTGTGCCAAGTTGACTTCAATTCCATTGTTGGTGGAGTTCAGAATGCTCTTTGATTGTAGGTGAACTACAAGTCCCAGCAACTATAACTCCCAAATAATAATATCAATCCATCCCTCCCCAACACCACTAGTATTCAAACGTGGGCATTTTGGGCATTTGTGACAAATTTGGTCCAGTGAATGAAAATACATCCTGCATACTATATATTTACGTTATGATTCACAACAGTAGTAAAATTACAGTTATGAAGTAACAACATGAGGAATGGTATTAAGGGGTCGCGGCACTAGGAAGGTTGAGAAACACTGTTTAAGTCCTTTGTTGTGAAGAAAGGGAGATGACTCCAACAATACTGTCCCCAATGATCCAACTCTTTCGTTAGTACAACGCTATTCTGGCGTGTATTTCTGCTGCTGTTGTGAAGGCTCCTCTCTCTGCTGGGTCTCCCTTTCGTTTTCTCTGCCTTGGCACCACCTGGTGTTCACAATTCCTCCTGTTTCCCTCCTCGGTCCTTGCAGTGCCCACAGCAAAGTAGCCAGACACTTCTCTCTCCTTCCCCAGCATCCTCCTTTGAATACAAATGGACTGGATGCTGGGTACAGACACAGCAACCGGTGCCAGTTTTCTCTCTTTCTCTTTTGTCTCTCTCAAACGGCATCGCAACGATGCCCACTGCTGTGCCCACCCCCAAACACCCCCTTCCCTCCTTTCTGATATTTCACAGGCGGCAACAAGGGCATGTTTGTGTGACACCCTTATTTTCACACCGAGTGCCACTCCTGGGCTTCTCACCCCTTTCCGTCCTGCTGGGATTGTTAGCGCTGCCGCAGCTTGTCTTCTGCTGGCAAGAAAAAGATGAGAAGTTGATTTAGGTAAAGGTGTAGTACTTGGGCATTTGGGTAGCGCCTCATTTTCCGGCAATAGATCATCGACTGTTCGAAAGAGAGATGTGAAATACTGGGGAGACTGGTAGCTTCACAGTGAAGGGGAATGGGGAATCCACTTCAGGTTTTCATCTAAACTCAATGTCTCAAAACAGTGGTTATCAAACCTTCCTAATGCCATGGTGTCTTAATAGTTCCTCATGTTGTGGTGACCCCGAAACATTTTTTTTGTTTATACTTCACAATTGTAATTTTGCTATTGTTATGAATCACAATATAAATATCTGATATGCAGAATTTATTTTCATTCACTGGGCCCAATTTGGCACAAATATCTGATATGCCCCAATTTGAATACGGGTGGGGTTGGGGACGGAGACCGGGGTTGACTGATTTTATCATTTGGGAGTTGTAGTTGCTGGGGTGTATATTTAACCTACGATCAAAGAGCATTCTGAACTCCACCAACTATGGAATTGAACCAAATTTGGCACACAGAACTCCCATGACCAACAGAAAAAACTGGAAGGGCTTTGTGGGCATTGACCTTGAGTTTGGGAGTTGTAGTTCACCTACATCCAGAGAGCACTGTGGACTCAATTATGGATCTGGACCAAACATGACACGAATACTCAATATACCCAAATATGAACACTGGTGGAGTTTGGGGAAAATAGACCTTGACATTTGAGAGTTGTAGTTGCTGGGATTTATAGTTCACCTACAATCAAAGAGCATTCTGATCTCCATCAATGATGGAATTGAACCAAACTTGGCACGCAGAACTCCCATGACCAACAGAAAAAACTGGAAGGGCTTTGTGGGCATTGACCTTGAGTTTTGGAGTTGTAGTTCACCTACATCCAGAGAGCACTGTGGACTCAATTATGGATCTGGACCAAACATGACACGAATACTCAATATACCCAAATATGAACACTGGTGGAGTTTGGGGAAAATAGACCTTGACATTTGAGAGTTGTAGTTGTTGGGATTTATAGTTAACCTACAATCAAAGAGCATTCTGAACTCCACCAACGATGGAATTGAACCAAGCTTGGCATGCAGAACTCCCATGACCAGCAGAAAAAACTGGAAGGGCTTTGTGGGCATTGACCTTGAGTTTTGGAGTTGTAGTTCACCTACGGTACATCCAGAGAGCACTGTGGACTCAATTATGGATCTGAACCAAACATGACACGAATACTCAATATACCCAAATATGGACACTGGTGGAGTTTGGAGAAAATAGACCTTGACACCTACAATCAAAGAGCATTCTGAACTCCATCAATTGAACCAAACTTGGCACGCAGAACTCCCAGGACCAACAGAAAATACTTCAAGGGTTTGGTGGGCATTGACCTTGAGTTCTGGAGTGTTAGTTCTCCTATATGCAGAGAGCAGGATAGAACTGGGCCAAACTTCCCACACAGAATCACCATGACCAACAGAAAATACTGTGTTTTTGATGGTCTTTGGTGACCCCTCTGACACCCCCTCGCGATTTCTCCAAGGCTTGGTGATGACTGGATTATCCCATCAATTTCAGGAGTACGTCTGGATCTGGATCTGAACCACAGCCTGCTTGCAAGGAGAAGACTGACGGCTGGCCCAGTTCCCAATGAAGCAAAGCAAGCTTTTTCTACCATCCAGGGTTGGAGCCCAGAGACTGTTTTCTCCACTGCAGTACTGAGACGCTGCAACTTTGAGTCATACCTTTGTGCAAGTCCCCCCTTCCTTCCCTCCTTCCCAAGTCCTGCCAGATAAGTTGCAACCAGCTTTCTTTTGCAGCCTGTCTGGTTGAAGGAATAGGTCCATTCATTCCTCCCTTCTCATTCATTACCACTCAGTTTCAGAGGCGGACACAGTTCGACATAATACAGGCAATGGACATTTTAAATCAGACTGAACATGCCCTTCCTTCCACAGGCAGAAAGGCAGTAGACATTTCTCTAAGCAGGAGTGAGGTGGCATCTGCAAAGGCTGACCTCGGGCGACCCGAGCCTAACGCTCACACTTTGCCAATTCAAACCTGTTTCTCACTTTCCTTTCGCTCTTTCTCTCTGCCCCTGAACTCCTCCTTACTGTGAGAAATAGATCAAGGCAGAGAGCTATCCATAGCACCAATTAGTTTTGTGAAAGAGTAGAAATTTCTCTTGCAATACAAAGGCACTGCCTTCCATAACACTGCCTCAGTTTGTAGCATAACGTGAGCTTTCCTCCAATGCAAGGTGAGATTTCATCAAGATCTGGGCAGCTAATGAGACGCAAACCTGTGTGAGACGCGCAGGGAGAAAAGCCTCTGTCTAGACTGGGCATGGACAGACTTGGGCCCTCCCTCTAGGTCAGGGGCGGGCAATTATTTTTTCCAAGGGGCCACACTAGAGCCAAAAATATTATGGAGGGCCGCACCTAAAGGCTGAACTACATTCTAATCTACGTAATTTATTTATTTATTTACTATATTTACTATATATTACACATCATTAATATGATGGTAGCTTGCTCAACTTAAGCCATCTGACGGCCTGCACTAAGACTCTAAACTATCTAGTCCGTGAGCTGCTTTTTGTTGACGATGCTGCCCTTGTCACCCATTCAGAAGCAGCCCTGCAGCGCCTAACATCTTGCTTTGCAACAGCTGCAGAGCTGTTTGGGCTGGAAGTCAGCCTGAAGAAAACGGAAGTCCTCTACCAGCCCGCACCACAGGAAGAACACCATCATCCCCACGTCCGCATAGGCACATCTGTGCTTAAATCCGTTCAGCAGTTCACCTACCTGGGAAGCATCATCTCTTCAGACACCAAAATTGACAAAGAGATAGATCACAGATTATCAAAGTCATATAGTGCATTTGGAAGGCTTCACGAAAGAGTCTGGAGCAACAAGAACTTGAGGCAAAGTACCAAAATCAGTGTGTACAGAGCTACCATACTGTCTATTCTCCTCAATGGGTCTGAAACATGGGTCACCTATCGCCAACACCTACGACTCCTCGAACGCTTTCATCAGCGCTGTCTTCGCACAATCCTAAATATACACTGGACCGACTATGTGTCAAACGTTGCTGTCCTTGAGCAAGCAGGGATCACCAGCATTGAGGCCATGCTATTGAGAACACAGCTGCGCTGGGCAGGGCACGTCTCTAGGATGGAGGGCCACCACCTCCCATACTACTCTATGGTGAACTCGCCACGGGTCAGCGCAAGAGAGGCGGCCCCAAAAAGAGATATAAGGACTCCCTGAAACAACATCTCAGGCTCGGCCACATTGATCACCAACAATGGTCCACCCTGGCCTCTCATCGGGAGGCATGGAGACGCACTATCCACAATGCTGCGGCCTCTTTTGAGAAGTCACGCGAAATGAGTCTCGAAGAGAAACGACAACGCAGAAAGAACCGCAACTTGGAAACAACATCACCCAAGGGGACTTTTTGCTGTGCTTTCTACAACCAAACTTGCCTATCTCAGATTGGCCTTTTTAGTCATCAACGTGCTTGTAAAAAGCGTGGGATGAGTCCTTCCTGAATCTTCATTCGCGAAGTAATGCCGAGAGAGGGGGTGGGGGGAGAGAATGTATCAAGAAATATTCATATATTATTAGTATTAATATAATTATTATATTATAGTATGTATATATATATAATATATTGAAATTATAATATATTATATTATTTATTATATTATTATATTATTATTATAACATAATAATAAAAACCACTAAAATGAAATTCAAGAAGACAAGGTGCGAACCAAGATAGAAGCTGACATCCTCAAGAGAGGAAGGATCCCAAGATGGAATGGCCTAATGGACCCAGCCCAGGGGATGACAAAGCGGACCCAGCCACCGCCACAGCAGAGCAGAGCAGCAGACGCCTGAAGAGGCTGCAGGCCTCTACCAGCCCGCCCCAGGCTGTTCCCCAGCTGATCCCCCTGCCATGGAGTGCCAGCCATCTGTGCTTTGGAGCGCCTGCACCTACCAGGGGAGCGATCCGGGCTTCAGAGCAGTCGGCGACCTGAGGCGGCTGGTTGCCCTGGCATCAAAGGCATCAAGTGCTTCTGGGTCGCCAGGGAGTCTGGAGCAACAAGAACCTGAGGCAAAGTACCAAAATCCCGCTGTACAGTGCTACCATACGCTATTCAGGATGGCTGGCACATGGGTCACCTATCGCTCAACACGTTCGACTCTGAGCGGCATCAGGGCTGCCTTTGCACAATCCCCAAATATGGGATGGCACCACTTTCCTCTTGGCCCCGGCCATGACGCCCTTCTCCCCGGGCCAGTCAGAATTGGCCAGCGGGCCGCATCCGGCCCGCGCCCCATAGGATGCCCAGGTCTGCTCTAGGTGTTTTAGACTTCAGCTCCCACAATTCCTAACAGCCTCAGGCCCTTTCCTTTCCCCCCTCAGCCGCTAAAGCTGAGTGTTGGGCCCATAACCTACGTTAGGCTCTGTTGCCTGTTTGGGGTGCAAGGAAGCTTCCTCTACAGCAGGGCTGCTGCTCTTAATATCAGACGAATGATGATTGACACCGTAAGGCAACAATATCCTGTCTTTTAAAAAATATTTTTATACTGATTTGTAATCTAATTTTAAATAACTGTTTA
This sequence comes from Anolis apletophallus, assembly GCA_030556195.1. Lineage (NCBI taxonomy): Eukaryota > Metazoa > Chordata > Lepidosauria > Squamata > Anolidae > Anolis > Anolis apletophallus. The sequence goes on from JARBWK010000015.1 coordinate 31,167,906, forward strand.
CTGGGGAGTTGTCCTTCTCTTCTTAGGGCACTTGTACCCGCTTTGTGCTGGTCAGTGACTGTAATAAAGTGTTGTTGTTGTTGTAGCAGGCCTGGGAAAACTTCAACCCTCCCCCCAGCTTCAGTGGCTGAGGGGGGAAAAAAGAAGGGGCCTGAGGCTGTTAGGAATGGTGGGAGTTGAAGTTCAAAACACCTGGAGGGCCCAAGTTTTCCCATATTTGATCTAGAGATTTCCAAATGGAACATTATTACTCGAGTGCATCAATAATCCAATCCAAAAAAAGCCCAAACTGCAGATACCGCAGATACCCTGTTTCCATCAAAATAAGTCCTACCCCAAAAATAAGACCTATCGTGATTTTTCAGGATTTTTGAGGATGCTCGAAATATAAGCCTATTTCAAATATAAGCCCTAGATACAGTTCATTGAAAAGTTAAGTTGGAAAAATAAGACAGACCCTGAAAACAAGCCCTAATGCATTTTTGGAGCAAACATTCATACAAGATCCTGTCTTATTTTTGGGCAACCATGGTATAGACTATAGAGGGATGATTGTAAGAAAAAGTATCAAACCAAGCTGGTAATATAAGTAAATGATTATTTAAGGCCGGAATGTCTTACTCGCCTACTGGAAGAAAGTTTTATCAGTTTGAAGAGAGGATGACAAGCAACATTTGGGGGCCATTCAGCCACAAGTAAGAAATGACTTGAAAGAACAGAACAACAACAGCAAAAGACAATGAATGTTGACCACAGAGACATAGGGGGCCGGGGGGCACAATGGGTTAAACCCTTGTTAAACCCTAAAGGTTGGCAGTTCAAATCCGCGAGACAGGGTGTACTCCCATCTGTCAGCTCCAGTTCCTGTCAACCTAGCAGTTCGAAAGCATGCAAATGTGAGTAGATAAATAGGTACCGCTTCGGCAGGAAAAGGCAAAGAGACGCTCCAAGCAGTCCTGTCGGCCACACAACCAGGAGGTGACAACACAGGCTCTGCAGCTTGAAAAACGCACCTTCCCAGAGCCAGAGATGAGCACTGTCTCCAGAAGCCGGAAATGAAAGGAGAAGCCTTTGCCTTTGCTTGTGTTCATTGTATATGCCTGTAAAGGCATTGGATGTTTGCCTATGTACGTAAATGCTGCAATCCACTCTAAGTTCCTTAGGGGAGAAGGGCAGAATATAGATAAAGTGAATTATTTTATTATTATGCCAGATGATCTAGGGCAGGGCTGCCCAGGAAGTCGATCGCGATTGACCAGTCGATCCTGGGATGGAAGGAGGTCGATCCCAGCTGGATGGGGCGCTTCTCAAAGGGGGTGGAGCCAGGCCGCTCCAAGCCACTCCCCCTCCCCGGCTTTGGCACTCCCAGCAGCTGCTCCAGGTTTGTGGAGGGCAGGGCCAAGCCAGCCCTTTGCTAGCTATGCCACCACTGGCTTGGCATTGCCATCCTCAAGCATGGAAAAGCTGCTGGGAGCTCCAAGGCTAGAAGAGAGGGGCGGGGCTTGGCACAGCCTGGTTCCGCCCCTCTGGCCAAGCCCCGCCCCACCCACTCCCCTCTCCAGCCTTGAGGAGGTATGTAGATCAGGGGTGCCCACACCTTTTCAACATGCGAGCTACTTATATTAAAACCAAGTCAGAAAGATCTACCTACCTCCTCAAGGCTGGAGAGGGGAGGGGGAGGGGCGGGGCTTGGGCAGAGGGGGGCAAAGCCAGGCCGCGCCAAGCCCCGCCCCTCCCCTCCCCCCTGGCTTTGGGGCTCCCAGCAGCTTCTCCAGGCTTGAGGAGGGCAGTGCCAAGCCAGTGGTAACATAACTAGCACAAGGCTGGCTTGGCACTGCCATCCTCAAGCCTGGAGAAGCTGCTGGTAGAGCAGAAGCCACAGGGGGCGGAGCCAGGCCGCACCAAGCCCCGCCCCCTCCCCTCTGGCTTTGGAGCTCCCAGCAGCTTTTCCAGGCTTGAGGATGGCAATGCCAAGCCAGTGGTAACATAACTAGCACAAGGCTGGCTTGGCACTGCCATCCTCAAGTCTGGAGAAGCTGCTGGTAGAGCGGAAGCCACAGGGGGGTGGAGCCAGGCCATACAAGCCCCGCCCCCTCCCCTCTGGCTTTGGAGCTCCCAGCAGCTTCTCCAGGCTTGAGGACGGCAATGCCAAGCCAGTGGTAACATAACTAGCACAAGGGTGGCTTGGCACTGCCATCCTCAAGTCTGGAGAAGCTGCTGGTAGAGCGGAAGCCACAGGGGGCGGAGCCAGGTGCACCAAGCCCCGCCCCCTCCCCTCTGGCTTTGGAGCTCCCAGCAGCTTCTCCAGGCTTGAGGATGGCAATGCCAAGCCAGTGATGGCATAGCTAGCACAAGGCTGGCTTGGCCCTGCCCTCCACAAACCTGGAGCAGCTGCTGGGAGTGCCGAAGCTGGGGAGGGGGTGGGGCTTGGTGCGGCCTGGCTCCGCCCCCTCTGAGAAGCGCCCCATCCAGCTGGGATCGACCTCCTTCCATCCCAGGATCGACTGGTCAATCGCGATCGACTTCCTGGGCAGCCCTGAGGTAGATATTTCTGACTTGGTTTTAATATAAGTAGCTCGCATGCTGAAAAAGTGTGGGCACCCCTGATCTAGGGTGAATCTACACTGAAGAACTAATGCAGTTTGATACCACTTGAGCTGCCATGACTCGGTGTTATGGAATCTTGAAAATGATAGTTTGGTGCAGGGAAGACTAAACACCTTGTAAAACTACAATTTCCATGATTCCATAACATTGAGCCATGGCAATTAAAGTGCCGTCAAACTGCATTAGTTCTTCAGTGTAGATGCAACCCGAGAAATTCCTCGAGGAGCGTTCACTCTGGGGTTTTTTTGAAAAGTATTATTAAAAATCCACTTTTGTGTGAATCCTGCAGCCCTAACACCCAGGAAAATGGAGGCCTACTGTAATTATTGATATCAATAATCATATGAAAAGAAGCAGATAAAATAACACACTTTCTCCTCTTATAGTGACATATATATTGTTCAAGGCAAATAAGCTCTTAGAAGGGATTATTCTGGGATCAAACTCCCAACTGCCTCTGCGGGCAAAGCGAATAAAGCTGTGCCACGCCTCAATAAACTTCTCTTTGTATTCTCCTCTCTTTATTTTTCAGAGATTCTGCTCCAACTTTTCAGCTTAGCTGCAATTTTCACAGTAGTTGAAGTGTGCGGGGGATGAATTCCCCCCCCCCGGCAACAGCGCATTGTTCAGTGAGCTGCTCTCACTGGAACGTAGCAATATTTTTGGATGGCTTAGTTAGTGCTGCGGTGATTCATTAAGATCCATTAGCTTTACAAAAGCACCCAATGCCTGTGCAGATTCTTCACTGATAGAGATATAGATCTGGCATTCTCCATTGGCCAATTGTGAATTGTCACAATCAGGATGTATATTACACTAAAGCACTTATATATCTATATCTCTATCTATACAATAATAAAAGAGAAAAATGTGTATGTGTAGACCAGGGGTAGGGAACCTATGGCTCGGGAGCCAGATGTGGCTCTTTTCATGATTGCATCTGGCTCTCCAGAGCAGCCCGGGCTTCGGTTTCCCAGCATGCAGCGGGGAGGAGTGACGCAAATGCGCAGCAACTGCCGCTTCTGCACCGCCATGGCTGCCTCTTCCTTTCCTTCTCCTTCTCTCCTTCCTTTTCCCTCCCTCTCTTGCATCCTTTCTTTCCTCCATTCTCCTGCTTCCTTCCTTCCTTTCCCCCCTTCACCCTTTCCTTCTCTCCTTTTCCCTCCCTCTCTTTCCTTCCTTCTTTCCTCCATTCTCCCGCTTCCTTCTTTCCTTTCTCCCGCTTCACCTTTTCCTTCTCTCCTTTTCCCTCTCCTCTCACCTTCTTTCTTTCCTCCATTCTCCCACTTCCTTCTTTCCTTTCTCCCTCTTCACCCTTTCCTTCTCTCCTTTTCCCTCCCTCTCTCCCCTTCCTTCTTTCCTCCATTCTCCCTCTTCCTTCCTTTCTCCCCTTCACCCTTTCCTTCTCTCCTTCTCCCTCCCTCTCTCCCCTTCTTTCCTCCATTCTCCCGCTTCCTTTCTTCCTTTCTCCCCTTCACCCTTTCTTTCTCTCCTTTCCCTCCCCTCTCCCCTTCCTTCTTTCCTCCATTCTCCCTCTTCCTTCCTTTCTCCCCTTCACCCTTTCCTTCTCTCCTTTTCCCTCCCTCTCTCCCCTTCCTTCTTTCCTCCAATCTCCCTCCCTCTTCCTTCTTTCCTCTTCTATTCTTTCCCCCCAGGTCTTCCTTTCTTTCTCCTTCCTTTCTTTTCACTTCCCTCTCTCTCCCCTTCTTTCTTTTCTCCTTTTCCCTTCATTATTTTACTTTTTCCTCACTCCCTTTCCTTTCTTTTCCCCACCCTTTCCTTTCCTCCCTTCCCATTTTCTTCTGTCTTTTCCCCTCCTTGTCTGTCTCCTGCTTTTCTTTTCTTCCTTTTCCATAGTTCGTTCTTTTCTTTCTTCCTCTCCCCCTCTCTCCTTTATTTCCTCTGTCTTTCTTTCTCCCTTCCTTTCTCCCTTCCTTTCTCCCTTCCTTCCTTCCTTCCTTCCTTCCTTCCTTCCTTCCTTCCTTCCTTCCTTCCTTCCTTCCGTCTTCTCTTCCTTCCCAGAGTCCTGAGCGTGCCTTTTGCAGAGCCAGGTCTGAAGTGTCCCGTCATTTTGCCGGGGGAATCCTTTTCTCATCGTATGTACGTATAGACTCACATTCAGTTGAATTCAGTCTTAAAATAGATTATATATATTATATGGCTTTCACTGAAATAAATATCCAAATATTCCAAAAAAGTTCCCGACCCCTGGTGTAGACTATCGCTCCAAGCGCTGAGAAGCCTCCGAAGGCACCCCCTCCACTGACATTGAAAGTTACAGCGAGCACCATGAACATGTAGCCCAAACCCTGTCAATGTCCTCCCCCAAACACTACGGCCCACCATCCAAGGAATGCTTTCATTCGGGGGCAATTTCGTCCTAGATTTTAAGTGTTTCCTCCACCACAGGCAGGCATCCCAGGGTTCCTTTCTCTCTCAATTGGTGTGGAATTTGCATGACTCCGCCCACTTCCTCTCCCTTAACCCTTTCCTACCCTTTCCTAAGGCACACAGCAAACACAGAGGAATTGATCAGCAACTGAACAGACTGGAGGCATCCCAGGGTTCCTTGGGTGGAATTTGCATGACTCCACCCACTTCCTCTCCCTTAACCCTTTCCTACCCTTTCCTAAGGCACACAGCAAACAGGAATTGATCAGCAACTGAACAGACTGGGGGGGTTGGGGGACTGACTCAACAGCATGGAAGTTGTAGTTCACCCTGCATCAAGGCAGAGCACTGTGACCCCCTTCGATAATGGACCTGGACCACATTTGGCATGCAGAACCCCCATGACCAAATTGGGAGGCATTGACCTTGATTTATAGGAGTTGTAGTTCACCTCCATCCAGAGAGGACTGAACCAGCTGACAATGGATCTGGACCAAACTAGGCATACAGACCCAACATAACCAACTATAAATACTGGTAGAGTTTGGGGGTGACTGCCCTTGGCATATGGGAGTTGCAGTCCACCCTTACCCAGAGAGCACTGAACCCAGTCGATGACAGATCTGGACCACACTTGGCATACAGACCCAACACAAGCAACTATAAATACTGGCAGGGTTGTGTGTGTGTGGGGGGGGGTGACTGCCCTTGGCATATGGGAGTTGCAGTTCACCCATACCCAGAGAGCGCTGAACCCAGTCGATTACGGATCTGGGCCACACTTGGCATACAGACCCAAAACAACCAACTATGAATACTGGCAGGGTCGGTGTGTGTGTGTGTGTCTCCCCTTAGCATATGGGAGTTGCAGTTCACCCTTACGCAGAGAGCACTGAACCCAGTCGATGACAGATCTGGACCACACTTGGCATACAGACCCAACACGACCAACTATAAATACTGGCAAGGTTTGGGGGGGACGGACGACTACCCTTGGCATATGGGAGTTGCAGTTTACCCTTACCCAGAGAGCACCAAACCCAGCTGACGATGAATCTGGACCACACTTGACACACAGACCCAACATGCCCAGCTGTGCATACAGGCTTGGTTTGGGGAGGATTGACCCATGATTCTGGAAATTGTAGTTCGGTCACATCGTTATGTATTTTTAATGGGAGCATTCATAAAAAATGAAATCAAAGACTGCCTTTTTTTCCTAATAAAGAGTGTTACTAATTAACTAAATGACATGGCTTAACACCCCAAAACAAGCGATGTCTTTTTCAAATTATTATTATTATTATTATAATTATATTTCGACTTCCTATACCGCTACTATCCAAAGGCTCAGAGCGGTTCACAGTCTAAACATAAAATACAACAGTACACAAACAAAACAATACAGCACAAGAGGAGGGTCCTACAACTAAGAAAGGGGAGGGGAGCCAAGGCTCAGGACCGCAGGGTCCATGAGCTACCCAAGGTCTAGCCAGCAGTGGCTCGACCATCGAACGGGGGGAGCCTAGGAGGGCCCCACAGGTCCAATACTGTCCTAAGAGTTCCTAGATCCGTTGGGAGACGGTCACCACAAACCTGTGGATCCGATCTCCCAGTCACCTGGATGTCAGGTCTCCTAATTTGGGGATTCACCAGAAGGGGTACCCTGCGTCTAAAATTGGCATTTCAGAAGGTCCTGGCAGGGAACCTCCTGAATGCCACAGAACCGGTCCTCGCAGATCTCTCCCTCCTGATCTCGGGGGCTCCAAGAGTCCCCTCCTGAAGGGAGGTCCGCAGAGTCCTGGGTCGGAGAGACTTCAGGGGTCTTAATGCCTCCGACGAGGGTCGCCCCTTCGTTGGCGCAGCGGTGGAAGGCCTGGATCTAGGAACTCGGCCTTCACAAGAGGGGGCTGTCTCAGGTGCAGGTACAGTCCTGCTCCAGGTACTGCTCGTTCGCCTCCTGCGTCGTTGTCTCCTCTTCCGCCGGGTCTGTTGTTTCCGGGGTCGGTCCACGTCAGAGGCCAAGTCCTCCAGAGGCGGAGCTTCTGGTGGGAGGCAACTTCTGGGTCCCGATCCTCTTCCGGGTCCGGGCACATGGTCCTCATCGAGGGTGAGGTCCTCCAAGGGCGGGACTACCGGTAGATGAACACTTCCGGGTCCTGCTCCATCCTCGGGCCCAGGCACATGGCATAGGCGGGCGTCCTCAAGGTCGGCCGCCATGCTGGGCCGCTCCAACTCCAGCTGGCTCCCCCAGCTTCTCGCGGCTCGGCATCGGCGGGCGCGAGGGTTCCGGGGGAGGGCCAGGACGGCCGAAATGTCCAGGTCAGCTGCCAACGGATCGACCCAAGGTAGAGGGCCATCCAGGCTCGTCTGCGGGTCTCCGGCCATCTCCTCAGCAGGGGGCGGATAGCAGGTATCTGGTCGGAGGGTTGGTTGATCAGGGGGCTGCACCTGATCCGCTGTCATTGGTGACCCTCCAGCTGACTCAGCCAACCTTGAGGGGTTTTCAGCAGGGATGGCCAGTCCGTCTTCAGGGCTGGGGCTGGGGGCTCGCCTCTCCTGGCCCGAGCCCAGGCTCTCGGTGGGGAAATCCCACAAGTTGTCCCAGGCAAAGTCTAGGTCCAGAGGGGGATCTTGCTGGGGTCCTTGCTGGGGGCTAATCCGATTTTTAGGATTACTGTCCGGGAGGGGGATCTGAGGGATATGGGGACACGGCATACCCATTCCCTCTAAAAGATCCTCAAATCTCCTCCTGAAATCCTCAGCATGGGCCGCTAGATTGTTATATTCCGCAATCAGTTGCAAGCCGGTTGGAGTCGGACTGATCAAGGGATGGGCCCCGGGGTGCCGGTGAGCTGCTTCTCGGGATCGCGGGTTGATGGCTCGGGCCTGCTGCCGGCAACGCTTCCCCAGGGGGGGATTTTGGTCTGCCCCTCTTACCAAAAGCTCTTAGGAAGCGTGCTGAGGCCGGCGTTATCGGCCGAACAAACCATCGGGTCTGTTGCTCCCGCTGGTCGGCATGGTCTTCACCTGATGCAGGCATCGGGAAGGGCTGCCCATCCGTCGGCCCAAGCAGCTTCAGGGACCTCCGGCGCAAAGTTGTCGCTTTCCCCAGCCAAATCAGGCTATTGGGGGTCCGTGGGTCGCCAAAGAGCATCTCCTGGGGCGACTGGTCAAGCACGGACACCCCCTGAGGGGGTCCATGGGTCAAACAAGTGGCGTCTAGGGCAGAATCCAAAGGAACTGGCAGGCAATGCTGGAGCTCACCCAAAGGGACCTCTACAGCCGCCGCCATCTTGCCCAGACACCACCGGGTACTCAAGCTAGCATGAGTGTATGCGTGTACACACACACACACACACACACACACACATATACACACAGTATTTAGCAAGTGAGTTCCGAGTTTGGTTCATGAAGAGCAGGAACATGCCTTTGGATTTTTTGTCACTCTGTAGCCAAAAAAATGAAAGGGATGGCTTCTGGAGAAAGGAGAAAGTACTCCTTTTCAAGATGTTCCTCGGGCCTGTCATGGTGGTTTGTTCTGGCCCCACATGATGGGAGAACACTGAAAGCGTGCCCTTTTTTGCAAGGATAAAAGGAACAGGCGGAGATGTCCAACAAGCATCAAGCGCCTCGCCAAGACGGAGTGACAGGACCGACTCCAGTGTACGTCAGAGAATGGCTTTTGGACACCAGCGGAGGAGGATTGTGTGAGAGACAATCCTGGAATAGGACACGCCAGAGTGAGAGATGTGGCGCGACAGAAAGAACATAAAACATTGAGAGGGGAGGGGAGGGATTCTCCTTTTCCCCCAAAGTCTTTTTAACTCCAAAAATTAACATCTATCTATCTGAAAATATATATCATCTATCATTTGTCTATTAATCTAATTAAAAATATGCTTCTGTATCTATCAATCAATCAATCAATCATTCATCTATCTGAAAATATCTATTATCTATCTATCTAATTTAAAATGTGCACCTGTATCAATCAATCAATCAATAATCTATCAATCAATCATCTATCTTAAAATATCTACTATCTAGCCATTTATCTAATGGAAAATATGTATCTGTATCTAACTATTAATCAGTCATCTATCAATCAATTGTTTATCTATCTGAAAATATCTAATTGAAAATATGTATGTGCTTCTTTCTTTCTACCATCTTTCTATCTGAAAATATCTATTATCTATCTAATTGAAAATATGTATCTCTATCTATCGGTTATCTATCAATTAGTCATTTATCTATCTGAAAATATATATTATCTATCTATCTAATTGAAAATATGTATCTGTACCTATCTTATCAATCAAGCAGCCATCTATCTATTTGAAAATATCTATTATCTATCTAATTGAAAATACATTTCTGTGTCAATCAGTCATTTCTATCAATCATCTATCTGAAAAAATATATTATCTATCATATATATATATATATACTGTATATATATGATAGATAATATATTTTTTCAGATAGATGATTGAGATACACACACACACACAAATATGTATGTATCTCTATCTACCTACCTACCTACCTATTATCTATTATCACTGGGATTGTGGTGCAACTAGCTGGGAGTCAGCTGCATTAAGATCAATTCTGTCCAAATGGTCATAAGTTTGAGCCAGCCTGGGTCGGAATGAGCTTCCGACCACCTGTGTAGCTTGCTGTCGACCTTTGCAGCCTGAAAGACAGTTGCATCTATCAAGTAGGAAATTTAGGTACCGCTTATGCGGGGAGGCTAATTTAACTAATTTACAACGCCATAAAATCTCCAGAAAGAAAGCAAAAAAGAATGAGGAAGTACTCCATCAGTGTCACAAATGGACGGTGAAGTGACAGCTCCCCTGGTGGCCAGAATATCCTCATGAAAGCTGGAAAGTTAAATAGCCTCTGTGTGCCTGTCTATATATGTTGTGTGTCTATGCTGGCATTGAATGTTTGTCATGTATATGAACATTGTAATCCGTCCTGAGTCCCCTGCGGGGTGAGAAGAGTGGAATATAAATACTATAAATAAATAAATATTTTCCAATATGGCTCCCACTCCCAGAGAGCACTGTGAACCCAACTGGCGATGGATCTGAACCAAACTTGGCACATAGATGGCCCCCTCCCGCATATGACCAACAACCCTGGAGTTACAGTGGGAGTTACAGTGCACCAATATGAGAAGAGGACTGTGAACCCCACCAACAATGGATCCGGACCAAACTTGGTACACAGACCCACCATTGCCAACTTTACATACTGGTGGATTTTCATAGAATGAACCTGGATGATGGAGGTTGTAGTTCACCCTTACCCTCAATATAGGGTTTCTGTATGGAGATGCTATTCAATCATGTGAGGCTCACACCTGCAGTCTAAAAGGGTAAAGTCTAAGAATAGAGCTTCTCCTCTCCTCCTGTTTCTTAGAAGCAAGAATAAAGAGGAACAAAGGCTCAGCTTCGAAATATCCATCGCCTCAAACTTCCTGTCTGGGAATGATCTCATGCCAAGTTTGCAGAAATGTGGACGTGTGCTTTGAAATCTACTTTTAGTCAACCCTTTGCAACTATGTAACCTTTGTGTTGTCGGGGGCTTTCATGGCCGGAATCACTGGGTTGCTGTGAGTTTTCCGGGCTGTATGGCCATGTGCCAGAAGTCAGGCCCGGATTAACAAATTTTTGCGCCCTAGGCCACACTTTGGAATTACGCCCCTACTGCACCCCCCCACATCACTCAGACCCACACTAAAAATTTAACCTTATCTTCTCCTCCCCCCAGTGGCCCAGGGGAGGGGCTTTCTTTCCGCCCAGCAAAATGGCCCTGGGCAGGGGCTTTCTTCCGCTCTGCAAACCTGGCCCTGGATCTCTCTCTCTCTCTGCACTGAGGAGGCAGCACACGGCGGGACAAGGAGGCCACTCACCCAGGACGCTGCCCTTTCGGCAGAGGTAAGAGAAGAGACGGGGCTGCTGGCATGCACCTGGCCTCCGAGCCGCCACTCTTCGTCCTGTTGTGCCGAAATCCGAGGAGGAGGAAGGCATGGGAGCCGCGGGCGGTGAGGCTGGGGATCTGCAGGGGCTCCTCTCCGCACTTTGCCTTTCCTTCCTTGCCCGCTGCAAAGGCTGTTGGCGGAGGATGCTGGCGGGGTGGCCAAAACAGGCGCCATTTCCTCCAGCCCGCTTTGGCCGCCCCGCCAGCATCCTCCGCCGGCAGCCTTTGCAGTGGGCAAGGAAGGAAAGGCAAAGAGCGGAGAGGAGCCCCTGCAAATCCCCAGTCTCACTGCCCGCGGCTCCCGTGCCTTCCTCCTCGAATTTCGGCACAACAGGAGGAACAGCGGCGGCTCGGAGGCCAGGCGTGCGCCTGCAGCCCCGTCTCTTCTCCTGCCTCTGCCGAAAGGGCAGTGTCCTGGGTGAGTGGCCTCCTTTCCCGCCTTTTGCTACCTCCTCAGTGAAGATATATATATATATATATATCCTGCCCCAGGCTGCTGCCGGGTCCTCTCCCCTGCCTAAGTGGAGGAGGCCTCCCTCTGGGGCAGGTGCCTGCAGCCGGGCACGCTCTCCTCCGCCGGCACCCATCTGGGAGGGAGGGAGACCTTGCTGGAGGTTTCCTCCCAGAAGCACACTCTCCTGACGTTTCGCCCTTAGGGGCGGGCTGAGACATTGGGGGGGTCTGTGATCTGCGCCTCCTTCGGCTTGCGCCCGTAGGCTATGGCCTAGGGTGGCCTTCTGGGTAATCCAGGCCTGCCAGAAGTATTCTCTCCTGATGTTTCACCACATCTATGGCAGGCTCTCTCAGAGGTTGTGATAGAAGAGCACTTGATGAACCAACCTGGACACAGCATATTATTTGGGAACACAGAAATGCTGGACTACTCTAACAACCACCATGTCGGACTACACAAAGAAGCCATTGAAATCCACAAGCATGTGGAGAATTTCAACAGAAAGGAGGAAACCATGAAAATGAACAAAATCTGGCTACCAGTATTTAAATAACTCCAAAATCAGGACAGTCAATAAAGAACAAAGTTGAGAAAACAGGGGAATTCCAAACAAGAAAAAAAATCAGGGCCAGTTAACACTTCCCAACAAAGGATTCCCCCAGGCAGAAAGCAACCAGGCTTTGAAGCTGCAAGGCAATTCAATGCTAATCAAGGTATTGCTAATAAATGAAAATGAACAAAGTATTACTACCACTATAATCAAGACAGTAAATAAGGAACAACACTCAGAAACACAGGAACTCCAGACAGCAAACAATCAAATGCCAGTTAACACCTCCCACACAGAAGATGCCTCCAGGCAACAAAGCCGAAGCTACCTCTATACCAGTGTTTCGCAACCTTTTTTGAGCCGCAGCACATTTTTTACATTTACAAAATCCTGGGGCACACCACCAACCAAAATGACACAAAATGACACTCTAACACAGTAATACATATAGCTAATATGTTTTTAAATGTATTTATACACTCAGTGTGAAATCTGGGCCTGTTTCGATGAACACAACATAGGTATCCTAGCAGGAATGGCAGAAAGACACACACGAAGGTCTTGCTCAACAGCTGGGAGTTATAGTTCACCCGCACTCAAAGAGCACTCTGAACTCCACCAATGATGGAATGGAATCAAACTTCCCACACAGAACTACCATAAGGGAGCCCGAGTGGAGAAGAAAAAGTGTTCGGCAGGAGGGGGAAGAAAGGGTATTGGAGGTTCCAATTTCCCACGGCACACCTGATGATCGCTTACGGCACACTAGTGTGCCACGGGACACTGGTTGGGAAACACTGCTCTATACTGATACCCTCACTGATTGACTTTGCAGCTGCAAGGCTACTCAGTGCTATTCAAGCTTTCTAATTGCAACATTCACACTTGCTCCAAACAGACAAAGGTTCTTTTCCCCACCCTGAACATTCCCCCCCCCTCTATATATATACGCACACACACACACACACACATATATATACATACACACACACACACACTCCACTTGCCTCACTGCAAACAGAACCTCTGAAGATGCCAGCCACAGATGCAGGTGAAACATCAGGAGAGAATGCTGTTGGAACATGGCAATATAGCCTGAAAAACTCTCAGCAAGCCATCAACAATCATGTTTTATTTCTTACCCGCTCAATGCAGGTTACAACATAGATAAAAACACATATTCTTTATATATAATACACATCAAAACGGGTTTCTACAAAATACATACTGTATATACTCGAGTATAAGCCTAGTTTTTCAGACCTTTTTTTAGGTTGAAAAACTCTCCCTTGAGTCAAGGTTATTTATTATCTCTCTCTGTTATAAATACATAATAAATTTATTATTATATTTATTATTTTACTTTATTATTGTTGTTATTATTACATTTATTATTTTACTCTATTATTGTTATTATTACATTTTCATTATTTTACTCTATTATTAATAATATTAATATTATTATTACCTTTATTATTTTGCTCTATTTATTTTATAGGAAGGATACGCAAGCACATTCACATTGAAGGTCAGAATGGTTTAATCAGAGTTGGGCAGTCTTATCTTAAATTACAGTTTTATGTAAATATTCAAAAACATTTAACCTACTGATGCCTCAATTAATGTAATTTTATTGGTATCTATTTTTGTTTTGGAATTGACCCATAGCTGCTGCATTTCCCACCCTCAGCTTATACTCGAGTCAATCTATTTTCCCAGTTTTTTGTGGTAAAATTAGGTGCCTCGGCTTATATTCGGGTCGGCTTATATTAAAATACACAGAACGAATACTAAAATGCAGTGAGTTAAAAATACACAGTTAGAACTTTAGGTAGGAAGAGTTTCTCAAGCTACGGTGGGCCTCTGAAGATGCCAGCCACAGATGCAGGCGAAACGTCAGGAGAGAATGCTACTGGAAGATGGTCATACAGCCTGAAAAAAACTCACAGCAACACAGTGTCTGGATTATGTGTTACTGCGTGGCAGGAGGTTGGACTGGATGGCCCTTGGGGTCTCTTCAAACGCCATGATTCCACTGAAATTGAGTGCTTTGTAGTCCGTCCATAAGTCTCAGCCTCGTTCTATAATTCCGGCTCTACTATCAGGCAGAGTGATTTGAAAGTAACACATGGCTCCTTATTTCGTGTGATATTTTACCGCCGACCAGAGCAAGAGGTAGGTGTGAGATTTCCTTTCGCTGGTGCCTAAATAACTTGGCTGGCTTTGGCGACGATGCGCCACCTTGATGTGGCTGAAGGTGGAGGCCATATGGTCTTCAGCCTTGGGCGGCAGAATGTCTTGACCTGTGGCAGCTCTCCAGGTGGCTGGAGATGGTCATTATGTTCCACCTCGGCCTCTTCTTCTCCGGGCGGTTATTTCAGTGTTTCCTTTGGACGTCGTTTTCACATCCCTCACCACCTTCATCCCTTCCTCCAAACATGTTCCAATCGGAGTGGATACCGGCTGGGGGACGGGGATTATATGTGTTCCCTCCTCTCACAAAATGTTATTTCTCATTGAGTCAACAATGTAGATCAGCTATGGGAAAGCAAGTGTTTTGGACTCCAACTCCCACAATTCCTAACAGCCTCAGGCCCATTCCTTTGCCCCCTCAGCTGCTTAAGGGGCCTGAGGCTGTTAGGAATTGTGGGAGTTGGAGTCCAAAACACCTGGAGGGCCCATGTTTGCTCATGTCTGGTTTATACTTTTTATTTATTATTATTTATTTATTTATTTACAGTATTTTTACCCCACCCTTCTCAAAGGCTAAATACACAATGCCTAAATACACAAAATAGCTATTTATTATTTACAGTATACTGTAGAACAGGGGTGGGCAATTACCGGCCCTCCGGGTGTTTTGGACTTCAACTCCCAGAAATCCTAACAGCTGGTAAACTGGCTAGGATTTCTGGGAGTTGAAGTCCAAAACACCTGGAGGTCCAGTAATTGCCCACCCCTGCTGTAGAATGAGTGCAGTTTGGGCCCTCTATAACTCCCATGGCTCAATGCCATGGAATTATGGGAGTTGTAGTTTTACAAAGTCTTTAGCTGCCTCTGCCAAAGAGCACTGGTGTCCCACCAAACTACAACTTCCATTAAGCGGCTGAGTGGGGAATAGGAAGGGGCCCGATGCCATTAGGAATCGTGGGAGTTGGAATCCAAAACACCCAGAGGGCCAAAGTTTGCCCATGCCTAGTGTAGGGTGCATCTACACTGTTGACTTAATGCAGTTTGACATCACCATAAAATACTGAAAGAAACGAATAAATGGAAGACACAAGTCCGAAATGGAAGTCAAGACACTTTTATTTTTGTCTATTTTTTCCTTTCCTTTTCTTTTTCTTTTCTTCTTTTCTTAAATTTTTTCCCCTACTTTCCTATATATGAGCACACACACACACACACACACATATATCCTACTTTCCTATATATGAGCATATATTATATATATATATATATATATATATTTTCTACTTTTCTATATATGAGCCCTCTCCGTTGGCGCCCCATTTTTGTGGGGGAGAGGCTTGGGTACCCTAATGAAGTTGTGAGCTATGCTGGCGGTGACATAATAGCCACTGGTAGGGCCTCCCATGCCAGACAGGTCACAACCGAAGGGTCTCACAAGGAGCGTCAACGGGCAGGATGGGCTTTCTAGCCCTTTGGCAACCATCCTAAGAGAAGGAAAACTCTAATTTCAAACCCGGGCAGATGGTGCTCGTCTAACCCTGTAAGGTCAGCCATCTAAGAGAAGGAAACTCGAACCAAACGTACGACCTGAGGACCTCGCTGCCACTGCCCAAGCTTGCTAGGCCCCAGCAGACGAACCTTTGGTTTAAAGGGTGAGGCCAGTTCTGTGCATGCTGCACTCCACCAGAAAAATCCATTGCACAGGCTCGAAGGACACATCCAACCTCCGAAATCAGATTGGCCTTTTTGGTCATCAACGCGCTTGTGGGAAGCGTGGGATGAGTCCTTCCTGAATCTTCGTTCGCGAAGTAATGCCGAGAGAGATTATGTATTATTATTATTCAGCGCCCCCCAAATTCTCCAGAGCCTCCCAGCGCCCCCTTGGATCGCCCCACCGCCCACCAGGGGGTGGTACTGCCCACTTTGGGAACCACTGATCTACACTGTTGACTTAATGCAGTTTGACATCACTTTAACTGCCATAAAATACTGAAAACAACTTGAAGGCACACAACAACAGCAACAACAACAAGAAATGTGACTCCATGTTCTAAGTCATCGTTCTCCTTCCTCGCAGGCGATTCCACAATTAGGTTTGGCGATATCAAAGTTCATTAAAATTGACTAGAGGGCTGGCCATGCATGCAAAATAGAAAATCCCTTCAAGGCTGTGTATTGCAGAGGAACGACGGCAAAGTCTTCCTGGGAATGTGAAGTCGTTTCAAACCAATCTTCATCAGTGAGGCATATAAATAAAATACCCAACTGAAATCCCAATGATCACGGTCAGAATATTTGTGTTGCTGTGAGTTTTCCGGGCTGTATGGCCATGTTCCAGCAGCATTCTCTCCTGACGTTTCCCTCACATCGATGGCAGGCATCCACAGACGTCGCAAGATCTGTTGGAAACCAGGCAAGTGGGCTTTATATATCTGTGGAATGTCCAGGGTGGGAGAAAGAACTCTTCTCTGCATCAAATGGCCTTGCAGCTTCAAAGCCTGGCTGCTTCTTGCAGCCTCATTTGGGAGTTGTAGTTGCTGGGATTTATAGTTCACTTACAATCAAAGGGCATTCTGAACTCCACCAATGATGGAATTGAACCAAACTTGGCACACAGAACTCTCATGACCAACAGAAAATACTGGAAGGGTTTGGTGGGCATTGACCTTGAGTTTTGGAGTTGTAGTTCACATATATCCTCAAAGCACTGTGGACTCAAACTTGGTACAGATACTCAATATGCCCAAATATGAACACTGGTGGAGTTTGGGGGAAATAGTTCTTGACTTTTGGGGGTTGTAGTTGCTGGAATTTATAGTTCACTTACAATCAAAGGGCATTCTGAACTCCTACAATGATGGAATTGAACCAAACTTGGCACACAGAACTCTCATGACCAACAGAAAATACTGGAAGGGTTTGGTGGGCATTGATCTTGAGTTTTGGAGTTATAGTTCACATATATCCTCAGAGCACTGTGGACTCAAACAATGACGGATCTGGACCAAACTTGGCATGGATACTCAATATGCCCAAATAAGAACACTGGTGGGGTTTAGGGGAAATAGATCTTGGCATTTGGGAGTTTTAGTTGCTGGGATTTATAGTTCACTTACCATCAAAGAGAATTCTGAACCCCACCAGCGATGCAACTGGGCCAAATTTCCCACACAGAACCCCCATGACATCAAAAAAAAATTACTGTGTTTTCCTATGGTCTTTGGCAACCTCACTGACACCCCCTCATGACCCCAACCCCCCGGGTCTCAACCCCCAGGTTGAGAAACTCTGAGCTAAAGGATCTCAGGATGCATTAGCTACCCTGGCCATCTGTCAGGGATACTTAGATTTTGCTTTTCCTGAATGGCAGAGGGTTGGACTAGATGGCCCATGTGGTCTCTTCCAACTCTATTATTCTACAATTCTAATTAATATAATTTGGTCACACTTTAATTGCCATGGCTCAATGCTATGGAATCTAGAGAGCTGTAGTTTGCAAGTCTTCCCTGCCAAAAAGTGCTGGCGCCTTGCTAAACTACAACTCCTAGGATTTCACAGCACGGAACTGTGGCAGTAATAAAGTGGTGTTAAACTGCATTAATTCTGCAGTGTGTAGATGCACCCTCAGGTTTATCCCAGTCTTTTAGGAGAACTATCCAAGGTCCTGAATCCAAACACCCTTGATTTGCTGCAGCACTCATATGGAACCCTGTGTTTCTATTGGGACATTGCAAACATCTGTGTATTCCCTTTTCCTTTGAAGGCCGAATTTCCAAACGACCAAATGCCATTTTAAATTATTGCAATGTTAGAAATCAGGAAACTACAGGGACATTTCATTGCAGGGGATGAGTTCTTATCTGGGGGGCAGTGCCCTTATCTTCTCCTCTCCGGGAGCTATATCCCTGTAATGAGGCAGATTGAAAAAGTGGGCACTCCATTCCTCCCTCCCTCCCTCCCTCTTTCCTTCTCTCCCTCCTTTCCTCCTCAGCCTGCAATCTGTTGGAAGAAAGGCAGATTGCTCTTGCCAGAGGTCTAAACTGATCACAGTTTCTCCAAACTCTTCCCACTGGAAGAATACTGTAAATCTGAAGAAGCACCACAGGAAGCGGAATCTTACTCAATACAGCACGCCCCCCACATTCCCTGGGGTCACAGGTCCGCAGCTTGGGTGTCCTCCTAGACCAGGGGTGGGCAATTATTTTTTCCAAGGGGCCACACGAGAGCCAAAAAAATATTATGGAGGGCCGCACCTAAAGGCTGAACTACACTCTAATCCACATAATTTATTTATTTATTATATTTACTATATATTACATATCATTAATATTAACATATTAATATATCAAGAAATATTCATATATACTATTAGTATTAATATCATAATTAATATATTATAGTATATATATAGACATTATAATATATTGAAATTATAATATAATATAACATTATATTATATATTATATTATTATAATAAATTATTATATAATAATAATAAAAACCACTAAAATGAAATTAAATTCAAATTCAAGACAAGGTGCGAACCAAGATAGAGGCTGACATCCTTCAAGAGAGGAAGGATCCCAAGATGGGATGGCCCAATGGACCCAGCCCAGAGGATGACAAAGCAGACCCAGCCACAGAGCAGAGCAGAACAGCAGACGATCGGAGGCTGCAGGCCTCCGTCCACTCTCGCCTCCAGCCGTTCCCCAGCTGATCGCCCTGCCATGGAATGCCTGCCATCCCGGCTTTGGAGTGTCCGCGGGAGCAGAAGACGATCAAGTCTTCCGGGTCGCCAGGGCGATCAGCCACTGCAGATCACCGACTGCTCCCGCTGCAGGCCCGGATCGCCTCCCGGAATGGCAGGCACTCCAAAGCCGCCAATCCTCCAATCCTTCCGGAGCGGCGGGCTGTCTGCCGACGGAGGATGAACTGGAGATGTCTTGGTCCTTTCATTATTGACTGCTACTTCCCTCAGACACTTTGATAACCCTAAAATTATCAATACAATTTTAAAATGTTTAATATGTATTAATTTAAAATTTAAATTTAATTTAACTGTTTTTAAGCTTAATGTTTGTATGTGTTTAAGGCATTGAATAATTGCCATATGGAAGCTGCCTTGAGTCCGTCCTTCTTGGCGTAAAGCAAGCCGGGATATATATAGGGTGAATAAATAAAATTTCAGTGTTGGTCTGAGATTCTATAATCTGAATCTCACAACTTTATCCTCAGCCACATTTGTAGACCCAGTTGCCAAGTTGCAACATTAAGTGTTTACTTGACAAGCCTTAAAGAAACTTGACAAGGCTTAAAGAAGTGGTTCTCAACCTTCCTAATGCCGCAACCCCTTAATACAATTCCTCATGTTGTGGTGACCCCCCAACCATAAAATTATTTTCCTTGCTACTTCATAACTGTAATTTTGCTACTGTTAGGAATCGTAATGTAAATATCTGATATGCAGGATGTTTTTTCAAATCACTGGACCAAATTTGGCACAAATACCCAATACGCCCAAATTTGAAAATTGGTGGGGTTGGGGGGGGGGGGGTGTTTTGATTTTGTCATTTGGGAGTTGTCGTTGCTGGGATGTATAATTAACCTACAATCAAAGAGCATTCTGAACCCCACCAACAATGGAATTGGGCCAATCTTCCCACACAGAACTTCCATGATCAACAGAAAATATTTTGTTTCCTAATGGTCTTTGGTGACCCTCTGACACCCCCCCCCCCTCACGATCCCCCTGGGGATCTTGACCCAGAGGTTGAGAAACACTTGCTTAAAAAAAAGAATGAATGTATGATGTCATGTTTATTTAAGCTGCCATTTTTAGAATTTTAAATTAGTTCGTTTTTGACTTGTTATATGATATTCATTGCATTGAATGTTTGCTATTGTGTTTTATATTGCTGGAAACCACCCCGAGTCCATTCAGAGAGATAGGGTGGGTTACAAATAAAGCATTATTATCTATCTATCTATCTATCTATCTTCTTCTATGTATATAATAAAAGTCAGTATTTGTGGCGGTGCGGAGGGAGGAATATGTGCCAGCGTTTTGATTGGTTACCACTGTGGCATTATTTGCATAAAGGACACTGATTGGCCAGCCTCAGAACTCCGACACTCTAAGGCACCAGATTATTTGCATAAAGGATTCTGATTGGCCAGACTCAGAACTCCAACACTTTAAGGCACCAGACAGAGGGCATTGGTTGCCACTGAGAAACAATTTGCATAAAGGACTCTGATTGGTCAGCAAAACAGAATGCTTGAGTTAGCCAATGGAATGTTCATTTTGGCACACAGGGGCCCAATGGCCCACTTCACAATGCGACCCTCACCCAATGACCAATACAGACCAAAATTAGCACACAGAGCCCCCTTGACCCACTCAACACCCTGGTGCTGTTTCAAGGATTATGGACTACAGATGATGGGACTTGAAATACCTTCACTCACCTTCCGAGACCACTGCAACCCTCATCCAAAGAATGATCAAGACCAAACGTGACACACAGAGCCCCATGACCCACTCTACATCCTGGTGCTGTTTGGAGGGGGGTGGACCATGGCCAATGGGACTTGCAGTACCTTCACTAAGTTCCTGAGACCACTGCAAGCCACATAAACATCTAATAGGAACCAACCTTGGCACACAATGTCTTCCTCAAATAACCCGGGCACCGCCGGGTCCCCAAGCTAGTTATTATTATTATTTTACTGACACAAAAATCAGTATGTCACAGCAAACAAGATATATATGGTGGATTTCATATCACAAAATCACAAGTCAAACACTTCCCAAGCGTCTAGGATGGTGTGATATTATTATTATTATTATTAAACCTAAATTGTCATCCTTTGTATTCCACCTAAGTATTAGAAAGAACTTATTGATGGGCAGACAGTGGAATATAGTCAGTGGAGTCACCTTCTCTAGAGATTTTTAAGCAGAGGCTTGCATTGTGTGTTCCATTGTGTAGAATCAGGTTCGACTGGATGGCCTTGGGTCCCTTCCATGTTTATGATGTAGTGCTCTTGCCTTGCCAAGAGCGCACACGGAGCTCTCCAAACCACATCCCATGCAACTCTGGCTGCCCATGCCCATTCGGTGGCTGTCCAGAGGAGGTTGACGTTAGCTCGGGGCGCTCTCTTCCGAGGGAAGTGTCGCAGTCAGCTTGCCTCTTTGGATAAATCCACTGGTCTATTAATAGCCGGCTCTGCTGGCGGGGCGCTATGAGTGGGCCGAAGGGAAGGCAATGGGGAGAGAGGATAACCACATCCACCTTGGACCACTGTAGTGTAGCAGTTGCCCTACACCAGGAAGGGAAGGAACCCAAACACATGAAAGTGGGGCTGGAAGGAAAATATTAGGAGTGAGGGAGAGACATGATTTACAGTGCCAACTAAAATGGGCTTGGTCGACTTACCGGCCAAGCAGGTTGCGGGGCAGCGCTGCCCTCACGCCATCTTGATGGCCTGAGCGGGCTTCTTCCCCCCAGAAGCCCCTGGAAGGATTCCCGCCACCAAAAGCCGGCCGGCCAATGAGAGGGCTGGCTCCGCCTCGCCCCCTCCCTGTTTCCGGCCGGTGCGCACTTCCGCCCGGGCAGCTTACTTAAGGCTGTCCAGGACTGCCATTGCTTGTTGGTGTCCTTTTGTTTCTCTGCACTCCATTGTTGCTCTGTTCATGGTTTTCACGTTTTTATTATTTTTTTGTCGCAACTCCGTGTTTGGCGTGTGGCATGACCCCTGGATCAGGTTGGCTTATTGCCCCTTGGTTGTAAGGGGGATAACGCCCAGGTCCCCTGGGGTGCCGAGTTTCTGTGGACAGGCATTGGGCCGCTCCCACCCCAGGCTTGCAATCACCTTTGGACATTCGTGGGGACTGTTCGACCCTGATCCAGGACCCATGCGTGGCTGCCAACCCTTTGTTCCTGTTTTCAATAAATGAGTTGTGGCCATTTTTATCCAACCAAATGTGCCTGCGTTATTGTTCTTGATGCGAGGTGTGTCACGCTTGCACACGCAATCTTTGGCATGACCTTTGCCATGGCTAAAAAGGAAGAGCGGGCCCAAGGCTTGAGAGCACAACCATTGGGTTCAAAATGTTCGCAAGCAGCAAGAGAAATTCCTCAAGAGGTTGCTTCGGGGAGAGTCCCCGGCTGGCTCTCCTCAGAGAGTTTCCCCATTTCCCTCGATGAGCGATCTCGTGTCGAACAAAGCGCGGCCTTTTGTTTAAATGACTCATCTAGCCTTCAATTTCTTTGATTGTCACATAAAGATTACACTGACAATTTAATTTTTTCTTAACAGCACCAAATTGGGAACACCCACCGAGAGTATAAGTCAAAGCCTTAGCTCAGGGGCCGGAATCATGTGGCTATCTAAGTGGCGTTGGACTATAATAATAATAATAATAATAATAATAATTTATTTATAACCCACATCCATCTCCCCAAAGGGGACTCGGAGCGGCTTGCATGGGGCCGTGCCCAAACAACATATCACAAAAAATATCAAAAACATCAGAAAACAATAAACAATAAAATCTGATAGAAAAGAATAGTGGAGTTGGGTGTCATCTGCGTAGAGGTGGCACCGTACTCCAAAACTCCGGACGACCTCGCCCAGCGGTTTCATGTAGATGTTAAATAGCATGGGGGATAAAATAGATCCTTGCGGGACCCCACAGGTCAAAGGCCAGGGGTCCAAGCAGGAATCCCCCAGCTTCACTGACTGGGAACGACCTTCCAGGAAGGATCGGAGCCACAGAAGGACCGTGCCCCCGAGTCCCATCCCAGAAAGTCTCCCCAGAAGGATACTGTGATCGACGGTATCGAAAGCTGCTGAGATGTCCAAGAGAACGAGCAGAGTCACACTCCCCCTGTCCAGTTCTCTGCGGAGGTCATCCACCAAGGCAACCAAAGCTGTCTCGGTACTGTGCCCAGGCCTGAAGCCAGACTGTGAGTGGTCCAGATCTGTGTTTCCCAACCTTTTTTGAGCCGCGGCACACTTTTAACATTAAAAAAATCCGGGGGCACACCACCAAACAAAATGACACTCTAACACAGTAAACAACGGCTGGGGGATGGTGGCCTGCTGGGAGCAGCTGCTGGGAGTGCCAAAGCTGGGGGAGGGGGAGGAGCCAGGCCCCACCATGCCCCTCCCCCTCCCCCCAGCTTCAGTTCTCCCACAGCTTCGCCAGCTTTGAGGGGGCAGTGCCAAGCCAGCATTGTGCTGGCTCTACCACCACTGGCTTGGCACTGCCCCCTCAAGGCTGGCAAAGCTGTGGGAGTGCTGAAGCCGGGGGAAGGGGGCGGAGCCAGGCTGCATCATGCCCCCCCTCCCCGGCTTTAGCTCTCCCACAGAGGAGGAGCATGAGCGGTGGACGGGCTTCAGTAGGTGGGGCTCCTCCTCCGCGTGGCTTCAACAAGCAAGGGGCAAGAGTCATGGTGGATTGGAGGCTGGTTGGGGAAACGGCCGAAGGAGGCAGCGCCCCGGTCCCTTCTTCTTTTTCTTCGCCACCGCCCATCCCTTCCTCCTCCTCCCCCAAGCAGCAGGAGTTTGGCAGGAGGAGGGGGAAGGAAGGGGGGCAGAGAGCATTTTTCGCGGCACACCTGATGACCACTCACGGCACACTAGTGTGCCACGGCACACTGGTTGAGAAACACTGGTCCAGATAATCGGTGTCATCGAGGAAACCCTGGAGCTACGAGGCAACCACCCGCTCCAAAACCGTGCCCAAAAAGGGAAGGTTGGAAATGGGTCTGTAGTTGTTAGAGTTTGTTGGATCAAGAGAGGTCTTCTTTAACAAAGGCCTCACCACCGCCTGCTTAAGGCAGGATGAGAAAAACCCCTGACTCAGTGAGACATTTATTATCACAACAAACCACTCCATCAACCCCTCTCTAGCCAGCTTCACCAGCCAGGAGGGGCAAGGATCCAGAGCGCAAGTGGTCATCCTCACAGTCCCAAAAATCCCCTCCACGTCCAGGCCCGGATTACCCATAAGGCCACCCCAGTCCATGGCCTCGGGCGGCACGTTTGGGGGGGCAGCGGATCCAGACCCCCAATTAAAAAAATCCCCCCAAAAAATCCCCCCCCAAAAAATCCCCCCCAAAAAATCCCCCAAAAAGGCGCATGTGCGCCCCTCCCTTTGCTCTGCTTTAGGAGGGAGGGAGGATCGGCTCCGCTCCTTACTCCGCCCCTCCCCGCCTCCTCGCCGGATTGAAGGAAGGAGGGCGGGGCGAGGAGGAGAAAGAGGCACCCTCCCGCCGCGCGTCCTGCGCGCCGCCCACCCCTTTTCGGAGGGGCTGGCGTGACACGAGGAGGGGCGGCGGCGGGACTCCTCTCTGCCTCCTCCCTGGTGTGGCGTCGCCAGGCAGGGAGGAGGAGGCGAAGCCGCGCCGCCGCCCCTCCTCCCTTGCGTGGCGTGGCGACGCAAGGGAGGAGCGGCGGCGGCGCGGCTTCTCTCCGCCTCCCTGGCTTGGCATCGCCAGGCAGGGAGAAGGAGGCGGAGAAAAGTCGCGCTGCCGGCCCTCCTCCCTTGCTTCGCCTCCTCCTCCCGGGCTGGCGATGCCACGCCATGCCATGCCAGGGAGGAGGCAGAGGAGTCGCGCCAGCCCTGCCGAAAAGCGATGGGCAGCGCTCAGGACGCGCGGTGGGAGGGCGCCTCTTTCTCCTTCCTCGCCCCTCCCTGCTTCCTTCAATCCGGTGTGTAGGGGCGGAGCCGGGGGCGGGGCGAGGAGGAGGGTGGGGAGGGGGGCGGGGAAGGGCGGAGGCAGACCCTTTGGCCTAGGGCCTGTCCACGCCATCAGGAAGAACAAGCTGGAAAGAATCCCAGAAGATGGAACAGACAGGTGCCTCGGTACCTCAACTGGCACTGCGGTGAAACTGGAGTCCAGCTCAAGACGTATCTGAGCAACTTTATCTGCAAAATGGTGCGCGAAATCGCTGCACCGAGCTGCCGAGTTGTCGCCCCCCGCCTCAGAAGGCCGGAGGAGCTCCCCCACAACTCCCAGCATTCCACAGGACAAACCAGACTGGTGAAGGTTAATGGGAAGTGTGACTGGAGAGCCACAAGCTTCGCATCCTGCTCAAGGTGGGGTTGAGTGAAAATTTGCATGGAATGCGTAGATGCTAAGTGATGTGTGTAGAAAGCGAGAACTGTTGTGTGCCTTCAAGCTGTTTCCAGCATATGGGGGGGGGGGGGGGTTTGTGACAAGATTTCTTTGGAAAGGGATTGCCATTGGCTTCCTTGGAGGCTGAGTGAGAATGAATTGCCTTAGGTCTCACCGTGGGTTTCCATGACTGAACAGGGAAATTTTAATCTTAAGCATGATGAAACCACACTATGCTGGTTCTATATGGTGTGTGCCTTGAAGACACCAGTCAACTTATCATATTCCTTGGTGGCTTCCCATCCAAGTACTGACCAGCATAAATTCTGCTTTGGCTTCAAGATCAGATGGGATCTGGCACTTTGATGTAAATAGAAATGCCATCTACGTTGCTACTGTGGGCTCAATTGGCTCTATCAGTTGCTTATCAATTGCTCACTAGGGTGGGCTCAATTGCTTAGCTTCCACCATTGCTCTCTTTTCTTTCAGCTGGAACTAAATTGGACAGCTCTTCAAATGTAGTAAATAAAGAAATTGCGGTCCATCAAATGGTGTTAATTTCCAATATCCATTAGCTCAGCATTTCTCAACATATGGGTCAGGACCCCTGGGAGGTCGCAAGGGGGTGTCAGAGGGTAACCAAATACCATCGAAAACACAGTATTTTCTGTTGGTCATAGGGCTTCTGTGTGGGAAGTTTGGCCCAATTCTATCATTGGTGGGGTTCAGAACGCTCTTTGATTGTAGGCGAGCTATAAAACCCAGCAACTACAACTCCCAAATGCCAAGGTCTATTTTAACCAAACCCTCACAACTGTTCCCATTTGGGCATATTGAGTATCCATGCCAAGTTTGGTCCAGATCTATCATAGTTTGAGTCCACAGTGCTCTCTGGATGTAGGTGAGCTACAACTCCCAAACTCAAGGTCAATGCCCACCAAACCCTTCCAGTTGGTCATGGGAGATCTGTGTGCCAAGATTGGTTCAATTCCATAGTTGGTGGAGTTCAGAATGCTCTTTGATTGTAGCTGAAGGATAGATCTCAGCAACTACAACTCCCAAAAGACAAAATTAATAGCGCCCCCTCCTTAAAGCCTCACCAGTATTCAAATGAGGGTGCATTGGTTATTTGTGCCAAATTTGGTCCAGTGAATGAAAATACATCCTGCACATCAGATATTTACATTATTTATTTATTTACTTATTTATTTACTTTATTTATATTCCGCTCTTCTCACCCTGAAGGGGACTCAGAGCGGATTACAGTTACACATACTAGCAGACAATCCCTGCCGTTTTCCACATACACACATATAGACGAACAGAGGCAAACTCTGCCCACCAGGGGGAGCTGACGCACTCCTCATCTCTCAGCGTTCCCGGCGTCCCTTGTTGTTCCTTCCGCATTCCTCAGCGTTCCTGGAGTTCTTTAATGGCCTCATAATTCAGTCAAAATTTGCCTCCCCACTTAATGTGGTACCTTTATCTCCTACTTGACAGATGCAACTGTCTTTTGGGCTGCAAAGGTCGACAGCAGGCTACACTTAAAGGTCAAGCACCCACCTCGACCCGGGCAGGCCTCGAACTCATGACCTACTGGTCAGAGAGATCTTATGCAGCTGACCACATTCCCGGTGCAATTACAATCATAACAGTAGCAAAATTACATTATTAAGTAGCAACAAAAATAATTTTATGGTCGAGGGTCACCACAACATGATGAAATATATTAAGGGGTTGCAACGTATGGAAGGTTGAGAAATACTACATTAGTTCCTGTTGGCAATAGCCAAGGATAGGGGATGATGGGGTGGAAAATCATTCACGTATCAAGGCCCGCTTTGAAAGAGAGGACTTTGTTGTAGGAAGGAGCCACTCCCTGCTCAGCTTACTATGCAGCACAAAACAAGATCTTCGTTGAAGATCAAGTCGCTCAAATGAAGGTTGTTTCCTGCTTACATTCAGAGAATATTTCTTTCCCTCTACGAATGATGAATGCCCAACGAAGGTGTCCTCACCTCTTGGCAGCTGTTTCTCAAAAGGGCCAGGAAAGATGTCACCGACCACGTCTGCAAGGCAGCCTTTGAAAAATGAGGCTTCAGAAGGCAATGCGCGTGGTCAGAATCACATTTCAGGTTTGAACCCTCGCCTGAACTCCTTACTCACATTCAAGCGGAAAGATGTAACACAACATCGTACTATCGCTCCCTTGAGGATGGAGCGCTTGCTGTGGAAATGAAGGTGAATGGCTGGGACCGTCTTCCAGATTTCACATTTAAAGTTCGGTCTGAACCTGTCTCTTTGCCGTGATGATTTCAAATGGGGTTGGCCAAAACATTTGACAGATGGATTGCAAAACTTCTCAAACTCTATGCTTACTAGTTGCATGGTTTTCTAATTTACTCTGTTCCCAGAATACAGCATGGATAATACAAGGGCTATCCAGAAAGTAAGGCTACAAGATTTTTTTTAAATACAAAGAATGAATATCTATCTATGTATATAATAAAAGTCAATGTTTACGGCGGTGCGGTGGTGCAAAGGGAGGAATATGTGCCAGCGTTTCGGTTGGTTGCCACTGTGGGATTATTTGCATAAAGGACACTGATTGGCCAGTCTCGGAACTCCAACACTCTAAGGCACCAGACAGAGGGCATTGGTTGCCACTGAGAGACAATTTATTTATTTATTTATTTATTTATTACTTACTTGCTTCTATGCCGCCACTCCCGGGAGGGCTCGGGGCGGCTCACAGGAGCCAACAAGGCACAATAAAAACAATGACAATGATTAAAAACGACAGCAGATTAGCATAAAAAACAATACAATCCTTAAAACTGTGATGCAACATACCACCACAGATAGCAATTGGAGGACAAGAGGGCTGCACAGGGCAAGACCTACAGGTCGAAAGCCTGGCAAAACAGGTGGGTCTTGCAGGCCCGTCTAAATGGGAGCAAGTCCTGGATCGCGCGTGTTTCCGCCGGGAGGGCGTTCCACAGTGTGGGCGCGATAACGGAAAGCGCTCTCCTGTGGGTTGCTGTCAAACGCACAAGCCTCGTCGAGGGGATAAAGGCCTCTGATTGGACAGCAAAACAGAATGCACCTGCATGCTTGAGTTATTTTCTGGGAGGTGCAAAGGTGCCAAGGACTAAGTGACAGCGTTTTGATAAGTTGCCACTATGGGATTATTTGCATAAAGGACTCTGGTTGGACAGCCTCAGAATTCCAACATTCTACGGCCCCAGACAGAGGGGATTGGTTGCCACTGAAATGGTATTTGCATAAAGGACTCCGATTGGCCATCCACATTCCAACATTGAGTCACCCCGAGCCAATCTGGGAGTGGCAACTGATAAGTGTAAATATAAATAAACAAATAAATAAAAATTCTAAGGTGACACAGAGAGAAAAGGAAAGGCCTCAGGCAGTCAGACACTGTGGCCCACAGCAGGGACGGATCAGGACCAAACTTGCCCACTTCACAATGCAACCCTCACCCAATGACCTCAGACCAAAATTGGCACACAGAGCCCCCTTGACACTCTACACCCTAGTGCTGTTTCAAGGAGGATGGACCACAGATGATGGGACTTGAAATACCTTCACTCACCTTCCGAGACTGCTGCAACCCTCATCCAAATGTGACACACAGAGCCCCCAAGACCCACTCTACATCCTGCTGCTGCTTGGAGAGGGAAGGACCATGGCCGATGGGACTTGCAGTATCTTCACTAAGTTCCTGAGACCCTGTGAGCCACAGTAACATCTGGTAAGGAACAACTTTGGCACACAATGCCTTTATCAAATAACCCAGGCACCGCTGGGCTCCCAAGCTAGTATTTCAATAAATCTTTCATGGATTGTAGCATAGATATTACATCATTTTCCCACATGATCACCATTCAGTTCAATACATTTTGTCATCCGTGGGACAAGTTTTTGATGCCTGTGTCATAGAAGTTTCCCTCCGCCTTTTTCAGCCAATTCATTACTTCGATTTTCACCTCCTCATCGTCAGAAAAGTGTTTTCCACCCAGGTGTTTCTTCAATTTAGTGAACAGATGATAGTCACTGGGTGCGAGATCGGGGCTGTGAAAGGGGTGGCTTCAAGCATCCCAACCAAATGAAGTCAACTTCTCTCGTGTTGCATGAGTGGTGTGCAGACACACATTGTCATGAAGGAGACAGACTCCCGCCCTCAGCATCCCACGACGTTTGTTTTGGATGGCTCTGTGAAGTTTCTTCATGGCCTCACAATATATTCCGTACCCATTTTGTCACATGCTGTCTTGACATTACGTCCTCTCCATAAACAGAAACGATTTCGTGATGAATCTCAGTGGCGTTCATGCCCTTAGCGTTTCGCTAGCGTATTGCAGCACGAACGTCGCACTTGGAGGAAACCGAATGAGGACGCTCATCTCTAACCTTCATCACAATGCCAGTTGATGAGCTACTGACGACTGGCACTGCTCGTTTGCTCCCGCTGGTTTCCCGCTACATGGCAGTGATACCAACTCTCCCCATGAAAATTCCCCATGAGACCTACGTGCCTTGTAACCTTACTTCTCAGATAACCCTCATATTTGCGAAGCAGTTAATGGCCACAAACAATGTAAGCACACAGCTTTGGAGGGGGCCTGGGCATATACCTTGGGAAGTCTGATCTGGCTATGGTGGTCCACACTCTGGTCACATCCCGAATAGATTACTGCAATGCACTCTACGTGGGGCTGCCTTTGAAGACAGTTCGGAAATTACAACTAGTCCAACGGGCGGCAGCCAGATTACTAACTGGAGCTACATACAAGGAGCATACCACCCCCCTGTTGTGTCAGCTCCACTGGCTGCCTGTCCACTTCCGAGCTCAATTCAAAGTGCTGGTTTTGACCTTTAAAGCTCTATATAGTTCTGGCCCAGCTTACTTGTCCGAACGCATCTGCCCCTACGTCCCACCTCGTAATGTAAGATCATCTGGGGAGGCCCTGCTCTCGCTCCCGCCAACTTCTCAAACACGGTTAGTGGGGACAAGAGAGAGGGCCTTCTCGGTGGTGGCTCCCCATCTGTGGAACGCACTTCCAAGAGACATACGATCAACCCCATCCCTCCTGGCATTCAGGAAAAAAGTGAAATCTTGGCTGTGGGACCAGGTGTTTGCACATTAGCGCAATGCAGCACTTGGACTGGATTGGTAAGTGCAAGTGGATGGCTATGGCTCAATGCTCTTTTTATGGACGGAACACTGTTTTTAACTTAAGTGAATGGGTATGTTTTGTTAATGTTAATTGTATTTTAATGTATTTTAACTGCTGAATGTTTTGGTTTTTATATTGTATTTTATCATGTTTGGCATCGAATTGTGCCTTTTGTTAGGCCGCTCTGAGGTGGGGTTGGAAGAGCGGGGTAGAAATGCTGGAAATAAATAAATCAATAATAAATAATCAGGGGTTGGAAAAGCTCCTTTTTGTGATCCTCAGTTCTAATTCACAATATTGCCTATGGGCTTTTGGGAGTTGTAGTCAAGCTCTGTGCAGTTGCAGAGGGCCTCCTTAGTAAAAAGCCTTCAAATGTAACCTCCAGATACAAAAGAAGAAGTAAACATAGCCGTTGTGTCTGATCAGTAGTTCGCGATTCCACTGTAAGTGAATTGTTGAATATAGTCTGAGTTTAAAGGGTTTAATGGAGGGCTGAATCAATTTCGAGGATGAACGTCATGGAGGGGCACAGGTTTCACACCAACTCACAGGTCCCAAAGGGAGAAATCTATCTCCAAACACATGCACTCCCTCCATGCCCAAAGGACACAGCACACATGAAGAGGATGAATCATATATAACAGGCATAGGCAAACTTGGGCTCTCCAGATGGTTTGGACTCCAACTCCCACAATTCCTAACAGCCTTAGGCCCTTTCTTAAGGGGCCTGAGGCTTAAGCAGCTTGGGGGGGAGGGGGAGGAAAGGGCCTGAGGCTTTTAGCGATTGTGGGAGTTGAAGTCCAAAACACCTGGAGGCCTGAAGTTTGCCCATGCCTATATTCAGCACAGGGATGTACAATACATAGATACAACACTTTCAAGAGCTGATGCTCCTCCTCAAACCAACAGTCATTTGTAAGCCACAAATGGAATATCTACCTATAAGCTATATATCAATGTCCCTTCTTTTTACACTTTTGCTTGGGAAATATGCAATGATCATGGGCAGGGCTGTCCAACTGGCGGCCCGGGGGCCGCATACGGCCCCCAGCCCCTTCCCTGTGGCCCCCTAAGCTTTTTAATAAAATAAATTAATTAATTAAATAATAATATTTTTAAAAATTACCCACTTCCGGGTTCCGGAGCAAGTATCGCGAGACTACGGAAGCCACACGGCTTCCGTAGTTTGAGAAACGGAAGCCACATGGGATTTCGCTCTCAATGCGAGATCACACCTGTGTTGAGAGCGAAATCCCGTGTGGCTTCCGTAGTCTCGCGATACTCCTGTTGCCGAAATCTCAGCTACTTAATCCCTGCGGCCCACGCAGACGCGATTTGGACCTTCTCGGCTGCTGCCTCGGTCGGTCACCGCCTCTGCTCGTGGTCCGGCTACTCCTGGATCCTGTGCGTTTGGGAATGTAGGCTAACCTTTATGTTATTATTATGTAATTGTGTATGGATGCCCCTTATGTATTCCCACCCTGCATTTCCCCTTAGTAAAAGATTATATTTGATTGTATGGATGCCTCTTATGAATTGTAAGTAAATTGGAGCTGGGGGAGGGGTGGGGCGGGGACGGAGCCGGGGCGAGGGCGGAGCCAGGGGTGGGGGCAGACCCTTCGGCCCCCCAGGTCATCAGTGACCAGAATTCAGGCCCCTGGGCCGGTAGAAGTTGGACAGCCCTGATCATGGACATAACAACTTGGACGAATCCCTCCATAAAATGACCAAAGCAGGTGGACGTGGAGGCATCTAGAGGTGCCTAACCCATGAGTAAGACATGAACAAGCACATTGAACCCTCCTCAGCAAATGCACTAGACCAGATGTTCTTAAAATGTGTTCCAGTTGTTTCTCTTCAATCCTGCTGTCGCCTGGGATTGCAACATCGGCGGTCCATACTTTGTTTTTTTAACACAATAGTGGCGTCAGGAGTATTGTGCTCCAAAACTCTCAGTCTGAATTCGGAAGTCCCAAAGTAGGTTTGACATGCTCATTTTCTGTAAGTTTTTCAAGCTTGTGATCCCACCAGTTCTTTGTCACAGGCAGATGGTATTTGTGGCACATGTTCCAGTGGATCATCTGAGCAGCAGTATTATGCCTCTGCTTATAGTCTGTCTGGGTGATCTTCTTGCAGCAGCTGAGTATGCGATCCATTGTTTCATCTGCTTCCTTGCAGAGTCTACACTTGGAATCTGTCGTCGACTTTTCAGTTCTGGCTTTGATGGCTTTGGTTCAAATGGCTTGTTCTTGGGCTGCAAGAATCAGGCCCTAAGTCTCCTTTTACAAAGCTCAATTTGTGAGCCACATCAATATTATTATTATTATTATTAGAAACACAAGATTAGTACACAGCAGACAAGATCACTCTGCTGGCTGTTGTACTGGATCACATGTCGGCTACTTCCCAAGTGTCTAGGACTGTGTGATGTATCGGCGAATAATGTGTGCAGATCCCAGTAAGGTGGCCTTCTGCAGCTGACAAATGGTAATTTTGTCAGCGCCGATTGTGTTTAAGTGCAGGCCAAGATCTTTAGGCACTGCACTCAGTGTGCCAATCACCACTGGGACCACCTTTATTGGCTTGTGCCAGAGTCATTGTCGTCATTTTCCTCTTCTTGTTCCTATTATTATTATTATTATTATTTTTAGCACCGGGAATGTGGTGCAGCTGGCTAAGTGTCAGCTGCATAAGATCTCTCTGACCAAAAGGTCATGAGTTCAAGGCCTGCCCGGGTCGAGGTGGGTGCTCGACCTTTAAGTGTAGCCTGCTGTCAACCTTTGCAGCCCGAAAGACAGTTGCATCTGTCAAGTAGGAGATAAAGGTACCACATTAAGTGGGGAGGCAACTTTTGACTGAATTATGAGGCCATTCAAGAACTCCAGGAACGCTGAGGAATGCGGAAGGAACAAGAAGGGACGCTGGGAACACTGAGAGATGAGGAGTGCGTCAGCTCCTCCTGGTGGGCAGAGTTTGCCTCTGTTCGTCTATATGTGTGTATGTGGAAAACGGCAGAGATTGTCTGCTAAGTATGTGTACCTGTAATCTTCTCTGAGTCCCCTTCGGGGTGAGAAGAGAAGAATATATATAAAGTGTATTATTATTATTACTACTACTACTACCATCTGATTCCACTTATTTGGTTGTTTCAACTACCTGGCTCCACCCCTTTTCGGTGAGCATGTCATCTGGCTCCACCCCCTCTACTGTTAGCTGGCTCTGCCCCCTCTGCTGTGTCTTTTGTTGGCTGGCTCTACTTCCTCTATTGAATCTCTGTAAACTATGACCCTGCCAGCTGGCTCTGCAACCCCAGTGTCTGCCTGCCAGCTGGCTCCGCCCTCTCCCTTAGATCCCTGGCTGGCTGTCTTTGCTCTGCCTACTCTTCTCCTGTCTCTCTGCTTGTCTGACACCCTGCTCCCCTCCATATGGTTGGGGTTGAACATCTGGACTGAGGAGCTTGCTATCTTTTGTGTAGGCCAGCTTTGTGTCAAGCAGATGCCAATTAGCAGCGATGGAAACACTCCGGCTGCTCCTCTCCAAACCCTTTTGACCAGTGTTCTCTGTTGGAGAGCAAAGTTCTAAGCCAACGCCAGTTTCATGCACAAACTATCCAGACAGCCAGGTAAGCAACAATGATGGGTCTGGGGGGCTCCTATTGTGCCCGAAATTTCCCCAGGAACCACACAACCTGTCCAAAATGCCACGAAACAACAATATTATTGTTGCGCTTGGACAGTTCTAGGAAAGGCAGTTCACCTGGTCTTAGATCAGTGTTTCCCAACCAGTGTGCCATGGCACACTAGTGTGCCGTGAGCAATCATCAGGTGTGCCGTGGGAAATTGGAACCTCCAATACCCTTTCTCCCCCCTCCTGCCGAACACTTTTTCTTCTCCACTCGGGCTCCCTTCTTCCCAGCCTCGCTCTGCTTGCTTTGCCTCGCTTTGCTCATGCTGCCACTTCTGCGGGAGGGGGGAGGGAGAAAGACATGACCCGTGCGGGCACTACTGCGCAGACTTGCCCCACGTCTTCCTCCCTCCCCTCCACAGTGCTCTCTGGATATAGGTGAACTACAAGTCCAAAACTCAAGGTCAATGCCCACCAAACTCTTATAGTATTTTCTCTTGGTTATGGTAGTTCTGTGTGGGAAGTCTGATTCCATTCCATCATTGGTGAACTTCAGAATGTTCTTTGATTGCGGGTGAACTATAACTCCCAGCTGTTGAGCAAGACCTTTGTATATGTCTTTCTGCCATTCCTGTCAGGATATCTATGTTGTGTTCATCAAAACAGGCCCAAGTTTCACACTGAGTGTATAAATACATTTAAAAACATATTAACTATATGTATTACTGTGTTAGAGCGTCATTTTGGTTCATTTTGGTTGGTGGTGTGCCCCAGGATTTTTGAAACGTAAAAAATGTGCCGCGGCTCAAAAAAGGTTGAAAAACACTGTCTTAGACAGCCAGTCGAAGAGAGCTCTTTCAATGCCCTGACCTTGGGGAAAAAAAGAAAAGAGGTAAGCACAGAGCTGTTGTGCCTGGGCCAAAAAGCAGATGAAAGGCCCTTCCTCCATCCCAACTGCCACTGCCTTCATCCCAAAGGAAAAGAAAAAGAGGAAGACACTATCCTTTGGTCTAGATCAGGCATGGGCAAACTTTGGCCCTCCAGGTGTTTTGGACTTCAACTCCCACAATTCCTAACAGCCTACCGGCTGTTAGGAATTGTGGGAGTTGAAGTCCAAAACACCTGGAGGGCCAAAGTTTGCCCATGCCTGTTCTAAAAGCAAAGCAAAGGGTCTTTCCCAACTGCCACTCCCCTGAAAGCAGTGTCTGCTGGACTTAATTCCCGCTCACACTTACAAACTAAATGGTAAACCTGGGCCGGGCTTTTGCACAGCGGGTTAACTGCCAGCTGCATTAAATCTTACTAATCGGAAGATTGGCAGTTCAAAGCTCAGGTCTGGGTGACCTCCTGATCTTTAGCCCAGTTCCTGCCAACCTAGCAAATTGAAAACAGCCATTGCTTGTAGATAAATAGGCACCGCTTTAAAAGCGGGGAGGTATTTAGGCGCCCATAAGGAAAACGTCAGAAAATGCCAGAGACTCGATCAAGGAGGAAAGTTTACGAACACAAGCTATTCAGCAGGGAAGATGGAGAGACAGCACACACATCCCCCCGGTGGCCGAAACCAAGCGCAACCTCAAAGATGCCGAAGATGGGAAAAGCCTATATATACCTCTATCTATGTACAAGTATCTATGTGTCATGTCATTGTATAATTGGCATTGAATGTTTGCTGTATATGTGTGTTGTGATATACTCTGAGTCCCCTTCGGGGTGAGAAGAGCAGAATATAAATGCTGTAAACCAGGGATGGGCAATTATTTTTTTCCAAGGGGCCACACAAGAGCCAAGAAATATTATGGAGGGCCGCACCTAAAGGCTGAACTACATTCTAATCTACATTATTTATTTATTTATTAGCTATATTTACTATATATTACACATCATTAATATTAACATATTAATATATCAAGAAATATTCATATATTATTAGTATTAATATCATAAGTATCATACGTTATAATATATTGAAATTATAATATAATATAACATTATATTATTTATTATATTATTATTATAAAATTATTATAAAATATTAATAAAAACCACTAAAATAAAATAAAATGAAATTCAAGAAGACAAGGTGCGAGCCAAGATGGAGGCTGACATCCTCAAGAGAGAAAGGATCCCAAGATGGAATGGCCCAATGGCCCCAGCCCAGAGGATGACAAAGCGGACCCAGCCACCACAGCAGCAGAGCAAAGCAGCAGACGATTAGAGGCTGGAGGCCTCCGCCTGCTCTCGCCACCAGCCATTCCGTCAGAGGCGTTCCTGATTGGCTGATCGCCTTGGCGACCCGGAAGACGAACGAGTCTTCCAGGTCGCCAGGATGATCGGCCGCTGCACGTTGCGGACTGCTCCCGCTGCAGGCCTGGATCACCTCCCAGGATGGCAGGTACTCCAAAGCCGCCGATGTAGGCCCCACAGCCTGCAATGGGATGGCGGCAGTAGCAGCCCTTCCTCTTGTGGAAATGGCCCCGCCCCCGCCGCCCTTCTCCCCAGGTGACGAAGGATCCCTGGGCCGGTCAGAATTGACAGTGGGTCACATCCAGCCTGCGGACCATAAGATGCCCAGGTCTGCTGTAAACAAACAAACAAACAAATATGATGGCAGTGAACTGGTTTGTTGTTGTTTATGTAGAAAGCATCATATACATTAATGATGCTCTACAGATGATGATGATGATACTCAAATCAAACTAAGAGGCAGGCAGAGGCATTGTGTCTCTACACCTGGCATCTCTGTTGTCAACAGGCCGGTCAATCTACTCTGGAGTTTAATGTGGAGACTAAATAGCTCTCCAAGGTGCTGAACTCTAGGGTGGTTGTGAACCCCAGAGATCTCATTTTAATATCAGAACCAGAACCCAGAGCAGATGTTTTGATAAGCAGAGAGCATGATCACATGACACTCTTTCCCCTGGCTTTGATATTCCCTTTGAGCCAGTCTTCACAGTATCTAGGGGCAAAATTGATTTCTCCACCATCGGTGGATTGTTGTGAGCCGTTTCCCAAGAACAAAACATTGATTTATTTAACTTTTTTGTTAATGCATTTAATGTATAATAATGTGATGTTGGAGCCCCCGGTGGTGCAGCAGGTTAAACCGCTGAGCTGCTGAACTTGCTGACTGAAAGGTATTGGTTCAAATCCAAGGAGTAGGGTGAGCTCCCACTGTTAGCCCCAGCTTCTGTCAACCTAGCAGTTCAAAAACATGCAAGTGTGAGTAGATCAATATGTACCACTCTGGCGGGAAGTTAATGGTGCTCTATGCAGTTGTATTGCTCTTTTTATCGTGACCTTCGTAAACATTTTATAAATCCAATTTTAGAGAGTCTACCAGGGTGATCTGTAAGGTTTTATATAGATTATCTCTTGTCTGACCAACACCCCAAGGTCACTGTTAGGGTCGCCAGCTTCTGTGCAGCAGCAATAGCTTGTCGGCACAAGATGCTGTCAAAGTCTTAGAAAGTTTTAATATTTACTTCAGTTTTACCATTGTCATTTTAGCATTTAAATGTTCAATACCATTTTAACTATATTTTTTAATATTGGGTTTTAAACTTTGCCTGTGTGTATGCTGACGTTTGTACATTTGTGTACATGTGTTTGTACATGTATGTGTACCCTGATGTTTATACATCCTGATATTTGTAAAAACGTTAATGCTGGTCATTGACCGTAATAAATCTTGTGTATGCAGTCATGCAGGCCACATGACCTTGGAGGTGTCTACAGACAACGTTGGCTCTTTGGCTTAGAAATGCAGGTGAGCACCACCCTCCAGAGTCGGACACAACGAAACTTAATGTGAAGGCGAAACCTTTATGTGATGCCAGGTATTTGGAATGGCAGAGTCCTAGATGCACAACTAAGGAGTGTAGACTATTAGGAATTGTGGGAGCTGAAGTCCAAAATACATGAAGGGCCGAAGTTTGCCCGTGCCTGGTTTAGGAGCCTAAAGAAGTGTCTGAATCCCTCTTTTCAAAAAATATAAACATCTCTGGTTCAAAATTTGACATCTTAGAAGTATTTGAAAGTGATGAAAAGTATACTTGTGAATATGTCTTGCAGAAGCCATCCTATACAAAACTAGCTCACACTACAATAGAGTCTGGTGGACATATGTGATGTCTATAGCAGACATATCCCAAATGTGATATGACGAGAAAGCAGAACAAATGGTTGTTTGGGAAATGTGAAACAGAGTGTACTAAACCTTTACAAGTTTATGGAACAGCGGCCTCTTAAGTGAGAGCCCTCTGGAGCATTGCTTCTTCTGGATAATATTTGGAAGGATGAAAAGCAACACAGCATCATCTTCAGGTCGATGCCATCATGGAGGGGAGCGTCAATGCCAATTACATTTTGGCATGTCCTACCGTGACTCCGACAAGCCATGTCAGCAGGAGTCGGAATGATTTCAGGCAGTTGTATTGAAGACCATTTTAAAAATGGGCTTGCATGCAAATAATAAAACATGGGGGCATGCATTAGTATGAAGTTATAATGCTTAACCCCCACTTAAGAAGGGGTACATTATGGAGGACAGGATACGAAGGAATAAAACTATCCTGCTAACTCGAATCTAATGCTCACCTTTTTGGATGAATTTTTTTTTCATGTCAGGTTGCTTCTGGTGTGAGAGAATGGGTCGTCTGCAAGGACGTCTACCCAGGGGATGCCCGGATGTTTTACCATCCTATGAGAGGCTTCTCTCATGTTTCTGTATGGGAAGCTGGAGCTGACAGTCGGGAGGTCACCCTGCTCCCCGGATTTGAACCACTGACCTTTCAGTCAGCAGTCCTGATGGCACAAGGGTTTAACCCGCTGCTCCACCAGGGGCTCCTTTGGACTAAATGACCGAGCTCAAATTAAGGTGTGGATTAGATTTGCGTAATATGGTAATTTTAGTGCTGATCTAAAGCAAAAGGGGAAGCTGCTTCAGGACCTGGACTTGGCACAGCTTCCGCTTTTGCTTTAGCTCAGAAGTAGCCTCAGCAAACTACAAATCCCATTGAGCCATAGCAATTAAACTTTGAGGAACACCATCTCTAATTTAACTGCTATGGCTCAGTGCTATACAGTTTAATTGTGATGGATCAATGGGATTTGTAGTTTGGTGAGGCACCAGAGTTATTTGGCAGAGAAGGCCCAAGGTCTTGTAAAATGACAGCTCCATGATTCCATAGCATCAAACCAAGGCAATTACAGTGGATTTATTCTACAGCATAGATGATGCATGGGCAAACTTGGGCCCTCCAAGTGTTTTGGACTTCAACTCCCACCATTCCTAACAGCCTTAGGCCCTTTCCTTTCCCCCTCATCTGCTAAGCAGCTGAGGGGGAAAGGAAAGGGCCTAAGGCTGTTAGGAATGGTGGGAGTTGAAGTCCAAAACACCCGGAGGGCCCAAGTTTGCCCATACCTGGTTAAGATACATCCCAAGGTTTTCGTATTCCATCAGTGGTTTTAAATTGCATTGTTTTAATGCTTAGTTTTAATGTAAATGTGTATTGTATTGTATGTTTATGTTTTGGCATCAATTGCTGTCTAATTGTAATGTCGCTCTGAGCCCCCTTTGGGGTAGAGAAGGGCAGGTTATAAATGAAGATGATGATGATAATAATAATAATAATAATAGGAGCATTGGTGTTCTAAATTACAAAGAATGTACTTTTTGCTGCTACACATCACATTCAGCAGCAAAGGTTTTCTTTTGCTTTGAGGGTTTTGACTACTGATGTCCGCATTAGATTCAATCGCACATTAGACTTGAGTAAAGGAGAGATAGCACAGCGGTCAGGCCCGGATTACCCATAAGGCCAACAAGGCCAGGGCCTATGGGCGCTGGCCTAGGGGGTGCCAAATCACGGCCCAAAAAACAAACAAACCCTTTCGCTTCTTTCTTCCTTCTTTCCCTCCCTCCCTTTCTTTGATTCCTTCCCCCACATCCGAGAGGGGGCGGGGGCCGCCACAGGGGTGTGGGAGTGGGGAGGGCACCCCGGTTGCCTAGGCGACGTCGGCCGCTTTCGTCCCGGCGCCGCTCGCGCCCTGCTGCGCATGCCCGCCGTCCTGTGTGGCACCCACCCCTTTTCAGCGAGGCTGGGTGATGTCAGGCGCGGCGGCGAGGGCGAGGAGGAAGAGGTGGAGGGAAGCCATGGTGCCTCTTCGCAAGCGCCGCAGCCTCTGCCTCCTCCGCCATGTTCCTGGGTGCTGCAGCAGCAGGAACATGGCGGAGGAGGCAGAGAGGCTGCGGCGCCACGGCTTCCCTCCACCTCTTCCTCCTCATCCTCACCGCCGCTGCCGCGCCTGACGTCACCCAGCCCCACCAAAAAGGGGCGGGCACTGCGCAGGATGGCGGGCATGCGCGGCACGGCGCGAGCGGCACGGTGCGAGCGGCACGGCGTCCTCCGCCATGTTCCTGGGTGCTGAAGCGGCCGCCCAGGAGTTTCCCTTCCTTCCTCCTCCTCGGAGAAGGAAGAGGAAGGAAGGGAAGCTCCCGGGCGGGCGCTGCAGCACCCAGGAACATTGCGGAGGACGCCGCACCACTCGCGCCCTGCCGTGCATGCCCGCAAGCGGCCCCGCCCCCAGGGGCGAGGTTTTCAGAGTGAGGCCTAGGGCGCCACAAACAGTTAATCCGGGCTTTACAGCAATAAGAACAGCTGTGCTTGCAATCAGAAGGTTGCATGTTCAATTCCCGGGCTAGTCTGGACACCCATCTGTGAGCCCTGTCCACTGTTCACCTAACAGTTCGAAAACAGCCCAGCTGTGAATAGATGAACTAGGGACCGCTAAGTGGGGAAGGATTTTTACAAGAAAGGACTTTACAACGCCTGAATAAAAGGAAAGATCGGCTGTCGGAAGGTGGAATGCGGAAACAGAGGCTCTCCGTCATGAAGATGAAGCAACAGCACCCCCTTGTGACATAGTGACGTAATGACGTGATGAAGCAACCGCACCTTGTGACGCAGCCAGAAGAAGAAAAATCCTTCTAAATTGTACTTGTTATATTGTAATTGTATGTCAACCGGCAGGGATTGTCTGCCGTATGTGTAATGTAATCCGCACTGAGTCCCCTTCAGGGTGAGAAGAGCGGAATATAAATAAAGTGTATTATTATTATTATTATTATTATTAAATACAGCAATACATGGGTGGGGAAGGATTTGAGACAATATTCCCCAAGACCCTTGCCAGCGCTCCAGAAAGTGGCCATTGCCAAAAACTAATCTGCACATTAGATTTGATGTTGCATTAGACTCAAGCAAATATGGTAATAAATAGGTGGGGAAGGATTTGGGACAATATTTCCCAAGGCCCTTGCCAGTGCCCCAGATCGTGCCCCTTGCTGAAAACGGATGTGCGCATTGGTTCGATGGCGCATTAGACTCGAGTAAATACGGTCGTAAATGGGTGAGGAAGCATTGGGGACAATATCTCCCAATTCCCTTGCAAGTGCCAAAGAATGTGTCCCTTGCTGATCCGGGAAAGCATTTCCTGTGTTGGCAGTATGTATTTCCTGCCCACTGGTGCCCTCCCTCCATCCTCAGCCACACCTTCACCCCCGGCTTCCATCTTCCATGCCTGGCATATTGTGGAGCGTGGGATGGAGGCTGGGAACACGCCGCCAGATAAAGTGCCGGCTGAAAGAGAGCTATTTCAGGCTTGCTGTGTTCTAGGAGAGAGAGCCTCGCTTGCTTCGGACACGGTGTCGACTCCCTGGCCCTCCATTTTGACCCTGGGGGGGGGGGGGTCCGTAGCGCGTGCCAGCCACACCCACGCGGAGCACGCCTGTGCCAAGAGGAAGGGCTCACATTCCCCTGGCACAAAACAGCCCCTCAAAGCCCCACCCTGCTCATTTCCATGCCAGCCCCCTGAAAGGACAGCACAAGGGGCATCCTTGTTATCATAGACACAACGAAAAAGTGTGTCTCAATGGGCATCTCCCCCACTCACCCACCCACCCATTGAGAAGGAAGGTTACACATTTGCGACGGAGCATCACTATCTCTTTTCTTCCTATGCATGAGGGAAATATATTTATATATATAGATATATCAGTTCCACCCTAAGACATTGCAAGATTTCTCCCCTATCTTACCCAAATTGATTCCCCAAAACGTACAACCAGTCATGGTCTTTCTCGTCCCTCCTTTCCGCACATATATTCATACAAAGCTCCATAGAAAATACAAAGGAAGGTCCTCTAGGGAGGAGCCGTGCCATGTAG
Organism: Anolis apletophallus; assembly: GCA_030556195.1. Classification (NCBI taxonomy): domain Eukaryota; kingdom Metazoa; phylum Chordata; class Lepidosauria; order Squamata; family Anolidae; genus Anolis; species Anolis apletophallus. The sequence goes on from JARBWK010000015.1 coordinate 31,210,282, forward strand.
CCGGTCCAATGCCAACCAAAAAGGGATTGGCAGGGAGCTGAAGGGATGGACAGCGCCAAGAGCCCTGGAGTGGTGGGCCTGGGTTGGGAATAGGAGGGAACCAGCTGGCTTTCTGTGCTGGCTTCAGCTTCCTCCCAGACAAAGGCCATGCCAGACAAAGGCAAAGGGAGGGAGGGATGGAAAGGAAGGATGACAGGGAGGAAACAAAGAGAAAAGGGAAAGGAGAAAGAAGGAGGAAAGGAAGGATAGATCAGTGTATGTGTGTCTGTCTGTCTTGTGGGGAGAGGAAGGAAGATTGTGCCTACCTCAATGCAGAGGAACTTGGAGCCGGCTGGCATCCAAACCAGGGGGACCCGGCTGGCAGGGGGGCCCAAGAGTTGGGGCAGCTGCATGGTCCCCACCTCCTTCGCCTGCTTCCACTGCCGCTTTTCGGAGGAGGCTGAGGCACATAGAGACTCTCTCTCTCTCTCTCTCTCTCTCTCTCTCTCGTTTGCTGGCACACAGGCACACGAGAGAGCGCACACACATGCACAGCCACAGAGAGAAAGAGAGAGAGAGAGAGGGAGAAAGAAAGAAAGAGGGAGACACAGAGCGGGGCTGTGCTGCTGAATTCATCACAGTGTCAGCCACTGGTAGGGATGGCTGGGGGATGGGTGGGCGTGGGGAGGGGATCCCAGCCTTTGCCAAGGCCAATGCAGCTGGCTGCTTAGGGGAAGAAGAAGGGGAAGGAAAAAGAGGAGAAGTAGGAGGAGGAGAGGAGGAGAAGTAAGAAGAGAAGGAAAAAAGGAGGAGAAGAAAAAGGGGAAGAAGAAAGAGAAAGAGAAGGAGAAAGAGAAAGGGGAGGAGGTGGTGGAGGAGGAAGAGAATGAGAGAAGGAGAAAACGGAGGAGAAGGAAGAGGTGGAGGAAGAAGAGAAGGAGAAGAAGAAGATGTAGGAGAAAAAGGAGGAGATGAAGGAGAAAAAGGAGACCCCCTTCTTCTTCCTTTCTCAGTCACCGTTCTGCAACCCTTTCTCAGATAATCAACAACTTCCCACCAATACCATAACACTACTTTGGGACCACTCATTTTTGGGTCCAAAGACCAACAGGACTTTCATGGCTTGGTACCCCCTGATCAGGGGCGGTCCTACAGGTAGGCCAAGGACACGGTTGCGTGAGGCGCCATCTGGGAAGGGGCGAATTCCCCCGCCCGCCGGGCGCCAGCGCCAGACAGCGTCCTGGCCCTGCCGATGTTCCTCAGGCAGCGCCATGGCTGCCTGCTTTTGGGCCCCGGCCTTGTGTGCTCCGACGTTGCTTCTGGGCATGCGTGGAGATTTTTGCGCAGGCGCAGTTGCTCCAGAGCTGAAGTTGAGCGGAAGAGCAACTGCGCATGTGCGAAAACCTCCGTGTATGCCCAGTAGCTCCTGTGCACAGAAGCCTGTAAGTAAAGCACTCCCTATTGGGCAGGCAGGGAGTGCTTCCCCTCTCCCTTTGTCTCCGCCCTGCCACTGAATACGGTAACCCAATTAGGCAGGCAGGGGGCGGAGACAAAGGGAGAGGGGAGGGGAGCCAAAGGGGTATTGGCGACAGCCGCCACCGGAAGTAGCCGCCGTGCGCTGAGGTGAACTCCCTTGCCAGGCCCAATCACGTGTGAACCCTACCACATCTGTCCACCTCCCCGCGCGCGCACGCATGCCGGCCGGGAGCATCAAGGAGAGACAGGCGCAACTGCGCAGGCAAATAGCAGTATATAATATTTTATTTTACTTTATTTTGGGTTATTTGAGTTTTATAGGAGTAATGAAAATATTTAGTAGAGAATAATTTTATTTAAATAAATAATTTTATTTATTATTTTATAATAATAATATAATAGAATGCTATATTATATTATAATGTCAATATATTATAATATAATTATATTGTAATATAGTATAATATAATTATGATATAATATAGTATGAGTATGTACTATAATATATTGTATATACATTGATATAATATAATACTATAATGGTATTGTGATATTATAATTGTATATTTGTTTTACATGGGGGGGCGCCAAAATAATGTTTGGGGGGCGCCAAAATAATGTTCGCTTACCATATAAAATTACCTTAGACCGCCCCTGCCCCTGACCTTCCCTACTATCCACTTTCATGGCCAAATCCAAGAAAATCTAAGTCTACTGTGCAAATAAACCATCAAAGCAAAAGCCTTTTCAATGCTGCACGGAATTTGTTGTCAATGTAGAAAATTGACAACAAAGCAGAAAATTGAGGATGCTTTCTGAAGCGAACAGTGCGAACAGAGGCCAGTGATGTTTATGGAAAGGAAAGGATCTACAGCTCACGGTGATGGTGATAAGGAACCTCCAGTTGCAAAGGCAGTCTACCTCACCTCACACATTACTGACACACTTTAAGTCTAGTTAACTGCCATGGCTACAGAATCCTGGCTGTGTAATTTGGCGAGTCGCTAGAGCTCCCTGGCAGGGACTTCTCAATGCTGCACAAAACTACAGATCCCGGTATTTTATAGATTGGAGTCATCGCGGGTAGAGTGGTATGCAGATATCATTAATTGGGCCATGCCATGCCATGCCCCCTCCCTCCCCCCAGCTTCAGCTCTCCCACAGCTTCTCCAACCTTGAGGGGGCAGTGCCAAGCCAGCAGTGGCAGAGCCACCACAATGCTGGCTTGGCACTGTCCCCTCAAGGCTGGAGAAGCTGTGGGAGAGCTGAAGCCGAGGGGAAGGGGCGGAGCCAGGCCACGCCATGCCCTGCCTCCTTCCACCCGGCTTCAGCTCTCCCACAGCTTCTCCAGCCTTGAGGGGGCAGCGAGGGGCAGGAGTCATGGCCCCCGTCCCCGGCGCCACTCTACGCCATGACTCCCCTCGCTCACTGAAGCCGCGTGGAGGAGGAGGAGCATGAGCGGTGGACGGGCTTCAGTGGGTGGGGCTCCTCCGCACGGCTTCAGCGAGCGAGGGGCGAGAGTCATGGCGGGAGTCATGGTGGATTGGAGGCTGGCTGGAGAAACGGCCGAAGGAGGCGGCGCCCCGTCCCCTTCTTCTTTTTCTTCGCCGCTGCCCGGCCCTTCCTCCTCCCCCCCCCAAGCAGCAGGAGTTCGGCAAGAGGAGGGGGGAAGGAAGGGGGGCAGAGAGCTTTTCTCGTGGCACAGCAAGAGGTCCGTCACGGCACATTACTGTGCCATGTCACAGCGGTTGGGAAACACTGCACTAGAAGACTTAGGGTACATGTACAATAATAATAATAATTATTATTATTATTTATACCCCGCCACCATCTCCCTGATGGGGACTCAGGGTGGCTTACATGAGGCCAGGCCAAAACAACAAATTACAATAAAATAATATAAAAACATCAACAATAACACAATAAAAATACATACATATAAATAAAAGAACAATATGCAAATAAATATCTAAAATCACAAATGGCAGGCAGGCCGCATGCACAAGAGCCTTGCCAATGTCTTCCACAAACACCATACTGCTCACCATCCAAGCAAAGGGACAATTCCATCCCGGATTTCATGTGTTTCCTCCACCAGACATCCCACTGTTTCTGACTCTCTCCATTGGTGTGGAATTTGCATGACTCCGCCCATTGCCTCTCCCTTAACTCTTTCCTATTTTTTTCTATGGCACACAGCAAACAGAGGGATTGATATACTAGAGATGTTTGGGGAGAAATCACCATGATTTATAGGAGTTGTCCTGGGATGTATAGTTCACCTGCAATCTAAGAGCACCAAAGATGGACCTGGAACTAACTTGGCACACAGACCCCCCGCCTCATGGCTAATAAAAAATACTGGAAGCCTTTGGAGGGATTTATAGGAGTTGCAGTTCGCCTACACCCAGAACCCAAACAATGGTGGATCTGGACCAAATCTGGCATGCATATCCAATATGCCAGTGGTTCTCAACATGCGCATCCCCAGATGTTTTGGCCTACAGTTCCCAGAAGTCCCCGCCAGTTTACCAGCTGTTATGATTTCTGGGAGATGAAGTGAAGAGAGGGACCAGGAAGGCAGTTCCATCTTGCCTCCTACATTGTGCTTATAATATAATATAATATGATATAATATAATGTATATACATATAATATTGATAATATAATGTAATACAATATAATATAACAATACGACTAATATGATATTATAATTATATATTTTATATTACTTACTTGTAAGATGCTCTGAGTCCCCTTCGGGGTGAGAAGGGCCGCATATAAATGTCGTAAATACATAAATAAAATAAAACATCTGAGAACCACTGCAATATGCCCAAATTTGAATACTGGTGGGTTTTGAGGGGGAATTGGCCTGAACATTGTGGAGTTGAAGGTACTGGGATTTATAGTTCACTTGCAATCAATGAGCGCTCTAGAACTCCACCAAAGATGGAATTGGACCAAACTTGGCACACAGAGCCCCATGACCTATGTCTTAGTGCAGTTTGGGGGAGGGTGGACCATGGATGATGAGATTTGCAGTACCTTCACTCACTTCCAGAGACCACTGCGACCCCCATTCATGGCAGACCTGAACCAAACTTGGCACACAGATCCCGCATTAGCCACTTTACGTCCCGGTGCAGTTTGGAGGGAAAATGGAGCACGATGATGGGATTTGCAGTACTTTCAATTTCTGTATATGTGCATTGTGATCTGCCCTGAGTCCCCTGTGGCAGTGTTTCCCAACCAGTGTGCCGTGAGCAGTCATCAGGTGTGCCGTGGAAAATTGGCATTGAATGTTTCTTCCCCTCCTGCCGCACTTGTCTTCTCCACTGAGTCCCCTTCTTTTCCAGCCCAGTGTGCTGTGAGCAGTCATCAGGTGTGCCGTGAAAAATTGAACTTCCAATACCTTTCTTCCCCTCCTGGTTTTTCACCGGGCTCCCTTCCTCCCTGCTCCCCTCTGGAACATGCTCACGCTGCCCCCTCGGATCAAAATGGCGGCAGAAGCGGCAGTGTAGAAGAAAAAGTAAGTGTTTGGCAGGAGGGGGAAGAAAGGGCGCGAAGGGGGAGGGGGAGGAAGAGGTCTCTGTCGAAAGCTGCCATGGGCAAACTTGGACCTTCCACGTGTTTTGGACTCCAACTCCCACCATTCCTAGCAGCCTCAGCCCCTTTTCCTTTTCCCCCCTCAGCCACTTAAGCAGGAATGGGCCTCAGGCTGTTAGGAATGGTGGGAGTTGAAGTCCAAAGCACCCAGAGGGCGGAAGTTTTCCCATGCATGTTTTAGGGACTTTAAAGTAGTGAGCCTCCTTCCAACATTGTGATTCTGGGTAGAAAACAAACAACAACATAACATAACATTGTTTGAGCCAAAGAGAATAAAGAGAGAGGAGGGGAGTATAAAGAACAGGAACGGGAAGAAGAGGAAACCATTGACCAAGACCCAGGACAGGAAGAAGAACTAGATATCGGATCAGACGAGGAAGGACAAGTCTTAGAAGAAGAAAGGGACTACTAAACTATGGAGGTAAAGTGCTACTCTCTTAATACAAACGGTATGAACATACCGGAAAAAAGATCTAAAATTTTCCACCACTTACAAAAACAAAAGGCCTGGGTGTACGCCCTACAGGAAACCCACATTAAGGACTCTAGGAAGGACCTACCGGAAAGAAAGAAGTTGGGAGTCCTATTTGCTTCCTCAATAGAAAAGAAGAAAAAGGGGGTAGCATTGTATATTAACCCCAACCTTGACCCAGAATTGTTTTATAAAGATGGAGGAGAGTGGTCGCAGTAGTGGGGAAAATTAAGGGAAGAAAGGTACTTATTATTTGTGTATACGCGCCAAATGGGCCAAAAGGGAAGTTTTTTGAGAGTTTGAATGAAAAAATATTGTCAGCAGAGTGTGAGGATTGTATAATACTGGGGGATTTTAATGGCGTAATTAACCCCACTGTTGATAAAAAATATGGGAAAGGTAAAAACAAAGAAGAAAAAAGTAAACTGCCAAAAGCATTTTTCACAATGTTGAGAATGAACTCCTTGGAGGATGTCTGGAGGACACAAAATGGGAAAAACCAGGACTTTACCTTCTTCTCTGGAAGGAGAAAGTCCTGGTCAAGAATAGACTTTATTTTAATCTCAAAGACCTTAATGAGGAGGGCTATAAAAACTAAAATACATACGTGTGTGTTCTCTGACCATGCACCCATAGAATTAATCTTAAAATGGGGGGATAGGCAATATAAGTGGAGACTAAATGATATGCTCCTAAAAAGAGACTCGGATATACAAAAAAACAAAGAAATACTTAAAGAATACTTTGTGATAAATAGTCAAGGAGAAACCGACGCCATAACAACGTGGGAAGCGAGCAAGGCTGTAATGCGGGGGAATTTTATTGCCCAACTCAGCTATATGAGGAAGCAAAAAAGAAGGGAAATGGATAAACTCCAGATGGAATTGAATAGATTATAAAAGAAATTGAAGAACAATCCCCAAGAAAAGGAGGTGGAGGACGAAATAAAATATACTAAGTCCCAGTTAAACCTGGTAACCATGGAAGAGATTGAAAAGAAACTAAAATTCTTAAAGCAAAAGAACTTTGAACAGGCGAATAAAGTAGGTAAATGGCTTTCATACCAATTTTTAAAAAAAGACCCAAAGAAATATAATAACAAAAATTACAAGAGAAGGGAAATCATATATAAAGGATGAGGAGATAATGAATGAATTTGCTGCATACTACCAGGAGTTATACCAGGATGATGGGATAAGTAGGGTAGACATACAGGAGTACTTGAATAGACAAAAATTAACACGAATATCTGAAGAGGAGAGGGAAGCCCTGAACGCAGAAATTACAGAACAAGAAATTGACACTGCAATAAAGAACCTCAAATCAGGGAAAGCGCCGGGACCCGATGGTTTTACGGACGCCTACTACTGTCTTACTAACTTGTTAGAATTCTTTGAGGGTGTAAATAAACACATAGATAAAGGGGACCCAGTCGATATAGTTTACCTTGACTTTCAAAAGGCTTTTGACAAAGTCCCTCACCAAAGGCTCCTAAACAAGCTCTTCAGCCATGGAATCAGAGGACAGGTCTTGTCCTGGATTGGAACCTGGCTAAACTGTAGGAAACAAAGGGTGGTAATAAACGGACATTTCTCTGGGTGGAAAGAGGTGAGAAGTGGCGTACCCCAAGGTTCAGTTTTGGGTCCGTTACTTTTTAATTTATTCATTAATGACCTGGATGTAGGAGTGAATTCTGAGGTAGCAAAGTTTGCAGACGACACTAAATTGTTCAGGGTAGTTAAAAATGAAACTGATTGTAAAGAGCTCCAGAAAGATCTCTCGAAATTGAGTGAATGGGCAACGAAGTGGCAAATGCATTTTAACCTAAACAAGTGTAAAGTCATGCACATCGGGTCAAAGAAACCCAACTACACCTACCAATTGATGGGGTCAAAGCTTTCCGAGACAAACCAGGAAAGGGATCTCGGGGTTTTGGTGGACAGCTCAATGAATATGTCAACCCAGTGCGCAGCAGCAGTGAAAAAAGCAAATTCTATGCTTGGCATGATCAGGAAGGGAATCGAAAATAGGTCGGCAAATGTTGTATTGCCTCTCTACAAATCTATGGTGAGGCCACATCTGGAGTACTGTGTACAATTCTGGTCACCGCACCTCAAGAAGGATATAACGGAACTGGAAAAGGTACAGAAAAGGGCAACAAGAATGATCCAAGGGATGGAGCAGCTCCCTTTACGAATCAGGTTGCAACACCTTGGTCTTTTCAGCCTTGAAAGACGGCGTTTAAGAGGTGACTTGATCGAAGTGTATAAAATCATGCATGGGATAGAAAAGGTGAATAAAGAAAAATATTTTCTCTGTCACACAACACTAGGACTAGAGGGCACTCCTGAAGCTCCAAGGTAGGAAAGTTAGGACTAATAAAGGGAAATATTTCTTCACCCAGAGGGTCATTGGGTTATGGAACTCACTTCCAGAGGAGGTTGTGACAGCTGTCAGCCTGGACAGCTTCAAGGCAGGATTAGACAGATTCATGGATACCAAGGGAATCAGTAGCTACTGAAACGGACATCCAAGTGCCACCTCTGTGTTGATGGAGGCAGGCAGGATTTTCCCGGGTACTGATTGTGGGGGGTCGGGAGCAGGTGAGGGTTTTGCCCTCCTTTCTGCTAGAGATCCCGTGTACAACTAGTGGGCCACTGTGTGACACAGAATGCTGGACTAGATGGGCTGAGGCCCGATTCAGCATGGCTCTTCTTATGTTCTTAAAATATTAAAAGAAGAGCTGATCCCACACCTCAAAAAAGTAATGAATGAAACCATTCAACAGGGTAAGATGCCAACGACATGGGGAACTTCGGAAATAGTGGTAATCCATAAAGAAGGGAAGGATCCGGAAATAGTGCAGAATTACAGGCCTATTTCCCTCCTTAACTTGGATTATAAGATATTTTCAAATATCTTGGCCTCGAGATTTAAAATATTTTTGAATAAATGGGTTAATTAAAACCAGACGGGCTTCCTCCCCAATAGAATGATGAAAAAAAAATCAGAAATATAATAAATGCAATAGAGTATCTGGACAAAAATATAGGATCAAAGGCTCTTCTTGCGTTTTTGGATGCGGAGAAGGCCTTCGACCGAGTTAGTTGGGGACTAATAGAAAGATTAATGACGGAAATGGATATGGGCTCGAACTTTATTTCCGCGATAAAAGCAATCTATAGAAACCAGGAGGCACAAATATTAATTAATGGCCAAAAATCTAGAAAGATAGAAATAAACAGGGGCACAAGACAGGGGTGCCCTCTGTCCCCTTTGATTTTCAACTTTGTTTTGGAAGTCCTCATGAAAGATATAATAGAGGACAAAGAGTTAAAAGGATTGAAGGTAAGGAACAAAAATTATAAATTATATGCCTTTGCGGATGATTTGGTATGTTTGATAGACAGAGAACATGGAAAAATGGATCAATAAAATAGAAACATTTGGCAAAATATCAGGACTCAAGCTAAATAAAAGTAAATCGCAAATCATGGTAAAAAATATAGATAAAAAAGAAGCCCAGAAAATAGAAAAAAAATTAAAATACCCCTAGCAAATAAAGTAAAATATTTAGGAATAACCCAACCCCAAAAAATTGCCAACTTATAAAAAATAATTATGAAAAAACTTGGGAACAAATTAAAGGAGATCTTAGAAATTGGAAAAACCTGAACCTATCCCTACTAGGCAAAATTGCAACAGTTAAAATGAAAATCTTTCCCAAGTTAAATTTTATGTTCCAAATGTTGCCTATATTAAAAAATTATACAATTATAAAAAGATGGCAAGCAGAACTAGCGAAATTCATATGGGGTGGGAGAAGGGCCAGAATAAAACAAAAACACCTACAAGAGCTACCTGAGAAAGGAGGTTTTGGCCTACCGGACCTTACAACATATTATGATGCCAACTGCTTAGATAATATAAAAGAATGGATAGAGTTGAGGGAACGGAAATTTATTAAACTTAGAGGAGTGGGAAAATAAGTTTGGATGGCACAGGTATTTATTTTATAATAAAGTGAAAGATGACAAGAACTTTAAGAACCATATTATAAAAGCACCACTCTTAAAAATATGGGATAAATACAAGGATACTATCTGTAGGAAGTACCCCCTCTGGGCCTCCCCATTAGAGGCACTCCAAATAATAAAGACAGGGAAAGAAACCTGGCCCCTATATAGTGACATTTTAAAAAAGAAAATAATGCTCTCTACCTGAAAACTCAGGAAGAACTAAAAGACCTCAAGATAAACTGGCTGCAGTACAATCAGTTAAAAACGAGGTATAAGTTGGATAGCCAGATAGGTTGGGAAGAAACACCCACGATTGGCGGGAAAATAATGACCCGGATGGGAAAGAAAAGAGTTAATTAGCTGTATAAGCATATATTGTTAAATAGACACGAAAAAGCGCCCATAAAGGACTATATGCAAAAATGGCAAGATAATATAGGCCATAATATTAGAATTGAAGACTGGGAAAAGAGCTGGAAACAAGGGTCAAAATATACGTGCGCTACTGCTAAAGGAGAACCAGTTGAAAGTTCTATACAGATGGTACAGCTAGCAAAAATGTATAAGAACGGAAATGACTATTGTTGGAAGTGCCAGAAGGATAGAGGAACTTTTTTCCACCAATGGTGGTCCTGTGGAACCGTTAAGAGATTCTGGGAAATGACGCATAAGATGGTGGAGGAAATTTTGCAATGTAAGGTGGAGTTAAAACCAGAAACTTTTCTTTTAAACATTATAGAGCCAAAAATAAAGGGAAAAAAGAAGGAGAAACTACCGTATTTTTCGGACCATAAGACGCAGTTTTTTTCCTCCCAAAGTAGGACGAATAATGAGCTGCGTCTTATGGAGCGAATACACTAACATGGAGGGGGGAGGCGCTGGAGCAGGGGGGCGCGATGTACTTACGCTATATTCGCGCCCCTCCGCGCGGCTCCCGGCGGCTCCTGCGCATGCCCATACTCGCCGCCGTGTCGCTGCAGCCAGCCGGGCGGTGCGGGGAGGAACGGGGCGGAAGAGGGGACTCGTGGGGCGGGCTCGCCGCTCACGGACCCGAGGAGGAGGGGAGGCCACGAGGGCGGCCCCACGGCGACGCAGCTGCAGCCGTAGCAGCAGCCGCAGCAGCAGCAGCAGAGGAAGGGCCCGGCCAGAGGTGCATCTTCGTGACGTCAGGAAGATGCGCCTCTGCCGAGGAGGAAGGGGAGGCGGCCGCGCGCTGTAAGGAGGCCCGAAAGAGAGGCCGCAGGGAGGGAGGGAAGGAGGAAGAGTTCCCTCCCTCCCTCCGGCCTCTTTTCCGGGCGTTCTACAGTGCGCGGCCGCCTCCCCTTCCTCCTCGGCAGAGGCGGATGAAGTGACGCAGAAAGATGATTTCACCGAGGAGGAGCCTCGCCGGCCGCGCGCTGTAAGAACGCTGTAAGCGCGTGGCCGGCAAGCCCCTCCTCCGGCAGAGGCGCTTCTTCCTGACGCCACTTCGTCGCGCCTGACGAGGAGGAAGGGGGCCTCGCCGGCCGCGCGCTTAGTGTTCTTACAGCACGCGGCTGGCGAGGCCTTCCTCCCCGGCAGAGGCGCGACGAGTGATGTCACTGTCCGCCTCTGCCGAGGGAGGAAGGGGAGGCGGCCGCTGCAAGAACGCCTCGGAAAAGAGGCCGGAGGGAGGGAGGGAACTCTTCCTCCTTCCTCCCCTCCCTGCGGCCTCTTTCGGGCAGCATGCGGCCGCTCCCCTTCCTTCGGCAGAGGCGCATCTTCCTGACGTCACGAAGATGCGCCTCTGGCTTCGGGCCCTTCCTCTGCTGCTGCTGCTGCGGCTGCTGCCACGGCTGCCGCTGCGCCGCCGTGGGGCCGCCTCGTGGCCTCCTCCTCCTCGGGTCTGTGAGCGGCGAGCCCGCCCCACGAGTCCCCCTTCCGCCCCTCCTCCTCCGCGCCGGCTGGCTGCAGTGACACGGCGGCGAGAGTATGGGCATGCGCAGGAGCCGCCGGAGGGGGCGCGAATATAGCGTAAGTACATCGCGAGCCCCCCCTCTGCTCCAGCGCCTCCCCCCCCCATCCATGTTAGTGTAGCCAGCCCCCAATTTTTTTCCCCAATTTTCCTCCTCAAAAATCAAGGTGCGTCCTATCAGCAGGTGCGCCTTATGGTGCGAAAAATACGGTACTTTGTTTTATTGCAACTGCTGCCAGAATTGTCATGGCCAGGTACTGGAAAAGACCAGAAATCCCAAACGAGGAGGAACTGCTACAAAAGTTGCTGGAAGTAGCAGAAATGGACAAACTGACTTGCTTACTAAGATCGGGGCCGACCAGCCAATTTACGGAGACCTGGGATCCCCTCGTTACTTATGTAAAAGAGAAGAAAAAGATAAATTTGATGGGTTTTTGGATATAGAGGAAGTGACTAAAGAGTTAAGGGATAAGGCTCTATATGTTAAAAGTATGATGTAACTATATACGGGTGAAGTCAACCGTTTGTTTTTTTAATTTGTTTATCAAACCTGATGTAAAACCACCCTACACCCATTCCCCCTTCCCCCACAACCCCCCACTCTCCCCACCCTGTTTATCCTACTGAATGTGATGTTTGTTTTGTCTTTTTAATCAATAAAACTTTAAAATAAAATAAAAACATTGTTTGAGTCCACAGTGCTCTCTGGGTGTAGGAGAACTACAACTTCCAAACTCAAGGTCAATTCCCAAGCAAACCCTTTCAGTACTTTCTGTTGGTAATGAGAGTTCAATATGCAAAGTTTGGTTCAATTCCATTGTTGCAAGAGTTCAGGATGCTCTTTGATTGTGTGTTAACTATAAATCCCAGAAACTGTAACTCCCAAATGTCAAGGTCTATTTTCCCCAAACTCACTCTGTGTTCACATTTGGGCATATTGAGTATTCATGCCAAGTTTGGTCCTGATCCAACATTGTTTGAGTCCACAGTGCTCTCTGGATATAGGTGAACTACAACTCCAAAACCGAAGGTCAATGCCCACCAAACTCTTATAGTATTTTCTCTTGGTTATGGGAGTTCTGTGTGGGAAGTTTGTGTCTTTCTGCCATTCCTGCCAGGATATCTATGTTGTGTTCATCGAAACAGGCCCAGGTTTCACTCTGAGTGTATAAATACATTTTAAAACATATTAACTATATGTATTACTGTGTTAGAGTGTCATTTTGGTTGGTGGTGTGCCCCAGGATTTTGTAAATGTAAAACGTGTGCCGTCTCTCAAAAAAGGTTCAAAAACACTGCCCTGTGGGGTGAGAAGGGCGGAATATAAATGATGTAAATAAAATAATAAATAAATAAGAATGACTGCAATAGATATGTCTCTTTCTCCCTAAAGTGCAAAGAGCAAGGTAGCTTTAAAAATACAGAAAGAGAACATTAAAATGTAACAAAACTACCCCCAATGTTAAGAAAAGATTCCAAAACCCAAGTCTCTACGTTTCAGCGCCTGAAGTTTCCCATCCTTTCCCACTTGGGCTACACAACAGACACACTGCCGCTGCCCAAGATCTTTCAAATCAAGAATAAATCACCAGCAAAGCAATTACAGCGAAATGTATCAGGCCATCAAACACGCATTACAATAGGGTGAGGGGGAGGCACCAGCATTCAAAACGACAACGTCTCTGCCAAAAATGAATAGAAGGCAACCACGCTGTTGTTGAAGAGGGGGTTTCCCGTCACACAAATCTTTCGCTGGGATCCTAGTTGGAGATACGCCAGACTTTGCTGCTGCTACTACTAGCATCATAACTACTGCTACCAAACCACTGGACCGCATTTCCATACATTATGGAGCTGTGGTCCAAAGGTTAGGTAGGAGAAGCAATGCACCGTACATCCACTGCGTGTTGGCAATATTTGCCGTTTCTGCTTGCCTTCAAGTCACTTCCAACAAATGGAGACCTTATAGCAGGGGTGGGCAATTATTTTTTCCAAGGGGCCACACGAGAGCCAAAAAATATTATGGAGGGCCGCACGTAAAGGCGGAACTACATTCTGATCTACATAATTTATTTATTTATTTATTTACTATATTTACTATATATTACACATCATTAATATTAACATATTAATATATCAAGAAATATTCATATATTAGTATTAATATCATAATTATTATATTATAGTATATATATAGACATTATAATATATTGAAATTATAATATAACATTATATTATTATTATATTATTATATTATTATTATAAAATTATTATAAAATAAAAATAAAAACCACTAAAATAAAATAAAATTCAAGAAGACAAGGTGCAAACCAAGATGGAATGGCCCAATGGACCCAGCCCAGAGGATGGCAAAGCGGACCCAGCTGCCGCCGCAGCAAAGGACAGCAGAGCAGCAGGCAATTGGAGGCTGCAGGCTTCCGCCCGCTCTCACCCCCAGTCATTCCCCAGCTGATCGCCCTGCTATGGAGTGCCTGCCATCACCTGCGGCGGCTGATCACCCTGGTGACCCAGAAGACTTTATCGTCTTCCGGGTCGCCAGGGCGATCAGCCGCCTCAGATCGCCGACTGCTCCCCCTGCAGGCCCGGATCGCCTCCAGGGATGGCAGGCACTCCAAAGCCGCCGCTCCTCCGGCCTGTCTGCCGACACAGGCCCCACAGAGCCCGCGATGGGATGGCAGCAGCAGCACCCCTTCCTCTTGGCCCCACCCCTGATACCCTTCTCCCCGGGCCAGACAGAATCAGCTGTCGGGCCGCATCTGGCCTGTGGGCCGTAGGTTGCCCACCCCTGCCTTATAGTGAACCTATCACAGGGTTTGCTTGGCCAGATGTGTTCGGGGTGGATTTGCCTTCCTTTGAGGTTGAGAGAGTGTGACTTGTCCAAGGGCACCCCAATGGGCTTCCAAGTGACAAAAGCGAGATAAGTAAAAGGTAAAGGTTTTCCCCTGACATTAAGTCCAGTCGTGTCCAACTCTGGGGGTTGGTGCTCACCTCCATTTCTAAGCCAAAGAACCAGCGTTGCCCATAGACACCTCCAAGGTCATGTGGCCGGCATGACTGCATGGAGCGCCGTTATCTTCCTGCCAGAGCGGTACCTATTAATCTACTCACATTTGCATGTTTTTGAACTGCTAGTTTGGCAGAAGCTGGGACTAACAGCGGGAGCTCATCCCACTCATCAAATTTGAATCGGCGACCTTTCGGTCAGCACCTTCTGCAGCTCAGTGGTTTAACCCACTGTGCCACCAAAGGCTCCCCAAAAGTGGGATAGGAACATGATTTATAGTTTTCTTTTTCTCAATCATGCTCTCCCTAAATATGCTGCCACCAGACTGATTGTCTCAGAGGCAAGCCAGAAAAATAAACCCATACATAGTAGAGTCCTTATCCTCAGGGTGGATGACAATGCACATATACGGGCAAACATTCAATGCCCTTTGACATACAAACATGTAAGACCAGAAACTCAGAGGCAATTTAGCATTTCAGCTTCTGGCTACCAGGGGGAGCTGTCGCACTCGTTCACTCCTTTCACACACTTCCTGGAGATTTATGGCCCCGTAAATTAGTTAAATTAGCCTCCCCACATTCCACACCTTGTTAGGAGGGAAGAAGGGTCGTCTTAAAACAGGGTTTGAAAATATATGCAGTGGACAAATTTGTTGCAGCCAGCAGTTTGCTCCTTTTTTTCCCCAGGAGTAACCTCCGTTTTACTTAATAGGCTCTTTAAATTAGCATACCTAAACGAATTATGAAATGAATGCAGTTTAAAGGAATTAAGTTATGCAAATGAACAGTGGCCATCAGCACCCTTCCTGCGGCATGAAGAACCGCAGCAATATCTTCAAAGTCGTGTCGGACCTCAGATGTTGGCAGCTGTAAATCCCACCCTTTCACACCTTGGTCTATGTTGGCTAAGACTGCTGGGATTTGGAGTTCAACAAAGTTTGGCAAGTTGCATGGACTACCTGCCCTTCTTTCAAATTGTATTCTACAATCAATCCTAAATCTGGGGGGTTGTGTTTTTTTTGGGGGGGGGGGATTATGACCAAAAGAGGGAACAACAATGTAGAATTACAAGCAAGGGTGCATCTATTCTACAATCTACACCAGGGGTGCTCATTACGGTGATCAGGAGCACCTAGGTGATCTTCGGCCCTCTTCCAGGTGATCTTTGGGCCTCACCAACCGGATGGCGCGCTCCTGCCATGCGCCAAGACGTGTGCTCCCGCCGCACTTCGCAGGGCTTCTTTTGCCAAAATGAGGCTTTAGTGGGCGGGCCCTGGCGCTCGTCTTGCCACGCACGGTGTGGTGACATGACCGCCCATTGGCTGCTGCTGGGGGGAGGCGGGAGCAAGGCGAAGGCACGTGCACGGATAGGATGCGAGGCTATGGGAGGGATGGAGGGAATGTGTGTGTGTGTGAGAGAGAGAGAGCCAAGGAGAGAAGAAAGAAATCCGGAGAACTTTTTCGGATCCTTTTGGCAGGTAGGCAGGCGGGCGCTGATAGGGAGAGGGGAGAGAGAGAGAGAAAGAGGCGAAGGAGGGCGGGCAAAGTGGGGCAAAGCCAAGCAAGCCCCGCCACAAACCCTGCTGCTGCCCTCGGGACTACCATTCCAAGCCGAGACCTGGGCGAGCGAGCTGTGTGGGGCTGCTGTTTTCCTTGGTTGGGGGCGAAGAGGGAGGGCTCCGCTGTGTTCCTGGGGCTGAACCCGAGGAGGGGGGGCTGCGGGGATGGAGACTCCACTTGCTGCTGCTGCTTGTGCCCTCGCCGCCTTTCTCCGCCTCGCCGCCTCGAAGGAGAAAGGCGGGGGCCCACAGGAGAGAGAGAGAGAGAGAGAGAGAGGGTGGCTCTTCAGAGCCGGCTAGGAAGAGCCACCCTCTCTCTCTCTCTCCCGTGGGCATGGACTGCCACCAGTGGGAGGGGTCCTCCTTCCTGCCAGCCGTCCACTTGGGCGTCCTTTCTGAGTGACACCCCTCGAAAGGAAGGAAGGAAGGGCGACCCCCACTGCATCTGTCACTTTGGGGAAGCACCTCTTCCACTCTTCCTTCTCCTGCCCAGGTAAGGAAGCCTCGAGGAGAGGGGGGGAGACTGCCGTGGGAGGCTCCAGCCCCACGTGTCCCTCTCTCGGTTGAGTTTCCCGGCCCAGGCAGCAGCCAGGCGGCCCCTCTTCCCAGCCCTGCGCCTTCCGAGCCGCCGCCGAAGCCCTATCTGGCCTGATATCCTCCTGCTGCGTGCGTGGGAGGGGCCTGCTGTGCACGCAAGAAGCAGGACGGGATGGGGACTTCCTGCTTCGCGAAAGCACGCAGCAGGAAGGAGGAAGGCAATGAAGACATTAAGAGAGAGTGGCGCAAGCAGGCAAGGAGGATCTCCTTCCCGGGCGCAGCGGCGAGTTCATGGGCAGGCAAGAAAGAAGCCCCGCGTGGACGGAAGGCTGCAGTAGGAGCGTGCGCGCGCACAACGCGTGCACACTCACATGCACAACAGGTGATCTTTTCAACTTGATTGTTCATATAGTAGCTCGCATGATGAAAAAGTGTGGGCACCCCTGATCTACACTGTAGGACTGATGCAGTTCAAAACCACATGAACTGCTTTGGCTCAAACCTATGGAATCCTGGGAGTTGTAGTTGGCCTTTGGCCTTTGGCCTTCACTGTCAAAGAGTGTGAGTACCTCATCAAACTTTGAATCCTAGGATTCCACAGTGTTGAACTGTGGCAGTTAAAGTGCTGCCCATCTGCATTAAGTCGCTGTGAGTTTTCCAGGCTGTATGGCCATGTTCTAGAAGCATTCTCTCCTGACGTTTTGCCCACATCTATGGCAGGCATCCTCAGAGGTTGGGAGGTCTGTTGGAAACTAGGCAAGTGGGTGTTTATATATCTGTGAAATGATGTCCAGGGTGGGAGAAAGAACTCTTGTCTGCTTGAGGCCAAGTGTGAATGTTGCAATTGACCAGCTTGATTAGCATTGAATGGCCTTACAGCTTCAAATGAAAACTTGTACTTTCCACTTTTATATATGTGGCGTTTGAGAAAACCCGGTATATAATTCCAATAAAGACAATGTGTCAATACAGCGATTTAATCCCATTCAAAGTCCACAATAGTCCGTAAGCAAAAACAAACGGAGTCCCAGTTCGTGCTACGAACAATAAGTAGCCAAAATGACGGGGAAGAGTTCGCGGAAGGGATGTGAGGTTCTCACACAGGAGGGTATGATCCACAACACAAGCACGGAAGCCTGGTGAAGGAGTAAAATACTCCAGTGGGGAAATTCCCAGGACGCGGTGAAGAGAGCAGCACGGGCATCTCCCAATAGTAGAAGCTGTTTAACACAAGAGCTGACGGCAAGCGATGCTCCGAAATCGCGGCCACACAGAAACCGTTTCGGGATCCTTTCTCAAGGCTCACAATTTATCATACAAGCCAGTGTTTTCCAACCAGTGTGTCGTGGCACACTAGTGTGCCATGAGCGATCGTCAGGTGTGCCGTGGGAAATTGGCACTCTCCCCCCTCCTAGCAGCCCCCTCACAGGTTTCCAAGAAACAAATTGAGCCTCTCCGCTTGGAAATGTTGTTTTGTTTTGTTTTTACTATTTTACTGGATTTTTGAGAGCCCCCCCAAAACTGTTTATAACAGCTTCATGACATCCATAGTTAACTGGAAGCAAGTTTCACTCAGGGTGAAATTTCACAAAGGTCTGGAGAAAAAGCCCTATGAGGAGCGGCTTGAAGAGCTGGGCATGTTTAGCCTGAAGAAGAGAAGGCTGAGAGAAGACATGATAGCCATGTATAAATATGTGAGAGGAAGTCATATACAGTATATGTTGTGTTCATTGAAACAGGCCCAGTTTTCACACTGAGTGTATAAATATATTTAGAAACATATTAACTGTATGTATTACTGTGTTAGAGTGTCATTTTGTGTCATTTTGGTTGGTGGTGTGCCCCAGGATTTTGTAAATGTAAAACAACGTGCCGCGGCTCAAAAAAGGTTGAAAAACACTGATATAAGCATCCATAAATCATATCTGGAGATGACCCAAGCATAACCCTACTCTCCATTGGTTAGGGTGACCACCGGAGTATTTTACTCCTTCACCAGTCTTCCGTGCTCGTGTTGTGGATCATACCCTCCCATTTAAGAACCTCACACCCCTTCCGTGAACTCTTCCCCATCATTTTGGCTACTTATTGTTCGTAGCACGGACTGGGACTCCGTATGTTTTTGCTTACGGACTATTGCGGACTTTGAATGGGATTAAATCGCTGTATTGACACATTGTCTTTGTTGGAATTATATACCGGGTTTTCTCAAACACCACATATATAAAAGTGGAAAATACAAGTTTTGATATCAACAAACTGTATGTATGATCTTAATATTATACACAGCCACGTGTATATATTACCTGGTGGTTTATTTATATTGTGTTCTCACCGTTGTTTCTCTGGTTTGTTTACCAGCCCGCTCATGGTTTTTCTTACAGCTTCAAAGACTGGCTGATTCCTGTCTGGGGGAATCCTTTGTTGGGAGGTGATAGTTGGCCCTGTTTGTTCCATGTCAGGAATTCCCCTGTTTTTTTTAGTGTTGCTCTTTATTTACTGACCTGGAGTAAATAAATGGGTTAAACCCTTGTGCTGGCAGGACTGCTGACTGACAGGTTGAAGGTACGAATCTGGGGAAAGAGGGTTGAGCTCCCTCTGTCAGATCCAGCTCCCCATGCAGGGACATGAGAGAAGCTTTGCACAAACATCCAGGCATCCCCTGGGCAATATCCTTGCAGATAGCCAATTCTCTCACACCAGAAGTGAGTTTCTGTGTCTCACGTTGTTCCACACATGAAATAAAAATTACAGCCCTGACTACTGTCCCAACAAAGGATTCCCCCAGCCAGTAATCAACAAGTCTTCGAAGCTGCAAGTCCATTCAATGCTAATCAAGGTGACCAATTGCAACATTCACACTTGCCTCAAACAGACAAGAGTTCTTTCTCTCACCCTGGGCATTCCATAGATATATACACCAACAGATCTCACAACTTCTGAGGATGCCTGCCATAGATGTGGGTGAAACGGCAGGAGAGAATGCTTCTGGAACATGGCCCTGCAGCCCGGAAATCACAGCAACCTAGTGATTCTGGCCATGAAATCCTTTGACAACACAATCTACAGTGTAGATGCATCCTTCGTCTACTTGCTTCTAGCTTGAAGGCGAGTGTAGAGGAGAGGAGAGGGCGGATCCTGGCACCATAACAATTGATTGGGAAGAAGGAAGTGAATAAAGTAAACTGCACATTGTATATTTTTCAATGTTTTTGGCTTTCTCAGCCAAACAGTAGCTCTAGATCAGTGTTTCCCAAACAGTGTGTCGTGGTACACTAGTGTGCCGTGAGTGATCATCAGGTGTGCCGTGGGAAATCGGAACCTCCAATACCCTTTCTTCCCCCTTTTGCCAAACACTTTTTCTTCTCCACTCGGGCTCCCTTCTTCCCAGCCTCGCTCTGCTCGCTTTGCCTCGCTTTGCTCTGGGACGAGTCTGCACAGGTCACACCTTCCTCCCTCCCCCCTCTCCTCCTGAAGAAGGGAGCCCGAGTGGAGAAGAAAAAGTAAGTGTTCGGCAGGAGGGGGAAGAAAGGGCGCGAAGGGGAAGGGGGAGGAAGAGGTCTCTGTTGAAAGCTGGCATGGGCAAACTTGGACCTTCCAGGTGTTTTGGACTCCAACTCCCACCATTCCTAGCAGCCTCAGGCCCTTTTCCTTTTTCCCCCTTAGCCATTTAAGCAGGAAAGGGCCTCAGGCTGTTAGGAATGGTGGGAGTTGAAGTCCAAAGCACCCAGAGGGCCGAAGTTTTCCCATGCCTGTTTTAGGGACCTTGAAGTGGTGAGCCTCCTTCCAACATTGTGATTCTGGATAGAAAACAAACAACAACATAAAATAACATTGTTTGAGTCCACAGTGCTCTCTGGGTGTAGGTGAACTACAACTTCCAAACTCAAGGTCAGTTCCCAAGCAAACCCTTTCAGTACTTTCTGTTGGTAATGAGAGTTCAATCTGCCAAGTTTGGTTCAATTCCATTGTTGCAAGAATTCAGGATGATCTATGACTGTGTGTTAACTATAAATCCCAGAAACAGTAACTCCCAAATGTCAAGGTCTATTTTCCCCAAACTCCATCTGTGTTCACATTTGGGCATATTGAGTATTCATGCCAAGTTTGGTCCTGATCCAACATTGTTTCAGTCCACAGTGCTCTCTGGATATAGGTGAACTACAACTCCAAAACCCAAGGTCAATACCCACCAAACTCTTATAGTATTTTCTCCTGGTTATGGGAGTTCTGTGTGGGAAGTCTGACTCCATTCCATTATTGGTGGAGTTCAGAGTGCTCTTTGAATGCGGGTGAACTATAACTCCCAGCTGTTGAGCAAGACCTTCGTGTGTGTCTTTCTGCCATTCCTGCCAGGATATCTATGTTGTGTTCATCGAAACAGGCCCAGGTTTCACACTGAGTGTATAAATACATTTAAAAACATATTAATTATATGTATTACTGTGTTAGAGTGTCATTTTGTGTCATTTTGGTTGGTGGTGTGCCCCAGGATTTTGTAAATCTAAAAAATGTGGCGCGGCTCAAAAAGGGTTGAAAAACACTGCTCTAGATATTAAAGGAGTACGAAATTATTATTTCGGGGGGTGGTCAACAACACCATCAATCCCACTTTGAAGCCCCATCCATCAGTTCAAGACTATTTCAAAGCACTTTTTAGTTATTATTACAGAAACCTTCCCGTCTTCTCTGCAGGGTGAATATATATATATTCATTCCCTGCAGATGGCAACCGGGCTTAAGGACCACAAATGAATGCCCTTTCCGTCTTGTCATGAAGGAACACTTTGCCCTGGGGAGGCCTCTGGGGAGAGAAGCAAGAGGGAAGCGCTCAGTCCTCTGGTCGCCGCCTTACTCCTTCCTTCTGGGGCCTGATGCCAAGGCATACTTAACATAATGATTAATCTGGGCTGGGAGGAAGACAATGATTATGCATGTTCTCCGTTTCCTAGGATACTGCTGGGGAATTTCATTTTGGATCTTTGATTTTAGAGGCTGCCTGGTTGACTTTTTTTAGGGTGGTCTCCATCTCCGCAGAACGGCGCCATAGGAACCTAGTTCCTCTCCGCCACTTCCTTTCTAACAGTGAATCTGTTCTACACTGTAGAATTGATGCAGTTTGATACCACTTTGACGCCCATGGCTCAATGCTATGGAATTATTTATTTATTTACTTATTTCACGATATTTATATGCCGCCCTTCTCAACCCCGAAGGGGACTCAGTGTCAGCGCCGCTTGGCCCGTTTGTTGCCCTAACGGACCAAACCCCGCGCGCCATCAGATAACAGCAGCATCTGGCGGCCTTTGAACTGGGCCCGCCCTTTGAAGTGCCAGGCACCTTTCCTGAACTTTGATATGCGGAGAGCCGGATGGTCAAGCCCGAGGAAGGAGGGGCCCAGCAGGGGGGCGGGCCGGGGAGGGTTTTGAAGAGACTGTTGCGCGGGAAGAAGTTAGTCTATCTTTGCTTGCCCTGGATTAAGGACCTATTAAACTACTTATCCTTCAACACTGCTTGGAGTGAGCGTGGTTCATTAGACCCCCCTTGCCGGAGCTTACATAAAGATAGACTCACCATCTTCTACGGCCGTGAAAACCTTCCGACCGTAGCAACCTTTACGAGATGTCTCAAGCCGAGATGGAACCGCCCGCTGACCTGCACCCAGGGGATTCGGGTGAGGAAGAAGAAGCCGAGGCGGATGGAGAGGGAGACGAAGCCGGAGCCGGAGCCCCGAGGACAACTCCCCAGGTCGTGATCACGGGTATGAAAGACGAGGCGCCGTTGCTCCCCGCTCCGATTGCGAAGGACGTGACCTGGCGCAAGAAGACGGCTCAGCCAGGAGGGAGGGATCCCGCCCTAGACAGCGACTTACCTAGCCCGGCTGAGATTCGACTGGAGGTCCAGGTGTTCGCTCTGACCCAGGCGGTGCAAACTCTCCAGTCCCAGATGGAGACGCTGCTTAGTAGACCGGAAGAGTTGCCGTGGGGACCTCCAGACGGCCGACCCCGGGACCGGGGCTCGAGCCGAGCATCGGAGCGACCAGGCCGTCCATCAGGGAGAGTGACTTTCCGAGACAGTGGAGATGACTTCATCCCGCCGAGGGGAGCCTCTACGTTCAACCTGGGGGTGGCTGACCAGAGCCAGGAGATGGCGGGAAGTCAGAGGGAGCCCAAGGTAAAGTTCGACGGGGACCTGCGCCAGCTCTCTTTGTCACGAACGTGCAGAACTTCATGTTGGACTATGGGGATTTATTCCCCTCGGAAGGGGCCAAGGTGCGGGCCATGGGGGCCAACCTGAAGGAGCGGCGGACTGGTTAGTACAAATGACCGACATCCAGGCCCCACAACTGAGGCGGTTAGACGCCTTCCTAGAAGCCCTGCAGACCCGCTTTAGAGACCCCTTAGCCGGCGAAAAAGCTAAGACCCAGCTTAAGAGGATTTACCAGGGCCAGAGATCTGTCTCCGAGTATGTCCTAAGCTTCAAGGCGCTGGCGGGGAAGATCAGAGACTGGTCGGCAGTCACAAAGCTGGAGTGCTTCAAGGCCGGCCTGAGGTCAGACATCCTTGAGTGGGCCATGCACTGGGGAAACCTCGAGACTCTAGAGGACTGGATAGTCTCCGCGGGGAGAGTGGAGTGTGACATGGAGCAAATGCCGCGCCGTCACCGGAAAGGCGGGAGAGGCCGAGGACCAGACCCGACGGGGAGGCCGGGGCCCGCCCTGAGGGCGTCACCGAGGGCCCGATCGAGCAGTCGGGAAGACCCCAAAGGGAAGAGGGGAGCGTGCTTCTCGTGTGGCCGGGAGGGCCACCGGGCCGCGGACTGCCGCCGGAAGAGCCTCCCACCGAAACCGGAGAAGACGCCGGAGCCAAAGCCAACCCAGCTGGCTAAGACCCCGATTCAAGGCAAGGCCGCTGCAGCTGTGGAAACCGCGCGGGCACCCCGGAGCCTCCGAGAGGCGGAGGAGCTAGAGCTGGAGACGGAGGAAAGCGACCCCGAATGGCTGGCGGGAAACGACAACGATCTGCTGTAGACGCCCGGCGGCAGGTCCGAACCCCTCAGGGCGGTGAGTCTGATCCCCTTGGTTGTGACACCTTTAAGTTTGATATCAAGTTATGGAACCCGGAGGGACCCCAAGAAATAGAGACAGTAGCCATGCTAGATAGTGAGTGCTCCCGGTGCCTGATGTCCCCCCAGCTGGCAAAGCAACTGGGAATAAAGCCCCAAGCCTTAATAGAGCAGATCCTCTTCTCCCAACTAAATGGGTCCCCGGCCAATGGGAACCCTGCCACCCACAAGACGGGGGAGATGAGAGTCCAGATTGGGACCCACCAGGAGACCCTGAGGTTTGTGATCTCCGCCATGGAGCACCAGCCCGACATCCTAGGGGCCCCGTGGCTACGCGCCCGAAACCCGCAGATCGACTGGGAAACGAGAGCGGTGCGGTTCCGAGACGGAGAGGCGCGGGTGAGAATAGATGACCCGAGCGAAGACGGAGCCCTGGCGCAGGAGGGAGCCGGAGTGGGGGCAGCAGAGAGCCAACCTCGCAGCATCCCGCGAGAATACGGGGATTTGGAGAAGGTCTTCAGTGAGCGGGAAAGCGACCAGCTACCCCCCCCCCTGGAAGTCGGATTGTGCAATTGAAATTGAAAAAGGCGCCAAACTGCCGAGCCCAAAGCTGTACGCCCTGTCCGAACCTGAAAGGAAGGCGCTAAGGGAATTCATTGACAAAAACGTGGACAGAGGTTTTATTGAAAAGTCAACAAGCCCGCTGGCGGCGCCGGTCCTGTTCCGCCCCAAGGCGGACGGCACCCTGCGCCTGTGTGTGGACTATCGGGGCCTCAACGCCATCAGCGCGTCGAGCCCCTACCTGTTGCCCCTGATGTCGGAGATACTAGCCCAGCTAGGAGGGGCCCGCCTTTTCACCAAGCTGGACATCCGGGAAGCGTTCTACCGGATACGGGTGAGGGACGAAGATTGTTGGAAGACGGCGTTCAACTGCCATCTGGGGCAGTACCAGTTCCGGGTCACCTCGTTCGGACTAAAAGGCGCCCCAAAAATATTTCAACAGTTTGTCAACGAGATCTTCAGAGACTTGTTGTACAAGGGAGTTCTAGTCTACCTGGACGACGTGTTGATCTACTCAACCTCAGAAGCCGAACACGTCGAGTTGACCCGAGAAGTCCTCCGTCGGCTACGAGAAAACCAACTCTTCATCAAGCTCTCCAAATGTGAGTTCCACAGACAGGAATTGGACTACCTGGGATGCCGCATTTCCACGCG
This sequence comes from Anolis apletophallus, assembly GCA_030556195.1. Lineage (NCBI taxonomy): Eukaryota > Metazoa > Chordata > Lepidosauria > Squamata > Anolidae > Anolis > Anolis apletophallus. The sequence continues at coordinate 31,235,173 of JARBWK010000015.1, forward strand.
AGGCCTGGCCATGGACCCCAACAAGATACAGGATGTGCTGGCATGGGAGGCCCCCCGAACTCGGCGACAGCTACAAGGATTCCTGGGGTTCACCAATGTCTACTGACAGTTTATCCAGAGCTTCGCCGAGATAGCGCTCCCCCTCACTGAGCTGCTAAAAACCAAGGGCCTGGGGGAGACGAAAAAAGCAAGGTCCCCAAGCGCCAAATTAAAGTGGACACCGCAGTGCCAAGAAGCCTTTGACAGCCTCAAGCAGAGCTTCACCAGCCAGCCGCTGCTGATGCACCTCCACGCCGACCGGCCGTTCACGGTACAGTGCGATGCCTCCGAGGCGCCCTACGGAGCAGTACTCCTGCAACGGGATGAGGAAGGCACCCTCAGGCCATGCGCCTACCTCTCTAAAAAGTTCACGGAGACGGAGAAGCGCTGGCATGTGTGGGAGAAGAAGTCGTTCGCGGTCCGGGCCACGCTAAGCCACTGGAGGCACTTCCTGGAGGGCACCGCCCTGCCTTTCGAGGTTTGGACTGACCATAAGAACCTACAGGCACTACAATCCCCACAAAGGCTCAACGCCAAGCAACTGAGATGGGCGCAGTTCTTCAGCCGATTTAACTTTGAGTTAAAGTACCTGCCCGGGGCAAAGAACGTTCTCGCCGACACCCTATCCAGGATGCTGGAAGCAGACTACTCGGCACCCGAGGAAGTGAGGACCGTATTCTCCAAATGCCAACTGGGCCTGGTGGCCCGCACCCGGGCGGCCGCCAAGCCGCCACAGCCTGCGGTCCCCGGGTCTCCGGAACTCATGGTTGACCTAGCGGCCGCGTATGGGAACGATTCCTGGCTCAAGGAGCACCGAGGAGACTTAACCGAAGCCGGAGGGATCTGGTACTACAAGGACAAGCTATACGTTCCGTGGAGCAGGAGGGGACAGGTCTTGAGCCAGGCCCACGATTCCAAGCTGTCTGGGCACTTCGGCCTCACCAAGACCCTGAAGCTGTTGGCGCGTCAGTTCTGGTGGCCGGCGATGCGAAAAGACACCAATGACTATATCTTCGAATGCGACATCTGCGTGAAGAACAAGCCAAAGACGGGCCGGCCCACGGGACTGCTGCAGCCGGTAGCCGACCCCGCGGAGCTTTGGAGCGAGATCGTCATGGACTTCGTAGTCGACCTCCCGCCCAGTGGGGGTTACACCACCATCTGGACGGTGGTGGACCTCTTCTCCAAGCAGGCCCACTTCGTCCCACTTCGGCGGCTCTCCACGGCTCCCGAGTTGGGCCGCCTGTCCACGCACCACGTTTTCCGGCTCCACGGGTGCCCACGCCACGTCGTGAGTGACCGGGCCCGCAGTTCACATCAAAATTCTGTAAGGCGTTCCTGGCGGGGCTAGGGTCGCGTCGGGCTCTGAGCACCGCTTTTCACCCTGAGACAGATGGGGCGACGGAGGGGGTCCAACGAACCCTCCAGCAATACCTCCGATGCTACTCCATGTACCAGCAAGACAACTGGACCGAGTTGCTGGACGTTGCGGAGTACAGCTACAACAACTCCGAACACGCCTCGACGGGGGCCTCTCCCTTCCGGGTCGTCTCCGGGCATGACTTTCCCCCCTTCCCGGCGGTGGCCCTGGCGGCGGATCCGGCCGCCCCGCCGACGGACTGGGGCAACAAGGTCGCTGAAGCTTGGCCCCAAATCCAGGCCGCCCTCCGCCAGGCTCGGGACTCTTACAAGCTCTACGCCGACAAGAAGAGGGGCCCCCAGCCCACTTATGCTGTTGGTGACCGTGTGTTCCTGTCCACCAAGCATCTCAAGTCCACCCAGCCATCCCGCAAGTTTGCAAATAAGTTTGTGGGGCCCCTCCGGGTGGTGGAAGTCGTCAACCCCATGGCGGTCAAGCTGGACCTCCCGCACACCTGGCGCAAGGTCCACCCTGTCTTCCATGTTCGCCTGCTCAAGAAAGCGGTGACCAACCGGAAGTGGTCAACAACAGTAGACGCCCCGGTGCCGATCATGGTGGGCCCCCACACTCATTTCGAGATTCGTGAGGTTTTGGACTCGCGGCGCCGCAAGGGCCACCTCAGCTATTTAGTACGATGGACCGCCAAAGACTTGCAACCCGAGTGGGTGTTAGCCGAGCACGTCAGGGGCCCAAGATTGCTGAAAGCCTTTCATGCTGCCTTCCCTGCCAAGCCGGGACCCTGATTTCTCTCCCTCCCCTTCATTCTTCTCTCCCTTGCAGGTCACCACCTTTCGGAGGGGGGCGCTATGTCAGCGCCGCTTGGCCCGTTTGTTGCCCTAATGGACCAAACCCCGCGCGCCATCAGATAACAGCAGCATCTGGCGGCCTTTGAACTGGGCCCGCCCTTTGAAGTGCCAGGCACCTTTCCTGAACTTTGATATGAGGAGAGCCGGATGGACAAGCCCGAGGAAGGAGGGGCCCAGCAGGGGGGCGGGCCAGGGAGGGTTTTGAAGAGACTGTTGCGCGGGAAGAATTTAGTCTATCTTTGCTTGCCCTGGATTAAGGACCTATTAAACTACTTATCCTTCAACACTGCTTGGAGTGAGCGTGGTTCATTAGACCCCCCTTGCCGGAGCTTACACTCAGAGCGGCTCACAAGCAAAATGCAAATACAATAAACTATATTATTGCCACAGCACAACATCAATATTACATATCACATTGTACTACAACAATATTAAATTGAACTATAACAATTATATCACAATATTATTAGTAATATTGCATGTAACACTAAATATATAATTATAATATCATATTATCATATTATTATTATTAGTAGTAGTATAATATCATAATAGTAGTAGTAGTCGCTTCTCGGCCTTTTGGCTAAGATCAAGTGTAGTAATAGTATTATATTGCATTACATTACAACCTTATCAATATTATATGTATACACAATATATTATACCATACCATATACTATACTATAATATATCATATTATAATATACTACATTATACCATAAAATTTTTCAGGCTCCTCCTGAAGATTGCCAGGGTGGGGGCTCTCCTAATATCTCTGGTGAGCAAATTCCAGAGTCAATGGGCCACCACAGAGAAGGCCCTCTCTCTCATCCCCACAAGTCACGCTTGCGATAAGGGCGGGAGCGAGAGAAGGACCTCTCCAGAAGATCGAAGAAGTTGCGTGGGTTTGTAGATGGAAATGCGGTCACGCAGGTAGGTGGGTCCCAAACCATTCAGGGCTTCGTAGGTCAAAACATGCACCTTGAATTGGGACTGAAAGATAAATGGCAGCCAGTGGAGCTCCTTAAACAGGGGGGTTGAATGCTCCCTGTAAGTTGCTCCAGTTAGTAATTTGGCTGCCACCCATTGGACCAGTTGGATTTTCCGGGCCGTCTTCAAGGGCAGCCCCACGTAGAGCACATTGCAGTTGTCCAAACTAGAGATGTATCTGCAAATTCTCCATCCATGGATTCTTTAGAAGGCACCCATAAGGCTGATGTGGCCCTTGATGAAAATGGGCTTGACAAGCCTGATTTACTCCTTCCTGGAGGACATTAAGAAAAGCATTGACCCACCTCTCATCTCTCCCCCATGGTGTCATTTCTAGTATTTTCAGATGCCTCTCCATGGAATGACCCTCGACTGATCCATGGCTCGTATCAAAATCACATCATTTTGGCCCTAACCTTATACAATGAGGTCGACTTATACATGAGTCTGTACGGTATGACGAAACGATGCTCTGATCTCTGCCTGTGCACCAAGTTCAAGCAAAAGCTCTGAACCGCTGGTTTTCGGTGGAGAGAGATTACATAACAAAGCGAGCGAGGCTGTCCCAATAGATCATATGCACACAGAGGAAGCACATGTGTGGACATTTGCCTGTGGCAACGCGAGGGGCCTTCCCAGGCTCTGCTCCGGAATGCATCCGTGGCTGGGCTTTAGTAAAGAGAGTGCCATCGCCCTGTTCTTATGGAGCAGGTTGACCATGGCTTTGCTTTCTCTGACATCCAGACCATAATTGCCTTTGAATGAGTGTATTTCAATATTAATACCAAGTCCATATGAAGCTGATAGTATAGGAAGGGGTATCGTATAAGGCCTATTTTTAATTCTAACTCTCAAGCAACCAGAAACTGCATTTATTTGGCAACTCCCAATCCTCATGGGGAACCAAGAGTCTATACTTCTATACAAGTGATGGGATAACAAGGCACCAGACAGGAAAACTCCATTTGGTAACAAATTAAAATGGCTTGTAGAGATAAATGAGTTTTAAGCAGCCTTGCAGCCTCACGGCTCTCTTTACGGGAAATGAAAATAAGAAGCAATTTGCTCAAACCTTTGCAAGGAGGCTTTGGGTGCCCAGTGAATGTTCGCATTGCAAGGAGATGTTCTCTTTACGGCCGATGGGGCTTCAATAGAACAGCTTCCAGGTGGGTTGGACTACAACAACCCTCATCCCCATATAGCCTGATCTAGTGCAATAGTTTTTCAACTTTATTTATTTACTAGCTTGGGGACCCGGCGGTGCCCGGGTTATTTGAGAAACGTATTAGTTGGTCTTTAGCAGTTATTTATGTGGCTCGCAGTGGTGTCAGGAAGTTAGTGAAGACACTGTGAGTCCCATCGTCCATGGTCTACCCTCCTCCAAACAGCACCAGGATGTAGAGTGGGTCATGGAGGCTCTGTCTGCCAAGTTTGGCCTTGATCCATCATTATTGGGAGTTGCAGTGGTATCATGAAATTACTGAAGGTACTGCAAGTCCCATCATTTGTGGTCCACCCTCCTCCAAACTGCACCAGGATGTAAAATGGGTCATGGGGACTCTGTGTGCTAAGTTTGGTCTTGATTAGTCATTGGATGAAGGTAGCAGCGGTATCGGGAAGTGAGTAGAGGTACTTCAACCCCCACCATCCATGGTCCATCCTCCTTCAAACTGCAGCAGGATGTAGAGTGGGTCATGGGGGCTCTGTGTGCCAAGTTTGGTCTTGATTAGTCATTGGATGAAGGTCGCAGTGGTCTTGGGAAGTGAGTAGAGGTACTTCAACTCCCATCATCCATGGTCCAACCCCCTTAGAACTGCAGCAGGATGTAGAGTGGGTCATGAGTACTCTGTGTGGCAAGTTTGGGCCTGGTCTGTCATTTGTAGGGGCTACAGTGTTCTGTGGGAATTGAATCGGGTGACGGTACTGCAAATCCCATCATTTGTGGCCCATCCTGCCCTAAACCGCACCAGGTTGTAAAGTGGGCCATTGGGCCTCTGTGTGCCAAGTGTGGTTCTGATCTGTCATTGGTAAGGGCCACAGTGCTCTAAGCAAGTGAGTTAAAGTACTGCAAGTCCCGTCATCCATGATCCATCCTCCCACAAACTGCACCAGGATGTAGAGTGGGTCTTGGGGGTTCTTTGTGCCAAGTTTGGTCTTCTCTCATTGATGGGAGCCACAAAGTGTTTTGGCCTTAAACACCCACCATGCCTGACTTCCTCAGGCCTTTTCCTTACCCCCCTCTGCCACTTTAGAGTGTCGGAATGTTTGTGGTGCCGGCCAATCAGAGTATGTTATGCAAATTATCCCACAGTGGGAGCCAATCAGAAAGCTGCCACATATCCGCCCTTCTGCCCTCCGCACACATACTAGATTTAGTGAGAAATTGCAAGTCGCTTCTGGTGTGAGAGAACTGGCCATCTGCAAGGACTTTGCCCAGGGGATGCCCTGATGTTTTGATGTTTTGCCATCCTTGTGGGAGGCTTCTCTCATGTCCCCGCATGGGGAGCTGGAGCTGACAGAGGGAGCTCATCTGTGCTCTCCCCAGATTCGAACCTGCGACCTGTCAGTCTTCAGTCCTGCCGGTACAAGGGTTTAACCTAGTGTTTCTCAACCTGGGGATCGTGACCCCCTGGGTGGGGGGGTTGTGAGGAGGTGTCAGAGGGGTTGCCAAAGTCCATCCAAAAACACAGTATTTTCTGTTGGTCATGAACCCCCTGTGTGTGAAGTTTGGCCCAATTCTATCGTTGGTGGGGTTCTGAATGCTCAGCAACTATAAATCCCAGCAACTACAACTCCCAAGTGTCAAGGCCTATTTCCCCCAAACTCCACCAGTGTTCACATTTGGGCATATTGAGGATTCTTGCCAACTTTGGTCCAGATCAATCATTGTTTGAGTCCACAGTGCTCTCTGGATGTGGGTGAGCTACAACTCCCAAACTCAAGGTCAATGCCCATCAAACCCAGTATTTTCTGTTGGTCGTGGGAGTTCTGTGTGCCAAGTTTTGTTCAATTCCATTGTTGGTGGAGTTCAGAATGCTCTTTGATTGTAGGTGAACTATAAATCCCAGCCACTACAACTCCCAAATGACAATCAATCCCCCTTTTCCAACCAGATTTGGGCATATCAGGTATTTGTGCCAAATTTGTTCCAGGGAATAAAAATGCATCCTGCATAACAGATATTTACATTGCAATTCCTAACAGGAGCAGAACTACAGTTATGAAGTAGCAACGAAAATTATTTTATGTTTGGGGGTCACCACAACATGAGGAATTGTATTAAGGCGTTGTGGCTTTAGGAAGGTTGAGAACCACTGGTTTAATCCATTGCGCCACCGGGGGGCTCCTTTATGAAAGTTGTGTTGTCGAATGCTCTCATGGCCAGAATCTATGGGTTGCTATGAATTTTCTGGGCTGTACGACCATGTTCCAGAAGCATTCTCTCCTGACAGTTTGCCCACATCTATGGCCACATCTATGGCAAGCATCCTCAGAGGTTGTGAGGTCTGTTGGAAACTAGGCAAGTGAGGTTTAGACATCTGTGGAATAATGTTTAGGGTGGGAGAAAGAAAGAAGCAGTAGATTCAAACTCCACCTTGCGAGGTCCAAGATACGGTTACACTGCCCAAAGTCACGGAAAATCGGGAAGAATTGGCTCAAGTCCTAGAGCAATAAAACTAATGGGGAAATTCACCCTGGATGTCCTTTAAATCCTATTAAATATTTTGCATTTATAATCAGCAAACAATGGCTGGAGAGACATAACGTGGCCACTGCTCTAATTGTCACATTTTCCTCCGTGAAATGAGTGCGAAAGCACAGTTTGCACAAGCCGGGTTTTGATCCAAACCAAGTCGCTTTGAAACTTTGGTAAATGAATGCACATCTTTTATTGCATATTTCCAACCTCACACCTTACCGTAGTATAATTCCCAGCACTCCATAGCATTGACCCATGGCAATTAAAGTGGTATAAGAGCCTATATATCTAATAAATATTGTTCAATACAAGATTTGAATCAACAATCCGGTCGCATATTACACAATACCTTGAGGACGCAAGTGGGATGGGTGTGCATGACGGGGGACAGGTAAGTAGCAACTTCCAGAATCGCAATGATAAATATTTCACCGGATATTCAATGTTCCCTTTGTCCAATGATGCACCAAGTCCCTACAGAAAATCTAAGGGTAGGGGGTGCACGACGGGGGACGGGTAGGCGGTCTTGGCAGAAGTGCATATGGAGTAGTCCCGACAGTCTAATAATGCAGGAAATATCCAAAAAGTTATCATCCACAAGCTCCCGATGGAGGAAGCCTTCCTTCAACAAGTCCCCCATGACTTTCTGGCAAACAAACTACTCCAATGTGGGCTAGGCAAAACTATGGTTAGGTGGATCTGTAATTGGTTAAGTGAGTGAACCCAGAGGGCGATTCTCCCCAATGCTTCCTCTTCATCCTGGAAAGAAGTGACGAGTGGAGTGGCACAAGCAGGGTTGTGTCCTGGGCCCGGTCCTGTCCAGGATCTTCATTAATGACTTAGATCAGGGCTGCCCCTTGGATCCAGCCCCCTACCCTCCTGCAATAAAAATATATTTTTTTAAAATCCCCAAAAAATCCCCCCAAAAAAGTGCGCATGCGCGTGCCGCTTCTGCCGCCCTGACGCTGTGGGAGGGGAAGGGGAGCCCTCCTTAGCTCTGCCCTCCCTCCTACAACGTCAGCCAGGGCGGCAGAACCAGGTGAAATCGCCGCTTCTGCCGCCCTGGCTGACGCTGTGGGAGGGAGGCAGGGGCCAAGGGGAGCCCTCCTTAGCTTCGCCCTCCCTCCTACAACGTCAGCCAGGGCGCCAGAACTGGGAGAAATCGCCGCTTCTGCCACAGTGGCCGACGCTGTGGGAGGGAGGGGCCAAGGGGAGCTCTCCTTAGCTTCGCCCTCCCTCCTACAACGTCAGCCAGGGCGCCAGAACCGGGAGAAATCGCCGCTTCTGCCGCCGTGGCTGACGCTGTGGGAGGGAGGCAGGGGCCAAGGGGAGCCCTCCTTAGCTTCGCCCTCCCTCCTACAACGTCAGCCAGGGCGCCAGAACCGGGAGAAATCGCCGCTTCTGCTGCCCTGGCTGACGCTGTGAGAGGGAGGGAGGGGCCAAGGGAATCCCTCCTTAGCTTCGCCCTCCCTCCTACAATGTCAGCCAGGGTGGCAGAACCGGGAGAAATCGCCCCCCGCGATCGCCCTCGCCCCCACGATCGGCCCCGCCCCCTGTGAGCGACCACGCCCCCTGCGAGCGACCACGCCCCTCGCTGTGGCCCGGCCCGCCACCTGATCAGTCACCGGAATTCCGGCCCTTGGGCTGGTAGAAGTTGGACAGCCCTGACTTAGATCAGTGGTTCCCAAACTTTTTTGGCCTTTCCAGAAAAAAATTTACTCACCGCCCGCCTAGAAATTATTTTTAATTTTTTTTAATAGCAATTAAACAGAAAGATATATGTATTAATATTTCTACCTTTTTCCTAAAATATAATAAAGAAAGTCGTAAATTAGAAACATTGAAGTTTGAAATTATGAAACTATTTATTGAACTTAGAATAGGAAGGTAATACAAAAAAAAGTTAAAACATTCAAAATCATCTTCATGAGAAGGATGAACCTGGTCTGCTGCTACCAATCTAGAAATCCTCGGCTCTGTTTTCGTCAGCGGTAATCTCAAATCATCGCGATTGAAATTGGTTACCACACTGAATCCACATTCCACTAAATATGTTGAAGGGCATTATTATTATTATTATTATTATAAGACTCAACCAGTTGGAAGGGAACCCCAAAGGTATTATTATTATTATTATTATTATTATTATCCCTTGCTTGGTGAGAGGAGGAGGAGGAGGGAGCAGGAGGAGGGAAGAAGAGAGACACACACACAGAGATGGATGGTAGCCTGTTACCTGGCTCACGCCACCGCCCCCACTGCCCCCTTACAGGGGTTCAGCATCCCCCAAATTCTCCTGGGCCTTCCAGCGCCCCCCTAGATCGCCCCACCGCCCACCAGGGGGTGGTACCACCCACTTTGGGAACCACGGACTTAGATGAAGGGTTAGAAGGCATGATCATCAAGTTTGAAGATGGGACCAAATTGGGAGGGAGAGCCAGTGCCTCAGAAGACAGGAGCAGAATCTTAACAGATTGGCCAAAGCCAACACAATGAAGTTCAACAGGGACAAATGCAAGGTGCTCCACTTAGGCAGGAAAAAAATGAAATGCAAAGATACAGAATGTGGGATGCATAGCTTTACAGCAGAACGTGTGAAAAAGATCTTCTAGTCCTCGTGTATAGGAAGGTGAACATGAGCCAACAATGTTATGCAGCAGCTTAAAAAGTCAATGGGATTTTGGCCTGCATAAATAGGAGTCTAGTGTCTAGATCCAAGGAAGTCATGCCACCCCTCTATTCCGCCTTGGTCAGACCACATCTGGAATCACACTGTGCCCAATTCTGGGCACCAAAATTGAAGGGAGATGTTGACAAGCTGGAATGTGTCCAGAAAAGGGCGACTCAAATGATCGAGGGTCTGGAGAACAAGCCTTATGAGGAGCGGCTTAAAGAGTTAGGTATGTCTAGCCCAGGGGTGGGCAATTATTTTTTCCAAGGAGCCATACGAGAGCCAAAAAATATTATGGAGGGCCGCACCTAAAGGCTGAACTACATTCTATTATACATAATTTATTTATTTACTATATTTACTATATATTACACATCATTAATATTAACATATTAATATATCAAGAAATATTCATATATTATTAGTATTAATATCATAATTATTATATTATAGTATATATATAGACATTATAATATATTGAAATTATAATATAATATAACATTATTATATTATATTATTTATTTTATTATATTATTATTATAAAATTATTATAAAATAATAATAAAAACCACTAAAATTAAATTAAATTCAAGAAGACAAGGTGCGAACCAAGATGAAGGTTGACATCCTCAAGAGAGGAAGGATCCCAAGATGGAATGGCCCAATGGACCCAGCCCAGAGGATGGCAAAGCGGACCCAGCCGCTACTGCAGCAGAGCAGAGCAGAGCAGCAGCCGATCGGAGGTTGCAGGCCTCCGCCCGCTCTCGCCCCCAGCCATTCCCCAGCTGATCGCCCTGCTATGGAGTGCCTGCCATCCCCGGGCCTGCAGGGGGAGAAGTCGGTGATCTGAGGCAGCTTATTCAATCTGGCGACCTGGAAGACGATCAAGTCTTCCGGGTCGCCAGGGCGATCAGCCCCCGTAGGTCGCCGACTGCTCCCGCTCCAGGCCCAGATTGCCTCCAGGGATGTCAGACACTCCAAAGCCGCCGCTCCTCCAGCCTGTCTGCCGACACAGGCCCCACAGAGCTAGCGATGGGATGGCGGCAGCGGCACCCCTTCTTCTTGGCCCCACCCCCGACACCCTTCTCCCTGGGCCGGACAGAATCGGCTGCTGGGCGGCATCCGGCCCACGGGCCGTAAGTTGCCCACCCCTGGTCTAGCCTGCAGAACTGAAGGCTGAGAGGAGATGTGATGAGAGCCATGGATCAAGAGGAGAGGGGAAGTCACAGGGAGGAGGAGCAAGCTTGTTTTCTGCTGCCCTGGAGCAGGACCGTAGCCAGGATTTTGATTCAGGGGGCTGAGTTTGGTTCGGGGGGGCTGAGACTGGGTGGAAGAGGGTCTACCCTAGCAAACCTTTTGTATTGTTATCCTAATAACCCCATGAACGTGGGATATAATGAGCATGGTGATCAGATCATGATATGAATAAACATAACAGTTTAAATAATGTACCAGTAAGGCCTTCTCACAAACCACCCTGAGAATTTGGGGGGGCTGAAGCCCTCTAAGCCCCCTCCAGCTACATGCCTGCCCTGGAGACTAGGACACAATGGAAGAATGGCTTCAGACTATAGGAAAGGAGATTGCACCTGAACATTAGGAAGAACGTCCTAACTGGGAGAGCTGTTCAGCAGTGAAACTCTCTGTCTCGAAGCGTGGTGGAGGCTCGTTCTTTGGAGGCTTTGAAACAGAGACTGGATGGCCATCTGCCGGGGGTGATTTGAATGCTATTTTCCTGCTTCTTGGCAGGGGGTTGGACTCTTCCAATTCCATGATTAGGCATAGGAACTGGTTAGTTACAACTAAAAGAGCTGGCAAAACACCCAATGCACATCTTTTCAATTCAATAACAAGGTTCTTTGCAACACTTTGCAGTTCACTAAGAGTTTCTTATTGCCTCTGTTTGCTTAGCTGAGTATACATAAAGTTACATTAAACCAAGGTTGATATAGGATTCCGGCATTTAATTGCTTTTACAAAGTAACTTTCCAAGCTCCAAGCACAAAACGTCAGCACTCGGGAATGAAGCCGGGCTGAAAAGGCAAGCAAATGAACTCTCATTTCCAAGGCGCCTCCTTTGCAGACATTCGCCCCACAGAGATGTTTCTCCCCCTATTTCTTTGAAAACATTCCTCTACTCCAGCTCATTGGATTAGATTTCAGGATGTTGTACAAAGCACACAAATAATTCAATAAAAGCCAGACCAGAGACAAATGCAATATATAAAACTACAAAACAGACCAATAAATGCCTGGAGATGATGGCTTAAAAAAAACAAACAAACCACAATTGGTTTTGTCAGACGTCTAAACAAACAGTATTTTGTTTGTTTCCACATCTCTCTCTGATAAAACTCATTTGTTCTGGTTGTCAGAAAGATCTCAAGACTAGGTTGGTAGTGAGTGTTCCGGGTTGCATGGCCATGCTCCAGAAGCATTCTCTCCTGACATTTCGCCCACATCTACAGCAGGCATTCTAAGGCGTTGTGAAGTCTGTTGGAAATGCTGGACCAGTCCAACAACCACCAGGTTAGACGACACAGAGAAGCCACTGAAATCCACAAGCATGTGGACAATTTCAACAGAAAGGAGGGAACCATGAAAATGAACAAAATCTGGCTGGCAATATTTGAAAAAACTCTAAAATCAGGACAGCAAATAAAGAGCAGTTCGAAAACATGTAAATGTGCATAGATCAATAGGTACCGCCCTGGCAGGAAGGTAATGGCACTCCATGCAGTCATGCTGGCCACATGACCTTGGAGGTGTCTTTGGACAATGCCGGCTCTTCAGCTTAGAAATGGAGATGAGCACCACCCCACAGAGTCGGACACGGATAGACTTAATGCCAGGGGAAAACCTTTACCTAAATAAAGAGAAGCACTTAAAAAAGGGAGGATACCAGACAAGAAACAACCAGGGCTAGATAACACCTCCTAAAAAAGGATTCCCCCAGGCAGGAGGCAGACAGGCTTTGAAGCTATTCAGTGCTAATCAAGGTGGCCAATGCCAACATTCACACTTGCCTCAAACAGACAAGAGTTCTTTCTCCTACCCTGGACATTATTCCACAGATATATAAACCCGACTTGCCTAGTTTTCAACAGACCTCACAACCTCTGAGGATGCCCGGTAAAATGTCAGGAGAGAATGCTTCTGGAACATGGCCATACAGCTCAGAAAATTCAGAGCATCCCACTAAGATGATACTCTTATTTCATTAAGATCAGATGTCTGGACTGCACTATATTTCAATGCACCTGATCTTTAGAGCAGTGTTTCCCAACCAGTGTGCCGTGAGCGATCATCAGGTGTGCCGTGGGAAATTGGGACCTCCAATACCCTTTCTTCCCCTTCCCGCCAAACACTTTTTCTTCTCCACTCGGGCTCCTTTCTTCACAGCCTCGCTCTGCTCGCTTTGCCTCGCTTTGCTCACGCTGCCACTTCTGGGGGAGGGGGGAGGGAGGAAGATGTGACCCGTGTGAGCGCTACTGCACAGACTCGCCCCACGTCTTCCTCCCTCCCCTCCACAGTGCTCTCTGGATATAGGTGAACTACAACTCCAAAACTCAAGGTCAATGCCCACCAAACTCTTATAGTATTTTCTCTTGGTTATGCTAGTTCTGTGTGGGAAGTTTGATTCCATTCCATTATTGGTGGAGTTCAGAATGCTCTTTGATTGCAGGTGAACTATAACTCCCAGCTGTTGAGCAAGACCTTCGTGTGTGTCTTTCTGCCATTCCTGCCAGGATATCTATGTTCTGTTCATCGAAACAGGCCCAGATTTCACACTGAGTGTATAAATACATTTAAAACCATATTAACTGTATGTATTACTGTGTTAGAGTGTCATTTTGGTTGGTGGTGTGCCCCAGGATTTTGTGAATGTAAAAAGTGTGCCGCAGCTCAAAAAAGGTTGGGAAACACTGCCATAGACACACAACATATATGTGCCTTTGGAGAGTAGCTATTTAAGCTCTATCACTGTTTCTCCTCAATGCCCCCATGCTCAGATTCCATCCCCCTCCCCTATAAATGTTATTTCCCTGCAAAGGATGCTATTCCGCTTATCTCACCCTGAGATTTTAATATTTTATATGTTGTCTGTGGCCCGCCCTGTCTCTGTGATTTTAAATATCTTGTTGTATATTGCTTTTATTTATATGTATGTATTTTTGTTGTGTTTATTGCTGATGTTTTTGATTTTATTTTATTGTTATTTGTTGTTTGGGCTTGGCCTCATGTGAGCCGTCCCGAGTCCCCATTGGGGAGATGGGGCGGGTTATAAATAAAGTTCATTATTTATTTATTATTAACATATATAGACAGACATTCAGAGGCTATTTAACATTCCAGCTTCTGGCCACCAGGGGAGCTGCCACTTCCTCATTATTTGCATACGGTTCCCTCCAGTTACCGCCCAGTGCCAAACTTACCGTTCCTGAGCAAGGTGATTGAGAGGGCAGTAGTGGTCCAGCTGCAGCAGTTCCTAAATGACACAGCCAGATTACATCCCTACCAGTCCGGCTTCCATATTGGGCATGGGACAGAGACAGAGACTGTGCTGGTCGCCATTACGGACCAGCTCCACTGCCAATTGGACCAAGGGGGATCAGCGCTGCTCGTGTTATTGGACCTCATGGCAGCTTTTGATACGGTAGATCACGCATTGTTTACCCACCGCCTAGCCATTACATGGGTTAGGGGGACTGCTATTAAATGGGTATCCTTTCTCCTTGATCAGGGACAGCAAGTGGAGAGGAGAGGTATGGTTTCCGAGAGGCTCCCCTTAAGTTGTGGGGTGCCTCAAGGAGCCATTCTTTCCCCTTTATTGTTTAACATCTACATGCGACCACTTGCCAAATGGGTGCAGAGTTTTGGTCTGGAGTGTCATCAGTATGCGGATGACACTCAGCTGGTGCTGAGGATGGATGGCCAGCCAGACTCTGTACCTGATTGTTTCCAACAATGCCTTGAAGCCGTGACTGGTTGGCTATGAGCCAGTCGGCTGAGAGTGAACCCATCTAAGACAGACATTCTCTGGCTGGGTCATCCAGGTGGGTGTGAGCTCTGGCTGCCTACTCTGGACGGCGAGGCACTACGCTCGTCACACTTAGTAAAGAGTCTGGGGGTCCAGTTGGCCCCGCTGCTGACAATGGAGGCTCAGGTCTCTGCTGTCAGCAGATCCATTTTTTTCCATCTGCAGCAGGCTAGGCGGCTGGCACCCTATCTCACTGGAAATGACCTAGCCACGGTGATCCAAGCGACAGTCATCTCAAGGCTAGACTACTGTAACACCCTTTACATTGGTCTTCCTTTGTCGGCCATCCGGAAGCTTAAACTGGTGCAGAACGCAGCAGCGGGACTCCTGGCCGGGGTGCTGGCCAAGGTTCATATCACTCCAACTCTGCAGCGACTGCACTGGTTGCCAATTGAGCACCGGATCATCTTCAAAGTGTTGGTTCTGACCTGTAAGGCCTTGCATGGTCTGGGGCCAGTGTACTTGAGGGATCGCCTACTCCTATATGTTCCCCAGAGCAGGCCCGGATCAGGCCCTTTTGGCGCCCTAGGCTAAAAGGGCCTGATCCGCCCCCGGCTCGGCCCCGCCCTCGGCTCCTACCCGCCCCGCCCCTGGCTCCTCCTCGATCCGCCCCTGCCCCGCCTCCTCCCCGCCCCCGGCTCTGCCCCCACCTACTCGCTGGCTCCTCCCTCCCTCCTAAAGCCACTTTGCAGGTCTGAGAAGCGGCTTTAGAAGGGAGGGAGGAGGTCCCGCATTGGCTTCAGGGGTGGGGCTTTCCTTCCTCCTCCTCGAGCTGGCGAGGAGGTGGGGGAGGAGCTGGGGGCGGGGCGGAGCTGAGGGCAGGGGCAAGCTGAGGGGAGCAAAGCAAGGGGGCGGCCGCGCGCGCAAGTGCCCTTTTTTTGGAATTTTTGGGGGATTATTTTTTGGAATTTTTAAAAACTTTTGGGGGGGGGTCCGGACCTGCTGCTCCCTCAAAGGTGCCGCCCTAGGCCATGGCCTAGGGTGGCCTTATGGGTCATCCGGGCCTGCCCCAGAGATCTCTTCGCTCTGAAGACCTCAATCTTTTGCAGATCCCTTCCCTGCGAACCATTCACCTGTCGTCAACTAGACAGAGAGCTTTCTCTGTGGCAGCACCTTACCTGTGGAACAGTATGCCGCCTGAAGTTCGAGCAGTTAACGAGCTACCGGCTTTCCAGAAAGCTTGCAAAACAGCACTGTTCCGGCAAGCATTCAGTCTCTGACCACTCTTGGTTACAGTGGAATATCGTTTAACCTGTCTGTATTGTATTGTTTTACGCTTCCTTGTGGTTGCTCGAGATGTTTTTTGATATGGTTCGATATGCTGTAAACCATCCTGAGCCAGTTGGAAAGGATGGTATACAAATCGAAATAATAATAATAATACTTCCTGGAGATTTTTATGGCCTCGTAAATCAAATTAGCCTCCCCACAAAGCGGTACCTAAACTTCCTAATGAGCAAAACAACCACCCCTTTTGCTGGGCCACACAGTCCATGTTGTGGTCAATTATTTCCAGCCAAGGTATGCCCTCCTCCATCTTTCATGATCTTGTGATAACAAACAATGGGTTTGATCAGGAGTCAAAAGTCCATCCCATTAACGTTGCTGACCAGGAATGACTTTTGACCACGTTACACTTGAAGAAAAGGCTTTCAGATGCCAACCCTTCCCTCTTTCCATTTTTTTTACAGTGTTCTGAAACAGAGGCAAGTGTGTCACCTCCAGACTGACTTTTCCTTCCAGAAATGACTGCTCCTGTCACTTCACGGTACGGCGAGTCCTGTTTCCAACTCATTAGTGCTGAGATGATATGACCCATGCTGCTGCAGACTGCCTGTGATTTCTTGAATTCAGTCAAACAGATTCCTAGGTGTCGATGGGGAAACCAGGTGATCCGAATCCATTTCTCCCATATTCCCCATGTTCTTCTTCACTGGACTCCATCAGTTCAGAGTTCTTCCAGCATTTGGACCGCTCTTCCTCATTCAAAAAGCTTGCAAAAGGCATCTCCCCGAAGGCAGTAAGAGTCATCCACCAAAATATGCTGGTATGTATTTTTGGTCTTCCCCATTTTCTTTTGGTGCCAACCATGCCTGGAATGGGCCACGAAGAACCTCCTTGAAATTGAATTTCACTCTCAAACTTTAAGCATGGCTATAATATCTTCTCTTTGTCTGCTCTTCTCCAAGCTGGTTCCCTAAGCCAGTGTTTCCCAACTGGTGTGCCGCAGCACACTAGTGTGCCATGAGAGATCATCAGGTGTGCCGTGGAGAGAGAGGGAGAGAGAGAGAGAGAGAGAGAGAGAGAGAGAGAGAGAGAGAGAGAGAGAGACTAGCAGGAAACTTCAGGCAGCGGAAATGAGGCTTTCCTGGCCAAAGTAGCAATGCCAGCCAGCCTGGCTGCAGTCAGGAAGAGCCCTCGGTGTCCAGAACTTTCCTCCCTCCCTCCTCTCTCTCTCCTTTCCTTCCTTCCTTCCCTCTGTGCACCAAGGGCTACCTGGCCGGGCTGCGGCTCCTCCTGCTTCCTGGCTCCTGGGCGCTATTCTGCGCTCCTCCCCTCCGGCAGCAAGGAGGAGGAGAGGGAGGAGCAGTCCACGAGAGCTGCCCCCGTCCGACCCTGCTCCTGGACGCTCAAGGCGGGGCTTTTTGCCCTCTAGCCCCTCCGCACCGGGGAAAGGGAGCAACCCGTCATCTCCTGGACTCTCCTGGCTGGCCTCCGGGTTCGCTGCAGAGCAGAGCAGAGCAGAGGCCAGGACGCACAGTTCCACAGCCCAGCTTGGTTCCTTCCCGATCTGGCCCCAAGGCGACAGCAGGGAGGCCAAGGGACACGGGGAGGGGGAGGCACTCCTGGGGGGGGGCTGAACCCCTTTGGGAAGGAGAGATGGGGGTGGTGACGGCTGCAAGCCTCCGCCGCAGTTTGTTCCGAGGCTCGGAGCCACCCCGTGTGCTCAATTCCTATTCGCCCTGCTCAGCCGAGCCCGTGTGCGCTTCGACCACTCAGCGTAGCCCTCCCCCGGGGGACGGTGACGAGCCTCCTGTGCGTGGGCCTCCGGGGGGGGGCGTTGGCGGAAGCAGTGGTGTCACAAGGGGGGAGGGTGACAGTTAGTAAAATGACAGTTAGAGTGTCATTTTGTGTGGTGGCATGCCCCAGGATTTTGTAAATGTAAAAAATGTGCTGTGGCTCAAAAAGGTTGAAAATCATTGCCCTAAGCTGCTCCTCAAAGGGATTTGTAGCTTCTAGACCAGCCATCTTCAAACTGCAGCCCTCCACCTGAAGGCCCACAGTTTGAGGATGCCTGGTCTAGACTTTTGACTATTTTGGTTGCCCTACTCTGGACACATTCCAGAATCTTCTTGGATTGCATTGCTTTGACTTCCTTCTACCCAGACCAGCGTTTCTCAACCTTCCTAATGCCATGACCCCTTGATACAGTTCCTCATGTTGTAGTGACCCCCAACCATAACATTATTTTCGTTGCTACTTCATCACTGTAATTTTGCTCCTGTTATGAATCCAAATGTAAATATCTGATAGGCAGGATGTATTTTCATTCACTGGACAGAATTTGGCACTAATACCCAATACCGGTGGGTTGGGAGGGATTGATTTTATCATTTGGGAGTTGTACTTGTTGGGATTTATAGTTAACCTACTATCAAAGAGCATTCTGAACTCCCCCAACATGGGATTGAACCATTATTGGCTCACAGAATTCCCATGACCAACAGAAAATACTGAAAGGGTTTGGTGGGCATCGACCTTGAGTTTTGGAGTTGTAGTTCACCTATATCCAGAGAGCACTGTGCACTCAAACAATGATGGACCTGGACCAAACTTGGCACAGATACTCAATATGGTCAAATGTGAACACTGGTGGAGTTTGTGAAAAATAGACCTTGACATTTGGGAGTTGTAGTTACTGGGATTTATAGTTCACCTACATCAAAAAGCATTCTGAACCCCACCAATGATGGAATTGAATCAATCTTGGCACACAGAATTACCATGATTAACAGAAAATACTGGAAGGGTTTGGTGGACATTGACCTTGAGTTTTGGAGTTGTAGTTCACTTATATCCAGAGAGCACTGTGGACTCAAACAATGATAGATCTGGACCACCTTGGCACAAATGCTCAATATGCCTAAATGTGAACACTGGTGGAGTTTGGGGAAAATAGACCTTGACATTTGGGAGTTGTAGTTGCTGAGATGTATAGTTCACCTACAATCAAAGAGCATTCTGAACCCCACCAACAATAGAATTGGGCCAACCTTCCCACACAGAACCCCCATGAAAATACTGTGTTTTCCAATGGTCTTTGGCAACCCCTCTGACATCCCCCTTGTGACCCCCCCCCCCCAGGGGTCCCGACCTCCAGGTTGCAAAACTCTGTTCTAGACCTTTGACTATTTTGGTTGCCCTTCTCTGGATACATTCCAGACTATCCAGAATCTTCTTGAATTGAGATGCTTTGACTTCTTTCAATCTAGACACTATACTTGGATCGATGCATCCTAGAATCGCACTGGCTTTTTTAGCTGCCGTATCACTGTTGATTCATGCTTAGTTGTGGTCCACTAAGACTACTACTACCAATAATAATAATAATACTTTATTTGTATTTCACCCTATATACCCAAGGGGCATATTCCAGCATATATAGACATATACAGACACAAGGCAAACATTCAGTGCCTCAAAACAATAAAACACAGATACTCCGGGGGTGGTGCTCATCTCCATTTCTAAGCCAAAGAGTGTGCATTGTCCATAGACACCTCCTGGGTTATATGGCTGGCATGACTGCATGGGGCACAGTTTACACTGGTACCTATTGATCTACTCACAGCCTAGCAGTTTACACTGGTACCTATTGGAGCCCTGTTTACACTGGTACCTATTGATCTACTCACAGCCTAGCCGTTTTCGAACTGCTAGGCTGGCAGGAGCTGGGGCTTACAGTGGAAGCTCACCCCATCCTGCAGATTCAGACCACCAACCTTCTTGTCAGCAAGTTCAGCAGCACAACAGTTTAACCTGTTGCGCCACCGCAGCCCCTTCCATGTGAACTGAAACCTATTCCCAAGCTGGTTCGGCAACTTCTCTAGTTCCTTCAAAGTTGGACTCAACCCCATAACAGATTCACTGGCGTAGAACCGACAAGCCTTTCCCATTCAATACAGAACGTCTATGGCGAGGAATTGCATCTTTTGCCCATCTCTCTAAAGAAGACGTGTGTTGCCATGAGGAAAATGAAAACTTTCATAAGGCAGTCATGGCCACTGCTGTTATGAGAGCCTTCTGGAACGCAGTTGGGAGCGTGTCGAGGGAGCCGTTTAGACGCCGTCTGTGATTTCATGAATGACTAGAAAACATGGGGACCGTCACATTGCGCTATGCTTCTCCTCTAAGTCAACATGGGAGCTGGCACACTTTGCTCAAAGGCAATGGACAGCTTGCTAACTGCCAGCCTGCTTGTTGTCTGCAGAGATGGAAAACTAAATTTAATTCCCAGCTTTGCTGATCTGGGGATTGTCAAGAGACGCGGGGCATCTGCCTCAAGCTGACATTGGAAAAAGTGCGCTTTCATTTAAGGTGGGAGTGGGAATGGCGTGAGCTTTCGGGTATTTGAATCATAGAATCATAAGAGATCTCGTGGGCCATCCAGACCAACCCCCTGCCAAGAGACCCCCAAAGGCGATCCAGTCCAACCCTCATCTAACATGCAAGATAACGCCATCAGAGCCCTTCAGACAGATGGCCAGGCAGCCATAGATATGATACACCATACACACACATCTGCACAGACAACAGAACAACAAAAAGTACTGTATACCCATTATGAAATTACATATATTGCAAACCATCCCTCTTTTTGTTGTTAAATCACATATATTAGAAACCAGCTCTTTCTCTTTTCTTTCTTTCCCATTTCGCCACACTGTGCCACAGCAACATGTGGCCGGCTACAGCTAGTGATGATGATGATGATGATGATGATGATATAAAAATGTAATGTTAGTTTGTAAGATTAACATAACTCATTGGATGAATTGACACCAAATTTGGACACAATAACACCTATCAGGCAAACGAGTGACCATCACTCATAAAAACACCGAAAAACACAGCAGAAAAGACTTTAAAAGCCAAAAAACCAAAAAATCACATTACAATGCATGTGCAAAACCACATATATACACAAACACACATATACACAAGTATATACACACATATGTATATATACACACATAAAACACATATACACAGATTGGGCCACAGCAACACATAGCAGGGGATGACTAGTTATTATTATTATTAATAATAATGATAATAATTATACCCTTTGACTCTACATCTCGCCAGATGTATGTGAAAGTGGTTGGTAGTTTATTCAATGCTTAAACCAGTGTTTCCCAACCAGTGTGCCGTGGCACACTAGTGTGCCATGAGCGATTCTCAGGTGTGCCGTGGGAAATTGGAACCTCCAATACCCTTTCTTCATCCTCCTGGTGAGCGAACACTTTTTCTTCTCCACTCGGGCTCCCTTCTTCCCAGCCTCACTCTGCTCGCTTTGCCTCGCTTTGCTATGGGGCGAGTCTGCGCAGTAGCGCCCGCATGGGTCATCTTCCTCCCTCCCCCTCCTGAACACACTCATGCTGCCCCCTCAGATCAAAATGGCGGCAGAAGCGGCAGTGTAGAAGATAAGGCAGAAGGGGAAAGAAAGGGCATAAAGGGGAAGGGGGAGGAAGAGGTCTCTGTTGAAAGCTGGCATGGGCAAACTTGGACCTTCCAGGTGTTTTGGACTCCAACTCCCACCATTCCTAGCAGCCTCAGGCTCTTTTCTTTCCCCCCCCCTCAGCCAGGAAAGGGCCTCAGGCTGTTAGGAATGGTGGGAGTTGAAGTCAAAGCACCCAGAGGGCCGAAGTTTTCTCATGCCTGTTTTAGGGACCTTAAAATGGTGAGCCACCTTCCAATATTGTGATTCTGAATAAAAAATAAACAACAACATAACATAACATTGTTTGACTCTCTGGGTGTAGGTGAAGTACAACTTCCAAACTCAAGGTCAATTCCCAAGCAAACCCTTTCAGTACTTCCTGTTGGTAATGAGAGTTCAATATGCCAAGTTTGGTTCAATTCCATTGTTGCAAGAGTTCAGGATGCTCTTTGATTGTGTGTTAACTATAAATCCAAGAAACTGTAACTCCCAATTGTCAAGGTCTATTTTCCCCAAACTCCATCTGTGTTCACATTTAGGCATATTGAGTATTCATGCCAAGTTTGGTCCTGATCCAACATTGTTTCAGTCCACAGTGCTCTCTGGATATAGGTGAACTACAACTCCAAAACCCAAGGTCAATACCCACCAAACTCTTATAGTATTTTCTCTTGGTTATGGGAGTTCTGTGTGGGAAGTTTGTGTCTTTCTGCCATTCCTGCCAGGATATCTATGTTGTGTTTATCGAAACATGCCCAGGTTTCACATTGAGTGTATAAATACATTCAAAAACATATTAATTATATGTATTACTGTGTTAGAGTGTCATTTTGTGTCATTTTGGTTGGTGGTGTGCCCCAGGATTTTGTAAATGTAAAACGTGTGCCGCGGCTCAAAAAAGGTTGGGAAACACTGGCTTAAACCATAGGTATTTCACATATAGGACAAATAAATAAATTCATAAAAAAACAGATTATTAAATACGAAAAACATCATTAAAATATTATATACACCATATTCTCTGGCGTATAAGATGACTGGGCGTATAAGACGACCCCCAACTTTTCCAGGTAAAATATAGAGTTTGGGATGTACTCACTGTATAAGACTACCCCCTTCCAGCACACACCAAATAATTTTTTTAAAGCATCAGACTTGATTTCAATATGCTAATTTTCCTATTACTGTACCTCCTTCCCTGCCTCTCACATCGCTTCACTGCAGTCTTCAGGAGCGAGATCTGAGAGGCAGAGGGGGAGGTACGCTAGTAGGATACAAGGGTGGGCCAGACAGGTAAAAGAGGTGTGTTTTTCTGGGCCCAAAGCCATTCTATCTCTTTTTTCCATACCCCAGGTGCCCCAGACGCCTGCAGCTTGCTCCCCCTTCACTTACACCTTCCTGGTGAGGCGCCCCTTCACCTCACAATCGGGACCACGTTAAGTCCACAAATCCTGATGAATGGATTTTTTTCTACCGTACTTGTACAGCGTCGCCCTTAATGCTTTCATACAGTTGCTGTATATCTCAGGAACGAGGCCACTGCCATTTTCAAGCTCCCCCCATCATATGCGGCAACCACAGATTGTCCAATCCGGATTGGACGTTTCAGCACTCAGTCTATAAGACGACTCCTGACGTATAAGACGACTCCTGGTATATACGTCGACTCCCGCATATAAGACGACCCCTGAGTTTTGAGAAGATTTTCTTGGGTTAAAAAGTAGTCTTATTCGCCTGAAAATACGGTACATCATTAGAATGCTACATAAATCGATGAAGAGATGCACCCTTAAGATACTACATCGAATACTATATGAGCTAAGTCTTGCATAGTTAAAAACCAAGTAAAATTCAGTGTTACTTGCACAAGAAACTTTTTGGATATTTACAAACTACTGTGATTACCAAGTGTGAGAGTGTATTCGGCTTTAATAGTGCCAAATTACAAATAGTCTCCAAACCAGGGGTGCTCAGTATGGTGATCGGGATCACCAGGGTGATCTTCAGGCCTCATCCTGGTGATCTTCAGACCCCTGACCAGGTTTTTTGCTGTTGGTCCTCTTCACATGCCCCTGCATGCTGCAAAGAAGTCCTCCGTCGTTGCTCCTCCCCGCTCCCTGCTCGCACGCCGCCTCCAAAAGCTCCAGAGTCCAAGAGGCAGAATGGGTCCCCTCTTTTGGACTCCTCCTTCTCCCTCCATCCTTCTCCAGCCACTCCGAGTCATAGGAGACCAAAGGGGGCGGGCCTGGATGATGCGATGTATGGCTGGCCCCGCGCGCATGTGCAGAAGCGCACATTCTGCCTCTCGGACTTCTCGTGAGCTCTTGGAGGCAGCACGCATGCTGGAGGCGTGGAAATAGGAGCAACGACGGAGGAGAAGGACGCTTTGGGGTCATTTCCTTACCGCATCTCAAAGGTCAGTCTTTTTACTTTGGGGTGGGTGCTTGATTGTTCTGTGGCATGTCTCTTTGTTTATTTTTAATGTTTAAAAATGGCCTTTTAGCTCCAAAGCCTCTCTGCTTGCTTTGTTCCTTGAGAAATATATGTTGGGGAATATGGCAGTGTGGGAGAAATGGGGTGGTTGGATGTATTTTTGCATGCCCCTTTGTTTACCTTGCTGCATATTAAATGGCCTTGCAGTTCAACAGCCTTTCTTCTTACTTTCTGGCTGATAATATGTGTGGTAATATGGCAGTGTGGGAGAAATGGGGTGGTTGGATGTATTTTTATGCTCTGTTTTATATTGTTGTAATTAAATTGAAATGTTGATGTTTTCTAACTTCATTTTATGTAAACTGCCCCGAGCCTGCTGGAAGGAGCGGTACATAAAAATGAATAATAAATATAAATAAATAAATAAGAAAATAGTTATACGCTTTACATTTCTGGGCAGGTGATCTTTGGGACTTGATTTTTTAATCGGTAGCTCCCATGCTGAAAAAGTGTGAGCACCCCTGCTCCAAACAATTGAGTAAATTTTTGAGAATTTTCTCACGGTGGGAAGGAAAGTGCTGCAATGATTCATCCAAGAGCAAAACGAATACCAAGAAATTACATCTCCGCAGCAACCTTTCACTTGATGCTTTGGTTTTTGCAGCTCAGGCCGAAGTCTAGAATGCACTTTGGGTCAGAAAACAAATGAATTTCATGGGAGCGGCTCTCCATGGTGCTGGAAAGCAGCTAATATGGAAGAGAGCGAGGGTTGATGAGCTGCTCCTCAGTGTTTGACCACTGGAACGATGTCTTTGGACACAAACACAGCAAATGAAAGCCATGAAAGCAACACTGATTACAATATATTGCCAGCTCCGTTTCTTCAATTATCCTCTCCCGGTTTTTAAGTCCGGGGCTCATTTGAAACGTTGGAAACAAAGCAAACATTTGCATTAATCTTAATCACAGTGCCGGCTCACATCAAATGACCATTTAGCCCAATATCCTGTTTGCCACCGCGACCAATCAGGGGCCTTTCAAGCGGGGAAACTGGCCAACAGCTTTTGGAAAATTGCTCTTTGGAAAATAGGATTTAGCGAAACATTGCCGTTCACTATGGAAGCGCTATTAAGATATCTGAACTTACGGCTTCTCTAAAACTGGGACCGTTGGTACATCCTATCATTCAGTGAAGGAAAAATGTGGCTTTGCAGAATTTTATGATTCTAAATCGGGCATGGGCCAACTTCAGCCCTCCCTCAAGGTGTTTTGAACTCCAACTCCCACAATTTCTAACAGCCTACTGGCTGTTAGGAATTGTGGGAGTTGAAGTCCAAAACCACCTGGACTCATGCCTATTCTAGAATATACTAGCTTGGGGACCCGGCCCTGCCCGGGCTATTTGAGAAAGGCATTGTGTGCCAAGGTTGGTCCTTATCAGTTGTTTATTTGGCTTGTAGTGGTCTCAGGAAGTGAGTGAAGGTACTTCAAGTCCCATAATGCATGGTCCATCCTCCTGCAAATTGCATCAGGATGTAGAGTGGGTCATGGGGGTCCTGTGTGCCAAATTTGGTCTTGATCAGTCATTGTATGAGGGTCGCAGCAGTCTCAGGAAATGAGTAAAGGTACTTCAAGTCCCATAATCTATGGTCCACCGTCCTCCGAACTGCACCAGGATGTAGAGTGGGTCATGGGGGCTCTGTGTGCCAAGTTTGGTCTGCACTGGTCATTGGATGAGGGTCGCAGTGGTTTCAGGAAGTGAGTGAAGGTACTGCAAGCCCCATCATCTGTGGTCCATCCCCCTTAGAACTGCAGCAGGATGTAGAGTGGGTCATGAGTACTCTGTGTGGCAAGTTTGGGCCTAGTCTGTGATTTGTATGTGATAATGGAGGCAGTTCCCTCCTGGGGGAATGTGTTGCCATGGTGATGGTGGGCGGAGCCAACCAGAAGGCTAGCTCGGAATTCTTAGAGAGAGTCAGTGGGTGCCTGGCTGTCAAGCCAGAAGGTTCGGTTAGATTCTGCTCTGAGGAGAGGAGTAGGAATCACGTTATTGAAACTGCAGAGAGAGCAGTTAGAGTTTTCCTGTCAGCGAAGCGAGAGTGTAGCTTCGGCTGGGGAATCTGTTTCGAGAGCTGTAGGGAGACAGTTCTGGAGGGCTGAGCTTGCGAGCCAGTCTGTTTGTATAAAGCCTGAGGGCTAGATAGAGGCAAGGTGCCTTTAGAAGACAAAAGTGCCTGTATGTTTGAGATTGTTAGACGCTGATCTAACTAAGTAATAGCACTAGTTAAACTTTGTAACCTTTTTAAGTTGTGCCTCTTCGGAAGAGTTATATTAAGTATCAAACCAAGCTTTGTGCCCAGTTGTGTGAAATAAACTATTTAAGTTTTGATTCAAAACTCTCTCCCCGTGACTTCATTTGGATTACCAGTCTCCTCACCACTCTTTACAAGTCAATGGTCAAGCCTAAATAAATTAATGGTGGCAGCGAAATACAAGTTAACGTCAAATCTCCACACCCATCCTGCCCTAAACTGCACCAGGATGTAAAGTGCGTCATGGGGGATTTGTGTGCCAAGTTTGGTTCTGATCCGTCATTGGTGTGGGCCACAGTGCTGGAAGGAAGTGAGTTTAAGTACTGCAAATCCCATCATCCATGGTCCATCCTCCCTCAAACTGCACCAGGATGTAGAGTGGGTCTTGAGGGTTCTGTGTGCCAAGTTTGGTCTTGTTTTGACACTGTTGGGGTCCGCAAAGTGTGTTGGGAGTTAAACCCGCACCATGCCTCAGACCTTTTCCTCACCCCCTCTGCTATTTGAAAGTGTTGGAATGTTCGTGGAGGCTGGGAGCCACCCCCCTCTGGCAGTTTAGAGTCTCAGCATGTTGGTGGTGCTGGCCATTTAGAGGCGTTATTCAAATAAGCCCGGAGTGGCAGCCAATCGGAACGCTGGCACATATTCCTCCGCAAACATTGACTTTTATTATATATATACAGATACAGATGACAGCGATAATGGAGCCTTCTTCACAACCGGCTTAGAATCATAGAGCTGGAAGGGACCCAAGGGACATCCAGTTCAACCCTATTCTGCCATGCAGGAAGACACAATCAAAACCCTCCCACCAGATGTCCATACAACTCTTAAAAAACCCAAAGAAGGAAATGCTGATGACAATAACAATAATAATGAAATCCTAGAGTTGGAGAAGACCTCAAGGGCCAACCAGTCCAACTCGCTGCTGCCATGCAGGAAGACACAATCAAAACCCTCCCACCAGATGTCCATACAACTCTTTAAAAAACCCAGACAAAGAAATGATTATGACAATAACAGTAATAATAGAATCCTAGAGTTGGAGAAGACCTCAAGGGCCAAGCAGTCCAACATCCTGCTGCCATACAGGAAGATACAATCAAAGCCCTCCCAACAGATGTCCATCCAACTCTAAAAGTCCCCAGAGAAGGAAATGGTGATGGCAATAACAATAATGGAATGCTAGAGTTGGAGAAGACCTCAAGGGCCAACCAGTCCAACCCTCTGCTGCCATGCAGGAAGACACAAACAAAACCCTCCCAAGAGATGGCCATACAACTCTAAAATCCCCCAGAGAAGGAAATGGTGATGACAATAACAATAATGGAATGCTAGAGTTGGAGAAGACCTCAAGGGCCAACCAGTCCAACCCGCTGCTGCCATGCAGGAAGACACAATCAAAACCCTCCCAACAGATGGCCATCCAGACTTTGTTTCTAAGCCTCCAGAGAAGGATCCTCGGCCACATGCCCAGGCAGCGCGTTCCACTGCCTGCCAGGAAGTTCTTCCGAATGTTTCGTTGGCCTGCTGGAAAGCTTCCTCTGGCCTTGTTCCCTTCATTAGCTCGGCTCACGCTAACAAGCAGCAGAAGTGCCTGCCAGCAG
This sequence comes from Anolis apletophallus, assembly GCA_030556195.1. Lineage (NCBI taxonomy): Eukaryota > Metazoa > Chordata > Lepidosauria > Squamata > Anolidae > Anolis > Anolis apletophallus. Next base: position 31,262,913 of record JARBWK010000015.1, read on the forward strand.
GGTGGCCTCTCTCTAATAACGTCGGGCGAGGTCATAAAATCTTCCACTAACTGCACAGTGGGAGCAGCTGTGTGGGGATTACAGCCGGAATAAAGAGCCTCTTTGAGTGCACAAATAAACAGGCACATCTCGCTCTCTCCGCCCAAGTCTTGGGCACGCGTCAGTTCAGGTCCTTTGCAGAGCTGGGAATGGCTTTGGTTTTGGATTTTCATTCCCAGAATCCCAGAGCCAGCATGTGACTGGGGGATGCTCGGAATAATAATAGTCCCCCAAAAGTAAAACTTCCAACTGCTCTGAGTCCTCTTGCGGAGATAGGGTGGGATATAAATTAGTATTATTAATATTATTTGATACACAACAAAATTGGTACACAGCAAACAAATTCACTCTGCTGGCTTTTGCATTCGATCACACATTGGACCGCGTTGTTGTAGGTTTTTCCGGGATACATGGCCATGTTGTAGAGCAGTGTTTCCCAACCTTTTTTGAGCCGCGGAACACTTTTTACATTTACAAAATCCTGGGGCACACCACCAACCAAAATGATACAAAATGACACTCTAACACAGTAATACATATAATTAATATGTTTTTAAATGTATTTATACACTCAGTATGAAACCTGGGCCTGTTTCGATGAACAAAACACAGATATCCTGGCAGGAATGGCAGAAAGACACACACAAAGGTCTTGCTCAACAGCTGTCAGTCTCTCTGTGTGTTTAGAAAAAAATGTGTCCATATAGCTTCAAAGCAGTCCACTATTACTGTTCTTATGCATCAATACACCTCATGGAACAATAATGAGGCTTCCACCTTCAATATATATGCTCCTGTATCATTTCAGGTGGGCATTAGACGAGTCCCTCGTGTATAACTGGTGAACAGGAGAGTTGTTACATAGTCACTAGAAAGGTTACCACGTCCAGCCAATGCTAAATGTAGTAATAGTTGGTACACATAAACACAAAAACGGCCAAAGGAGGCGGTGCCCCAGCCCCTTCTTCTTCGCCACCACCCGGCCCTTCCTCCTCCTCCTCCCCCCGCAAGCAGCAGCAGCAGGAGTTTGGCAGGAGGGGGAAGAGAGGGGGGAAGAGAGGTTTGCTCGCCTAGTTTCCAACAGACCTCACAACCTCTGAGGATGCCTGCCATAGATGTGGGCGAAACGTCAGGAGAGAATGCTTCTGGAACATGGCTGTACAGCCTGGAAAACTCACAGCAACGCAGTGATTCCAGCCACTGAAGTCTTTGACAACACAACCCTGTTGTGTCAGCTCCACTGGCTGCCGGTCCAATTCCGGGCTCAATTCAAAGTGCTGGTGTTGACCTTTAAAGCTCTATACGGTTCTGGCCCAGCTTACTTGTCCGAACGCATCTGCCGCTACGTCCCACCTCGTACTTTTAAGATCATCCGGGAGGCCCTGCTCTCGCTCCCGCCGGCTTCCCAGGTGCGGCTGGTGGGGATGAGGGAGAGGGCCTTCTCGGTGGTGGCTCCCCGTCTGTGGAATGCGCTCCCTAGCGACATATGATCAATTCCATCCCTCCTGACATTTAGGAAAAAAGTGAAAGCCTGGATGTGGGACCAGGCGTTCGCATAGTAGCACAGGACAGCACTTTAGTAGTTTTAATGGAAAGTTGGTGAATAGGGCTCAATGCTTTTATGGACGGAACACTGTTTTTAACATAGGTGAATGCATAGGATGTGTGAATATAATTGTATTTTAATGTATTTTAGTGTTGAATGCTGGAGGGTTTTATATTGGGTTTTATACTGCGATTGTGATGTAGGCATCAAATTATGCCTTTTGGAAGCCGCTCTGAGTCCCCCCTCGGGGGCTGAGAAGAGCGGGGTAAAATGCCATAAATAAATAAATAAATAAATAAATTTTACTTGGCCCCTCAATGAAGCCCATGCTTGAATATTCCCTTTTGTCATATAACTTTCTCGGTGGATGTTTATGCCAGTGTTTTTCAACCTTTTTTGAGCCGCGGCACATTTTTTACATTTACAAAATCCTGGGGCACACCACCAACCAAAATGACACAAAATGACACTCTAACACAGTAATACATATAGTTAATATGTTTTTGTATGTATTTATACACTCAGTGTGAAACCTGGGCCTGTTTCAATGAACACAACATATATATCCTGGCAGGAATGGCAGAAAGACACAAAGCAAGCAGAGCGAGGCAGGGAAGAAGGGAGCCCGAGTGGAGAAGAAAAAGTGTTCGGCAGGAGGGGGAAGAAAGGGTATTGGAGGTTCCAATTTCCCACGGCACACCTGATGATCGCTCACGGCACACTAGTGTGCCACGGCACACACTGGTTTATGCAATGCCGGAGTGATATGGGAACTCGGCCAATGTGCAAAACTGTCTTAGAAGGCGTTTCTAGTGGGGGAAAATAAAATAATGTCTTTTCAGTTTGAGTTATTACACCTAATTAAGGGAATCGTTATATATCGTCGTCGAAAGCCAAACCTATTTTGATTAGGGATATGAAATATTTAGTTCAATGAAAACACCATAAATTGTGTGATTGCTACCACTGGCTGCTGGGATACATATTGCAATGGTTTGGAAACACTTGTCCCGATTCCTTGATGTGATTCAAAAGATCTGGGAGACAGCTGTTATGGAAAATTCTCTCTTTCTCCAGCCTTCCTCCCTTTCTCTCTCTCTCTATATATTCACATGAGAAAAAGAAGAATGCATATGGATAAATTTAGCAGCCTGACAACTGTTTGTCTTTTGGAAGAAACGGCCATGAATACAGATCGGTAAATATAGATACAACTGGGGAAAGAACATTTGGCTGCATCTGATTTTTATTCTGTAAGAACTTGAACAAGGGTGTGGCTTTTTACATCATTGGCAATGGTATGGTTTATGCACGCTTTCAAGATGTTTCCAACTTAATGGGGAGTCTAAGGCAAATCAATCCTGGCGTTCACTTGGCAAAATTGGCTCAGATAGGGTTTGCCGATCTGAAGAAAGACCGAGAGTGTATGACTTCCCCAAGGTCAGCCATGGCTGCACAGGGATTTGAACAAACTGAAGACTAATCCTGACAAGACAGAGGTCCTCCAGGTCAGTTGCTCACCTGACTATAGTATTGGGTAGCAACCTGTGCTGGACGGGGTTGCACTCCCCCTGAAGTCACAGGTGCACAGTTTGGGGGTCCTCCTGGACTCAGCGCTGACGCTTGATGCGCAGGTGTCGGCGGTGGCTGGGAGGGCCTTCGCACAATTAAAACTTTTGCACCAACTGTGACCATACCTCATGAAATCAGACTTGACCATGGTGGTCAATGCCTGAGTTACCTCTAGATTGGATTACTGCAATGCACTCTATGTGGGGCTATCCTTGAAGACAGCCTGGAAACTACAACTTGTCCAACGTTCAGCGGCCAGATTAATAACAGGTCAGTTGCTCACCTGACCGGGGTATTGGGTGGCAACCTGTGCTGGACAGGGTTGCACCCCCCTGAAGTCACAGGCCCGCAGTTTGGGGGTCCTCCTGGACTCAGCGCTGACGCTTGATGCGCAGGTATCGGCGGTGACTGGGAGAGCCTTCACACAATTAAAACTTGTGCACCAACTGCGACCATACCTCGTGAAGTTGGACTTGACCACAGTGGTCCATGCCTTAGTTACCGCTAGATTGGATTACTGCAATGTGCTCTACATGGGGCTACCCTTGAAGATGGCCCAGAAACTACAACTTGTCCAACGTTCAGCGGCCAGATTATTAACAGGGGCGAATTACAGGCGAATCCCCTTGTTCAAGGAGCTCCATTGGCTGCCGTTTATTTTCCAGTCCCGATTCAAGGTACAGGCCATCACCTACAAAGCCCTAAACGGTTTGGGACCCGCCTACCTTCATGACCGTATCTCCCTCCATAAACCAGCCCAATCCCTTTGATCTTCGGGTTCCATGAACCTGGCTGATCCCTTTGATCTCTCTTCTTCCACTGTCTCAGTCCCGCCTTGTAGGAACAAGGGAGAGGGCCTTTTCCTCAGTGGCCCCCAGTCTACGGAATGCACTGCCTGGTGAGATTAGGCGAGCCCCCACTTTAGAAAGTTTCAAGCAGAATCTTAAGACCTGGCTCTTCCGCTGTGCCTTTGGAGATTAACTATATAATCTCATGCTATCATTCACCATCAATATATGCTCTGAGTGTACACCTCCTCCCCCCTTTACCTTGAAGGTCCTTTTGCTCGACCCCAATCTGAAAGGGTTTTCTCCCTTACAATTAATTTGCCCCAGTGCCATCTCACCTCCTGCTTTTATCCTTATCTTTTCTATTTTAATCTGACCATGTGGCCCACTTACTGCTTTGTGTCATGAATGGTTTTATTTTATTATAATTTTATATTGGTTGTTGTATTTTTATAGCTCATGTTCTATGTCAGTGTTTCCCAACTGGTGTTCCGTGGCACACTAGTGTGCCGTGAGCGATCACCTGGTGTGCCGCGGAAAAACCTCTCTTCCCCCCTTTCTCCCCCCCCCCCCGCCTGCTGCTGCTGCTTGGGGGGGAGGAGGAGGAGGAGGGGCTAGGGCGCCACCTCCTTCGGCCGTTTCCCCTCCACGTGCCAGCCAGCTGGCCCATCCCGGCTGCCAGGGAGGGCCTGGGCACCTTGGGAAGCCTCGGAAGAAAGGCTCCCCGCAGGGCCCAGGGCCCGCCTGGGAGCCGAGTTTGGCTGTCTCGCGTCTTCCACCAAGCCCGGCGGAGCCGCAAACTGGGAGAACGGCTCCCCGCAGGGCCCCACCCCTCCCTCTTCCCCGGTGCACACGAAACCGCTCTCGGCCTCCCTCCGGCTCCCTGCCCCCCGCTGCCGCCACCTTCCTTCCTACCTGCTTCGCCAGCCCCAAGATGCCTGCCCGGGCCACCCCGCTGACCCCTGAGGAGCTGCGCAGGCAGAGAGTGAGGCTCCTGTTCCCCACAACCACAATTCAAGCCTGGCAGGGAGGGAGGGGGAAACCTAAGTGAGAGGGAGACTGCTGGTCTTTCGAGGCCCCCCCCCCCTCCAGAAACTGTAACTCCCAAATGTCAAGGTCTATTTTTCCCAAACTCCATCTGTGTTCACATTTGGGCATATTGAGTATTCATGCCAAGTTTGGTCCTGATCCAACATTGTTTGAGTCCACAGTGCTCTCTGGATGTAGGTGAACTACAACCCCAAAACTCAAGGTCAATTAACTATATGTATTACTGAATGTGTTAGAGCAGGGGTGGACAATTACCGGCCCTCCAGGTGTTTTGGACTTCAACTCCCAGAAATCCTAAGAGCTGGTAAACTGGCAAGGATTTCTGGGAGTTGAAGTCCAAAACACCTGGAGGGCCGGTAATTGCCCACCCCTGTGTTAGAGTGTCATTTTGTGTCATTTTGGTTGGTGGTGTTCCCCAGGATTTTGTAAATGTAAAAAGTGTGCTGCGGCTCAAAAAAGGTTGGGAAACAAATTGATTATATTGTTTTTACGACTGTTTTCACTTTGTTGTTGTATTGTTGAGCTCGGCCTCATGTAAGCCGTCCTGAGTCCCCATCGGGAAGATGGTGGCGGGGTACAAATAAAGATTATTATTATTATTATTATTATTGTGGAATTCTAGGAGTTGTAGTTTTACAAGGTCTTTCACTTTCTCTGCCAAAGAGCTGCTGCCTCACCAAACTATAATTCCTAAGATTCTATAGCATTGAACCATAGCAGTGAAAATGGTATCAGACAAGCATTAAATCTGCAGTGTAGATGTACCCATAGTCTAACCATTACATCATGTTGGATCTCATACTATACCATACATACCACACTACACTATGGCCCTACCTACACTATATTATTATTATTATTATTAATATTATTAGATACACAACAAGATTAGTACACAGCAAACAAGATCACTATGCTGTCTTTTGTATTTGATCACATGTCGGACCCTTCCCAAGTGTCTAGGATGGTGTGATGTATCAGTGAAAAATGTGTGCAGGTCCAAGTAGGGTGTCCTTCTGCAGTTGACAGGTGGTAATTTTGTCAGCGCTGATTGTTTGTAAGTGCAGGCCAATGTCTTTAGGCACTGCACCCAGTGTGCCGATCACCACTGGATCACCTTGACACCATTATTATGTCTATGTTTATTATATTTATATCCCGCTTTATCTCTCCCGAAGGAGACTCAAAGCAGCTGTATTTTGAAACTGTGTTACATGGTTTGTGTACATTCATATAATACAGTTCCATCTTGCCTCCAGTGTCATCAGTTGGGGAATCCCTCTTCCCCCAGCACCAACTGTTGCTCTGAGATCAGAGTGAAGAGAGGGGCCAGGAAGGCAGTTCCATCTTGCCTCCAGTGTCATCAGTTGGGAGCCTCCCCCCTCTCCAGTACCAACCGCTGCTCTGAGATCAGAGTGGTGAGAGGGTCGAGGAAGTTCCATCTTGCCTCCTGCACTGTGCTTATACTATACTATACTATACTATACTATACTATACTATACTATAATATAATAATATATTGTATATACATATAATATTGATAATATTATAATGTAATACAATAGAATACTACTACTACTAATAATAATATGATATTATAATTATATATTTTATATTAGATGTAATATTACTAATAATATTACATTATCATGTTATAGTACAATGTAATATGTAATATTAATATTGGGCTATGGCAATAATATAATATATTGTATTTACATTTTACTTGTAAGCCGCTCTGAGTCCACTTTGGGGTGAGAAGGGCGGCATATAAATGTAGTAAATACATACATACATACATACATACATACATACATACATGCGGGTAAACTCTACACCAGGGGTGCTCATTAGGTAGCTTGGGAGCTACTAGTAGATCTTCGGCCCTCTTCCAGGTGATCTTTGGGCCTCAACAGCCAGATGGGGCGCTCCTGCCACGCACGCGCACACCCTGCACGCACGCACACTGGCTTCCGCTCTCGCGGTGCTTCTTTCACCTGCGGGGCATTGCAGGAAGAAGGAAGCACGAGGCGGGGCCTCTGGAGGGAGCGCCATGCCTCTCTCTCATCCAGAAGCAGCTATGGAGCCTCCATTGCCGGCGAGACAGACAGGGCGAAGCGCTCCCTCTGGATGCCCCGCCTTGTGCTTTCTCCTTCCTGCAATGCCCCGCAGGCGGAAGAAGCACTGCGAGGCGGAAAACAGCAGCAGGAGCACGCACAGTGGCAAGAGCGCGGGGCGGCGGGAGCGAGGGGCGGCGGGGGCAGGTAGATCTTTTGGACTTGGTTGCTTTAAGAGTAGCTCGCATGCTGAAAAAGTGTGAGCACCCCTGCTCTACACTGATCATATAATTCAATTTCAAACTGCATTATATAGATGGGTCCTAGGTATGATCGGAAACTCATTATAATCATTAGAACGAGAAGGAAGAACTCTTCCATGGCTTGCCTGGGTTTTTAAAGGTTCTTGGGTGACTTTCCTGATTGGTTTCCTACATTTGCAAGTTGCCCCATTGCTCGTATCGATCCATTTCCAAATTAAAGGAGAGGTCAGAGGGGAAATGGCAATGGAAACTTTTGGAGAACCCCCGCTGACTACATCACACAAGCAACAACATCAAAATGAAATTACAAATCATGATTGAATCAGATTGGCAAGGTTTGCTCTCAGCGTGAACCTGAAAAATCCATTGACTATTCCTTCCTGTGCCAATAATGAGCAGCAGGTCCCATTCGGTGCAACAGCCGGGCTGGGAAATCTCATCTAGTTCTTTAAGTCAGGGTGTTAAGTGGGTTTGTATTGCCCATTTCTATATAAGGTTGTGGAAGCTAAGCAGTAAAAAAAAAAAAAGGCCAATAGGAGGAAAATCAACTCATTTGACATGTGGGGAAGAGAAGAGTTCTATGGATACCATGGATTGCTAAAAAGACAAATCAAAGGATATGTATGATGCATTTTTATTCACTGGAACAAATTTGGCACAAATACCAGATACACCCACATTTGAATACTGGTGGACTGGGGGGGGGGGGTATTGATTTTGTCATTTGGAAGTTGTAGTTGCTGAGATTTATAGTTCACCTACAATCAAAGGGCATTCTGGACTCCACCAATGATGGAATTGAACTAGTCTTGGTACACAGAACTCCAATTACCAACAGAAAATGCTGGAAGGGTTTGGTGGGCACTGACCTTGAGTTTTGGAGTTGTAGTTCACCTATATCCAGAGAGCACTGCAGACTCAAACGATGATGGATCAGGACCAAACTTGGCATGAATACTCAATATGCCCAAATGTGAACCTTGGTAGAGTTTAGAGAAAATAGACCTTGACATTTGGGAGTTGTAGTTGCAGAGATGTATACTTCATGTACAATCAAAGAGTATTCTAAACTCAGCCCACAATGTATCTGCAGCAACATTGCAACATTGGGGTTGGACTGGTGGGGTTTTTTCCAGGGTAGTTCACCAACACTCAGAGAGCTCTCTGTGCCAAACTGGTGATGGAACTATTTATTTATTTACCTCATTTATATTCCGCCCTTCTCATACCGCAGGGGACTCAGGGAGGATTACAATGTACGCATTACGTTTAGACACACAAACACACAAGACAGACAGGGCGATTTAACATCTGACCACCAGGGGGAGCTGTCGCACTCCTTCATTTCTCAGCGTGTTTTCTAGAGATCTTTTTATGGCCTCGTAAATCAGTTAAAATTAGCCTCCCCACTAAGTGGTACCTTAATTTCATACTTGATAGATGCAACTGTCTTTCAGGTTGCAAAGGTCGACAACAGGCTACACAATAGGTCGAGAGCCCACCTCGACCTGGGCAGGCCTCAAACTCATGACCTTCTGGTCAGTAGAGATCTTATGCAGCTGACACCCAGCTGCATAAGCTGACACCCAGCTTGTAAACTTGCCATGTAGAACTTATCTCTGAAATAGCCCTCCCCTTGGCTGAGAGGCTGGCCAATCACAGCAGAGGAGGGCTTTTGGTGGGAGGATCCGCAGTCTGTTTCCAAAAAGGAAGAGAAGGGCAGGTGGAGAGATCTTCAGCCTTCTCTGCCAACAGGGTTCCTAAGACCATCAGAAATATGTGTTTTCTGATATTATTTGGTGACCCCCCCGAAACCACCCTCGCGACCTTGTGACCAATGAGAATAATGTTATGGTTGGGAGTCACCACAACATGTGGAAATGTACTAAGGGATTAATTTGGTGGTTTAGACCACTGCTGGTCCTTGAGCCATTGAATGTTGGACAAAAGTAACTCTGGAGGGAGTAAAGCAACACATGGAGCAGATGTGGCAAAATATGGTGCCAATCCATGGAACAACATGAGGAACTGTATTAAGGGGTCGCGGCATTCGGAAGCTTGAGAAATACTGATCTAAAGCCATGGTAAGAGTGCTCCTCAATGTGGTGGTTTAGACCAGTGTTTCCCAACCAGTGTGCCGTGGCACACTAGTGTGCCGTGAGCGATCAGCAGGTGTGCCGTGGGAAATAGGCACTCTTCCCCCTCCCAGCAGCTCTTTCTCCCTCTTTCCCTCCCCAAAGATCCTCCCCAAGGCAAAGGAAGGGCTCCGCCAAATGCCGGAAGCTCCACGTGGGTGAATTGGGCAGTGAGCGAACCTGGGAGCATCAGGAGGCTGAAACATTCACAGGTTTCCAAGAAACAAATTGAGCCTCTCCGCTTGGAAATGTTTATTTTTTTACTATTTTACTGGATTTTTCGAGAGTTGCCCCTCCCCCCCAAAAAAGGAACTGTTTATAACAGCTTCATGACATCCATAGTTATCTGGAAACAAGTTTCACTCAGGGTGAAATTTCACAAGGGTCTGGAGAACAAGCCCTATGAGGAGCGGCTTGAAGAGCTGGGCATGTTTAGCCTGAAGAAGAGAAGGCTGAGAGAAGACATGATAGCCATGTATAAGTATGTGAGAGGAAGTCATATATATGTTGTGTTCATCGAAACAGGCCCAGGTTTCACACTGTGTGTATAAATACATTTAAAAGCATATTAACTATATGTATTACTTTGTTAGAGTGTGATTTTGTGTCATTTTGGTTGGAGGTGTGCCCCAGGATTTTGTAAATGTAAAAAATGTGCCGCGGCTCAAAATAGGTTGAAAAACACTGGTTTAGACCACTGCTGGTCCTTGAGCCATTGAATGTTGGCCAAAAGTAATTCTGGGAGGAGCAGATGTGGCCAAATATGGTGCCAATCCATGGAACAACATGAGGAACTGTATTAAGGGGTCGCAGTATTCGGAACATTGGAGGGTACCAGCAGGCCCGGATTAACGCCTTTTGGCGACCTAGGCCACACTTTGGAAGCAGCACCCCAGGGGCGGGGCTTCCTCCGCCTCTTCCTGCTTCTCTCCGTGACCGGTCATGGAGAGAAGGAGGGAGGAAGCCCCGCCCCAGAGCACTGCTGGGCATGCGCAGCAGAGCTCGGGGGGGCAGGGCTTCCTCCCTTCTTCTCTCCATGACCGGTCACGGAGAGAAGCAGGAAGGGACGTCCCGCCCCCGGAGCACTTCCTCCTCCTTGTCGCCGCGGCTGCCTTCCTGGTTCGACGAGGAGGAGGAGGAGGAAGGGAAGCTCCCACGGGGCATGCCCAGCAGCGCCCCGTGGGCGGAGCTTCTCCTCGTCGCCGAACCAGGAAGGATTGGAGGGAGGGCGCGAGGAGGAGAAGCTCCGCCCACAGGGCGCTGCTGGGCATGCGTACGCGGCAGCCAGCAGGAGGGCGCCTTTGCCTCCTCTGCCATAGTCCTGGGTGCGGGGGGGAACAGGCAGGGGGATGTCCCGCCCCTAGGGTGTCTGACGTGGCTTCCCCCCGCCTGTTCGTCTCAAACTTTTTTTAAAAAAATATTTTAATTTTGGGGGGTCCAGATCCGCCGCCCCCCCATAACTGCCACCCTAGGCCATGGCCTAGGGTGGCCTAAGGGTAATCCGGGCCTGGGTACCGGATTGCTAATAGTCATTCTTGTCTTTTCCTCTCCAAGAGAGGCCCATTTACGTGCCAGCTGCTTGTGCTCTGCATCAGGTGTCTCTCTGCCTTTTCTAGAATATGGCCTTTGTTCATTGTATTTGCTCAGTACCCTGACACAGGATATTGCCGAAGAAGGGAAAAGAGATTGATTTTCTCCCTCCCTCTTTCCTATTGAGAGAGAGAGAGAGAGAGAGAGAGAGAGAGAGAGAGAGAGAGAGAGAGAGAGAGGCAGCAGATAAAGATGCTCCATGCAGCTTCGGTAGGTATTCACAGATCTAATAACTGAGCCTCCACCTGAGTGCCTTCCTGTCACTCATGTCAACATCATGGGCAAATGTTATTAAAGGGAAGGTCAGAGCAATCTGGCACTTCACTTGTGTACTCTATAGGGAGGGGGCAGAGCAAGGGGAGAAAAGCGGGGAGTGAGAATGGCACATGCCGTGTTAAGGATGCAGCAAGATGTGGCAAAGTGAATAATGCAAAGGGACAGCGGAGGCTTCGGGAAGGGCCGAGGTTTGGGTGGCACGCTCGAGAAAGGATCACAATCCACTAATGCAGAAAGTGTGTGGCATGAAGGCTTGAAGTAGACCCTCCAAGGAATCTCACCTGGCTTTCTTGAATCTCCTTCCCCATGGCTAATTTGTCCAGTGGTTTTTTTTGGGAGTGTGTTATGTACATTCCTCCTCTCTTTCCAATATGGGTGAAGTAATAATAATAATAATAATAATCTTTAATTATCCCCTCCACCATCTCCCCAATCAGGCCCGGATCTCCCATAAGGCCACACTAGGCCACAGCCTAGGGGCGCAGCCGAGGGGGGCTACCAGATCCGGACCCCCCCCCCATTTTTTTAAAAAAGTCGATCTTTGGGCGCTTCCAGGGGCAGGGCTACCCTTCCTTTTCCTCCGCGACGCACCCAGGTTCCTTGACTCAAGGAAGCCGGGCGCATGGCATGGAGGAGGAAGGCTCGTCCCCGGGGGCGGGGCTTCCCTTCCTCCTCCGCGATGCACCCGGCTTCCTTGACTCAAAAATGCCGGGCGCTTGTGTGAGGAGGAAGAGGAAGGCTTGCCCCCGGGGGGGCGGAGCTTCTCTTCCTCCTCCTCCGCGACGCGCCCGGCTTCCTTGACTCAAAAAAGCCGGGCATGTGGCAAGGAGGAAGAGGAAGGCTCGCCCCCGGGGGTGGGGCTTCCCTTCCTCCTCTGCGATGCACCCGGCTTCCTTGACTCAAAAATGCCGGGCGCTTGTGTGAGGAGGAAGAGGAAGGCTTGCCCCCGGGGACGGGGCTTCTCTTCCTCCTCCTCCGCTACGCACCTGGCTTCCTTGACTCAAAAAAGCTGGGCGCGTGGCGAGGAGGAAGAGGAAGGCTCGCCCCCGGGGGGCGCGGAGGAAGAAGGAGGCGTGCGGAGCCATGAGGAGGAGGGGGAGGAGGTGGGGCGTGCAGTAGAGGTTGGTTTGGGGGCGTAATTCAAAAGTTTGGCCTAGGGCCCAATAATAGGTTAATCCGGGCCTGTCCCCAATGGGGACTCGGGGTGGCTTACATGATGCCGAGCCCAACAACACATAACAAAGTAACATCATACATAAAAAATTATAATCAATTACATAAAACATAGGCTACAAAATGCTACAACCAATAAACAATTAAAATAAAATAAATAAAATGTCTTTCCTAAGCTTTAATAATAGTAACACCACCACCACCAACAAGAACAACAACTACAGTAGAGTCTCACTTATCCAACCTTCACTTATCCAACGTTCTGTGTTATCCAACACAGTCCTGGGAGGGAGAAAGAAAGAATCCTTGTCTGTTTTGGTGCTAAATTGGTAAATATAGTAATTACTACATAACTTTACCATGTATTGAACTGCATCTATATGCAACCAGTTGCCCAACTGGAACGTAGCTTTGGACTTGGGTTCCATCAGTATGCTGATGACACTCAACTCATTCTGAGGATGGATGGCCGGCCCGAATCCGTACCCGATAATTTCCATCGTTGCCATGAAGCCATTACTGAATGGCTGCGAGCCAGTAGGTTGAAGGTGAATCCGGCTAAGACCGAGATCCTGTGGCTTGGTCGTCCAGTGGGGATGTTCAGCTTCCGACCCTGGACAGTGTGACATTATGTCCGTCGTCATCCGTTAAGAGCTTAGGAGTGACTTTGGACCCTCTGCTGTTGATGGAGACCCAGGTTTCCACATGCCTTTGAAAAGTCAGCAGGGAGGGGGCCGATCTTATATCCCTAGGTAGGGCGTTCCACAGTCAAGGGGTCACCACCGAGAAGGCCCTGTCTCTCGTCCCCACCAAACGCTTCTGCGAGGAAGACGGGAATGAGAGCAGGACCTCCCCAGAAGATCTTAATGTCCTAGATGGTTCATAAGGATGGTACATATTACTTGTAAGCCACTCTGAGTGAGTGAGAAGGGCGGCATATAAATGTCATAAATAAATAGAAAAATATATAAATACCAGTATTATAAAAAAAAACCCACCAGAATCAAGACAGTAAATAAGGAACACCAGTCAGAAACAGGGAAACTTCAGACATCAAGATATCAAGTGCCAGTTTACACCTCCCCAAACAGAGGAAGCCTCCAGGCAACAAAGCCCAGGCGACCTCTATGCCATTGGTTCTCAACTTAAGCGGCTGAGGAGGAAAAGGAAGGGGCCTGAGGATGGTAGGTATTGTGGGAGCTGAAGTCCAAAACACCCGGAGGGCCCAAGTTTGCCCAGGCCTGGACTAGAGCATCCATGGATTTGGAATGCTCAAGTCCTGCAACTATATTCCAGTGGATACTAAAGGTCCACTGTTCTTATTATTATTTATTTAAAACTTTTCTACCCCGGCCTTCTCACCTCCGAAGAGGGACTCAGACCAGCAAACAGCAAGTATTTAATGCTAACATTTAAAATCTAAAAACATCATAAATTGACAATAAAATTTACAATAAAATACAATACAAAAAATACATTTAAAAAGCCTTTCGCCAAAGTAAAATCAAGTCCAACTTAATCCATATATTCGGTCCGTATCAAGTGGTTGCCGACTTTAGTCGCTTCGCGATCTCCTACTTCATTCTGTGAAGGCCTCCTTGCACAGCCACGTTTTCACCCGCTTCCTAAAAGTCAGGAGGGAGGGGGCGGATCTAATGTCATTTGGGAGGGAATTCCACAGCCGAGGGGCCACCGCAGAAAAAGCTCTGTCCCTCGTCCCCACCAGACACGCCTGCGAAGGTGGTGGGACCGAGAGCAGGGCCTCTCCAGACGATCTTAGCACTCTTGACGGTTCATAGGGGGAGAATACGTTCGGACAGGTAAACTGGGCCAGAACCGTATAGGGTTTTGTAGGTCAACACCAGCACTCTGAATGGTGCTCGGAAGCTAATTGGCAGCCAGTGGAGCTGGCGCAACAAGGGAGTTGTGCGCTCCCTGTACCTCACTCCCGTTAGTAGTCTGGCTGCTGCGTGCTGAACTAATGGCAGCTTCTGGGCAGTCTTCATAGGCAACCCCACGTAGAGAGCGTTGCAGTAGTCTATACGGAATGTAACCAGAGCGTGGACCACTGTGGCCAAGTCTGACTTCCCAAGATACGGGCGCAGCTGGCACACAAGCCTGAGTTGTGCAAAAGCTCCCCTGGCCACCGCCGAGACCTGGGGTTCCAGGCTCATTGACATATTCTGGTATGAGATGATGGATATAGTAATGATGAAAACGAAGACCAAGGAGGAGAGGATGGAAAAGGAAGATTGTTAATGCTCCCTGAAGCAGAGGAGGGAGCAACTCTTGCGGTGCAGTAAGACTCCTGTTTCCACTGTGTTCCCTGCATTATCTGCCGACGCCAGAGATTGAAACTCTGAACTTTTGCATGCAACACATGCGATCTGCCGCTGAGCTACAGCGTCTCCTCTATTAGCAGCCTTGTGTTTCCTTTCAAAAGAAAAGCAGGGTAATTTTGTTTCCAAATAAGCCTCTGTAAACGCACGTCTCCAACACACTCCCCTGTGAGCAGGCAAGGATACACATGTACTACTCGTTCCCTTCTTGGTTTGTTGCTTGTGCTCTGATGTGTGTTTTCAAAGATGCGCCTGGCAGTTGCAGGGAGCTGCTGTCCCTGGTGCTGAATCTCATCCTTGGCTGAAAAGTATGCAGCGGGCCCTGTTTCCTAATGGTGTAAGGCAGTGGTTCTCAATCAGTGTGCCGTGAGCAATCATCAGGTGTGCCGTGGGAAATTGGAACCTCCAATACCCTTTCTTCTCCATCCTGCCGAACACTTTTTCTTCTCCACTCGGGCTCCCTTCTTCCCAGCCTCGCTCTGCTCGCTTTGCCTCGTTTTGCTCACGCTGCCGCCATTTTGATCTGAGGGGGCAGCGTGAGAGTGTTCAGGAGGGGAGGGAGGGGGGAGGGAGGAAGACGTGGGGCGAGTCACGTCTTCCTCCCTCCCTCCTCCCCTCCTGAAGAAGGGAGCCCGAGTGGAGAAGAAAAGGTAAGTGTTCGGCAGGAGGGGGAAGAAAGGGCACGAAGGGGGAGGGGGAGGAAGAGGTCTTTGTCGAAAGCTGGCATGGGCAAACTTGGACCTTCCAGGTGTTTTGGACTCCAACTCCCACCATTCCTAGCAGCCTCAGGCCCTCTTCCTCCCCCCAGCCACTTAAGCAGGAAAGGGCCTCAGGCTGTTAGGAATGGTGGGAGTTGAAGTCCAAAGCACCCAAAGGGCCGAAGTTTTCCCATGCCTGTTTTAGGCACCTTAAAGTGTTGAGCCTCCTTCCAACATTGTGATTCTGGTTAGAAAACAAACAATGACATAACATAAAATTGTTTGAGTCCACAGTGCTATCTGGGTGTAGGTGAACTACAACTTCAACTCAACTTCCAAAACTCAAGGTCAATTCCCAAGCAAATCCTTTCAGTACTTTCTGTTGGTAATGAGAGTTCAATATGCCAAGTTTGGTTCAATTCCATTGTTGCAAGAGTTCAGAATGCTCTTTGTTGTGTGTGTACTATACATCCCAGAAACTGTAACTCCCAAATGTCAAGGTCTAAATTTCCCCAAACTCCATCTGTATTCACATTTGGGCATATTGAGTATTCATGCCAAGTTTGGTCCTGATCCAACATTGTTTGAGTCCACAGTGCTCTCTGGATATAGGTGAACTACAACTCCAAAACCCAAGGTCAATGCCCACCAAATTCTTATAGTATTTTCTCTTGGTTATGGGAGTTCTGTGTGGGAAGTTTGTGTCTTTCTGCCATTCCTGCCAGGATATCTATGTTGTGTTCATCAAAACAGGCCCAGGTTTCACACTGAGTGTATAAATACATTTAAAAACATATTAACTATATGTATTACTGTGTTAGAGTGTCATTTTGGTTGGTGGTGTGCCCCAGGATTTTGTAAATGTAAAAAATGTGCCGTGGCTCAAAAAAGGTTGAAAAACACTGGTGTAAGGCAGTGGTTCTCAACCTTCCTAATGCCATGACCCCGTAATATAGTTCTTCATGTTGCGGTGACCCCCAAACGTAAAATTATTTTCATTGGTACTTCATAACTGTAGTTTTGCTACTGTTATGAATCATAATGTAAATACCTGATATGCAGGATGTATTTTCATTCACTGGACCAAATTTGGCACGAATACCCAATACGCCCAAATTTGAACACTGGTGAGGCTTGGGGGGTGTTGATTTTGTCATTTGGGAGTTGTAGTTGCTGAGATTTGTAGTTCACCTACAATGAAGGAACATTCTGAACTCCACCAATGATGGAATCAAACCAAACTTGGCACACAGATCTCCCAATACCAACAGAAGATACTGGAAGTATTTGGTGGGCACTGACCTTGAATTTTGGAGTTTTAGTTCACCCACATCCGGAAAGCACTATGGATTCAAACAATTATGGATCAGGACCAAACTTGACAAGAGTCCTCAGTATGCTCAAATGTAAACACTGGTGAAAGTTGTGGAAAATAGACCTTGACATTTGTGAGTTGTAGTTGCTGGAATTTATAGTTCACCTACAATCAAAGAGCATTCTGAACTCCACCAACGATAGAATTGGGCCAAACTTCCCACATAGACTCCCCATAACCAGCAGAAAGTACTGTGTTTTCTGATGGTCTTTGGTGACCCCTCTGACACTCCCTCCTGACCCCCAATGGGTTCTGATCCCCAGGTTGAGAAACACTGCTGTAAGGGCAGTCGGCCCTCTCCGTATCCACCAAATCGACCAGCTACAGCAGGCCTGGGCAAATTTTGGCCCTCTATGTGTTTTGTGCTTCAACTCCCACAACTCCTAACAGTTAGGAATTGTGGGAGTTGAAGCCCAAAACACCTGGATTGACTGCAAAGCTTTCCAAAGTTGTCACATGCTTTTGAGACATGCCTCCTTTTACTAGCAAACCAAAGGTTAAACCAGCCCCTTAAAAGATTCTCATACCATAGAAAAGATACAAGTTTCATATAGTAATCTTCAGTGTGTAAATAAGGTTTGGGAATTTTCCCTTTATGTTTCTTATGTACTCCCATTTCTGATGTGGTTTCCTTTACAGCCGCTCCATGAGGTTCATTACACCAGTGTTTCTCAACCAGTGTGCCGGGGCACACTAGTGTGCTGTGAGCGATCATCAGGTGTGCCGTGGGAAATTGGAACCTCCAGGAGGGGAGGGGGGGAGAGTCTAGTGTGTTGAAGTATAAAAACCCTAAGAAACCTACATCGATAAAGGCACTCCATCTGTGTTCATATTTGGGCATATTGAGTATTCATTTCAAGTGTGGTCCAGATCCATCATTATTTGAGTCCACAGTGCTCCCTGGATATAGGTGAACTACAACTTGGGCCAAACTTCCCACATAGACTCCCCATGACCAGCAGAAAGTACTGTGTTTTCTGATGGTCTTTGGTGACCCCTCTGACACTCCCTCCTGACCCCCCCCCCCCCCATGGGTTCTGATCCCCAGGTTGAGAAACGCTGCTGTAAGGGCAGTCAGCCCTCTCTGTATCCACCAAATCGACCAGCTACAGCAGGTCCCGGAAAGGAGTTTTTCCAGGGGGATTGAAAGAGGCAGTGGTCACTCCATTGCTGAAGAAGCCAAACTTAGACCCGTCGGTCCCTTCCAACTACCGCCCAGTATCGAATTTGTCGTTCCTGGGCAAGGTGGTTGAAAGGGCAGCAATGGAGCAGTTGCAGTCCTACCTAGATGATGCAACTTGGTTCGACCCCTTCCAGTCCGGCTTCCGTTCGGGGCATGGGACGGAGACGGTGCTGGTCGCCATCACAGACAAGCTGCGTCGCCAACTAGATCAAGGTGGATCGGCGCTACTCGTGTTATTGGACCTCACGGCAGCGTTCGATACTGTCGATTATGATCTTTTGACCCACCGACTGGCCGGGGCCGGGGTGAGGGGGTCGGCCCTTAGCTGGCTGTCCTCCTTCCTCCGGAACCGGTCCCAGCGAGTGAGAAGGGGTGAGGTTGTCTCCGGGGGTACCCCACTTCGCTGTGGGGTGCCTCAGGGGGCAATTCTCTCCCCTTTATTATTTAACATCTATGTCCGACCACTTGCCCGGTTGGCACGCAGCTTTGGGCTGGAGTGTCACCAGTATGCGGATGACACCCAGCTCATTCTGGGGATGGAGGGCCAGCCTGACTCCGTACCCGATAATTTCCATCATTGCCTTGAGGCCGTCACTGGATGGCTGCGAGCCAGTAGGTTGAAGGTGAATCCGGACAAGACGGAGATCCTGTGGCTGGGCCGTCCGGGTACGGGGGGGGATCCGCCTCCCGACCCTGGACGGGGCGACACTCCGCCCGTCCCCAACGGTGAAGAGCCTAGGAGTCACGCTTGACTCCGAGCTGTCGATGGAGAAGCATATCTCCATCGTCAGCGGAGTGGCCTTCTACCACCTCCGACAGGCGAGGAGGCTGGCTCCCTACCTGTCCCGTCATGACCTAGCCACAGTGGTCCAAGCCACGGTCATCTCAAGACTAGACTACTGTAATGCCCTCTACATTGGCCTTCCTTTGTCGGTGATCCGGAAGCTCAAGCTGGTGCAGAACGCGGCAGCACGGTTGGTGGCAGGTTGTCCATCTCGCTGCCACATCACACCCGTGCTGCGCGAACTGCACTGGCTTCCGATAGAGCACCGGATCACCTTCAAGGTGTTGGTTTTAACCTTTAAGGCCTTGAATGGTCTGGGGCCAGTGTATCTAAGGGACCGCCTCTCCCATTACAGCCCACCACGACCACTGCGATCCGAGTCCCAAAACCTCTTGGTGGTGCCTAGTCGGCGATCTGTTCACCTGACCTCAACGCGGAAGAGGGCATTCAGTGCCGCCGCGCCGGTGCTGTGGAATGCTCTACCCCCCGCAGTCCGAGCGCAGGCTGATCTGCTAACATTTCGCAGGGCCTGCAAGACCCTCCTCTTCATCCAGGCATTTGGTGCTTAGGCCTATGTATAAAACTGTCCCCATGCTACGATTGCGTGCTGGTTCCGGTGATTTTAGTGTGTTTGTTTTACCCTGTTTTTACATGTTTGATAATTTTCAATGTGAGTCGCCCTGAGCCTACGGGAAAGGGCGACTAATAAGTCGAATAAATAAATAAATAAATAAATAAACTTCCAAACTCAAGTTCAATTCCCAAGCAAACCCTTTCAGTGCTTTCTGTTGGTAATGAGAATTCAATATACCAAGTTTGGTTCAATTCCATTGTTGCAAGAATTCAGGATGCTCTTTGATTGTGTGTTAACTATAAATCCTAGAAACTGTAACTCTCAAATGTCAAGGTCTATTTTCCCCAAACTCCAGCTGTGTTCACATTTGGGCATATTGAATATTCATGCCAAGTTGGGCCTGATCCAACATTGTTTGTGTCCACGGTGCTCTCTGGATATAGGTGAACTACAACTCCAAAACCCAAGGTCAATGCCCACCAAACTCTTATAGCATTTTCACTTGGTTATGGGAGTTCTGTGTGGGAAGTTTGTGTCTTTCTGCCATTCCTGCCAGGATATCTATGTTGTGTTCATCAAAACAGGCCCAGGTTTCACACTGAGTGTATAAATATATTAAAAAACATATTAACTATATGTATGACTGTGTTAGCGTGTCATTTTGTGTCATTTTGGTTGGTGGTGTGCCCCAGGATTTTGGAAATGTAAAAAATGTGCCGCAGCTCAAAAAAAGTTGAAAAACACTGCATTACACACATCATTGTCAACTGAGAAACGTATCCATTTTAGTGGTAATTATTACTGCAAGCCCATCAACAATTTACAAAATTTACAAAACAATTTACAAAACAGTCACTACACCTGAACTAGGGGCTGCAGTGGCAAAGTGGTTTACACTGCTAATCTGCAGAACTTGGTAACTGGAAGGTTGGTGGTGCTCAATCTGTGGTATGGGGTGAGCTTCTGTTGTTAGCCCCAGCTTCTGCCAACCTGTTCAAAACATGCAAATGTGAGATCAATAGGTAGTGCTTTGATGGGAAAGTAACAGTGTTCCATGCAGTCATGCTGGCCATATGTCCTAGGAGGTGTCTACAGACAATGGCGGCTCTTCAGCCCCTTCCTCTCCCCCCTCGGCTGCTTAAACGTAAAGATAAAGGTTTCCCCTTGACATTACGTGTAGTTTTGCTCGACTCTGGAGAGTGGTGCTTATCTCCATTTCTAAGCCAAAGAGCCAGTGTTGTCCATAGATACCTCCAAGGTCATGTGGCTGACATGACTGCATGGAGCGCCATTACCTTCCTGCTGAAGTGGTACCTATTGATCTACTCACATTTGCATGTTTTCGAGCTGCTAGGTTGGCATAAGCTGTGGCTAAAAGTGGGAGCTCACCCTGGTCCCTGGATTCGAACCGCCAACCTTTCAGTTCTGCAGCTCGGCGATTTCACCCACTGAGCCACTGGGGGCCTTTTTATATAAGGGACACCATTTTACTTTGTCACAATAGGACTTGACCATCTCCATGGTTTGAAAGAAATTCTGAGCTTCAAAAAGTCGGACTACATCTCCAACATGTTTTCTGGTGGGTTCTGGAAAGCTAGGGTCCGGTCCACAAAAGAGTCTGCTCAACTCCACAAAGTCCATTTTTGAGCCTGAATCCCCCAAATCCGAATGCAGTTCAGAATTATAGTGCCGAAATTGATTTCTTCCTATATATGCCATCGCTGGGAACTGGAAGCGGGAGGAATTATTGAGCAAACGGTGACAAAGCAGCTCTATTCCTCTGAGCCTGAAGTCTGCCTGACTCTCTCTAGATCACAAAATCTGACACTGACGGGGCTTAAAAAGGGTTGGATAAATCTCACCAAGTTCTCTGCCACGCTTACCTGTCACTCACCATAGATAGGCTGTGACCTGACTAGCAGCTGGGAACGGAGCCACTAAACTTAGTCTCGGAAAGTTCTCTGCGGCATGCATAAATGCAAGCGGAGTTACAAATCTGAAAAGCAATGAGGGATGGGATGCACTGGGGAAAGGAAAGCTCAAGTGGTTAAGGGGTCGAACCCAGACGGTATTCAGCAGCACTTCCTCTTCATCCTGGAAAGAAGTGACAAGCAGAGTGCCATCAGCAGGGTTCTGTCCTGGGCCCGGTCTTTATTAATGACTTAGATCAGGGGTGCCCACACTTTTTCAGCATACGAGCTACTTATAATAAAACCAAGTCAGAAAGATCTACCTACCTCCTCAAGGCTGGAGAGGGGAGGGGCGGGGGCGAGGCTTGGCGCAGCCTGGCTCCGTCCTCCTCTGGCTTCCGCTCTACCAGCAGCTTCTCCAGGCTTGACGATGGCAGTGCCAAGCCAGCCTTGTGCTAGCTATGCCACCACTGGCTTGGCACTGCTATCTTCAACCCTGGAGAAGCTGCTGGTAGAGCGGAAGCCAGAGGGGGGCGGAACCAGGCCACGGCAAGCCCCGCCCCCTCCCTCTGGCTTTGAGCTCCCAGCAGCTTCTCCAGGCTTGACGATGGCAGTGCCAAGCCAGCCTTGTGCTAGCTATGCCACCACTGGCTTGGCACTGCCATCCTCAAGCCTGGAGAAGCTGCTGGTAGAGCGGAAGCCAGAGGGGGGCGGAGCCAAGCCAAGCCCCACCCCCCTCCCCTCTGGCTTTGGAGCTCCCAGCAGCTTCTCCAGGCTTGACAATGGCAGTGCCAAGCCAGCCTTCTGCTAGCTATGCCACCACTGGCTTGGCACTGCCATCCTCAAGCCTGGCGAAGCTGCTGGTAGAGCGGAAGCCAGTGGAGCCAGGCCACGCCAAGCCCCACCCCCTCCCCTCTGGCCTTGGAGCTCCCAGCAGCTTCTCCAGGCTTGACGATGGCAGTGCCAAGCCAGCCTTCTGTTTGCTGTGCCACCACTGGCTTGGCACTGCCATCCTCAAGCCTGGCGAATCTGCTGGTAGAGCGGAAGCCAGTGGAGCCAGGCCATGCCAAGCCCCGCCCCCTCCCCTCTGGCTTTGGAGCTCCCAGCAGCTTCTCCAGGCTTGACGATGGCAGTGCCAAGCCAGCCGTGTGCTAGCTATGCCACCACTGGCTTGGCACTGCCATCCTCAAGCCTGGAGAAGCTGCGGGTAGAGCCGAAGCCAGAGGGGGTGGAGCCAGGTGGAGCCAAGCTCACCCCTCCCCTCTGGCTTTGGAGCTCCCAGCAGCTTCTCCAGGCTTGAGGATGGCAGTGCCAAGCCAGCCTTGTGCTAGCTATGCCACCACTGGCTTGGCACTGCCATCCTCAAGCCTGGAGAAGCTACTGGTAGAGCGGAAGCCAGAGGGGGTGGAGCCAGGCTGCGCCAAGCCCCACCCCTCGCCCCCCTCTGGCTTTGGAGCTCCCAGCAGCTTCTCCAGGCTTGACGATGGCAGTGCCAAGCCAGCCTTGTGCTAGCTATGCCACCACTGGCTTGGCACTGCCATCCTCAAGCCTGGAGAAGCTACTGGTAGAGCAGAAGCCAGAGGGGCGGGAGCCAGGCCATGACAAGCCCCGCCCTTCCCCTCTGGCTTTGGAGCTCCCAGCAGCTTCTCCAGGCTTGACGATGGCAGTGCCAAACCAGTGGTGGCATAGCTTGCACAAGGCTGGCTTGGCCCTGCCCTCCTCAAGGCTGAAGCCGCTGCTGGGAGTGCCAAAGCCAGGGAGGAGGTGGGGCTTGGCGTGGCCTGGCTCCGCCCCCTCTGAGAAGCACCCCATCCGGCTGCGACTGACCTCCTTCAGTCCCGTGATCGACTGGTTGATCGCGATTGACTTCCTGGGCAGCCCTGACTTAGATGAAGGGTTAGAAGGCATGATCATCGAGTTTGCAGATGACACCAAATTGGGAGGGAGAGCCAAGACTCCAGAAGACAGGAGCAGAATTCAAAACAATCTTGACAGATTAGAGAGATGATTGGCTATAACTAACAAAATGAAGTTCAACAGTGACAAATGCAAGATACTCCACTTAAGCAGAAAAAATGAAATGCAAAGATACAGAATGGGGGGCGCGTGGCTCGAGAGCAGTACATGTGAAAAGGATCTTGGGGTCCTCATGGACAAGTTAAACATGAGCCAACAATGTAATGTGGTGGCAAAAAAGCCAATGTGATTTTGGCCTGCATCTATAGGAGTCTAGTGTCTAGATCCAGGGAAGTCATGCTACCCATGCTCTATTCTGTCTTGGTTACACCACACCTGGAATAATGTGTCCAATTCTGGGCAACGCAATTGAAAGGAGGCGTTGACAAGCTGTAATGTGTCCAGAGGAGGGCAACTAAAATGATCAAGGGTCTGGAGGACAAGCCCTATGAGGAGCGGCTTAAAGAGCTGGGCATGTTTAGCCTTCAGAAGAGAAGGCTGAGAGGAGACATGATAACCATGTATAAATATGTGAGAAGAAGTCATAGAGAGGAGGGAGGAAGCTTGTTTTCTGCTTCCCTGGAGACCAGGACGCGGAACAATGGCTTCAAACCACAGGAAAGGAGATTCCATCTGAACATTAGAAAGAACTTCCTGACTGCGAGAGCAGTTCAGCAGTGGAACTCTCTGCCCCAGAGTGTGGTGGAGGGTCCTTCTTTGGAGGCTTTTAAGCAGAGGCTGGATGGGCATCTGTCGGGGGTGCTTTGAATGCAACTTTCCTGCTTCTTGGCAGGGGTTTGTACTGGATGGCCCACGATGTCTCTTCCAACTCTAGGATTCTATGATTCAAGTGCATATGGTCCATACCCTTCCTGTCATGCAACCATGAAAGTCAGGAGCCATCAAAAGGTGAGGCCAAATATATGGGATAAACCAATAGCCAGGGACAAATCTTTGGTTCCAGGAGAACAACCTTAATTTCCTATCAAAACAGTATCACAAAAAGATGTAGGAAATTGATGGCTTTCATGGCCAGAATCACTGGGTTGCTGTGAGTTTTCCGGGCTGTATGGCCATGTTCCAGAAGCATTCTCTCCTGACGTTTCACCCACATCTATGGCAGGCATCCTCAGAGGTTGTGACGAGGCCTTTCTCCCACCCTGGACATTCAACAGATATATAAACCTCACTTGCCTGGTTTCCAACACACCTCTCAACCTCTGAGGATGCCTGCCATATATGTGGATGCAGAAGAGAATGCTTCTGGAACATAGCTATACAGCCTGGAAAACTCACAGCAACCCAGATGTAGGAAGATCTTTACACTGCAAGGCCACTGGCCAAAAAAATGGCACCACTTTAACCACCAAGACTCAAATGCTATGGAACAGACCTGGGCAATTTACGGCCTGCGAGCCAGATGCGGCCCGGCAGCCAATTCTGTCCGGCCTGGAAAGAAGGGTGTCAGGGATGGGGCCAAGAGGAAGGGGTGCAGCTGCCGCCATCCCATTGCGGGCTGTGGGGCCTGTGTCGGCAGATAGTCCGCCGCTCCGGAGAACAATCAGAGGAACGGCGGCTTTGGAGTGCCTGCCAAACCAGGAGGCGATCCGGGCCTGCAGCGGGAGCAGTCGGCGACCTGCGACGGCTGATCATCCTGGCGACCTGGAAGACTTGATCCTCTTCCGGGTTGCCAGGGCGATCAGCCGCCTCAGGTCACCAACTGCTCCCGCTGCAGCCCCGGATCACCTCCCGGGATGGCAGGCACTCCATGGCAGGGCGATCAGTTAGGGAATGGCTGGGGGCGAGAGTGGGCGGAGGCCTGCAGCCTCCGATCGTCTGCTGCTCTGCTCTGCTGCGGTGGTGGCTAGGTCCGCTTTGTCATCCTCTGGGCTGGGTCCATTGAGCCATTCCATCTTGGGATCCTTCCTCTCTTGAGGATGTCAGCCTCCATCTTGGTTCGCACCTTGTCTTCTTGAATTTCATTTCATTTTATTTTAGTGGTTTTTATTACTATTTTATAATAATAATTTTATTATAATAATATAATAAATAATATAATACAAAGTTATATTATAATTTCAATATATTATAATGTCTATATATATACTATAATATAATAACTATGATATTAATACTAATAATATATGAATATTTCTTGATATATTAATATGTTAATATTAATGATGTGTAATATATAGTAAATATAGTAAGTAAAGAAATAAATTATGTAGATTAGAATGTAGTTCAGCCTTTAGATGCGGCCCTCCATAATATTTTTTGGCTCTCGTGTGGCCCCTCGGAAAAAATAATTGCCCATCCCTGCTATGGAATCACAGGAGCTGTAGTTTTATAAAGTCTTGATGCCTTCCCTGCCAAAGAGTGATGTTGCCTTGCTCAAGGATCCATAGCATTGATCTATATGGCATTCAAAATGGTGTCAAACTGCATTAATTATCCAATGTAAATCCACCCCGAAATGGCCAGCAAGTTATTTTGACACAGATGAGTATGTGCTAAGATTCCGCTGTACTCAGCATTGGTACAAAGAAGGCAACATAATGTTCAACATACTGATGAGGAACATGTATATAAATACTACTAATCGGCATAGATTATATTCAAGACTGAAAATAGAGCTCTTTCTCTCGCTGCAAAGACTGGCTCGCTTTGCTTTGTTACAGAATTCGAAATGTTGGCCCCACAGAGCCTGTGCATCCATCTGCATGCTTCTGTATGTATGCTTCCTCGCATGTGGAGATGGCAGTAGTTGTGCCTGGAGCTGTGGATTTATGGACACAGCTGGATGCAGCTATTCCCAAGTATAATTATATTTCAAAAGATATACTTCTATTTATTTATTTATTTATTTAAAACTTTTGTACCCCGACCTTCCCACTTCTATCAAAGGACTCAGACCGGCATAACAGCAAAAATTCAATGCTATACTATTTAAAAACAACTACAACAACATATTAAAATACATTTTTTAAAAACCAGCATAAAACCACATTGCCATTAAAACAATTCCACTCAATCTGTAAACGTGGTCAGACAGTACATTCAGACAATAGCCAATCTCAGCCTATTCTGGGAAGGCTTGGTTCCACATCCAAGTCTTCACCAGCCTCCTAAAGGATAACAGCGAGGGGGCAGATCTAGCATCACTTGGGAGAGAATTCCACAGCTGAGGGGCCACCATAGAGAAGGCCTGTGACGCGCTGCTCTTGGCGCCGCCTTCTGCCCTTTTTCGGCGGCTCCCCTGCCCTAGGTAGGGAGGGGGGCGCCGAAAAGGAGGAGCTAGCTCTCTTCCTCCTCCCTGCCCCGCCTCCCCCTCCCCCCCGGCCGCCATTTTTTTAAAAAAATCGATTTTTTTAAAATTTAAAAATGGCGGCTGAGGGCATAGGTGGGGCCGTGTCCAACAGGCTACGGGGCCGGATCCGGCCCCGGGGCCGCCAGTTGGACAGCCCTGCAGTAGTCTACTCAGGATGTAACCAGAGCATGGACCACCGTGGCCAAGTCAGACTTCCCAAGGTATGGGCGCAGCTGGTGCACAAGCTTTAACTGTGCAAAAGCTCTCCCGGCCACTGCCGAGACCTGGGGCTCCAGGCTCAGTGATGAATCCAGGATCACTCCCAGACTGTGAACCTGCGCCTTCATGGGGAGTGTAACCCCATCAAGGACAGGCTGTAACCCTATGCCCTGTTTGGCCTTACAACTGACCAGGAGTACCTCTGTCTTGTCTGGATTTAGTTTCAATTTGTTAGCCCAGAACGCTGCAGCTCGGCTGGTGGCAGGCCTTCCATCTCGCTGCCACATCACGCCTGTTCTGCGCGAACTGCACTGGCTTCCAATTGAGCACCGGATCACCTTCAAAGTGCTGGTTTTGACCTTTAAGGCCTTGAATGATCTGGGGCCAGTGTACCTAAGAGACCGCCTGTCCTAATATAGTCCCCCAAGACCACTGCGATCTGAGTCTCTGAACCTTCTTGTGGTGCCGAGTTGTAAAACCCTTCACCTGACCTCAATGCGGAGGAGGGCCTTTAGTGCCATCGCTCCAGTACTGTGGAATGCTCTTCCTCCCTCAATCCGCGAGTTGTCTAATTTACTAGCCTTCCTGAAGGCTTGTAAGACCTTCTGTTTGTACAGGCATTTGGTCAGTAAATAACTCTTGGCCTTCTACTATGTAACATAGGCCATAGGAGCTATCTTGGCGTGTGTACTGTATAGTTTTAAGTGTGGATGTTAATCTGTTGTTTTTATCGTGTTTTTATGGTGTTTTAGCATATGTAAGTCGCCCCGAGCCTGACGGGGGTGGCGACTAATAAGCCGAAATAAATAAATAAATTCCTGGAGGCGCCCAAAAGAGGGCAGCTTGAAAATGAAGAGGGCCAGAAAAACTATTTTATGGACCGAACATGACTTTAGAGATGCACTTATCCACCTGTCTCCTACACCTTCAAAAGTTGTAGCTTTTATTGATCTGGGATAACAATAATAATATACTTTATGTCTATTCCACTCTATCTCTCCAAGGGGAATCAGGGCGGATTATAGAACACATATATGGCAAACATTCAATGCCGTTATACAATTAATTAGGATTGACAATACATAAACAGGGATCTAAGCAGGAAGTTTCTAACCAATAGTGCAGTAGCCTCTTGCCATTCATTGCCATTCCTCAAGGCTTCCATAAGACGCAGCCTGAAAATGGGAGTCTGGAGGTTTACAGAAACTATTTTGTAGACAATACATGACTTTAGAGATGCCATCTGTCCATCTGTCTCCTGCAGCTTCAAAAGATGTCGCTTTTTTTGATCTGGGATCCAAACAGGTAGTTTCTAACCAATAGTGCAGTAACCCCTTGCCATTAGTTGCCATTCCTGGAGGCTTCCAAAAGAGGGCAGACTGAAAATGTAAAGTCTGGGGGGGCGGGATGTTACAGAAACTATTTTATGGGCCATACATGACCTTAGAGATGCACTTGCCCACCTGTTTCCTGCAGTCTCAAAAGATGTAGCTTTTATTGATCTGAGATACAAATAGGTACATTCTAACCCAGTGTTTTCAACCTTTTTTGAGCCGCGGCACATTTTTTATATTTACAAAATCCTGGGGCACACCACCAACCAAAATGACACAAAATGACACTCTAACACAGTAATACATATAGTTAATATGTTTTTGTATGTATTTATACACTCAGTGTGAAACCTGGGCCTGTTTCTATGAACATAACATATATATGACTTCCTCTCACATATATATACATGGCTATCATGTCTTCTCTCAGCCGTCTCTTCTTCAGGCTAAACATGCCCAGCTCTTCAAGCCGCTCCTCATAGAGCTTGTTCTCCAGACCTTTGTGAAATTTCACCCTGAGTGAAACTTGCTTCCAGTTAATTATGGATGTCATGAACTGTTATAAACAGTTCCTTGGGGGGGGGGGGAGAGACAACTCTCGAAAAATCCAGTAAAATAGTAAAAACAAAACAAAACAATTTCCAAGCGGAGAGGCTCAATTTGTTTCTTGGAAACCTGTGAGGGGGCTGCTAGGAGGGGGGAGAGTGCCAATTTCCCACGGCACACCTGGTGATCACTCACGGCACACTAGTGTGCCACGGCACACTGGTTGGGAAACACTGTTCTAACCAATAGTGTAGTACCCCTTGCCATTAGTTGCCATTCCTAGAGGTTTCCAGAAGAGAGCAGCTTGAAAATGAAGATCGTCAGAAATACTATTTTATGGACCATATATGACTTTGTTGTTGTTTATTAGTTCAGTCGCTTCCGACTCTTTGTGACCTCATGGGCCAGCCCAGGCCAGAGCTTTCTGTCGGCCATCACCTCCCCCAGCTCCTTCAGGGTCAAGCCAGTAACTCCGAGGATACATGACTTTAGAAATGCTGATATCCACCTGTCTCCTACATCTTCAAAAGATGTAGCTTTTATTGATCTGGGATCCCAACAAGTAGTTTCTAACCAATAGAGTAGTAGCCCCTTGCCATTAGTTGCCATTCCTGGAGGCTTCCAGAAGAGGGCAGCAGAAAAGTTGGGAGTCTGAAGGGTCACAAAAGCTATTTTAGGGGCCATACATGACTCCAGAGATGCACTTTGTCCATCTGTCTCCTACAGTTTCAAAAGATGTAGCTTTTATTGATCTGGGATCCCAACAAGTAGTTTCTAACCAATAGAGTACTAGCCCCTTGCCATTAGTTGCCATTCCTGGAGGCTTCCAGAAGAGGGCAGCAGAAAAGTTGGGAGTCTGAAGGGTCACAAAAACTATTTTAGGGGCCATACATGACTCCAGGGGTGCACTTTGCCCATCTGTCTCTCCTATAGTTTCAAAAGATGTAGCTTTATTGATCTTGGATCAAATTGTAGGGGCTTCGCTAGTTCTATCCCTATCTCCAAGAGCTTGTGTCCACTTTTGCGCTCTCCGTGGATGCAAATTATATGTCTTATGGGCATCTGGACTGCTTTGCATCCCTAATCCAGGATGCTATGGAGCCGGACTGGGGAAAGGGGGTGAGAAAAACCGCCCGCGGCACAGCTCTGCTGCCCCCAGATACTCCAATGTTTGACACACGGAGCTGTTCCCATTTGGCTCAGCAGATCCGAGCGGCTTAGGGAGGCTCTTTGATACAAATGTCAAATTTACATAAACTGACACAAATGGGATGTAAAAATGCACCAGATTATCAGAACCCCAGGGTTTACATGGCAGATGGGCACGTGGGCGGAATCCTAAAAAGGAGGGCTCCGATGCAGCAAAAGGGGGAGCCGGCAAGAAGGCCGTCAACGTTGCAATGCGTCCTTGCATGGCTGAATTTGCACCCATGGAAGTGAACGGGAGACTCAGAAAGCCATGCGAGTTCTTTGGGTGGGTCTCCAAACCTGTTTTTGATAGTGCTCCCTGAAGAGTACCTAAGCAAAGGATGTCCGCCTTAATCTCATCTCTTTCAAAGCTCTGTTTAATTCCCTTCACATTGCTGGCATCTAATTCCACACTGCCAGAATTATTCCCTTTATGATCACAATGCAGCAAAACACCAAATCTCTAATTTTTGCTTGCCGATTAGACATCACCAAGAACGCTGTTCGTTCTCCTTAAATTGAGCATATTTTGTGCGCATCTACACTGTATATGCAGCTTGCCACCACTTTCAGTGCCATGGATCAATGCTATGAAATACTAAGAATTGTAGTTTTACAACAATTGTAAAACCAGGGGAGCATTCGCACAATTAAAACTTGTGCGCCAGCTGCGCCCGTACCTTGGGAAGTCTGACTTGGCCATGGTAGTCCATGCTCTGGTTACATCCGGTATAGATTACTGCAACGCTCTCTACGTGGGGCTGCCTTTGAAGACTGCTCGGAAGCTTCAACTGGTTCAACGGACAGCAGCCAGGTTGATAACAGGAGTGGCACTCAGGGAGCGTACAACTCCCCTGTTGTGCCAGCTCCACTGGCTGCCGGTTTGCTACCGGGCACAATTCAAAGTGCTGGCTTTAGCCTTTAAGGCCCTAAATGGTTCGGGTCCAACTTACCTGTCCGAACGCATCTCTCCCTATGAACCATCGAGATGCTTAAGATCATCCGGAGAGGCCGTGCTCTCGGTCCCGCCTTCTTCGCAGGCGCGACTGGCAGGGACGAGAGACAGGGCCTTTTCAGTGATGGCTCCTCGGCTTTGGAATGCCCTCCCTAGAGATATCAGATCGGCCCCCTCCCTCCTGGCTGTTTGAGCAGGCATTTGCTCATGAAATATAAAGGTTTTAATTAGATATATGGAATGATGACGATGTGACGGAAACTGATTTCAACATGATGCTGAGAATGCAATTATATGTTTTCAATTGTTAATTTGTTATATTTTTTGTTGTTTGCTTGCTTGTGTTGTATTGAGGGCAGAGACTGCCTTGTGTAATACGTCCCGAGTCGCCTTCGGGCTGAGAGGGGCAGTATAGAAACGTCACAAAATAAATAAATAAAATAAATAAGCTGCTTCGGCTGATGCTCCTGCTCTTGACCCTGCAGGGCCACTCTCAGTTCCACATCGTTTGGGTGCTTTCCCCCCTGCCTTGAAGGGACTCAGTGGCACAAGCTTCCCTCCAGCCTCGCATGCTCTCCCTCATCCGCACATGTGCACCACGCTGTCATGCGCTGAGCACGCCTGCTCCCCCCCCCCCCTTGGAGTCTCAGAAACAGCCCTCCCCTTGGCTGACACGTCGGCCAATCACAGCAGGAGGAGGGCTGTCACTGGGTTGTTGTAAATTTTTCGGGATGTATGGCCATGTTCCAGAAACATTCTCTCCTGATGTTCCGTGTGCATCTATGGCAGGCATCCTCAGACATTGTGAGGTCTGTTGGAAGCTAGGAAAATGCGGTTTCTATATCTGTGGAATGTCCAGGGTGGGAGAAAGAACTCTTGTCTTCTGGAGACAAGTGCGAATGTTGCAATTGGCCACCTTGATTAGCATTGAATGGCCTTGCAGCTTCAAAGCCAGGCTGCTTCCTGCCTGGAAACATTCTTTGTTGGGAGGTGTTAGCTGGCCCTAATTGTTTCTTCTGGCCATGAAAGCCTGTGACAACACATTTTTTTAAAAAAAAAAACAAACCTTAGTCTCCAATGAGAATTGGGTTAAAACTATGGACATACCTGTTGGAGGTAGGTGTGAATGTTTCAATTGGCCACCTTGATTAGCACTTAATTGCCTAACAGTTTTCAAGATGTGGCTTCTTACTGCCTGGGGGAATCCTTTGTTGAGAGGTGATTAGCTGTCCCTGATTGTTTCTTGTCTGGAATTCCCCTGTTTTTGAATGTTGTTCTTTATTTACTGTTATGATTTTAGAGTTAGCAGTAAGAAGCCACAATCTTATTGACCTCACAATCTCTGAGGATGCCTGCCATAGATGCAGGTGAAACATCAGGAGGGAAGGCTTCTGGGACCTGCCATACAGGCCGAAAAGCTTACAACAACCCAGTGATTCCGACCATGAAAGTCTTCGACAATACACTGATTCGCTGTCAGATTTGAAAAAGGAAAAGAAGGACAGGCAGAGATATCTTCAGCTCTGTCAATGCTATTGATTCCTGAACCCCCCCGATGAAACACTGTTTTACCAAGATCTTTTGAAAAAGGAAAAGAAGGACAGGCAGAGATATCTTCAGCTCTGTCAATGCTATTGATTCCTGGGAGATGTAGTTTACCAAGATCTTTGCCTTCTCTTTCCAAGCTTACCATATTATTTTATTTAATTATTTACAGTATTTATATTCCGTCCTTCTCATCCCGCAGGGGACTCAGGACGGATTACAATGTACATATACATGGCAAACGTTCAATGCCATAGACACACAACATATATAGACAGACACTCAGAGGCTATTTAACATTCCAGCTTCTGGCCACCAGGGGAGCTGATGCTTCCTTCATTCTTTGCATACTTCCTGGAGATATTTATGGCCTCGCAAATCAATTAAATTAGCCTCCCCACAAAGTGGTACCTAAATTTACTACTTGGCAGATGCAACTGTCTTTCGGGCTGCACAGGTCGACAACAAGCTACACAATTTTGGTCGGGAGATCATTCCGACCCGGGCTGGCTTCAAACTTATGACCTTTCAATCAGTAGTGATTTTAATGCAGCTGACTCCCAGGCAGCTGCGCCACATCCCACAGCCATTGATTCCTGGGAGATGTAGTTTTCCAAGATCTTTGCCTTCTCTGTCCAAGCTTGCCAGTGTCCCACCAAACTAAAAATCCCAGGATCTCATTGCATTTGCCATGAAAAATTAAGATGCATTGCTTTGACAGCATGGCTGTATCCTCATCACAGTTTTGTGCTTCCTCATTGCTGTTCTTTCCTCTTTCTCCCAAAACCGGCAAAGGCTGCTTCTGTCAATCGTCCCCTTATCATCAGGAAAACAGGAAAGCTTTGATTTGGTACAACTGGGATCCCAGGATATGGTTCAAAGAGACACAGAACAGCAGCCTCGTTGAAGCAAAGCAGGAATTGGATCTATCTATGGACGGTAGGAAAACCCACCTGGGAATCCGATAGACGTTTCTCCAAGTTTTATAGGCACAATGGGATTCTAGGCACAATAGAAACGTACTGAATAAATACAAATGGGCTGAGCGCAAGCCAAGCGTGAATTCTCCCTAGCAGCCAAAGTGACTCAACTGAGGCTAATGTACTCTGGATATATCATGAGACGGCATGACTCATTGGGAAAGATGATAACGCTCCGCAAAATGGAAATCAGTAGGAAAAAGACAGCCAGAGGAGCGTAATGATTTCAACATTGGGCTCGAGCTCGGGAGGCCAAGGTCTGAATCAACCTGCCCTAGAGCCTCGGAGTTGTCACACTCTCTCAGCCTCAGAGGAAGGCAAGGGCAAACCCTTTTGGGACAAATCTTGCTAGGTAAGGTTTACCTTGGGAGTCACCTTAAGCCCCAAATGCCCAACTTAATCCAGACAAGACAGAGGTACTCCTGGTCAGTCGCAAGGCCGAACAGGGCATAGGGTTACAGCCTGTGCTTGACGGGGTTACACTCCCCCTGAAGACGCAGGTTCGCAGTTTGGGAGTGCTCCTGGACTCATTGCTGAGCCTGGAACCCCAGTTCTTTTGCACAGTTAAAGCTTGTGCGCCAGCTGCCCCCGTACCTTGGGAAGTCTGACTTGGCCACGGTAGTCCATGCTCTGGTTACACCTCGAATAGGCTACTGCAATGCTCTCTACGTGGGGTTGCCTCTGAAGACTGCTCGGAAACTGCAATTAGTCCAACGCTCGGCAGCCAGGTTACTAACAGGAGCGGAGTACAGGGAGCGTACAACCCCCTTGTTGCGCCAGCTCCATTGGCTGCCAATTAGTTTCCGAGCACAATTCAAAGTGATGGTTTTAACCTACAAAACACTATACGGCCCAGTTTACACGTCCGAACGAATTCTCCCCTATGAACCATCAAGGACATTAAGATCCTCCGGAGAGGCCCTGCTCTCAATCCCGCCAGCTTCGCAAGCGGCTGGTGGGGGACGGCAAGAGACAGGGCCTTCTCTGTGGTGGCCCCTCGGCTGTGGAACTCTCTCCCAAGTGATGCTAGATCTGCCCCCTCTCTGTTGTCCTTCAGGAGGTTGGTGAAGACCTGGATGTGGAACCAGGCCTTCCCAGAATAGGCTGAGATTGGCTATTATCTGAATGTTTGGCCACATTTACAGATTGAGTGGAATTGTTTTAGTGGCGATGTGGTTTTATGCTGGGATTTTTATGTATTTTAATATGTTGTTGTAGTTGTTTTTGAATTGTATATGCCGTTATGCCGGTCTGAGTCCCTCGATAGAGGTGAGAAGGTCGGAGTACAAAAGTTTTAAATAAATAAACAATAACCTAGGAAAAGGAAAAGCACCAACTGCAATGAATTGAGTTGTGCAAGGAAATCCTAGCCTCAGGTTTGCAAGACACAAGCACAAATGGGGTTTAGATTCGCATGTATAGAGCCACCATAATGGCATGTAAACTATCCGTGAGTCCCATCTGTGCGGGAAAAGCAGAAAAAATTAATGATAATCTTATATTATTGTTATTATTATAAAACTTATATTATTATAATAAAATTATTAGTATACAATAAATATTATATATTATTATTATAAAACTGGAAAAGCTTTCACCATATGAGGATTTAAAGAAAGAACTGTAAAGACTCTGGCACAAGCCAATCACGGTGATGATGAGCACACTGGGTGCAGTGCCTAAAGACCTTGGCCTGCACTTAAAAACAATTGGCGCTGACAAAATCACCACCTGTCAGATGCAAAAGGCCACCCTACTGATCATCAAGTTTGCAGGTGACACCAAATTGGGAGGGGTAGCCAATAGTCCAGAAGACAGCAGCAGACTTCAAAATGATTTTAACAGATTAGAGAGATGATACTGTGTCAAATTCTGGGAACCACAATTGAAGGGAGATGTTGACATGCTGGTATGTGTCCAGAGGAGGGGACTGAAACGAGAACAAGCCCTACGAGGAGTGGCTTAAAGAGCTGGGCATGTTTAGCCTGAAAAAGAGAAGGCTGAGAGGAGATATGATGGCTGTGTATAAATATGTGAGGGGAAGTCATAGGGAGGAGGGAGCAGGCTTGTTTTCCGCTGCCCTGGAAACTAGGATGTGGAATAATGTCTTCAAACTACAGGAAAGGAGATTCCACCTGAACATTAGGAAGAACTTCCTAACTGTAAGGAGAGCTGTTCAGCAGTGGAACTCTCTGCCTCGGAGGTTCCTTCTTTGGAGGCTTTTAAGCAGAGGCTGGATGGCCATCTGTCAGGGGTGCTTTGAATGTGATTTTCCTGCTTCTTGGCAGAATGGGGTTGGACTGAATGGCCCACGAGATCTCTTCCAACTCTACGATTCTATGATTCTACTCAGATCTGCACGCATTATTCACGGATACATCACATAGTCCTGGACACTTGGGAAGTATCCGATGTGTGATCGAATACAAAAGCCAGCATGGTGATCTTGTTTGGTGTGTACTAATCTTGTTGTGTGTCTAATAATAATAATAATAATACACAATCCAGAACAGAAAACTGGCCTAAAAAGGCCCTCCATGGACAGTTCCTGGGAAAAATTGAGAGCCAAATTGACAAAGAAAAAACATGGCTGTGGCTCACAAATGGGACTCTGAAAAAGGAGACGGAGGGCCTGATTCTGGCAGTCCAAGAACAAGCCATTAGTACAAATGCCATCAAAGCCAGAATTGAAAAGTCGATGAAGGATCCCAAATGTAGACTCTGCAAGGAAGTAGGTGAAACAATAGATGACATCCTCAGCTGCTGCAAGAAGATCGCACAGACAGACTACAAGCAGAGGCATAACCCTGTTGCTCAGATGATTCATTGGAACTTGTGCCACAAACACCATCTGCTTGCGACAAAGAACTGGTGGGATCGATCACAAGCCTGAAAAGGTTACAGAAAATGAACACGTCAAACTACTCTGGGACTTCTGCCTGACCACAGTTTTCACGTGTTCATGTTTGATGTTGTCCAGCTGTAGTATGCCCAGATATTTATAGGCCTCTGGCTGGTGACACTTTATCGCTTGGCCATTGGGTATATTTATGCCCTCACTTTCAATGATTTCCCCCTTCTTCAGTGCCACTGAACTGGTGGGATCATAAACCTGTACGCTGTACGCACAGAACGTGGATACGCCTCCAGGCTGCCTCCGTTCCGTGTTTCTACCATGTATATACCTATGCAGGACTGAACTGTGAGTTTTGCCTTTTCATAGACTGCATTTGGGACATTTTCCAGTGACTTTTGAGTTTCCCTTGTACCACATTGTGACTTGACTCACTACTCGGCTTTCATTGTGCATATATCAAATGATGTAGATATGTACCCCATGTATGGACTTGGGACGATCTAAGCTTGTATGATGCGATTATGACTTGATTACATTGATATATTTTGCTACTTTTGTGCTCATTTTGGGCCGGAGAGATAGCACGGCGGTAACAACAGCTGTGCTGGCAATCTGAAGATCTGAAGATTGCAGGATCGAATCCCGGGCTGGATTGGACACCAGCAGGAAGCCCTGTCTACTGTTTACCCAAACAGTTCAACAGCCCAGCTGTGAATTAACAACAAAATTGGGGACCATGGAAAAAGTGGGGAAGGACTTTTGCACAGACTTGTCTGAAATAGGCTGACGGAGAAGGGAGAGGCGGAAGTGGTGAAAACAAGAGGCTCCTGTCATGAGGATGGAACAACAGCACCCCCTTGTGACGTGAAGGCGCAATGACGCAGGGACATAACAACAATGATGTAATGGAGCATTCACATCCGATGACGCACACCTGTATGACGCAGCCAGGAAAGAAGAAGTCCTTCTAAAAACTGCACTGTATTTGTCTATGTGTAAATTGTATGTCTTTCTGACAGGGACTGTCTGTCGTATGTATATTGTAATCCGCACTGAGTCCCCTTCGGGGTGAGAAGAGCGGAATAGAAATAAACAGTATTAGTATTATTATTATTATTCATTTAGATCCTATTGGTACTCAGTGTGTTGTTCAGAGGGATCATAAACCTGCAAAGATAGTGGAAAATGAGCATGCAAAAATACTGCGGGACTTTCGAATTCAGACTGACAAAGTTTTGAAACACAATACACCAGACATCATGATTACGCAAAAGAAAAAAGTCTGGATTATTGATGTCGCCACACCAGGTGACAGTCGCATTGAAGAAAAACTCAGCCGTTATCAGGTCCTCTAAATCGAACTGCAAAGGCTCTGGCATCAACCAGTATAGGGGGTCCTGGTAGTATTCGGCACACTGGGTGCCGTGCCAAAAGATCTCAGCCAGCATTTGGAAACAATAAACATTGTCAAAATCACAATCTGTCAATTGCAAAAGACCACCTTACTTGGATCTGCGCGCATCATTCGAAAATACATCACACATTCCTAGAAGCTTAGGAAGTGTTTGACTTGTGATTTTGTGATACCAAATCCAGCATTTAGATCTCGTTTGCTGTGAAATACTGTGTTTTTGTGTCAGTAAAATAATAATCAACTACAATCTGAGATTTGAATTGCCATAATATGACGAATTTAAGATTTGGATTGTTTTTCTATTGTTAATAATTTCACACTATTTTCATGTTCACTTTCTGGTTGTTTTGACTGCACTCTTCTTCAAAACTATAAGCCACTCTGAATCCCAATTTTGGGAAATAAGCAGGATGGAAATACATCTTTGGAGGCTTAACTTTTGCGGATATGACTCTATACGTTTTTCTCTAGGGATTTCTGGGTCTTCCAACGTACGAATTCCATGGTCCACTTCCAGTGGAATGAATTCGATTTGGATGTGAGCGATCAACATCACACTGAAGGGGAAACAGTGTTTGTCACCAACGGAGCATTGCGGTCAGGGGCATTTAAGGTGCCGCTGATGCTCAGGGCTAATATAAATCAGATCACAGTATGCCATGAATATCAAGCAGCTTTTGACCCTGTTTGGCTTCTGTGAGATGAAAGTCCTTTCTCCTTTCAGCCGAGATTGGCCAAATTGCCATCGGATTTGGGAAATAGGCTTTCTGGAAGAGGGAGATTCTGAGTCACTGAGCGAAGGAAGGGACCAAGGAAAGAAAGAAAGAAAAAAGGAAGAAATCAAGGAAGGAAGGGAATAAGGGAGGGAGGGATCAAGAGATGAAAGGAAGGAAGGAATCAAGAAAGGAAAGAAATAAGGAAGGAAGGAAGGAAATAAGGAAGGACTCAAGGGAGGAAAGAAATAAGGAAGGAAAAAAGGAAGGAATCAAGGAAGGAAGGGAATAAGGGAGGGAGGGATCAAGAGAGGAAAAAAAGGAAGGAATCAAGAAAGGAAAGAAATAAGGAAGGGAGGAAGGAAGGAAATAAGGAAGGAATCAAGGGAGGAAAGAAATAAGGAAGGAAAAAAGGAAGGAATCAAGAAAGGAAGGGAATAAGGGAGGGAGGGATCAAGAGAGGAAAGAAAGTAAAAAGAAATCAAGGAAAGAAAGAAAGAAAAAAAGAAATCATGGAGGGAGGGAAGAGAGGAAAGAAAGGAATCAAGGAAGGAA
This sequence comes from Anolis apletophallus, assembly GCA_030556195.1. Lineage (NCBI taxonomy): Eukaryota > Metazoa > Chordata > Lepidosauria > Squamata > Anolidae > Anolis > Anolis apletophallus. The sequence goes on from JARBWK010000015.1 coordinate 31,301,837, forward strand.
AGAAATAAGGAAGGAAGGAAGGAAGGTAAGAAAGAAAGACAGAAGTAAAGAAGGAAGAAACCAAGGAAGGAAAGAAATAAGGAAGGAAGGAAGGAAGGAAGGAATCAAGAAAGGAATGAAATAAGGAAAGAAGGAATCAAGGAAGGAAGGAAAGAAAGAAGGAAGGAAGTAAAAAAGGAAGGACTCAAGGGAGGAAAGAAATAAGGAAGGAAAAAAGGAAGGAATCAAGGAAGGAAGGGAATAAGGGAGGGAGGGATCAAGAGAGGAAAAAAAGGAAGGAATCAAGAAAGGAAAGAAATAAGGAAGGGAGGAAGGAAGGAAATAAGGAAGGAATCAAGGGAGGAAAGAAATAAGGAAGGAAAAAAGGAAGGAATCAAGAAAGGAATGAAATAAGGAAGGAAGGAATCAAGGGAGGGAGGGAGGAAGTAAAAAGGAAGGAATCAAGGAAAGAAAGAAAGAAAAAAGAAAGAAATCAAGGAGGGAGGGATCAAGAGAGGAAAGAAAGGAATCAAGGAAGGAAAGAAATAAGGAAGGAAGGAATCAAGGAAGGTAAGAAAGAAAGACAGAAGTAAAGAAGGAAGAAACCAAGGAAGGAAAGAAATAAGGAAGGAAGGAAGGAAGGAAGGAAGGAATCAAGAAAGGAATGAAATAAGGAAAGAAGGAATCAAGGAAGGAAGGAAAGAAAGAAGGAAGGAAGTAAAAAAGGAAGGAATCAAGAAAGAAACAAAATAAGGAAGGAAGGAAAGATGGAAGGAATCAAGGAAGCAAAGAAATAAGGAAGGCAGGAAGGAATCAAGGAAGGTAAGAAAGAAAGACGGAAGTAAAGAAGGAAGAAACCAAGAAAGGAAGGAAAGAAGGAAGGAAGTAAAGAAGGAAGGAAGTAAAAAAGGAAGGAACCAAGAAAGGAACAAAATAAGGAAGGAAGGAAAGAAGGAAGGAATCAAGGAAATAAGGAAGGAATCAAGGAAGAAAAGCAAGAAAGAAAAAAGTAAATCAGGAAGGAATCAAGGAAATAAAGAAAGAAGGAAGTAAAGAAGGAAGGAAGGAATCAAGGAAGAAAAGAAAGAAAGAAAGAGGCAGGCAGGCAGGCAGGAAACTGATAAAACAAAAGGTGCATTCAAACTGTCCTGATGCCTTGCCAAACTATAACTCTTGTGATCCATAGCACTGAGTAGTTGAAGTGGCATCAAACTACATTAATTCTATAGTGTAGATGTACCTAGAGATAGGCAGTATTTTGAGCTTCAGCCTCGCATTTCCTACCTACATCCTGTTTCCCTGTATTTTAAATTATTGTTGTTTGTGTGCAGCATCTTTTGAAATGATCATGGAAAGAAGATCTGCACGGTTGCGCATGGGGGGTGGGAATAGAGGAATTTATGGGCCCCGCGATTTACTTAGCCAACCAGCAGCGGTATTGATTTTTATTTAGGAGAATAATTAAATATTTATTTTCACTTTGTTAAGTGCGGGAGGTCGAAGCCCACATAAAGCAGAACAGCTCACCAGGCAGAGGAGATCAATGGCCTGCGGCTTGGGGAGTGTTTGGTGATGTGGCTGGGGCAAGCTTCCGCCAGGATGCGATTTCTCCTTGCTGATGCTTCTATTTCAAAGAGATGGTGGTGGGAAATGCAAAGGACCCCAATGACTCAGGAGTCTGAATGGGTTGACATCAGATTAATACGTCACATGGGCTCCTGAAAGAAGCTGTCAGAGGGCAAAACGAACATATGGACCATCTCAAAGAATTATTTCCACCACTCCCACAATTCTTAGGATTGCAGTAAATTAAAACGTCCATTTTGGGGGGAAGGGACGGGACGGGACAGGACTACAACTTCCATTATCCCCATCAAGACCAATGGGAATCACAGTCCCCAAAGTAACTTTGCTGACTTTGTCTGGCTAGTAAGTTTTGGCTGACTAGTCTGTTCTCAAGACTGAATTTGATTATCCGTGGACTTCATTAAAGTGTTTACTTTATTAGTGTAGAGCCCTCCTCTGCTGTGATTGGTCAGCCTATCAGCCAATGGGAGGGCTGTTTCTGAGACTCCAAGTGAGGAGGGGAGAGCGGGCATGCTCGGCTCATGGAAGCGTGACAAGGGAGAGCATTAAAGGCTAGAGGGAGGCTTGTACCAGCAGTCCCTTCAAAGCAGTTGGGTTCTGCGTGGGAAGTTTGGCCCAATTCTATTGTTGGTGAGGTTCAAGGGGCTCTTTGATTGTAGGTGAACTATAAATCCCAGCAAATACAATTCCCAAATGACAAGATCTATTTTTCCCCCAAACTTGACCAGTGTTCATATTTGGGCATATTGATTATTCATGCCAGGTTTGGTCCAGATCCATCATTATTTGAGTCCACAGTGCTCTCTGGATGTAGGTGAACTACAACTCCAAAACTCAAGTTCAGTGTGCACCAAATTCTTCCAATATTTTCTCTTGGTCAAATTCTGTGTGCTAAGTTTGGTACAATTCCATCATTGGTGGAGTTTAGGGGGCTCTTTGATTGTAGATGAACTATAAATCCCAGCAACTACAACTCTCAAATGTCAAGGTCTATTTTCCCCAAACTCCACATTTGGGTATATTGAGTATTCATGCCAAGTGTGGTCCAGATCCATCATTGTTCAAGTCCATAGTGCTCTCTGGATGTAGGTGAACTACAACTCCAAAACTCAAGGCCAATGCCCACCAAATACTTGTAGTATTTTCTGTTGGTCATGGGAGTTCTGTGTGCCAAGTTTCGTTCAATTCTATTCTTGGTGGAGTTCAGAATGCTCTTTGATTGTAGGCTAACTATAAATCCTAGCAACAACTCCTAAATAACAAAATCAATCCCCCCCAACCCCACCTATATTCAAATTTGGATGTATTTGTTCCAAATTTGGTTCAGTGAATGAAAATACATCCTGCATATCAGATATTTACATTACAATTCATAACAGTAGCAACATTACAGCTATGAAGTAGCAATGGAAAAAATGTTATGGTTGGGGGTCACCACAACATGAGGACCTGTATTAAGGGGTCGCGGCATTAGGAAGGTTGAGAAACAGTGATCTAAGACAGTGTTTCCCAACCGGTGTTCCGCGGCACACTAGTGTGCCGTGAGCGATCATCAGCTGTGCCGTGGGAAATTAGATTCTAATCTACCTGATGTCATGTATAAAGTTTGCTATTCTGTCTCTGGAACCTCAGCGTACGGGTCCCTGTTTTCGGGAGGGCCGCGCAGTAGGGCATCTGGCTTGGGAAGAGAAGGAAGCTTGCCCCTCCTGGTTCCCTGTGCCGCCACCGTTCAACCACTGCAAAGAAGCCCCGCCTCTCTACGGGTCTCCTGGCCATGGTGGCCATGTTTAGTCTTGGCGGAAGTCCAGTGAGAAAGGCTGTCTCGGAGCAAGAGGCCTTGGGCGATGCCTTTCTCTGTGAGCTCGGCCCACTTCCAGAGGAGGGAAAGGGCCTCAGCTTTGAGAGAAAGCATGGGAGGAAGTTGCAGAAGTAGGAAGAGGAGGAGCTAAGTGAGTGTTGGGCGACTCGGGCCGGTTGATGAGGCAGTCTTGGGGGGGGGGGGGGGGAGGGAAAGGGAGAGAGAGAAAACAGTCTGTTCCCTTTTCTTCCTTCCATCTTTTTGCCATTTCCCCCCCCCCCACGCCCCCAATCCAAGCTGCGTCCCGTTTCCCAGGTTTACAGCACGCAAGGGAGAAGTGCAGCTGTAAATGTGTGCACGGGGCATGGGAGGAGGGAAAGGCACACACCTTTCACTTCTCCCTCGCACGCCTTTCCTGCCTCTGCCACTGAGGTAGGTGCGTGCGGGGCGAGAGAGGAAGGGGAGAGGGGCACACCTTTCCCTGCCCCATGTGCACGTTTTCTGCCCCTTCCCACCGCTGCCCCCACCACCGTGCATGGGACGAGGGAAGAGAGCAAGGCCTCCTCCTCTGCTTCTTCCGCCACTGAGGAAAGCCCGCACACCATAGGGGGGGGAGGAGGGGGGAAGTGTTGTTGTTACTACTACTACTACTACTACTACTACTACTATTGAGGCTGGGTGGCCATCTGTCAAGGGCAGGGCCATAGCCAGGGGGGGCTGAGTTTGGTTCGGGGGGGCTGAGACTGGGTGGAAGAGGGTTTACCCTAGCAAACCTTTTGTATTGTTATCCCAATAACCCCATGAATGTGGGATATAATGAGCATGGTGATCAGATCATGATATAAATGCACATAACAGTTTAAATAATGTACCAGTAAGGCCTTCTCGCGGACCACCTTGAGAATTTCGGGGGGGGGGGTGAAGCCCCCTAAGCCCCCCCCCAGCTACATGCCTGGTCAAGGGTGTGTTAGAGTGTCATTTTGTGTCATTTCGGTTGGTGGTGTGCCCCAGGATTTTGTAAATGTAAAAAATGTGCCGCGGCTCAAAAAAGGTTGAAAAACACTGGTCTAGCACGGACACATTCCCCCTATCTAGATCTCTACAGAGATCATCCACCAAGGTGACCAATGTCGTCCCAATCCTGTAGCCAGACCTGAAACCAAACTGGGATGGATCTAGATCAGGTATGGGCAAACTTCAGCCCTCCAAGTGTTTTGCACTTCAACTCTCACAATTCCTAACAGCCAATAGGAATTGTGAAAAGGCCAAAGTTTGTCCATGCCAGACCTAGATAGTCCATTTCATCCAGGAACCCTTGGAGTTGCGAGGCCACCATATGCTCCAGAACCTTGCCCAAAAAAGAGAGATTTGATGCTGGCCTAAAGTTGTTCATTACTGGGTGGTTAAGGGGTGGCTTTATAAAAACAGGCCTAACTATGGTCTCTTTAAGGCTGGATGGAATTACCACTGAGTTGCCCTGGAAGACCTAGCAAAGAGAAAAGTAGCCCCCAGAGTTCTTGATCATATAGATCAGTGTTTCTCAACCTTCCTAATGCCGCGACCCTTTAATCCAGTTCCTCATGTAGTGGTGACCCCCCCAATCATAAAATTATCTTTGTTGCTACTTCATAACTGTGATTTTGCTGCTGTTATGAATTGCAATGTAAATATCTAATATGCAAAATGTACTGTATTTTCATTCACTGAACCAAATTTGGCACAAATGCCCGATATGCCCACATTTGATTTGGCACAGATACCCGATATGCCCACATTTGGTGGGGTTGCGTGTTGATTTTGTCATGTTGGAGTTGTATTTGCTGGGATTTATAGTTCACCTACAATTAAAGAGCATTCTGAATGATGAAATCGAATGAATCTTGACACACAGAACCCCCATGACCAACAGAAAATACTGGAAGGGTTTGGTGAGCACTGACCTTGAGTTTTGGAATTGTAGTTCACCTGCATCCAGAGAGCACTGTGGACTCAAACTATGATAGATCTGGACCAAACTTGGCACAAATACTCAATATGGCCAAATGTGAACACTGGTGGAGTTTGAGGAAAATAAAATTGCCATCTGGGAGTTGTAGTTGCTGGGATGTATAGTTCATCTACAATCAAAGAGCATTCTGAACCTAACCAATAATAAAATTGGGCCAAACTTTCCACACAGAACCCTCATGACCAACGGAAAACATGGCCTTGAAGCCGTTACTGGTTGGCTGCGTGCCAGTAGATTGAGAGTGAATCCAGCAAAGACGGAGATACTGTGGCTGGGCTGCCCGGTTGGTGGGGAGGCCCGACTGCTTAGCTTGGAAGGCGAGGCATTATGCCCGACATCCTCAGTTAAGAGCCTTGGGGTCGTTTTTGACCCATTGCTGTCAATGGAGGCCCAGGTCTCCAGCATCAGCAAAACCGCCTTTTTCCATCTGCAGCAAGCTAGGCATCTGCCCCCCTACCTATCCAGAGACGACCTGGACACAGTGCTCCAAGCCACGGTCATCTCGAGACTGGATTACTGTAATGCCCTTTACATCGGCCTGCCCTTGTCGGTGATCCGGAAACTTAAGCTCATCCAGAATGCTGCTGAACGACTTCTCACTGGGGCTCCAGAGAGATGTCACATAACACCTATCCTCCAGCAGCTTCATTGGCTTCCGGTCGAGCACCAGATCACCTTCAAGGTGATGGTGTTAACTTTCAAGGCCTTGCATGGTCTGGGGCCGATGTATCTGAGGGACCGTCTTTTCCCCTACCAACCCCAGAGGTCACTTTGTTCCGAACAAAGGAACCTCCTTGAAGTACTGACCTTCAATGCAATCCATCTTACATCGACCCAGTGCAGAGCCTTTTCTGTAGTGGCGCCATCAATATGGAACACTCTTCCAAGCAATGTACGGGCCATGCAGGACCTTCTCTCCTTCCGCAAGGCCTGCAAGACTCATCTTTTCCGGCTAGCCTTTGATTGCTAGGCCGGAAATCTTTTTTAAGCTAGTTTAATATGTATGCTTTTACCTCTGTGTGTTTTACCTGATTGTAAGCCGCTCTGAGCCCTCGGGGAGTGGCGGCGCACAAGTCAAAATAATAAATAAATAAAATACTGTGTTTTATGATGGTCTTTGGAGACCCCTTTGACACCCCCTCCCGACACCCCCCCCCCCCGCGTCCTGACTTTCAGGTTGAGAAACATTGACATAGACCTCCAAAGTCTTCCATCATTATTCACCAAGGAAGAAAACCCACTGCTGTTGGTACCTCAGTGGAAAATTAGCCTTGTTTGTATTCCCCTCCATAAAAGGTTCTCTGCTTTCCGCCGGTACTCAATATTCCAGAAGTTTACAAATTAAAACCAGAAAAAGCCTAGGTTAATGTTGAATCATCAATAGCATTAAAGCATCCAATTAAAAATAATAGAAAGTAGTTTTAAAGCTGTCCAATTAAAAACAGTATAGTGCCCTATTAAAAGCCTTAAAAAAAGAGTTCTCAAAAGCCTCTTGGAATAAACATTGCACTTAATGTGGTCGCGGTTTGCCCAGGTCGTATACAACCCTCTCCCATTTCTGTGGTTCTTCCTTCCTTAAAGAGTGCTCCCAAGTCGATTGGATCAACCCATTTTTACTAATAAATGAGCCCATGTGTTGATTTACATCTAAACTAAGAGGGATCTTTGTTTGTTCAGAGCAGAAAAGGTTAGCGTTTGCAACCACAGCTCCCGGATTTCTCCATAATCATTGGTGGAGGAAACACTCATCTGGTTGGCTCCTTTGGCCCATCTTGCCTTCCGGTCAAGCAGGCTATTGACTTTGCTGGTCCAGCCCCATCTACTTGGCTCACCCTGGACTTGAACCTTTCTTAGTCTTCATTCATCAGTGCCTTGAAGCCGTGACTGGGTGGCTACGGGCCAGCAGGTTGAAGGTGAACTTGTAGAAGACGGAAGTCCTGTGGCTGGGTCGCCCTGGGGAGGGGGAGCTCCTGTCAGCCCTGGTTCAAAGCCTGGGGGTCCAACTGGACCGGGGTGCCCACACTTTTCAGCATGCGAGCTACTTATAATAAAACCAAAGTCAGAAAGATCTACCTACCTCTTCAAGGCTGGAGAGGGGAGGGGGTGGGGCTTGGCACGGCCTGGCTCCGCCCCCCTCTGGCTTCCGCTCTACCAGCAGCTTCTCCAGGCTTGAGGATGGCAGTGCCAAGCCAGCCTTGTGCTAGCTATGCCACCACTAGCTTGGCAATGACATCCTCAAGCCTGGAGAAGCTGCTGGGAGTGCCAAAGCTGGGGAGAGGGCGGGGCTTGGTGCGGTCTGGCTCCGCCCCCCCTCTGAGAAGCAACCCATCCGGCTGGGATCGACCTCCTTCAGTCCCGGGATCAACTGGTCGATCGCGATCGACTTCCTGGGCAGCCCTGAACTGGACCCTCTGCTGACAATGGAGGCTCAGGTCTCCACCGTGAGCAGAGCGGCGTTTGTCCATCTGCACCAGGCAAGGCGGCTGGCGCCATACCTTTCTGGTGGTGACCTAGCCATGGTAATCCAGGCCACGATCATCTCGAAACTGGACTACTGTAACACCCTTTACATTGGCCTTCCTCTGTCGGTAATCCGGAAACTTAAGCTGGTGCAAAACACTGCGGCTCGACTACTGGTTGGTGCAGCACTATCATGCCACATCACTCCAGTCCTACAGTGATTGCATTGGCTCCCCATCGAGTACCAGATTGCCTTCAAAGTGCTGGCATTAACCTTTAAGGCAGGGCTGCCCACACTTTTTCAGCATGCGAGCTACTTATAATAAAACCAAGTCAGAAAGATCTACCGAGAGAGAAGCAGGGCAGGGGAGGGGGCGGGGCTTGGTGTGGCCTGGCTCCGCTCCCCTCTGGCTTTAGCTCTACCACAGGTTCTCCAGGCTTGAGGAGGGTAGTGCCAAGCCAGTGGTGGCATAGCTAGCCACTACTGGCTTTGCACTACCCTCCTCAAGGCTGAAGAAGCTGTAGTAGCGCTGAAGCCGGGGAGGGGGCGGGGCTTTGCGTGGCCTGGCTCCGCCCCCTCCCCTCTGGCTTCAGTGCTACCCCAGCTCGTCCAGGATAGAGGAAGGTAGTGCCAAGCCACTGGTGGCATAGCTAGCCACTCCTGGCTTGGCCCTACCCTCCTCAAGCCTGGAGAAGCTGTGGTAGCGCTGAAGCCGGGGAGGGGGCGGGGATTTGCATGGCCTGACTCCGCCCCCTCCCCCTCTGGCTTCAGCGCTACCACAGCTTCTCCAGGCTAGAGGAGGGTAGTGCCAAGCCATTGGTGGCATAACTAGCCACTACTGGCTTGGCACTACCCTCCTCAAGCCTGGAGAAGCTGTGGTCGCGCTGACGCCGGGGAGGGGGTGGGGCTTGATGCAGCATGGCTCCGCCCCCTCTAGAAGTGCCCCATCCGGCTGGGATCGACCTCCTTCGGTCCTGGGATCGACCAGTCGATCGCAATCGACTTCCTGGGCAGCCCTGCTTTAAGGCCTTGCATGGCCTGGGGCCAGTGTACCTGAAGGACCGCCTCTCCCTGCACATTCCCCAGAGACCACTACGGTCCATGGATCGAAACCTATTAGAGGTTCCATAACTTAAGATCTACCGCCTGTCCTTGATGCGGCAGCGTACTTTCTCTGTAGTGGCGTCTACCCTTTGGAAGGCCCTCCCAGAGGAGGCTCGAGCAATAACTGACCTACGGGCCTTCCGGAGGGCCTGCAAGACCAATCTCTTCAGACAGGCGTTTAACCTTTAAGGCTGTTAAATTCCACTCTTGCCTCAATCTGTTTTATTATATTTTTAACTAAGTTGTGATTATGTTGTTCACTGGCGTGAACCACCCTGAGCCTCTTTGGGAAGGGTGGAATATAAATCGAAATAATAAATAACTAAATAAAATTCCCAAAGCCCCTTTGGTGCAAAAAACTCAGCCTAAAGTCTTCTGAATCCAGGTTTGCTAGGGAGCAGCTTCCTCTCGGCATCTGCCACGCCGGCACACTCCCGGCTTCCAGATACTCCTTTGGCTAACTCCAGGAGAGGAAGCCCGGAAGCAGCAAAGGGGAACAATTCCCAGCATGGATCCAGATACAGCTGCAGATGCTCCCTGCTTGGAGCCAGAGCCCCGAGGGACAGGGGGATGTTTTGGCAGGAATTTATGGGCCGTTCTCTCATTCCGTAAAGCAGCCATCTGTCAGCGCGCGACACAAAATATCGGTAAAAGCCGGCAGCTTTTTTTGGCCTCCGAGGCCCAAATGAAGCATGTGCACTGAAGCCACACCCCATAAACACATGAACACAGATCTATAATATATATGTGTGTGTGTGGATACATATATGCACACACACACACATATATATTTACATATATGTGTACATATCTTTTTCTTTGTGCCTAGTTTGAATCCTGAAGTTGTCTGGCTTTACCCACTTTTGGATAGAAATACAAAATAAAATCCCTCTCTCTGTCTCTCTGTCTCTCTGTCTCTCTCGCTGCCTCTTACTGTGCTCACAGATGTCTATGTATACACATCTATTTCTATGTGTGAGTTCAGCAGACCCATCATATTTACTGCATCTAGGGCTGCAGGACCCCCATGAAAATTTATATTATTTATTTCCAACATTTCTACCCCGCTCTTCTCAACCCCGAGGGGGGACTCAGAGCGGCCTAACAAAAGGCAACAATTCAATGCCAAACACAATATAAATACAATATAAAACCAAAAACATTCAGCATTAAAATACATTAAAATACAATTAACATTAACACATCATACACATTCACTTAAGTTAAAAACAGTGTTCTGTCCATAACATGAGCATTGAGCCATATCCATCAGCTTGCCATTACAAATCCAATCCAAAGTGCTGCGTTGTGCTAATGTGCAAACGCCTGGTCCCACAGCCAAGATTTCACTTTTTTTCCTGAATGCCAGGAGGGATGGGGTTGATCATATGTTGCTTGGAAGCGCGTTCCACAGACGGGGAGCCACCACCGAGAAGGCCCTATCTCTTGTCCCCACCAACCGCGTTTGAGAAGTTGGCGGGAGCGAGGGCAGGGCCTCCCTGGATGATCTTAAATTACAAGGTGGGACGTAGTGGCTGATGCGTTCGGACAAGTAAGCTGGGCCAGAACCGTATAGAGCTTTAAAGGTCAATACCAGCACTTCGAATTGAGCTCGGAAGTGGACAGGCAGCCAGTGGAGCTGACACGACAGGGGGTGGTATGCTCCCTGTATGTACCTCCCGTTAGTAATCTGGCTGCCGCCCGTTGGACTAGTTGCAATTTCCGAACTGTCTTCAAAGGCAGCCCCACGTAGAGTGTGTTGCAGTAATCTATTCGGGATGTGACCAGAGCGTGGATGACCGTAGCCAGATTAGACTTCCCAAGGTACGGGCACAGCTGGCGCACGAGTCTTAACTGTGCAAAAGCTCCCCTAGACCACTGTCGAGACCTGGGGTTCCAGGCTCAGCGATGAGTCCAGGATCACTCCCAAGCTGCGAACCCGCATCTTTAGGGGGAATGTAACCCCATCCAACACAGGCTGTAACCTGTGTTGGAGACGGTATTCACATTTTTAAAATGCTACTTAGAATCCTAGAGTTGGAAGAGATTTCATGAGCCATCCAGTCCAACCCCATTCTGCCAAGAAGCAGGAAAATTGCATTCAAAACACCCTCGACAGATGGCCATCCAGCCTCTGTTTAAAAGCTTCCAAAGAAGGAGCCTCCATCACACTCCAGGGCAGAGAGTTCCACTGTTTAACGGCTCTCACAGTCACGAAGTTCTGCCTAATGTTCAGATGGAATCTCCTTTCTTGTAGTTTGAAGCCGTTGTTCCGCGTCATTATCTTCAGGGCAGCAGAAAACAAGCTTGCCCCCTCCTCCCTATGACTTCCTCTCACATATTTATACATGTTTATCATGTCTCCTCTCAGCCTTCTCTTCTTCAGGGTAACCATGCCCAGCTCTTGAAGCCGCTCCTCATAGGGCTTGTTCTCAGACCCTTGTACTTTTTCATCCTAAGGCAGTGTTTCTCAACCTTCCTAATGCTGCGACCCCTTAATACATTTCTTCATGTTGTGGTGACCCCCAGCTTGCACCCCATAGGCCATGGCCTAGGTTGGCCTTATGGGTAATCCTGGCCTGGCCCCATTGAGATCTTTCCAGCCTGGCTGTGCCCTGACCTCCTATTTGCACAAAGAGAGAGAGAGAGAGAGAGAGAGAGAGAGAGAGTATGGTGCGAAATTTAAAGGTATCTCCATTGTGCTAGCTCTTGGAGGTGAAAAACCAGGCTGTACATTATAGATCTGAGTGGCAGAAGCTGCCCAGGTCCCTCGGTAGGTAAGCCGAGTGAAATGGGGAGGGATCGTTTCCCAACACGCCGACGAGTGCTGTCATGCGGGTCGCATTAAGAAAATGGCCCGATGGGACTCTCCAACGTTGTCGTGAGCCTGCCTTCAGGGAAACTCTAGTTCCTGACCATCCCAGCTCAATGTGAAAGAAAGCCGCAGCTCTCTTTCCTGGCACAGAGTGGAGGGTAGCTCTTCCCCTCTGCCTTTCTCTCTTGTCCCTCCCAGTCGTGCCTCATTCCTCCCACGCATCCACACAGGCATCAGGAAATGAAGGGCCCTCCAAATCGTGCTTGAAAGCTGCAGCAGGCTTTTAGATCGTATTTTTATTGGATATGCATTTTTGGAGGTGCTTGCAACCACTTCTATGTGCCGACGCTGGTTGGATGAGTTTTGCAAGTTGCCAGTAGGGGTGGATGGTCATGAGGATGTTGAGGCAGTAGTGCTGAAGAACAGCTCCTCAGCATAGAATCACAGAGTTGGGAAAGAAGATGGCTAAAGCCACCCATTCCAACCCCCTTCTGCCATGCAGGAATACACAAGCAAACCCCTCCCAACAGATAGTCATCAGCCTCTGCTGGAAAAAGCTCCAGAGAAGGAGATTCCAATGGAGTCCAAGGTAGCAGCACATTCCAAGGATATACAACTCTTACCATCGGGAATTTCTTTTGAATGTTTAGGTCAGTGTTTTTCAACCTTCTTTGAGCCGCGGCACATTTTTTACATCTACAAAATCCTGGGGCACACCACCAACCAAAATGACACAAAATGACACTCTAACACAGTCATACATATAGTTAATATGTTTTTAAATGTATTTATACACTCAGTGTGAAACCTGGGCCTGTTTCGATGAACACAACATAGATATCCTGGCAGGAATGGCAGAAAGACACAAACTTCCCACACAGAACTCCCATAATCAAGAGAAAATACTATAAGAGTTTGGTGGGCATTGACCTTGAGTTTTGGAGTTGTAGTTCACCGACATCCAGAGAGCACTGTGGACTCAAACACTGTTGGATCAGGACCAAACTTGGCATGAATACTCAATATGCCCAAATATGAACGCAGATGGAGTTTGGGGAAAATAGACCTTGACATTTGGGAGTTATAATTTCTGGGATTTATAGTTAACACACAATCAAAGAGCATCCTGAACTTTTGCAACAATGGAATTGAACCAAACTTGGCATATTGAACTCTCATTATCAACAGAAAGTACTGAAAGGGTTTGCTTGGGAATTGACCTTGAGTTTGAAAGTTGTAGTTCACCTACACCCAGAGAGTACTGTGGACTCAAACTATGTTGTTGTTTGTTTTCTATCCTGAATCACAATGTTGGAAGGAGGATCACCACTTTAAGGTCCCTAAAACAGGCATGGGAAAACTTGGGTGCTTTGGACTTCAACTCCCACCATTCCTAACAGCCTGAGGCCCTTTCCTGCTTAAATGGCTGAAGGGGGGAAAGGAAAAGAGCCTGTGGCTGCTAGGAATGGTGGGAGTTGGAGTCCAAAACACCTGGAAGGTCCAAGTTTGCCCATGCCAGCTTTTGACAGAGACATCTTCTTCCCCCTTCCCCTTCACACCCTCCCCCCCCCTGCAGAACACTTACTTTTTCTTCTACACTGCCGCTTCTGCTGCCATTTTGATCTGAGGGGGCAGCATGAGCGTGTTCAGGAGGGGAGGGGGGAGGGGGGAGGGAGGAAGACGTGACCCATGCGGGCGCTACTGCGCAGACTCGCCCCAGAGCAAAGCAAGGCAAAGCGAGCAGAGCGAGGCTGGGAAGAAGGGAGCCCGAGTGGAGAAGAAAAAGTGTTCGGCAGGAGGGGGAAGAAAGGGTATTGGAGGTTGCAATTTCCCACGGCACACCTGATTATCGCTCACGGCACACTAGTGTGCCACAGCACACTGGTTGGGAAACACTGGTTTAGGTGGGATCTCTTTTGTATTGTCAAAGGGTTTCATGGCTGGAATCACGGGGTTGTTGTAAGTTTTCAAGCTGTATGGCCATGTTCTAGAAGCATTCTCTCCTGACGTTTTGCCTGCATCTGTGGCAGAGGTTGTGAGGTCTGTCGGAAACTAGGAAAATGAGGTTTAGATATCTGTGGAATGTCCAGGGTGGGAGAAAGATCTCTTGTCTGTTTGTGGTAGGTGTGAATGTTTCAATTGGTCACCTTGAGTAGTATTTAATGGCTTAGCAGCCGGTTCCTGCTTGTCCGGCTGCCGCTTGCCCTTCCTCACCATGGTGTTCTGGCCGGGTGTAGCTTCCTCCGCCTCCGCACCCTGTCCACCCGGGGCCCCGCCAGGCACTACGCAGAGGCCACCCCCTCCGCCTCACAGGCCCACATGGCCTTCACCTTCACCTCGCCCTCACAGGTCTTCTACAACGCAGCCCACGTGAAGCAGGTGGAAGTCCCCATGCTCAGCGGGGCCTTTGACCTCTTGGCTGCTCATGTCCCAACCCTGCAAGTCCTGAGGCCTGGCGTGGTGACCATCTTTGCCGAGGACGGGGCCTCCACAAAATACTTTGTCAGCAGTGGTTCCATGACTGTGAACGCGGACTCCTCCGTCCAACTCCTCAGAGAGGAAGTGCGCTCTTGGATCAAATCGATCTGGCAGCAGCCAAGTCCAACCAGGAGAAGGCCTTGTCAGAGTTGGCTGCTGCTTGCGACGAATCTGCCAAGGCAGAGGCCCAGATCCGCATGGAAGCCAATGAAGCCCTGGTGAAGGTGATGGAGTGAGGAGGAGGAAAATCCCGCCCTCGGCTGCAAGGAAAATGGCCACCGTCAACTTCCTTTGCTTCCTCCTTTTCACCACCCTTTGGCCCGGTCTGTACAGCTGCTGTTCCTAATGGCATAGCAGTTTCAAGGTCTGGCTTCTTACTGCCTGGGGGAATCCTATATTGGGAAGTGATTAGCTGGCCCTGATTGTTTCTTGACTGGAATTTCCCTTTTTTAGTTTTGCTCTTTATTTACTGTTATGATTTTAGAGTTTTTTTTAAAAAAAATACTGGTAGCCTGATTTTGTTCATTTTCATAGTTCCTTCCTTTCTGTTGAAATTGTCCACTTGCTTGTGGATTTCAAGAAAATATTCCACCAGGCAGTAAGAAGCCAGACCTTGAAACTGCTAGGCCATTCAGTGCTAATCAAGGTGACCAATTGAAATATTTACACCTACTTCAAACAGACAAGAGTTCTTTCTCCCAATCTGGACATTATTCCACGGATATACTGTATAAACCCCATTTTCCTAGTTTCCAACAGACTTCACAACCGCTAAGGATGTCTGCCATAGACGCAAGCAAAACATCAGGAGAGAATGCTTCTGGAGTATGGCCATACAGCCCAGAAAACTTACAACAACCCAGGAATCTCTTGTCCTGCAATTTGAATATCGCATTATGCAAGGCACTCACCCCATCATGAGTACAGCGTTTTTCCTTGTCTCCTGCTCTTCATATTTTATGAACAGGAGCCAGTCAGAAAATGCAGAAGAGATGCCAATGTAGAAAGCAAGCTAACCAAAGACACCCACTCCTCTTGACAGGCCACATTCCCTGGAACAGGAATAGCGAAGCAAACCACCAAGCCTACCCTAGAATGAGGGAGACTGCAACAGCCGAGACAAAAACTTCCCTGGTCAATGGAGAGAGGCATCACAATGTTTAAAAATACTCCTCTGCTGCATGCATGTTAGCAAAGAAGGTGATCTATGGCGACCCCCTAAATTTCACCGGGTTTTCATAGGCAAGGAAGACTCAGAGATGGCTGTTCCAGCTCTTTCTTCTGAAACATAGCCTAGAGCAGTGTTTACCAACCTTTTTTGAGTCACGGCACACATTTAAAAAATCTGAGGGCACACCACCAACCAAAATGACACTCTAACACAGTAAAGAACGGCTGGGGGATGGTGGCCTGCTGGGAGCAGCTGCTGGGAGTGCTGAAGCCAGGGGGGGGGGAGCCAGGCCATGCCATGCCCCGCCTCCTCCCCCGGCTTTAGCTCTCCCACAGCTTCTCCAGCCTTGAGGGGGCAGTGCCAAGCCAGCGGTGGCAGAGCCAGCACAATGCTGGCTTGGCACTGCCCCCTCAAGGCTGGAGAAGCTGTGGGAGAGCTGAAGCCGGGGGAGGGGGCAGAGCCATGCTGCACCATGCCCTGCCCCCTCCCCTGGCTTCAGCTCTCCCACAGCTTCTCCAGCCTTGAGGGGGCAGTGCCAAGCCAGCGGTGGCAGAGCCAGAACAATGCTGCTTTGGCACTGCCCCCTCAAGGCTGGAGAAGCTGTGGGAGAGCTGAAGCTGGGGGAGGGGGCGGAGCCATGCTGCACCATGCCCCACCCCCTCCCCTGGCTTCAGCTCTCCCACAGCTTCTCCAGCCTTGAGGGGACAGTGCCAAGGCAGAGGTGGCAGACTCAGCACAATGCTGGCTTGGCACTGTCTCCTCAAGGCTGGAGAAGCTGTGGGAGAGCGGAAGCCGAGGAGAGGGGGCGGAGCCAAGCTGCACCATGCCCCGCCCCTCCCCCGGCTTCAGCTCTCCCACAGCTTCCCCAGCCTTGAGGGGGCAGTGCCAAGCCAGCGGTGGCAGAGCCAGCAGAATGCTGGCTAGGCAACTGTCCCCTCAAGGCTGGAGAAGCTGTGGGAGAGCGGAAGCCGGGGGAGGGGGCGGAGCCAGGCCGCACCATGCCCCACCCCTCCCCCCGGCTTTCTCCTCCGCGCGGCTTCAGCGAGTGAGGGGCGCGAGTCATGGCGGATTGGAGACTGGCTAGGGAAATGGCCGAAGGAGGCGGCACCCCAGCCCCTTCTTTTTCTTCACCGCCACCCGGCCCTTCCTCCTCCTCCCCCAAGCAGCAGGAGTTCGGCAGGAGGAGGGGGGAAGGAAGGGGGGCAGAGAGCTTTTCTCGCAGCACAGCAGGAGGTCCGTCACGGCACACTACTGTGCCGTGTCACAGCGGTTGGGAAACACTGGTCTAGAGCACCTATCATTCGTTGGTGGCCTTGCATCCAAATACTAACCAGAACTGGCCTTGCTTCCTTCCAAGATTATGGCAGATCTGGTGCTTTTAGAATATTTAGGACACTTAAGTCTGGAATACCAAGAAGATATATTTTTATTTAAACGTGGCTATCATGTTCCCTCTCAGCCTTCTCTTCTCCAAGCTAAACATACCCAGCTCCCTAAGACACTTCTTAGAGCAGGTAAGGGGTGAACCCAGGCCCGGAGACCGAATGCGGCCCCTTGGGCTCTTTTCTCAAGCACTCCTCTCTCTCACCATCCTATCCTCCCTTCCTTCTCTCTTTCCTTCCTCCTTCCCTATCTCTTTCGCCTTCCCTTCCACCCTATCATCCTTCCTTCTCTTTTCTTCCATCTTCCCTCCCTTTTTCCCTCCCTCCTTTCTTCCCTTCCACCTTTTCAACCTTCCCTCTCTTTTTCTCCTTCCTTCCTTCCTCTTTCCTTCCTTCCTCCTTCCCTTCCCTCTCACTTTTTCCCTCCCTCCCTTCCCTTCATCCTTCCTTCCCCCTCCCTTTTTCCTTCCTTCTTTCCTTCCTCTTCTTCCTCCACTCCCTCTTTTTCCCTCCCTCATTCCTTCCATTCCATCCTTCCTTCTTTCCCTCTCTCCCATTCTCCTTCCTCTTCTTCCTTCCTCTTTCCCTCTTTCCCTCCCCTCTTCCTCCCTCCCTCCTTCCTTCGCTTCCACCCTTTCGTTCTTCCTTTCTTCCCTCTCTCCCTTTCTCCTTCCTTCCTTCCTTCTTTCCTTCCTCTTCTTCCTTCCCTCCCTCCCCTCCCTCTTTTTCCCTCCCTCTTTTACCCTCCCTCCTTCCTTCCCTTCCAGCCTTCCTTCTTTCCCTCTCTCCCGTTCTCCTTCCTTCCTCTTCTTCCTCCTTCCCTCCCTCCCTCCCTCCCCTCTTCCTCCCTCCCTCCCTCCTTCCTTCGCTTCCACCCTTTCATTCTTCCTTTCTTCGCTCTCTCCCTTTCTCCTTCCTTCCTTCCCTTCTGTCTTTCTTTCCTCCTTCCCTTCTATCCATCCTTCCCTTCCACCCTTCTGTCCTTCCCTCTGTTTTGTTTTTCCTTTTTCCTTACCTTCCTCCTTCTTCCATCCTTCCCTTCCACCTTGTCATCCTTTCCTTGCCTCTTTTCTTTCTCTCTCCCTCTTCCTACTTCCTTCCTTCCTTCCATCCTTCTCTTCCTCCCTCCCTTTTTTCTTCTCTTTTTCCTTCCCCCTTCCCTCCCTTCGTCTTTTTTCCGTCTTTCCCTCTTACTCCTCTCTTTCCTTTTATCTTTCCTTGTTTCTCTCTTTCCTTTACCCTTCCCTTCCACCCTTCCTTCCTTTTTGCCTTTCCTCCCTTCTTTCCTCCCTCCTTCCATCTCTCCCTCTTTCTCCTTCCCTACCTCCCTTTCATCTTTCCTTCCTTCTCTCTTTCCTTCCTCCTTCCCTTCCTTCCTTCCATCACCAGGCAGCCAGTCCTCCTAGCAAGGACTGCTAGCATGTGTCTTAGAGGGATTCATAGTTTCTTAGAGGGATTCAGAGTCGCCCTCCTTTGCCAAGCTACTAGTGACAAGCTGAAATAGCCAGGAACAGCCTACAATCCCAGGTACCAACAACCCATAAGTTTCCTGCAAGGAACTGCTGCAAATCTCCGCGCATTTGGGCACACTGCACATGCCACTATTTGAAGTGGGCAAAGAATGCTGAACTCCATGTAAATTCGGCACACAAACCTTGGCACTGAATCACCCACTGGCTTCCCTTGGGGTTGCATTACCCAGAAGCCACAGTGCCACATAAGCACGCCACGCGGGGCCTACGCTGACAACGGCTGCCTTTCTCCACGCATGGCGCATGCCATGCGCCGGTGTGCGTTTCCACGGCAACAGAGGCAGCTCGCTGGCTCCCTGTACCAGGAATGCCTGTAATTAGATCCACCGCCACAGCTGTCAATCCTCGTTTAACAGCCTCCTATTTAACTCCTGGCTCCAGTAATTAGGGTTTACTAAACAGAATGTCAGGCAATTAGAACAGCGGGTCAATCGCTTTCCATGTCACCTCTTTTAAGGGAGGATGCAAGGCCGCCTCCTCCTCCAAGGGGGTCCCATCCAAAGGGGGCAAAGGCACCCTAGGGTGCCACATGGGAGCAAGGAAACCCATAGGAACAGAACAAGTGCCATGTTCCCCCAAGGACTGGCACATAACCGGCTGGCATGGCATTTACTCTTTCAGGCTGTGGCAATCGTGACATAGGGAAATGTCAGTAGTGCCATCCTAAAACAATCATTGGGAGATCATCTTCAGCTTCAGACAGG
The DNA here is from genome assembly GCA_030556195.1 of Anolis apletophallus. Classification (NCBI taxonomy): domain Eukaryota; kingdom Metazoa; phylum Chordata; class Lepidosauria; order Squamata; family Anolidae; genus Anolis; species Anolis apletophallus. The sequence continues at coordinate 31,320,856 of JARBWK010000015.1, forward strand.
AAATCTACCATCCACCCGAGCTAGGGCTATACTGCTTCGGCAACCATATAGGGCAACCTTTTTTGAGCCGCGGCACACTTTTAACATAAAAAAAAATCCGGGGGCACACCACCAACCAAAATGACACAAAATGACACTCTAACACAGTAAAGAACGGTTGAGACAGCACAATGCTGGCTTGGCACTGTCCCCTCAAGGCTGGAGAAGCTGTGGGAGAGCTGAAGCCGGGGGAAGGGGGCGGAGCCAGGCTGCACCATGCCCCGCCCCTTCCCCTGGCTTCAGCTCTCCCACAGCTTCTCTAGCCTTGAGGGGGCAGTGCGAGCGAGGGGCGGGAGTCATGGCCCCCGTCCCCGGTACTGCTCTCCGCCATGACTCCCGCCCCTCGCTCGCTGAAGCCACGTGGAGGAGGAGGAGGGGTGGACGGGCTTCAGTGGGTGGGGCTCCTCCGGACGCCTTCAGCAAGCGAGGGGCGGGAGTCATGGCGGATTGGAGGCTGGCTGGGGAAACAGCCAAAGGAGGCGGTGCCTCGGCCCCTTCTTCTTTTTCTTCGCCGCCATCTGGCCCTTCCTCCTTCTCCCCCAAGCAGCAGGAGTTCGGCAGGACGAGGGGGGGAGGAAGGGGGCAGAGAGATTTTTTCATGGCACAGCAGGAAGTCTGTCACAGTACACTAGTGTGCCCCGTCAAAGCGGTTGGGAAACACTGATATAGGGTGTGTCCTCGTGTTGTAGTGACCCCCAACCATAAAATTATTTTCGTTGCTACTGGACCAAATTTGGCACAATACGCCCACATTTGAATACTAGTGGGGTTGGGGGATTGATTTTGTCATGTGGGAGTTGTAGTTGCTGGGATTTATAGTTCACCTACAATCAAAGAGCATTCTGAACCCCACCAATGATGGAACTGAATCAATCTTGGCACACAGAATTAGCATGATTAACAGAAAATACTGGAAGGGTTTGGTGGGAATTGACCTTGACTTTTGGAGTTGTAGTTCACCTATATCCAGCGAGCACTGTGGACTCAAACAATGATGGACCTGGACCAAACTTGGCACAGATACTTAATATGCACAAATGTGAACACTGGAAGAGTTTGTGGAAAACAGACCTTGATATTTGGGAGCTGTAGTTGCTGGGATTTATAGTTCACCTACAATCAAAGAGCATGCTGAACCCCACCAACGATAAAATTGGGCCAAACTTGCCACACAGAATCCGCATGACCAACAGAAAATACTGTATTTTTAATGGTCTTTGGTGACCCCTCTGACACCCCCCCTAGTGACACCCCGACATCCCGACTCTCAGGTTGAAAAATGATGATCTACTCACCAATGGTTCCCAAACTTTACTCTTCCAGCCAATATGGACAACAGTCAGGAATCCGGGGAGCTGAATTTGGGAAGTGTTGATCTACACCAGGGGTGCTCATTATGGTGATCGGGAGCACCTAGGTGATCTTCGGCCCTCTTCCAGGTGATCTTTGGGCCTCACCAGCAGGATGGCGCGCTCCTGCCATGCGCGCGCACGTGCGATCCTGCCGCCGCCGTTTCTTTCGCCAAAATGAGGCTTTAGTGGGCGGGCCCTGGCGCTCGTCTTGCCACACACGGTGTGGTGACATGACCGCCCATTGGTTGCTGCTGGGGGGGGGGGGAGCAAGGCGAAGGCACACGCATGGATTGGATGCGAGGCTGTGGGAGGGATGGAGGGAATGTGTGTGTGAGAGAGAAAGAGAACCAAGGAGAGAAGAAAGAAATCCGGGGAACTTTTTCGGATTCTTTTGGCAGGCAGGCAGGTGGGCGCTGGAAGGAGAGAGGGAGAGAGAGAGAGAGAGGGAGAGGCAAAGGAGGCCGGCCAAAGTGGGGCAAAGCCAAGCAAGCCCTGCCGCAAACCCTGCTGCTGCCCTCAGGACTCCCATTCCAAGCTGAGACCTGGGCGAGCGAGCTGTGTGGGGCTGCTTTCTTTCCTTGGTTGGGGGGAAGGAGAAAGGCGGCGAGGGCCCACGGGGGAGAGAGAGAGAGAGAGGACGGCCCCTCTTCCTAGCCCTGCGCCTTCCGAGTTGCCGCCGAAGCCATATCTGGCCGGAGCACTGGCGGGTGCGCCTATAAATACCCTCCTGCTGCATGTGTGGGAGGGGCCTGCTGTGCATACAAGAAGCAGGATGGGATGGGGACTTCCTGCTTCGCGAAAGCACGCAGCAGGAAGGAGGAAGGCAATGAAGACATTAAGAGAGAGCGCGCGCGCAGGCAAGGAGGATCCCCTTCCCGGGTGCGTTCGGTGGCGAGTTCATGGGCAGGCAAGAAAGAAGCCCTGCGCAGACGAAAGGCTGCAGTAGGAGTGTGCGTACACGCATGTGCGCACACGCTCACATGCACAACAGGTGATCTTTTCAACTTGATTGTTCATATAGTAGCTCGCATGATGAAAAAGTGTGGGCACCCCTGATCTACACTGTAGATTTAATACAACTGGACACTATGTTATCTGCCATGTGGAATCGTGGGAGTTGTAGTTTGTTGAGGCACCAGCACTATTTGGCAGAGAAAGCTAAAGATCATGTAAAATTTCTGGTCATCTTGAAACCTCTCAACCATTTATAAGCTTTTAGGATTGGCTTCATAACGGTATTACATCAACATGGATTTTAGATTTGTGCCTCGTGGCCAATGTGGCCATTGTCAATTTTCATTTCAGCTTCAAGACTGGCGGTATTTGGTTCCCAATGAAGACAAATGATGCCACGGTCACAAGGTTTTCTGACCATCCCAGTCGTGTCCCTACAGCTCTGCACTTCGGTCCTTGGGAAATAATCATTAATTTAGCTGTGTGCGTGTGTGTATGTGTGTGTGTGTGTGTATTTCATCCCCTTTGCTCAGTGCTTTTCAAGGTACAAAGAAGAAGAAAAGTTTCTGGAGTATAAGAGATATCCACTTCTTTTGAATGGATATGCCATTTATTTACAAAACTCTGTACCTTTCCACATAAAATGTAAAGGTTTCCCTTTGACATTAAGTCTAGTCGTGTCCAACTCTGCGGGTTGGTGCTCATCTCAGGTCCAGATTACCCATAAGGCCACCCTAGGCCATGGCCTATGAGCGTAGGCCTAGGGGGTCGGCAGATGAAGCACCCCAAAAAAATATTTAATTTTAAAATTAAAAATCGCCCTCTTGCAGCGCTCTCCCCCCGCCCTCTCCCGAGAGAGAGAGTGAGTCATCATATCTCAGGAGAGGCCGGGAGGAGAGCACTGCGAGGAGGCGGGGGAGGAGGGAATGGCACCCTGCCATCGCCCGCCTGGCCCGCCCCCTTGTAAAGGAAGTGCTTCCCTTATTCCTCCTCCTCCTCCCCGCGACCGTTCTCCGGTCGTGGGAAGAGGAGGAGGAGGTGGATGGAAGCCCCGCCCTCACGCCGCTGACGCGCATGCACAGCATGCCCTAGGGGCGGGCCTTCTCCGGCTTGGGGGCCTAGGGCGCCAAAAGAAGCTAATCCGGGCCTGGCTCATCTCAATTTCTAAGACGAAGAGCCGGCGTTGTCCATAGACACCTCCAAAGTCATGTGGCCAGCATGACTGCATGGAGCTTCGTTACCTTCCCGCAGAAGCGGAACCTATTGATCTACCCACGTTTGCATGTTTTCGAACTGCTAGGTTGGCAGAAGCTGGGGCTGACAGCAGGAGCAGAGGAACACAAAAGGCACAGGGTGCATCTACACTGTAGAATTAGCACAGTTTAAAGCTACATGTGACTGTACAAATACCAAAGGCATCTCTAGCAGAAAACCAATCCTATGGCACAGTTGATAATGCTCTCAGCAAAGTGGAAGGCAGAGGAACAAGAGGACGGCCTCATAAGTATCTACACAGTGGAATGAATGCAGTTTAGTATCACTTTATCTGTCATGACTCAATGCTATGGGATCCTGGGAGTTGTAGTTGCCGTTTACCCATGCCTAGTGTAGATACACTCTTTGTCTTTGCAGTTTCTACTCTTCTTCCATCCTTCCTCCTTTTGAAAAACCATCGGAGTAAAGGATTGGATGAAATAGGGATGCCGGATGCAGAGACATGTAATAGAGTCAGAGATCTTTTTTCGCATCCCAACAAAGGAATAGCTCGCTATCGAACCCATGACAAATGATGGACCGTTGTGGCCTTTGTGTATGGCGGTGTATGTGCCTGTGCACGCGCATGCATTTACTTTTAGCGGCCCGACGATGCTTGATGCCTATTTGGCACGGGCCGACACTTGTCCACCTTAATAAATATCATAGACTACCAGATGGAATATAAAACAGAGATATTGGATTCTGACGGGTGCTGAGCACAACAGTAAATCAATCAGTGGCATGGGGAGCAAAGTGACGTGGTAAGATAAGCAATTTTGCCTTTAATTACCACAATATCCTGAATGATGCCTCTAGAAGAAGGGATTTAATCTTTGGCTTCAGGGGGGTCCATGAACCACATCGAAAAAACTCCAGGTTGTTCCCATTTGAGTTTGTTCCTGCTACTTTGGGAATAACATTCAAACACATGGCGACGTATGTCCATAGTTGTAACCCAATTCTCATTGCAGACTAAGGTTTTTTTTAAAAAAAAATTAAGGAAACAATGTGTTGTTACAGGCTTTCATGGCCGGAAGAAACAATCAGGGCCAGCTAACACATCCCAACAAATAATGCCTCCCGGCTTAATAATATTAATATTAATTAATTTATTTATACCCCGCACCATCTCCCCAAGGGAGACTCGAGGTGGCTTACATGAGGCCGGGCCCAAACAACAAATTACAATAAAATAAAATCAAAAGCAACAACAACACAATTAAAATATAAGCATATAAATAAAAGCAATGTGCAAATACAATATCTAAAAACACAAATGACAAAGCAGGCCGCATGCAGGCCCGGATCACCCATAAGGCCACACTAGGCCACGGCCTAGGGGCGTAGCCAGGGGGGGGCGCCACATCTGGACCCCCCCTTTTTTTTTAAAAAAAAGGCGATCTTCGGGTGCGCCTGCGGGCGGACTCGGAGTGCCATCTACTCCCGCCCCACTCCCTCCCCTCTGCTGCAGTCCTCCTTGGCTCCTCCCTCCCTCCTCAGGAGTCAGGCCATGCTAAGACTCCCAGAGGCCGCAGAGCGACAGCTGCGCGGCCCCCATCCACACAGCGCTGCGCACCTCACGAGACTGGAGAAGCTGTCGGACAGCTGAAGCCGGGAGGAGGGGGAGGGGCATGGGGCAGCCTGGCTCCGTCCCCTTCCTGCGGCTTCAGCTGTCCCACAGCTTCTGCAGCCTTGAGGGAGCACTGCCAAGCCATTGGTGGCATAGCAAGCACAATGCTGGCTTGGCAGTGCTCCCTCAAGAGGCTGGAGAAGCTGTGAGACAGCTGAAGCTGGGAGGAGGGGTGGGGCATGGCGCGGCCTGGCTCCGCCCCCTCCCCCTTGGAGGTGGCGGGAGGTTGGTTTAAAGGGGGCGTAATTCCAAATTGTGGCCTAGAGCGCAAAAAAGTGTTAATCCGGGCCTGGCCGCATGTACAAGGTAAAATGTTAAAAACACAGAGTGAGATAACAGGAGATTCTTTGCAAAGGAGAGCTCGTATAGGCTTTGAAGCTGCAAGGCCATTCAATGGTAATCAAGCAGGCCAATTGCAGCATTCACACTTGCCTCCAACAGACAAGAGTTCTTTCTCCCACCCTGGACATTCCACAGATATATAAACCTCACTTGCCTAGTTTCCAACAGACCTCACAACCACTGAGGATAACCTACCATAGATGTTGGTGAAATGTCAAGAGAGAATGCTGCTGAAACATTGCCATAATAATAATAAGAACATAAGAACATAAGAAGAGCCATGCTGAATCGGACCTCAGCCCATCTAGTCCAGCATTCTGTATCACACAGTGGCCCACCAGTTGTACACGGGGATCTCGAGCAGAAGGGAGGGCAAAACCCTGACCTGCTCCCGACCCCCCACAACCAGTACCCAGGGAAATCCTGCCTACCTCAACCAACTCCGAGGTGGCACTTGAATGTCCTTTTCAGTAACTACCGATACACTTGGTATCCATGAATCTGTCTAATCCTGCCTTGACGTTGTTCAGGCTGATAGCTGTCACAACCTCTTCTGGAAGTAAATTCCATAACCCAATGACCCTCTGGGTGAAGAAATATTTCCCTTTATTAGTCCTAATTTTCCTACCTTGGAGCTTCAGGGAGTGCCCTCTAGTCCTAGTGTTTTGTGACAAAGAAAATAGTTTTTCTTTATTCACCTTTTCTATCCCATTTTATGATTTTATACACTTCAATCAAGTCACCTCTTAAACGCTGTCTTTCAAGGCTGAAAAGACCAACCTGGTTTCATAAGGGAGCCGCTCCATCCCTTGGATCATTCTTGTTGCCCTTTTCTGTACCTTTTCCAGTTCCGTTATATCCTTCTTAAGGTGCGGAGACCAGAATTGTACACAGTACTCCAAATGTGGCCTTACCATAGATTTGTAGAGAGGCAATACAACATTTGCCGACCTATTTTCGATTCCCTTCCTGATCATGCCTAGCATAGAATTTGCTTTTTCACTGCTGCTGCGCACTGGGTTGACATCTTCATTGAGCTGTCCACCAAAACCCCAAGATCCCTTTCCTGGTTTGTCTCGGAAAGCTTTGACCCCATCAATTGGTAGGTGTAGTTGGGGTTCTTTGCCCCGATGTGCATGACTTTACACTTGTTTAGGTTAAAATGCATTTGCCACTTTGTTGCCCATTCACTCAATTTCGAGAGATCTTTCTGGAGCTCTTTACAATCAGTTTCATTTTTAACTACCCTGAACAATTTAGTGTCGTCTGCAAACTTTGCTACCTCAGAATTAACTCCTACATCCAGATCATTAATGAATAAATTAAAAAGTAACGGACCCAAAACTGAACCTTGGGGTACGCCACTTCTCACCTCTTTCCACCCAGAGAAATGTCCGTTTATTACCACCCTTTGTTTCCTACAGTTTAGCCAGGTTCCAATCCAGGACAAGACCTGTCCTCTGATTCCATGGCTGAAGAGCTTATTTAGGAGCCTTTGGTGAGGGACTTTGTCAAAATAATAATAATGATAATAATAATAATAAAAAACTTTATTTATCCCCCACCACCATCTCCCCACGGGGACTCAGGGCAGCTTACATTAGGCTTAGCCTGACAAAACAATACATCAATAAACCAACACAGCAATAAAATAAAACAAAGTAAAAAATACAATACATGTCATTGTAAATAACACATCAGCAATAAAACAAAACATTTAGAGACATTCAAAAACATAGGAATCCAACACTGTGGGCAGGGCCAATTACAGCCCGGAAAACTCACAGCAACCAAATGATGTGTTGTCGAAGGCTTTCATGGTCGGAAGAAACAATCAGGGCCAGCTAATGCATCCCAACAAAGGATGCTTCCAGGAAGGAAGCAGCTTGGCTTTGAAGCTGCCAGGTCATTCAATGCTAATCAAGGTGGGCGATTGCAACATTCACACTTGCCTCCAGCAGACAAGAGTTCTTTCTCCCACCCTGGACATTTCACAGATATATAAACCTCACTTGCCTGGTTTCCAACAGACCTCACAACCTCTGAGGATAACCTGCTATAGATGTGGGCGAAACGTCAGGAGAGAATGGTTCTGGAACATGTCAGACAACCTGGAAAACTAACAGCAACTAAGAAATAATGCTTGAGAAAAAAATTTAAATCGAGTATTTTCCATCAGTTCTTGCTAAAATCTGAGACTTTTAGTCCGGCTCCTCAGATTGCGGGTAAAATAATGATAATAATAATAATAATGCTTTATTTATAACCTGCCCTACCTCTCCAAATGAAAGATATATTATTATTATTATTGTTATTATTAGTATTATTATAAACACAACAAGATTAGTACACAGCAAACAAGAGCACTATGCTGGCTGTTGTATTGGATCAATATTATTATTATTGATAAAGAGATAGATCACAGATTAGCAAAGGCATATAGTGCATTTGGAAGGCTTCAGAAAAGAGTCTGGAGTAACAAACACCTGAGACAAAGCACCAAAATCAGTGTGTACAGAGCTATCATACTGTCTATTCTCCTGTATGGGTCTGAAACATGGGTCACTTATCGCCAACACCTACGACTCCTTGAACGCTTTCATTCAGTGCTGTCTTCACACAATCTTAAATATACACTGGACCGACTATGTGAGGAATGTTGCTGTCCTTGAGCAAGCAGGGATCACCAGCATTGAGGCCATGCTATTGAGAACACAGCTGCGCTGGGCAGGACACCTCTCTAGGATGGAGGACCACTGCCTCCTAAAGATTACTCTATAAGAACATAAGAAGAGCCATGCTGAATCGGACCTCAGCCCATCTAGTCCAGCATTCTGTATCACACAGTGGCCCACCAGTTGTACACGGGGATCTCGAGCAGAAGGGAGGGCAAACCCTGACCTGCTCCCGACCCCCACAACCAGTACCCAGGGAAATCCTGCCTACCTCAACCAACTCCGAGGTGGCACTTGAATGTCCTTTCAGTAACTACCGACACACTTGGTATCCATGAATCTGTCTAATCCTGCCTTGAAGCTGTCCAGGCTGACAGCTGTCACAACCTCTTCTGGAAGTGAGTTCCATAACCCAATGACCCTCTGGGTGAAGAAATATTTCCCTTTATTAGTCCTAATTTTCCTACCTTGGAGCTTCAGGAGTGCCCTCTAGTCCTAGTGTTTTGTGACAAAGAAAATAGTTTTTCTTTATTCACCTTTTCTATCCCATGCATGATTTTATACACTTCGATCAAGTCACCTCTTAAACGCCGTCTTTCAAGGCTGAAAAGACCAAGGCGTTGCAACCTGGTTTCATAAGGGAGCCGCTCCATCCCTTGGATCATTCTTGTTGCCCTTTTCTGTACCTTTTCCAGTTCCGTTATATTCTTCTTGAGGTGCGGAGACCAGAATTGTACACAGTACTCCAAATGTGGCCTTACCATAGATTTGTAGAGAGGTAATACAACATTTGCTAACCTATTTTCGATTCCCTTCCTGATCATGCCAAGCATAGAATTTGCTTTTTTCACTGCTACTGCGCACTGGGTTGACATCTTCATTGAGCTGTCCACCAAGACCCCAAGATCCCTTTCCTGGTTTGTCTCGGAAAGCTTTGACCCCATCAATTTGTAGGTGTAGTAGGTGTAGATTCTACTCTATGGTGAACTCGCCACGGGTCGGCACAAGAGAGGTGCCCCCAAAAAGAGATATAAGGACTCCCTGAAACAACATCTCAGGCTCGGCCAGATTGATCACCAACAATGGTCCACCCTAGCCTCACATTGGGAGGCATGGAGACGCACTATCCACAATGCTGTGGCCTCTTTCGAGAAGACACGCCGGATGGGTCTCGAAGAGAAACGACAACGCAGAAAGAACCGCAACTTGGAAACAACATCATCCAAGGAGACTTTCTGCTGTGCTTTCTGCAACCGGACTTGCCTATCTCAGATTGGCCTTTTTAGTCATCAACGCGCTTGTAGAAAGCGTGGGATGAGTCCTTCCTAAAGAATCTTCATTTGCGAAGTATATGCCGAGATATTATTATATTATATAATATATTATATTATTATATATTACTATATAAAATTATTATTATTATATAAAATTAATATTATGTGAGCATACAGGTGTCTCATCAAACTGTATTCATTCTGCAGTTTCAATCCCATCTGATCTTGAAACTTGGTTAGTACTTGGATGGGAGACCATCAATGAATAACAAGAGCTGTAGGTCATATTTCAGATGAAGGAACTGGTGAAAGTACTTCTGAGTATTCCCAGGAAAACCATATGAAATCAATGGGGTCAAGCAAAATCAACAAGTGACATAGATATGCAGACATAAGAAAGAAATGGAACAAGATTTGGGACTTCTGTGTCACTTCGGATGAGCCATTGCCATCTTTTCAATTGAATGATGGCTTCATGGGGAATTTCAGGGATTGGGGTCAGATGATTCACCCCTTTAAGGTCTTCCTTCCTCCAAAGCCAGGCCTCTCCATCTTTGCAAGCCTCACGCCTGCACGCAGAGCCTGCATATCGCATGAAATTGGGAATCTCCCAAACAGCGGTTGTGTTGATCAAATTGGGGAGATGGCGATGATTTACAACCTTGCTGAGTAAGTGCAGCCAGGAAGAATATACAATGTGTGTGTATTTATATATGCGCCTGTGCGAAAAAGGGCCTATCGCTTTGGCTTATCGTCGGAGTGGAAAGCCCATCAAGCTTCCAAAGGCATTCCAATCAGAAACGGCGGCGTATATTTCTTCAGACAGCGATTCAGTTACATAACTTTCAGTTCCAACCTCTTTCAACAGATAGTTATCCTCACTCTCCTCGGGGGTTTTTCAAGGGAACCTGGCAGGAATGCATTAAAAGCAACTGCATTCCGTATTTAGGGTTGGGGAAAATAAGAAAGCTGGTAACAGTGCTCCTCTGCATCCATAGATTTTGCATCCACAGATTCAATCATGCAAGACGTGAATATATTTTTCTAAAAATCACAAAAGCAAACCTTGACTTTGCCACTTTACATAAAGGACACAATTTTCCACTCCCACTTTATTTATTTATTTATTTATTTATTTATTTATTTATTTATTTATTTGCGACATTTATATGCCACCCTTCTCATCCCGAAGGGGACTCAGAGCGGCTTACAAGTAAAAGGTAAATACAATATATTATGTTATTGCCATATAATTAATATTATATATTACATTGTACTATAACATTATACTGTAATATTACTACTAATATTAAATGTAATATAAAATATATAATTATAATATTATTTTTTATAATTATATTTTATATTTTATTTTTTTAAAAAATATTTTTCATAATTTTATATATATTAAATCAAAATTATTAAATTAAATTATTTAAAAAATTGATAATATTGAAACACTTTAAGTCTTGCTTCAGAGTAACCACCACCACAACAACAACAGAACATAAGCATCCACAGGCCAGTCAAGCATGACTCCTGATTTACATTCTATTGCTACTATATGCCAATTCTGTATCTGTGTTTGGTGCAATTTTATATATATATATATATATATATGTGTGTGTGTGTGTGTTTTTATCTATGTAATTAATTTATATATTTTATGTTCCTATGTTTTTTAATTTGTTGTCATCAGGAGAGGTGAGTAATACATACAATATATTGGTTTTAATGATTATGTAATTGTATTTATGCGGCCTTGTACAGTTAGGTATGTAAGCCGTCCTGAGTTCCCCTTCGGGGGTAGAGAAGTGATGGGGTACAAATACCAGAAATAAATAAATAAATAAACAAACATGCTGGAAGATGCAAAGACCACCAGCACTGAAGCTATGTTCCTATGCTATCAACTCTGCTGGACTGGCCACATCGTCCAAATGCTCGATCACCATCGCCCAAAGCAGTTACTATACTCCCAACTCAAGAACGGGAAACGCAGTGTTGGTGGACAGGAAAAGAGATTTAAAGGTGGACTCAAAGCTAACCTTAAAAACTGTGGCATAGACACCAAGAACTGGGAAGCCCTGGTTCTTGAGCACTCTAACTGGAGGTCAGCTGTGACCAGCAGTGCTGTGGGATTTGAAGAGGCTCGAATGCAGGGCAAAAGGGAGAAACGTGCCAAGAGGAAGGTGCGACAAACCAACCCTGAACAGGACCACCTTCCACCGATGTCCACAGTCACCTACTTATCCATTGCCAAGGCCAGGCCTGGGCAAACTTCGGCCCTCCAGGTGTTTTGGACTCCAACTCCCACAATTCCTAACAGCCTACCGGCTGTTAGGAATTGTGGGAGTTGGAGTCCAAAACACCTGGAGGGCCGAAGTTTGCCCAGGCCTGGTCAAGACCCTACACTTGGACAACGAGGGATCACCTAAGTTAGTAAGTAAGTACGATGCAAAACAAACTAGTATAACAAGGTATCCATCAATTAATTAATTAATTAATAGATCCGAATAAAATAGTAAATAGAGCATGGACCTTTTTTTCTGTTCTTAATCGTGACTCATTTCATTACCAGGAAAGACAGCATGAAGCATCCTTCGAGTTCGCCGTTTAGTAACAGCGAGAGAACAGTGTGTCCTTTTAAGAGGAGTTTCAGAGGAAGGCAAAGTCAAAAGTCACAGCTAAGTAGGGCTAGCGAAAAAACAAACAAACCCAGATGAAACCTCTGGGCTAAATGGGAAGCGGCGGCGTTTCCTCCAGTGGTAATGGGGAAAATACCTGGTACACCGCTTTTGCCTTTTGAATCATGTATTCTTATTACTTTTGAAAAGTAAATAAAGTTTAGGGATACGGCCGGTCCTCCATATCTGCGGGTTTGATTATTCACGGACTGGAGTAAAAGGCTCTCTGTACAAATCTCTACGTCCTCGAGTACAACTGGGGCCCCTTTCTACACTGCCCTGAATCCAGATGACTAACACAGGTAATCCACATTATCTGCTTTGAACTGGATTATATTTATTTATTTATTTACTTTATTTATGTTCCGCTCTTCTCACCCCGAAGGGGACTCAGAGCGGATTACAGGTACACATACTTAGCAGACAATCCCTGCCGTTTCCACATAACATACATATAGACCAGGGCTGTCCAACTTCTACCGGCCCAGGGGCCTGAATTCCGGTCACTGATGACCTGGGGGGCCGAAGGGTCTGCCCCGGCTCTGCCCCCACCCCTCCCCCGGCTCCAATTTACTTACAATGCATAAGGGGCATCCATACAATCAAATATAATCTTTTACTAATGGGAAATGCAGGGAGGGAATACATAAGGGGCATCCATACACAATTACATAATAATAACATAAAGGTTAGCCTACCTTCCCAAATGCGCAGGATCCAGGAGTAGCCGGACCACGAGCAGAGGCGATGACCGACCGAGGCAGCAGCCAAGAAGGTCCAAATCGCATCTGCATGGGCCGCAGGGATTAAGTAGCCAAGATTTCGGAAACAGGAGTATCGCGAGACTACGGAAGCCACACGGGATTTCGCTCTCAACGCAGGCGTGATCTCGCGTTGAGAGCGAAATCACGTGTGGCTTCCGGAGTCTTGTGATACTTGCTCTGGAACCCGGAAGTGAGTAATTTTTTTAAATATTATTTAATTTTTTTATTAAAAAGCTTAGGGGGGCGCAGGGAAGTGGCTGGGGGGCCTTATACGGCCCCCGGGCCGCCAGTTGGACAGCCCTGATATAGACGAAGAGAGGCAAACTCTGGCCACCAGGGGGAGCTGACGCACTCCTCATCTCTCAGCGTTCCCAGCATCCCTTGTTGTTCCTTCCGCATTCCTTAGCATTCCTGGAGTTCTTTAATGGCCTCATAATTGAGTCAAAATTTGCCTCCCCACTTAATGTGGTACCTTTATCTCCTACTTGACAGATGCAACTGTCTTTCGGGCTGTGAAGGTAGACAGCAGGCTACACTTAAAGGTCGAGCACCCACCTCGACCCGGGCAGGCCTCGAACTCATGACCTACTGGTCAGAGAGATCTTATGCAGCTGACACTTAGCCAGCTGTGCCACATTGCCAGATAATCCATCTTGAAGCAGATAATCTGGATTTTAGACAAGGGTGAAGGTCTTCCAGTATGATTCTATGATCAACCTCCAGCAAAAGTTTTGAAAACTTTCAGGTAACAATGTCTGAACCAAAGCCATCCACTTTTACGCTTGTGTGGGTCATGCACCCCAAATCCCAATGAGTGCGGAGGACTGACTATATTGAGCTATCTGTTCATAACACTAGTAAGTATTTGGCTTATTAGGAATAATAACATTTGGAAACTAATGAGGCCCCTTCTACACTGCCATATAAAATCCAGATTATCTGCTCTGAACTGTATTATATAGCAGTGTGGACTCATATAATCCAGTTCAAAGCAGATAACGTGGATTATGTGCCTTAATATTTTGGACTTCAACTCCCACAATTCCTAACAGTCTCAGGCCCCTTCATTTCCCCCCTCAGCCTTTTAAGATCCCTGTTTGAGCGGTGATGACACCATCGTCAGCATAGATGAAACTGGCAGTGGATTCTTTTGTGGTGATCCTTTGTGCATGAGGGGGGAAAGGAAAGGTCCTGAGGCTGTTAGGAATTGTGGGAGTTGAAGTCCAAAACACCTGGAGGGCCCAAGTTTGCCCTGCTTTACAAAGAGAACATAACCCCAGGCCCGGATTAACCTCTTTTGGCGCCCTAGGCCACACTTTTGAATTACGCCCCCAAACCAACCTGTACCGCACCCCCCACCTCCTCCTCCTCGCAGCGCCGTGCGCCCTCCTTCCTTTAGTCAAGGAAGGAGGGCACGAGGAGGCGGAGGGAAGCCCCGCCCCCAGGGCCGCTGCCGGGCATGCGCAGCAGGAGGGCACGAGCACCTCTGCCTCCTCCGCCATTTTCCTGGATGCCGCGCATGCCCGGCATCGGCCCCGGGGGCTTCCCTCCACCTTCTCCTCCTCACGCCCTCCTTCCTTGACAAGGGGTGGGAGCGATGGCGAGGGGGGCCACCATTTCCTCCTTCCTTGCCCCCTCGCAGCGCTCTCCCCCCGCCCTCCCCTGAGATAGATAAAGCCATCTCCATGCCGCGCGTTGCGGTTTTGTTTCAACATTTTTTTGGGTCCGTGTGAACTGCGCCCCCCTTGGCTTGCGCCCCTAGGCCATGGCCTAGGGTGGCCTTATGGGTAATCCGGGCCTGCATAATGCTAGTATGGGGGACAACTTTGCCAAGGTTTTCTCATTGTTATCCAAAGCACGAACACGTCATCCCGTTCCACGGAGCAAACAACCAAGGGATCATTGCAGGTCCAGTGCGTCCAGCATGAGGTGTGCTTTTTGGTCGCCACCAACGTCCTATGCGCTTTTTGAAAGAGGCCAACTCACCCACACAAAGCATATTCCTATCACATTTCTGAAACCAGAGCACCGGAGGAGATACCCGCGAGCTGAGCACTCCACTCAGGACCAGAACGCAGAACAAGGCGCTGTTATGATTCGATATTTTTATTTCCAGAATGACTTGGGGAGGAAATGGATGGCCCCCGAGGCGCAAACAAACAAGCCTGGCAGCTCCCTGCCGCTTGGCTGATGGGGCCCCGTGGAAAGCAATGAACCTGGGAAAACATTGCCGTCCTCAGGAACAATGTTGACTTTAGATAAGAAAGACGTGCACATAACAAAGACTCCGAGATGACTCAAAAACCAAGACAACCCCCCCATAAGCCTACATTTTCATTTAAGTTACACTTTCATGCTGCTAGATTTACGCTATGCACCCTAGAGAAGAAAAATTAACATCGCTTTATGGATGCCATAATAATCTGTGATCTCGACTCTACTGCATATCAGATTGAATGGCTTTGTTTCAAGGCCCTTCCACACAGCCATATAACTCAGAATATCAAGGCAGAAAATCCCAAAACATCTGCTTTGAACTGGGTTATCTGAGTCCGCTCTTGATATTCTGGGATACAAGGCTGGGTGGAAGGACCCTGGGGGTTGGTGCTCATCTCCATTTCTAAGTTGAAGAGCCAGTGTTGTCCATAGACACCTCCAAGGTCATGTGGCTGGCATGACTGCATCGAGAGCCGTTACCATTACTTTGTTTCGATTTGCTAGGTTGTCAGAAGCTGGGGCTAACAGCAGGAGCTCACCATGCCCCCCGGATTTGAACCCCCAACATTTTGGCCAGCAAGTTCAGCAACTCAGCAGGAGGCCCAGGAGGTGCTCATAATAGGGGGCAAAATGGAGGCATTGCTGTCGCCAATAGGACTTCTGTTCCTTGGTCGGCAGATATATGGCGGCGCTCTAACTTACAACTCCATTCAAGCATTTAGGAAACACAATTTGAAGACCCAAGAAGAGAGAAAGGAAGAAACGGGGAAAAGGAAAGGCAGAGATAACAGAGAAACCCAACCAAAACAAATAAAAGAGTTTTCGCTCTGAATATTTTTCATGTCGCATTCTCCAGAATGTAGCCAATTCTCCAGAAGACAGGAGCAGAATTCAAAACGATCTTGACAGATTAGAGAGATGATTGGCCATAACTAACAAAATGAACTTCAACAGAGACAAATACAAGATACTCCACTTAAGCAGGAAAAAATGAAATGCAAGGATGCAGAATGATGGGGGACGCATGGCTCGAGAGCAGTACATGTGAAAAAGGTCTTGGGGTCCTCGGGGACAGCAAGTTAAACATGAGCCAACAATGTGATGCGGCGGCAAAAAAGCCAATGGGATTTTGGCCTGCATCAATAGGAGTCTAGTCTCTAGATCACGGTTGGGCAATTATTTTTTCCAAGGGGCCACACGAGAGCCAAAAAATATTATGGAGGGCCGTACCTAAAAGTTGAACTACATTCTAATCTACATTATTTATTTATTTATTTACTATATTTACTATATATTACACATCATTAATAGTAACATACTAATATATCAATATTCATATATTATTAGTATTAATATCATAATTATTATATTATAGTGTATATATATAGACATTATAGTATATTGAAATTATAATATAATATAACATTTTTATATTATAAAAGTATTATTATAAAATAATAATAAAAACCACTAAAATTAAATTAAATTAAATTCAAGAAGACAAGGTGCAAACCAAGATGAAGGCTGACATCCTCAAGAGAGGAAGGATCCCAAGATGGAATGGCCCAATGGCCTCAGCCCAGAGGATGGCAAAGCGGACCCAGCCGCCACCAAGGCAGAGGAGAGAAGAGCAGCAGGCGATCGGAGGCTGCAGGCCTCCGCCCGCTCTCGCCCCCTGCTATGGAGTGCCTGCCATCCCAGTGGAGGAGATCCGGGCCTGCAGGGGGAGCAGTCGGCGATCTGAGGCGGCTTATTCGACCTGGCGACCCGGAAGACGATCAATTCTTCCGGGTCGCCAGGGCGATCAGCCCCCACGACCCGGTGATGTCAGGCACTCCATCCAGGTATCATCCAGAGATGTCAGGCACTCCAAAGCCATCGCTCCTCCGATCTGTCTACCGACACAGGCCCCACCACGGCACCCCTTCCTCTTGGCTCTGCCCCTGATGCCCTTCTCCTCGGGCCGGACAGAATCGGCTGCCGGGCCACATCTGGTCCGCGGGCCGTAGGTTGACCGCCCCTGGTCTAGATCCAGGAAAGTCATGCTATCCCTCTGTTCTGCCTTGGTTAGACCACACCTGGAATATTGTGTCCAATTCTGGGCACCACAATTGAAGGGAGATGTTGACAAGCTGGAATGTGTCCAGAGGAGGGCGACTAAAATGATGAAGGCTCTGGAGAACAAGTCCTATGAGGAGTGGCTTAAAGAGCTGGGCATGTTTAGCTTGAAGAAGAGAAGGCTGAGAGGAGACATGATAACCATGTATAAATATGTGAGAGGAAGTCATAGGGAGGAGGGAGAAAGCTTGTTTTCTGCTGCCCTGGGAACTAGGACGCAATGGAGCAATGGCTTCAAACTACAAGAAAAGAGATTCCACCTGAACATAAGGAAGAGCTTCCTGACTGTGACAGCTGTTCAGCAGTGGAACTCTCTGCCCCAGAGTGTGGTGGAGGCTCCTTCTTTGGAAGCTTTTAAACAGAGGCTGGATGGCCATCTGTTGGGGGTGCTTTGAATGCAATTTTCCTGTTTCTTGGCAAGGGGTTGGACTGGATGGCCCATGAGGTCTCTTCCAACTCTATGATTCAGTGATTCTATTCTAAGGGGATGCAGTGGCGCAGTGGGTTAAGCGGCTGAGGGGGGAAATGAAAGGGCCTGAGGCTGTTAGGAATGGTGGGAGTTGAAGTCCAAAATACCTAGAGGGTCCAAGTTTACTCAAGCCTGGTGTAGATGAACCCTTAATGCAGTGTTTCCGAACCTTTTTTGAGCCGCGGCACACTTTTATCATTAAAAAAATCCGGGGGCACACCACCAACCAAAATGACACAAAATGACACTCTAACACAGTAAAGAACGGCTGGGGGATGGTGGCCTGCTGTGAGCAGCTGCTGGGAGTGCCGAAGCCGAGGGAGGGGGAGGAGCCAGGCCACGCCATGCTCCGCCTCCTCCCCCCGGCTTCAGCTTTCCCACAGCTTCTCCAGCCTTAAGGGGGCAGTGCCAAGCCAGCGATGGCAGAGCCAGCACAATGCTGGCTTGGCACTGTCCCCTCAAAGCTGGAGAAGCTGTGGGAGAGCTGAAGCCGGGGAGGGGGCGGAGCCAAGCCACACCATGCCCCGCCCCTCCCCCGTCTTCAGCTCTCCCACAGCTCCTCCAGCCTTGAGGGGGCAGTGCCAAGCCAGTGGTGGCAGAGCCAGCACAATGCTGGCTTGGCACTGTCCCCTCAAGGCTGGAGAAGCTGTGAGAGAGCTGAAGCCAGGGGGGGGGGGTGGAGCCAGGCTGTGCCATGCCCCGCCCCCTCCCCCGGCTTCAGCTCTCCCACTGCTTCTCCAGCCTTGAGGGGGCAGTGCGAGCGAGGGGCAGGAGTCAAGGCCCCCATTCCCGGCGCCGCACTCAGCCATGACTCCTGCCCCTCGCTCGCTGAAGCCGTGCAGAGGAGGAGGGGCATGAGCGGTGGACGGGCTTCAGTGGGCGGAGCTGCACCGCATGGCTTCAGCGAGCGAGGGGCGGGAGCCATGGTGGGTTGGAGGCTGGCTGGGGAAACGGCCGAAGGAGGCGGCGCCCCAGCCCCTTCTTTTTCTTCGCCGTCACCCGGCCCTTCCTCTTCCTCCCCCAAGCAGCAGGAGTTCGGCAGGCGGAGGGGGGAAGGAAGGGGGGCAAAGAGCTTTTCCCACAGCACAGCAGGAGATCCGTCCTGGCACACTACTGTGCCGCGTCACAGTGGTTGGGAAACACTGCCTTAGTGAACCCCTACTGGACCTAACTTATCCACGAAAGTGTGAAGAGGCAAAGACGCTGTGACCAACCTCACTGAAGATAAAACAAAATAGTAACACGTCATGCCATTAGCAATCTGCTGCCCCCTTTAATCTGTCGCCCGAGGCCACCGCTGCACCATATCACATGGCAGGGCCATCTAGTTCTGCTCCGAGCCTGACATCACCACCAATGTCTTCCAGAACAACATTAAGATCGGAGTCTTTACAGCTCAAGGACCCCCTGTTTGGTTTGCTCTGAGTGTACCAATCGAGCCATACTCTACGAATTCCTCCCTCGGAAAGATGTTGGTCCCGTCGGAGAAGGCGGCCAGCCTCACTTACCCCTGGCAACGTCTTCTGTTCATGCAACGCGCTCTGGGCTTTGAGGGCCGAGTCCCGGGCACAATACGTAAGGAAGGCACAACCTGGGCAAGAAAGAATTGGGGGTGTGGGGAGAGAGGTGCACATTAATCACAAGCAATGCACATAACATTAATCATATCCAATTGGTCACACCCAGAAAAGGGTCTGCCGGGGCCTATACGGTGAGAAAGAAGAAGCCAAGCCATATGAAACAGCTGGAAACACAAGGGATGCAAGCTGCGACGACGGTGCTGCTTTTGGGAGCCTCCAAAGAGCAGCTGCTCCCTTTCTGGGCAAACGGCATGTTTACAATCAAACCTCTACAACCCAATACAACCCAACCCCGGCAAGGATTCGATTGAAGGCAATTGGCATGGATTAGCAGGGCCCGGTTAATTGGGATCAGCAGGCAGAGGCAAACACACTGGGATTAGTCCCAAAGCCCTCCAGATTAGCACATCCGATCTCCACAGAGCCAGACTGACGCTTGTTTTGAGGCTGGAGGAACGTATTCAGGGAGGGGGTCCTGTATTGCAGTGTTTCCCAACCTTTTTTGAGCCGCGGCACACTTTTTACAGTTACAAAATCCTGGGGCACACCACCAACCAAAATGACACAAAATGACACTCTAGCACAGTAATACATATAGTTAATATGTTTTTAAATGTATTTATACCCTCAGTGTGAAACCTTGACCTGTTTCAATGAACACCACATAGATATCCTGGCAGGAATGGTAGAAAGACACAAACTTCCCACACAGAACTCCCATAACCAAGAGAAAATACTATAAGAGTTTGGTGGGCATTGACCTTGAGTTTTGGAGTTGTAGTTCACCTATATCCAGAGAGCACTGTGGACTGAAACAATGTTGGATCAGGACCAAACTTGGCATGAATACTCAATATGTCCAAATGTGAACATGGATGGAGTTTGGGGAAAATAGACCTTGACATTTGGGAGTTACAGTTTCTGGGATTTATAGTTAACACACAATCAAAGAGCATCCAGAACTCTTGCAACAATGGAATTGAACCAAACTTGGCATATTGAACTCTCATTACCAACAGAAAGTACTGAAAGGGTTTGCTTGGGAATTGACCTTGAGTTTGGAAGTTGTAGTTCACCTATACCCAGAGAGCACTGTGGACTCAAACAAATGTTATCTTGTTGTTTGTTTTCTATCCAGAATCACAATGTTGAAAGGAGGCTCACCACTTTAAGGTCCCTAAAACAGGCATGGGAAAACCTCGGCCCTCTGGGTGCTTTGGACTTCAACTCCCGCCATTCCTAACAGCCTGAGGCCCTTTCCTGCTTAAGTGGCTGAGGGGGGAAAGGAAAAGGGCCCGAGGCTGATAGGAATGGTGGGAGTTGGAGTCCAAAACATCTGGAAGGTCCAAATTTGCCCATGCCAGCTTTCGACAGAGACCTCTTCCTCCCCCCTTCACACCCTTTCTTCCCCCTCCTGCCGAACATTTACTTTTTCTTCTACACTGTCGCTTCTGCCACTATTTTGATCAGAGGGGGCAGCACGATCGTGTTCAGGAGGGGAGGGAGGAAGACGTGGGGCAAGTCTGCACAGTAGCGTGAGCAAAGGGAGGCAAAGCGAGCAGAGCGAGGCTGGGAAGAAGGGAGCCCAAGTGGAGAAGAAAAAGTGTCCAGCAGGAGGGGGAAGAAAGGGTATTGGAGGTTCCAATTTCCCACGGCACACCTGATGATTGCTCATGGCACACTAGTGTGCCACGGCACACTGGTTGGGAAACACTGCTGCATTGGATGCAGAAACTATGCAACGGCTATCATTACCATTACAAACTGGAGAAAACACAGCACCGAGACTGTGGCGCAGCTGGCTGGGAGTCAGCTGCATTAAGATCACTACTGACTGAAAGGTCATGAGTTCTAAGCCAGCCCGGGTCGGAGTGAGCTCCCAACCAAATTGTGTAGCTTGTTGTTGACCTTTGCAGCCCGAAAAACAGTTTATTTATTTATTCTAGTCTATTTATACCCCGTCCTTTTCACCCCAAAGGGGACTCAGGGCAGCTTACAAACTACAGCAAAAATTCGATGGCACATCATAACATAACGATAAACATACCACGTAAAATTATAAAACAGTTAAAACATATAAAAATATGTTTAAAAAAATATATAACAGTAATACAGATTAAAACATACAAAGTGCCGAGTCGTGATTTCCAAACTTCTTAGTTTTCCCCTAGTTGTTATTTATTTATTTATTTATTTATTTAAATATAGGAAATAAATAAATAAAAATTGACCGCTGCATCTGTCAAGTAGGAAATTTAGGTACCACTTTGTGGGGAGGCTAATTTAACTGATTTACGAGGCCATAAAAATCTCCAGGAAGTATGCAAAGAATGAGGAAGCGACAGCTCCCCTGGTGGCCAGAAGCTGGAATGCTAAAAAGCCTCTGAGTGTCTGTCTATATATGTTGTGAGTCTATGGCATTGAATGTTTGCCATGTATATGTACATTGTAATCCGCCCTGAGAAGGGCGGAATATAAATACTATAAAAATAAATAAATAAATAAATAAATAAATAAAAAATAAAACAAATGTAAATGCAGGGGAATTCCAGATAGGAAACAATCAGGGCCAGGTAACATTTCCCAGGAAACGATTCCCCCCCCCCCCGGCAGGAATCATCCAGGCTTTGAAGCTGTAAAGCCATTTAATGATAACCAAGCTGGCCAACTGCAACATTCACGCAAACCTCAAACAGACAAGAGTTCTTTCTCCCACCTTGGACATCATTCCACAGTTATATGAACATCGCTTGCCGAGTTTCCAACAGGCCTAACAACCTTTGAGGATGCCTGCCATAGATGTGGATGAAACATCAGGAGAGAGTGCTGCAGGCTTTGAAGCTTTGTCAAAGGCCTTCATGGCCGGAATCAATGGGTGGCTGTGAGTTTTCCGGGCTGTATGGCCATGTTCCAGAAGCATTCATAGAATCATAGAGTTGGAAGAGACCTTGTGGGCCATCCAGTCCAACCCGCTGCCAAGAAGCAGGAAAATTCTCTCCTGACGTTTCTCCCACATCTATGGCAGGCATCCTCAGTGGTTGTGATAGCAGATCACTTGATGAACCAACCAGGACACAGCATATTATTTGAGAACACAAAAATGCTGAACCACTCTCACAACCACCATGTCAGACTACCCAAAGAAGTTGTTGAAATCCACAAGAAGCATGTGGACAATTTCAACAGAAAGGAGGAAACTATGGAAATGAACAAAATCTGTCTACCAGTATTTTAAAAAAAACTCTAAAATCAGGACAGTAAATAAAGAATAACACTCAAAAAACAGGGGAATTCCAGAGAGGAAATAATCAGAACTAGCTAACACCTCCCAACAAAGGATTCCCCCAGGCAGTAAGCAACCAGGCTTTGAAGCTGCAAGGCCATTCAATGTGAATCAAGGTGGCCAGTGGCAACATTTACACCTACCTCCAATAGACAAGCGTTCTTTCTCCCACACTGGATATTATTCCACAGATATATAAACCCCGCTTGCCTAGCTTGAGGATGCCTACCATAGATGTGGGCGCAACATCAGGAGAGAATGCTTCTGGAACATAGCTATACAGCCCAGAAAACACACCAACCCATTGCAAGCCTTCGACAACACATTGAACAAATGTAAAATTGGTGCATTTTGGGGATCCCTTTTCCAAAAGGCTTTGGGCCAGAAATGTTTTGGATATTTCAGTGTTTCCCAACCTTCTTTGAGCTGCGGCACACCTGGTCACTCGGGGCGTGGTCTTCATCCAGGCCCCACCTCCTTTCAGCTCAGGCCCCTCCCTTTTCCTCCTTTCCCTCCTGCCTGCCTGGCTTCTCGGGGGCGATGGAGGCATGCGGCTTGGACTGGAGCCTGTGCGTGGTGACGGGGGCATCGCGGGGCCCGGGCTGGGCCGTGTGTCTCCGCCTGGCCACGCTCCTCTCCCCGGGCTCGGCACTGCTCCTCTTGGGCCGGGCGGAGAGCCCACTGCGGGAGGTGGAGGCGCTGCTCCGCCAGGACTGCTGCGCCTCTGCCCGCCCGCCCTCCCCGCAGACCTGGCCCAGCCCCACACCGCCCAAAGCCTCCTCCGCGCCGCCTGGGAAGCCCACCGGCAGATGGAGAATGAGGGGGAAGAAGGCGCAGGGCCGCCCCAGAAACGGTCCTCCTGGTCAACAACGCTGGCAAACCAGGCAGGAGGGAGAGGCCAGAAGGAAGGAAGGAAGGAAGGAAGGAAGGAAGGAAGGAAGGAAGGAAGGAAGGAAGGAAGGAAGGAAGGAAGGAAGGAAGGAAGGAAGGAGGAGAAGGAAGGGAGGAAGGAAGGAAGGAAGGATGGAAGGGAAGGAAGGAAGGAAGGAGGAGAAGGGAGGGAGGGAGGGAGGGAGGAGGGAAGGAGGAAGGGGAGGGAGGGAGGAGGGAGGAGGGGGGGGGAGGAAGGGCCTCCCACGCGAGGGGAAGGCACCCCCAGGGAACACTAGGAAGAAAGGGAGGAAGAGAGGTTTTTCCACGGCACACCAACTGATCTCTCACGGAACACTAATGTGCCGCGGAACAGCGGTTGGGAAACACTGGGATATTGGATTTATTCAAATGTATACATTTTCTGGATTTATTGCAGATTTATTCGGATGTTGGCAAGCTTGCATTTCCATTGGTGCACATCACGAGATCATGATATATGTCTATGGAAATACAAGCTTGCCAAAATCCAAATAAATCTGAAATAAAAAAATTAAATATATATATATAAATAATATAAAAATAAATGATTCATGCAGTTTGACGGCACTTGAACTGTCCTGGCTCAATGCTATGAAGTTGCAGGAGCTATAGTTTCCGACTTCATTATATATGCATTGTAAAACTACAATTCCCAGGATTCCACTGCACTTGATGGCTCAATGCTATGGAAGTGCATGAGCTATAGTTTCCCAAGAACCTTAACCCGACTTCATTAGTTATACATTGTAAAACTACAAGTCCCAGGATTCCATAGCATTGAGCCACGGCAGTTCAAATGGTGTCAAATTGCATTCGTTCTATGGTGCAGATGCACGCGGTGAGCTCTCCTCCTGTCTTCCCATCTTATCCTCACAACAACCCTGCAAGGTAGGCCAGGCTGAGGAAAAGTGACTGGTTCATTGCCTTGGACTTGGCACTCCTGATTCAAAACCATACTCACACCTTGCTCAATGAGTAAATCTGTAGGTTGTTTTGGGACTGCAGAGACTCTTTCCCGCTTCCCTCTCTGCCATCACATACAATTGGCTGAGAATCAAAAGGCACCAAGGGGAAAACTGCCGAGTACTGACTCACTCTCATGTGTTCTTACTCCCAAGAGAAGCGCAAATCAGGTTTTCTTCAGCTTGCACTGTGAGGAATAAGATCTGCATCCTCCCTCCCTTCCCGATTCATGCAGAGCAGAAGAAAAATACCATTTCGGACTACAGCTCCCAGAATCCACAGAACATGGAAGGGCTCAAGCCCTACAGGAATAGATGGCGGAGCTGACTCTCCCTTGAAATGATGTCCTTTGTAATTGACCCAATAATGTCTCAAGCATAAATAAGGACTATTGTCATCGACCCATCCTATGGAAAATATATGGTTGTAGTTTAGCTTATGCACATTGACTTGGGGGTATATACGCCAAACATATGGAGGACACTTGTCAGTATATATCCTGCTTAAAAGGGTCGATTAACATGGGCAAACTACTACTACTACTACTAACAATAATAATAATAACAACAATTTATTTATTTATTTATTTACATCATTTATATTCTGCCCTTCTCACCCTGCCGGGGACTCAGGGCGGATCACAATGCACATGCATACAGGCAAACATTCAATGCCATAGACGTACAACATATATAGACAGACATAGAAGCAATTTAACATTCCAGAAGCCAGTTAATTTTAGCCTCCCCACAAACTGGTACCTAATTTCCTACTTGACAGATGCAACTGTCTTTCGGGTTGCAAAGGTCGACAACAAGCTACACAAATTGGTTGAGAGCTCACCCTGACCAACAGGACTCAAACTCATGACCTTCTGGTCAGTAGAGATCTTGTATAGCTGCACCACATTCCCAGTGCTAATAATAATAATAATAGATTTATACCCCGCCACCATCTCCCCAAGGGGACTCAGGGCAGCTTACATGAGAGGCCAAGCCCAATGACACATAATAACAACAATACAATCAATATACTTACACACAAGCAATGACAGACAGTTTTAAAACCATTCTGGGCGGGCCAAATGTGAAATATTAAAATTTTAAAATAAATAACACTGGATGTGAAGAGGTAGAATGTATGTAAACAGGAAGGTATTAAAGGATAATGTGGAGCAGATGACCCAACAGGTAATTAAAGTGCTTATGAGGACATTTTGCTAGGAAATTTGGGCCCTCCAGGTGTTTTGGACTCCCAACACCCACAATTCCCAACAGCTTCAGGCCCTTTCCTTTTCCCCCTCTGCCGCTGGATATGGCTGGGAGGGGTCTTTCACCCCCTTACAAAGTTTCCTTCATTGTGATATATTTATAAATGAGTGTTGTGTGCCAAGGGAGGGGTGGTCGATGCATGAATACCGACTCCGAAACAGATAGGATCTAGAGGTCTGCAGGCATGGGTCGACTTGGCCCCTCTGGGTGTTTTGGACTCCCACAATTCCTAACAGTCTCAGGCACCTTCCTTTTTCCCCTCAGCTGTGTGTGTATATATACAGTATGTGTGTGTGTGTGTTAAAATAAATCATGTCGACTTCCTGATATCTTCCTGAGGCTTGTTTCAATTCCCTTTCTTTCTTTCTTTCTTTCTTTCCTTCTTCTTCTTCTTACGTTCCTTTCCCTCCTTTTTTCTCAATATCAATTTCTAAGCCAAAGAGCCGGCATTGTCCGTAGACGGCTCCAAGGTCATGTGGCCAGCATGACTGCATGGAGCGCCATTACCTTCCCACCACAGTGGTACCTATTGATCTACGCATATTTGCATGTTTTTGAACTACTAGGTTGGCAGAAGCTGGGACTAACAACGGGAGCTCACTCCGCTCTATGGATTCAAACCTGCGGCCTATTGGTAAGCAAGTTCAGCAGCTCAGCACTTTAACCCACTGCGCCACTGGGGGCTCCCAGTAAAAAAAGAGCAACACTGAAAAAACATGACAATTCCAGGCAAGAATCAATCAGGGCCAGCTAACACCTACCAACAAAGGAAGCAACCAGCCAGACATTGAAGCTGCAAGGCCATTAAATGCTAATCAAGGTGGCTAATTGCAACATTCATGCTTGCCTCAAGCAAACAAGAGTTCTATCTCTTATTCTGGACATTCCACAGATATAGAAACCCGTTTTCCTAGTTTCCAACAAACCTTACAACTCAGAAATAATGCAGTTTGATAACAATTTAACTGCCATGACTCAGTGCTATAACATCATAAGCAGGCCCGGATTACCCATAAGGCCAACCTAGGCCATGGCTTAGAGGCACAAGCCGGGGGGGGGCGCAGATCACGGACCAAAAGAATTGTTGAAAGAAATAAAAACGCAATGCGTTTTTCCCACCCTCCCTCGGCCTGCGCTCATAGATATCTATGGGCGCAGGCCCTGTCCTGAAGACTACATGCACGTCATGCACCTCTCTCCACTTCCGCCTCCCTCCCTGCACGAGAAAGACTATGCCTCCCGGCATGCCCTGCGAGGGCTGCGGTGGGGCCGGGCCAATGGGAGGCGGCAAGGGCAGAGACAGGGGGCATGGCCGGGCGGCGGATAGAGAGAGAGCGGACTCGCGGGGATGGTGGAGGGTGCCGAGGAGGGTCCGCCATTCCAGCTGGGCAGACTGCACTACGAGCAGGTAAGCCCCGGGGCGCCACGTAACGGGGACCGGGAAGGCCCCGCTGGAGATGGAGTCGCTCCCTCAGGGAGCCCGCATCGCTTGCCTCAGGTGGCCCCGCCCCCTCGGTGCCATCCCATCCCCTCATTGGCCCTGCCAGGTGTCACTCTCCCATTTGAATTCCCGCCCTTGGGAAAGCGCTTCTGTGATTGGCTCCTGCTTCCTTTGACTCCTCTTCAGGAGCAGTGCTTCTATCTTAGCGTCTCGAGTTTGAGTCCCGCTTCGGGCAGAAAGCGTGACTGTGGAACTCCCTGCCACTGCATTGGGATGGCATTTTTAAAAATGGGCCTGAGCACGGCGCTGCTGCAGGTGGGTCCAGCCCAGGCGCCCCACGAGCCCCGCGGATACACCTGCGCTGATTGGCACGGGTTGTTGTTGATTTATTTGGATATTACTGATCAACTGAGATGTATTGGGTTACCTGAGTGAATTTGAGGTAAGTTGTATGATATGATTTATTTTTTGTGGGTCTGAGTGATGGGGGGGGGTGCGGTAGAGGTTGGCTTAAAGGGGGCGTAATTCCAAAGTTTGGCCTAGGGCGCAAAAAGGTGTTAATCCGGGCCTGATCATGAGAGTTGTAATGATATTGTCAACTACAACTCCATAGTATTGAGCCACGGTAGTTGGAATTGATATCAAACTGCAACAATTCCACCATGCAGATGCACCTTCTGCCCTACATTCATGCCACATCTGTCAAAACACTTCCGCTCAGCTTGATACTTGGGTTTTTATGAAGCCGAAAGGGAGTGGATCCACTTTTCTGGCCTTTCAGCAAAAACGGTGCAACAACAACAACAAGAAGTCCGTTCGGTTCGTCAGGCGGCATTTACATCATTAGCAGTTTATTTATTAAAAAAATTAAACCTTCCATAAAGCTTTCGAAAATGATATTAAAACAGCAGCAAAACAGTTTCTCTTTGAAAAGGTAAATATTTAATGAACGAAATTTGACATTGATGCATTTTTAATATTGGCACAATTAAATCTGCCAGATGATTAAGTATTAATAGCTCTTAATAAGTGCAGCGATCTCGAGTTTGAGTGGAAAAAGCTCCAGAGCGGGGTGGGGGAAAAAACACAATGAGAAAGAGCCACTGATCGGCAGATGGACCATGGCTCTGGGCTGCGGCAGTTCGGCTTGACTCAAAACAAGCCCCAAACAGCCATTGCATGGAAGAGAGAAGAAGGGACCCGCCGAAAAGGAGATTTTGGCTGGGCTGCCCAACATCAAGGCTTATCTTAATTAGATAAATGATGGCACGAGTTGGATAACATATTGGAACGGAATAATAATAAGCTGAGTGTAATTTGAGGCTTGTACAGTTGCAGATCTTTGGCCTGAGCAACACATGTTGTTATGTTTGTTTGTTTTGTGTGTGTGTGTTTCAGGAACGACTTCAGAAACTGTTGTTATGATGACAATGATAATGTTGCTAGCTTCCAGAATCTGGGCATTGTTATCCCAAAAGCTTTAGGACAGTGTTTCTCAACCTCAACCCCTTAATACAGTTCCTCATGTTGTGTTGACCCCCAACCATAACATTATTTCCGTTGCTACTTCATAACTGTCATTTTGCTGCTGTTATGAATTGTCATGGAAATATCTGATATGCAGGATGTATTTTCACTCGCTGGACCAAATTTGGCACAAATAGCTGATTCTCCCAAATTTGAATACTGGTGGGGTTGGGTGAATTGATTTTGTCATTTGGGAGTTCTAGTTGCTGGGATTATTAGTTCACCTACAATCAAAGAGCATTCTGAACTTCACCAACGATGGAATTGAACCAAACTTGGCACGCAGAACTCCCATGACCGGCAGAAAAAAACTGGAAGGCTTTTGTGGGCATTGACCTTGATTTTTGGAGTTGTAGTTCACCTACATCCAGAGAGCACTGTGGACTCAATTATGGATCTGGACCAAACGTGACATATTCAATATACCCAAATATGGTGGAGTTTGGGGAAAATAGACCTTGACATTTGAGAGTTGTAGTTGTTGGGATTTATAGTTCAGGCTTAGCCAGATAGATCACCAACAATGGTCCACCCTGGCCTCACATCGGGAGGCATGGAGACATACTATCCACAATGCTGCAGCCTCTTTTGAGAAGACACGGTGAATGGGTCTCAAAGAGAAACGACAACGCAGAAAGAACCGCAACTTTGAAACAACATCATCTAAGGAGACTTTCTGCTGTGCTTTCTGCAACCGAACTTGCCTATCTCAGATTGGCCTGAAGAAGGGAGCCCGAGTGAAGAAGAAAAAGTAAGTGTTCGGCAGGAGGGGGAAGAAAGGGCGTGAAGGGGAAGGGGGAGGAACACTCTTTCCAGCCACTTCAGCAGGAAAGGGCCTCAGGCTGTTAGGAATGGTGGGAATTGAAGTCCAAAGCACCCAGAGGACCGAAGTCTTCCCATGCCTGTTTTAGTGACCTTAAAGTGGTGAGCCTCCTTCCAACATTGTGATTCTGTATAGAAAACAAACAACAACATAACATTGTTGGAGTCCACAGTGCTCTCTGGGTGTAGGTGAACTACAACTTCCAAACTCAAGGTCAATTCCCAAGCAAACCCTTTCAGTACTTTCTGTTGGTAATGAGAGTTCGATATGCCAAGTTTGGTTCAATTCCATTGTTGCAAGAGTTCTGGATGCTCTTTGATTGTGTGTTAACTATAAATCCCAGAAACTGTAACTCCCAAATGTCAAGGTCTATTTCCCCCAAACTCCATCTGTGTTCACATGTGGGCATATTGAGTATTCATGCCAAGTTTGGTCCGGATCCAACATTGTTTGAGTCTACAGTGCTCTCTGGATATAGGTGAACTACAACTCCCAAACTCAAGGTCAATGCCCACCAAACTCTTATAGTATTTTCTTTTGGTTATGGGAGTTCTGTGTGGGAAGTTTGATTCCATTCCATCATTGGTGGAGTTCAGAGTACTCTTCCATTGCGGGTGAACTATAACTCCCAGCTGTTGAGCAAGACCTTTGTGTGTGTCTTTCTGCCATTCCCGCCAGGATATCTATGTCGTGTTCATCGAAACAGGCCCAGGTTTCACACTAAGTGTATAAATACATTTAAAAACATATTAACTATATGTATTACTGTGTTAGAGTGTCGTTTTGTGTCATTTTGGTTGGTGGTGTGCCCCAGGATTTTGTAAATGTAAAAAGTGTGCCGCGGCTCAAAAAAAGGTTGGGAAACACTGCAGTAGACAACAATGGCAAAGGATGAAGGGAAGTGGCAAAATGTATACAGAAGAGGGAAGGAAATGCCTTTTCTATCAATGCACCCGCTTTCTTATTTGTACTACCCAGTCTCTTAAACTGCTACGAGACATCGCCAACAGGTACGCATCTAGGACATCTTCCGTCCCCTGTAGACACGCTCCTTCCTTGACAACCGGCTTTTATCCCTTGCCGAGATGAGCATTAGGATGCTTTATGAGCACTTTCGCTGTCGTTCTAACGGTGCGGTGGGAAATAATTGTATGAAACAATACCGGAGCAGATAAAACATTGACCAAGCGAGTTGTGATTGAAACCGACTAATAATAAGTGTAGTGACGCTCCATATGTGATTCTATGGCAGTGTTTCCCAACCTTTTTTGAGCCACGGCACACTTTTTACATTTGCAAAATCCTGGGGCACACCACCAACCAAAATGACACAAAATGACACTCGAACACAGTAATACATATAGTTAATATGTTTTTAAAATGTATTTATACACTCAGTGTGAAACCTAGGCCTGTTTCAATGAACTCAATATAGATATCCTGGCAGCAATGGCAGAAAGACATAAACTTCACACACAGAACTCCCAAGAGAAAATGCTACGAGTTTGGTGGGCATTGACCTTGAGTTTTGGAGTTGTAGTTCACCTATATCCAGAGAGCACTGTGGACTGAAACAATGTTGGATCAGGACTAAACTTGGCATGAATACTCATTATGCCCAAATATGAACACAGATGGAGTTCAGGGGAAATACACCTTGACATTTGGGAGTTGTAGTTGCTGGGATTTATAGTTCCCCTACAATCAAAGAGCATTCTGAACCCCACCAATGATAGAACTAGGCCAAACTTCCCACACAGAACCCCCAGGAGGCAAGAGGAGGTCTCTACTTGGGGAAAGGGAGACGGGCCTTCCCAATGCATGGAGAGGGAGAGACCAAGTAGACAATGGGTGGGGATGGGGGGTGCTTGTAATTTTGTGCCTTTATTGAGATAGGTTTCTTAAGGTTTTTATACTTCAACACAGTGGACTCCTCCCCCGGGAGGTTCCAATTTCCCACGGCACACCTGATGATCGCTCACGGCACACTGGTTGGGAAACACTGTTCTATGCAATGGGTTCTGAGAGTTGTACTTTGGTGGGGCCATAGCAGTTACGGCATGGGCGAAGTTGGACCCTCCGGGTGTTTTGAACTCCAACACCCACAATTCCTAACAGCCTCAGGCCCCTTTCTTTTCCCCCTCAGCACACCTGGGGCACACCACCAACCAAAATGACACAAAATGACACTCTAACACAGTAATACATATAGTTATTATGTTTTTAAATGTATTTATACACTCAGTGTGAAACCTGGGCCTGTTTCGATGAACACAACATAGATATCCTGGCAGGAATGGCAGAAAGACACACACGAAGGTCTTGCTCAACAGCTGGGAGTTATAGTTCACCCGCAATCAAAGAGCATTCTGAGCTTAAGCGGCTGAGGGGGAAAAGGAAGGGGCCTGAAGCTGTTAGGAATTGTGAGTGTCGGAGTCCAAAGCACCCAGAGGGTCCAACTTCGCCCATGCCTGCAGACCTCTAGATCCTATGTTTCGGAGTCGGTATCCATGCATCGAGCGCCCCTCCCTTGCAAAGTTTCCCCCATTAGAAATATATCACAATGGGGGAAACTTTGCAAGGGGGTAAAAAAACCCTCTCCCAATCATATACATCTCCCCCCACCCTCCATTCATTCTGTGTCTATTTACACATCCCTCCCCGCTTCTTCCATGCCATTCGCCTCCTCCCGTTTGCATATTTGTTTGCTCAAATATTCATTTCGCACTATTTTTCCTCCACATTTCCAAACACTTGCTTAGCCCGTAGCGTAGTTTTTTTCTCCAATTTTTTTGGGGGGTGGGGGGGTGGAGGGAAAGACACCTCCAGACTGCTAAGCAGGTCCTTATGCATTCATACCTGCAGTTATGGTTTTCCCGAGGCAAGAAAAACTCATAATAATAATAAGGCCAGTTAAAGCTGTGGACTATGTGAAGACAATGAAAAATGGGGAAAGACGTATACTAATAATAATAATAATAGTATACGTCTTTATTAGATACGTATTTATATAATAAATAATATATAAATAATAAATAATATAGGTAGATGTAGGCTTACTCATAATAATAATAATAATAATAATAATGCCAGTTAAAGCTGTGAACTACGTGAAGACAATGACAAAATGGTGAAAGACGTATACTACTACTAATAATAGTATATGTCTTTATTATATATGTGTTTGTATAATAAATAATGTATAAATAATATGGGTAGATGTAGTTTTTTTTCGGGCTGTATGGCCATGTTCTAGAAGCAGCTGTGAACTACGTGAAGACAATGACAAATGGTGAAAGATGTATACAGTGTTATTTTTTCAAAATTTTAATAATTTACATCTGGCCCAGCCATAATGCTTTTAAACTGTGTTGTTGTTGTTTATTGTTTATTAAGTTATAGTGATTGTATTGTTTTATTTGCTGTTGTGTTATTTTATTACGTGTAAGCCGCCCCGAGTCCCTTCTAGGAAATGGGGCAGGGTATAAATAAAGTTTAATAATAATAATAATAAATAATAAAATACTACTACTAATAAATTATAGTGTGTGCGTGTATATGTCCTGGATTGGAACCTGGCTAAACTGTAGGAAACAAAGGGTGGTAATAAATGGACACTTCTCTGGGTGGAAAGAGGTGAGAAGTGGCGTACCCCAAGGTTCAGTTTTAGGACCGTTACTTTTTAATTTATTCATAAACGATCTGGATGTAGATGTAAATTGTGAGGTAGCAAAGTTTGCAGATGACACTAAACTGTTCAGGGTAGTTAAAAATGAAACTGACTGTAAAGAGCTCCAGAAAGATCTCTCGAAATTGAGTGAATGGGCAACAAAGTGGCAAATGCATTTTAACCTAAACAAGTGTAAAGTCATGCACATCGGGGAAAAGAACCCCAAATACACTTATCAACTGATGGGATCAAAGCTTTCTGAGACAAACCAGGAAAGGGATCTTGGGGTTTTGGTGGACAGCTCAATGAAGATGTCAACCCAATGCGCTGCAGCAGTGAAAAAAGCAAATTCTATGCTTGGCATGATCAGGAAGGGAATCGAAAATAGGTCGGCAAATGTTGTATTGCCTCTCTACAAATCTATGGTGAGGCCACATCTGGAGTACTGTGTACAATTCTGGTCTCCGCACCTCAAGAAGGATATAACGGAACTGGAAAAGGTACAAAGAAGGGCAACAAATATGATCCAAGGGATGGAGCAGCTCCCTTATGAAATCAGGTTGCAACGCCTTGGTCTTTTCAGCCTTGAAAGACGGCGTTCAAGAGGTGACTTGATCGAAGTGTATAAAATCATGCATGGGATAGAAAAGGTGAACAAAGAAAAAATATTTTCTCTGTCACACAATACTAGGACTAGGGGGCACTCCCTAAAGCTCCAAGGTAGGAAAGTCAGGACAAATAAAGGGAAATATTTCTTCACCCAGAGGGTCATTGGGTTATGGAACTCACTTCCAGAGGAGGTTGTGACAGCTGTCAGCCTGGACAGCTTCAAGGCAGGATTAGACAGATTCATGGATACCAAGGGAATCAGTAGCTACTGAAATGGACATCCAAGTGCCACCTCTGTGTTGATGGAGGCAGGCAGGATTTTCCCCGGTACTGGTTGTGGGGGGTCGGGAGCAGGTGAGGGTTTTGCCCTCCTTTCTGCTAGAGATCCCTGGGTACAACTAGTGGGCCACTGTGTGACACAGAATGCTGGACTAGATGGGCCGAGGCCCGATTCAGCATGGCTCTTCTTATGTTCTTATGTTCTTATGTTCTTATGTGTGTGGGTGTGGGTGTGTGTGGGTTGTTGTTGGTTTTTTGAGCTGTATGGCCATGTTCTAGAAGCGTTTTCTCCTGACATTTTGCCTGCATCTATGGCAGGCATCCTCAGAGGTCTAGAAGCATTCTCTCCTGACGTTTCACCTGAATCTATGGCAGGCATTCTCACAACCTCTGAGGATGCCTGCCATAGATGCAGGAGAAACATCAGGAGAGAATGCTTCTAGAACAGGCCTGGGCAAACTTCGGCCCTCCAGGTGTTTTGGACTACAACTCCCACAATTCCTAACAGTCTATCGGCTGTTAGGCATTGTGGAGTTGTAGTCCAAAACACCTGGAGGACCGAAGTTTGCCCAGGCCTGTTTTAGAACATAGCCATATAGCCTGAAAAACCTACAACAACCTAGTGATTCCAGCCATGAAAGCTTTCAACAATAAATACTACTACTACTACAACAACAATAATAATAATGCAATACTTCTGATCTCACAGTTGTGGGGAAATAAACGAGTATGGATCGTCGATGTTGCAATCCCAGGCAACAGCAGGATTGACAAGAAGCAACTGGAAAAGCTGACACTATATGAGGATTTAAAGATCAAACTGCAAAAATTCTTGCCACAAGCCAGTCAAGGTGGCCACAGTGGTGAATGGCACACTGGGTGCAGTGCCTCAAGACCTTGGCCTGCACTTTAAAATATGGCACTGACAAGACTACCCTCTGTCAGCTGCAAAAGGGCCACCCCACTTTGTTCTGCACACATTATTTGCCGATACATCACACTGTCTGAGACACTTGGGAAGTGTTCAACCTGTGATCAAATATAAATGCCACACAATGATCTTGTTTGCTGTGAACTAATCTTGTTATACATTAGTAATAACAATATTATTATTATTATTTGATACACAACAAGATTAGTACACAGCAAACAAGATCACTATGCTGGCTGTTGTATTCGATCACATGTCAGACACTTCCCAAGTGTCTAGGACTGTATGATGTATCAGCGAATAATGCATGCAGACCCCAGTAAGGTGGCCTTCTGCAGCTGGCAGATCAGGCCCGGATTACCCATAAGGCCAACCTAGGCCGTGGCCTAGGGGCGCAAGGCGAGGGGGGCGCAGATCACGGACCAAAAAATAAAGTTGAAACAAAAACGCAACGTGCATAGACTCAGGAGATGACTCTCTCGGAGGAGGAGGAGGAGGGCGGGGGGAGAGCGCTGCAAGTGGGCGGGGGAGGAAGGAATGGCGCCCCCTCCCTCGCCCTCGCCCCCTTGTCAAGGAAGGAGGGCGCGAGGAGGAAGAAGGAAGAAGGAAGGGAAGCCCCCGGGGCCGCTGCCGGTCATGCGAGGCAACCAGGAACATGGCGGAGGAGGCAGAGGCGCTCGCAGGGCCGGTTCGTCCATTAGGCCGGTTCGTCCATTCGGGCGACGTCACCCAGGAGGGCCTTCGCCCCCCGGGAGGGGCGTCGCCGCGCCGGCTCCGCGCACCCCGCTGCCCTGCCCCGCCATTGCGCCGGCCAGGCCTCCGCAGCCCGCCCCACGGCCCGCTGCGCTGCCGCACCAGCCGGGCCTTTGTTAGGCGGCCCCGCTGCCCGGGGCACTCCGGCCACGCCTCCGCATGCGTGGATGCGCGGCTCCGTGGCTCCGCGCATGCGTACTGACTCCAGAGCGCACCTCCCACTTTGGAGTCAGTGCGCGTGTGCGCAGTTCCGTGCATGCGCACTGGGCTCCAAAGTGGGAGGTGCGCTCTGGAGTCAGTGCGCGTGCGCACAGATTGGCGCATGCGCACTGGGCTCCCTTTGGGAGCAACTGGGGGGCGCAATTTTTTTCCGCGTACCCCCTGGGAACAGGTAGGTCCGCCCCTGGGCGCTCGCGCCCTCCTTCCTTGACAAGGGGTGCTGCGCATGCCCGGCAGCAACCTCGGGGGCTTCCCTTCCTCCTCCTCCTCGCGCCCTCCTTCCTTGACAAGGGTGCTGTGCATGCTCGGCAGCGGCCCCGGGGGCTTCCCTCCACCTCCTCCTCCTCCTCGTGCTCTCCTTCCTTGACTCAATCCTAGGGGTCTGAGTGATGGGGGGGTGCGGTAAAGGGGGCGTAATTCCAAAGTGTGGCCTAGGGCGCAAAAAGGTGATAATCCAGGCCTGCGGCAGATGGTAATCTTATCAGTGCCGATTGTTTTTAAGTGCAGGCCAAGGTTTTGAGACACTGCACCCAGTGTGCCCATCACCACTGGGACCACCTTTACTGGCTTCTGCCAGAGTCTTTCAAGTTCAATCTTTAAATCCTTGTGTCAGCTTTTCCAGTTAATTCTCGCCAATACTGCTGTCATAACAACAATAATAATCATCAGCATTATTATTTATGCTCCATTATATTTCCCCGGAAGGGGACTCGAGGCAAGGAAATGGGAAGAAGACTATGAAACAACACACTTCTGATTGGTAGATCTTCAAGCAACCGTACTGTAAGGGGATTTTGATAGTTCTGATATTTGATGCCCGATCATTTTATATATTAAATAATAATAATATAGATAAAATTATCAGCACCAAATTATTATTATTATTATTATTTTAAAATATATACTAATATATGCCCTATTAAGAAAAAAAGGGGGCATCCAAGCTAGAGTGAAATAATAATCTTTAAAATATAAATCCGACAGAAAGAGGCGACTTCAAATCTTCCTCTGGGAAGTTATGTATGCAAATCGGTATCTGTTGCTCTCTTCAAAATGACAACATATTCTCTTCTTCCTTTTGTTTATCCTTATGAATCATCAGAGTTGGAAGAGAACCCCCAAGAGACATTTAGTCCAACCCTATCCTGCCATGAAGGAAAATACAATCAAAGCACTCCCGACAGATGGCCATTCGGTCTCTGTTTGAAAACCTCCAGAGAAGGAGACTTCACTAGACTCTGAGGCAGCACATCTCACTCTTGAACAACTTTTACTGTCATGAAGTTTTCCTGCCATTTGATTGGATGGCCTTCTGTCGGGAGGGCTTGAATGGTATATCCCTGTTTGGAAGGGTTGGACTAGATGGCCATTGGGGCTCCCTTCCAACTCAATTTTTCCTGTGGAGAATTTAAAACAGACTGGGCGGCCATCTGTCCGGAGGGCTTGGATGGTGCCTTCCTGCTTGGAAAGGGGTTCAACTAGATGTCCTTTGGGGCTCGCTTTCAATTCAATGATTCCTTTGGAGGTTTCAGAACGGAGGCTGGAAGCGCATATTAGGACTAAATGGCCTTTGGGGTTCCTTTCCAAGTCAAAGAGCCTTGTGGAGCCAGACTGGGCATCCCAATTTCTCTTTGGAACGGGGTTGGACTAGATGTCCTTTGGGGCTCCCTTCCAACACAATGATTACTTGGAAGATTTGAAAACAGAAGCTGGGTGGCCATCTGTAGGGAGGGCTTGGGTGTTCCCCTCCTGCTTGGAAAGGGGTTGGACTAGATGACCTTTTGGGGATCCCTTCCAACTCAACGATTCCTATGGAGATTTCAAAACGGAGACTGGGTGCACACCTTGCTGTTGGAAAAGGGGTTGGACTAGATGTCCTTTGGGGCTCCCTTCCAACTCCAGGATTCCTGTAGAGATTTGAAAACAGAGGCTGGGTGGCCATCTGTCGGGAGGGCTCAGATGGTGCCATCGTGTTAGGAAGAGGGTTGGACTCTTCCTAACACTCCTTTCCAACTCAATCATTCTTTTAGAACTTGGGCATCCCTATTACTTGTTTGGAAGGGGTTTGGGCTAGATGGCCTTTGGGGTTCTCTCTTCCAAGTCAATGGTTCCTTTGGCATTTTTAACTCAGGCTGGGTGGCCGTCTGTCGGGAGGGCTCGGGTGGTGCCATCCTGCTTGGATGAGGGTTGGACTAGGTGGCCATTTGGGACTTGCAACTCTATGATTCCTGTAGAGATTTTTAAAACAGACTCAATGGCCATCTGTCGGGAGGGCTCAGATGGTGCCATCCTGCTTGGAAGAGGATTGGACTAGGTGGCCGTTTGGGACTTGCAACTCTATGATTCCTGAAGAGATTTTTAAAACAGACTTGATGGCCATCTGTCGGGAGGGCTTGGGTGGTGCCATCCTGCTAGGAAGAGGGTTGGAGTAGGTGGCACTTTGGGGCACCCTTCCAACTCAATAATTCTTTTAGAGCTTTTAAAACAGAAGTTGGGCACCCCTACTACTTGTTTGGAAGGGGTTTGGACTAGGTGGCCGTTTGGGACTCGCAACTCTATGATTCCTGTAGATATTTTAAAAACAGACTCAATGGCCATCTGTCAGGAGGGCTCAGATGGTGCCATCCTGCTAGGAAGAGGGTTGGACTGGGTGGCTCTTTAGGGTTCCCTTCCAAGTCAATGACTCCTGTGGAGACTGGAAAACAGAGATTGGGGCGCCCCTATTACTGTTTGGAAGGGGCCTGGACTAGATGCCCTTTGGGACTCCCTTCCAATGCAAGCATCCTTCTGGAGCTTTGAAAACAGAGCCTGGGTGCCCATGATACA
Organism: Anolis apletophallus; assembly: GCA_030556195.1. Lineage (NCBI taxonomy): Eukaryota > Metazoa > Chordata > Lepidosauria > Squamata > Anolidae > Anolis > Anolis apletophallus. The sequence continues at coordinate 31,359,721 of JARBWK010000015.1, forward strand.
GTTTGGGAGGGGGCCGAACTAGATGTCCTTTGGGGCTCCCCTTCCAACTCAAGGATTCCTGTGGAGATTTGAAAATAGAGGCTGTGTGGCCATCTGTCGGGAGGGCTCGGATGGTGCCATCGTGTTAGGAAGGGGGTTGGACTAGATGGCTCTTTGGGGTTCCCTTCCAAGTCAATGATTCCTGTGGAGACTGGAAAACAGAGATTGGGGCGCCCCTATTACTGTTTGGAAGGGGGCTGGACTAGATGCCCTTTGGGGCTCCCTTCCAACATAAGCATCCCTTTGGAGCTTTGAAAACAGAGCCTAGGTGCCCATGATACAGTTTGGGAGGGGGCTGGAATAGATGGGGGCTCCCTTTCAGGGTCCCCTTCCAAGTCAATGATTCCTGTGGAGACTGGTTCCCTTCCAAGTCAATGAGGCTGGGGCGCCCCTATTACTCTTTGGAAGGGGGCTGGACTAGGTGCCCTTTGGGGCTCCCTTCCAACTCAAGGATTCCTGTGGAGATTTTTAAAATAGACTCGATGGCCATCTGTCGGGAGGGCTCGGATGGTGCCATCGTGTTAGGAAGGGGGTTGGACTAGATGGCTCTTTCTGGACTAGATGGCTCTTTTCCTGTGGAGGAAAATAGAGGCTCCCCCTTCCAAGTCAATGATTCCTGTGGAGACTGGAAAACAGAGGCTGGGGCCCCCTATTACTGTTTGGACTCTTTTTGGGACTCCCTTCCAAGGGGGCTGGACTAGGCCCGGCCCAGTTTGGGGCTGGAATTCCAACCAACTCAAGGATTCCTGTGGAGATTTTTAAAATAGACTCGATGGCCATCTGTCGGGAGGGCTCGGATGGTGCCATCGTGTTAGGAAGGGGGTTGGACTAGATGGCTCTTTCGGGTTCCCTTCCAAGTCAATGATTCCTGTGGAGACTGGAAAACAGAAACTGGGGCGGCCCTATTACTGTTTGGAAGGGGGCTGGACTAGATGCCCTTTGGGGCTCCCTTCCAACACAAGTATCCCTTTGGAGCCTTCAAAACAGAGCCTGGGTGCCCATGGTACAGTTTGGGAGGGGGCTGGACTAGATGGCTCTTTAGGGTCCCCTTCCAAGTCAATGATTCCTGTGGAGACTGGAAAACAGAGGCTGGGGCGCCCCTATTACTCTTTGGAAGGGGGCTGGACTAGGTGCCCTTTGGGGCTCCCTTCCAACTCAAGGATTCCTGTGGAGATTTTTAAAATAGACTCGATGGCCATCTGTCGGGAGGGCTCGGATGGTGCCATCGTGTTAGGAAGGGGGTTGGACTAGATGGCTCTTTCGGGTTCCCTTCCAAGTCAATGATTCCTGTGGAGACTGGAAAACAGAAACTGGGGCGGCCCTATTACTGTTTGGAAGGGGGCTGGACTAGATGCCCTCTGGGGCTCCCTTCCAACACAAGTATCCCTTTGGAGCCTTCAAAACAGAGCCTGGGTGCCCATGGTACAGTTTGGGAGGGGGCTGGACTAGATGCCCTTTGGGGCTCCCTAGATGGCTGCCTCTCGGGCGGGTTCTGGATGCGGGCTGGCCGGCCGTCTGCCGGGAGGGCTCTGGCGCTTCCCCGGGGAGCCTGGTGCTGCTCCCTGCCTGCCTGCCGGGCTGCCTACCTTTGTGCATGCCGGTGAAGCGGTCCTTGAGGACGGTGAGCTCGTAGATCTTGCCGAACTCCTCGAAGAGGGGCTTGAGGTCTCCCTCCTCCAGGTTGCGCGGGATCTGCCCCACGAAGAGCTTGATGGCATCGTGGTCCTTCATGGCGATGGCGGCGGGGGCGGCGGCGGCGGGAGGCGTCGTCGAGACGGGCTGCGTCGCCGGCGTCGTCAAGCCGTTCATCCTGGCGGCGGAGCTGTCCGCGGTGCTGAAGCTGGCCGCGGAGGGGGCGCCCGCCTGCAGCAACAGCAGAGGCGGAGGCGGCGGAGGGGGGGGCGGCGGCGGGAAGAGCGGCAAGGGCGGGGGCCCCGCGGGAGGGGGAGGCGGCGGAGGAGGCTGCGGATGGGCCAGCCCGTTGGCCACAGTAGCCATGATGGGTTCTGCCCCGCCCCAGCAGGAAGGCGAGGAGGAGGAAAGGGGGGGGGGGGGGCTGTGTTGGCCCAAGTTGCCCCCCCTTTCCCCTACTCCTCTCTCGCCCACTCCCACCCTCCCTCCCGCTTGGGGGTGGTGACGTCACTGGGCTGTTCCCTTGCCAGCACACACCTCCCGCCCTCCGAATCCTCGCAGAATATTTGCATAAAGAAGAGCTTCAGCCAATAAGGTGGTCGGAAATTAGAAGGGGCGGGGCTAAGTGTAGGGTTAAGTACACCGGCCGCAGAGAAAAGGGAGGCAGTAGGGATGATGCACTGCTTGGAGGTGCTTGCCTATCCTCAGCATAGAACTGTCTAATACAGGCCTGGGCAAACTTGGGCCCTCCAGGTGTTTTGGACTACAATTCCCACAATTCCTAACAGCCGGTAGGCTGTTAGGAATTGTGGGAGTTGTAGTCCAAAACACCTGGAGGGCCCAAGTTTGCCCAGGCCTGGTCTAATATAGTATACACATAGGGTTGCCACTTTTTGACTAAAGAATAAAGGACAGAAACCTAAAAAATAGGGAATTTTTCACAAAAAATAAGGGACACTTCATAAAAATTTGAAAATCATCAATTGATTTTCAAGTTTTTATGAAGTGTCCTTTATTTTTGTGAAAAATTCCCTATTTTTAGGATCCCTGTCCCTTATTCATGTGGCAACCCTATAATACAACATATAATATTGATAATAATAACATTATAATGTCATACAGTATAATAATAAAAGGATATAATAATTATATATGTCATATTACTTGTAGTATTACTACTAATATTACAGTATAGTGGTACAGTACAATACAGTAATATATAATACTAATAATAATAATACAATATAATAACTATATATTTTATATTACATGTAATATTACTAATAACATTACAGTATAGTGGTAGAGCACAAAATAGTAATATATAATACTAATATTGTGCCGTGCTGGTAATATAATATATTCTATACACATATATAATATTGATAATAATATAATGTAATACAATATGAAACAAGTAATAATATAATATAATAACTATATATTTTATATTACATGTAATATTACTGATAATATTACAGTATAGGGGTAAAGTACAATACAGGAATATATAATACTAGTACTGTGCTGTGCTAATAATATCATATATTGCACTGTTTCCCAAATGCTGTGAAGCCGCAGTAGAAAAGGCTGGGCGGTGGCGAAGAAAAAGAAGAAGAGGCCGGGGCGTCGCCTCCTTCGGCCATTTCCCCAGCCAGCCTCCAATCCGCCATGACTCCCGCCATGACTCTTGCCCCTCGCTCGCTGAAGCCGCGCGGAGGAGGAGCTTCATGCTCCTCCTCCATGCAGCTTCAGCTCTCCCATAGCTTCTCCAGCCTTGAGGGGGCAGTGCCAAGCCAGCATTGTGCTGGCTCTGCCACCGCTGGCTTGGTACTGCCCCCTCAAGGCTGGAGAAGCTGTGGGAGAGCTGAAACCGGGAAGCGGGGGCGGAGCATGGAGTGGCCTGGCTCTGCCCCCTCCCCCCGGCTTCAGCTCTCCCACGGCTTCTCCATCCTTGAGGGGACAGTGTCAAGCCAGCATTGTCCTGGCTCTGCCATCGCTGGCTTGGCACTGCCCCTTCAAGGCTGGAGAAGCTGTGGGAGAGCTGAAGCCAGGGGGAGGGGCAGGGCGTGGCCTGGCTCCACCCCCTCTGCGTGGCTTCAGCTCTCCCACGGCTTCTCCGGCCTTGAGGGGACAGTGTCAAGCCAGCATTGTGCTGGCTCTGCCACCGCTGGCTTGGTACTGCCCCCTCAGGGCTGGAGAAGCTGCGGGAGAGCTGAAACTGGGGAGTGGGGGCGGGGCATGGAGCGGCCTGGCTCTGCCCTCCCCGGCTTCAGCTCTCCAGCAGCTCCATCCCTTGAGGGACAGTGTCAAGCCAGCATTGTCCTGGCTCTGCCATCGCTGGCTTGGCACTGCCCCAAGGCTGGAGAAGCTGTGGGAGAGCCACCATCTCCACCCCCTCTGTGTGGCTTCAGCTCTCCCACGGCTTCTCCAGCCCTGAGGGGACAGTGTCAAGCCAGCATTGTGCTGGCTCTGCCACCGCTGGCTTGGCACTGCCCCCTCAAGACTGGATAAGCTGTGGGAGAGTTGAAGCCGCACGGAGGCGGTGGGGCATGGCCTGGCTCCTCCCCCGGCTTCAGCACTCCCAGCAGCGGCTCCCAGCAGGCCACCATCCCCCCAGGCGTTCTTTACTGTGTTACAGTGTCATTTTGTGTCATTTTGGTTGGTGGTGTGCTCCCGGATATTTTTAATGTTAAAAGTGCGGCTCAGAAAAGGTTGGGAAACACTGATATATTGTATACACATATAATATTGATAATATTATAATGTAATGTAATGTAATACTAATAATACAGTATAATAATTATATATTTTATATTACATGTAATATTACTAAAAGTATTACAATTTAGTAATCTATAATACTAATATTGTGCTGTGCTAATTATATAATATATTGTATACAAATATAATATTGATAATAATATCATAATGTAATCTCAGATTGGCCTTTTTAGTCATCAATGCGCTGTGTTCAGCATACACAGGTACACAACGTATCAGCCAGTTACGGATATGTTTGGGATATTGGTCACAATATCTCTTTTAGAATAAACAACAAGCGTTTGCAAGTCTGCATTCCGAGCAGTCCCAAGGTCTAAAGAAACCTCTGCTCTGTGCTCGTCTCAGAGTGGACCATGTGGTATGTAGCCCCTCCCACAACTTCTCAGGAAAACATAGAGCAAGGAAAGAAAGCAGCATATCAGAACATGTGGCGGAATGAAAATCACACATAGTTCACATTTTACCAGTCCACACACTGTCTTGACTGAGAGAGAAAAAGATGCGCCACACAAATGATCAGTAAAGTGGTGTTTCCCAACCAGTGTGCCATGGCACACTAGTGTGCCATGAGTGATCATCAGGTGTGCCATGGGAAATTGGAACCTCCAATCCCCTTTCTTCCCCCTCCTGCCGAACACTTTTTCTTTTCCACTCAGGCTCCCTTCTTCCCAGCCTCGCTCTGCTCGCTTTGCCTCGTTTTGCTCTGGGGCGAATCTGCGCAGTAGCGCCCGCATGGGTCATGTCTTCCTCCCTCCCCCCTTCCCTCCTAAACATACGCTGCCCCCTCGGATCATAATGGCGGCAGAAGCGGCAGTGTAGAAGAAAAAGTGTTTGGCAGGAGGGGGAAGAAAGGGCGCGAAGGGGAAGGGGGAGGAAGAGGTCTCTGTCGAAAGCTGGCATGGGCAAACTTGGACCTTCCAGGTGTTTTGGACTCCAATTCCCACCATTCCTAGCAGCCTCAGGCCCTTTTCCTTTTCCCTCCTCAGCCACTTAAGCAGGAAAGGGCCTCAGGCTGTTAGGAATGGTGGGAGTTGAAGTCCAAAGCACCCAGAGGGCCGAAGTTTTCCCATGCCTGTTTTAGGGACCTTAAAGTGGTGAGCCTCCTTCCAACATTGTGATTCTGGATAGAAAACAAATAACAACATAACATAACATAACATTATTTGAATCCACAGTGCTCTCTGAGTGTAGGTGAACTACAACTTCCAAACTCAAGGTTAATTCCCAAGCAAACCCTTTCAGTACTTTCTGTTGATAATGAGAGTTCAATATGCCAAGTTTGGTTCAATTCCATTGTTGCAAGAGTTCTGGATGCTCTTTGATTGTGTGTTAACTATAAATCCCAGAAACTGTAACTCCCAAATGTCAAGGTCTATTTTCCCCAAACTCCATCTGTGTTCACATTTGGGCATATTGAGTATTCATGCCAAGTTTGGTCCTGATCCAACATTGTTTGAGTCCACAGTGCTCTCTGGATATAGGTGAACTACAACTCCAAAACCCAAGGTCAAAGCCCACCAAACTCTTCTAGTATTTTCTCTTGGTTATGGGAGTTTTGTGTGGGAAGTTTGTGTCTTTCTGCCATTCCTACCAGGATATCTATGTTGTGTTCATCGAAATAGGTCCAGGTTTCACACTGAGTGTATAAATACATTTTAAAACGTATTAACTATATGTATTACTGTGTTAGAGTGTCATTTTGTGTCATTTTGGTTGGTGGTGTGCCCCAGGATTTTGTAAATGTAAAAAATGTGCCGCGGCTCAAAAATGGTTGAAAAGCTCTACAGTAAAGAACAAGGAGTTTACTTTTTGTAATGCAGGGCAATATATATACAACCATGTGAACAGATACATTGACTCACACAATGTACTTTGAGAGAGACTGAAGCAAGAGCTGTCTCTCTGCGCAAGCTCATGCACAATTAAAGCCTAAAAATGTAACTGTTCCCAAACTCCCAGGCTCAGCTAGCTTCCTGGGTGTAGCCCAACCAATCAGCTTCGTGCTTTGCATTTTTTCAGTTAACACACTCACCAACTGATTTTTTTCATGCGCTAACAGAACATACGTACAATAAGTAAGCAACAGGATTAAAGATAAACAAATTACTAGAGGAGGCTTGAAGAAGGTTGTAATTTCCAACACAGTTACTCCAACCCCTTTCCAAACAGTATTATGGGCACCCAGGGTTTTTTTTAAATCTCCAAAATCTCCAGTTGGTGGTGTGCCACAAAATCCTGGGGCACACCACCAACCAAAATGACACAAAATGACACTCTAACACTGTAATACATATAGTTAATATGTTTTAAAATGTATTTATACACTCAGTGCGAAACCTGGACCTGTTTCGATGAGTGGGAAGGTCTTCTCCAATGAATGCTCTGGCACTAAAGCTCCCAGGATCAGGCCCAGATTAACCAATTTTGGGGCCCTAGGCCACACTTTGGAATTAAGCCCCCAAACCAACCTCTATCGCACCCCCCCCCACACACCTCCTCGTGGCTCCGTGTGGCTCCTTCTTCCTCAGCGCGTCCCGGGGGCAAGCCTTCCCTTCCTTCCTCCTCCTCCTCGCCATGCACCCGGCTTCCTTGAGTCAAGGAACCCGGGCTCATCGCAGAGGGCGCGGAGGAGGGGGAAGCCCGCCCCGAGCCTTCTCTTCCTTCCTCTTCCTCCTCGCCACGCGCCCAGCCTTTTTGAGTCAAGGAAGCCGGGCGTGTCACAGAGGAGGAGAAAGGGAAGCCCCGCCCCCGGAAGCGCCCGAAGAGCGACGTTTTAAAAAAAATTGGGGTCCGGATCTCGCACCCCCCCCTCGGCTGCACCCCTAGGCCTTGGCCTAGTGTGGCCTTATGGATGATCTGAGCCTACCCAGGATTCCCCCAACTAGCATGCAGGCATCAGATGGGAGAGAGGGAGGGGGATTATGGGAGCTGTACTCCTAAATGATAGCTAATACTGACTTCCGGCCTGCAATATTTCAGGAAAGAGAAAGCATCTCGACCAGCCCTAAGCAACTATTGGGATTTCCTGATGTTTTCAGTACTGGATGATCTTTCAAGAGGCTATTTATGTTGCAGAGAATTAACAAATGCAAAAGAAAAGAAAAGCATGTCGACAATTTCAACAGAAAGGAGGAATAATAATTATAATAATTTGTTTCCCTGAAAGTAAAACAAAGCAGTGTGATAAAAAGATAGATACCAGGTTTTGACCCCAAAATCCCCACTAGATCGGAATATCCACCTTCGTGGATAGAGTCTTGAAAGTATTAGTGGTGCTCCAGAAAAGTTCCAGGGGGTGATAATCATTCTTCTTATTTAAGCTAATCAGTTCTTGTTCTAGCATCAGTGCATGGCGTGGCTTCCTGGCTGGAAGGTACAATATCAATATCAACTCCCAGAGGGCTCAAACATTTCATGGTCATTCCTTAACCGGAATCCTCCTCCTCTTCCTCCTCTTCCTTCCAGCGGTGCCCAATTCCATCCTCCTTTCTCTTCCTCCCAGCGGCGCGTTAATTTTCCCTTTGCAGGTTCCGCCCCTTTCCTTCAGTGAAGGGAGGAGGGGGGTGGTTTCCGCTCCCATAACTTGAAAAAGCAAGAAAGAAGTCACCAAATATCCTTCCCACATGGGCGACAGGTCTTCCTCTAGGATTCCCAGGAGGCCCCTGGGCTTTTCGCCCGCGGTTTTTTTCCATTTCTTTACGAGGTGGGGCGGACAGAGCCATAACATGTGGAAGAATGCCTGAGTACAAACCCAGCAGTTGGGTTTTGAATTCTTGTCTTCCTAATTTGGTCGGCGAGGTACCATCCTCCCTTCAGTGAAGGGACCCAGTTCTCCCTATATTTGTAACACAGTGAGATATTTGCGGATTTGTCCATATGTTTTCCCTCTGGGAGCCTCTTATTTTATACCAGGAATTCCTGGACCATGCCGCCCGCAGTACGTCTTACTTTTGATCATTTCGGCTTATATAAACGACCCCTCTGACACCCCCGATACGTCTTACAATCGGGGGTGTCATACTTTCGGGGAAACAAGGTAATTATTATTATAATTATAAACCATGAAAATGAACACAATGTGGCGACTATTATTTTTAAAAAACTCTAAAATCAGGACAGTAAATAAAGAGCAATACTCAGAAAACAGGGGAATTCCAGACAAGAATCAATCAGGGCCAGCTAACATCTCCCAACAAAGGTTTTCCAAAGGCAGGAAGCAGCCAGTCTTTGAAGCTGCGAGGCCATTCAATGCTAATCAAGGTTTGCAACATTCAATTGCAACATTCAACAATTGCAACTTTCACACCTACCTCTAACAGACAAGAGTTCTTTCTCCCACACTGGACATTCCACAGATATATAAACCCAATTTTCCTAGTTTCCAACAGATCTTTCCACCTCTGAGTAGGCCTGCCATAGATGTGGGCGAAACGTCAGGAGAGAATGCCTCTGGAACATGGCCATACAGTTGGGAAATTGCACATCAATCCAACAACTGTTTATTGATAGGGATAGTGCCAGAACATTTATCTGTCTTATCCATGATGAAGATGCTACACAGCAACTCCCATCATCCACAGCTAGCAGGGTGAATGGATATGGATGATGGTCCCTGTGGAGCAACAGCAGGTAGAAGGTTTTAGGTTAGGGCTGGACACCTGGGTTGGGACACTTTGATGGACTCCACACCCATCAGTTCTATCCAGCACAGGGGATTGTGGAAGCTGCCACCCAACAGCATCCAGAAGGCAAAGCGTTCCCTTCCTTCCCCTATGGTCTTGGCAACTATCTTTTCCCTTTTTTCGTGTAGCTCTCCAGTGACTGGAATAGATAAAAGCCGCTGCTCTGCATCCAATTTCCTGCAGGATATAAGACGCGCTCCGCCTTGTAAAATTAAGGGGAATGTGGGAAATGCAATCATGACATCTCCTATTAGTTGAAAAGAAAGGACAAATGCACAGGAGACTTCCAGGCCTCCAAGTACTCGCAGGAGGTCTCCAGGGCTGCACAATCTTCATCTTCTTTGGCAAGTCTAATAAAAGACATCATAATTACTCTACTCAAGACTTTGACAGCATTTTTTTGTCACTCACAATAATGAAAATGTACATGTGTGCGTGTGGATGCGCAGATGCACGCACGCACACATCTCCAGTGAAATAGATTGTTTTTCCAGGGAAAAGGAAACTGCACCAACCAGAAGATGAAAAATATGGTTGTTGTTGTGAGCCTTTGGCTTTTTTTCATCTTATGGCAACCCTTCCATTGGGCTTTATGCATCTGCACTGTTGAATTAATGCAGTTTGGCATCGCTTTAGATGCCATGGTTCAGTACTATGCAATCCTGGGAGTTGTAGTTTGGCAAGGACATTTGCTTTCTCTGCCAAAGAGTGGTGGTGACTCACCACACTACAACTTGCACGATTGCATTCCACTATCAGGCATCGGCTCTCTTCATATCTGAGTCATAAGTCAGAACATTTCAGTTGCCAGCAGGGCCGTAGCCAGGATTTTGTTTCCGGGGGGGGGGCTGAGGTTGTTTCGGGGGGGGGCTGAGACTGGGTGGAAGAGGGTCTACCCTAGCAAACCTTTTGTATTGTTATCCCAATAACCCCATTAATGTAGGATATAATGAGCATGGTGATCAGATCATGATATGAATAAACATAACAGTTTAAATAATGTACCAGTAAGGCCTTTTTGCGGACCACCCTGAGAATTTCGGGGGGGGGCTGAAGCCCCCTTAGGGCCCCCCCCCCCTGGCTACATGCCTGGTTGCCAGTAATAGTGAAAAACAGACTCGCAACTGGCACAGCTCCTTCCTGTGTAGATCCAAAAGCAGCGGAGAGACTCTTGCTTCATCCCAAGTGCCACTGCCATGGCCTCAGATGTGGAGAATAGTAGGCAGGCACTGCTCCATCATGCCTTGGCCCAGAGGTAGACTAAAGACACTTCCATCACCCCAACTGCCACGGCTTGACTGTTCAGGGAGAGAAAAAGGCACAATTCCACCTTTACGTCCAAAAGAAGATTAAAGGCTCTCGTTTCCAATTGCCGCTGCCCTAGTCTTAGAAGAAAAGGGAGCATATCTCCATCATGCTTGACCCAGAATAAGATTAAAGGGCCTCTCTCCTTCCCAACTGCCATTGCCCTATCCTCGGAAGGAGAAAAGGCAGCACAGCTCAATCATATGAGACCCAGAAGCAGATTAGAGCAGTGTTTCCCAACCGCTGTGCTGCAGCACACTAGTGTGCCGTGAGTGATCATCAGGTGTGCCGTGGAAGAACTGACCACCCCGCCAGGAGTCATAAATACATTTTAAAACATATTAACTATATGTATTACTGTGTTAGAGTGTCATTTTGTGTCATTTTGGTTGGTGGTGTGTCATCACACAGAAGAAAATTTAAGGCCTTCTCATTTTCCCAACTGCCACCCCCCTAATCTTGGAAGAAGAGGCAGTATAGGTCCATCATGCTTAGCCCAGAAGAAAATTTAAGGCCTTCTCATTTTCCCAACTGCCACCCCCCTAATCTTGGAAGAAGAGACAGTATAGGTCCATCACGCTTAGCCCAGGAGAAAATTTAAGGCCTTCTCATTTTCCCAACTGCCACCCCCTAATCTTGGAAGAAGAGGCAGTATAGGTCCATCATGCTTAGCCCAGAAGAAAATTTAAGGCCTTCTCATTTTCCCAACTGCCACCCCCCTAATCTTGGAAGAAGAGGCAGTATAGGTCCATCACGCTTAGCCCAGGAGAAAATTTAAGGCCTTCTCATTTTCCCAACTGCCACCCCCTAATCTTGGAAGAAGAGGCAGTATAGGTCCATCATGCTTAGCCCAGAAGAAAATTTAAGGCCTTCTCATCTTCCCAACTGCCACCGCCCTAATGTTGGAAGAAGAGGCAGTATAGGTCCATCACGCTTAGCCCAGAAGAAGATTAAAGGCCTTCTCATCTTCCCAACTGCCACCGCCCTAATGTTGGAAGAAGAGGCACTATAGGTCCATCATGCTTAGCCCAGAAGAAAATTTAAGGCCTTCTCATTTTCCCAACTGCCACCCCCCTAATCTTGGAAGAAGAGGCAGTATAGGTCCATCATGCTTAGCCCAGGAGAAAATTTAAGGCCTTCTCATTTTCCCAACTGCCACCCCCCTAATCTTGGAAGAAGAGGCAGTATAGGTCCATCATGCTTAGCCCAGGAGAAAATTTAAGGCCTTCTCATTTTCCCAACTGCCACCCCCCTAATCTTGGAAGAAGAGGCAGTATAGGTCCATCACGCTTAGCCCAGAAGAAAATTTAAGGCCTTCTCATTTTCCCAACTGCCACCCCCCTAATCTTGGAAGAAGAGGCAGCATAGGTCCATAAGAACATAAGAACATAAGAAGAGCCATGCTGAATCGGACCTCAGCCCATCTAGTCCAGCATTCTGTATCACACAGTGGCCCACCAGTTGTACACGGGGATCTCGAGCAGAAGGGAGGGCAAAACCCTGACCTGCTCCCGACCCCCACAACCAGTACCAGGGAAATCCTGCCTACCTCAACCAACTCCGAGGTGGCACTTGAATGTCCTTTTCAGTAACTACCGATACACTTGGTATCCATGAATCTGTCTAATCCTGCCTTGAAGTTGTTCAGGCTGACAGCTGTCACAACCTCTTCTGGAAGTGAGTTCCATAACCCAATGACCCTCTGGGTGAAGAAATATTTCCCTTTATTAGTCCTAATTTTCCTACCTTGGAGCTTCAGGGAGTGCCCTCTAGTCCTAGTGTTTTGTGACAAAGAAAATAATTTTTCTTTATTCACCTTTTCTATCCCATGCATGATTTTATACACTTCGATCAAGTCACCTCTTAAACGCCGTCTTTCAAGGCTGAAAAGACCAAGGCGTTGCAACCTGGTTTCATAAGGGGACCGCTCCATCCCTTGGATCATTCTTGTTGCCCTTTTCTGTACCTTTTCCAGGTCCATCACGCTTAGCCCAGAAGATGATTAAAGGCCTTCTCATCTTCCCAACTGCCACCGCCCTAATCTTCCCACACAGAACCCCCATGACCAACAGAAAATACTGTGCTTCCTGATGGACTTTTGTGACCCCTCTGACACCCCCTCGCGATCCCCCCCAGGTTGAGAAATGCTGCATTAGCAATTTGCAAGCCAATCTGAGAGAGCCTTTGAGGCTGGAGAGCGGAGCATGAAGACATAACATTGTATATTATGGCTTTGATAACTTTGAAATAATATGATCAAGGGGATAGTTTGGGGTCAGCTAAGGAAGTGATGGTTATGGCTAAGTTGACCTACGTCTCTTAACACAACAGGGGAGCCCATCCAGGGGTGTCTGCATTCCTCTTTCGGTATAGATCCAGCATAACCCTCCTGGGAAACGAATAGGCAAAGACGTGCTCCGTGTCCTCAGCGGATGGGTGGGGAGCAGGACACGCAGTTGCCTCCAGCAAAGCTGGTGAGCTCATTAAGTGAATCCGGGCAGTCGATAATTCAATAGGAGAGTTCGAAGTCCGCCCAAGAGCTCTGCAGGCAGATTTGTCCATCGCAAGCCAAAGACGAATTGACACCCTGTCATTCTGATGTCATGTTCTGAGATTTGTGTCATGAGGGGACCCAGTGGGTCAGATTGGCTGCATGACCTTTGAGAGGTTCAGGTTACTTTCAAGAGCTGGGATCATCCCTTATTTTCAAGATCTGGAAGAATGAGAAAGAGTCACATTGCTCATTCCAAACACATGGCATCTCCACATTAATAGTGGCTTGATACCACTTAAAACTGCCGTGGCTCCATCCTATAGCATCTTGGGATTTGTAGTTTACTGAGAAACCTAGGGCACAGCTACATACACTGTAGAATTGATGCAGCTTGGAACTTTGCTATGGAATCCTGAGACTTGTAGCTTTGCAAGGCATTTATCTTTCCATGCCAAAGGATACTACTGTCTCACTAAACTACAATTCCCAGGATTCCATAGCATTCAGCCATGGTAATTAAAGTGGTGTTGAACTGTGTTAATTCTACAGTGTAGATGCACCCACAGATGTGTCTGTTACCCCAGTGTTTCCCAACCAGTGTGTCGTGGCACACTAGTGTGCCGTAAGTAATCATCAGGTGTGCTGTGGGAAATTGGAGTTCAGAATGCTCTTTGATTGCGGGTGAACTATAACTCCCAGCAACTACAACTCCCAAATGACAAAATCATTTTTTTGACTGATGGTCCCTCCTTGGGTTAGTATTAGTATGTTTTGTGGCCAAATTTGGTAGCAATTTGTCTAGTGGTTTTTGAGTTATGTTAATCCCATATATATATATATATATATATATATATATATATATATATATATATATATAATCAAGAGAGAGAGAGAGAGAGAGAGCACAACAGCACAACAGCGTGTGTGTCTTTCTGCCATTCCTGCCAGGATATCTATGTTGCGTTCATCAAAACAGGCCCAGGTTTCACACTGAGTGTATAAATACATTTTAAAATATATTAACTATATGTATTACTGTGTTTGAGTGTCATTTTGTGTCATTTTGGTTGGTGGTGTGCCCCAGGATTTTGTAAATGTAAAAATGTGCCGCGGCTCAAAAAAGGTTGAAAAACACTGTGTTACCCAACAGACATAAAGTCACTTCTTTAGATGAATTCATATAGGGTTATGCAAAGTCAAAGTCAACTTGATGGCAACTGAGAAGAACCAAGACATAGGACACCAAGCAACCTATCTATACACATAATAAAAGTGAAAACATCTATGTGTGTGTGGGGGGGGGGGGGGGTGCCCACAGACACAGACATGCTCCTGCCTCCATAAACAGCCATAGTTCCCAGTACTCAGGAGACAACAAAGGCCTCAGGTTATAGTGAGCGCCGTGAATATGTCCAAGAGCTCTGCCAACATCCTCCACAAACATCACAGTGCCCAACACTCAAGTAAAGGCTTTCATACAGGGACACTTTCATCCTAGATTTTAGGTTTTTCCTTCACCACAGACATCCCAGTGTTTCTGACTCTTTCCGTGGGGTAGAATTTGCATGACCCCGTCCACTGCTTCTCCCTTCACCCTTTCCTATTCTTTTCTATGGCACACAGCAAACAGAGGAATTAATCAGCAACCAAACATACTAGAGGTGTTTGGGGGAAATTCACCATGATTTATAGGAATTGTCGGTGCCGGGATGTATAGTTCACCTGCACTCTAAGACCACTCTGAACTCCACCAATGATGGACCTGGAACTAACTTGGCACAAAGAACACCCATGACCACCAAAAAAATACTGGAAGTCTTTGAGGGATTTTTAGGAGTTGTAGTTCACCTACATCCAGAGAGCACTATGAACCCAAACAATGATGGGTCTGGACCAAAGTTGGCATGCATACCCAATATGCCCACATTTGTATACTGATGGGTCTTGAGGGGAATTGGCCTGGATATTTTGGAGTTGTGGATACTGGGATTTATAGTTCACCTGCAATCAATGAGCACTCTGAACTCCACCAAAGATGGAATTGGACGAAACTTGGCACACAGAGCCCCCAGGACCAGCAAAAAATACTGGAAGTCTTTGGGAGAAAATTACCTTGATTTGGAGGAGTTGTGGTTCACCTACATCCAGAAAGCACTATGAACCCAAACAATGATGGATCTGAAACAAACTTGGCATGCATAGCTGATAGGTCCATATTTGAATACTGATGGATTTTGAAAGGAATTGGCCTGAACATTTTGGAGTTGTAGGTACTGGGATTTATAGTTTACCTGCAATCAATGAACACTCTGAACCACCAAAAATGGATCTGGACTTGGCACACATACCTGATTTGCTGAAATGTGATGACTGGAGATGTTTGAGGAGAACTGACCTTCTTTTCTGAGAGTTGTAGTTCACCCACAACCAGAGAAACTATGACCTCCACCGGTGATGGACCTGGACCAAAGGTGGCACACAGAACTCCCATGACTATCTCAACCTACTGGAGGGATTTGAGGGGACTGACTCATCATAGTGGGAGTTGTAGTTTACCCTACAGCTAGAGAGCACACTGAACCCCACCGATGATACATCTTGAGCAAATTTTCCCAACAACAAACTTGAAGTACTGATGGAGTTTCTTGGGGTTAGCCTAACATGATATGAATTGTAGTTCGCCCACAACCATATGCATTGTGTACAATTAAAAATGACTTTTTCAAATAACCCGGGCAACACCGGGTACCCAAGCTAGTAAATAAATAGGTTTAGGGAAACATGTTCCTTCCATAGCTTTAGGCCGACAACTCCCATCATCCCCACCCAGCATAACCATCAGTCAGGGACTGTGAGGATGAATGGAGGGACGCACGTGCATCCTGCTGCAAGATGCATACTTGCAACAAGAGAATGAACCGCTGGCGCAATCTTTGCTCTCCGAAGGCGCCTTGTGAAATAGGGCAGCAGGAAGGAGAACGTGAGCAGGCCTATTTCTTAAGACGCGTTATATCCATTATTTTTTAATTCCCTTCCAATTAAGCTTTATTAAACTTTAACTCGCTAAATATTTCATCCTCTATTGCAGTAATAAACCGTTGCTGACTCTTGTAATATTTGCCAGGGTTTAATATCCTGTTTAACAGTCGCACATTGTTGGCCCATTTTTTGGAAAAAGAAAAATTTAAGAAGCTCCTTTCATGGAGCCCAAATGGTTGGACGGGCTTATCTTTAGCGCTGACTCTGGTCTCCCGATCTCATCTGTTTTGATTCCGACAAGGCTTGGGGATACGTAGGAGGGGAGCCTCCTTTTTTTTCTAATTTAACTTCTCAAACGGTGGTAGGAATTACATCCAAACGCAATAGATCAGGGCTGTCCAACAGGCGGCCCTGGGGCCGTACATGGCCCCTGAGCCCCTTCCCTCCGGCCCCCTAACTTGTTTTAATAAAATTTAAAAAAATACCCACTTCCGGGTTCCGGGAGGAGAGGCAGGAGGCGGGCCAAAGCAGGAGGAAGAGACGCAAGTCCCTTCTGCTTTGGCCTGCCTCCGTCCCGCCTCTCCCCTCAGCGCTCCAATCAGGAGCGCCGGGAGGAGAGGCAGGAGTCCCTTCCTCCTGCTTTGGCCTGTCTCCGTCCCGCCTCTCCCCTCAGCGCTCCAATCAGGAGCGCCGGGAGGAGAGGCAGGAGTCCCTTCCTCCTGCTTTGGCCTGCCTCCGTCCCGCCTCTCCCCTCGGTGCACCGGCTTCCTCCCTTCTCTTTCCTTCCTCCTTCTCATCCTCCCTCCCTTCCCTTCTTCCTCTCTCCTTCCCTTTCATCCTTCTTTCTTTCCTCCTTCCCTCTCCCCTCCCTCCTCTCTTTCTCCTCCCTCCCTCCCTCCTTTCCTTCCACTCTTTCCTCTTTTCTTCCACCCTTTCATCTTTCCTTCCTCCCTCCTTCCCTCTCTCTCTCTCTCCTCCCTCCTTTCCTTTCCTTCCACTCTTTTCTTCCTTCCTTCCACCCACCCATCCACCCTTTCGTCCTCCCTCCTTCCCCCCTCTCTTTCTCCTTCCTTCCTTCCTTCCTTCCTCCCTTTCGTTCTTCCAAGTTTTATGCCAAGTTTGGTCCTGATCCAACATGGTTTGAGTCCACAGCGCTCTCTGGGTGTCGGTGAACTACAACTTCCAAACTCAAGGTAAATTCCCAAGAAAACCCTTTCAGTACTTTCTGTTGGTAATGAGAGTTCAATATGCCAAGTTTGGTTCAATTTCATTGTTGCAAGAGTTCAGGATGCTCTTTGATTGTGTGTTAACTATAAATCCCAGAAACTGTAACTCCCAAATGCCAAGGCCTATTTCCCCAAATTCCATCTGTGTTCATATTTGGGTATATTGAGTATTCATGCCAAGTTTGGTCCAGATGCATGCATCATTATAACCTTCCAGTATTTCCTGTTGGTCATGGGAGTTCTGTGTGCCAAGATTGGTTAATGCCATCATTGCTGGGGTTTAGAATGCTCTTTGATTGTAGGAGAACTACAAATCCCAGCAACTACAATTCCCAAATGTCAAGGTCTGTTTTCCCCAAACTCCATCAGTGTTCACATTTGGGCATATGTAGCATTCGTGCCAAGTGGAGGGGGTGGAGCCGGGGTGGAGCCGGGGAAGGGGGCGGGGAGGGGGTGGAGCCGGGGGCGCGGGCAGACCCTTCGGCCCCCCAGACTTGAATGAGAAGATGAGGAAAGTTGCCAGGTTGTAGGACTGAGTCTTGTGGCTCAAGGCGGGGTACAACAAAGGGGGGAGGGATAAAACAGATAAAGCAGACCTGGGCAAACTATGGCCCGCGGGCCAGATGCGGCCCGGCAGCCGATTCTGTCCGGCCCAGGGAGAAGGGCATCAGGGGCGGGGCCAAGAGGAAGGGGTGCCGCTGCCACCATCCCATCGTGGGCTGTGGGGCCTGCGTCGGCAGACAGCCTGCCGCTCTGGAGAACAATCGGAGGAGCGGCGGCTTTGGAGTGCCTGCCATCCCGGGAGGCGATCTGGGCCTGCAGCGGGAGCAGTCGGCGACCTGCGGCGGCTGATCGCCCTGGCGACCCAGAAGACTTGATCCTCTTCCAGGTCGCCAGGGCGATCAGCCGCCTCAGGTCGCCGACTGCTCCTGCTGAAGGCCCAGATCGCCTCCCGGGATGGCAGGCACTCCAAAGCTGGGGCGACTCAGCCGATCGGGAATGCCTCTGACGGAACGGCTGGGGGCGAGAGCGGGCAGAGGCCTGCAGCCTCCAATCATCTGCTGCTCTGCTCTGCTCTGCTGTGGCAGCGGCTGGGTCAGCTTTGCCATCCTCTGGGCTGGGTCCATTGGGCCATTCCATCTTGGGATCCTTCCTCTCTTGAGGATGGCAGCCTCTATCTTGGTTCGCACCTTGTCTTCTTGGATTTCATTTTATTTTATTTTAGTGTTTTTTATTATTATTTTATAATATATTT
The DNA here is from genome assembly GCA_030556195.1 of Anolis apletophallus. Lineage (NCBI taxonomy): Eukaryota > Metazoa > Chordata > Lepidosauria > Squamata > Anolidae > Anolis > Anolis apletophallus. The sequence continues at coordinate 31,378,117 of JARBWK010000015.1, forward strand.
ATAATAATAATATAATTAATAATATAATGTTATATTATATTATAATTTCAATATATTATAATGTCTATTTATATACTATACTATATAATTTATGATATAAATACTAATAATATATGAATATTTCTTGATATATTAATATGTTAATATTAATGTGTCATGTATAGTAAATATAGTAAATAAATAAATAAATAATGTAGATTAGACTGTAGTTCTAGGTGCGGCCCTCCATAATGTTTTTTGGCTCTCGTGTGGCCCCTTGGAAATAATCATTGCCCACCTCTGAGATAAAGCATGCCGCTATTAAAATACATGAAATAACAATACAAACACAATATCACACTATTAATTAATACACATAATAAAGGTGAAAATGTGTGTGTGTGTGTGTGTGTAGTGTGTTGTAGTGTGTTGTAGTGTGGCTGGGGTGTCTACTTCCACAGACAAGCTCCCGCCTCCATAGACAGTAGGGATGGTTGATCCAAGAAAAAACGTTTCGAAACTCGTTTCGAATCTAATTATAGCTATCGTTTCAGATTATATGGACTTCCAAAAAATTCCGATAAATTCCGAAATTGATTCGAAAGTATTTCAAAAATTCGGAAGTCTTCGGAAATGGCGCCCACTTTCAAAAATGGGCAAAAAAAATCAGCAGAAGGGAGAGTCGGCTGTTAGCCATCAGCCAATGAGCAATCAGCAAGAAAATTTGGAAATGACATCCGGAATTCGGAATTCCAAAATAATACAATAAAATATACATATGCATCAGATCTAAAAGAGAACTGGATAAAAATTGCATATAGATGGTATATGACCCTGAAAAAATCAGGAAAATGCTGTAAGAATACCAATACAAAGTGCTGGAAGTGTGGAAAGAAAGAGGGTTCATACTTTCACATGTGGTGGACGTGTGAAAAAGCGAAGTCATATTGTAGGAAATACAAGATCTATTACAAAAAAAATTTCCTAAGAATACATATTCATTTAAAGCCAGAACTATTCTTATTAGGAATAACAGAACAGGAAAGAGAAAGAAATACTGATAAATTGAAACCACTGCGGCCAGAATACTAAATAAAAGAAAAGGATAATGCCTCACTAAGAAAAAGACTACTCAGGAAAACCGTCAAAGAAACAAACTGGAACTATATAAAAACTTGATTTTAATATGGACCACCCCCAAGAAAGAAAGGAAGAAAAGAGAGAAGAGCAGGAAGGAAAAGAAGAAAGCTACTTGGATTTACTCAAAGCTTTTTTCTTTTTCTTAACACTTTTTTTTCTTCTTCTTTTCTTTTCTTCTCTTCCATTTTTTATTTTTTTCTCCCCTATCGTGGGATTTTACAGAATGTGTATTTTAATAAAATTCTCAATTTAAATTATATTTTAAAAAAAGAAAAGAAGTGAAATCAGAGACTGGCTTTTTCCTAATGAATAGTGTTACTAATTAACACTAAATGATATTACCTAACAGGGCACGTATCTAGGATGGAGGACCACTGCCTCCCAAAAATACTACTCTACGGTGAACTCGCCACAGGTCAGCACAAGTGAGGCGCCCCAAAAAAGAGATATAAGGACTCCCTGAAACAACATCTCAGGCTCGGCCAGATTGATCACAAAAAATGGTCCACCCTGGCCTCACATTGGGAGGCATGGAGATAATAATAATAATTATTATTATTATTATTATACACTTTATTTACATTCTGCACTTCTCACCCCGAAAGGAACTCAGTGCAAATCACAGAACACATACAGTAGACAATCCCTGCCGTTTTTGACATAGAAGACATACAACAACATATAGTAGGAGGATCTTCTGGATTGAGCCTTGTTCTTCCTCGCTTCCAACCAGTGCTGTTGTTATATTCGTCACTGGGTGCTGCTGCTCCATGTTGTCACAGGGGGGCGATGTTGTTCCATCCTCCTTGCTACCTCATCCCTACCTCCTTCTTCTTTTGACGAAGAGCCTGCCAGCCAGCCGAATCCTCTTCCGGTACTCGTCTTCAATATTTATTGAAGTTAAAAAGTCCTTTAAGATACCTCCCCCGCTTATGCGATACCTAATTTTTCTACTTGCAGCTAGCTTCTTTCGACTGGTTAGGTCAACAGGGGCAGGGCTTACAGCTGACTTACCCAAGTCACCCGGGATTCGAACTTGCCACATTCGGATCTTACAGCTTACAGCAGGGGTGCTCACACTTTTTCAGCGTGCGAGCTACTTATAAAACAACCAAGTCAAAATGATCTACCTACCCACTACCATAAAAGCAAAATAAAAGAGAGCCATAAAAGCAAAATATTTGAAAATTTATTTCAGTGAGAACCATATAATATATTTTAAGACTAAATTCAACTAAATGTGAGTATAATAAACCCCTGAATTTATTCATAACAATAATGATGACAATATTCATTCAGCCTCTGCTACTACTACTAATAATAATAGTAACAACAACAACAGGTTCCTAGAGTAGAAGGAGACCTCCAAGGGCCATCCAGTCCAACCTCCTTCTGCCATAAGGGAAAAACACAATCAAAGCATTCCTCACAGATGGCCATTCAGCCTCTGTTAATAATAACAACAACAACAACAACAACAACAATGGGTTCCTAAAATAGGAGGAGACCTCCAAGGGCCATCCAGTCCAAACTCCTCCTGCGCCTGAGTGGCGTCGGGAGCCTGCAAAGCAGGACTGAGCCTTCTTCCCACCCTGCCTGCGATCTACCAGGATGCCCTACGTCAGGGCTGTCCAACTGGTGGCCCGGGGGCTGTATACGGCCCCCAGCCCCTTCCCTACGCCCCCCTAAGCTTTTTAATAAAAAATAAAAATTGAAAAATAAAATAAATTATAATTTTTTTTTAAAAACACCTACTTCCGGGTTTAGAGCAAGTATCACGAGAATATGCAATCCACACTGGATTTCGCTGTCAACGCGAGATCACGCCGGCGTTGACAGCGAAATCCCTGTTGGATTGCGTATTCTCGCGATACTCTTCGGCTACTCTACTACTGGATCGCTGAGGCCCACAGACGCGATTAGGACCTTCTTCGACTCAGTCGGTCGTCGCCTCTCGTCGTCCGGGTACTCCTGGATCCTGCACGTTTGGAAAAGGTAGGCCAAAGCAGGGGCTCCTCAGGGGCTCCTCATTCCTCCCCATCTCCCTCATGTATTAAATATAAAATTAAATATATTTAAAGATGAAATAAGGGGAGATGGGAGGATGGAATTAAATATATTTAATATTAAATAAAAATAAGGAGAGAGGGGAGGATGGAATTAAATATATTTAATATTAAATAAAAATAAGGGGAGAGGGGAGGATGGAATTAAATATATTTAATATTAGATTAAAATAAGGGGGGAGGATGGAATTAAATATATTTAATATTAGGGGGGAGGATGGAATTAAATATATTTAATATTAAATTAAAATAATTTAATATTTTATCCCTGCATTTTATCTCAGTAAAAGATTATATTTGACTGTATGGATGCCCCTTTTGAATGCCCACCCTGCATTTTATCTCAGTAAATATGAGATAAAATGGGGGGAGAGGGCGGGGGAGAGGGCGGAGCCGGGGGCGGGGAGGGGGCAGAGCCGGGGGTGGAGCCGGGGGCGGAGGCAGACCCTATGGCCCCCCAGGTCATCAGTGACTGGAATTCAGGCCCCTGGGCCGGTAGAAGTTGGACAGCCCTGCCCTACTTGATCTACCAGTAGATCGCGATCTACCTAATGAGCACCCCTGGCTTACAGTTTACAGCTTACAGCTTGCAGCTAAACTCCTGGCCCAATGCACTATCCACAATGCTGCGGCCTCTTTCGAGAAGACACACCAAACAGGTTTAGAAGAGAAACTACAATGCAGAAAGAACCGCTACTTGGAAACAACATAACCCAATGAGACTTTTTGCTGTGCTTTCGGCAACCGGACTTGCCTATCTCAGATTGGCCTTTTTATTTATTTATTTATTTATTTCGGCTTTTATGCCGCCACTCCCGGTGGGCTCGGGGTAGCTCACAGCAAATGAACAGGATAAAAACAACGGTGCAGGATAAAAAACAATAAAAACATTAAACATTAAAATAGCATTAAAATATCAATGTGCAACACTTAGGACAGTGTTTCTCAACCAGTGTGCCGTGAGCGATCATCAGGTGTGCCGCGAGAAAAGCTCTCTGCCCCCCTTCCTTCCCCCCTCCTCCTGCCGAACTCCTGCTGCTTGGGAGAGGAGGAGGAAGGGCCGAGTGGCGGCGAAGAAAAAGAAGAAGGGGCCAGGGCGCCGTCTCCTTCGGCCGTTTCCCAGCCAGCCTCCAATCCGCCATGACTCCCGCTACGACTCTCACCCCTCGCTTGCTGAAGCCACGCGGAGGAGCCCCGCCTATTGAAGCCCGTCCACAGCCCATGCTTCTCCTCTGTGGGAGACCTGAAGCCGGGGGCGGGGCATGACGCTGCCTGGCTCGCCCCCTCCCACGGTTTCGACACTCCCAGCAGCTGCTCCAGCCTTGAAGGGACAGTGCCAAACCAGTATTATGCTGGCTCTGCCACCGCTGGCTTGGCACTGCCCCCTCAAGGCTGGAGCAGCTGCTGGGAGAGCTGGAGCCGGGGAGAGGGGGCGGGGCATGGCGCTGCCTGGCTCCGCCCCCTCCCACGGTTTCGGCACTCCCAGCAGCTGCTCCAGCCTTGAGGGGACAGTGCCAAGCCAGTATTGTGCTGGCTCTGCCACCGCTGGCTTGGCACTGGCGCGGCCTGGCTCCTCCCCCGGCTTCGGCACTCCCAGCAGCTGCTCCCAGCAGGCCACCATCCCCCAACTGTTCTTTACTGTGTTAGAGTGTCATTTTGTGTCATTTTGGTTGGTGGTGTGCCCCCAGATTTTTTTAATGTTAAAAGTGTGCCGCGGCTCAAAAAAGGTTGGGAAACACTGACTTAGGATGACCAAGTCAGGCTAAGATCCATAGGGGGTGTGACCCATGGCCTACGTCTGGAAGGCCAGCTTGAAAAGGTGGGTCTTGCACGCCCGCCTGAAGGGAAGCAGGTCATGGATGGCGCGCGTATCTGCCGGGAGGGCGTTCCAAAGAGACGGTGCATCCACCGAAAAGGCCATTCGGCGGGTGGCTGTCAATTTGGCCGTTTTTGCGGGGCCAGATACGCTGGCCCCAGGCCGTGCAAGGCCTTAAAGGTGAGAACCAACACTTTGAAGGTGATCCGGTGCTCGATTAGCAGCCAGTGCAGATCCTGCAAGGTAGGTGTTATGTGGCAACCTGCTGGCGTGCCAGACAGGAGCCGGGCGGCAGTGTTCTGCACCAGCTTGAGCCTCTGGGTCACCGACAGAGGAAGGCCAACGTAGAGCGCATTACAGTAATCTAGCCTCGAGATGACCGTGTCTTGGATCACCGTGGCCAAGTCGCTCCGGGAGAGGTAGGGGGCCAGCCTCCTTGCCTGTCTGAGATGAAAAAAGGCAATCTTGCTGACCTCAGAGACCTGGGTCTCCATGGTCAGCTGGGAGTCCAAGTGGACCCCCAGGCTCTTTACAGATGACGATGGGCATAGCGCCGCACCGTCCAGGGTCGGAAGCTGGACATCCCTACCACCCAGGCGACCCGGCCACAAGATCTCCGTCTTTGCCGGATTCACCCTCAACCTACTGGCTCGCAGCCATCCAGTAACGGCTTCGAGGCAGCGTTGGAAATTATCGGGGACGGATCCAGACCCGCCCTCCATCCTCAGAATGAGCTGGGTGTCATCAGCGTACTGGTGACACTCAAGCCCATAACTCCGCACCAGCTGTGCAAGCGGCTGCACGTAGATGTTAAATAACAGAGGGGAGAGAATGGCCCCCTGCGGAACTCCACAAGGTAGTGGGGAGCCCTCAGAGACCATCCCGCCCCTCCTCACACGCTGAGACCGCTGGTGGAGGAAGGAGGTCAGCCATTTAAGGGCAGTCCCCCTCACTCCAGCCATGGCCAGGCGGTGGAGCAAAAGATTGTGGTCGACCGTGTCAAACGTTGCCATGAGGTCCAATAACACGAGCGTGGGATGCGTCCTTCCTAAGATTCTTCATTCACAAAGTAATGCCGAGATTACCTAATAAAACAAACAATGCCCTTTTCAAATAACCTGGGCACCATCAGATACCCAAGCTAGGTATAAATAAAACCAGAGCTTGGAAGTACTATAGCTCCTCCAATCTCCTAGCCAGCTTGACCACTAGCTATGCTGTATGACTATCTCACTAATACCCCGCAAAAGTTAAAAAGGATCAGCCTTGAGCAGCTGTTGAAGCCTCCAGCCAAGGGGAGCAAGGGAACTCCATCTTCTGGCCATCGGTCGTTTTTAATAGGTTCAATGTTCTGTGCAGGAACATTAAATTCCGACCAAGTCACGCGTGGAGCTTCCAGGACACGCACCTGGGCTGCGCACCTGAGAAATGAGAGTGCCATTTGCCCAGCAAAAGTGAAAGGAGGGAAGGAGAAAACGAGGAGGTGCAAGAGAAGTTTGCAGGGGGACCCCCATAGCGTGAATCCTTGGGTTCCTATCTGGCGTTTGGGCCAAACTTTTCACACAACACCCCCATGACCAACAGAAAATACTGTCTTTGGCAACCCCAATGACACACCCCTCACGACCCCCTCAGGGGTACCGACCCCCAAGTTGAGAAATGCTGTGTTAAAGTGGTCTTGAGAAAAATATTCAGTTGCAACATATTCCAGAAGCAAATGATGTTTCCACTTAAAAGCGTCTACCATTATTTCTCTAAAGCCATATTTCTCCGGTCCAATGCCGCTGCGTGCCGTTATGTTCGTCTTTCCTGACTGTGCAAAGCCAACACAGATTGCAATTCCTTCTTTATATAGAGAGCAATGCTGAATGCATATGCTCAGAGCAGGCATTACGTTCTAGCAGTGAATTCAGTGGCACCGATTCCCACTTAAGTGGGATAGGACCAAAGTGTTCAGCAGTTTCCATGGTGCCAGGTGTTGCCGCCATTTAAAAACCATTTTCTGTAATGTTCGGGGGAAATAAAGACGGGTTAAGAAAGCAGAATATGTTCAACAGCTTCAGATCTGCCACACCGGGAGAACTTTCTTATATGCGCAGCACAAGCAACTGCATGTTGATGCAAAAGGAAGTGTCATGGACAGGAGATCTAAACCAGGGCTGTCCAACAGGCGGCCCTGGGGCCGTACACGGCCCCCGAGCCTCTTCCCTCCAGCCCCCTAACTTGTCTCAATAAAATACAAATTAAAAATAATAATAAAAAATACCTACTTCCGGGTTTAGGCAAGCATCGCAAGACTACGCCAGCCACAGGCGGGATTTCGAGGGAGGTCGAAATCCCGTCTGTGGCTGCGTAGTCTCGCGATAGCTGCCGAAATCTCGGGTCCTGCGGGATTTGCGGCCGGCCTGGGCACTCCTCCTCCCCCCTCGCGGCTGCTTTCAGGCCAGCCCCCATTCCCTCAGAGAGAGGGAGGAGGGGAGTGAGGCAGGAAAGCCCCTCCTGGCTCCGTCCTCTTCCTGTGGAGGGCCCTCGCTTCCCGCCCCGCGGATGGGAGAGCCGCCGCACCTGGCCTGAGCTTGGCCTCGGCTCCAGCGGGCTCTTCGGGGGCGGCATTAGCGTTGGCGCTCGGCCCTGTGGCGGGGGCTCCCGCAGTATGGGTAAGGAAGGGCCTGGCTCGAATCAATCAATCTAAAAACAGTGGGATGTTGGGTGAGGGGGCGGGGTCCCTCAGCGGTGGTGTCCTTGGCATCGCGTCCTTCCCGTCCTCCGTGCCCCCTCCCCCTTTGTGCTGCCTTCCCCCGCGTGCAGGGCGCAACGTGGCTTCCTTTGCGCCTGCCCCAGCGGCTTGTTTTCCCCTCAGGGAGGGAGCTTTTTGGGCCTCCTCCACCCGCCTCTGGGAAAGGAGGCCCCATCAAGCCCTGCGACGGCATTGAGATGTTTGGGGTTTTTTTGGTGTGACCCAATTTGAGTGTGGACTCAAATAACTCAAAGGTATTAGGAAACATTCCCCCAAATCCACCAGTGTTCCCATTTGGGTATATTGAGTATTCATGCCAAGTTTGGTCTAGATCCATCATTATTTGAGTCCACAGTGCTCTCTGGATGGAGGTGAACTACAACTCCACAACTCAAGATCAATTGTAAGTAAATTGGAGCCGGGAAGGGGGCAGAGCCGGGGGAGGGGCGGGGGTGGAGCCGGGGAGGGGGCGGGGGCGGAGGCAGACCCTTCGGCCCCCCCAGGTGATCAGTGACTGGAATTCCGGCCCTTGGGCCCGTAGAAGTTGGACAGCCCTGATCTAAATTAAATTGCAGGCACACAGCTTATGCATCTTAATGGTCTTATGTTTTTATTTATTTATTTATTTCCAGCATTTTTACCCCGCTCTTCTCAACCCCCAAGGGGGGGACTCACAGCAGCCTAACAAACACAGTAAAATACAATATAAAAAACCCCCAAAACATTCAGCATTAAAATACATTAAAATACAATTAACATTAACACATCATACAAATTCATTTAAGTTAAAAACAGTGTTCCGTCCATAAAAAGAGCATTGAGCCATATCCACCAATTTGCCATTAAAATCCAGTCCAAAGTGCTGCGTTTTGCTAGTGTGCAAACGCCTGGTCCCACAGCCAGAATTTCACTTTTTTCCCGAATGCCAGGAGGGATGGAGTTGAACGTTGTGGACTCCACTTTGTGGCCCCATTTCTTAGCTCTGCATCTCATGGTGCCAGAGCACAGTCTGTTCAGCGCCTTCCAAATCACCCAGTGCCCAGGGATGGGGGTGAGTCTCTCATTCAGTATCAGCCATGGATTGAGATTCTGGGTTTTAACCTGCCACTTTTGGACTCTCACTTGCTGAGGTGTTCCTGCAACTATCTCTGTAGATCTTAGGACAGTGTTTCCCAACCAGTGTGCCGTGAGAGGTCATTAGGTGTGCCGTGGGAAATTAGAACCCCCAGGAAGGGGGGGGAGAGAGTCTAGTGTGTTGAAGTATTAAAACCCTAAGAAACCTACCTCGATAAAGGCACAAAAATTACAACCCCTTACCCCCACCCATTGTCTACTTGGTCTCTCCCTCTCCATGCATTGGGAAGGCCCGCCTCCCTTTCCCCAAGTAGAGACCTCCTCTTGCCTCCTGGGGATTCTGTGTGGGAAGTTTGGCCCAGTTCTTTCATTGGTGGGGTTCAGAATGCTCTTTGATTGTAGGGGAACTATAAATCCCAGCAACTACAACTCCCAAATGTCAAGGTCTATTTCCCCTGAACTCCATCTGCGTTCATATTTAGGCATATTGAGTATTCATGCCAAGTTTGGTCCTGATCCAACATTGTTTGAGTCCACAGTGCTCTCTGGATATAGGTGAACTACAACTCCAAAACTCAAGGTCAATGTCCACCAAACTCTTATAGCATTTTCTCTTGGTTATGGGAGTTCTGTGTGGGAAGTTTGTGTCTTTCTGCCATTCCTGCCAGGATATCTATGTTGTATTCATCGAAACAGGCCCAGGTTTCACTCTGAGTATATAAATACATTTAAAAACATATTAACTATATGTATTACTGTGTTAGAGTGTCATTTTGTGTCATTTTGGTTGGTGGTGTGCCCCAGGATTTTGCAAATGTAAAAAGTGCGCCGTCTCCCCCGCCCTTCCTAGGGAGGGGGAGCCGGTGAAAAGGAGCAGAAGGCGGCGCCAAGGGCAGCGCTCAAAAAAGGTTGGGAAACACTGTCTTAGGAAACTGTTTCTGGTCTGGTATTTTGGTGTGCTTCAATGCTCCAGTGGGATTCCTTCCCAGGTAATCCTCAGAGCTCAAGATGCATGTCTGCTCTTAAGGTGAAAAGCACACGTCTGCATTTTAGATGGATTAGGAATCAGCTGGTTTCCCTATAATAGGCAGTAAGTGCACCTAAAACTTCAGAGACCTTTCAACCATTATGACCAAGAACAAAGCTTCTTCATTAACTCACATACACATGTAACATTAATGTAATTATAGTAGACTCTTGGTTAACTTGAAAGATGCTGAAGGTGAATCCCTCGAAGATGGAGATCCTATGGCCGGGTGGCCCGGTGGGGCGGGAATGCCGGCTGCCTACCCTGGACGGTGAGGCCTTACGCCCGTCGCCCTTGGTAAAGAGTCTGGGGGTCAAGTTGGACCCACTGCTGACCATGGAGGCTCAGGTCTCCGCGGTCAGCAGATCCGCGTTTTTCCATCTTCGGCAGACTAGGCGGCTGGCACCCTACCTATCCGGAAGTGATCTAGCTCCGGTGATCCCAGCGACTGTCATCTCGAGACTAGACTACTGTAACAGCCTCTACATTGGCCTTCCCTTGTCCGTGATCCGGAAACTTAAGTTAGTGCAGAAGGCCGCAGCACGACTGCTCATCGGTGCGCCAGCGAGAGCGCACATTACTCCCATCCTACTGCAACTACACTGGCTTCCTATAAAATACCAGATCATGTTCAAGGTGTTGGTTCTGACCTTTAAGGCCTTACATGGTCTAGGTAGGGCCTGTGTACTTGAGAGACTGTCTCTCCCCGTACATTCCCCAGAGATCCCTATGTTCGGAGGATTCAAACCTACTAGTGGTCCCTTCAGTTCGGACATATCATCTATCGGTAACCAGACAGAGGGCCTTTACAGTGGTGGCTCCATCACTGTGGAATGCCCTACTGGACGAGGCACGTGCTCTCAACGAGCTTATTCCTTTCCGGAAAAATGTGTAAAACTGTCCTCTTCTGGCGGGCGTTCGGTCTCAGCAGCCCTCCGTAAAACACCAAATGCTCGACATATATTGCCACCCTAAGTTACTGCCTGTTGTTAAACTTGTATTTTGTATTGTTTTATTAAGATACGTGATTATTTTTAGTATATTTTTACAAATTGTACACCGCCCGAGACTGTTGGGAGGGGTGGTCTATAAAATCGAAATAAATAAAATAAATGTAGTTTCTGGTTGCTTGACAGTTACTATTAAAAACTGGCCTAACTAATACTATACCTCATTCTATATCAATCCATCAACTGTGTTATTAATATTGAAATATAGTCACAAAAAGCAAATGAAATCAAATGTTTACTTAACATAACACAATTTTACTGTATAATGCTTATTATTTAATATTTATTTATTATATGTCTTTTTTTTGCCAGTCGCTTGGGAACTCTGGTTCCTTGAGAGTTCTGGTTAATTGAGAGTCTACTGTATATATTACTCATAAATTAATTGATTGTAAATTAATAAATAATACAGTATGACTCTCCATGGATCATGGAGTATGACATGGAGGGTCATACTGTAACATTAATTTATAATTAATTAATATTTGCAGTACAAGGGGCCATGGTGGCACAGTGGGTTAAACCGCTAAGCTGCAGAACTTTGAATCCGTAGGACAGGGTGAGCTCCCGCTGTTGGCCCCAGTTTCTGCCAACCTAGCAGTTTGAAAGCATGCAAATGTGAGTAAATAGGAATCCCTGCGGCAGGAAGCTAATGGCATTCCATGCAGTAATATCAGCCACATGACCTTGGAGATGCCTATGGAGAATGCCGACTCTTCGGCTTAGAAATGGAGATGAGCACCAACCCCCAGAGTCGGACTCGACTAGACTTAATATCAGGGGAAACCTTTACATTTACCTATATACAGTACACGAATGGAATGTCATACGGTACGATTAGTTTATAAGTAAGCTTTTTGCTGACGATGCTACCCGTGTCGCCTATTCAGAAGCAGCCCTGCAGCGCCTAACATCTTGCTTTGCAGCAGCTGCAGAACTGTTTGGGCTGGAAGTCAGCCTGAAGAAAACGGAAGTCCTCTACCAGCCCGCACCACAGGAAGAACACCATCATCCCCATGACAGCATAGGCACATCTGTGCTTAAGTCCGTTCAGCAGTTCACCTACCTGGGAAGCATCATCTCTTCAGACAACAAGATTGACAAAGAGATAGATCACAGATTATCAAAGGCATATAGTGCATTTGAAAGGCTTCACAAAAGAGTCTGGAGCAACAAGCAAATCAGTGTGTACAGAACTATCATACTGTCTATTCTCCTATATGTGTCTGAAACATAGGTCACCTATCGCCAACACCTACGACTCCTCGAACGCTTTCATCAGCGCTGTCTTTGCACAATCCCAAATATAAATTGGACCGACTATGTGACGAATGTTGCTGTCCTTGAGCAAGCAGGGATCACCAGCGTTGAGGCCACACTATTGAGAACACACTGCACTGGGCAGGGCATGTCTCTAGGATGGAGGACCACCGCCTCCCAAAGATGCTACTCTATGGTGGACTCGCCACAGGTCAGCACAAGAGAGGCGCCCACAAAAAGAGATATAAGGACTCCCTGAAACAACGTCTCAGGCTCGGCCAGATTGATTGCCAACAATGGTCCACCCTGGCCTCACATCGAGAGGCATGGAGATGCACTATCCACAATGCTGCGGCCTCTTTCGAGAAGACACGGTGAATGGGGCTCGAAGAGAAATGACAATGCAGAAAGAACCGCAACTTGGAAACAACATCACCCAAGGAGACTTTCTGCTGTGCTTTCTGCAACTGAACTTGCCTATCTCAGATTGGCCTTTTTAGTCATCAACGCGCTTGTAAAAAGTGTGGGATGAGTCCTTCCTAAGAATCTTCATTTGCGAAGTAATGGCGAGAGAGAGAATTAATGATTAATATATATAATACACATTCCTGAACCTGCCATGGAAATGCCAAACTGTGGATAATCATGAACCCTGTTGAAATGAATCTCTTCCAGTGGAAGAATATCCTAGAATTGAGCTGGAGGACTTAGAAAATGCCTAGAAATAACTGTTTTTTAGACATGGGCAAGTGACCCATGGCTGCCAGTTTTGCAGATAAGAGGGTTGAACTGTAAACAGACTGCATATAAATGTCAGTATTGAGGGTCTTTAAGAGAGGCTGAGCATTACAAGGCAGTCACATTTCCCCTTGCTTCTATGCTTGGCATTTAGAAATACGGCAGGTTAAGCCTTCGCCTGGCATTATCGCTATGTCAAGCTAGGATGAGCTTTACCTGCGAGATACCTGTATGGAGGCTTTAACTGATCTTCAAGCAGGCTGCCTCCGCTGTCGCTGTGCTACAGGTAAGATAACGCCAAATCACTCGGCTCCATAAACGCAGGTGAGAGGCCAGGGATTATTTTGGGGTTGTCCATTCCACGTGGATACCCCAGAAGATGTAAAGAGAGAGAGACGTTGGCCCTTTGCTTCTGACAGTCAGTCTGGGTCATTGGTTCGACTTGGAAGGAAAGAAGGCAGCATTGCCAAATGAAAAGAGAGCAAACATTTCACTAAAATGTTACTTGTGAACCCGATAGAGCTTGGAAACATTACACTGGCCAACTCACATTTTGGTGCCTCAAACGTTAGACCTGTTTCTGGGTCTATTTGACCCGCTGAGTCCAAAAATGCCACCTTATCATCTCTAGCTTTTGAGATACAGAACATATGCCATCTACTAGTCACCATCTGCTTGCTTATAGGGAACCATGATCACCATATTTAAGAAACTAGAGGTGATGCAGTCTGTCCAATGCAATTTTCTGAGGCCCCTTCTACACTGCTGAAATAGAGCAATTTAAAGAGACCATGGATAGTGCGGGTTCCACAGATAGCAGAATCCGAAGTGCAGATACTGAGTTGATATGTGGTTACTGGAATCGGCAGCGGGCCACCCTCTAGGTCCGTGCACCTGATGAGACAAATAAGCTAGACCAGTGGTTCCCAAAGTGGGCGGTACCGCCCCCTGGTGGACAGTGGGACGATCCAAGGGGGCGCTGGGAGGCTCAGGAGAATTTTGGGGGCGGTGAACCCCTGTAAGGGGGGCGGTGGCATGAGCCAGGCAACAGGCTCCCTGCAGGGCCTGCCCCCTGCCTCCAAGGGAAGCGCGAGCTTCTTTGGCAAACTTGGGCCCTCCAGGTGGTTTAGATTTCAACTCCCACCATTCCTAACCACCTCAGGCCCCTTCCAATGCCCTCCAGTATTTTCCGTTGGTCATGGGAATTTGTGCGCCAAGTTTGGCTAAATTCCATTGTTGGTGGAGTTCAAAATGCTCTTTGATTGTAGGTGTATTATAAATACCAGCAGCTACAAGTCCCAAATGACAAAATCAATTCCCCCCAACCCCACCCGTATTCAAATTTGGGTATATTGAGTATTTGTGCCAAATTTGGTCCAAGATCCAGGGTTGTTTGGGTTCAGAGTGGTCTCCAAATGTAGGTGAACTACATGTCCCATAAATCACTGTCAGTTCCTCCCAACCTTTTCCCATATTTCCTGTTGGTCATGGGGGTTCTGTGTGCCAAGTTTGGTCCAGATCTGTCATTCATGGGGTCTCGGCTGTGGAAGTCAGAGCTGAATTGGTCGAAGGCACTGCAAATCCCATCATCCGTTCTCCATACTCCCCCAAACATATTGTTTTTGTGATTAATCACTATGCTTTAATTATGTTCAATTTGAAACAATGAAAATACATACTGCATATTAGATATTTGCATTAGAATTTGTAAGAGTAGCAAAATTATTTATGAAGTAGCGATGAAAATATGGTTGGGGGTCACCACAACATGAGGAACCTTATTTAGGGGTCATGGCATTAGAAAGGTTGAGAACCACTGCATAAATACATATATCTTTCTGTTTAATTCCTATAAAAATTTTAAAAATAATTTATAAGGGGGCGCTGAGCAATTTTTTTCTGGAAAGGGGGCGGTAGTCACCGAGTTAAAGAAGTCACCGAGGTATTTATTCAAGTCAGCTGAAGTGATGCCAGCTTGCTGTAATCCGCCAAAGAAAGCTGAGATGACATAACATTGAAAAACAGACATTTTTATACAGTACCGTTTTTTGAAATTCCTGCTCCTGCCCAGCTAGAGCCAACTTTGTCATGATTGGCTGAACTCCACTGACTCATAAACACAGAGTAAGGCTATAATACTAGCAGTAATACAAACACGTAGTAGAAGCTAGACAATAATTAATAGCAATTCAATTAAGTGTGTAAATCACTTGTTTATATAAATAGTCAATAGGTCATATAAAAGACATAGTGCAAAGTGCAGGTGAATACATTTAAATATATATAATCACATTCATAATATGCATATAATCACATTAACAAATTCATCATGTTGCAAGGTACTTAGCATTAATTTAAGGAAACCATAGAGATAACTTGTAGTCCCACCCAAGGGTAAACATCGAATCCAATTCGTTGTATTGCTGGTAAACCGGATTATCCTAGTATGCAGGTGAATAGCTGCTTCTCCACATTGGGGATAAACAAACGCCGCCTTTCTGAAGTTGCGTTTCGAAGTCTGAATACTGGCGTTTATATTCCACAAGGACAGCAGATAGTGGGTAGGTATACAAGCTATGGTTCCGTAAATCCAGTGATGTTATGGAAATCTCCACGCGGTTCACCTGACGGTTCTCAGTGCAGAGCTCGAGACCGTTTCGGGGTGGCTCCTTCGTTGTAAACGGAGCCTACGGCTTCATC
The DNA here is from genome assembly GCA_030556195.1 of Anolis apletophallus. Lineage (NCBI taxonomy): Eukaryota > Metazoa > Chordata > Lepidosauria > Squamata > Anolidae > Anolis > Anolis apletophallus. Next base: position 31,393,664 of record JARBWK010000015.1, read on the forward strand.
AGAGGCTGCACCGGCGTTGGCCCAGTAGGCTTGTACCCGCAGTTGAAGCATGCGTCTGATGTGCATGTGTATATGGGGAGGATTTCCTCAGTTCCTTTTCACTGCGTATGATTTTCCTGCATGTCTTCGGCAAAAACACACACGAGGGGCCTGCAGATACCGAGGGGGATCTGGTGACTCCGGGAGCCTGGTATCCGTGGGAAAAGAGGGACGTACATGGGGTCCATGGAAACCGAGGGAGGCCTGATGACTCCAGAAGCCCTGGCTATTCATAGGGGAAGTTGGCAAAAGTGCTTGGGGAGATGAGAGGGTGGTTAGTATGGGGGAAAGGGTTAGAATGAGCCCCGGTTTGGGGGCCGTGGAGGGCCGCGAGGGCCATGTGGCCCAAGCTTCCTCCAGACCGGCTGTGGAGGGTGAAAGCTGGAGAAAAAGACTTAAAAGGCCAAAGGAGATACAAAGAAACAGATATAGAGAGTAACGCATCAAGGTATGTTTATTTAGGGGTTGGGGAACAATATAACTAACAATATAACTAAAAAAGTATCCTGGGCACTGGTAGCTGCTGCTGGGCTCCTCCATACGTCTGTGAGTAATCAAATTCACAAAAGTAGAAACCATAAATGGAGAGGAACAACTGCACAACAGTCTCGCCATTTGCTTCAGTTGGCTTGGTTTCTGCAGCCTCGATGTAGAAATGGCTGGAAGAAGCAGCTCGAAGGAAGAGGCAAAGGGAACGGCAGCATCTAAAAGGCCCCGTTGCAAAGCTTCCTTGTCTGGAGCCAAGAAGGAATGAAGGGAAGTGAGGCAAAGTCCCGGTTGGAGGAGGCGCTTTGCAAACCACCACGGTGAGATGGTTTCTCCGTGGGTAATTGCCTCTTTAGCAGCCCCTCGTCGCCAGTTATCCGTACAATCCTAATTAACAAGCAAACAGATAATTAGGAATTTAATTATGAAAGAAGCCAAGCTCTCTCCAGAAATAGCTGGCATCTTTGGAAAAAGCTGGCTTGGATGGGAGTTGGGGTGGGTGGCGAACTAGTGCGTCGTGACCATTTCCTAAGCAAGAGATTCAGTTCTGTTTTGAACATGCTAGACCGAGTTATGAAGAGTTACTGTCTTTTTCCCCTAGAGTTCCCAGAATAGCAATATATTTATGAGCATAAGAACACAATGGGAATCACAATAATCCACCGAAATTTCACCAGTAGAGTCTTCACCTGTTGATATTGTTTCTGCTCACTCCACTTCTCTGAGATAGAAAGTTCAGGTTGTGTTTCCTTTGGAATCATCATCATCATTTTCTCACTTGTTAATCGCCCTCCATTAAAATGCTTCAGGCGATTTACATAAAACAATTGCATTAGAAAAAAACACAATACTAACTAGACTGCATTAAACATTAAAAGCTCTGCTAAAAAGCCAGGTCTTGAGTTCCTGAGCAAAGGGTCGCAGGTCACGCATGGCCCTCAAGTGGGGAGGCAAGGAGTTCCACAAGACAGGGGCAGAGATGGAGAAGGCCCTACGCCTTGTGTTCTCGAGACGTACTTCCTGGGGCCTGGAACATACAGTGAGTTTAGTTGGAGGAGTCGTGGCGACCACTGGCGGCGAAGAGGGGAGAGGCGGTCTCTGAGATATGCTGGCCCCTGACCATAAAGCGCCTTAAAGGTCAGAACCAACAACTTAAACAGGGCCCGGAATTCCGTTGGAAGCCAGTGCAAATGTAACAGAGTTGGAGTTATGTGGCATCTCAAAGGTGTTTTTGCAAGTAGTCTGGCAGCCACATTCTGAATAATGCGGATCCCCCGAGTAGTCAACAGGGGAAGGCCAACATACACGGCATTGCAATAATCCATTCTAGATGTAACCGTCACATGGATGATTGTAGCCAAGGCTTCCTCTGAGAGGTAAGGTGCCAGCTGTCTCGCCTGCTGGAGATGGGAAAAGGCCTGCTTACTAACATTAGCGATCTGGGCCTCCATAGTCAACTGTGAATCCAGGACGACACCCAAGCTCTTAACAGTGGAAGATGGATGAAGGGGGGCACCATCGAAGTTCGGCAGGGAGGGCACCACTCCAGGCAGGCGGCCAGGCCACAAAATCTCAGTCTTAGTAGGATTCACCTTCAACCTACTGGCACGCAGACATCTCAATACAGCCTCAAGACATAAGGTGAAATTGTCTGGTATTGAGGTGACTCCAGGCTCCAGCCGTAAAAGCAGCTGGGTATCATCTGCATATTGGTGGCACTCCAGACCAAAGCTCCGCACGAGGCTGGCAAGAGGTCTCACGTAGACGTTGAAGAGGAGGGGAGAGAGAATTGCTCCCTGAGACACCCCACATGAGAGGGCAGATCTGTCAGAAGTTTGAGCTAGGTATTCAACACATTGAGACCGGCCTCGAAGAAATGTGTCAAACCAACTGAGGGCCTGACCACGAACTCCCGCCATGGCGAGTTGATGGATCAGCAGGTCATGGTCGACAGTGTCGAATGCAGCCTTAAGATCCAGGAATATCAGGAGTGCCGACCCCCCTCTATCAAGCTGACAACCAAGTGCATCAGTAATAGCCACCAGAACCGTCTCTGCCCCATGGCCCGGGCGAAAGCCAGACTGAAAAGGATCCAGGCCGGCGGTATCGTCCAGAAACTGTTGCAGTTGTCTCAGCGCAGCTCGCTCGATCACCTTGCCCAGAAATGGAAGATTGGAGACAGGGCGATAGTTGGACAAAATCGCAGGATGCAGGTTTGGTTTCTTCAATAAAGGACGGACTAAAGCTTCTTTTCAATTATGAAGTTCCCAGTGGCTTAATGGCATTTTCTTGTAATTGAGTTTATTTGCAAATATGCAGGTTGAACACTGTTAGAAAGTCCATTGTTCCACACTAGAGCTCTAGAAACATCAGCCAGCACATCCGAAATGTTATTAGCGTTATGGTGCTCCAACATAGCTCTGCCTTTTTGAATTTCTAAGCTGATGTCTCCACTACAAAATTATGGCAGCTCAATACCACTTCGACTTACATATCTTCACCCCATACAATCCTAAGGTCTATATTTTGTTGAGGCACCTAGAACTCTCAGGATGAGAACTCTAGAATGCTCAGGATGGGAACTCTAGTAGCTTCCCCTGAGTGACAATCCTAGGGCTCTCCACCAGATGATTCGAAGTGGTCCCCAAAACTAAAAAATCTCAGGACATCATAGAACGGAGTCATGTCAAAGTGCATCTGCGGTAGTTCAAATGGTGCCTACTAGAATTAGGCACCACTTGAACTACCACAGCTCAAGGCTATGGAGTTATAGGAGTTGTAGTTTTAGCCTTCTCTGTCAAAGAGTGCTGGTGTCTACAGTTTCCAGAATTCAACAGCATTGAGCTGTGGCAGTTCAAACGGTGCCAAGCCGCATTCATTTCACAGTGTAAGTGCACTCTCTATAACCTGTTTCTGTGTTTATGTATGTGTCAGGAGCAACTTGAGATACTGCAAGTCACTTCTGTTGTGAGAGAATTGGCTGTTTACAAGGACATTGCCCAGAGGATACCCAGATGTTTTACCATCCTGTGGGAGGCTTCTCTCATGTCTCTGCATGAGAAGCTCACCCCACTCCCAGGATTCGAACTGCCGACCTTTCGGTCAGCAATCCTGCTGGCACAAGGGTTTAACCCACTGTGCATCATGAGGCCTTGGAACTCCAAGTTCCATCACAGTCAGAGTCAGGTTGGCCCAAATCAGCTCAGTCCAACCTTATGGGATGAAGGCCACCCTGAGACCTGTTCCCAGGGGTCCATTAAGTGTGTCTATGTGTCTTTAAGTTTCCTGTCTACTTATGATGACGCTATGGGTTTCTACCTCAATCCAAAATGGCACTCAACACTTGTCATTTTTTCCAGCCTCTGTCTTACAGAATAGGGACAGGCACAGCTGTCTTGTCCTAAATAGGCCTTGGCAGGACCATTCATGGTCACTTAAGAAAACTCTCTTTGTTAATCCCATCCACTAGCTAGAAACAGAGGTCCAGCTCTTCAGAAAAGCACAGGTACAGGCCCTTACGGCAGCATTGTTTGACGCAGGCTCCAGCTGACTCATCTGCTGCTCTTCCGGCGGTGGGATAGTGCCGTTTGGCGTGTGAGAAATTAGCCTGTGAGAAGCCCCACTGTGCTCCAGGGAATTCAGAGAGGACAATCCCCAGGGAGTCCAATTAGTCTAGCAAAAGGCCCACGCGAGGCGTACAATGGTTCGCAAAAGGGTCTATTGAGAAGCTGGAAGTTGGGTTGGTGGTTGGAAGGGGGAACTTGGTGGCGTCAGTAGAAAATTTCCATTTCAAAGATGAGGTGGGTGTGAACCTGCTTCAGAAACCACTAAGAACCTTGAGGACAGCAGAGCAACGTCACTACAACCCGAGCTTTGATGGATGCTCAGGCTTTCTTTGGATGCATGAAATGGCAGCCTTGAAAAATACCTCCATTCACTATTAACAGATCCAGGAGCAAAGCCTGTTGATGCTTTTGCCATTGTTGTTGTGTGCCTTCAATTCATCCCCAACTTATGGTGACCTTAGGCTTTTGGGGCTCAGAGTATATGACTTGCTTAAGGCCACTCAGTGGGTTTTCATGGCTGAACAGGGATTAAAATCTTGGTATTTAAAGGCATAGTCCAACACTGAAACCGCAATGCCATGATGACTCTCCCCTTTATTGCGCACTCCATCATTTCAGAGATTTTTTTTTTCATGTCAGGAACAAATTGAGAAACTGCAAGTCGCTCCTGATGTGAGAGAATTGGCTGTCTGCAAGGATGTTTTCCCAGGGGACACCCGGATGTTTTGATGTCTTACCATCCTAGTGGGAGACTTCTCTCATGTCCCCGCATGGGGAGCTGGAGCTGACAGAGGGAGCTCATCCGCACTCTCCCCTTCCTCCTTTTGGTCTTCATCAGCCAGCGCCGCCGCCAGCCATTCCCCTGCGACGGTGCTGGCTGATGAAGAGCTAAAAGGAGGAGGAAGGTCCGCTGTCTTCAGCAAAGCCGTGGCCTCTCTTGGTGTGGTGGCCCGGCACCACCAACATTCCGACACTCTAAACTGCCAGAGGGGGGTGGCTCCCAGCCTCTACATTCTAACTGAGGGAGTATTTGCATAATGCCTCTAATTGGCCAGCACCACCAACATTCCGACACTCTAAACTGCCAGAGGGGGTGGCGTGGGGGATCATGGGAGTTGTAGTCCAATTGGGGTTTTTTTGTATTTTTGGTCGTGTTGTTTAATTTAATTTTATTTTTTGGGTGGTAAACATACCTTGTGGGGTTTTGTGTGTATGTGGGCTGATTTGGTGTGTCTGCCTTGTGTGGTTTTGCTGTCTATAGGCTACTTAGGATGACAGCTCTCTTTTTATATATATATAGAAGATTGTCCTCCCAACCCATATGCCTTATATGCCTGTGAAACGTGGACTGTCTACAGACGTCGCACTCAACTTCTGGAACGATTCCATCAGCGTTGCCTCTGAAAAATCCAGCAGATCTCTTGGGAAGACAGGCTGCCAAATGTCAGAGTGCTGGAAGAAACAAAGACCACCAGCATTGAAGTGATGCTCCTATGTTATCAACTCCGCTGCACTGGCCACGTTGTCCAAATGCCCAATCACTGTCTCCCAAAGCAGCTGCTCTACTCCAATCACTGTCTCCCAAAGCAGCTGCTCTATGTAATTTTGGTGGACAGGATAAGAGATTTAAAGATAATAATAACACTTTATTTATATTCCGCCCTTCTCACCCCGAAGGGGACTCAGGGCGGATCACAAGTACACATAGACGGCAAACATTCAATGCTGTTTTGTATTGACATACACAGACAGAACAGAAGGAGGTTTTTGTGTCGTGCCACAGGGGGTGATGTCGCTTCCTCTTATGAGCTGTCAGGATTTTCACATTCCAGCATCTGGTCTTCTTTTTTCTTTATGGCATTGTAAAAACCTCCCCCACTTTTATTAGCGGTACCTAATTTCTCTAATTACAGCTAAAGCTGTTTTTGAACTGCTTAGGTAAACAGTGGGCAGGGCTGACGGTTGGCTGCCCACGCCAACCCGGGGTTCGAAGTTGAAACCTTTGGGTTTCACTGGGAATGTGGCGCAGCTGGCTAAGTGTCAGCTGCATAAGATCTCTCTGACCAGTAGGTCATGAGTTTGAGGCCTGCCCGGGTCGAGGTGGGTGCTCGACCTTTAAGTGTAGCCTGCTGTCGACCTTTGCAGCCCGAAAGACAGTTGCATCTGTCAAGTAGGAGATAAAAATACCACATTTAAGTGGGAAGGCAAATTTTGACTGAATTATGAGGCCATTAAAGAACTCCAGGAACGCTGAGGAATGTGGAAGGAACAACAAGGGATGCTGAGAGATGAGGAGTGCGTCAGCTCCCCCTGGTGGCCAGAGTTTGCCTCTGTTCGTCTATATGTGTGTATGTGGAAATGGCAGGGATTGTCTGCTAAGTATATGTACCTGTAATCCGCTCTGAGTCCCCTTCAGGGTGAGAAGATCAGAATATAAATAAAGGGTATTATTATTAATATTATTGATAGATTTTTAACAGCTGCTGATTTAACCGCTGTCCTCAACCTCCAGCCCTAACCTTAAAAACTGTGGCATAGACACTGAGAACTGGGAAGCCCTGGCCCTTGAGTGCTCTAACTACAGGTTAGCTGTGACCAGCAGTGCTGCAGAATTCAAAGAGGCACGAATGGAGGACAAAAGGGAGAAACGTGCCAAGAGGAAGTCGCATCAAGCCAACCCTGACCTTCCTCCTGGAAATAGATGTTCTCACTGTGGGAGAACATGCGGATCAAGAATAGGGCTCCACAGCCACCCATGGACCCATTGCCAAGACACTACACTACACATTTATTTATTTACTTCATTTATATTCCGCCCTTCTCACCCCGCAGGGGACTCAGGGTGGATTACAATGTACACATTACATTTAGACACACAAACACACAAGACAGACAGAGGCAATTTAACATCTGGCCACCAGGGGGAGCTGTCGCACTCCTTCATTCCTCAGCGTGTTTTCTGGAGATCTTTTTATGGCCTCGTAAATCAGTTACGATTTAACCTTCGGCTACGACGAAATAAGTAAGAAAAGAACATAACCTTCCAATATTGCATAGCTAAAAACTGCATTCAAACTACAGTGTAGATCAGGCATGAGCAAACTTTGGCCCTCCGGGTGTTTTGGACTTAAGTGGCCAGGGGGGGGGGGAGGAAAAGGCCTGAGGCTGTTAGGAATTGTGGGAGTTGAAGTCCAAAACACCTGGAGGGCCGAAGTTTCCCCATGCTTAGCGTAGAAGCATCTTTCGATAGCACATCGTTGACAACAATTGAAGTTTCCAAAATGGAGTGCAGGATATTTCAAAATGGCTGTTACCTTGTCATGTCTCCCAGGATCATCAATAAAGACTAAAGAAGTTGGATAGGTCTTTTGGATTGGTGAGCGATATGATCTTTTTTTTGTCCAAGGACTCAAGGAGCTGCCCATTGACATCCAAGTCAAGATGGGAATTGCGGTGCAGGGGCTTTGCAAAGACTGACAGAGATTGTTTATCTTTCACCAGCTTTTCAAGGTGTCTCCTATGGAAGCCCCCACTGCTGGATCCCCCTGTGAGTCGGCACTCTTTTATAGCGAGTAATAGGCCTGTATTGCCGGAAAATGTTGTCCAAGAGAACATATTTATCCCACTTAATTACAGTCCATGGGACTGCTTTGGGCAGCCGTGCCAAGCGGGGCCGGTGCCAAGCGCTCCAGTCAAGGGACGGCTTGTTTGACTGAATCTTCAGAACCGACCGGCCAACAGAGCAGATGGAGGCCTCGTTTCCTCTCCCCGGCTGAGTCATAATGCCTCCTGAGAACCTGGCACGGCTCCCTCCTTCAGTGGCCAGACGCCTTCCTCCTTGCTGGTTTGAGACAAAGGCCCAGTTTACACTCCCTTCCTCACAAGACAGCATTTGGGAAACTGGGTTCTTGGGCTGGGTCTGTCTGCTATGGTCCGGCTCAGCTTCTCTGATCTCTGGTGCAGATGCCCAAACCTTGCTTCCAGGGTTACCAGAATGGCAGGGACGTTGGGTATCATGCCTATGTGCAATTGCCAATCATTACACAGAGAATGGGTTCAATAACCATGAAATAAACACTGAGTCACAAGACTTCGATATAAAAATATATCTATTCAAGTATAGTGCACAAAACTAGAGTAGCACAAATCAATTATACAGATGGACATACCATAACATGTATATCATAATAAAGTGGCGCATACATAAACCGGGTTAAATCCCGCAATGTTTAGACATATAAATACAATCGCGCACCTCAAAGTAATCTAGGTAGTCCACAAAATTAATGATAATGTCTCTAGTAGTGTGAAGTCCAAACACCATCAGATAAATGGACATAGGAGACTGTAGTTTTGGATGGCTGGGGAAACGGCCGAAGGAGGCAGTGCCCCGGCCTTCTTCTTTTTCTTCGCCCGGCCCTTCCTCCTCCTCCCCCATGATATACATGTTATGGTATGTCCCGATCTGTATTTATAAAACATTGATTTGTGATATATGGTATGTCCATCTGTATAATTGATTTGTGCTACTCTAGTTTTGTGCACTATACTTGAATAGATATATTTTTATATCGAAGTCTTATGACTCAGTGTTTATTTTATGTGCAATTGCCATCAGATATATAATTCAATGGGAGCCCCTGGTGGCACAGCGGGTTAAACAACTGAGCTGCTGAACTTGCTGACCAAAAGGTTGGCGGTTCGAATCCGGGCAACCGGATGAGCTCCTGCTGTTAGATCCAGCTTCTGCCAACCTAGCAGTTTGAGTGTACTGCAATGCTCCAGTGGGATTCTTTCCCTGGTAGTCCTCAGAGCTTCCCGCAGGATACTAACACATCTGGGCGTCCCCCTCACCTTAATCAGCTTAGTGGGAAAAGGAAGGGGCCTGAGGCTGTTAGGAATTGTGGGAATTGAAGTCCAAAACACCTGGAGGGCCCAAGTTTGCCTATGCCTGTCCACTCAGAATATTATAATTTCCTTCCACTTCCACTTCCTCTTCATCTTTGTTTATATTTTCTCTTTTCTTCAAAACCCAGGCCAGGAGGAGTTTGAGCCATTCTGCTCCATTAAAACCCAATCATCTTTCCGTGGGTGTGTGTATGTGCATCTATGTGCAAATAGGATATAAGAAATGTAAATAAGCAGGAGGACCGCTTGTCATGTTTGGTACAGAATCTCAAAAACAAGATTAAAAAATGCAATGACCAAAGTGTGGAATGAAGGACAAATGTATTTCTCAGGGCAACAGGCAGCCGGAATCAATAATCCCCTGCTTAGCTTAAGATGATGAAAAATACACTTGGCCTTTGAGTTTCGCTGTGAATGGACGACAGTGTCGGGCTGCATCAATTCATTTCTGTTCCTCCGTATTGAGTCATTGTTCCTGCTCTGGAAATAGCAAAGGGTCAAGCAGACCCGGACAAGGAGTGTTGACAACACCTGAGTTTGGAGATTGAGGATTTCTACATGTATACATTCTGGAAAAGCTACTTTTTTATATACCCACTCACAGAATCTTCTCCGTGACCAGGTTTGTTCAGGAAACTATGGTCCAAAAGAGTATTTTCTTCCGTTTGCATTCTTGTGTACATGCAATTGACTTATTCTTATAATTGATAGCAATCCTTAAGGCAGTGTTTCCCAACCAGTGTGCCGTGGCACACTAGTGTGCCGTGAGCGATCATCAGGTGTGCCGGGGGAAATTGGAACCTCCAATACCCTTTCTTCCCCCTCCTGCCCACAGTGCTCTCTGGGTGTAGGTGAACTACAACTTCCAAACTCAAGGTCAATTCCCAAGCAAACCCTTTCAGTACTTTCTGTTGGTAATGAGAGTTCGATATGCCAAGTTTGGTTCAATTCCATTGTTGCAAGAGTTCAGGATGCTCTTTGATTGTGTGTTAACTATAAATCCCAGAAACTGTAACTCCCAAATGTCAAGGTCTATTTTCCCCAAACTCCATCTGTGTTCACATTTGGGCATATTGAGTATTCATGCCAACTTTGGTCCTGATCCAACATTGTTTGAGTCCACAGTGCTCTCTAGATATAGGTGAACTACAACTCCAAAACCCAAGGTCAATGCCCACCAAACTCTTATAGCATTTTCTCTTGGTTATGGGAGTTCTGTGTGGGAAGTTTGTGTCTTTCTGCCATTCCTGCCAGGATATCTATGTTGTGTTCATCGAAACAGGCCCAGGTTTCACACTGAGTGTATAAATACATTTAAAAACATATTAACTATATGTATTACTGTCATTTTGTGTCATTTTGGTTGGTGGTGTGCCCCAGGATTTTGCAAATGTAAAAAGTGTGCCGTGGCTCAAAAAAGGTTGAAAAACACTGCCTTAAGGTACTGAAGTGTGTTTCTGCCTTTACCTGTTGACTTATGGCATCCACATGCATGTCATGGGGGATTATGTGTTGTAAAAGGCTCTCATGACCGCTCAACCTTTGAGGATGTCTGCCATAGATGTTGGCGAAACGTCAGGAGAGAATGCTTCTGAAACTCTCAGGATTTTTCTCCAGAACCACAGTTCAAAAGCATCTATCTTCCTTCGCTCAGCCTTCCTTATGGTCCAGCCCTCGTATCCATAGATTACTACGGGGAATACCATTGCTTTAATTATGTGGATCTTTGTTGTTAGTATGACGTTAGCACTGGGACTGGGTGTCAGCTGCATTAATATCAACATGACACTGAGACTGCAATTGTATGTTTTTAATTGTTAATTTGCTGTTATTTGGGGGGTTTTTTTGTTTGTTTGCTTGCTTTTGTTGTATTGAGGGCAGAGACTGCCTTGTGTAAACTGTCCCGAGTCGCCTTCGGGCTGAGAGGGGCAGTATAGAAATGTGACAAATAAATAAATAAATAAATAAAAATAAGATCACTGCTGACTGAAAGGTCATGAGTTTGAAGCCAGTCCAGGTCGGAGTGAGCTTCTGGCCAATTTTGTGTAGCTTCTTGTCGACATTTGCAACCCGAAAGACAGTTGCATCTGTCAAGTAGGAAATTTAGATACCACCTATGTGTGGGGAGGCTAACTTAACAAATTTACGAGACCATAAAAAAAATCTCCAGCAAAAAGCATGCGCGGAATGCAGAAAGTACTTGATCAGTGTCGCAGATGGATGGTGAAGCTATATCTCCCCTGGCGGCCAGAAAAAAAGTTAAATAGCCTCTGACTATCTGTCTATATGTGTTGTGTGTCTATGGCATTGAATGTTTGCCATGTATGTGTACATTGTAATCTGCCCTGAGTCCCCTGCGGAGTGAGAAGGGTGGAATATAAATACTGTAAATAAAATAAAATAAATAAATAAATAAACGGCTCTACTCATCACTATTTTATCAAGATTGGTCATTGCTCTCCTCCCAAGAAGTAAACGTCTTCTGATTTCCTGACTGCAGTCTGCGTTTGCAGTCATCTTCATGCCTAGAAATACAAAGTCTGTCACTGCTTCCATGTTTTCTTGCTCTGTTTGCCAGTTATCAATCAGTCTGGTTGCCATCATCTTGATTTTTTGGGGGTTTTTTTAATGTTTAACTGCAAGCCAGCTTTTGCCCTTTCTTTTTCCACCTTGGTTAGAAGGCTCCTCAGCTCCTCCTCGCTTTCAGCCATCAATGTGGTGTCATTTGCATATCTAAGGTTGTTAATGTTTCTTCCAGCAATTTTAACTCCAGCCAGGGCCTTAGCCAGGATTTTGATTCGGGGGAGCTGAGTTTGGTTGGGGGGTCTGAGACTGGGTGGAAGAGGGTTTACCCTAAATAATGTACAAACCTTTTGTATTGTTATCCCAATAACCCCATGAATGTTGGGATATAATGAGCATGTTCTAGTGATCAGATCATGATATGAATAAACATAACAGTTTAAATAATGTACCAGTAAGGCCTTCTCAACATTTCAATTTAATAACAACAATATAAAACAGGACCACCCCCCATTTCTCCCAGAATTTCCACACATATTATCAGGGGAGCTAAACTGCCCATTTAATACCCCAAAGGGCTAAAAATACATGCCTGACTCCAGCCTTGGATTCATCAAGCCCCGCACATCGCATGATGTGTTCTGTATACAAGTTGAATAGGGAGGGGGAGAGTAGACATCCCTGCCGTACTCCTTTCCCAATCTTGAACTAGTCTGTTGTTCCAGGATCTGTTCTTAATGTTGCTACACCAGGATGGGCCCAAAGATCATTCCTCTCCGTTGGTGCTCCCCTTGTTGTGGGGAGAGGCTTGAGTACCCTAATGAAGTTGTGAGCTATGCTGGCGGTGGCATAATAGCCACCGGTAGGGCCTCCCATGCCAGACAGGTCACAACCGAAGGGTCTGACAAAGAGCACGAAAGGGCAGGATGGGCTCTCTAGCATTTTGGCAACCATCCTAAGAGAAGGAAAACTCTAAATTCAATCCCGGGCAGATGGTGCTCGTTTAACCCTGTAAGGTCAACCATCTAGAGAAGGAAACTCGAACCAAACCTACGACCTGAAGACCTCGCTGCCACCGTCCCAGCTTGCTAGGCCCCGGCAGACGAACCTTTGGTTTAAAGGGTGAGGCTAGTTCTGTGCATGCTGCACTCCACCAGAAAAATCCATTGCACAGGCTCGAAGGACACAGCCAACCTCCGAATCATCAACACGCTTGTAGAAAGCGTGCGATGAGTCCTTCCTGAATCTTCGTTCGCGAAGAAAAGCCAAGAAAACTTGGTCATTATATAGATTTCTCAGGAGAGAGACAAGGCGGCTTGGTATCCCCATACCACCAAAACTTGCCACAGTTTATTATGATCCACACAGCTTTAGAAAAGTCAATAAAAACAGAAATAGATCTTTTTCTGAAACTCCCTGCCTTCATCCATTATCCAGAGGTACCAGTACTGCATTGTTGTATGTTTTTTCGGGCTATATGGCCATGATCTAGAGGCATTCTAGAACATGGCCATATAGCCCGAAAAAACCTACAACAGCGCAGTGATTCTGGCCATGAAAGCCTTCGACAATACAGGTACCAGTACTATTTGGTAAAGAAGACAGTACTTTGTGAAACTACAACTCCCATGATTGTATAGCACTGAGCCACAGCAGTCAAAGTGGTGTCAGACTTCCTTAATGCTACAGGTTAGATAGACCCACCAGCAAATGAGATGGAAGGATTTTGGTATAGCCTGGAATCCATCAAAACTGCCCTGTCCTTTGCTACAGAAGACTTATGGTTGTCCTTGCATGCACCCAGAAATCAGATGATAACAGGGAACGGTTGGCACCTCCGGCAGAAGTGCTTGTGGCCACCTCCCAAAGAACACATCTAAAGGTGAGGCGATGGTTGCCGTCAGAGCGGAGTGTGTAATCCCTATTCCGCTACATCTGTCACTCACACAGATAGCTGCCCACCACCAAGCAAAGTCAGATCACATCAACCAGTCTTGTATCAAGCCCATGCCGTACGGGGACGCAGCAAAATCAATACTAGCTTCTGAACAGAACCTGAGATAAAACTCAGGTGGTGAGATTTTCTTTGCAACTGAAAAACCCAAAAGTCAAGGCAAGGTCATCGCCAAGAGACAGAACTTTTCATTTATGTATTTATTTGGCCTGCAATCTCCCACTGGTTATGCAGGTTTGGTGATTCTGGGGGGTGTAGAGAAGACATGCCAAATGGGTCTCGAAGAGAAACGACAACGCAGAAAGAACCGCAACTTGGAAACAACATTACCCAAGGAGACTTTCTGCTGTGCTTTCTGCAACCGGACTTGCCTATCTCGGATTGGCCTTCTTAGTCATCAACGTGCGTGTAAAAAGTGTGGGATGAGTCCTTCCTGAATCTTCGTTCACAAAGTAATGCCAGAGAGAGAGAGAGAGAGAGAGAGAATCCTAAAACTTGTCTTTGAAATAAACAAGGTGGAAAAATCTTCATCTGATGTACACACGTTTACCATTAAAATTTGGCTGCGGCATAGGATTGATAGTCTAAATTTAACCCTGCGACCTCACCTTACTAGCTAGAACTGGGGATGGATAGAAGGCTACCGATGCGTATCTGAGGTCCTTCATCCTGATACAGAGTTTCATCTATACTGACAATCGTGCCATCACCACCCAAGCAGGGAGCTTTGAAATGGTTGAACAGAAGCTCTCTGAAGCTTTAGATGCTCTTACTGCCTATTACAGGGAAAACCAGCTGATTCCTAATCCATTTAAAACACAGAAGAACAGACAAGCATCTCGAGCTCTGAGGATGACTTGGGAAGGAACCCCATTGGAGCATTACAGCACACCAACATGACGAGGAGTTACTCTAGACCAGTGGTTCCCAAACTTTTTTGGCCTACCGCCCCCTTTCCAGAAAAAAAAAAATTTCTGCGCCCCCCTATAAATTATTTTTTTAAAATTTTAATATCAGTTAACCAGAAAGATATAAGTATTAATGCAGTGGTTCTCAATCTTTCTAATGCCGTGACCCCTAAATAAGGTTCCTCATGTTGTGGTGACCCTCAACCATATTTTCATTGCTACTTCATAAATAATTTTGCTACTCTTATGAATTCTAATGCAAATATCTAATATGTGGGATGTATTTTCATTGTTACAAATTGAACATAAAGTATAGTGATTAATCACAAAAACAATATGTTTGGGGGAGTATGGACAACGGATGATGGGATTTGCAGTACCTTCGACCAATTCAGCTCTGACTTCCATAGCCGAGACTCAATGAATGACAGATCTGGACCAAACTTGGCACACAGAACCCCCATGACCAACAGAAAATATGGGAGAAGGTTGGGAGGAATTGACAGTGATTTATAGGAGATGTAGTTCACCTACATTTGGAGAGCACTTTGAACCCAAACAACCTTGAATCTGGACTAAATTTGGCACAAATACTCAATATACCCACATTTAAATACTGGTGGGGTTGGGGGAATTGATTTTGTCATTTGGGAGTTGTAGCTGCTGGTATTTATAGTTCACCTACAATCAAAGAGCATTTTGAACTTCACCAACAATGGAATTGAGCCAAACTTGGCACACAAACTCCCAGGACCAACAGAAAATACTGGAGGGCTTTGGAAGGGGCCTGAGGCGGTTAGGAATGGTGGGAGTTGAAGTCTAAACCACCTGGAGGGCCCAAGTTTGCTAGAGAAGCAAGGAGGGGCGGTACTACTCCCGCTTCCCTCGGAGGCAGGAGGTGGGCCCTACGGGGAGCCTGTCGCCTGGCTCACGCCACCGCCCCCCCCCCTTACAGGGGCTCACCCCCCCCAAATTCTCCTGAGCCTCCCAGTGCCCCCTTGGATCGGCCCACCGCCCACCAGGGGGCGGTACCGCCCACTTTGGGAACCACTGCTCTAGACCAGGCTCTGACTTATAAGCACTGCTTGAATATCAAGCAAAAAGTGGGTGCCAGAAATAATATGATATGAAAGCTGACTGGCACAACCTGGGGATCACAACCAGACACAGTGAAGGCATCTGCCCTTGCGCTTTGCTACTCTGCTGCTGAGTACGCATGCTCACCACACTAAAACAGTGGATGCGGCTCTTAATGAGACATGCCACATTATCACAGAATGTCTACGCCCTATACCACTGGAGAAATTATAAGGTACTACACCACCCAACGTTCGTTGGGAAGTAGCAGCCAGTAATGAAAGGACCAACAGTGACATCTCTGGCCGATCCCCTGTTTGGATATCAGCCAGCACACCAACACCTTAAATCAAGAAATAGTTTTTTTAGTATTTACAGAAATGCTCACAGGAACACCTCAGTAAGTGAGAGTCCAAATTTCAACAGAATGGAGGAAACAATGAAAATGAACAAAACCTGACTATCAGTATTTTAAAAACTCTAAAATCAGGACAGTAACTAAAGAGCAACACTAAAAAAACCTGGGGAATTCCAGCCAGGAAACAATCAGGTCCAGCTAACACCTCTCAACAAAGGATTCCCTAGGCAGGAACCAGCCAGACTTTGAAGCTGCAAGGCTATTCAATCCTAATCAAGGTGGCCAATTACATTTACACTTGCCTCAAGTGGACAAGAGTTCTTTCCCCCACCCTGGACAGGTATTTAAACCCCACTAGCCTAGTTCCCAACAGACCTCACAACCTCTGAGGATGCCTGCCATAGATGTGGGTGAAACATCAGGAGAGAATGCTTCTGGAACATGACCATACAGCCCGGAAAACTTGGAGCAACCCAGAAATAATGCAGTTTGATACCAATTTAACTATGCTATGGCATCATGAGAGTTGTAGTTTGACATACAGCCTGGAAAAGTCACAGCAACCCAGTGATTCCAGCCATGAAAGCCTTCAACAACACAATAATAAATATAATAATAAACTTTATTTATACCCCACCCTATCTCCCAATGGGGACTCGGGGCAGTTCACACAAGGCCAAGGCCAAACAACAAATTATAATAAAATCAAATTAAAACACCAGCAATGAATACTATAAAAAAGATACATACATATAAATAAAAACGATATACAACTAGATATCCACATACAATATAGGTATGCTTTGTATCCATAAAAGGAAAGTTACATTTCAATCTGTAACTCACAGGACTCCTCCTGCTTCACTAATTTGGCCATAAGGATTTTTAGAGTTATACACACACACTCCTTTTACTCTCTGCTTTAGCCACAGCAAGTTGCATAAAGCAGTGTTTCCCAACCTTTTTTGAATCGTGGGATACTTTTAACATTAAAATAAATTGGGGGGCACACCACTAACCAAAATGACACAAAACGACACTATAACACAGTAAAGAACGGCTGGGAGATGGTGGCCTGCTGGGAGCAGCTGCTGGGAGTGCCGAAGCTGGGGGAAGGGGGCGGAGCCAGGCCAGGCCACGCCATGCCCTGCCCCCTCCCCCGGCTTCAGCTCTCCAGCAGCTGCTCCAGCCTTGAGGGGGCAGTGCCAAGCCAGCAGTGGCAGAGCCAGCACAATGATGGCTTGGCACTGTCCCCTCAAGGATGGAGCAGCTGCTGGGAGTGCCGAAGCTGAGGGAGGGGGCAGAGCCAAGCTGCACCATGCCCCGCCCACTCCCCTGGCTTCAGCTCTCCCTGCAGCTGCTCCAGCCTTGAGGGGGCAGTGCCAAGCCAGCGGTGGCAGAGACAGCACAATGCTGGCTTGGCACTGTCCCTTCAAGGTTGGAGCAGCTGCTGGGAGCGCCGCCCCTCCCTCTGGCTTCAGCTCTCCCACAGAGAAGGAGCATGAGCGGTGGACAGGCTTTAGTGGGTGGGGCTCCTCCTCTGCGCGGCTTCAGTGAGCGAGGGGCGAAAGTCATGGCGGGAGTCATGGCAGATCGGAGGCTGGCTGGGGAAACGGCTGAAGGAGGTGGCACCCCGGCCCCTTCTTCTTTTTATTTGCTGCCTCCCCAACCCTTCCTCCTCCTCCCCCAAGCAGCAGGAGTTCGGCAGGAGGAGGGGGGAAGGAAAGGGGGTAGGGTTGCCAACTGTCCCTTATTCTAAGGGACGTCCCTTATTTTGGCCCCAAATTTCGTGTCCCTTATTTTCAGCTCCTGTCCTTTATTTTCAGCTCCTGTATTGACAGGACAGGTGGCAGCAGGAGGCGAGGCTGGGCCAGTATATATACACACATACTTCCTTCTTCCTCCTCCTCCATCCTGCTACCACTTTTGGCTCCTCCCGTTTCCTCTCGCCTCCCTGTGCACAGCCGGGAATTGTAGTCCAAGGCTGCCTCCTCTTGATTGAGAGGCGCGTGTGGCCCTTTTGGGCAGGATTTTATTTCCCAAGAGTCCTTGCTCCCATGGTGAGGAGAAGGGGGAGAAGGAAAAGGAAGAGGGAGAAGGGGGCCTGCCAGTCTTCATGGCGCCGCTGGTGAGTGGTCTGAGGGAGCTGCAGGTGCAGCGCGGGGAGATGCAGGTCCATATGGAGCTGCTGATCATGGAGACCCAGAGCCAGATCTGCCGCGCCCTTGCCCACCTCAACTGCGGGGCCGCCTTCACCATTGACCGCTGGGAGAGGAAGGAAGGTGACCCCCTGCCAGCCACACAAATCACAGTCACACCGGGGCCGAGGGGCGGGTGGGGGTCTCTGGAGGGCTTTTGAGCCAGACAGGCATCTGTCGGGAGGGCTTGGGTTGTGCCTTCTTGCAGAATGGCCCAAATAGATGATATTGCCCTGAATGCATGCGAAAGGCGGATTCTGTTAGACCCCAGTCTAAAGATCAGTCAACAGTGTGATGCCGCAGCTGAAAAAGCCAAGGCTGCATCAAAAGGAGTGTAGTTAGGGTTGCCTAATGTTTGATTTTCAAGTTTTTATGAAGTTTCCCTTATTTTTGCAAAAAATCCCGTATTTTTAGGTAAATGTCCCTTTTTTCTTATATCAAAAAGTGGCAACCCTAAAAGGGGGGGGCAGAGAACTTTTCTCACAGCACAGCAGGAGACCCATCACGGCACACTAGTGTGCCACGTCACAGCGGTTGGGAAACACTGGCATATAGCCTTCTGATTCTTTTTTTTAAAAAAAAATACTGGCTTTAGTTACGTTTGTATAACAGGAGAGGAAAGAACTATTTTTAAACAGATATGATTTGTGGGGAGAAGGGGTTAGCACTGGAATGGCAACTAATTACTATTTAAAAATAACTTGCCGAGCTCTGCTCCTTCGCAGGTTCAACATTCAAATGTCACACCCATGGAAAAGAAGAAAACGTTTACTCCAAAGAGTAGGCAGACCGGCTCCGGATCATGGTTCCTTTCCAGGCCGGCCTCCCTGTCTTTTATGCCTTGGTAGTCAGCACTGGTCCAAGGAACTGGGGTCGCGGTCACTGGGCAGGAACGGTGGGCACGCTTCTGGGTACGATCTGTTGCACGGCAGCCGTTCCGTATCGCACTACATAACCCTGCCTCTCTGTGATTTTATCTCTTACCCAAATGTCTTCGCCCACGCCTCATTGGACAACCAACCATGGCCAAATTTGCTGCCTTTAAAAAGCCATTTTTAAGTTATTTGAGCGCAAAAAAGAAGACATTTGCAACGAATGGCTTCCCTAGCGGCTGACCTTTCTCCATGGCTGGGAAGCTCCAGCATGGACAAACCGTGAGCTCTGATCAAACCTTTTGGAAGCAATCAGTAATCTGGGTTGTTGTGTGTTTTCCGGGCTGCCTGGCCATGTTCCAGAAGCATTGTCTCATGACATTTCGCCTGCATCTATGGCAGGCATCCTCACAGGTTGTGAGGTCTGTTGGAAACTAGGAAAATTGAGTTTATATTTATTTATCGCATTTACAGTATATCCCGTCACTTCTCAACCTCCGAAGGGGGACTCAGGATGGCATTATAATTAAGCCCTATTAGAGGCTTCGAAAGGTCATGTTTTCGAAGCCAGCCCGGGTCAGAGTGAGCTTCCGGCCAATTTTGTGTAGCTTGTGGTCGACCTTTGCAACCCGAAAGACAGTTGCATCTGTCAAGTAGGAAATTTAGGTACCACCCATGTGTGGGGAGGCTAACTTAACAAATTTACGAGGCCATAAAAATCTCCAGCAAAAAGCATGCGGGGAATGTGGAAAGTACTTCATCAGTATCGCAGATGGACGGTGACGCGACAGCTCCCCTGGTGGCCAGAAAAAGTTAAATAGCCTCTGAGTATCGTCTATATGTGTTGTGTGTCTATGCCATTGAATGTTTGCCATGTATTTGTACATTGTAATCCGCCCTGAGTCCCCTGTGGGGTGAGAAGGGCGGAATATGTGGCGCAGCTGGCTAAGTGTCAGCAGCATAAGATCTCTCTGACCAGTAGGTCATGGGTTCAAGGCCTGCCCAGGACAAAGTGGCCTGCTGTCGACCTTTGCAGCCCGAAACACAGTTGCATCTGTCAAGTAGGAGATAAAGGTACCACATTAAGTGGGGAGGCAAATTTTGAGGCCATTAAGAACTCCAGGAATGCGGAAGGAACAACAAGGGACGCTGGGAACGCTGAGAGATGAGGAGTGCATCAGCTCCCCCTGGTGGCCAGAGTTTGCCTCTGTTCATCTACAGTATATGTGTGTATGTGGAAAAGGCAGGGATTGTCTGCTAAGTATGTGTACCTATAATCTGCTCTGAGTCCCCTTCAGGGCGAGAAGCGCAGAATATAAATAAAGTGTATTAATAATAATAATATAAATACTGTAAATAAATAAATAACAAACAAATAAATAAATAAATAAGAGGCTATTATAAAATTACAATACCAAAAACACATATTAAAACATCACCATCTGTGGGACATCCACGGTGGGAAAAAGAACTCTTGTCTATTTGAGGTAGGTGTGACTGTTTTTAGATATATGTATGTGTATATATATATATATATATAGATAGATATATAGATATATATATATATATATAATATCTTTATTAAACATTTTCATAATACAAGTTTAAAATCAGATCGGATTTATGTTCTTATATATGTCCTGTCTTTTATTTCTTTGAATACTGGTGGGGTTGGGGGCAGGCATGTAGCCAGGGGGGGCTAAGGGGGCTTCAGCCCCCCCCCCCCGAAATTCTCAGGGTGGTCCGCGAAAAGGCCTTACTGGTACATTATTTAAACTGTTATGTTTATTCATATCACCATGCTCATTATATCCCACATTAATGGGGTTATTGGGATAACAATACAAAAGATTTGCTAGGGTAGACCCTCTTCCACCCAGTCTCAGCCCCCCCCCCCCCCCCCGAACCAAACTCAGCCCCCTCCGAAACAAAATCCTGGCTACGGCCCTGGTTGGGGGGATTGATTTAGTCATTTGGGAGTTGTAGTGGCTGGGATTTATAGTTCACCTACAATCAAAGAACATTCTGAACTCTAATGATGGAATCGAACCAATCTTGGCACACAGAACTCCCATGACCATCAGAAAAAACTGGAAGAGTTTGGTGGGCATTCACCTACATCCAGAGAGCATTGTGGACTCAAACAATGATAGATCTGGATCAAATTTGGCATGGATACTCAATATGCCCCAATGTGAACACTGGTGGAGTTTGGGGAAAATAGACCTTGACATTTGGGAGTTGGAGTTGCTAGGATTTATAGTTCACCTACAATCAAAGAACATTCTGATCCCCACCAACAATAGAATTGGGCCAAATTTCCACACAGAACCCCATGAACAACAGAAAATACTGGAAGGATTTGGTGGGCATTGACCTTGAGTTTGGGAGTTGTCGTTCACCTACCTCCAGAGAGCACTGTGGACTCAAACAATGATGGATCTGGACTAAACTTGGCACAAATACTCAATATGCCCAAATGTAAATATTGGTGGAGTTTGGGAAAAATAGATCTTGACATTTGGGAGTTGGAGTTGCTAGGATTTATAGTTCACCTACAATCAAAGAGCATTCTGAACCCCACCGACAATAGAATTGGGCCACATTTCCACACAGAACCCCATGACCAACAGAAAATACTGGAAGGATTTGGTGGGCGTTGACCTTGAGTTTGGGAGTTGTAGTTCACCTACTTCCAGAGAGCACTGTGGACTCAAACAATGCTGGATCTGGACTAAATTTGGCACGGATACTCAATATGCCCAAATGTGAACATTGGTGGAGTTTGGGGCAAAGAGACCTTGACATTTGGGAGTTGTCGTTGCTGGGATTTATAGTTCATCTACAATCAAGGAGCATTCTGAACTCCAACAGCGATTGAACTGAACCAATCTTGGCACACAGAAACCTCGTGACCAACAGAAAATACTGGAAGGGCTTGTTGGGCATTGACCTTGAGTTCTGAAGTGTTCGTTCACCTACATCCAAAGTGATCTTTTGTTAGGAGGATTTGCCATCTGTTTCCAACAAGGAAGTTAAGAACAGACAGAGAGATCTTCAGCCTTCTCTACCAAAAGGGTTCCTAAGGCCATCAGAAGCACGAGTTTCCTGATGGTCTTTGGTGACCCCTCTGAAACCCCCCTCGTGATCCCCCCAGGGGTGTCGACCTCCTGATTGAGATACTCTATTCTAGAGCAAGGACCTATGAAAACCACGTATGAGGATTCATTTTTATGAACACCCTATTGAATCTATGGGGCCTCCATAAATCAACAGGTGACTTGGAGTTGCATACACCAAAGTTGGAAGAACATTTTCTTCTAAGGATCCAATGTGCAGCAAAATGCAATTAAACAGGCAGACAAAGCAGGGCAAGCTCAGGTTTGAAGGGAGGGGAAAACTCAGGAATTCGACCAGCCCAGCTACAGGTGGTGGCCTGATAGCAATCTCCGATGCCGCAGCTCGAAGGGCTCTCATTGGATGTTGCTATGGAGACATGCAACTGGTGCATTGCTCCTGTTGCTGTGAATGGCATCTCAGGTTTCTGTCTGCTGTTTCCAGGGTGGTTGGAGACCAAGGGAAGATGTTTGTCGCTGCCCTATGGATGCCAGAATCCTAATTGCCATGCGGTGAGGAGGGGCGGTGGGAGAGCATCTTGCCTTTGCAGCATCGTCCAAAAAATGCCTGCTTATATAAACACAGGCATGCAGATGCACACCCATAAGACATGCACTTGGAAGAGACTGCCCCGTCTTCTGCTCTACACACTTCCAGTAGTTTCTTTTACCCTCCATCATTGGACTCCTCATTATGAGCCATGTCTCCTTGTGTACTCAACAGCTAATTCAGCTGTTTATTCATTTACAGACTGAAAAATGCATCCATCCTGCCTTTCCATCACATGCCCAACTGCTTAGAGCAGCGTTTCTCAACCTGGGGCTCGTGAGGGGGTGTCAGAGGGGTCCCCAAAGAGTATCAGAAAACACAGCATTTTCTGTTGGTCATGGGGTTTCTTTGTCGGAAGTTTGGCCCAATTCCATCATTGGTGGGGTTCAGAATGGTCTTTGATTATGGGGTGAACTATAAATCCCAGCAACTACAACTCCCAAATGTCAAGGTCTATTTCCCCTGAACTCCATCTGCATTCATATTTGGGCATAATGAGTATTCATGCCAAGTTTGGTCCTGATCCAACATTGTTTGAGTCCACAGTGCTCTCTGGATATAGGTGAACTACAACTCCAAAACTCAAGGTCAATGCCCACCAAACTCGTATAGCATTTTCTCTTGGGAATTCTGTGTGTGAAGTTTATGTCTTTCTGCCATTGCAAGTTCTATTTTCTCCGAACTCCACCAGTGTTCACACTTGGGCGTATTGAGGATTGGTGCAAAGTTTGGTCCAGATCCACCATTGTTTGAGTCCAGAGTGCTCTCTAGACCAGTGTTTCCCAACCAGTGTGCCGTGGCACACTAGTGTGCCGTGAGCGATCATCAGGTGTGCCGTGGGAAATTGGAACCTCCAATAACCTTTCTTCCCCCTCCTGCCGAACACTTTTTCTTCTCCACTCGGGCTCCCTTCTTCCCAGCCTCGCTCTGCTCGCTTTGCCTCGCTTTGCTCTGGGGCAAGTCTGTGCAGTAGCGCCCGCACGGGTCACGTCTTCCTCCCTCCCCCCTCCTTTCTCGGATCAAGTCTACAGTGTGTGAGTCCACAGTGCTCTCTGGATATAGGTGAACTACAACTCCAAAACCCAAGGTCAATGCCCACCAAACTCTTATAGTATTTTCTCTTGGTTGTGGGAGTTCTGTGAGGGAAGTTTGTGTCTTTCCGCCATTCCTGCCAGGATATCTATGTTGTGTTCATCGAAACAGGCCCAGGTTTCACACTGAGTGTATAAATACATTTCAAAACATATTAACTATAGCCTATGTATTACTGTGTTAGAGTGTGATTTTGTGTCATTTTGGTTGGTAGTGTGCCCCAGGATTTTGTAAATGTAAAAAATGTGCCGTGGCTCAAAAAAGGTTGAAAAACACTGCTCTAGACGCTTGGCGCATGGCAGCGGATGAGGGAGCGGGTGCGAAGCTGGAGGGAGGCTCGAGCCAGCAAGTCTCTTCAAAGCAAGGGGGTTCTGTGTGGAAAGTTTGGCCCAATTCTATCATTGGTGGGGCTCAGAATACTCTTTGATTGTAGGTGAACTATAAATCCCAGCAACTGCAACTCCCAAATGTCAATGACTATTTTATCCAAACTCCACTGGTGTTCACATTTGGACATATTGAATATTCATGCCAAGTTTGGTGCAGATCTATCTTTTTTTGAGTCCAGAGTGCTCTCTGGATGTAGGTGAACTATAACTCCCAAACTCAAAATCAATGCCCACCAAACCCTCCCAGTATTTTCTATTGGTCATGGGAGTTCTGTGTGCCAAGTTTGGTTCAATTCCATCATTGGTGGAGTTTAGAATGCTCTTTGGTTGTAGGTGAACTATCAATCGCAGCAACCACAACTCCTAAATCACAAAATCAATCCCCCCGCAACGCCACCAGTATTCAAATGTATGCGTATTGGGTATTTGTGCCAAATACATTCTGCATATCAGATATTCACATTACGATTCATAACAGTAACAAAATTACATTTACAAAATCCTGGGGCACACCACCAACCAAAATGACACAAAATGACACTCTATCACAGTAATACATATAGTTAATATGTTTTTAAATGTATTTATACTCTCAGTGTGAAACCTGGACCTGTTTCGATTTATAGTTCACCCGCAATCAAAGAGCATTCTGAACTCCACCAATGATGGAATGGAATCAAACTTCCCACACAGAACTCCCATGACCAAGAGAAAATACTAGAAGAGTTTGGTGGGTATTGACCTTGAGTTTGGAAGTTGTAGTTCACCTACACCCAGAGAGCACTGTGGACTCAAACAATGTTATGTTATGTTGTTGTTTGTTTTCTATCCAGAGTCACAATGTTGGAAGGAGGCTCAGCACTTTAAGGCCCCTCTAAAACAGGTATGGGAAAACTTCGGCCCTCTGGGTGCTTTGGACTTCAACTCCCACCATTCCTAACAGACTGAGGCCCTTTCCCGCTTAAATGGCTGAGGGCTGGGAAAAGGAAAAGAGCCTGAGGCTGCTAGGAATGGTGGGAGTTGGAGTCCAAAACACCTGGAAGGTCCAAGTTTGCCCATGCCAGCTTTCGACAGAGACCTCTTCCTCCCCCTTTCCCTTCGCGCCCTTTATTCCCCTCCTGCCGAACACTTACTTTTTCTTCTACAATGCCGCTTCTCCCGCCATTTTGATCCGAGGGGGCAGCGTGAGTGTGTACAGGAGGGGAAGGGGTGAGGGAGGAAGATGTGAGGTGAGTCTGAGCAGTAGCACCCGCACGGGTGAGCAAAGCGAGGCAAAGTGAGCAGAGCGAGGCTGGGAAGAAGGGAGCCCGACTGGAAAAGAAAAAGTAAGTGTTCGGCAGGAGGGGGAAGAAAGGGTATTGGAGGTTCCAATTTCCCACAGCACACCTGATTATCGCTCACGGCACACTAGTGTGCTGCGGCAAGCCCATTGGGAAACACTGCTTTAGAGCAGGAGTGCTCAGAATGGTGATCGGGATCACCAGGGTGATCTTCAGGCCTCATCCTGGTGATCTTCAGGCCCCTGACCAGGTTTTTTTGCTGTTGGTCCTCTTCACACGCCCCTGCACGCTGCAAAGAAGTCCCCTGTCGTTGCTCCTCCCCGCTCCCTGCTCGCGCGCCGCCTCCAAAAGCTCCAGAGTCCAAGAGGCAGAATGGGCCCCCTCTTTTGGATTCCTCCTCCTCCCTCCGTCCTTCTCCAGCCACTCAGAGTCGTAGGAGACCAAAGGGGGCGGGCCTGGATGACGCGATGCATGGCTGGCCCCGCGCACATGCACAGAAGCGCCCATTTTGCCCCTCGGACTTCTCGTGAGCTCTTGTAGGTGGCACGCATGCTGGCGGCATGGAAATAGGAGCAACGATGGAGGAGGAGGAGAAGGACGCTTTTGGGTCATTTCCTTACCGCATCTCAAAGGTCGGTCTTTTTACTTTGGGGTGGGTGCTTGATTGTTCTGTGGCATGTCTCTTTGTTTATTTTTAATGTTTAAAATGGCCTTTTAGCTCCAAAGCCTCTCTGCTTGCTTTGTTCCTTGAGAAATATATGTTGGGGAATATGGAAATGTGGGAGAAATGAGGTGGTTGGATGTATTTTTGCATGCCCCTTTGTTTACCTTGCTGAGTATTAAATGGCCTTGCAGTTCAAAAGCCTCTCTTCTTACTTTCTGGCTGATAATATGTGTGGTAATATGGCAGTGTGGGAGAAATGGGGTGGTTGGATGTATTTTTGCATGCCCCTTTGTTTACCTTGCTGAGTATTAAATGGCCTTGCAATTCAAAAGCCTCTCTTCTTACTTTCTGGCTGATAATATGTGTGGTAATATGGCAGTGTGGGAGAAGTGGGGTGGTTGGATGTATTTTTATGCTCTGTTTTATATTGTTATTAAATTGAAATGTTGATGTTTTATACCTTCATTTTATGTAAACTGCCCCGAGCCTGCTGAAAGGAGCAGTACATAAAAATGAATAATAAATATAAATAAATAAATAAGAAAATAGTTATACGTTTTACATTTCTGGGTAGGTGATCTTTGGGACTTGGTTTTTTAATCAGTAGCTCCCTTGCTGAAAAAGTGTGAGCACCCCTGCTTTAGAGTATGTAGGCCCTTTCAAACTATGTGCCTTATCTACACAATGATGTAGGTTACATTACATATGTATTTAAGGCAACGTTTCTCAACCAGGGGATCGCAAGGGCGTTTCAGAGGGACCCTTTTGGCAGAGAAGCCTGAATATCTCTCTTCCTGTCCTTCTCTTCCTTTTTGGAAACAGACAGTGAATCCTCCCAACAAAAGCCCTCCTCTGCTGTGATTGGGCACCCTCTCAGAGAAGGGGAGGGCTGTTTCCGAAACTCCAAATGGAGAGGGGAGAGCAGGCATGCTTGGCACATGGCACGCATGTGTGGGTGAAGGAGAGCATGTGAGGCTGGAGGGAGGCTCGTGCCAGTGAGTCCTTTCAAGACATGGGGGTTCTGTGTGCGAAGTTGGGTTCAATTCCATCATTGCTGGAGTTCAGATTGCTCTTTGACTGTAGGTGAACTATCAATCCCATCAATGACAACTCTCAAATGTCAAGGTCTATTTTCCCCAAGCTCCACCAGTGTTCACATTTGGGCATATCAGGTATTTGTGTCAAATTTGGTCCAATGAATGAAAATATCAGGTATTTCCATTACGAATCATAACAGTAGCAAAATTACAGTTATGAAGTAGCAACAAAAATAATTTTATGGTTAAGGGTCACCACTACATGAGGAACTGTATTAAGGGGTCGTGGCATTAGGAAGGTTGAGAACCACTGATTTAAGGAGTATGGAGGATGGCCTTGGAGGGAGGGACAGGATTATAATTCCCACTTGCTATGCCAATTGAAGGATCTGGGCATTCGCAGCCCAAAAAGTAACTTTTCCAAGCTGTGGCTAAGCGACATTGCAGCACTGGTTGACATCAACAACAATCAAATATTGACCCTGGAGATGAAGACTATGATTCTTCTTGATCAGAGGTTGGCAACTACATTGGGTCAAGGAGCCATGATTAAATGTCTGAAATGATCCATATTGATGAGGGGGCATGCTTGTTTTCTTTTGCTCTAGAGCAGGGGTGGGCAATTATTTTTTCCAAGGGGCCACACGAGAGCCAAAAAATATTATGGAGGGCCGCACCTAAAGGCGGAACTACATTCTAATCTACATAATTTATT
Organism: Anolis apletophallus; assembly: GCA_030556195.1. Lineage (NCBI taxonomy): Eukaryota > Metazoa > Chordata > Lepidosauria > Squamata > Anolidae > Anolis > Anolis apletophallus. Next base: position 31,421,396 of record JARBWK010000015.1, read on the forward strand.
TATGTATTTACTATATTTACTATATATTACACATCATTAATATTAACATATTAATATATCAAGAAATAATCATATATTAGTATTAATATAATTATTATATTATAATATATATATAGACATTATAATATAACATTATATTATATTTATTATATTATTATATTATTATAATAAAATTATTAGAAAATAATAATAAAAACCACTAAAATTAAATTAAATTAAATTCAAGAAGACAAGGTGCGAACCAAGATGGAATGGCCCAATGGACCCATCCCAGAGGATGGCAAAGCAAACCCAGCCGCCGCCGCAGCAGAGGAGAGCTGAGCGGCAGGCAATCGGAGGCTGCAGGCCTCCGCCCGCTCTCGCCCCCAGCCATTCCCCAGCTCTGCTATGGAGTGCCTGCCATCCCTGGAGGCAATCCAGGCCTGTAGGGGAGCAGTCAGTGATCTTAGGCGGCTGATCGCCTTGGCGCCCCGGAAGACGATCAAGTCTTCTGGGTCGCCAGGGCGATCAGCCGCCACAGGGTGATCCCGCTGCAGGCCCGAATTGCCTCCAGGGATGGCAGGCACTCCAAAGCCGCCGCTCCTTCGGTCTGTCTTCCGACACAGGCCCCACAGAGCCTGCGATGGGATGGTGGCAGCGGCACCCCTTCCTCTTGGCCCCGCCCTTCTCCCCGGGCCGGACAGAATCAGCTGCCGGGCCGCATCCGGCCCGTGGACTGTAGGTTGCCCACCCCTGCTAGAGACTGGGAACAAGGGATTCAAAAGGCAGGAAAAGAGATTCCATGTAAACGTTAGGAAGAACATCCTGGAAGTAAAAGCTCTGAAATATGTTCTATCTGGGAGTACAGTGGAGTCTCCTTCTCTAGAGGTTTTGAAGCTGGAGCTGGATGGTCATCTGTTGCGGGTACTTTGATGGTGTATTCCTGCATGGAAGAATGGGATGGAACTTGTGATTCTAGAATTCCATGACTCCAAGAGGTGAGGTTTGCTCCTATGGCAGGAGCAAGGACAAGCAACCAAACAGTGCCATCTGGTGCCTCAGGCTATAAAGCAACCCTTGGATGGTTATAGTGACAATCCTATTTTGACAGCTTAAAACAAGTATGGGCAAACTTTGGCCCTCCAGGTGTTTTGGACTTCAACTCCCACAATTCCTAACAGCCTACCGGCTGTTAGGAATTGTGGGAGTTGCAGTCCAAAACACCTGGAGGGCCAAAGTTTCCCCATGCCTGCTTTAAAGCCTAGTGGAGTGAAAACCAAAGCCTTTAGTTGGTGTGAAAGTCCACTTGTGACCAACTCTGCAGACATGGCATCCGTCTTGAGTGGATGGCGAGCGCAACAAAGGTTCAGAGCGACTCGGGGACTGCGCCCCCGGCTGATAATTAATAAATGCATTAGCGAAACAGAAAAGGGGCCCTTTAAAACTGATGTATGGTTATGGATTTTATGCCATGGTTACAAAGATATGGATTCCCCTTCCCAGGGGCCTGTTAAGAGCTATAAACAGGCAGCTCGGCAAAGTCTTACGAAGCTGTCATCGTTTCACTTTGCTCCGAATACAGCCCCCGGTGGGGCCATTGGACAACTTGGCTGTTTGCATTCTTTTATACCCGTTGAACAAACCACAGGACATAGTGCCATTGGCAGCAAATCATTCGCAGTCACTGGCAGGGTAGAATTGGGCAGTGTTTCCCAACCGTCCTAATTATTATTATTTATTATTATTTACTTTATTTCTACCCTGCCCTTCTCCCACAAAGGGACTCAGCGCGGCTTCACAACCACATCGGTGGTGCCATATAAATACACTCAAAAAAAAACAGTTAATATAAAATATTATAAAACACCAATTAAAAACATTAACTATCATATTTCCACGCTACCACTAGAGTTCAATCAATCATTCCAATGTTGTCATCTCAAAAAAATTCAAGTCCAGTTGCCAATTATCTAATGATCAAAACCTTAATCAAATGCCTGGGCCCACAGCCAGGTTTTTAGTTGTTTCCTAAAGGACAGGAGGGAGGTGGATAACCTGATGTCCTTAGGGAGGGAGTTCCACAGACGGGGGGCCACTGGTGAGAAGGCCCTGTCTCTCGTTTCCACCAACTGCATTTGCGGGAGTGGTGGGATTGAGAGCAGGGCCTCTCCTGAAGATCTTAAGATGCGTGATAGTTCATAGCAGGAGATGCGTTCGGACAGGTAATCTGGGCCAGAGCCATTTAGGGCAGGGCTGCTCAAGTAGTCAATCCACTAGTCAATCTTTGGCCCTCAGCCAGTCGATCCTCAGGCCTCACCAGCTGGATGGGGCGCTCCTGCCATGCGCGTGCACACCCTGTGCGCACCCGCGCTCCTGCTGCTGGCTTCTGCTCTTGCGGTGCTTCTTCTGCCTGTAGGGCATTGCAGGAAGGAGGAAGCACGAGGCGGGGCCTTCGGAGGGAGCGCCCTGCCTCTCTCTCATCCAGAAGCAGCTGTGCAGCCTCCGCTGCCAGCGAGACAGGCAGGGCGGAGTGCTCCCTCTGGAGGCCCCTCCTCGTGCTTCCTCCTTCCTGCAATGCCCCGCAGGCGGAAGAAGCGCTGCGCGGGTGGAAAACAGCAGCAGAAGCACGCATGATGGCGGGGGCGCGCGGGGGCGCGCATGAGCGCGCGGCAGCGGGTTCAGGTAGATCTTTTCGACTTGGTTGCTTTAAGAGTAGCTCACATGCTGAAAAAGTATGAGCACCCCTGGTTTAGGGCTTTAAAGGTTAAAACCAGCACTTTGAACTGTGCCCGAAAGCTAATCGGCAACCAGAAAAGCTGACGTAACAAAGGAGTAGTTCGCTCCCTGTACGCCACTCCTGTACGCCCATGCCTGCTTTAAAGCCTAGTGGAGTGAAAATGAAAGCCCTTAGTTGGTGTGAAAGTCCACTTGTGGCCTGCTCCGCAGATGTGGCATGTGTCTTGGCTGATGACCATTGGACTAATTGAACCTTCTGAGAAATTTTCAAAGGCAGCCCCACGCAGAAAAAGTTGCAGTAGTCTAAACGGGATGTAACCGGAGCATAGACCACCGTGGCCAAGTCAGACTTCCCAAGGAACAGGCGCAGCTGGTGCACAAGTTTTAACTGTGCAAAAGCTCTCCTGGCCACCACCGAGACCTGGGGTTCCAGGCTCAGCGATGAGTTCAGGATCACTCCCAGACTGCGAACCTGAGTCTTCAGGGGGAGTGGAACCCCGTCCAACACAGGCTGTAGCCCTATGCCCTATTCGGCCTTTCAACTGACCAGGAGTACCTCTGTCTTGTCTGGATTAAGTTTCAATCTGTTCGCCCTCATCCAGGCTGACACAGCAGCAAGCCCGGATTAGCCTCTTCAGCCGCCCGAGGCCAAGACGCCCCGCGCCGCCCCCCTAGGGCATGGAAAGCCACGCCCCCCAGGGCGCGGAAAGTAATGCCCCCAGGGCACTGCTGCGCATGTGCGGCAGCAGCCCCGGCCGTGCGGCTTCCGTCACCTCCTCCCGTGACCGGAGGGAGGCCGTGAGGAGGAGGGCGGGACTTCCCTTCCTCCTCCCCGCACCTTCCTTTCAGTTGCGGGAGGAGGAGGCGGCAGCGGACGGAAGCCCCCCCGAGCAGTGCCGCGCGGCTTCCGTCCACCTCCGCCTCCCGCGACCGAAAGGAAGGTGCGAGGAGGAGGAAGGGAAGTCCCGCCCTCCTCCTCACCACCTGGGCCACCCCTTGCAAAGGAAGGAGGTGGCCAGGAGGAGGAGGAGGAAGGGAAGCCCGCTGGCGGGCATGCGTGTGCTGCATGCCCGCCGGGCGGGGCGGAGCTTCCCTTCCACCTCCTCGCTGCCTCCTTCCTTTGCAAGGGGACAGCCCAGGCGAGGGGAGGGCGCCATTCCCTCCTCCCTGCCCCCTCGCAGCGCTCCCCCCCCGCCCTCTCCCGAGGTATGATGACTCTCTCGGGAGAGGGCGGGGGAAAAGCACTGCGAGGGGGCGTTTTTAAAAAAAATGTTTTGGGGGGTTAGAATCTGCTGCCCCCCAAAACCCGCCGCCCGAGGCCATGGCCTAGGCTGGCCTCATGGGTAATCCGGGCCTGCACAGCAGCCAAGCACCGGTTCAGGACCTCCACAGCCTCCTTAGTGACAGGAGGGAAGGAGTGATAGAGCTGAACATCATCTGCAAACAGATGACATCTGACCCCAAAACCCTTCCCCAGCGACTTCATGTAGATGTTAAACAACAAGGAAGACAATATGGAACCCTGCGGGACCCCACAAGTCACGAGCAGGTGTCCCCAACAACACCTTCTGAGACCATCCCTCAAGGAAGGAATGGAGCCATTGTAAGGCAGTACCCCCAAGTCCCATATTCCTGAGGCGTCCCAAAAGGATACTGTGATCAACAGTATCGAAGGCCGCCAAGAGGACCAGCAAAACCAACAGGGACACACTCCCCCTGTCTAGCTCCCGGCGTAGTTCATCTACCAAGGCTGCCAAGGCTGTTTCGGTACCATGTCCCAGTCTAAAGCCAGACTGTGTCGGATCTAGGTAATCAGTGTCTACCAAGAATCCCTGGAGCTGCGAGGCCACAACCCTTTAATGAAGTTCCTCATGTTGTGGTGAACCCCAACCATAACATTATTTTCATTGCTACTTCATAACTCTAATTTTGCTACTGTTATAAATCATAATGTAAACGTCCGATATGCGGGATGTATTTTCATTCACTGGACCAAATTTGGCACAAAGACCCGATATGCCCAAATTTGGGCATAGCGAGTCTTTGTGCCAAATTTGAATACTGATGGAGTTGTAGTTGCTGGGATTTATAGTTCACCTACTATCAAAGACCATTCTGAATTCCACCAGTGATGGAATTGAACCAAACTTGGCACACAGAACTTCCATGACCAACAGAAAATACTGTAAGGGTTTGGTGGGCATCGACCTTGAGTTTTAGAGTTGTAGTTCACCTACAACCAGAAAGCACTGTGGACTCAAGCAATGATGGATCAGGACGAAACTTGGTACAAATATTCAATACGCCCAAATGTGAACACTGTTTGGAGTTTGGAGAAAATAGACCTTGATATTTGGGAATTGTAGTTGCTGGGATTTGTAGCTCACCTACAATCAAAGAGTGTTGTTAACCCCACCAACAATACAATTAGGCCAAATTTCCCACACAGAACCCCATGCCTTGAAGGGACTTGTTGGTGCAAGCCTTCCTCCAGCCTCACACACCCTCCCACACATGCGCACCATGCTGCCATGCCCCAAGCACGCCTACTCTCCCCTCCGCACTTGGAGTCTCAGAAACAGGCCTTCCCTTGGCTGAGAGGTCAATCAATCACAGTGGAAGAGAGGCTTTGGTGGGAGAATTTGCTATCAGTTTCCAAAAAGGAAGAGAAGGACAGGCAGAGAGATCTTCAGCTTTTTCTGTCAAAGGGCTTCCGAAGACCATGTCTTCCTCTTCACCTCCTCCTTTTCGGTTTAGTTTTAACATTTTTGCATTGGTTCTTATAACTTGTCAAAAAGGGGGATTAAGATTAACATTTTCTTCAATCTAATCACTGCTTCCAGAATGTATATGGTTTTTTTAAAAAAACTGCCATTTGAAAATGTGAAGGTTTTGCCCTTGGAAAGGTGGGGAAATGTCATCTTTGCTTGGATCACCAGATGGAAAAATAAAATCACAGAGACCTTGGCAGAAGAAAAGAGAAGTGGGGGGGCTTCATCTTACTCTAGCTCTGCTCAATATAGTAAAGATAGAGGAAGGGGTGCCAACTAAGAGATGATACATGTTCCCATAGCCAGGCCACAGCATTGTGTCTCCAACTATTCCCTTCAACATCCTCACCCATTGCAAAAAATGTGAATTTTAAATCAAGCCAGTAAAAGTTGGGGATGATATCATGGAGGTACAGGTTGAGTATCCCTTACCTAATAATAATAAGCTCGGCATTACTTCGCAAATTAAGATTCTTAGGAAGGTCTCATCCCAAACTTTTTACAAGCGCGTTGTTGACTAAAAAGGCCAATCTGAGATAGGCAAGTTCGGTTGCAGAAAGCACAGCAGAAAGTCTCCTTGGGTGATGTTATTTCCAAGTTGTGGTTCTTTCTGCATTGTCGTTTCTCTTCGAGACCCGTTCGGTGTGTCTTCTCAAAAGAGGCTGCAGCATTGTGGATAGTGCGTCTCCGTGCCTCCTGAGCATTTTTGGTGATCAATCTGGCCGAGCCTGAGATGTTGTTTCAGGGAGTCCTTATATCTCTCCTTTAGGGCACCTCTCTTGTGCTGACCCGTGGCGAGTTCACCATAGAGTAGTATCTTTGGGAGGCGGTGGTCCTCCATCCTAGAGACGTGCCCTGCCCAGGGCAGCTATGTTCTCAATAGCATGGCCTCAGTGCTGGTGATCCCTGCTTGCTCAAGGACAGCAACATTCGTCACATAGTCAGTCCAGTGTATATTTAGGATTGTGCGAAGACAGCGCTGAGGAAAGCGTTCGAGGAGTTATAGGTGTTGGCGATAGATGACCCATGTTTCAGACCCATAGAGGAGAATAGACAGTACGATAGCTCTGTACACACTGATTTTGGTGCTTTGCCTCAGGTACTTGTTGCTCCAGACTCTTTTGTGAATAATAATAATAGTAATAATAATAATAAGCTGGCATGATATGAGGATTTAAGGATCGAACTGCGAAGACTCTGGCACAAGCCAATCAAGGTGGTCCCAGCGGTGATCGTTACACTGGGTTCCGTGCCTAAAGACCTTGACCTGCACTTAAACACAATTGGCACTGACAATATTACCATCTGCCAGTTGCAGAAGGCCACCTTACTGGGATCTGCACGTGTTATTCGCCAATACATCACACAGTCCTAGACACTTGGGAAATGTCTGACATACGATCGAATGCAACAGCCAGCAGAGTGTGTGCTGTGGACTCATATTGTTGTGTTTCAAATAATAATAATAATAATAATAATAATAATAGAGGTGATTATGAAGAAGACGATGACGAGGAAGAAGATGACGATGATGATGAAGATGAAGAAGATGATAAAGATAATGAAGAAGAAGATGATAAAGAAGATAATGAAGATGATGATGATGTTGATGAAGAAAAATAGAAAACTGCTTAAAGTGCAAAAGACAAAAGTAAATATCGTAAAAATACGATGCAGAGCAGAAGAGGAAACTGGCAAAAAGAAGGCTCTCCAAGGACTATTCCTGGGAAAAACTGAGAGTAAAACTGACAAGGAAAAACATGGATGTGGTTCACAAATGGAACTTTAAAAAAGGAGATGAAGGGCCTGATTCTTGCAGCCCAAGAACAAGCAATTAGAACAAATGCCATCAATGTTCTGTTTTGCCCCAGAAACAGCCTTACAACAAGGGTTAAAGCAACTAAAAAAAGCTTTACTTCAGCAAAATGATAATACTCTAACACAGTGTTTCCCAACCTTTTTGAGCCATGGCACACTTTTAACATTAAAAAGGTTCGGGGCACACCACCAACCAAACTGACACAAAATGACAGTCTAACACAGTAAAGAGCGGCTGGGGGTTGGTGGCCTGCTGGGAGCAGCTGCTGGGAGTGCCGAAGCCGAGGAGGGGGCAGAGCCAGGCTGCACCATGCCCCGCCCCCTCCCCCCAGCTTCAGCTCTTCTACAGGCTGCGACATGCCCTGCCCCCTCCCCCCCAGCTTCAGCTCTCCTACAGAGGAGGAGCATGAGCGGTGGACGGGCTTCAGTGGGCGGGGCTCCTCCACGCGGCTTCAGCGAGCGAGGGGGGAGAGTCATGGTGGGAGTCATGGTGGATTGGAGACTGGCTGGGGAAATGGCCGAAGGAGGCGGGGCCTTCTTTTTCTTTGCCACTGCCCGGCCCTTCCTCCTCCCCCAAGCAGCAGGATTTCAGCGGGGGGGGGGAGGAAGGGAGGCAAAGAGCTTTTCTCGCGGCACAGCAGAAGGTCCGTCACGGCACACTAGTGTGCCACGGCACACTGGTTGAGAAAGACTGCTCTAACAAACAGCAGAAAAGGAACAGAAGGAAATCCTCAGAGCAAAGCAGACATGAAATCATAGTATTTGGCAAAAAGTATTTGCGAGGTACTTGCTGGAGCTGCAAGCAAGGAATCCGGAGCACAGAAGCACTGAGTATAATAATTGCTGCCAGCATTGACCACTTACTTTACTGCTGATTTATAGCCCTCAGTTCCCAGCACAGGTATTCCTAGGGCGAGGTCTGATTGCTCAGCATCCTTGCAGCAATTCTAGCTGACTTTCTCATTTCTTCTTTTGCCCTTCGGCGTTCCTGAAAGGTAGGAACAGGCAGTATTTCCTCGCCCTCTTCTTCCTCCTCAACACTTGGCTCCAAGTCCCTAACTCCTATATCTTCAGCCTCCTGTTCTACCTCCTCCTCCTCAGAAGAGGAGTACACAACAATCAAAGCCAGAATTGAAAAGTCAACAACAGATTCCAAGTGTGGACTCTGCAAGGAAGCAGACGAAATGATGGATCACATACTCAGCTGCTGCAAGAAGATCACGCAGACAGACTACAAGCAGAGGCATAATACCATTGCTCAGATGATCCAATGGAACGTTTGCCACAAATACCATCTGCCTGTGACAAAAAACTGGTGCGATCACAAGCCTGAAAAAGTCACAGAAAATGAACATGTCAAACAACTCTGGGACTACCGAATTCAGACTGACAGGGTTTTGGAGCAGAATACTCCTGACCTCACGATTGTGGGGGGAAAGTATGGCTTGTTGATGTTGCGATCCCAGTTGACAGCAGGATTGACAAGAAGCAACTGGAAAAACTCAAACGACACGAGGATTTTAAGATAGAACTGCAGAGACTCTGGCACAAGCCAGTAAAGGTGGTCCCAGTGATGATCGGCACACTGGGTACAATGCCTAAAGACCTTGGCCAGCACTTAAAGACAATTGGCGCTTACAAAAATCACCATCTGTCAGCTGCCAAAGGCCACCCTACCTGGATGTGTACGCGTTATTCACCGATACATCACATAGTCCTAAACACTTGGAAAGTGTCCGACTTGTCATCCAATACAATAGCCAGCATAGTGATCTTGTTTGCTGTGTTGTTGTGTATCAAATAATAATAATAATAATCCACCTCTCCTCATGGCTCGAGGAGGGAGACAATAGAGTTAAAACACCGGAAATGTGGCACAGGTAGCTGGGTGTCAGCTGCATAAGATTTCTTCTGACCAGAAGGTCATGAGTTTGAGGCCTGCCCGGGTCGAGGTGGGCTCTCGACCTATTGTGTAGCCTGTTGTCGACCTTTGCAACCCAAAAGACAGTTGCATCTGTCAAGTAGGAAATTAAAGGTACCACTTAGTGGGGAGGCTAAATTTAGTTGATTTACAAGGCCATAAAAAGATCTCCAGGAAACAAGCTGAGGAATGAAGGAGTGTGACAGCTCCCCCTGGTGGCCAGATGTTACATTGCCTCTGTCTGTCTTGTGTGTTTGTGTGTCTAAATGTAATGTGTACATTGTAATCCACCCTGAGTCCCCTGCGGGGTGAGAAGAGCGGAATAGAAATGAAGCAAATAAATACATAAATAAATAAACACACCATCATAAAAAAATTCAGTAAAGTGCATATATGAAAGCATACATTTGCAAAATACACATATTAAAATATACGCTTGGGATTGGAAGTGTTTTTGATTTCAGATCCCCTCCCCCAAGATTTTGCAACACTTCTATTGGTATATATTTGGGACCCAAGTCCAAACATGGACTTCATTTTTGTTTCATATGCACCTCATACTCTGAAAATAATGTTATTCAATATTTGTAGCAAAAGGCGAGCGGAAGGGTGTAATGACTCAGAAATGGACCGCTTTTGCCATGTTGCCCATTAAGCGTCAGATGTTCCTTAATGAAGCCTCGTCTATTTTTAAGCACCTGGGCCCTGGGTGATTCACGCCGAGTGTGTTCGCACATTTATCCAGACAAGGCGGACATAAACGAGGCAAATTAAAAATAGGCCTCCTCAAAGGAAGCCGATGGATGGGGAGGAGCGAATAAGGAGGGTCTCCTTTCCCTATTCGGGGTTGCCAATGCTGAAAAGCGAAGCGGTTTCAGATATGGGCCAGCCACATCTGGAATGGAAAGGCTCCTTCTCAAACTGTTGTCATGAATAACTTTACAATGACTTTAAAACAGCGTTTCTCAACCTTCCCAACTCAGTGACCCCTTAATACTGTTACCAAAAACTTGTTTTCATTTCCACTTCATAACTATAATTTTGCTATTGTAATGAATTGTAATGTAAATATCTAACCTGCAGAAAGTATTTTCATTCACTGGACCAAATTTGGCACAAATTTATTTATTTATTTATTTATTTGTCATGTTTCTATACCGCCCCTCTCAGCCCGAAGGTGACTCGGGACGGTTTACATAGGCAGTCTCTGCCCTCAATACAACACAGCAACAAGGCAACCCCCCCCCCCTAAAACCATATAATAACCATATAATAGCAAATTAACAATTAAAAACATACAATTGCAGTCTCAGCGTCATGTTGAAATCAGTTTCCATCGCATCGTCGTCATTCCATATATCTAATTAAGCCTTATATTTCATCAGCAAATGCCTGCTCAAATAGCCAGGTCTTGACTTTCTTGCGAAATGTCAGGATACACGCAATACACCCAAATTTGAAAACAGGTGAGATTGAGGGGGGATTCATCTTGTCATTTGGGAGTTGTAGTTGCTGGGATTTTTAAGAAACCGATGGTAAAGTTGATATAAGTGATTAAGCGGCTGAGGGGGGAAAGGAAGGGGCCTGTGGCCAGGCCCGGATTACCCATAGGGCCAACAAGGCCGTGGCCTAGGGGCATGAGCCAAGGGGGGCACCAGATCACGGCCCAAAATAATAAAATAAAATAAAAATGTTATAAAATAATTTTAAAAATCATGCCGCGATTGGCTCCTGCCTGGTACCCAAAAGGAAGGAAGGCAGGAGGGAGGGAGGAAGGGGGGCGCTCCCTCCTCGGTGCCCTGCAGACAATACAGCCGGGAGCCAGCCCCCACGTGACCCGGCGGAGGGCATACCACGTGACCAGGGCTTCACATGAGGCAGCAGCAGCAGCCTTAAGGAGGAAGAGGAGGAGCATGCCCCACGGCCTCAAAGGCGGCTCTGCGGCCTCGCGCTGGGTGCACGGAGGGCAGCGGCTGCAGAGCCTCAGGAGCCAATTGCGACCAGCATGGGCTGAAAGAGGAGGCCTCTTCCTTCAGCCCATGCTGGTCGCGATTGGCTCCAGAGGCCCGCCTTCCCCCCACCCAGGGACCAGTGAGCATCCCGTGAGGCAGAGTGGGATTGTTGTTGTTGTTTCCACTCGCGGGGATAACCCTGGGTGGGTCTTCCAGGCCAGGAGGCGCGGGTTGGGTGAGGCAGGCAACTCCGTCCTTCCTCCTTTCTTCCCGAGAAAGAGGCTCGGTTCCCAGGGCCAGGCCCCCCCCCCTCCGTGGGCAGCCCCACTTTGTGCAACCCCAGAAGCCATAAAAGCAGGGCTGCCCGGACACCCAGCCAGCCTCCGAAACCGAAACTGAAGCCTTGACGATGGCACCACCGCCCAGGGCCTCCCACCTCCTCTTCTCTTTCTTCTCCCTCTTCTTTGGAGCGGGGCGAACCTCCCCCACTGGAGTCCCCGAATGCCCGGGAAGGTGTGTGTGTGTGTGTGTGTGTGTGATTGGGTGGGCTGCCTGCCTCCCGAGGGGTCTTTGGAGGGTCCTAATGCGGCTGCGCGAGGTAGGGAGGGGGCCTAATTCCAAACTGTGGCCTAGGGCGCCAAAAGATGTTGATCCGGGCCTGCCTGCGGCTGTTAGGAATTGTGAGAGTTGAAGTCCAAAACACCTGGAGGGCCCAAATTTTCCCATGCCTGGTGTAAATGCACCCTGAGATATAATATGTCTGTGAAGCAGTAATTCCCGATGATAAGGAGGCAAAGCCGAAACGGAGAAGGCACTTCCCTGTTACGATTCACAATTGACCCGACAACGTTCTGGAAAAAGAAAAGGGCTGATAACAGAAGGCTGGATTGTTTGAACAAAGAGCCTGCAGATTCTAGACACATCGGGCATATTGGAAGGCAGAATACATTAAGCAAAGGAAGGACTTGGCCTCCTCTTTCTTTATTGTTCTTCTCGCAGCTGCTTGATATAATATTTGCATTGTTGCTAAGCTTTATTTCTGGTCACTTTTTACTTCTTTTTTACAAGGATGGGGGAGGAAATGAACTATTAGGAGGTCTTGATAAGGAAAGACATTGATCACGGCGCAGAATTGTCAGTTTCTGGAACAGTGGGATATGTATGTAGTTGATGAACTTTGGCCAAACAAATCAATGCACAGTTGGCCTTTCCATTTGCGGGTTTGGCTGCTTTGGATTTGATTATTTGCAGAATTGATTGCATGGGGGCTGTAGTTTTACAAGACCTTTAGCCTTCTCTGCCAAAGGAAACTGGTGGCTCACCAAACTACAAGTCCTGTGATTCCATAACAGTTAAAGTGATGCCAAACTGCATTAACGCTACGGTAGAGATGTACCACTGGAATGGAATCACGGGTATGTATGCCACCAACTGCCATTGCTCCTTAAAGTAAATTTTAAGAGTTTGGGAATTATTGAAGGCGAGCCCCAGAAAGAATCCATTTGCATCCTAATTGGTTTGACCTGCAGCAGGGAGTTCCAACGTTCCTGCACATGTGGTCTGGCATCTCTAGCACCAAAGGCTGGGATTTGGCATCAAAAGACATCCAGCCATGTCTACCTCTCTGTTTTCTTGCCTCACTTAACCTGAAGCCATGGACTGTTTGTGCACGGAGTTGCATGTGGACAGGCCAAGTATGGATTTGATGCTTTTCAAGATCATATGGACTTTCTTTCCACCCCTTGCATATGAAATAATTATGAGATATTGGTGATATTCCCCTGAAATCCTCTTATGTAATTTTCCTGCATGTTTTTTCCCCTCCCCATGTGTAAAATAATATGAGGAAGACGACGTGACTAAGCTGTTATTTTTCAAGATCAGGGTGACCACATTCCTGGCTGCACCCTTTAATCCAATCATTGGAGCAATTTGCATGACAGAGGACTCTTTCTGGTTTTGAAGAATGTTCTTTCCCTTCTCCCCATTTAATCAAGGAAACTCCAGCTGCATGTTTTGAACAACATTCCTGCCCCCTCGCTTCCCATTCGTCAAGGAGGAAGTGACGCGGTTGTGCTATTGGCTCTCACCTCAGCTGGCTTCCAAGGTTCCAACCAATCATCATGAAGCCTACAGCAGTGTTTCTCAACCAGTGTGCCGGGGCACACTAGTGTGCCGTGAGCGATCATCAGGTGTGCCGTGGGAAATTGGAACCTCCAGGAAGGGGGGGGGGGAAGAGTCTAGTGTGTTGAAATATAAAAATCCTAAGAAACCTACCTCGATAAAGGCACAAAATTACAAACACCCCCCCCCCCCTTCCCCACCTGTTGTCTACTTGGTCTCTCCCTCTCCATGCATTGGGAAGGCCCGCCTCCCTTTCCCCAAGTAGAGACCCCCTCTTGCCTCCTGGGGGTTTTGTGTGGGAAGTTTGGCCCAGTTCTATCATTGGTGGGGTTCAGAATGCTCTTTGATTGTAGGGGAACTATAAATCCCAGCAACAACAACTCCCAAATGTCAAGATCTATTTCCCCTGAACTCCATCTGCCTTCACATTTGGGCATATTGAGTATTCATGCCAAATTTGGTACAGATCCAACATTGTTTCAATCCACAGTGCTCTCTAGATATAGGTAAACTACAACTCCAAAACTCAAGGTCAATGCCCACCAAACTCTTATAGCATTTTCTCTTGGTTATGGGAGTTCTGTGTGGGAAGTTTGTGTCTTTCTGCCATTCCTGCCAGGATATCTATGTTGTGTTCATCGAAACAGGCCCAGGTTTCACACTGAGTGTATAAATACATTTAGAAACATATTAACTAATAAATTGTTGATTTGTTTGTCTTGAGCAGTTCCTCCTATTTGTACACCGCATCGAGTCGCCTTCGGGCTGAGAGAGGCGGTCTAGAAGCAAAGTAAATAAATAAATAAATGTATTACTGTGTAAGAGTGTCATTTTGTGTCATTTTGATTGGTGGTGTGCCCCAGGATTTTGCAAATGTAAAAAGTGTGCCACGGCTCAAAAAAGGTTGGGAAACACTGGCCTACAGCATGCAGGGGCGGGAAATTTTGAATTTGACAAGTTCTGTAATGTGTATAAAAATGGCATATGTTTGAATGTAACTTTATGACTGTGTTGCGACAAGGAATCTGCAGTTGTCATCCTCCTCAGCTGACGAGAATAAAAACTTCAGTGGCATCTTCTTCCAGACTTCTTTGGTGAGATCATTTGGGGAAGGAATTTTTAGTTTGCTTTTAAAACTTCACCAGAGGTTCTGCTAAAATCCTCGCTTTAGGGGTACTTCTGGGCCTCTGCCCCCTATGGGCCAGGCTGTCCTAAATTGTTCGGTAACAACTTGAATCAAAAACCAGAGAACTCGGGCCTAGCTTCTGATTTGAATGCTACATTGCCTGAACTAGCTCTTAGGTAAACAACTTGGTAATTAATAAGCACCCATGATGTCATGTTTCTTTCTCATGAAATAAGTCCTCAGACCTACGATGCCTATTTTCTGCTCTGATCTGTAAACAAAGATCTTTGTTGATCTCCATAACTCCAGGTGTTTTCTCTTGAGAGTCTTCTGATTCACTTCTCTCTTTGGCCAACTCCTCATCTAATGTTGCAGTTTCTGGCTCCTCTGAATGACCTTGAAGCCTTGAATTTTCCGAGTCAGATTTCTCACAGAGAGAAGCATTATTCCCCTGACTTGAAGTTTCATCACTTCAAGCCCTAGGAAATCCCACAGACAATCCCACAACCCTCTCTAAACCATCAGTAAACCCACCAGCCTCAGGATTCTCAGGCTGATCTTCAATATTAACCCTTTCTAGTGGGAGCAGAAGGATCTGGCATAAGTATAGCCTCAGAGGAAAAACTCAACGGACAAGATTTTCGGAGCTTGGAACCATTCGCTTTGAAGAACATAAAATCATTTTAGAACATTAATTTCTGCTCGCTGTTAAAAGGCTAGGAGAAAATTTATGAGGCCTATTTGCTAGGTACATCATTACTAACTTGCTGGGTCAATGTTTTTTTTTGTAAAATAGATCCAATTAAATTTATGGAAAACAGTTTAAAACGTCCTGCAAACCTCACAAATTATCTTCCCCGGCAACAATTAGTGCAAAATGTTAATTGTTGCTCAAACGTTTAATGTTGTTGCCATTTATTAATTAGGATAGCATGTTTTGAAATTGACGCAGAAATTGTTGGCAAATTGGGATTAGTAGGTTCACCTTAAATCAATTTATTTCCAGGCTCAGAATATTTCTGAAGATCACACAGCTGGTAATACACAAAGGAGCCCTAAACATAAAAATACTGGGTTTTCGTCTGGATCGCTGGGAGCTATATTCCAAAACCCTATATTTTCCAAGTTTGACCATACACAGTGCCACATTGCATTTTAAAATTTGACACATGGCCAGGCCATTGGCAGTTGCATGGAGAATATTTGTGTGAACTAATTGGGAAAAAATGAATCAATTCTTATGCACGCTGCACATATCTTGCTTGTAGTGCAAAAAGAGATTAAAAAACAATATAATATTTGAAATGAAGAACAATTTTAACCAATATAAACTTAATAGTATTTCAGTGGAAGATCCCAGGAGCCATCCAGCCTTTGCAACAACATCATCATCATCATCAACAACAACAACAACAACAACAGAAGCAACCCCAGGGGCAACCTAGACCAGTGTTTCCCAACCAGAGTGCCACGGCACACTAGTGTGCCGTGAGCGATCATCAGATGTGCCGTGGGAAATTGGCAGTCTTCCTCCTCCTAGCAGCTCTTTCTCCCTCTTTCCCTCCCCAAAGATCCTCCCCGAGGCAAAGGAAGGGCTCTGCCGAATGCCAGGGCCTGGCCCGCCTTCAGGAAGCCTTCAGGAGCCTTGACTCAGCATGGCTCCAGCTCCCGCTCAGGGCTGCTTCAGCCTCCCAATGCTCCCATACGTTTCATAGATTTGTGTGGCCTCTTTCGCTGCCTCCCTCCTCCCTCCGCAAAAGCAGAGCACTGTGCGGAAGTGATTGAGTCGGCGTTTTCGCATTGGCTTGGATTTCTCGCGAGAACAGCCAAAGCCAGAAGCTCCACGTCGGTGAAATGAGCAGTGAGTGAACCTGGGAGCATCGGGAGGCTGAAGCATTCACAGGTTTCCAAGAAACAAATTGAACCTCTCCACTTGGAAATGTTTTTTTGTACTATTTTACTGGATTTTTCGAGAGTTGCCCCCCAGGAACAGTTTATAACAGCTTCATGATATCCATAGTTAACTGGAAGCAAGTTTCACTTAGGGTGAAATTTCACAAGGGTCTGGAGAACAAGCCCTATGAGGAGTGGCTTGAAGAGCTGGGAATGTTTAGCCTGAAGAAGAGAAGGCTGAGAGAAGACATGATAGCCATGTATAAGTATGTGAGAGGAAGTCATATATATGTTGTGTTCATCGAAACAGGCCCAGGTTTCACACTGAGTGTATAAATATATTTAAAAACATATTAACTATATGTATTACTGTGTTGGTGTGTCATTTTGTGTCATTTTGGTTGGTGGTGTGCCCCAAGATTTTGTAAATGTAAATAATGTGCCACGGCTCAAAAAAGGTTGAAAAACACTGACCTAGACTAACCTGCTTCTGCCTTGTGGCAGAAAGCACCCCAACTGGTCTTTATAATAGTAGAAGTAAGAGCATCCAAGGAGCCATCCAATTCAACTTGTTTCTGCCATGCAGGAAAAGCACAATCAAAGTGGCGGTGGGGAGGTCTTGCAGGCCATGGCGGAGGTGGCAGGGAGGCCCTGTAGGCCACGCAGGCGGCAGCAGGGATACACAGACTGTGTACTTCCTAGATAGGGAGCAGCAAGAAGGGCATGGGCCCCTGCGGAGCCCCTGACTGTGCTTTGCGGAGCCCTAATGGCTCCTCGGAGCACAGTTTGAGAACTGCTGATCTGCACTGTAGAATGAACGCGGATTGACATCCCTTTAACTGCCATGGCCACAGTTGGTACCGCGGTTGGCACAATGGGTTAAACCCCTGTGCTGTTGAACTGTTAACTGGAAGGTTGGCAGTTTGAAGCTGCAGGTTGGCGTGAGCTCCTGCTATTATCCCTAGCTCTTGCTAACTTAGTCAGGATTACTTTGTTGAAGTATACCAAAAGTATAATTCAAAAATAGAGAGGGGAAAAATAGCATTCTCTAGCTAGAGGGCAGAGAATAGATCAGGTCCATGCGGCATGAAAAACTACATAACTGGGAATGGATGGTGGTCAGTCTGTTAAGAGTAAAGCGAAAGACCAAATCAAGCTCCAAACAAAGAAAGCACCTCTCTTTTATAACCTCCTGACTTCAAAAGAACTGTCTACGTATAATAAAATAATATAATATATTGTATATATATACATATAATATTGATAATATTATAATGTAATACAATATAATAATACTAATAATAATATATTATAATTATATATTTTATATTACTATAATATTACTAATAATATTACGGTAGAATGTTAGAGTACAATGTAATATATCATATTAATATTGTGCTATGGCAATAATATAATAATTTGTAATTGCATTTTACTTGTAAGTCGCTCTGAGTCCCCTTCTGGGTGAGAAGGGCAGCATATAAATGCAGCAAATAAATAAATAAATAAATAAATAAATAAATAAATAAATACATGGCTTGGGCCATGTCCGCCAAGAAGGAAGCTCCCCAAACCCCATGCAAAGAGGGTGCCATGAAACCTGACAAGGGAAGAGAGTGAGGTAACACAGAAAGATACAGACTACAGATCCATTTCAATGTGCATGCAAGACTGTTAGTTTTTCCAACATCTAGCAGTTCGAAAACATGCAAGTGTGAGTAGATGAATAGGTACTACTTCGGCAGGAAGGTAATAAAGGCGCCCATGCAGCCATGCCACCAACTAGACTAGAAGGATGTCTCTATGGACAATGGGCTCCTTGGCTTGGAAATAGAACAAGAGCACCTCCCCATGGCCGGAGTTGGGCACTGACTTCAGAAGCCGGAGATGAAAGGAGAAGCCTTTACCTTTGTTCTGTGCATTTGTGTGTCAGTGTTATTTCTCTGATATTAAAGGCATTGAATGTTTGCCTATCTGTGTATGTTGTACTTCGCTCTGAGTCCCCTCAGGGAGACAGAGTGGAATATAAATAGAGTGTTATTATTATGTTATGATTATGGCTTAATGCTATAGAATCACAAGGGCAGTCCCGTAGTTTTAGCTTTCTTTGCCAAACTGCATCAAACGGCAGCTCCAAGATTCCACAGCATTGAATCAAGGCAGTTAAAGTGGTGCCAAACTGTGTTCATGTGGTTCCCAACTTTTGGTCCTCCAGGAGTTTTATTTTTATTTTTTTATTTATTTATTATTTGGACTTGTACGCCGCCACTCCCCGAGGGCTCGGAGCGGCTTACAATCAGGTAAAACACACAAAGATATTAAACTAGCTTTAAAATGATTTCTGGCCTAACAATCAAAGGCTAACTGGAAAAGATGAGTCTTGCAGGCCTTGTGGAAGGAGAGAAGGTTGTGCATGGCCCGTACATTGCTTGGAAGAGTGTTCCATATTGACGGCGCCACTACAGAAAAGGCTCTGCGCCGGGTCGATGTAAGACGGATTGCTTTGAAGGTCAGTACTTCAAGGAGGTTCATTTGTTCTGAACGAAGTGACCTCTGGGGTTGGTAGGGGAAAAGACAGTCCCTCAGATACAGTGGCCTTGAAAGTTAACACCATCACCTTGAAGGTGAAGCTGCTGGAGGATAGGTGTTATGTGACATCTCACTGGAGTCCCAGTGAGAAGTCGTGCAGCAGCATTCTGGACAAGCTTAAGTTTCCGGATCACTGACAAGGGCAGGCCGATGTAAAGGGTGTTACAGTAGTCCAGTCTCGAGATGACCGTGGCTTGGAGTACCATGGCCAGGTCATCTCTGGATAGGTAGGGGGCCAGACGCCTAGCTTGCTGCAGATGAAAAAAGGTGGTTTTACTGACACTGGAGACCTGGGCCTCCATCAACAGCAACAGGTCAAAAACGACCCCAAGGCTAACTGAGGATGTCGGGCATAATGCCTCACCATCCAAGCTAGACAGTTGGGCCTCCCCACCCACTGGGCACCCCAGCCACAGTATCTCCGTCTTTGCTGGATTCACCCTCAATCTACTGGCGCCAGGGGCGGTCCTACAAGATAGGCCAATTAGGCGGCCGCCTAGGGCGCCATCTGGGAAGGGGGCGCCATCCTGGCCGCATGGGGCGCCATCCTGGCCCTGCCGATGTTCCTCAGACAGTGCTGCAGCTGCCTGCTTTTTGACCCCGGCCTTGTGCGCTCCGACGCCGCTTCTGGGCATGCGCGGAGGTTTTCATGCAGGCGCAGTTCCTCTGGAGCTGAAGTTGAGCGCAGGAGCAACTGCACATGCGTGAAAACCTCCGCGCATGCCCAGTAGCTCCCTTGCGCAAAGCCTGTAAGCAAAGCACTCCCTATCGGGCAGGCAGGGAGTGCTTCCCTTCTCCCTTTGTCTCCGCTATGTGCGCGCGTTTGCAGGAAAGGAGAAAAGAATCAGTGAAGGAAGTGTAAGTGAAAGAATGAATGAAGGACTTTCCTCCTCCTCCTCTGTGACCTCTTCTCTCCCGCCTTCCTGTCTTCGACTCTATTTCTGTCTAGACCTGAGGGGCCTGAGGCTATGAGGAGTTGTGGGAGTTGGAGGCCAAAACACTTAGAAGGAGGGAGGGCCCAAGTTTGCCCAGGCCGTGCTGCCTGTATTCAACCTCATTTGAACATTTTGGCTGTTTTTCTATTTACATTTGCATTGGGATCCTAATTTTGGACTTATGGGAGACTCCTATGAATTATGAGTCGGGTGATAGGTAATATATTCTGATTTTGATGCATTTACATTGCATTTCTTGTTGATTATTATACAGTTCTGCTTAATATTGTCATACAATATAATACAAATACAATATAACAATAGAATAATGATATATTTTATATTACATGTAATATTACAAACAATATTGCAGTATAGTGGTATTGTACAAAATAGTAATATATAATATTTTATTTTACTTTATTTTGGGTTATTTGAGTTTTATAGGAGTAATGAAAATATTTAGTAGAGGATAATTTTATTTAAATAAATAATGTTATTATTTTATAATAATATAATAGAATGTTACATTATATTATAATGTCAATATATTATAATATAATTATATTGTACTGTAGTATAATATAATTATGATATAATATAGTATGAGTATGGTATAATATATTGTATATACATTGATACAATAGAATACTACTAATGGTATTGTGATATTATAATTGTATATTTGATTTACATGGGGGGCGGCAAAATAATGTTTTTTTTTTTAGGCACCAAAATAATGTTCGCCTACCATTTAAAATTACCTTAGACCGCCCCTGACTGGCGCGGAGCCAACCAGTAACGGCTTCAAGGCACTGTTGGAAACAAGAAAGTACGGAGTCCGGCCGGCCTTCCATTTTCAGAATGAGTTGGGTGTCATCAGCGTACTGATAGCATTCCAGCCCAAAGCTTCGAACCAGACAAGCAAGTGGTCGCATATAGATGTTAAATAATAAAGGGGAAAGAATGGCACCTTGAGGGACCCCACAGGTAAGTGGAGCCCTCTCGGAAACCAAACCACCCCTTTCCACTCGCTGTCCCCGATTGTGGAGAAAGGACAACAGCCATTTCAGGGCTGTTCCCCTAACTCCAGCAACGGCAAGGCGGTGGCCCAAAAGATTGTAATCGACCGTATCAAAAGCTGCTGTGAGGTCCAATAACACAAGCAGCGCTGAACCGTCCTTGTCCAGTTGGCATCGAAGCTGATCTGAAATGGCGACCAACACAGTCTCCATCCCGTGCCCCAAGCAGAAGCCGGACTAGAAGGGATCTAAGCCGGCTGTGTCCTCAAGGAACTGCTATCACTGGGTTTTCTAGAGCCAAAATTGTGTTACTCACCCAGTGGGTTTCCATTGCCAAGTGAGGAATCCAACTCTGATCTCCCGAATCATAAGATGCATCTACACAAGTGGTTCCCAACCTTTGGACCTCCAAGTGTTTTGGACTTCAGCTCCCACAATTCCTAACAGCTGCTAAGATAACTGGGATTTCTGGGAGTTGAAGTCCAAAACACTTGGAGGTCCAAAGGTTGGGAACCACTTGTGTAGATGCATCCTATGACTCGAAAGATCAGACTTGGATTCCTCACTTGGCAATGGAAACCCACTGGGTGAGTAACACAATTTCGGCTCTAGAAAACCCAGTGATAGCATCCGCCTTAGGGTTTCAATAAATAGGAACGACTTGAAGGTTGGTTGGCAATCCCATTGACAAATCCTCATCCCGACAGGTTGCCCGTTCTCTGTTCTATCCCCAGAAAGTGGCTCCTTGTTTGCCACCAACCCACCTGGCCTTGAAGACGCTGGAGAGAAACCTGGGATGAAAGAGGAGTAAAATAAGGCAAACAAATGGGGTGCGGGAGAGAGATGTGCATACCTGATCATAAATACCACCTACTAATTGCCACCCTGCAGCTTTATTGGAGCAATCTGGGTTAATAATTAAATCCCCAGCAGGGATCTCATGTCACTATGGGTAAACATCAGATAAATTACTGCAGCCTTAAAGGTCAACAGCGGGAGAATTTGCCCTTGTTAGCTTAATGGCAATGCGGAGCTTGCAAGGGGCCACCTTAGGGCCTGGCCAAGAGGAAGAAAGAGCTGGGACAATTGTTGACATTTCCATCTCCCATCCATCCCATTGTTCTTTCATCCAGGCTTCTTATTTTCAAGGGAGCTGTAGTTTGGTGGGACATGAGATCTCTTTGACAGAGAAGGCTCAAAGATCTAAAAACATCACAGCTCCCTCGATTCCACAGCATTTTAAAAGTGGTGTGAAACTGCATTGATTCTACAGTGTAGACCAGTTTTTCCAACCTGGGAGTTGAGACCACTGGGAGGGGGGTCACAAGGGGGGGGGGATGTCAGAGAGGTCTCCAAAGACCATCAGAAAATACAGTATTTTCTGTTTGTTATGGGGGTTCTGTGTGGGAAGGTTGGTCCAATTCTATTATTGGTGGGGTTCAGAATGCTCTTTGATGGTAGGTGAACTATAAATCTCAGCAACTACAACTCCCAAATGTCAAGCTCTCTGTTCCCTAAACTCCACCAGTGTTCACATTTGGGCATATTGAGGATTCGTGCCAAGTTTGGTCCAGGTCCATCATTTTTTAAGACCACGGTGCTCTCTGGATGTAGGTGAACTACAACTCCAAAACTCAGGGTCAATGGCCACCAAATCCTTCCAGTATTTTCTGTTGGTCATGGGAGTTCTGTATGCCACTTTTGGTTCTGTTCCATCGTTGGTGGAGTTTGGAATGCTCTTTGATTGTAGGTGAAATCCCAGCAACTACAGCTCCCAAATGACAAAATCAATTTCCCCAAGCCACCAGTATTCAAATTTGGGCGTATTGGGGTTTCGTGCCAAATGTGATCCAGTGAATGAAAATACATCCTGCATATCAGATATTTACATTACGATTAATAACAGTAGCAAAAGTTATGAAGTAGCAACGAAAATAATGTTATAGTTGGGGGTCATCACAACATGAGGAATTGTATTAAGGGGTCATGGCATTAGGAAGGTTGAGAAACACTGATCTAGATGCAAACTGAGTCTACAAAAGCCTATGCTCTAAATCTCTTCCAATCTCAAACATCTCTTTGTCATCTCCTTTCAGACACTTGCCGTGTACAATGGGGAATCCTTTCACATTACAATCATTATAGCACTTTGAATCTACTTTAGCTGCTGCCAATTGTTGCATCCTACGGCATCCTGGGATTTATAATCTGACCCCCAACTGCAAATCCCAGGATTCTTTTAGGATGTTACCATGTCAGTAAAAGTGGAATCATTGCACTACAGGTGTGTCATGTTCCTTCCCTGTGGACTCATGTTAAAGGAAATGGAAGGTTGTTTGTATTGTTCTTCTTCAGCTACAATAAATTTATGGCTTTAATATGTGTTGTCCTTAAGAGAAACAAGCCGCTTTCTCTCCAGATCTGATCCTGGTGAGTCTTCGTCTGACAGCAGAACGTGTTTTATTTTGAGTAAGACTTCTTCTCGAAGTTGTCAAGAAACTGCAAATACATATGAAGCATGAAATATGAACCATACCCTCTAACACAGGGGTGCTCACACTTTTTCAGCATGGGAGCTACTGATTAAAAAACCAAGTCCCAAAGATCACCTACTCAGAAATGTAAAACGTATAACTATTTTCTTATTTATTTATTTATATTTATTATTCATTGTTATGTACCGCTCCTTCCAGCAGGCTCGGGGCAGTTTACATAAAATGAAGTTATAAAACATCAACATTTCAATTTAATAACAACAATATAAAACTGAGCATAAAAATACATCCAACCACCCCATTTCTCCCACACTGCCATATTACCACACATATTATCAGCTAGAAAGTAAGAAGAGAGGCTGTTGAACTGCAAGGCCATTTAATACTCAGCAAGGTAAACAAAGGGGCATGCAAAAATACATCCAACCACTCCATTTCTCCCACACTGCCATATTACCACACATATTATCAGCCAGAAAGTAAGAAGAGAGGCTGTTGAACTGCAAGGCCATTTAATACTCAGCAAGGTAAACAAAGGGGCATGCAAAAATACATCCAACCACCCCATTTCTCCCACACTGCCATATTACCACACATATTATCAGCCAGAAAGTAAGAAGACAGGCTTTTGAACTCAAGGCCATTTAATACTCAGCAAGGTAAACAAAAAGGCATGCAAAAATACATCCAACCACCCCATTTCTCCCACATTTCCATATTCCCCAACATATATTTCTCAAGGAACAAAGCAAGCAGAGAGGTTTTGGAGCTAAAAGGCCATTTTTAAACATTACAAATAAACAAAGAGACATGCCACAGAACAATCAAGCACCCACCCCAAAGTAAAAAGACCGACCTTTGAGATGCGGTAAGGAAATGACCCCAAAGCGTCCTTCTCCTCCGTCGTTGCTCCTATTTCCACGCCGCCAGCATGCGTGCCGCCTCCAAGAGCTCATGAGAAGTCCGAGGGGCAAAATGGGCGCTTCTGCGCATGCGCGCGGGGCCAGCCATGCATCGCGTCATCCAGGCCCGCCCCCCTTGGTCTCCTACGACTCTGAGTGGCTGGAGAAGGACGGAGGGAGGAGGAGGAATCCAAAAGAGGGGGCCCATTCTGCCTCTTGGACTCTGGAGCTTTTGGAGGCGGCGCGCGAGCAGGGAGCGGGAGGAGCAACGATGGAGGACTTCTTTGCAGCGTGCAGGGGCGCGTGAAGAGGACCAACAGCAAAAAAACCTGGTCAGGGGCCTGAAGATCACCAGGATGAGGCCCGAAGATCACCCTGGTGATCCAGATCACCATTCTGAGCACCCCTGCTCTAACAATTAGAAATCTAATTGTTAGAGCAGGGGTAGGGAACCTATGGCTCGGGAGCCAGATGTGGCTCTTTTCATGATTGCATCTGGCTCTCCAGAGCGGCCCGGGCCTCGGTTTCCCAGCATACAGCAGGGAGGAGTGACGCAAATGCATTGTGACTGCCACTTCCATGCCGCCATCGCCGCCTCTTCCTCATCCCCCGCTGCTCTCAGGGCCCTGTGCCGTCTTTGCCAGGGATGGCGGAGCCCGGCGGCGGCGCCTTGTCCTCGTGCTTCTCTCGCCCTCCGCCATGGGCCTCGGGGGAGGCGGCAGAAGTGGGCCCGGATCTGACGCCGTGGACCCGGCCTCGCTGACCCTGAGGGACGCCCAGCTCATCACCCTCATCGTCGAGTAGCTCAAAAGCCACGGCCTCTTCGACGCCTTCCTGAGGGACTGCCTCACCGACATCGACACCATGGTCCGCCTTGGCCCTGCGCCCTCCTCCCCCTTACTTCCTTCTTTTCTCTTCCTTTCTTTTCCCCTTTTTCTTTCATTCTTTTTCCTCCCTCTCTCCCCTTCCTACCTTCTTTCCTCCCTCCCTCTTTGTTCCTTCCTTCCTCTTCCTTCCTTCCTTTCTCCCCTTCACCTTTTCCTTCTCCTTCTCTCCTTCCTTTTCCCTCCCTCTCTCCCCTTCCTTCTTTCCTCCATTCTCCCTCTTCCTTCCTTCCTTCCTTCCTTTTCCCTCCCTCTCTCCCCTTCCTTCTTTCCTCCATTCTCCTCCTTCTTCCTTCCTTCCTTCCTCTTCTATTCTTTTCCTCCAAGTCTTCCTTTCCTTCTCCTTGCTTTCTTTTCACTTCCCTCTCTTTCTCCCCTTCTTTCTTTTCTTCTTTTCCCTTCATTATTTTACATTATTTCACTCCCTTTCCTTTCTTTTCCCCACCCTTTCCTTTCCTCCCTTCCCATTTCCTTCTTTCCCCCCCCCTCCTTGTCTCTCTCCTGCTTTTCTTTTCTTCCTTTTCCATAGTTCTTTTTTTTCTTTCTTCCTCTCTCCCTCCCTCCTTTATTTCCTCTTTCTTTCTTTCTTTCCCCCTTCCTTCCGTCTTCTCTTCCTTCCCAGAGTCCTGAGCGTGCCTTTTGCAGAGCCAGGTCTGAAGTGTTACGTCATTCTGCCGGGGGAATCCTTTTCTCATCGTATGTACGTATATGCTCACATTTAGTTGAATTCAGTCTTAAAATATATAATACTAGCTGTACCCGGCACGGGTTGCTGTGCCCTATTTAGGAGATGCGAGAAAGTCTGAGTATGTAAGGGTTGGAATTGTTGTCAGTTATGGTGTTGAAGTGAATTGGGTGTTTTATGTTTGTGCCTCAGCTCTTTGCCTGCAGTCCTTCGGGTTTGACTTGTACCATGGCCAGGACGGATCAGCTTGGGGAGGGCTTGTCCTGTCAGGGGATCCCTATCTTCACAGGTGCGTCCAGTGTCTGTTGGGGGACTGTTAAAATCCTTTCCGTATCCTTTTTAGCCACCTTTCTCAAGATCTTCATGTCTAGCTTACTTTCTGCTCCTCTCTTTTTCAAGATGTCCTGCTCTGTGTCTTTTGCACCCATTGGTCGATGTCCGAGGAGGCTTTCCTCATGGACAGGCCATCTGAGGGAGCTCTTCCAGCGCTGGGCATCAGAAGGTACTTGGTGATGACCTCCATCCCCTGGAGCACCCTCCTTGGCAAACCCCATTGTTGCTGGATGGTCCTCTTATTAATGTGGAATTCCAAGCCACTGGAGATCTTTTGGGAAAAGAAGAAGAGCTCCCCTTGAATGGTGTTGATCTCCATCATGGTCTTCTGATTTGAAAGTGTTGGAGGAGGCTCTGGCACTCCTCTGACAGTTTGTTATGGGTCGGAATGTTCATGTTGGCTGGCCAGTACAGCAGTTATGCAAATCCACCCTTATTGGCAGCCAATCATGTTGTCAGAATGTAGAGGCTGGGAGAGTCTTTGGCAGCCCCGGAGGATGCTGGGAAATGTAGTTTTATTTTTACTCGTTGTTTTGGGGGCCTTTTAGGTTTTGGGGGGGAAGTTTCTTTGCTACAAACATACCTTGCTTGAGGCCTATTTCTGTTGGCAAGTTTTGTGTTTCTGCGTTGTAAGGTTTCTCTGTTTGAGGTAGTCTTCACATGACGGCTCTTCCTTTATATATATATATATATTATATGGCTCTCACTGAAATAAATTTCCTAATATTTTGCTTTCATGGCTCTCTGAGTCAAAAAGGTTCCCGACCCCTGTGTTAGAGGCTCTTCTTTCCAGAATGTCTGCTTTACATTCTTAATTTCCTTCCTGCCTTCTTGCTATATATTCTTTTAAGTCTGGGTGGGAAAGTATAATCCCTCAAGATGTTTTCAACTTTAGTTCCCAGGATCCTCAGCAGGATGGCCAGTGGGAAGGGATTAGACTTGGATTCTAAAATATCCAGAAAGCCAAAGGTTTTCCCAATCATTGTTCTACATAAACTTCTATAGCTTTAAATTAAATGCCTGCTTGATTTGTGAACAGGGTAATTTGAGCATCCCTTTTTCAGAATTCTAGAACAGTGTTTTTCAACCTTTTTTGAGCCGCGGCACATTTTTTACATTTACAAAATCCTGGGGCACAGCACCAACCAAAATGACACAAAATGACACTCTAACACAGTAATACATACAGTTAATATGTTTTTGTATGTATTTATACACTCAGTGTGAAACCTGGACCTGTTTCAATGAACACAACATATATATGACTTCCTCTCACATATTTATACAGGACTATCATGTCTTCTCTCAGCCTTCTCTTCTTCAGGCTAAACTTGCCCAGCTCTTCAAGCCGCTCCTCATAGAGCTTGTTCTCCAGACCTTTGTGAAATTTCACCCTGAGTGAAACTTGCTTCCAGTTAACTATGGATGTCATGAAGCTGTTATAAACAGTTCTTTGGGGGGCAACTCTTGAAAAATCCAGTAAAATAGTAAAAAAACATTTTCCAAGCGAAGAGGCTCAATTTGTTTCTTGGAAACCTGTGAGGGGGCTGGTAGGAGCGGGGAGAGTGCCAATTTCCCACGGCACACCTGATGATCGCTCATGGCACACTGGCTGGGAAACGCTGTTCTAGAATACCTAAAATTGTCCACGTTTCAAGGTAAGCCCTGGTCCAACTTACCTATCTGAATGGATCTATGAACCAGTTTGAGTGCTAAGATCTGCCAGGGAGGTCCTACTCTCGGCCCCACTGCTTTTGCAAGTGCATATGGTGGGAATGAGAAACAGGGCCTGCTCGGTGATGGCCCCTGGCTGTGGAACTCCCTTCCTAGGAGGGAATCTACCTCTTCCCTCCTAGCATTTAGGAATCAAGTTAAGATCTGGCTCTTCCAACAGGCGTTCGGAGAGAGTGACAGAAATGCAATCTAACATTCTGTCACGACACGGTTAGAAATGAAGCAGCTGAGTTATGACTAAGGATTGGCGCAATGTGGTATTTGTGCATTAGCTGTATTTTATGTCTACTGTTTTAATTATTTTATGTGATATTTTGAAAGTTATATAACTGAGGCACTGAATGTTTGCCAAAATATATGATGTACGCCGCTCTGAGTCCCATGCGGGGTGAGAAGGACGGGATACAAATGAGTAAATGAGTAAATAAATAAATATTATACAAGGCACATATATATCGTTGACCACTTTCTTCTCGGTTGTCGAAAAGGTATTAAAATGAAGCAGCTTGGAACTAATGGTACGTCCTTGGACAGACCGCTGTTTCCTCGGAATGGCTTCGGAAATTGTTTTGTACGCATTGAATTATAATCCTGTTGTTTTGCATTTTCAAGATCCGAACGCAGTGTTATTTAAGGGCGATTTTGTGTTTATAGCATTGTTCGCTGCCTTGGGCAGACTTTGCCTGACAGCAGGCGATATATCCCCTTAATTTACCCTTAATCCTGTTGAAACTCCCTGCGGAGCTCACAGTTGTAGGAAATCGGGAAGAACGAGCTTCTTGAAATCACTTTTACAGGTTGATTCAATCAAGAGTCTTGCATCAATAAATTTGTCGATACAGTATGACCCCTGTATCCACGGACTTCGCAATGGCTACGCGGCATCCTGGATAATAGCAAACCTTGTAATTTTTATAGGAGGAATGATGGAGTTACGGAGAAAAAGGTTTAGCCAGCACACGGAGCCCTAAGCGAAATGAACAGATGAAGAAGGATGCATCTATATTGTAGAATTAATTCGTTTTGACACCACTTTAACTGCCGTGGCTCAAAGCTATGAGATCAGAGACGTCTCTTTGGCAGAGAAGGCTATAAATCTTGCAAAACTACAATTCTCATCGGACCAGGATTACCCATAAGGCCAACTGAGGCCATGGCCTAGGGGTGCAAGCGGGGGGCACAGATCACGGACCAAAAACATAAAAATAAAAATGTTGAAACAAATAAAAATGCAACGCGCATGGAGATGAGGAAGGAAGGATACCAGAGGTCCTCCTTTTCGGCGACGCCCCTGCCACTTCCTGAATACCAGCTCCTGCCTCTGCTATTGTTGCACAAACGGCGTATGCGCAGGGACTCTCGACACTGGCGTCGAGGTCGACAGGAGGATCAATTAACTCCCTCGATGCCGACAGCATCCACTTGCTGGCTCCTTCAGTGCAAGTACAGGAAACTCCATTGCGCAGTCTGCGCATGCCCAAACACCATGAAAGATGGTATTCCTCTTCCAACACAAGGAGGAGACTCCTCCTTACTGGAGAGAGAAGCGCAACTGCCGGCTACGGCACATGCGCAAACCCCAGCACAGGAGAGAAGCCCAATGCCGCAAGCCCCGGTATCAGGGAGAAGCGCGGCATCGGTACAGCTGCTGACTACAACACATGCGCAATCCCCGATACCGGGTAGGAGCCAAGTGCTCCTCCCCCCATGCCTGCATCCATAGTGCCTGCCGAGAGGGAAACTCCTGTGGCAGACCTAGTGGGGCCACACTGGGAGAGCTGGATGTGGGGCCCTAAGGGGGACGAGTGGGGGTGCGGTAGAGGTTGGATTAAAGGGGGCGTAATTCCAAAGTGTGGCCTAGGGCACAAAAAGGTGTTAATCCGGGCCTGATTCTCATGATTCCATAACATAGTATGAGGTGGGGGGATTTGTCTGAAAAGCAAGCTATTTTTCTCTTTTTGCCCGTTTATTTGCCCATCGAGATCACTGCGGTCCGAAGAGACCAACTTGTTGGTAGTTCCATCTGCCAAATCAGCCCGTTTAACATCTACTCGCGGGGCGTTCTCAGTGATAGCTCCTACGCTATGGAACGCCCTCCCGGCCGAGACCAGAGCCCTGAGGGACCTACTCCCTTCAGACGGGCCTGCAAAACCTGTCTGTATAGGCAGGCCTTTGGGGAGTAGGCCCACACTGCTGCTGTTTAAACTGTTTAAACTGCTGTTTTAATTTTGCCATTTTAATCTGTTTAACTGTTTTTTTCCTTTAGATTACTCTTTCTTTTGTACTATTCCTGGCGCTGAGCCAGTAGTATTTCCCCCTCTCTTGCTTAATAAATAAAATAAATAAATAAATATTCCTTCCTCTGTTCCCTCATACTCTTTTTCACACTTTTCTTTTCTTTCTCTCCCCTTCCTTCTTTCCTTCCTTCCTTTTCCTTCCTTCCCTCTTCTTCCTTCCTTCCTTCTTAGTCCTCACACCTTTCCTTTCTCTCCCTTCCTTCCATCATCTTTTTCTTCTCCCTTTCTTTCCCTTCTTTTTCCTCCCTTCTTCCTTTCCCTCATACATATCACCTAGCAGTGGCCAAGCTGCTTCACTCCTTCTTCCCCCTCAGACCCTTTCAAGACAATTCTCTCACCCTGAGATTCCTTTCCTGGAAAAAATGGATCTTTGATCTGACAACCCTACACACCTTCTTTGAACATTAAAAAAATCCTCTTAAGACAGATGTTTACGCTACAGCAGGCATTTTATTTATTTATTTATTATTTGAATTTATTAGTCGCCACTCCCGTTCGGCTCGGGGCGACTCACAGCAAACAGAATCATAGTAATACAAATAAAAACACCGCATAACAATAAAATACACAATAAAAGCACAATAAAATACAGGGTTAAACCACGATATTGACCATTCCATAGAATAGGAGGTGGTAACACAGAAGGTAGCCAGATTTTAATAGCCAAATGCCTGTTGGAACAGGAGTGTTTTGCATGCCTTCCGGAATGCCAGCAAAGCTGGAAGGGCACGAATCTCAGAAGGCAATGTGTTCCACAAAATGGGGGCTATGACCGAAAAGGCCCTCCTCCAAGTAGCCGTAAGATGGTATTTCCTCGCATATGGGATCTCCAGAAGGTTTCCTGTCTCTAGTGGGACAGTATGGGATGAAATGGGCAAACTTTAGCCCTCTAGGTGTTTTGGACTTCAACTCCCACTACTGGCTGTTAGAAATTGTGGGAATTGTAGTCCAAAACACCTGGAGGGCCAAAGTTTACCCATGTCTGCACCGGGACTGTGGTGCAGCTGGCTGGGAGTCAGCTACATTAAGATCACTACTGACTGGAAGGTAATGAGTTCGAAGCCTGCCCGGGGTGAGCTTTTTGTTGGCCTTTGCAACCCGAAAGACAGTTGCATCTGTCAAGTAGGAAATTTAGGTACCACTTGTGGGGGGGGGGGCTAATTTAACTGATTTATGAGGCTATATAATCTCCTGGAAGTATGCAAAGAATGAAGGAATGCACAGCTCCCCCTGGTGGCCAGAACCTGGAATGTTAAATAGCCTCTGAGTGTCAGTCTAAATATATGTTGTGTGTCTATGGCATTGAATGTTTGCCTGTATATGTACATTGTACTACACCCTGAGCCCCCTGCGGGGTGAGAAGGGCGGAATATAAATGATGTAAATAAATAAACAATAAATAAATAAATAAATAAATAAATAAAATGTCTGTGCTACAGTCAGGCTGTAGAGATTTCTAGGGAGAACATATTAATCAAATTGGCAAAGGTGAAGTCCACAAATATGGCTGGGAAACAAAGACTACGCTCCCAACCCTCCCTACTTCAGGCTGCAAAGGGACCGCAAAGGACCCTCATTCCGCCTACTCTTCCCCCTTCGTCTTGCCGCTCCATCTGTCACTCTGCAAGATCTTCAGCCTTTGCTGCCCAGACGCCCGTCT
The DNA here is from genome assembly GCA_030556195.1 of Anolis apletophallus. Taxonomy (NCBI): domain Eukaryota; kingdom Metazoa; phylum Chordata; class Lepidosauria; order Squamata; family Anolidae; genus Anolis; species Anolis apletophallus. The sequence continues at coordinate 31,453,255 of JARBWK010000015.1, forward strand.
GCCTCCAAGAGCAGGTGCAATGCAGAAAGGTGTTTACGAGGAGGCTTGCAATGACTCACTCCGGCAAGTCCCCAGCCAAGCCCAGCACTGCAGGGGAAAGGAAAGCAGCCAAGGCCTCTTTGACGGATCTGTAGGTCTAATGCCATGTGCTTCAAACTAGGTTGCTTATTGTGGCTTGACCCCAAAAGGGAGAACATATCGCCAAGTCGGGTGACAAGAACAATGATTGACATAACAGATCCATAAGGTTTGCATGAGCCGATATCCATGTGTAGCAGCTCGTTCAGAAATATTATTTTCTTTTCAGCTGAAAGGCGTCACATCTCATCGCAGTGAGGACAATTCAGATTATGTGACATAACTGTCCACTAAGATCCCACATCAAAAGGGGCATTCATTAAAGATTTCCCCTGACCCACTTCTATCTATCACAGGATGCCGAAACTGTACATGTGCAATGATATGTCTCTGTAGGTTACGTGCCAATTTATAACTCAGACCTGACAACGGTTTTGATATTACAGGTGCTGAAGTGATGTGAGGTTTGAGAATGGACCCAGTAGAGTACAGGGCAGTCCTCAAGTTCCTTTCCTTGAAAGGCTGCACAGCAAAGGAGACATTGGATGAGATGAAAGAGGTTGATGGTGATGATTCTCCATCATATGATGGAGACAAGAACTGGCATTATCAATTCAAATGTGGTTGGACTTCGGTGTAAACAGCTCCAATTCCAGGGCAACCCCACTCTGCTATTGATGAACACACCATCCAGAAAGTGGAGGTCACCATTTTGGAAAATCACCACGTATCCATTGCCACCTAGCCCAAAATGTCAAGGTGAGTGTGGGGTCCATGGAAAAAAACCAGGCCAGGATTACCCATAAGGTCAACCTAGGCCATGGCCTAGGGGTGCAAGCCGAGGGGGGGCGCAGATCAAGGACCAAAAAAATAATAATGTTGAAACAAATAAAAATGCAACGCACAAGGAGATGAGAAAGGAAGGATATCGGAGGTCCTCCTTTTCGGCGGCGCTCCTGCCCCTTCCTGAATACCAGCTCCTGGTATAATTGCGCAAACGGCGTATGCGCAGGGCCTCTCGACACTGCCGTCGACGTCGACAGGAGGAACAATTAACTCCCTCGATGCTGACAGCATCCACTTGCTGGCTCCTTCAGTGCAAGTACAGGAAACTCCATTGCGCAGTCTGCGCATGCCCTAACACCATGAAAGATGGTATTCCTCCTCCAACACAAGGTGGAGACTCCTCCTTACTGGAGAGAGAAGCGCAACTGCCGGCTACGGCACATGTGCAAGCCCCAGTACAGGAGAGAAGCCCAACACGACAAGCCCCGGTATAGTGGAGTCAGCATCGGTACAGCTGCTGACTACAATGCATGCGCAATCCCCGATACCGGGTAGGAGAAAAGTGCCTCAAACCCCGGCATCGGGGAGGAGGCTCCTCCCCCATGCCTGCATCCATAGTGCCTGCCGAGAGGGAAACTCCTGTGGTGGACCTAGTGGGGCCACACTGGGAGAGTTGGATGTGGGGCCCTAAGGGGGACGGGTGGATGAAAGAATAGGGGGGGTGTGTGCGGTAGAGGTTGGTTTAAAGGGGGCGTAATTCCAAAGTGTCGCCTAGGGCGCAAAAAGGTGTTAATCCGGGCCTGGAAAAAAATCATTCAAGACCATCTTCACTTGCATAAGGTATCTGCTCACTGGGTCCCCCGGCTGTTTACACCTTTCCAGAAGCAGGAACGAGTCGAATGCTCTCCAGCTCTCTTGACAATGATGTGCCATGGAAACCAGGAGGACCTTTTCAACAGACTGATCACTCAGGATGAAAGCTGGGACCATCACTCTGATCCTGAGACTCAAGTCCAGTCAATGCAATGGAAGCATCATGACTCGCCACCTCCAAAGAAGGCACATACCCAACCCTCGGCAAGGTCATATTCACAGTATTTTGGGACCAGCACAGAATAGTATTGATGGATTTCCTAGCAAAGGGGATCATGATCACTGGGGCATACTATGCTTCACTGCTGCAGTCATTCTGGAAAGCCATCAAAACCAAGAGATGTGGTATACTCACCGCAGATGTCCACCTTCTGCAAGATAATGCACCAATTCACAACTCAAATGTTGCCCAAATGGAAGCATGCTCCTGCGGCTTTGAAATTCGACCACATTCCGCTTATTCACCCAACCTCACACCATCGGACTTCCACTTCTTTCCAACAATGAAGTTATTTTTGAAGGGCAAGCATTTTTCAGATGATGAGACTCTGCTTTCCTAAATCCCAATGTGGCTTTATGGAACAGCTTGTCGATTCCTACAAGCAAGGTGTTTACAGTTGCTTAAAAAGATGGGAGAAGTGAGTGCCCCTAAGGTGGCACCGATGGAGAGAAGGACTAACAACTGTGCCAAGTTTCATTGCTCTCCGTCCACAGGAAGTGAGTCAGGGGAAATCTTTCATGAACGCCCCTCGTGACTGCCTGTGGGATGCTGGGATTTCTACCACAGGACACTGCACCTTAGAGCAGTGTTTCCCAACCAGTGTGCCGTGGCACACTAGTGTGCCGTGAGCGATCATCAGGTGTGCCGTGGAAAATTGAAACCTCCAATCCCATTTCTTCCCCCTCCTGCCAAACACTTTTTCTTCTCCACTCGGGCTCCCTTCTTCCCAGCCCCGCTCTGCTCACTTTGCCTCACTTTGCTCTGGGGCGAATCTGCACAGTAGCGCCTGCACGGGTCACGTCTTCCTCCCTCCCTTTCTAAACATGCTCACCCTGCCCTCGGATCAAAATGGTGGCAGAAGTAGCAGTGTAGAACAAAAAGTAAGTGTTCAGCAGGAGTGGGAAGAAAGGGCGCAAAGGGGAAGGGGGTGGAAGAGGTCTCTGTCGAAGGCTGGCATGGGCACACTTAGACCTTCCAGGTGTTTTGGACTCCAACTCCCACCATTCCTAGCAGCCTCAGGCCCTTTTCCTTTTCTCCCCTCACCCACTTAAGCAGGAAAGGGCCTCAGGCTGTTAGGAATGGTGGGAGTTGAATTCCAAAGCACCCAGAGGGCCGAAGTTTTCCCATGCCTGTTTTAGGGACTTTAAAGTAGTGAGCCTCCTTCCAACATTGTGATTCTGGATAGAAAACAAACAACAACATAACATAACATTGTTTGAGCCCACAGTGCTCTCTGGGTGTAGGTGAACTACAACTTCCAAACTCAAGGTCAATTCCCAAGCAAACCCTTTCAGTACTTTTCGTTGGTAATGAGAGTTCAATATGCCAAGTTTGGTTCAATTTCATCGTTGCAAGAGTTCAGGATGCTCTTTGAGTGTGTGTTAACTATAAATCCCAGAAACTATAACTCCCAAATGTCAAGGTCTATTTTCCCCAAACTCCATCTGTGTTCATATTTGGGCATATTGAGTATTCATGCCAAGTTTGGTCCTGATACAACAATGTTTGAGTCCACAGTGCTCTCTGGATATAGGTGAACTACAACTCCAAAACCCAAGGTCAATGCCCACCAAACTCTTATAGTATTTTCTCTTGGTTATGGGAGTTCTGTGTGGGAAGTTTGTGTCTTTCTGCCATTCCTGCCAGGATATCTATGTTGAGTTCATCGAAACAGGCCCAGGTTTCACACTGAGTGTATAAATACATTTCAAAACATATTAACTATATGTATTACTGTGTTAGAGTGTCATTTTGTGTCATTTTGGTTATGGTGTGCCCCAGGATTTTTTAAATGTAAAAAATGAGCCACGGCTCAAAAAAGGTTGAAAAACACTGCACCTTAGAGCATGCCAACTAAGAGCAATTTTAGTTTAAGTTAGATAAGTGAGGGAATGTCAAGGCAATAGGCTTCTCTTTAAAACTGGAACTGAAAAGCGAACTACTTTTTGGTGGGCTTTAGCCTAGAATTTCTTATTTGGAAAAGTAATGTCCAAGCTCTGTCCTCGGCTCTTTCCATTCATGCTGCGCTTCTTGGTTTTGACGTAACTTCTCAACGAGAACCCATTGCGCTATTTTTACTTTCTCTTTGGTCATCCACCATCTGCAAGTCACAGATTTCCAGCACACCTGCTGCTTTCATTCTGTCCAGTCTCTATGTATTTGCTTCTTATTGCCGTTTTTTTTCCTCTTTTGGACGGTCTCCGTTTTATTTTTACACATACAACACCGTACACCTTGAGGATACCATCCAGGAGGGTGGCCATTGATGCATTGCCAAAGCGGATGAAATGCACCATCTGCCCCGTCCCCAAAAGCAGACGAAAAGAAGGCACAGATTGGCCTCAACTGGCAGACCTGTTAGCAAAGCGTCTGACAAAGAAGCGGCTTTTTACAAAACCTTTCTATGGGAGCCTAATTCCAGCCCTCTTGACTTTTCTTGTCTTTTGCCAAGCTGGAAGGTGTTTGTTTTGTTTTCAGGCTCGCTTTTGAGAAAATGCTGAAGGAGAACGGGAGCAAAACAGATTTCCGGTGCTGGGTTGTAGCAATGTATTTACAGCAAATGATACCATCTTGTATAGCTTCACCTAGGAAGGCATGGCCGGATTACCCATAAGGCCAGACTAGCCATGGCCTCGGGTGGCGGATTTTTTATGGCATTTCCGGCCCTGAAGAAAGGGGTGAAGGAAGGAGTGGCGCCCGCCCGTGGGACAAGGAGCCGGTGGGAAGTCCCGCCGCCCCTAGGGCGATTGACGCGGCGGGTGCCACTCCTTCCCTCAGTGAGGGGAGGAGGTGCGCCAGTGCGAACGTGGCGGCGGGGGAAGTCGCGTGAGTCTCCTTAAGGGCGGGACTTCCGGCGGCGCCTCATGCGTCACGCCAGTTCCGCCCTCCTCCATTCAGTGAAGGGAGGGGGCGGAACCTGCGTGATGAACAAGGCACCGCCGGAAGTCCCGCCCTTAGGGAGACTCACGCGACTTCCCCCGCCGCCGCCCCCACTCGCCCAAACACGAACGGGCGGCGGTGGGGAAAGCTGCGTGAGTCGCCGTAGCGGCGGGACTTCCAGCGCGCCTTCTCGCCGGTTCCACCCCTCCCTTCACTGAAGGAGAAGGCAGTCCCTGAAGGGAGGAGGGGCGGAGCCGCTGCCAGCGTGACGCACAAGCGCCGCCAGAAGTCCCGCCCTTGGGGAGACTCACGCGACTTCCCCTGCTGCCGCATCGGGCGCACCTCCTCCCCTCACTGAGGGAAGGGTGGCACCGGTGCAGCGGCGGCAGCTGGGAAAGCCGCGTGAGTCTCCCTAAGGGTGGGGACTCTCCGGCGGCGCCTTTTGCGCCACGCCAGCCCTGCCCCGCAGAGGTCCCTTCCCTGGGGGCGGCGTAGGACCGGGCGGCCTCGGGCAGCACAGGCCGCTAATCCGGCCCTGTAGGAAGGGATGCAACTATTTATGCGTATATGCGTATATGCATCTTTTATAGAAATACTAGCTGATTGGCCAGCACCACCAACCTTCCGACACTCTAAACTGCCAGAGGGGGGTGGCTCCCAGCCTATACATTCTAACTGAGGGAGTATTTGCATAATACCTCTAATTGGCCAGCACCACCAACATTCCGACACTCTTAACTGCCAGAGGGGGGTGGCGTGGGGGATCATGGGAGTTGTAGTGCAAGTGGTTTTTTGTATTTTTGGCCGTGTTGTTTAATTTTTTTTTTGGGTGGTAAACATACCTTGTGGGGTTTTGTGTATATGTGAGCTGATTTGGTGTGTCTGCCTTGTGTGGTTTTGCTGTCTATAGGCTACTTAGGATGACAGCTCTCTTTTTATATATATAGATGAATTTTTACAATGTTTATGTGTTCTAATTATGCTGTAACCCACCTTGAGCCATGAGGAGAGGCAGGTAAACAATACAATTAGTATTATCACCATTATCATCATTTAAAACATGACAAGATTACGTAGTACACAGCAAACAAGATCACTATGCTGGTTGTTGTATTGGATCACATGTCGGACACTTCCCGACAAAGTGTATTGGTGAATAATGTGTGCAGATCCCAGTAGGGTGACCTTTTGCAGCTGACAGATGGTAATTTTGTCAGCGCTGATTGTGTTTAAGTGCAGGCCAAGGTCTTTAGGCACTGCACCCAGTGTGCCAATCATCACCTTGACTGGCTTGTGCCAGAGACTTTGCTATTATTATTATTATTATTAGATACATAACAGCAAGCAGCAAATAAGATCACTATGCTGGCTTTTGTATTTATTGGAAATTTCATAACCTATTGGAAATACGAGGGTGAGTCAATAAGTCTGTGACTTTTTGAATTTCCCGCCTCTTAACTGAAAGGACAACACTGCTCCTTCAACAGGCATCTGTCAGTTGACTCCTGTAAAAATTTGAACAAGCTGTGTCATTTAGTTTGTGTTTGACAGCCATTGATAGCAGACTAGTGAGACTACCATGTGATTTGAGGAAAAAATGGAAAGAAGTGAATTTTGTGTGTTATTAAGCATTACTGTTTTTGCGGGGGGGAAACCATCACTCAAACCAAGGCTAAGCTTGATCAATATGATGGGGACTCTGCACTATCAATTTCAATGGTAAAAAAGTGGATTGCTGAATTTCGTTGTGGTTGTACAAGCACGGAAGATGCTGAACGTTCTGGATGCCCAGTTGAGGTCTCTACACCCGAAACAATTGAAAAAGTTCACGATATGGTGTTGGCCGATCAGAGATTGAAAGTGTGGAAGCCATTGGCATCTCACATGGCTCAGTGGTTTCAATTTTAAATGATCACTTGGGTATGAGAAAGCTTTCCGCTAGATGGGTGCCCTGTTTGCTCACAATCGTCCACAAACACAATCGTGTGACAATTTCGCAGGAGTGTTTGCTGTTGTTCAACTGCAATATGGACAGGTTTTTGCGCCGTTTCATAACCGTGGATGAAACGTGGATGCACCACAACACACCAGAGATCAAACAGCAGTCAAAACAGTGGGTTTCTCGGGGTGAATCAGCACCAAAGAAGGCCAAGGTGGGTTTGTCAGCCAATAAAGTCATAGCGACCATTTTTTGGGATGCACGTGGCGTAATCCACATTGACTACTTTCAAAAGGGTAAAACAATCAATGGCGAATATTATGCCAACTTATTGGGTCAATTGGGTTTGGAGGGAAAAAACGACCGCATTTGGCCAAGAAAAAAGTTCTTTTGCACCAGGACAATGCAAAGGTGCACACATGTGCGGTTGCCATGGCAACAATCCATGAATTGGGATACGAATTGCTCCCCCATCTGCCCTATTCTCCGGATTTAGCCCCGACTGACTATTTCTTGTTTCCAAACCTGAAGAAATGGCTCGGCGGAAAGAGATTTGACTCCAACAATGAAATCATCTCACAAACAAATACCTATTTTGATGACCTCGACAAATCTTATTTTTTGGAAGGGATACAAAAATTGATGAAACGTTGGACAAAGTGTATAGAGCTCAAAGGAGACGACGTTGAAAAATGAAATGATTTTGTATCCAAATACCCGTGTTTCATTCAAAATGTTGTGGACTTATTGACCCGCCCTCGTAACTGCACCATAACCTTATTGTCAATCTGTGACTTGCAGATGGTGGGTGACCAAAGAGTAGGCAAAAATAGCCAAATGGGTTCTCGTTGAGAAGTTACGTCAAAACCAAGCGCAGCATGAATGGAAAGAGCTGAGGACAGAGCTTGAACTGCTCTTCTGGTTTGCAATGTTGGATCCATTCCCTATTCCTTCCCCTGTTATTTCCAACCCTGAACCCAAATATTTGGTACAGAATAACTGCTCGAGAAGACATCTCCTGGTTACAGCCCTTCTTGGCGCCGAATGTTTTCCACTTTTCGGAGAGACATTTAAGCCAGGCGCTCGGAAATCCAATTCCTGCCTGTCAAAATCAGCCAAATGACCATCGGTTAAGAGTTAATGGGCTTCGGATGAGTACAGGGGTATTGACAGGTAGCTTGTGTCTCTTTAAAAGCCAGCTAATGAATTGGATTGTGGGTATTGATCCTGCATTTCCTCTTTGCACCTGTTATCCCTCCATTCTTCATTATAGGTCTGTCCAGCTTCATTAAAAGCGACTGCGCGTTTAATCTTGGCAAAAGGTGGGAAGGGAGGGGAGTGAGATTTACTCGGAGACGTGGTTCTCAACTGGGTAGGACCTAGGGCCAAAACTGGCATTTTGAAATGGGTGAAGTAATGCATTTTGCCGTCTCCATCTTGCTTAGCTTCCAAAATCAGATGCGACGAGAGAACAGGGATTGACATTTTAAGGTGAACAAGGAAAGGTATTTATGGTTGGGTTGCTATGAGCTTTCAGGGCTGTATGGCCTTGTTCCAGAAGCATTCTCTCCTGACGTTTCACCCACATCTCTGGCAGGCATCCTCAGAGGTCGTGAGGTCTGTTGCAAACTAGGCAAGAGGGGTTTATATATCTGTGGAATAATGCCCAGGGTGGGAGAAAGAACTCTTCTCTGTTGGGAGCATGTGTGAATGTTGCAATTGGCCACCTTGATTAGCATTTGATCGCCTTGCAGCTTCAAAGCCTGGCTGGTTGCTGCCTGGGGGAATCCTTTGTTGGGAGGTGTTCGCTGGACCTGGTTGTTTCCTGTCTGGAATTCCCTGGTTTTTGAGTGTTGTTCTTTAAGTACTGTCCTGATTTTATAGTTTTTAAGTACTGGTAGCTAGATTTTGTTGGGAGGTGTTAGCTGGCCCTGATTGTTTACAGTCTGGAATTCCACTGTTTATTTACTGTCCCCTGATCAGGACAGTAAATAATGAGCAACACTAAAAAACACACAGGGGAATTCAAGACAAGAAACAATCAGGGCCGGCTAACACCTCCCAACAAAAGATTTCCCCAGGCAAGAACAGAGTCTGGATGGCCATCTGTCAGGGGTGCTTTAAGTGTGATTTTCTTGCTTCTTGGCAGTGGGTTGGACTGGATGTTCCCAGACCCGGATTACCCATAAGCCCCAAGGCCATGGCCTATCAAAAATAAAATGTTCAAACAAATCCGCAACATGTGGCATGATGACTCTCTCTCTCTCTCTCTCGGGGAGGGTGGGTGGAGAGCACTGCGAGGGGTGGGGAGGAGGGAATGGTTCCCCCCTCGCCATCACCCTCGCCCCCTTGTCAAGGAAGGAGGGCGCAAGGATGAGGTGGACGGAAGCCCCACCCCCAATGCCGCTGGCGGGCATGCACGCGCGGCAGGAGGGCGCCTCTGCCTCCTCCGCCATGTTCCTGGGTGCCGCGCATGGCCAGCTGCGGCCCCAGGAGCTTCCCTCTTTCCTCCTCCTCCTCCTTGGGAGGCGGAAGGAAGAGACGTCCGCGGGGCCGCTGCCGGCCATGCGCTGCACCCAGGAACATGGCGGAGGAGGCAGAGGCGCCCTATTGCCGTGCACGCATGCCCAGCAGTGCCCCAGGGGTGGGGCTTCCCTTCCTCCTCCTCCCTGCGATGGCCTTCTTTGACTGAAGAAAGGCGGTCAAGATGAGGAGGAAGAGGCGAGGGGGAGTCCCGCCCCGGGGGCCGCTGCTGGCCATGCCCAACAGCGGCCCCGGGGGCAGGGCTTCTAATGTGTGGCCTAGGGCGCCAAAAGAAGTTAATCTGGGCCTGGATGTCCCACAAGGTCTCTATGATTCTAGGATTCTAGGAAGCAGCCTGGCTTTGAAGCTATAAGGCAATTTAATACTAACCAAGCAGGCCAATTGCAATATTCACATTTGCCTCAAACAGGCAAGAGTTCTTTCTCCCACCCTGGTCATTCCACAGATATATCAACCCACTTGCCTAGTTTCCAACAGACCCCACAACCTCTGAGGATGCCTGCCATAGAAGTGGGTGAAACGTCAGGAGATAATGCTTCTGGAACATGGCCACACAGCCCGGAAAACTCACAGCAACCTAGTGATTCCAGCCACAAAAGTCTTCAACAACGTATTTATCGTTTTCCCAAAGAAACAAAATAATTGGGATAGGACAGGTTGCAAAAAATGGGGCTGCAGAAGACTGAAACTAAGCTGGAGCTGGAGGAAGGACTTATTTGCGTTCGACAGACTTTGAACCCAAGTAGCTAGGAAGCAGTTTGAGAGATAGACCCATTGATTTGCTCATCAATACCTTTGACGTTTCCTATTGACAAGAAACACCAAGCCGCTTGCCATCTCCGATTTCTTGAAATGGTCAAAGCGGAAAGGTTCAGAGAGTGAGAGAAAATGTGAGTCCTAACTGAAAGGCAGCAGAATAAATCAATTTGCAGCTTGCGATGAGGCCTGGACTGCCTTTAAGACTCCCAAGCGATAGCGCAATGTGTCTTTTGGGTACCTTTGAAACCAAAACAAAAAAAAATAGTATTTCCAACCCGAGCAAAAAAATGCAAACAATGAAAGCAAAGCTGGAAGCCAAAATCTAACTCAATAATCCATTCTCCTTTGTAACTGAGATAGTCACTAGCTGGCAAAATGTCAGGTGTCAATATAACCTGGGTTTTGGTTTTTTTTCATATCTTGGAGATGGCACCCAGGTATAAACGGTAAACACGAAATTCATTTATGTTTCAAATCCACAACATAGCCCAAAGGTAATTTTATACACAAAATTTTCAATAATTAGATGCATGAAACAAAAATTTTTGGAAAGGAACTATCAGAAAACTATCTCAACTTTGTGTTGTCGAAGACTTTCATGGCTGGAATCACTGGGTTGCTGTGAGTTTTCTGGGCTGTATGGCCATGGTTCGGAAGCATTCTCTCCTGACATTTCGCCCACATCCCAGAGGTTCAGAGGTCTGTTGGAAAGTAGGCAAGTGGGGTTTATATAGCTGTGGAATATCCAGGGTGAGAGAAAAAAAACTCTTGTATGTTTGAGGCAAGTGTGAATGTTGCAATTGCCCAACTTGAATGGCCTTGCAGCTTCAAAGCCTGGCTGATTCCTGCCCGGGGGAATCCTTTGTTGGGAGGTGTTAGCTGGCCCTAATTGTTTTCTTTCTAGAATTCCCCTGTTTTTTAAGTGTTGTTCTTTATTTACTGTCGTGATTTTAGAGTTTTTTTAAATACTAGTAATCTGATTTTGTTCATTTTAATGGTTTCCTCCTTTCTGTTGAAATTGTCCACATGCTTGTGGACTTCAATGGCTTCTCTGTTTATTCTGACATGGTGGTTGTCAGAATGGTCCAGCATTTCTCTGTTCTCAGATAATATGCTGTGTCCAGGTTGGTTCATCAAGTGCTCTGCTATGGCTGACTTCTCTGGTTGAATTCGCCTGCAGTGCTTTTTATGTTCCTTGATTCATGCCTCGGCAATGCTGCTGCGTTTGGTGGGCCCTATGTAGACGTGTCCACAGCTGCATGGTATACAGTAGACTCCTGCAGAGGTATCCTTCTTGTCCAGGGGTGCTCACACTTTTTCAGCATGCGAGCTACTCTTAAAGCAACCAAGTCCAAAAGATCTACCTGCCCCCGCCGCCATGCGCTCTTGCGCGCTCCCGCCACCGCGCGCTCTTGCCACCGCACATGCTCCTGCTGCTGTTTTCCACCCGCGCAGTGCTTCTTCCGCCTGCGGGGCATTGCAGGAAGGAAAAAACACGAGGCGGGGCATCCAGAGGGAGCGCTCCGCCCTGCCTGTCTCGCCGGCAACCGAGGCTGCACAGCTGCTTCTGGAAGAGAGAGAGGCAGGGTGTTCCCTCCAGAGGCCCCGCCTCGTGCTTCCTTCTTCCTGCAATGCCCCGCAGGCAAAAGCAGCACCGCGAGAGTGGAAGCCAGCATCAGGAGCGTGCGTGCGCAGGGTGTGCGCGCGCATGGCAGGAGCGCCCCATCCGGCTGATGAGGCCCGAAGATCACCTGGAAGAGGGCCGAAGATCTACTAGTAGCTCCCGAGCTACCTAATGAGCACCCCTGCTCTTGTCATTTGCTGAATGTAGCATTTGTTGGATTCTCTTAGTGGGTCTGTAGATAGTTTGCAGGTTGTATTTCTTCGTCAGCTTTCCTATGTGGTCAGGGGTTCCCTTTATGTATGGTAAGAACACTTTTCCTCTGGGTGGATCTTTGTCTTGACTCTCATGGCTCGTTCTTGGTCTTGCAGCTCTTTTGATATCTGTGGTGAAATCTCCATTGGCCTGTAGAGCCCAACTATCTCAACTATGACAATATTGGATTTCAGATTATTTTGGTTGTTGGCCAGGGATGCTCAGGCTTATCTTCCAAATGTTTGGTACAGGTCTAGTTCAATCCTGGAAGACATCCTTCCGATATGAAATCTTTTTTGTCCCATAGTTTTGTTGTTGTTCATTCATTCAGTTGCTTCTGACTTGTGACCTCATGGACCATCCCACGCCAGAGCTCTGTGTCGGCTGTCACCTCCCACAGTTCCTTCAGAGTCAAGCCAGTCATCTCCATCTTGCCCTTGGTTGGCCTCTCTTCCTTTTTCCTTCCATTTTCCCCAGCATCATTCTCTTCTCCAAGCTTTTCTGTCTTCTCATGATGTGGCCAAAGTACTTCATCTTTGCCTCTACTATCCTTCCCTCCAATGAGCAGTGGAGCTTTATTTCCTGAAGTATGGACTGGTTGGATCTTCTCGCAGTCCAATGCACTCAGAAGTTTCCTCCAACACCACCATTCAAAAGCATCTCTCTCCCATCGCTCGGCCTTCCCTAAGGTCCAGCTCTCACATCTGTAGGTTACTAAGGGGAATACCATTGCTTTAACAATCCTAAATATACACTGGACCAACTATGTGACTAATGTTGCTGTCCTTGAGCAAGCAGGGATCACCAGCATTGAGGCCATGCTATTGAGAACACAGCTGCGCTGTGCAGGGCAGGGCACGTCTCTAGGATGGAGGACCACCGCCTCCCAAAGATACTACTCTGTGGTGAACTCGCCACGGGTCAGCACAAGAGAGGCACTCCCAAAAAGAGATATAAGGACTCCCTGAAACAACATCTCAGGCTTGGCCAGATTGATCACCAACAATGGTCCACCATGGCCTCACATCGGGAGGCATGGAGACGCACTATCCACAATGCTGCGGCCTCTTTCGAGAAGACACGCCGAATGGGTCTCGAAGAGAAACAACAACCCAGAAAGAACCGCAACTTGGAAACATCACCCAAGGAGACTTTGTGCTGTGCTTTCTGCAACCGAATTTGCCTATCTCAGATTGGCCTTTTTAGTCATCAACGCGCTTGTAAAAAGCGTGGGATGAGTCCTTCCTAAGAATCTTCATTTGGGACGTAATGCTGTGAGAGAGACCATTGCTTTAACTATGCGGATCTTTGTTGCCAGTGTGATGTCTCCACTCTTCACTATTTTATCAAGATTGGACATTGCTCTCCTCCCAAGAAGTGTCTTCTGATTTCATCTATATTGTAGAATTAATTTAGTTTGACACTACTTCAACGGCTAGGACTAAATACTATGGAAAGATGGGAGTTATAGTTTGGTGAGCCACCAGCTAGGAAGAAAAGGACCTTGTAAAACGCCAACGACTTTGATCCCATAGCAATGAGCTATGGCTGTTAAAACTGTTGCCAAACTGCATTAATTCTACAGTGGAGATCAGGCATGGGCAAACTTTGGCCCGCCAGGTGTTTTGGACTTCAACTCCCAGAATTCCTAACAGCCTTAATCCCTTTCCATTTTCCCCCTCAGCTGCTTAAGCAGTGGTCTTTAAAATATATATATAATCATGTCTTTTGGAGTTGTGTAGCCTCACAAAAGAGAAAGCGATCCTGCCGCGTGGCCATAGCAACTAGTGGCTGGCAAGCGAGGCCAAACGGCCCACCTGTACCAGCCTTGCTTCACTTCTGCTTCTCCTGGCCACCAGCACCCTCCCTCTCCATCTCAGGAAGAGCTGTATCATGGCAACAGTCCCTAGCAACCAGGAGAGTCCCTGCTAATCCAATGGGCAAACAGTTGCTAAGAGACGAACTTGACCTTTCCTTCTTCCGGCTCTTGGTACCTGCATGGATGAGATAATGTGGACACTTGTCGGAGTGGAGGCGGAAGAGCCACTCTGGGTAGACCGAGAGATACGTCCACCAAGAAAGCAAGAGCAAGGGCTCTTCTAGGTTTCCATTCTTAAATCCCTGCCTAGGGAAGGATAGACACCCCTGTGGTTGTTGTTTTGCTGTCTGTGCCACTCTTCGGAAGATTTCACCACACTTTCTGTCCCTGCAATAATTGGATTTTGAAAAAATTGATTTGTTGTAGAATCAAGGATTGCTGCTAAATAGGTTTGTGCAATTCGGCTGGAGGGTGATCCAGTTTTGGTGCCCGAATTTCGTTAGGTACCCAGAGCGGTTTTCGGGAGCCTCCCAAAAATCAGCTAATACAAAGATCTGTTTTTGGCTAGGCAAACCTTAATCCAGACAAGACAGAGGTCCTCCTGATCAGTGGAAAGGCCGAACAGGGCATAGGGTTACAGCCTGTGTTAGACGGGTTACACTCCCCCTGAAGACGCAGGTTCGCAGCTTGGGAGTGATCCTGGACTCATAGCTGAGCCTGGAACCCCAGGTCTCGGCGGTGGCCAGGGGAGCTTTTGCACAGTTAAGACTCGTGCGCCAGCTGCGCCCGTACCTTGGGAAGTCTGATCTGGCTACGGTCGTCCACGCTCTGGTCACATCTCGAATAGATTACTGCAACGCACTCTACGTGGGGCTGCCTTTGAAGACCGCTCGGAAATTACAACTAGTCCAATGGGCGGCAGCCAGATTACTAACTGGAGCTACATACAGGGAGCATACCACCCCCCTGTTGTGTCAGCTCCACTGGCTGTCTGTCCACTTCCGAGCTCAATTCAAAGTGCTGGTTTTGACCTTTAAAGCTCTATACGGTTCTGGCCCAGCTTACTTTTCCGAACACATCTGCCGCTACGTCCCACCTCGTAACTTAAGATCTTCTGGGGAGGCCCTGCTTTTGCTCCCACCAACTTCGCAAATGCGGTTGGTCGGGATGAGAGGGCCTTCTCGGTGGTGGCTCCCAGTCTGTGGAACGCGCTTCCAAGCGACATACGTTCAACTCCATCCCTCCTGGCATTCAGGAAAAAAGTGAAATCCTGGCTGTGGGACCAGGTGTTTGCACACTAGCACAAGGCAGCACTTTGGACTGGATTTTAATGGCAAGTTGGTGGATATGGCTCAATGCTCTTTTTATGGACGGAACACTGTTTTTAACTTAAATGAATGTGTATGATGTGTTAATGTTAATTGTATTTTAATGTATTTTAATGTTGAGTGTTTTTGGGATTTTTATATTGTATTTTACTGTGTTAGGCCGCTCTGAGTCCCCCCTCAGGGTTTGAGAAGAGTGGGGTAAAATGCTGGAAATAAATAAATAAATCGAAAGATCGGGCCAATTGGTGACAATGGGAAACTTACAAGGCTCCCATTTCAGTTCCTGGGACCCTTTCCTTTCAAGGGAGCCTGGGTTTGAGGAACGGGGCTAAGGAAGTATTTTTCCTGGGACCATTTCCTTTCTTCCTTTCAAGGGAGACTGGCTTTGAGGAATGGGGTTACTCCCAAATAGAAGGGAAGAAGCTGTGCCCGGCAGTCACGTGGGCTGTTTCAGGCAAAAAACCCAAAACAACATGGCGGGTGAGCCCTTACCATTACGGCCATCCGGAGAAGCTGAACAAGCCAAAGGGAAATGGCTAAAACGGAACTGTGCACAAGTCTAGTGCTAAAGCTTCAGTGGAGACATCTTTTCACCATGGTAATAACTCTTTCACGAGTGGATTTCCCTTCACAGGAGTAGATTTGTCTCACTTCTTGTCTCACCCCTGTTCTTAACTAGGTGTCATTTGTAAGTCAAATGTTGGTAACTTGGAGATTGCCTGTATTCCAAAAGTGAACTCCTTTTTATTCACATGGAGGAAGGATAAAAGGCCATTAACTCGGTCTAAACAAGGTTCCAAAAAGCATGGCATCCACGAAAGAGAAAAATAAAATAAAAATGTTATTTTGAGTCATCTGCATTGAATTCAGGGAGACTGACATGCTCAACTTTGTTGCATGTATTTGGCGAGAAGATGCGAGATATCCTTTTACCTGACGTGAATTTTCTTGTGGCTGATATTTTATTTTTTCCATACAAAAGCATTGACTTACGTATTTATTTATCGTATCAGAAGTGAACCGAGGGTACAGTTGTAATGTATTTAAAAATACAAACGAAGTTAAAAACTTGGCCTTATGCTAAATGTCCTTTGGCATGGAGTGCCTCTGGTGTCACTGCGAGAAGGTCCTCCATTGTGCATGTGGCAGGACTCAGGCTGCATTGTAGTAAGTGGTCTGTGGTTTGCGGTTCTCCACACTCGCATGTCGTGGACTTCACTTTGTGGCTCCCTTTCTTAAGACTGGCTCTGTATTTCTTGGCATTTAGTATAATGCCAAGTTTTTAACTTTGTGTTTTTAAATACAACTGTACCCTCAATTCGCTTCTGACACAATAAATAAATAAATCATTTTCCCAAAAGGTTATGATTTCTAACAAGGTCACACCTTTCGAAAGATCAGAACTCTCCAAAAACTCATTCAAAACAAAAAAAGTGGAATACAGAAAACAATTGGGGGAAAACATTTTTGGAGTAAAGCGCTCAAAGCAGTGAATTGGATGGCCATATCTGTTTTGCCCAGGCCCGGATTACCCATAAGGCCACCCTAGGCCATGGCTTAGGGGCGCAAGCCAAGGGGGGCGCAATTCAGACGGACCCCAAAAAATGTTGAAACAAAACTGGAACGCAACTCTCTCTCTCTCTCGGGAGAGGGCGGGGAAGGAGGGAATGGCGCCCCCCCTGCCATCGCCCCCACCCCCTTGTCAAGGAAGGAGGGCGCGCCACGAAGAGGAGGCAGAGAGAAGCCCCGCCCCTGAGGCCACTGCCAGCACTGGGAGCGGGGCTTCCCTTCCTTCTTCCTTCCTCCTCCTCCTCGCGCGCCCTCCTTCCTTGACTCAAGGAAGGAGGGAGCGCCGCGAAGAGGAGGAGGCGGAGGGAAGCCTTGCCCTCGGGACCGTTGCCGGCACCGGGGACGGGGCTTCCCTACCTTCCTCCTCCTCCTTGTGCGCCCTCCTTCTTTGACTCAAGGAAGGAGGGCGCGCGGTGCCACGAGGAGGTGGGGGGTGCGGTAGAGGTTGGTTTGGGGGCGTAATTCCAAAGTGTGGTCTAGGGTGTCAAAAGGGGTTAATCCGAGCCTGGTTTTGCCTTTCTGGCACATAATCAAGTTATTTCTTTTGAATGTATCAAAATAGATTATAGATATATAGATATCTATATACATTTGTGGGATCCATGATTTCCAGTGATCACAGATCATTGCATCCACATCGGTCAATTCAAATGAAAACAAATATCATGGAAAACAGACTCACACTGTTTCAGATGGGAAGGAAAAAGAGGCCATTACCAGGTCAGTGCTGCCACTTGCTGGCATTACATCCAACATGCAAGCCATTGACCTCAAGCAGCACTAAATAAAAAAATTAAGTGTGTGTCTGGAAAGAGTTGGCAGACCGACTCCTGTAAAAGAATGGAGAGGTGAACATATGCTAACGGGCTACCATTTCACCTCTGCCGAGGTACATTAAACAAAACAACTTCCCACTATTAGGATGAAAGAAAGTGCAGACGTTTGAACACTCCAAAAAGTGTGTCCCGTTTTATTAAAGCAGCCTTTGAATCCCAATCTAACATTTATTATTATCTGTATTGTTCATATGGCTCTAGATCGAGACAGATACATGGAACATAAGAAAGACACAGTGCAATATGTCTCTTCCCAAGGAGACTTAATATTCTTTGCCATTAGACAAGAGGAAAGGAGGTTTATGGATTTGAAATGTTTTGAAAACTGCCCAACTGGCAATGCCTGAGGCAGGGGTCAGGAACCTATGGCTCGCGAGCCAGGTGTGGCTCTTTTGATGACTGCATCTGGCTCGCAGATTTCGGCTTTTCAGGTAAGACCAATGCTGGAGCAATCCCCAAACAATACAGGCAAGGAAGCGGGGTGTAAATAAAGCCCTACAATGTTCCCAGGCTCTGTGGCTTGCCTAGAGCGTTCCTCCAACCCCCATTCAGCGATTGACTGCTTTGGTCCTTCACAGCATCCTCATGTGAACTCAGTTCCTCTCTGCCTTCCCACGGAGCCTGGGAGCATTGTAGGGCTTTATTTGCACCCCGCTTTCTTGCCCGTATTGTTTGGGGATTGCTCCAGCATTGGTCTTGGTCTACGGATTCTTCGGTTGGACATACACACCATCATTCTGCCGGGGGAATCCTTTTCTCATAGTATGTACGTATATACTCACATTTAGTTGAATTCAGTCTTACAATATATTACATATATATATTAAATGGCTCTCACTGAAATAAATTTCCAAATATTTTTCTTTCATGGCTCTCCGAGTCAAAAAGGTTCCCGACCCCTGGCCTAAGGGGAGGAATATATCTATATCTATGGGGAAAGAAACAATCCAAACCACAGGTTGAGTAAGAAAAAGAAAAAGAAAATCTCAGCCAAAGTTCCATCACAATGTTTGAATGTTAACATCCAAAAGTCAAAACAATCAAGAGAAACAAAGGTAGACATGACTCTATGATTCTATAAAATGCATATCAAGAGCTGAAATTGCCACTGGAAGAGAAGAGTCTTAGCCTGGCATCTAAAGGGCTACCAATGAAGCTCTTCTGAAAGGGATTTTAGTAGAGCGTAGGTCAGTATGGAGCGGTCTATATTGATAGTGGCATTGGACAAAGGTCCTCAAAGTTGCTCTTGTATCAAGAGAACAGTGCATCTGTTCTGGGTTTCAGAGAGTAACACAAAGCATTCCAAGGCCCCGAACCTCTTTCCAACCTGTGGGCCACGGCCCAGCAAGAATAAAAATGCAGTCCGTGAACCTCCTTCCTATTTATTTATTTGGTTTCATTATTATATTTCTGCTCCTTTCTGCAGAGCTGACCAGCCCCACCCCTTTCGGTACTAATGTTGGAGAGTGGTCCCTGGTCAAAGTGGTCCCTGGTCAAAAAAGGGTTGGGAAACACTGCTTTAGAAGTTAAGATTCATCACATTAAAACCTGAAACATCATATGAAAGTCACCACAGTAATCAGGTAGGAAGACAGATACACTAGTAGGCCTGGGCAATCATGGTTCTACATGGTTCTAAAGTACTTACAAAACTAAAGTTCTGGTGAACACTAGGTGGCGCTGGTGCTTTACTTCTACAGTGTTGCTAAAGTTCTGGTGGCGAACATTTCAGAACTCTAACAAAACTTTTAAAACTTCATTATTATTTCATTATTGGCGATTTTTAAGACAGAACCAATTAGGAACTGCCATTTATAACGAAATTTTGAAAGTTTTGTTAGAGTTCTGAAATGTTCACCAGAACTTTGGCAACTGTAGAAACAAAGCACCAGCGCCACCTAGTGTTCACCACCAGAACTTTAGTTTTGTAAGTACTTTAGAACCATTTAGAACCATGATTGCCCAGGCCTATACACTAGATCTGATCTGCTGTGTTCACTCCCATAAGTACTTGGATGGGAAATTGCCGCTGGATAGATACCGAGTGTGGAAGGCTGTATTTCAGAGGAAGGAACTGGCAAAGGCACCTGAGTATTCCTTGAATTAAAAAAACCCTATGACATCATTGTGGTGTAAGACTAAGCAAACAGATGACTTGAAGGCATGCACACACACATGCCTCCTTTGGGCAGACTAGTCCTAAGCTTTTTGGGGGCCTCAGCAGTAAGTAATAACACTGTAAACCAGACCCAGGAATCGAGAGGTAAACTGGTGCAACACTTAGCCATGGGCTAAAAAGCACCAGTGTTCAACCGAACTTCAGGCTCTTGGGGACCCTCAAAACTCTTTTATTCCGTCAATGTGGTTGTTATTACAAAGGTAGTGGTAAACAATTGCATTATACTGTATGCAAATGTATTGCATTATCATTGATTATCCATAGTGCCATTCAGAAAGCCTCAATCAAATGGACTCATATGCTTAGGAGAGATCTACCAGCTACGAGGGCGGGGCAATAAGTCGGTGACTTTTTGAATTTCCTGTCTCTTAACTGAAAGGGCAACACTGGTCCTGTCAACAGGCATCTGTCAGTTGACTCCTGTCAAAATTTGAACAAGCTGCGTCATTTAGTTTGTGTTTGACAGCCATTGATAGCAGACTACTGCGTGATTTGAGGAGAAAGTGGAAAAAGTGAATTTTGTGTGCTCATTAAGCATTATTTTTGCGGGAAAAAAATCACTCAAACCAAGGCTAAGCTTGATAAATACTATGGGGACTCTGCACCATCAATTTCAATGGTAAAAAAGTGGTTTACTGAATTTCATTGTGGCCGTACAAGCACGGAAGATACCGAACGTTCTGGACATCCAGTTGAGGTCTCTACACCCAAAACAATTGAAAAAATTCACGATACAGTGTTGGACGATTGGAGATTGAAAGTGCAAGAGATTGTGGAATGAGCCAAGATAGGGAAAATGTAAAACTACATCTAGATCCAGATAAACCAAACACCAAGAAGGATAGGTAAGTATCCAATTATTAAGTATTCTTTGGCTTTGCTAAAGTAAGGCAGGGTATCGACCAACAAAGTTGCAATGGAAATAGCAGCTCATCAACGTTTGAGAGGCTGACTATGAAGCATAGGGCAGCAGTAAACAACAAGTGATCTTCCAGATGTGGAAGTGGGAGTCCACCAAAATCTACAAGGCCACGCATCCCCCACTCCCGGCATACAGGATACACTAGAATGATTATTCATCACTTTCCTACCAAAGGAATTCCAGCATTACCCGTGTCATTTGATCCTTTGACGTAGCACCACTAAATACTTGGTGACAAAGCCTAGAGAAAGATATAAGGCATGTGCGATCCATTAAAAAATTGTTCAAAAGTACTTACAAAACAGGGATGCTTCATTTCTAAAGTGTTTCTAAAGTTTAGTGAAAATTTTGTTACCATAGGCTAACGAAATTTCGTTACTATTTCGTTATAGTAATTGCGCATGCGCATTAATGCAATAATTGCTACCATTGATGCAAGTTCAGGGGCTCCTATCTCCCTCATTTTTAAAGCTATCGAGGTGAAACTTGCTACAGTGGTAAGACACATTTACCACTGTTTGGCCACCAAATTGCAGAACGTTTCTCTTATCCATGGATTTTTGGGGAATTTTCAAAGTTTTTATAAAAGCATTTTTAAATAAGTTGGAGGGGACCACCAAGGCCCATCCATTTAGGTCAGTGGTTCTCAACCTGTGGGTCCCCAGGTATTTCGACTTACAACTCCCAGAAAACCCAGTCAGTTCACCAGCTGTTAGGATTTCTGGGAGTTGTAGGCCAAAACACCTGTGAACCCACAGGTTGAGAACCACTGATTTAGGTCATTATTTTTTTCTAGCCCTGCACCGAGATTGGCTTACTTATTAGAGCAATGGTTCTGAACCTGTGGGTTCACAGATGTTTTGGCCTTCAACTCCCAGAAATCCTAACAGCTGATAAACTGGCTGGGATTTCTGGGAGTTGTAGGCCAAAACACCTGTGAACCCACAGGTTGAGAACCACTGTATTAGAGAGAGAGCTTTATCTGTCAGTCTTCCTCATTGCAGATTCTGGCTGCTATTAGGGAGGGACAGACCTCTCTCTCGGCTATACTGATTGATGCAGTCTGGGAAATGTAGTTTAGGGTAGGCGCATGATGCCTCGCTTCCCAAACTACTTTTGCACGTGTGCAGGCCCGGATTAACACTTTTTGCACCCTAGGCCACACTTTGGAATTACCCCCCCCCCCCCCACACACACCCCACTCAGACCCACACTTGGCTGGCTGTCGCCATGGTGCCTCCGGAGCAGAAGAGAAAGGCGGGTAGGCACCATCCCGCCACCTCCAAGGTCCCCATGCATTCCCACCGGCTGGAAGGCTCCGCTGTGCTCTGAAGGTCTCCTCGGGAGTCAGGAGGTTTGGGGAGAGCACAGCGGGTGCAAACTCGCTCCAAAGGCGAGCACGAGTGAGTGCAAGAGAGAGAGAGAGAGAGCGCAAGAAAGGGAGTACGAGCTGGGAAAAGGAGCGAGGAGAGGCATGAGAAAGGGGAAAAGGGGAAAGAGGGGCGCAGACCAGGTTTTTTTGGTCCGTGATCTGTGCCCGTTCCCCCGGCTTGCGCCCCTAGGCTATGGCCTCGTTGGCCTTATGGGTAATCCGGGCATGCACGTGTGCATAATTAAAAGACTATAATTTGGAAACTTCAGGGGCTCCTATCTCCCTCATTTTAAAAGCTATTGGGATGGAACTTGCTACAATGGTAGAACACATTTACTACTATTTGCCCATCAAGTTTAATAACGTTTCACTTATCCATGGATTTTTGGGGAATTTTCAAAATTTTTATAAACGTTTTAAAAAAAATAAAACTACAAGAACTTGTTTCTTGAGTTTTCTATACGACACAAGATAACAGGGGATTATTCCCTCCAACTTTCAGAAATATTCATAAATCTACTGATTTTAGGGATTTTTTTTTTAAAGTTTTGATAAAAACTGTTTAGGAAGGGACAAATCTCTCTCTCCTCTCCTGATTGGTGCTTTTTCATTCTGATACATACTGGGAAATATAGTTTAGGGCATAGCCTTTTGAATTCTTTGGCATAGGGCTCCTCCCCTTCCCAAACTACATTTTCCAAGTTTCCAGTTTAGATTCCTAAGTTTTTCGTGTGGGCCACGCAGATGCTTCAGAATTGCTTCCTACTTACGAAACTTACAATTTTCTTACGATTTCCAGTTCATCCAATTTTTTTGCACACCTCTGATAGATATGTTATTTCTGGGTCTATCAAACCAATGGTCCCTCGTTTTCAAAAAGTGCTCCTTTAAGAGAAAAACAAAACGTCCTGCAGCCACTGTGGACTTATTGCATTGAAACTTTTGATTTTAAAAAACCCACATGTTTGGTCGGAACAGATTTCCCCACAAATCAAACTGTGTTGTATTCGTGGTCACAGTATCCTGTGAAAAGTGGCTCAGCCCGGATTCCACGTCTGCAAGAAGAGAAGAAAGGAATAAAATGGGTCAATAGATGATGATATTCAAAGAAACCTTTTAAAAAAATAACATACAAAACCTTTGAGCTGGTGCTTTGCAAAGTGTGCCACATGCCCTTTAATACTACTCATGACTGCACAACTATGCAAGAGCCTGGTTAAATCTAAGGATAAGGATGGAGACTTTACTTAGGCAATCCCTCATAACCCAAGGACTATGGCCCTTCAAGTGTAGTGTCTTGGTGGTGGGTCTGTAGGTGGCTGTGGAGCTCTATTCTTGATCCGCGTGTTCTCCTGCAGTGAGGACATCGGTTTCCAGGTTGAAGGGTCAGGGTTGGCTCGATGCACCTTCCCTCTTGGCACTTTTTTCCCTTTCGCCCTCCATTCGTGCCTCTTCAAATTCTGCAGCATTGCTGGTCACAGCTGACCTCCAGTTAGAGTGTTCAAGGACCAGGATTTCCCAGTTCTCAGTGTCTATGCCACGGTTTTTAAGGTTGGCTTTAAGCCCATCTTTAAATCTCTTTTCCGGTCCACCAACATGACATTTCCCGTTCTTGAATTGGGAGGAGAGTAGCTGCTTTGGGAGACAGTGATCGGGCATTTGGGCAACGTGGCCAGTCCAGAGGAGTATAGCTTCAATGTTAGTGGTCTTTCCTTCATCCAGCATGCTGACATTTGTCCGCATGTCTTCCCAAGAGATTTGCAGGATTTTACAGAGGCAACACTGATGGAATAGTTCCAGGAGTTGAGTGTGATGTCTGTAGACCAGGGCTGCCCAGGAAGTCGATCGCGATCGATCAGTCAATCCCGGGACCGAAGGAGGTCGATCTCAGCTGGATGGGGCGCTTCTCAGAGGGGGGGCGGAGCCAGGCCACACCAAGCCCCGCCCCCTCCCTCGGCTTCGGCACTTCCAGCAGCTGCTCCAGGTTTGAGGAGGGCAGGGCAAAGCCAGCCTTGTGCTAGCTATGCCACCACTGGCTTGGCACTGCCATCCTCAAGCCTGGAGAAGTTGCTGGGAGCTCCAAAGCCAGAGGGAGGGGGTGGGGCTTGGCGCGGCCTGGCTCCCCCTCTGGCTTTCACTCTACCAGCAGCTTCTCCAGGCTTGAGGATGGCAATGCCAAGCCAGTGGTGGCATAGCTAGCACAAGGCTGGCTTGGCACTGCCATTCTCAAGCCTGGAGAAGCTGCTGGTAGAGCTGAAGCCAGAGGGGGCGGAGCTAGGCCTCATCAAGCCCCGCCCCGCCCCTCCCTCTCTAGCCTTGAGGAGGTAGGTAGATCTTTCTGACTTGGTTTTATTATAAGTAGCTCGCATGCTGAAAATGTGTGGGCACCCCTGTTGTAGACAGTCCACGCTTTGCAGGCGTATAACAGGGTTGGGAAGGACAATAGCTTTATAAAGAAGCACCTCGGTCTCCCTACGGATGTCCTGGTCCTCAAACACTCTCTGCTTCATTCGGAAAAAATGCTGCACTTGCAGAGCTCAGGCGGTGTTGTATTTCAGTGTCAATGTTGACTTTTGTGGAGAGGTGGCTGCCAAGGTAGCAGAAATAGTCAACTTTTTCTAATGTTCCATGACTGCACAACTATGCAAGAGCCCAGTTAAATCTAAGGATTAGGATGGAGAAGTTCCAACTCATAGAAACTTAATACATACAGTCAAAATGGCCAATTGACTCTGTTGGCCATGGTGATGGTTGTTGCAGTCAAAACATTTTTGGGCTTGAGAACACCAGGATAATGAAGGATGCCGTAAAGCAGTGGCGTCCAACCTTTCGTCCCCCAGATGTTTTGGACTCCAACTCCCCAAAAGAGCATTAGGTGTTGTGTTCTATTTTGTTTAAAAAAAAGGTGACGTTACCGGAGCAGAAGGCATCGGAAGTCTGCCAGCCTCGCATAGGCATCTTGCAAGTTCCTGACCGTCTGGTTGCTCCATAATCTCTCTGCTACGGCCCCAGCTCTAGGCCTTGAAGAAAGTAAATAAATATCCTTAAAAAGTATTTGTATGGTTTTTATTATTTTTTAAATTTTATTTGCTACTAAGGAGGCTGTTGAGGGCCTGAATGGGTACTTGGCTGCTGTGTTGGTCTGGAACAAATTGAAATTGAATCCAGACAAGACAGAGGCCCGCTTGGTCAGTCGCAAGGCCGAAAAGAGTATAGGGTTACAGCCTGTGTTGGATGGAATTACACTCCCTCTGAAGACACAGGTTCGCAGCTTGGGAGTTCTCTTGGATTCGTCGCTGAATCTGGAAACCAAGATACGGGCACAACTATGTTGTGTCCATACCTTGGGAAGTCAGATCTGACCAGGTGATCCATGCTCTTGTTACATCTTGAATAGACTACTGCAATGCACTCTACGTGGGGTTGCCATTGAAGACTGTTCGGAAACTTCAAGTAGTCCAACAGGCAGCCAGGCTTCTAATTGGAGCAGGACTCAGGGAGCACACAACTCCCCTGTTGCACCATCTCCACTGGCTGCCAGTCTGATACCGAGCACAATTCAAAGTGCTGGCTTTAGCCTATAAAGTATACACAAGCAGTGAAATTACCGCAATGGTAACACTAAGTACACAAGAATAGACTGCACAATATCAAAGATAGCAAAAATATCAACTATAATGAATAACAAAGCACAAGGTACACACTGTAAAGGGGCAGTGACAATAATGCCCCCCAGCGCTTACAATAACAACAATGATGGCTGAAATACCTGGTATTTCAGCCATCGTTGTTGTTATTGTAAGCGCCGGGGGGCATTATTGTCACTGCCCCTTTACAGTGTGTACCTTGTGCTTTGTTATTCATTATAGTTGATATTTTTGCTATCTTTGATATTGTGCAGTCTATTCTTGTGTACTTAGTTTAGCCTATAAAGCCCTAATCAGTTCCAGCCCAGTTTACCTGTCTGAATGTATCTCTCCCTATGAACCATCTCGAAGATTAATATCGTCCGAGGAGGCCCTGCTCTCAATCCCACCCCCTGTTGCAGGCACAACTGGTGGGGACAAGAGACAGGGCCTTCTCAGCGGCGGCCCCTTGGCTTTGGAACTCATTCCTCAAGAAAATTAGATCAGCCCCCTTCCTCCTGACCTTCAGAAAGGGAGTGAAAATGTGGCTTTGGATCAAGCATTTACACAGTGACTCCCAATCCATCATTTGACATCTCAGTACAATAATGAACAATATAAATGACAATTGGAATGGTTCCTGGAATATGTTTTCGGATTCTGCGATTGTAACTAATTGTTTTAACTCATATGTTTTAATTTTGTGATTTTAATGTATATGTTGTTTTTAAGATGATATGTAAAAACAAACAAAAAAAACCCACATGCCTGTGTTTTAGATGAAATGTCTAAAGCACAGACGTGTGCTTTTCACCTTAAGAACAGACAAGCATTTCGAGCTCTGAGGACGACCTGGGAAGGAACCCCACCGGAGCATTACAGCACACCAACATGACTAGGAGTTACACTTGGCACACAGAGGTCCAGTGGCCCACTTTACAACCTGGAGTGGTTTAGGGCAGGATGGGCCACAAATGATGGGATTTGCAGTACCGTCACCCGATTCAATTCCCACAGAATACTGCAGCTCCTACAATTCACAGACCAGGCCCAAACTTGCCACACAGAGTACTCATGACCCACTCTACATCGTGCTGCAGTTTGAATGAGGATGGACCATGGATGATGGGACTTGTAGTACCTTCACTCACTTCCTGAAAACAATGCGACCCTCATCCAATCACCAATACAGACCAAACTTGGCACTAAGAGCCTCCATGACCCACTCTACATCCTGCTGCAGTTTGGAGGAGGGTGGACCATGGATGATGGGAGTTGAAGTACCTCTATTCACTTCCCGAGACCGCTGCGACCTTCATCCAATGACTAATCAAGACCAAACTTGGCACAAAGAGCCTCCATGACCCACTCTACATCCTGCTGCAGTTTGGAGGAGGGTGGACCACAGATTATGGGACTTGCAGTACCTTCAGTAATTTCATGATACCACTGCAACTCCCAATAATGATGGATCAAGGCCAAACTTGGCAGACAGAGCCTCCATGACCCACTCTACATCCTGGTGCTGTTTGGAGGAGGGTGGACCATGGACGATGGGACTCGCAGTACCTTCACTAACTTCCTGACACCACTGCGACCCACATAAATAACTGCTACAGACCAACTAATACGTTTCTCAAATAACCCGGGCACTGCCGGGTCCCCAAGCTAGTAAATAAATAAATAACCAAGTCTGCTTTTTGGGGATCCAAAAGCCTTTCAGGGTGGCTCTCAGAATATTAACAGCACAACCCAAGCAAATATTAAGAGCAATTAGACCTTGAAAACAGTTGCATTAAACCTGAGATTTAAAGACCTCGTTAACAACGTTAAAGACATTGTTAACTGGTTTGCTAAATCACTAAATTAAGGGCAGCTTTAAAAAAAATTGCAGAAATGACCAGTCATGACTTAAACTGACAAGAAGTGGCAAACTTTACTCAAAATAACACCACAGGTGTCTCCATATTAAAATAATGAATTTTTTTAATTGTTGAAAATTTAATGAATTGGGGGAGGAAGTGAATTAATTTTTAATGAATGATTTCCAGGCCCTGTTCATAATTGTGATTATTAATATTAAAATTTAATAATAGGGTTGCATATTGGTTCCTAAAAAAAGGAACTGCTGAACATTCACATTCTTTTCCAGCTGGGACAGAAGACGTGAAACTGGGGAAATGTGTGCATTAACCCGACAGGAAATGGCATCTCCCGAAGAATATCACGCAAACCAGATATTATCTGCCTACATATAGAAATATACATACTATGACCCCCATATCCATGGAAGATGCATTCCCTAACTGTGCATTGATACGCAAAACCACGGATAATAGTGAACCTTAGTGAAATGAAGGATTTCTGGCCCAAGAACTCCTAGAAAATGCTTAGGTAAAGCATAAAGGTAAAGGTTTCTCCTGGTATTGAGTCTAGTCGTGCCCGACTCTGGGGGGTGGTGCTCATCTCCATTTCTAAGCCGAAGAGCCAGTGCTGTCCATAGACACCTCCAAGGTCATGTGTCCAGCATGACTGCATGGAGTGCCGTTACCTTCCTGCAGAAGTGATACTATTGATCTATTTACATTTGCATGTTTTCGACTTCTAGGTTGGCAGAAGCTGGGGCTATCAACGGGAGCTCACCCCGTCTTGTGGATTTGAACTGCCAACCTTCTGGTCAACAAGTTCAGCAACTCAGCGGTTTAACCCACTGTGCCACCGCAGCCCCTGGTTGGCAAATGCTGGGGCTAACAGCGGGAACTCAATCTATATACATAATAATGTAATGTTAGTTTGTGGGATTAAGATAATTCAAAAAACACTGGTTGGCAGAAGCTGGGCCTAACAGCGGGAGCTCCCTGGATTCGAACCGCCAACTTTTCAGTCGGCAAGTTCAGCAGCTCAGTGGTTTAACCCGCTGCGCCACCAAGGGGCCCAGAAAATGCTTAGGAGGGACATATTTCATCAGGTGTTGATAAATGAAACTGGATACAAGGGCCATACTGTACATTGATTTACTACATTTATACCTCAAATTTTTGCAAGGGAATCTGATAGTATGTATCAGGGCTGTCCAACAGGCGGCCCTGGGGCCGTACACGGCCCACGAGCCCCTTCCCTCCAGCCCCCTAACTTGTTTTAATAAAATACTAATAAAAAAAAAAATAAAGCATTTTTTAAAATAAAATAAAAAATAAAAAAATAAAAAAATACCTACTTCCGGGTTTAGGCAAGCATCGCGAGACTACGCCAGCCACAGACGGGATTTCGAGGGAGGTCAAAATCCCGTCTGTGGCTGCGTAGTCTCGCGATAGCTGCCGAAATCTCGGGTCCCATGGGATTTGCGGCCGGCCTGGGGGCGCGCCTCCTCCCTCGCGGCTGCTTCCAGGCCAGCCCCCATTCCCTCAGAGAGAGGGAGGAGGGTAGTGAGGCAGGGAAAGCCCCTCCTGGCTCCGTCCTCTTCCTGTGGCGGGCCCTCGCTCCCGCCCTGCGGATGGGAGAGCCGCCGCGCCTGGCCTGAGCTTGGCCTCGGCTCCAGCGGGGCTCTTCGGGGGCGGCGGCGGCGTTGGCGCTTCAGCCCTGTGGCGGGGCTCCCGCAGTATGGGTAAGGAAGGGCCTGGCTCGAATCAATCAATCTAAAAACAGTGGGATGTTGGGGGAGGGGGGGAGGGATCCCTCAGCGGCATTTTCCTTGGCGATGCTTCCTTCCCCTCCTCTGCGCCCCCTCCCCCTTGTGCTGCCTTCCCCCGCGTGCAGGGCGCAACGTGGCGTCCTTTGCGCCTGCCCCCGCGGCTTGTTTTCCTTTCAGGGAGGGAGGGAGCTCTTTGGGCCTCCTCGACCAGCCTCTGGGAAAGGAGGCCCCATCAAGCCCTGCGATGGCATTGAGATGTTTGGGGTTTTTTTGGTGTGTCCCAATTTGAGTGTGGACTCAAAAACTCAAAGGTATTAGGAAACATTCCCCCAAATCCACCAGTGTTCCCATTTGGGTACATTGAGTATTCATGCCAAGTTTGGTCCAGATCCATCATTATTTGAGTCCACAGTGCTCTCTGGATGGAGGTGAACTACAACTCCACAACTCAAGGTCAATTGTAAGTAAATTGGAGCTGGGGAGGAGGCGGAGCCGGGGGAGGGGCAGGGGCGGAGCCGGGGGAGGGAGCGGAGGCAGACCCTTCGGCCCCCCAGGTGATCAGTGACCGGAATTCCAGCCCTTGGGCCCGTAGAAGTTGGACAGCCCTGGTATATATGGTGGCTCTCCTCCTTGTAGCCTCATAACAACCTTGGGAGTTCATCCCAAAGCCTTTAATATGGAAGTGGGCAAGTACTGAGGTCTGTGGCCACCCAGAGGCTTCTCTACTCTCATGCCCCATCCATTCATTTTAAAGAAACTTGGTTACTCAAAAATCCTCCACAATTTCTAGGGAGGTGTTTTCACCATGGTTATCCTTATCCACTGTTTTAGGTCCAGGAGAAGAAAGTGAACCAGAAGTTAATGTCTGGCTTCTTTCTTGGCTTCCCTTGTTCAAACTATTTCAGGGGGACCGTTGGGGTCTTCAAAAACAGTCACGGCAAGCCAGATGCTTCCCTTATTCAAACTATTTTACCATAGTACAGTGTTTCTCAACCAGTGTGCCGGGGCACACTAGTGTGCCGTGAGCGATCATCGGGTGTGCCGTGGGAAATTGGAACCTCAGGGGGGGGGGGGGAGTCTAGTGTGTTGAAGTATAAAAATCCTAAGAAACCTACCTCAATAAAGGCACAAAATTACAAACACCCCCCTCCCCACCCGTTGTCTACTTGGTCTCTCCCTCTCCATGCATTGGGAAGGCCCGCCTCCCTTTCCCCAAGTAGAGACCTCCTCTTGCCTCCTGGGGGTTCGGTGTGGGAAGTTTGGCCCAGTTCTATCATTGGTGGGGTTCAGAATGCTCTTTGATTCTAGGGGAACTATAAATCCCAGCAACTACAACTCCCAAATGTCAAGGTCTATTTCCCCAGAACTCCATCTGTGTTCACATTTGGGCATATTGAGTATTCATGCCAAGTTTGGTCCTGATCCAACATTGTTTGAGTCCACAGTGCTCTCTGGATATAGGTGAACTACAACTCCAAAACTCAAGGTCAATGCCCACCAAACTCTTATAGCATTTTCTCTTGGTTATGGGAGTTCTGTGTGGGAAGTTTGTGTCTTTCTGCCATTCCTGCCAGGATATCTATGTTGAGTTCATTGAAACAAGCCCTGGTTTCACACTGAGTGTATAAATACATTTTAAAAACATATTAACTATATGTATGACTGTGTTAGAGTGTCATTTTGTGTCATTTTGGTTGGTGGTGTGCCCCAGGATTTTGCAAATGTAAAAAGTGTGCCGCGGCTCAAAAAAGGTTGGGAAACACTGCCATAGTAAATAATATTATGTATGCGTGTGGAAACTATCATGATGTCTGGGTTGATTTATAGTCCACAGATCGGAATTAAGACTTTTCTGTCTTGACTGTTAGAGATCTTAGTCAGATCTCCTTTCCAACTACCCGAGCCTCCTCTAATTCAGTGTTTCCCAACTGCTGTGACACCGCACACTAGTGTGCCGTGACGGACCTCCTGCTGTGCCGTGAGAAAAGCTCTCTGCCCCCCTTCCTTCCCCGTCCTCCTGCCGAACTCCTGCTGCTTGGGGGAGGAGGAGGAAGGGCCGGGCGGCAGCGAAGAAAAAGAAGGGGCCGGGGCACCGCCTCCTTCAGCCGTTTCCCCAGCCAGCCTCCAATCTGCCATGACTCCCGCCATGACTCTCAGCCCTCGCTTGCTGAAGCCGCGCGGAGGAGCCTTGCCCACTGAAGCCCGTCCACCGCTCATGCTCCTCCTCTGTGGGAAAACTGAAGCCAAGGGGAGGGGGTGGGGCATGGCACGGCCTGGCTCCGCCCCCTTCCCTTGGCTTCAGTGCTCCCACAGCTTCGCCGGCCTTGAGGGGGCAGTGCCAAGCCAGCATTGGCAGAGCCAGCACAATGCTGGCTTGGCACTGCCCCCTCAAGGCTGGTGAAGCTGTGGGAGAACTGAAGCCAAGGGGAGGGGGCGGGGCATGGCGCGGCCTGGCTCCTCCCCCAGCTTCGGCACTCCCAGCAGCTGCTCCCAGCAGGCCACCATCCCCCAGCCGTTATTTACTGTGTTGGAGTGCCATTTTGTTTCATTTTGGCTGGTGGTGTGCCCCCGGATTTTTTTAATGTTAAAAGTGTGCCGCGGCTCAAAAAAGGTTGAGAAACACTGCTGTAACTAACTGGGGATCAATGCTCCCTCCTCCACTTGGGATCTGGCCCATCTCTCTGGATTATAATGGACAACTCACATTTTGGTCCCTCTAATGCAGTGGTTCTCAACCTGCGGGTCCCCAGGTGTTTTGGTCTACAACTCCCAGAAATCCTAACAGCTGGTAAACTGGCTGGGATTTCTGGGAGTTGTAGACCAAAACACCTGGGGACCCGCAGGTTGAGAACCACTGCTCTAATGTTAGCCCTGCTTCTGGGTATACTTAACCTGTTGATTCCAAAAATGGCACCAGTTTCCTCATATCAGCTCTAGCTTTTGAGATACAGAACATATTTATTTACAGTATTTATATTCCGCCCTTCTCACCCTGAAGGGAACTCAGTGTGGATAACAGAACACATATACGGCAAACAGTCAATGCCGATTATACAATGACAAGACAGGCAACTTGTACATAGATAGAAGTATATATAGGCTTCCCCCATCTTCGCCATCTTGGAGGTTGTGCTCAGTTCTGGCCACCGGGGGGTGCTGTTGCTCCATCTTCCCTGCCAAAGAGCTTTTGTTTGTAAACCTTCCTCCTTGGTCAAATCTGGCATTTTCCTTATACGTGCCTAAATACCTCCCCTTTTTAAGGTTGTACCTATTTATCTATTCACAATTGCTGTTTTCGATCTGCTACGTTGGCAGGAGCTGGACTGAAGGCCAGGAGCTCACCCTGACCCAGGCTTCGAACTGCCAACCTACCAATTAGCAAGATTTACTGCAGCTGGCGGTTAACCTGCTGTGCTAAAGCCCAGCCAGCTGCCCATAGAAAACTATGATAACTATATTTAAGAAGCCAGAGCTCATGCAGTCTATTCAATGCAATTTTCCGAACCAGTGCCCCCAAGAACCCCAGGAATAGACTAAAACCAAAACACCAGGAACTTTCTATGGTTAGGCTGTGTTATTACTGCTTCATTTGGAATATTATTTCACTAAAGCCCAGCTTAGTTGGCTCAGTGCAATGGTCACTGATCTCACCAGAGTCTCGGGGTCAAGTTGGTCACATCCACGTATTCGCCCCACATACAGGCCTCCCCGCCGATCACCAGTTCCTTCTGCTCTGGGGTGCCTGTGCAGAAAAGTTAAAGATGTGTCGTTCAGTCAGTGAGTTTCTTTCTCATTTATATTGGCAACCCAGGTGAGCAAACACAAGCGAACGCACCTTCAAAGGCGAGAGGCTCCACCTTGTATATGTCCACCCAGTCCTGGCCATAAGTGATGTGGTTTAGATACCAAGGAGCGGAGAGCAGGGCCCGATAGCCGGCTTTGGTGACACGAGCCGTCTCCCCTTGGTATGTTCCACCGTTCTCCTTCCACACATGAATAACCGTCTCGGGCTTCACCTAGTCAAAAGAGAGAGTGCATGAGATATTGGACCTTTATGGCCTGTTTTAGATCCAGATTAGCCTATTATTTTCTGAAAAGATAAGACTATAGTCACCCATCCACATCCACTGGAGTTAGGGGTGTAGGGCCCCTGCAAAAGTGGGAAAACGGTAATTATGGCAGGCCTGGGCAAACTTCTGCCCTCGTGGTGTTTTGGACTTCAATTCCCACAATTCCTAACAGCCTACCGGATTTTAGGAATTGTGGGAGTTGAATTCCAAAACACCAGGAGGGCCGAAAGTTTGCTCATGCCTGCTCTAGGGCGTGATACTGCTTTCCAAAATCCTAGAGAGTAAAATGAGGTAATGGTAATCCTTTGGAATGTGCAACAAAGGTCTTCAATTTACAAAGGCAAACAAACTGGAAAAAAACACTTTTATAAAATGTTTCACCATTGGTACATTACTCAAGTAAAACTTGCCAATATGATTTTTTAAATGATAATACATGTTAGAAATGTAAGGCTGAAAAAGGGATTTTTTAATACCCAAATCACTATTAACTAAAAAAATTGTCGTTTTCAGAGTGCCGTTTTCATGTAATTTCTGAAAGCAGAAAAGGGGAGAGAGACACGAAAAGAACAGCGAAACCAATTCAGACAGACAATATTTTCAGAAAGAGTTAATCAGGGGTGAGCAACCTACGGCCCGCGGGCCGGATGTGGCCCGGCAGCCGACTCTGTCCGGTCCGGGGAGAAGGGCGTCGGGGGCAGGGCCAAGAGGAATGGGTGCCGCTGCCGCCATCCCATCGCGGGCTCTGTGGGGCCTGTGTCGGCAGACAGGCTGGAGGAGCGGTGGCTTTGGAGTGCCTGCCATCCCTGAAGGTGGTCCGGGCCTGCAGCGGGAGTACTCGGCGACCTGCGGGGGCTGATCACCCTAGCGACCCGGAAGACTTGATCGTCTTCCGGGTCGCCAGGGCGATCAGCCACCTCAGATCGCCGACTGCTCCCCCTGCAGGCCCGGACGCCTCCAGGGATGGATGGCAGGCACTCTGGGGAGCTGGGGCAAGAGTGATCAGCCTGCAGGGATCGCCTGCTGCTTTGCTCTCCTCTGCTGCGGCGGCGGCTGGGTCCGCTTTGCCATCCTCTGAGCTGGGTCCATTGGGCCATTCCATCTTGGGATCCTTCCTCTCTTGAGGATGTCAGCCTCTATCTTGGTTCGCATCTTATCTTCTTGAATTTAATTTTATTTTAGTGGTTTTTATTATTATTTTATAATAATAATATAATATAATAATATTATATTATAATAATTTATTATATATTATTTCAATATCTTATATCTATATATTATAATATAATATTTATGATATTAATACTAATAATATATGAATATTTCTTAATATATTAATGTTAATATTAATGATGTGTAATATATAGTAAATATAGTAAATAAATAAATAATGTAGCTTAGAATGTAGTTCAGCCTTTAGGTGCGGCCCAACCTAAAAATATTTTTGGCCTGCAGTTGTAAATGGGGTCTACAACTGAGGGGTCTACAACAGATGTTAAAATGATGGAGGATTGATGCATATTGGACAGCTGTTAAGGAAACAATCCAAAAAAAATTTGCAACAGAATATATTGCTTTTACCAGAGATATTTTTGTTGGGATTAGCAAATGATGTCATCAATAAGAAAAATATGGTTTTCTTTCAAAATGCTATAACAGCTGTCTGAATAGTTTATGCCATACACTGGAAACAAAGTATTATTTTATCTGTGAGTGAATTTTTGACCAAACTACTAAATTTTGCAGAATTTAGTATATAGAATATACCAATAGTTATGTTGGTATATAATGTGTACGCTTTTGAAATAATAATAATAATAATATGGAATCTCAAGGTCCCCCAATGTGACTCTATGAGGTGAAATAGCTTTCCCAGAGAGTAAAATCAGGCAATTGTAATCCTTTCCATTCTCCTCATGTGTGGTGTTCCAGCCTGGTCAGCCCAGTGGTCAGAGTCAGGCACCGGGGGTCCCAGCTGATCAGGATCAGATCCCAGCTGATCAGGGGCAGTTTGGAGATGACGAATGGCCAGATGGGTATGGGTCTCCAAACGAGAGTTTGCAATGGGATGATAAATGGCTAGAGGGATATAGGACTGCAGATGAGTTTACTGAGGATTCCATGGAAGAAGATTCTGCATCAGACAATGAGAGGCCTGGTGGCCTTGGTTCCCAAGAGAGAGTTTCTACTCCCTTTGCAGATGAGCATTCCGGAGAAAGGGAGTTTCCTGTTTCTCACTCTGATAGTGGTGCAGCTGGGCCGGCTAACAAGCCGGTGTTTGATAGAAGGGCGAACATCAGAGATTCTAGGAAATCGTGGAATCTAAGTAAGATGGGCCCATCGAGACTAGCTTTCTTATTAGTCTGTGCTCCCGGGCTTCTAGTCAGACCTGAAGCCACGTTCAGCTTGATCAAGTCTCACGTTCAAGTCTCCAAGCTCATGCTGACTGCCGGAGCGGTTCGGATTCAAGTTTATGTTGACCGCCGTTGCGGTTTGCCTCAAGTACCACGTTTGACCGCCGGAGCGGTTTGCCTTGCTTTGGAACTTTGCTTTCCTTGGGATTTAAGCCACTTGGGCTTGCAGCTACAGAACTTAATTGGACTATTTTGAATTGCTTTATTCTTACTTCCTTGGACTATTATTTATCCTTTATTCTAAATAAAAGAACATTTATTGCATCTGCCTGTGTGTGTGTGATCTGGAGGGGCTGTCCGAGTTCTGAGGTCCAACATCATGGACTAGTGTTTGGGAGAGCAAGGTTCAAATCCCAATGGAGCCATGATACTAACTATATAGCCTTGACTCAGTGTGACCTACTTTAAAGGGTTGTTGTAAGAATAAAGAGAGGAGGAGGGTAGTCATATTTATGTATTGATATCAATACAATGAGAAAAAACAAAAAGGCAACAAACCCACCTTCACTTCGTTATCAAAGACTTCCTGCCATACCACATAGCCCTTCCCGTAGGAAGAGACAATATCCAGCAGCCTGAAATAAAGAGAGGGTTTGCTAAATGCAAGGATTTGTTTCCCATTCATTCCAGATCCTGAGGTTTCCCCCTCACTGATTCCCCCTTGCCCCAACACTGAAAGCTTTGAAACCAACCAGGAGCATCTCCCATGGAAATCAAGAAGTATTTATCATTTTTATTTTTATTTTATTTTATTTCACAATATTTATATGCCGCCTTTCTGAACCCCGAAGGGGACTCAGAGCGGGCAATGGACATATATCACCAGGAGTAGAGGACAACTAAGAAGATACAGAACGACAGCCTAACAGTGCAATCTAACAAAAGGTTATTTAGAAAAATACCCAATGACCTCAAGCCCCTTATCTTTTAGTACCCAGTGAGAGAAACATTGCTTGGAAGACCAGAGGTGTCAGACTCTGGAAGATCTTGGAGTTAAAATCAAGCTCACAACAATAAAACTCTGTAGACAAGTGGTTTATTCCTTTTTCCCACAATCCTAAAAAGACAGTTCTAAAGTTTTCCTGCACAAACTACCTGCATATATCAGACCCAACTCCCATTCGCCCCCTAGTGGCCAAACACTGTGCCCACAGTCTGTTAACTGCAGTATCAAATTCATTCGCAAAACACATGTCTTATCTACACTACCTTCCCTTCTTCATGGCAGAGAACCAAAGCAGCCAGTCCCAGGCTGATACAATGAACCTGACAGGAGGTGTCTTTTCTACTAGAAGGCAGCTCCTTGGTTGCCCTAGGACAGGGCTGCCCAGGAAGTCCATCACGATCGACCAGTCGATCCCGGGACTGAAGGTCGATCCCAGCCGGATGGGGCACTTCTCAGAGGGGACAGAGCCAGGCCGTGCCAAACCCCGCCCCCTCCCTGGCACTCCCAGCAGCTGCTCTAGGTTTGTGGAGGGCAATGCCAAGCCAGCCTTGTGCTAGCTATGTCACCACTGGCTTGGCATTGCCATCCTCAGAGGGGGGGGGGTGGGGCTTGGTGCTGGAAAAGCTGGCTTGGGATGGCAATGCCAGAGGTGCCAGGTCACCACTGGCTTGGCATTGCCAACCTCAAGCCTGGGCCTGGCTCCAAAGCCAGAGGGAGGGGCCCGGCCTGGCTCCGCCCCCTGTGGCTTCCGCTCTACCAGCAGCTTCTCCAGGCTTGAGGATGGCAATGCCAAGCCAGCCTTGTGCTAGCTATGTCACCACTGGCTTGGCATTGCCATCCTCAAGCCTGGAGAAGCTGCTGGGAGCTCCAAAGCCAGAGGGGGGGCGGGGCTTGGTGCGGCCTGGCTCCGCCCCCCTGTGGCTTCCGTTCTACCAGCAGCTTCTCCAGGCTTGAGGATGACAATGCTAAGCCAGCCTTGTGCTAGCTATGTCACCACTGGCTTGGCATTGCCATCCTCAAGCCTGGAGAAGCTGCTGGGAGCTCCAAAGCCAGAGGGGGGGGGGGGGCTTGGTGCGGCCTGGCTCCGCCCCCTGTGGCTTCCGTTCTACCAGCAGCTTCTCCAGGCTTGAGGATGGCAGTGCCAAGCCAGCCTTGTGCTAGCTATGTCACCACTGGCTTGGCATTGCCATCCTCAAGCCTGGAGAAGCTGCTGGGAGCTCCATAGCCAGAGGGGAGGGGACGGGGCTTGGCGCGCCTGGGCTCCACCCCCTCTGGCCAAGCCCCGCCCCTCCCTCCCAGCCTTGAGGAGGTAGGTAGATCTTTCTGACTTGGTTTTAATATAAGTAGCTCGCATGCTGAAAAAGAGTGGGCACCCCTGCCCTAGGATGATGGGCATTGTAATCTAGCACAGATGGAGATAGCTTGGTTTGAGAGCAAAGGCTTTTGCTGCAATTGCAAGCTCCTGGCAACTGGGAGGAAAGTCTATTACCTTTGGATGTAGAAGGACTCCAACATGGTAAAGTTTGTGCCAAACCCCATTTTCTGCATGAATTCCTGAATGTCTGGATTAGACTTCCTACATGGGAAAGATCAAGGCAGAAATAGGTAATGAATCATCCCAAGCCCTTGAGCAACAAACACTTCCTTCTGCGGCCAAATCCTAGGCGTGAATGGCAGTTATGTAGACATTGAGAGTTACATAAAGCAGAATTCCTCATGTTCACTTCCTCTAAGAGAGCATGACATCAAGTTCTACTGCTCAAGATCACAGGGATGAAACTATTAACCACTGAGAAACAGTAGTCAATACAGTCAGCCCTCCACAAATCCCATCATCCGTTGTCCATACTCCCCCAATCATATTGTTTTTGTGATGAAACGCTATGCTTTAAGTATGTTCAATTTGTAACAATAAAAATACATCCTGCATATCAGATATTTACATTACAATTCATAACAGTAGTAAAAGTAGCAACAAAAATCATTTTAAGTTTGGAGGTCACCACAACATGAGGAACTGTATTTAGGGGTCACAGCATTAGAAAGGTTGAGAACCACTGTTCTAAATGGTTCTAAAGTACTTACAAAACTAAACTTCTGGTGGTGAACACTAGGTGGCGCTGGTGCTTTGCTTCTACAGTGTTGCTAAACTTCTAGTGGTGAACATTTCAGAATTCTAACAAAACTTTCGTTATAATTGGCAGTTCCGAATTGGTTCTGTCTTAAAAATCGCCGATAATGAAATAATAATGAAGTTTTGAAAGTTTTGTTAGAGTTGTGAAATGTTTACCACCAGAACTTTAGGAACACTGGAGAAGCAAAGCAACAGCGCCACCTAGTTTTCACCACCAGAACTTTAGTTTTGTAAGTACTTTAGAACCATTTGGAACCATGATTGCCCAGGCCTATCTATATATATATATTTCTTCGCCGCGATCCGGAACGGTGGGGTGGCGCCGGGGAGGGAGGGGAGGGGCCTGGGCAGGGAGGCAGAGTCGCATCCCTTTGTCCTCCTCCGCTTCTTCTTCCGGCACCGCGATCCGGAACGGCGAGGGGGCGCCGGGGAGGGAGGAAGAGAGAGAGAAAGAAAGAGAGAAAAAGAGAGACAGAGTGAGAGAGATAGAGAGAGAGAAAGAGAGAGACAGAGACAGAGTGAGAGAGAGAAACAGAGTGAGAGAGATAGAGAGAGAGAAAGAGAGAGAGAGACAGAGAGAGATACACAGAGAGAGAGACAGAGTGAGAGAGATAGAGAAATAGAGAGAAATAGAGAGAGACAGAGAGAGACAGAGAGAGATACAGAGACAGAGTGAGAGAGATGGAGAGAGAGAAAGAGAGAGAGACAGAGAGAGAGAGAGAGAGAGAGAGAGAGAGAGAGAGAGAGAGAGAGAGAGAGAGAGAGAGAGAGAGAGAGAGAGAGAGAGAGAGAGAGAGAGAGAGAGAGAGAGAGAGAGAGAGAGAGGGAGAGAGAGAGAGAGAGAGAGAGAGAGAGAGAGAGAGAGAGAGAGAGAGAGAGAGAGAGAGAGAGAGAGAGAGAGACAGAGAGAGAGAGAGAGAGAGAAACAGAGTGAAAGAGAGATACAGAGAGAGAGAGAGAGAAATAGAGAGAGAGAGGTAGAGATACAGAGAGAGAGACAGAGTGAGAGAGATAGAGAGAAATAGAGAGAGACAGAGAGAGAGAGAGAGATAGAGAGAGAGACAGAGAGAGAGAGAGAGAGAGAGAGAGAGAGAGAGAGAGAGAGAGAGAGAGAGAGAGAGAGAGAGAGAGAGAGAGAGAGAGAGAGAGAGAGAGAGAGAGAGAGAGAGAGAGAGAGAGAGAGAGAGAGAGAGAGAGAGAGAGAGAGAGAGAGAGAGAGAGAGAGAGAGAGAGAGAGAGAGATACTCGAATCACTAAATTTTCCCAGTTTTTTGTGGTAGAATTAGGTGCCTCGTCTTATATTTGGGTCGGCTTATGCTTGAGTATATATGATAAGTGATGTAAATGAAGGAAGAAACTGTGAATCGACTAAAGTCGCTAACCACTAGAAACAGACCGAATATACCTGATTGAGTTGGACTCGATTTTAGTTTGGCGAAAGGCTTTTTAAATGTATTTATTGTATTTGTAGTGGATAATTTTTATTGTAAATTTATGATGTTTAGATTTTAAATGTTAGCATTGAATATTTGCTATTTGCCGGTCTGAGTCCCTCTTTGGAGGTGAGAAGGCTGGGGTATAAAAGTTTTAAATAAATAAAGAAAATAAATAAATTAAATAAATTTTAATTTGAGCTAACACCGTCATAGGAATCTCTGGATCGTTCAACACAACCTGATGATCAAATTCTGGAAAAAGTTACTTTGAAAGATCTAAAGGTTCTTTGCGAGATCATATTAATGAAATCAATTAAAAATCAACCCCCCAAAAGTTCAAACCTTCAAATGTGAAGGGCACATTAATGAAATCAATTAAAAATCAAACCCCCAAAAGTTCAAACCTTCAAATGTGAAGGGCTTACTGAATTGAACTAGGCCTTCAGCAATTATAATGATGGAGGAGGGTTTTGGGAGAAAAGACTTCCTACGGTTCATTTTCTAAAAGTGGACGGAAAAGGTACAGTCCCAAAAAGGATTTGTCCCCACTTCCTTCTCCAAAGCATTATTGACAAAAGTGTTGTCACATTTTGGAGTGTGAGAAGTTGCCGACTACTGAAGCCAAACCAGTTCCCAATAAATATTGCTTCCCCTTGCAGCCCATACACCTCAAGTCTCCCCCCTCTCTTCCCTACATCTTTTCAAAAGAGGCAAAACCAACCAGCAGGTGAAGTCAACCTCGTCTCCTCCCA
This sequence comes from Anolis apletophallus, assembly GCA_030556195.1. Classification (NCBI taxonomy): domain Eukaryota; kingdom Metazoa; phylum Chordata; class Lepidosauria; order Squamata; family Anolidae; genus Anolis; species Anolis apletophallus. The sequence goes on from JARBWK010000015.1 coordinate 31,494,244, forward strand.
GGTGTACGTAGAAGTCTGGAAACACTAGACTAACTTCGTCAAAAAACTTGGTCATGACCTCATATGTTGCATTGAGGATTGGATTGACTGGCCCATAGGCTCCAGAGGGCTTCTGGCCTGCGTAGCAGGGAGTCAGCAAGCCAGGAACACCTGACAATAAAACAAAAATACGGCGCTTCAGTTCTAGGCACCCCATTCCAAGAAAGATATCGGCAAACTATAATGTATCCAGAGAAAAACAACGAAAACAGTTAAAAGGTTTGGAAGTGAAGAGTGGCTTAAGGAGCTGGAGAGGTTTAGCCTGGAGAAGAAAGGTTAAGAGGGAACATGACAGCTATGGATTGCAGTGAGTTTTCTGGGCTGTATGGCCATGTTCCAGAAGCATTCTCTCCTGACGTTTCACCCACATCTATGGCAGGCATCCTCAGAGGTTGTGAGATCTGTTGGAAACAAGGCAAGTGAGATTTATGGAATTTCCTGGGTGAGAGAAATAACTCTTGCCTGCTTGAGGCAAATGTGAATGCTGCAATTGACAACCTTGATTAGCATTTAATGGCCTTGCAGCTTCAAAGGACTAGGATTAAGCATTATTATAGTGAACAACCGTAATAAATAGCAAATCAAAAATATAACATTTCTAAGATTACACCAGCATAGCAAGCATTACACTCTGTACGTATAGTATACATGCATTGCACAGCATAATACAAACTATAGAGGATAATACACCTTTGGGTCAATACAGACGTGATTTCTTTGATGTGATCAGTTTCCATATGGATGAAATGTGATTGCCGCAGTTATTTATATGAATTCAGTACAAGGAATGCCTCTGAGGAAGCCGTGGAACTCCTGGCGAAACGGTTGAGCTCCAAATAATACCGTAAGGCAGGGGTGCCCACACTTTTTCAGCATGTGAGCTACTTATAATAAAACCAAGTCAGAAATATCTACCAAGAGAGAAGCAGGGTGGAGCAGGCAGGGCTTGGTGTGGCCTGGCTCCGCCCCCTCTGAGCAGGCAGGGCTTGTGCCAAGCCAGTGGTGGCATGGCCACTACCGCACTACCCTCCTCAAGGCTGAAGAAGCTGTGGTAGCTGAGCCGGGGGCGCTACCACAGCTTCTCCAGGCTAGACGAGGGTAGTGCCAAGTCAGTGGTGGCATAGCTAGCCACTACTGGCTTGGCACTACCCTCCTCAAGGCTGAAGCTGTGGTAGCGCTGAAGCCAGGGAGGGGGCAGGGCTTGGCGGGGCATGGCTCCGCCCCCTCTAGAAGTGCCCCATCTGGCTGGGATCGACCTTTTTCAGTCCTGGAATCGACCAGTCGATTGCGATCGAATTCCTGGGCAGCCCTGCCGTAAGGCATCCAAAAGGTACAATTGTATCTACTATGTTTACACAGCAGCCATCTTGAATTGCACCAGTTTGGATACGTAGAACCGGTTTAGCGATCCGAGGCAAACACTATTTTGCGGACCCTGTGATCCAACCTTCCTTTGTTTCATATTGGATTACAAATGCAACCCAAGACGTAGAATCTTCAACAGGAGTTCTGGTATTTCCTGCGTCTATATATAGGAAGAAACCCTGTTGAGCTACGTCAGTTGCAATTGATACCTATAATCCTGAATTACATGGGAAACGGACCTCCACAATCCTGCTGTTAGTCGGACAAATAATATGGACCATTTGCACCGGATTATCGCATTTCGGATTCACACGGTTCGCCATCACGCTAAGTACCTGGATATATTATCCTCTATAGTTTGTATTATTCTGTGCAATGCTTGTATACTATATGTACACAGTGTAATGCTTGCTATGCTGGTGTAATCTCATGTTATATTTTGATATGCTATTTATTACGGTTGTTCACTTTAATATTAGGTTATACCTTGCTTAATCCTAGTCTTTTGTAGTTACAAGGTATTACAGTTTAACCCAGTATAGTGTTTAAGTGCTTGCAGCTTCAAAGTCTGGCTGCTTCCTGCCTAGGCGTGCTTTGTTGGAAGGTGTTAGCTGACCCTGTTTGAGTATTGCCTGGAATCCCCTGCTTTTTTAGTGTTGTTCTTTATTTACTGTCCTGATTTTAGAGGGTTTCTAAAATACTAATAGCCAGATTTTGTTAATTTTCATGCTTTCCTCCTTTCTGTTGAAATAGTTTCCAACAGACCTCACAACCTCTGAGGATGCCCACCGCAGATGTGGGTGAAATGTCAGGAGCGAATGCTCCTGGAACATGGCCAGAAAGCCCGCCAAATTCACAGCGACCTTGTGATTCCAGCCATGAAAGCCTTCGACAAAACAGGACAACTCTGTTGAAATATTTGGAAGGATGTCACGTTGAAGGAAAATATTGAATATTAGGAAGAAGTTCCAAACAATAGGAGCTGTTCAATTTACTGCTGCCTGGGAGTGTGATGGGGTCTCCTCCTCTGGAGGCTTTAAAACAGAGGCTGGCTGGCCTTCTGTCAGGAAGGCTTTGATGGTGTCCTCCTGATTGGCGAAACTGATTAGGACAAGACGGCCCTGGGGATCTCTTCAGACTCTGTGATTCTAGCACAGACAACCCAAAGGTGGGGTATATAAATACTGTAAATCAGGGATGCCCACACTTTTTCAGCATGCGAGCTACATATAATAAAACTAAGTCAGAAAGATCTACCTTCCGCGCGCAATATCCACGTTTGCTTCCGGACGAGAGAGAAGCAGGGCGGAGCAGGGGGAGGGGGAGGGGCTTGGCATGGCCTGGCTCCGCCCCCTCTGGCTTCAGCTCTAGCAGCAGCTGTTCCAGCCTTGAGGAGGGCAGGGCCAAGCCAGTGGTGGCATAGCTAGCACAAGTCTGGCTTGGCCCTGCCCTCCTCAAGGCTGGAGCAGCTGCTGGGAGTGCCGAAGCCGGGGAGGGGGCGGGGTTGGCACGGCCTGGCTTTGCCCCCTCTGCCTTCAGCTCTAGCAGCAGCTGTTCCAGCCTTGAGGGGGGCAGGGCCAAGCCAGTGGTGGCATAGCTAGCACAAGGCTGGCTTGGCCCTGCCCTCCTCAAGGCTGGAACAGCTGCTGGGAGTGCCGAAGCCGGGGAGGGGGCGGGGCTTAGTGTGGCCTGGCTCCGCCCCCCTCTGAGAAGCACCCCATCGGGCTGAGATCAACCTCCTTCGGTCCCACGATCGACTGGTTGATCGCGATCGACTTCCTGAGCAGCCCTGCCGTAAATCAATCAGTCAATCAATCAATCAACCTATCAATCAAAAATAAATAAATAAATAAATAAAGGCAGCAGTAAGATTATGTTTGTAGGTTCTCCTCAAACATGTGAAACAAAGGAAAGGTAAAGCGTTCCCCTGACATTAAGTCTAGTCGTGTCCGACTCTGGGGGTTGGTGCTCATCCCCATTTCTAAGCCGAAGAGCCGGCATGGTCCGCAGACACCTCAAAGGTCATGTGGCCGGCATGACTGCATGGAGCGCCGTTAACTTGCCAATAAAGTGGAACCTATTGATCTACTCACATTTGCATGTTTTCGAAATGTTGGTTGGCAGAAGCTGGGGCTAACAGCAGAAGATCACCCCTTTCCCAGGATTTGAACTGCCGACCTTTCAGTCAGCAAGTTCAGCAACACAGTGGTTTAACCCGCTGTACCACCAGGAAGGCCTATGTGAAATAAAGAGCACCAGAAAAGGGGCAGAGGGAGATTCTTGCAAAGTATAGAGAATGTTCCTTCACCTGATCATCTCTTACCTGGACCCCAAGATTGAGTGTGGCCAGGAGTGTCAAATTCTGGGATCACCCTGATCCCACGCAGACGGGCATATTCAAGCACGGTCTTGACATCAATAGGTGTGTACACATGCGTGGCAGAGTGGTAGGCCCCCTGAAAAAACACAGTGTCAATGTCTATTGTTAACTACTGCTAACTTCCAATTCCCATGTATAAGAGACCAACGTATCGCCCTATCTCAACAGCTCTTGCAAACCCATAACTGTGGCTTCTTTGATTGAAACTAACCATTGGCAATTATCTCCCTATTTTCCGACTGCCTTTATTTATTTATTTATCTGCATTATTTGTATTCCGCCCGTCTCATCTCAAAGGCTCAGGGCAGGTCACAGAACATATGTATGGCAAATATTCAATGCCGACTATTAAATGACAGGACAGTCAACAGATAGAGCAGTGTTTCTCAACCTGGGGGTCAAGACCCCTGGGGAGGTCGTGGAGGGTTTCTGAAGGGTCACCAAAGACCATCAGAAAACATAGTATTTTCTGTTGGTCATGGAGGTTCTGTGTGGGAAGTTTGGCCCAATTCTATCATTGGTGGAGTTCAGAATGCTCTTTGATTGTAGATGAACTATAAATCCCAACAACTACAACTCCCAAATGTCAAGGTCCATTTTCCCCAAACTCCACCATGGTTCACATTTGGGTATATTGAGTATTTGTGCCAAGTTTGGTCCAGATCCATCATTACCTCATAAGTTCTGAGGATGCTTGCCATAGATGCAGGCGAAACGTCAGGAGAGAATGCCTCTAGAACAGGGGTGAGCAATTACCGGCCCTCCAGGTGTTTTGGACTTCAACTCCCAGAAATCCTAGCCAGTTTACCAGCTGTTAGGATTTCTGGGAGTTGAAGTCCAAAACACCTGGAGGGCCGATAATTGCCCACCCCTGCTCTAGAACATAGCAATATAGCCTGAAAAAACCTACAACAACGCAGATCCATCATTGTTTGAGTCCACAGTGCTCTCTGGATGTAGGTGAATTACAACTCCAAAACTCAAGGCCAATGCCCACCAAACCCTTCCAGTATTTTCTGTTGGTCATGGGAATTCTGTGTGCCAAATTTGGTTCAGTTCCATTGTTAGTGGAGTTCAGAATGCTTTTTGATTGTGGGTGAACTATAACTCCCGGCAACTACCAAAAGACAACTCCCAACCCACCAGTATTCAAATTTGGTTGTATTGGGTATTTGTGCCAAATTTGATTCAGTGACCAAAAATACATTCTGCATATCAGAAATTTACATCAGTGTTTCCCAACCAGTGTGCCATGGCACACTAGTGTGCCATGCGCGGTCATCAAGATGCTCTTTGATTGCGGGTGAACTATAACTCCCAGCTGTTGAGCAAGACCTTTGTGTGTGTCCTTCTGCCATTCCTGTCAGGATATCTATGTTGTGTTCATCGAAACAGGCCCAGGTTTCACACTGAGTGTATAAATACATTTAAAAACATATTAACTATATGTATTACTGTGTTAGAGTGTCATTTTGTGTCATTTTGGTTGGTAGTGTGCCCCAGGATTTTGTAAATGTAAAAAATGTGTCGCGGCTCAAAAAAGGTTGAAAAACACTGATTTACATGACAATTCATAACAGTAGCAAAAATAAAGTTATGAAGTAGCAATTAAAATAATTTTATGATTGGGGGTCATCACAACATGAGCAACTGTATTCAGGGGTTGAGGCATTAGGAAGGCTGAGAAACACTGTTCAAGAAGAATCTCCTTTCTTATCACTTGAACCCATTGCTCTGAGTCTCCAGGGCAGCAGAAAACAAGTCCGATCCCTCTTCCTTATGACATCCTTTCAAATAATGGAAACCCTTTTCCCCTGGGACTTCTCTAGCACAAAAGAAGTTCCCCCTTTTTCTATGGGACACTTCAGACTTCTTTGGACTACATGCACAGATGTTTCGGAGGGATCAGAGAGAAGAGATGGACAGTTTACCTTCCTGCTGAGATCTGGGAACGCCGCGCTCTCAAATGGAAAGGAGGGGTCGTCCACTATGTGCCAGTGAAATACATTGAATTTATTGTAGGCCATGGCATCCTGGGGATTCAGAAAACAGCTGAAGGTCACTCCTGCCATACTCAGAAGCGACATTCATTAAAGATTTATTTACTGATTAGTAATGGCTGCTGGAAGGTGTTCTCAAGGGGCAGTCCTGTCGAGTTCACAACAAACAGGGTTCAAAACAAACAGCCTACATTCAACCTGTTCTGTGCATATTGATACTTTCCCATCAGACTATGCTCTATATCAGGCCTGGGCAAACTTGGGCCCTTCAGGTATTTTGGACTCCGACTCCCACAATTCCTAACAGCCTCAGGCCTTTTCCTTTTCCCCTCAGCTCCAAAGCCAGAGGGGAGGGGGCGGGGCTTGGCACGGCCTGGCTCCACCCCCCTCTGGCTTCCGCTCTACCAGCAGCTTCTCCAGGCTTGAGGATGGCAATGCCAAGCCAGTGGTGGCATAGCTAGCACAAGGCTGGCTTGGCCCTGCCCTCCTCAAGGCTGGAGCAGCTGCTGGGAGTGCCGAAGCTGGGGAGGGGGCGGGGCCTGGCGCGGCCTGGCTCCGCCCCTCTGAGAAGCGCCCCGTCCAGCTGGGATCGACCTCCTTCGGTCCCGGGATCGACTGGTTAATTGCGATCGACTTCCTGGGCAGCCCTGGCTTATACCTATATTTATTTATTTATTTATTATTTCAACTTATATACCACCCTTCCCAGTAGGCTCAGGGTGGTTCACAGTACACACATAAAACATTCATAGAACAGCAGTTAAAAATACAATAAAAACAATGTATAACTAACACAGAGAATGTGACTAGGCAGGGCCATTACAGATTGAACGCCCGTCAGAAAAGGTTAGTCTTGCAAGCCCTCCGGAAGGAGGACAGGTCTGTTATTGCTCGAACCTCCTCCGATAAGGCATTCCATAGATCAGACGCTGCTACCGAGAAGGCACGCTGTCTCGTGGATGACAGGCGGCAAGTTCTGATTGACGGAACTTCCAGGAGAATTTGGTCCTCGGATCGTAGTGATCTCTAGGGGATATGCGGGGAATGGCGGGCCTTCAAGTATGCTGGCCCCAAACCATGCAAGGCCTTGAAGGTTAACACCAGCACTTTGAAGGCAAAGTGTATATACTTGAGTATATACGGTAATTTGTAACTTGGGTACTGGCTGTACTTCATTCCCAATCACCAAAACTGCAACTTTCAGACTTCCTGTAGCCCCAAGAGCAGTCGATCCCAGCTGGATGGGGCGCTTCTCAGAGGGGGGCTGAGCCAGGCCACGCCAAGCCCCGCCGCCTCCCCAGCTTCGGCACTCCCAGCAGCTTCTCCAGGCTTGAGGATCGCAGTGCCAAGCCAGCCTTGTGCTAGCTATGTCACCACTTGTTTGGCATTGCCATCCTCAAGCCTGGAGAAGCTGCTGGGAGCTCCAAAGCCAGAGGGGAGGGGGCGGGGCAGGGCTTGGTGTGGCCTGGCTCCGCCCCCCTCTGGCTTCCGCACTACCAGCAGCTTCTCCAGGCTTGAGGATGGCAATGCCAAGCCAGTGGTAGCATAGCTAGCACAAGGCTGGCTTGGCATTGCCATCCTCAAGCCTGGAGAAACTGCTGGTAGAGCTGAAGCCAGAGGGGGGCGGAGCCAGGCTGCACCAAGCCCCGCCCCCATCCCTCCCCTCTCCAGCCTTGAGGAAGTAGGTAGATCTTTCTGACTTGGTTTTATTATAAGTAGTTCGCATGCTGAAAAAGTGTGGGCACCCCTGCCCAAGAGCCATTTTTGCAGCTCACAAAGCTCACTGGAGGCCACACAGGACTTTCATTATTGTTATTTTATTTATATTCTGCCTTTTCCAACCAATAATGGAATCTCGAAGTGAAGTTATAAATTATTAAAACCCAATAGAAAAAATTCAGTAAAATGAAAGTATCTAAACATAATTTATATAGGAAACCAATTTACAATTCATTATAGATAGTATATATATTTTAAATCAACAAAACAGAACACTATAATACAGGCCTGGGCAAACTTCGGCCCTCCAGGTGTTTTGGACTCCAACTCCCACAATACCTAACAGTCTATCGGCTGTTAGGAATTGTGGAGTTGGAGTCCAAAACACCTGAGGGCCGGAGTTTGCCCAGGCCTGCTATAATATCACATTATTTTCACTGCACTCCCCATTCACAAATTCCTGTTTCCAAACAACCTGAGGAATGAAATTCTCAACAAGGCCTTTGAGATGGGGATGCTGCTCTCTGATTTACCAGGGTCTCCAGAATGGCACTCAAAGGCAGGTAATGGCGAGACGTATCCAGGAGAAGACCTCGGTGAGGAAAACGGGGGAAGTCCACAACATCGGTCTTGTTTACATGGAACTTGGCAGGGAAGAAGCAGAGATTATGTATGAGCTGAAGATGGTCCAATAGCAGAATATATCAGATTTATAACTAAAGTAGTTGCGAAACTGGAATAATCAAAGTTGAGTTTGCTTTCTGGTTTCAGAAATGATACTATAGCCAAGTGCATAAATATAGAAGATCAACAGTTAAGACAGACAGGGTAGATCAGGCATGGGTAGATCAGGCATGTAAGTCAAGCACTCAAAGCAGGCCTGGGCAAACTTCGGCCCTCCAGGTGTTTTGGACTCCAACTCCCACAATTCCGAACAGCCTACTGGCTGTTAGGAATTGTGGGAGTTGGAGTCCAAAACACCTGGAGGGCCGAAGTTTGCCCAGGCCTGACTCAAAGGATTAAATGGATGCAATGACTCAGCAAAAGCTGAAGTTCAATATAAGCAGGTGTGTCTGTAGCTTAGTTGCTCTCAATCTGACAGAGGCCTCAGTGTGAAAGGCCTCAGTATGAGAAAGCTCCACTGTTAGAGGGCCATCAATGAGAGAAAGTATAAGAAGGCTCCAGTGTTCATTTTCCCCAGGATGAGAAGGCCTCAGTGTTAGTTGTCCTCAGTATGAGAGAAACCTCGGGATGAGAAGGTCTCAGTATGAGAAGGCTCCAATGTTAGTTTGCCTCAGGATGAGAATGCCTCAGTGTTGGTAGGTCTCAGTGTGAGGTAAACTCAATAGGCCTCTAAGTTAGAGGCCTGGTGTGAGAAAGCCTGGTGTGAGAAGCTCCAGGTTTAAGACCTCACGTGCGAAGCCTCAGTGTGAAGGCTGCTGTGGGTATAAAAAGCTACTAGGTAAAGCTCCTGTGTAAGTTTGGTGTGAGAGGAAGCTCAGTGAGAGCAAAGCTGTTTATCTGCATGAGAAAGAAGCCCAGCATGCAAGCACAGAAGGAAGTATAAAGAACTTTATTTGTCTAATGTAGTGTTTCCCAACCGCGGTGACGCGACACAGTAGTGTGTCGTGACGGACCTCCTGCTGTGCCGCGAGAAAAGCTCTCTGCCCCCCTTCCTTCCCCCTCCTCCTGCTGAATTCCTGCTGCGTGGGGGAGGAGGAGGAAGGGCTGGGCGGCGGCGAAGAAAAAGAAGAAGGGGCCGGGGCGCCGCCTCCTTCGGCCGTTTGGGAGGAGCCAGGCCGCCCGCCCTGCCCCCCTCCTGGCTTCAGCTCTCCCACAGCTTCTCCAGCCCTGAGAGGGCAGTGCCAAGCCAGCATTGTGCTGGCTCTGCCGCCACTGGCTTGGCACTGCCCCCTCAAAGCTGGACAAGCTGTGGGAAAGCTGAAGCCGGGTGGAGGGGGCGGGGCCAGGCACGGCCTGGCTCCTCCCCCGGCTTTGGCACTCCCAGCAGCTGCTCCAGCCTTGAGGGGGCAGTGCCAAGCCAGCGTTGTGCTGGCTCTGCCACCGCTGGCTTGGCACTGCCCCCTCAAGGCTAGAGAAGCTGTTTGAGTGCTAAAGCCAGGGGGGAGGGGGCACGGCCTGGCTCCTCCCCCTCCCCATCTTTGGCACTCCTAGCAGCTGCTCCCAGCAGGCCACCATCCCCGAGCCATTCTTTACTGTGTTAGTGTGTCATTTTGGTTGGTGGTGTGCCCCCGGATTTTTTTAATGTTAAAAGTGTGCCACAGCAAAAAAAAAAAGGGTGGGAAACACTGGTCTAATGGAAACCTTGTTCTTGTAAATAGTGCAACGATATTTGTTGTTTAAAAAAGCCTCCTAAGGAAGATATAACATTGGTATGTATGTTTTCGTTCTTTTTATCACTTTTGGCTACTGGTGCTGGGTCACGCTGCTGCTAAGTTACTCTGCTGTGCATTTATGAGAAGGGTATTTTGTTAATAACTCTACAACACAAGAATAATTGGAAACTGTTTCCTGATATAACTACAGAATACACAAGGTAGTAGTTCCCTGACGAATGTCAAAACCACAATGAAAATCACTGGGGAATACACATTATTCAATATAATATCTGTATATAGTACAAAATCTCAAACATATCATACAGAGAGGTCGTTAGGGGGGTTGTTTTGGTACCACGCAGCTGAGCGGTGGTGCAGCGGCTTGTCTTTTGCCTTGCGCTACAGCGGTTTGTCTTCCGCACCTTTCTAATGCTTTGAACCTTGCCTGGAGCACATTGGAGATACTCTTTGGGAAATCTACTATTTGGATTTACTCCGGCTTTATGGATTTACCATAAGAAGAACATTTTACAGAAGCACAGAAGGTGCTCGTTTTATCACTCAGAACACACCGCTCTATGGACTACTGGGTATTGTATACCCTACATCGCGGACTTTATATCTCTCGGCATTACTTCGCGAACGAAGATTCTTTAGGAAGGACTCATCCCACGCTTTTTACAAGCGCGTTGATGGCTTTTGACCTGTTGGCCCATGTTTGTAGCCCACTTTTAATCTGTTTTTGTGGTGTTATGTATCACCACAATTTTAATTGCTGTGTTGTTTTATGTGTTGACCTGTTGCTGTTTTAAGCGCTAAGCGTTGTCGTTTTTACTGTGCCTTTTGGCTCTTGTGAGCTGCCCGAGCCCCCGGGAGTGGCGGCATAGAAGCCTGAAAAATAAATTAATAAATAAATTAAAAGGCCAATCTGAGAAAGGCAAGTTCGGTTGCAGAAAGCACAGAAGAAAGTCTCCTTGGGTGATGTTGTTTCCAAGTTGCGGTTCTTTCTGCGTTGTCGTTTCTCTTCGAGACCCATTCGGCGTGTCTTCTCGAAAGAGGCCGCAGCATGGACTTTATATACGGCCTTTATGATTATTAATGATTGACAGGCTTTTCTGTACGGTCCTAACGACTTCTCTGTTTGATATGTTTGAGATTTTGTACTATATACAGATATTATATTGAATGATCTTGTGTATTCCCCAGTGATTTTCATTGTTGTTTTGACATTAGTCAGGGAACTACTACCTTGTGTATTCTCTATTTTGTTAATAAGCCCACTCACCCAACAGATTGAATGGTAAGTGTCCACACAGGATTTTATCAGTATGCCACCAATATATAATGCATGTACTCACCATCCCATAATCATCTCTCCATGGAAGCTGGGAGAAGGTCTCCAACCCTGCGGAACAAAGGAGAACCCAATGTAATGCATTGTTGGGGTAGGGCAAAGTGAGGTCTGAGAGGTAGCAAAAATAAGGGCAATTCCTCCTCTCAGTCCCAAGAGTCAGATTTAGAACATAAAGTTCAAAATGGGTTAAAAGTATTGTAAAATACAGTGTTTTTGCTTCCACAAGCCCATGCTCCCATTCCCCTGCACCATCTATCAGCATCAATGAAAACAGAGGTGATATGACATCACTTCCAGTAGTTCTTGGTCTAGCAGGCCAGAGGATTGAGTGAAGAAAATGTTCCCTGGCCATTCTGATGTACTGTATATATTCGAGTATAAGCCGACCTAATTTTACCACAAAAAACTGGGAAAACGTATTTGAGTATAAGCCGATGGTGGGAAATGCAGCAGCTAATGGTCAATTTCAAAATAAAATAGATACCAATAAAATTTCATTAATTGAGGCATCGATAGGTTCAATGGTTTTGAATATTTACCGTATTTCAAAGAAAAAAAAACAGTAAACTAGCTCTGTTAGTGGAAAAGTAGACTCAACAAAAATCTGGTATCAACAATAACACAATAACAATCATCATAATAATAGAACTTCATTTGTATCCCGCCCTATCTCCCCATGGGGACTCGGGTTGGCTTCCAAAATTGCAACAGACAAACATTCAATGCCTTTATAAACAATGCAGAGCTAGATATAGATCTATAATTATATACACTAATTTTACATATGCATTTCCCCTGAAAAGTTTGCAAATACTCTGTCCCACCTGCAATATTTGCAAGCCCTATATATCTGTGTTTATATCTATCTAAACATCTCTCTTTATATATACCTGTGTGGTGCGCGCATGCACGAATGCATTTCTCCTTCAATATTTGCAAGCCCTATATATCTATATTCACATCTATCTAGACATGTCTATATATATTTGTGTGTGTATTTCCCCCTGTAATATTTGCAAGCCCTATACATCTATATTCATATCTATCTAGACATTTCTCTCTATATAGACAATTATGTTTATATAGGATTTGCAAAGACTTGCAAATATGCGAGGGGAAAATTCATATATAAATTTATTTTTATATATACACATATACATACACACAGAGAGATATACAGATATATATCTATCTATAAATGTATAGTATGTATATATGTACAGTATGTGTCTGTGTGTATATATATATATATATATATCGATATCTATATCTTTATAGGATTTGCAGAGACTTGCAAACACGTGCGGGGAAAATCTATATATATAAAGGAACAGTCGTCATGTGAAGACTACCTCAAACAGAGAAACCTTACAACGCAGAAACACAAAACTTGCCAACAGAAATAGGCCTCAAGCAAGGTACGTTTGTAGCAAAGAAACTTCCCCCCCAAAACCTAAAAGGCCCCCAAAACAACGAGTAAAAATAAAACTACATTTCCCAGCATCCTCCGGGGCTGCCAGCCTCTACATTCTGACAACATGATTGGCTGCCAATAAGGGCGGATTTGCATAACTGCTGTACTGGCCAGCCAACATGAACATTCCGACCCATAACAAACTGTCAGCCAGAGCCTCCTCCAACACTTTCAAAGCCTCATCGGACATCGACCAATGGGTGCAAAACACACAGAGCAGGACATCTTGAAAAGAGAGGAGCAGAAAGTAAGCTAGACATGAAGATCTTGAGAAAGGTGGCTAAAAAGGATACGGAAAGGATTTTTAACAGTCCCCCAACAGACACTGGACGCACCTGTGAAGATAGAGATCCCCTGACAGGACAAGCCCTCCCCAAGCTGATCCGTCCTGGCCATGGTACAAGTCAAACCCGAAGGACTGCAGGCAAAGAGCTGAGTCACAAACATAAAACACCCAATTCACTAACAACAATTCCAACCCTTACATACTCAGACTTTCTCGCATCTCCTAAATAGGGCACAGCAACGCGTGCCGGGTACAGCTAGTTCATATATAAAATTAATGTAAACAAGAGTTTCCAAAATGGGCAACTCCAGCCTGGGAGAAGCAGAGTGAACAAGGAAGGCCTTGGAAAAGAAAACACACTGTTAAGGGAGGGGAAGAAAGAGAAATATATCATATATTGCAAGCAATGGCCTCCACGCTCTGCTGTCTGGCTGGACCCCATTATTTATTTATTTATTTATTTACAGCATTTTTACCCCACTCTTCTCACCCCCTTAGAGGGACTCAGAGCAGCTAACAATGGCAACAATTCAATGTCGCAGTAAAAATACAATTAAAATAACAAGATAAAACATACAAATATCATAGGTTAAAAACAACATTAGTTACACTATCATAAAGCCTTTTCCATTACAACAATCACAAGGTCAGATTCAATGTTCAGTGCCGTTATATCCAATTAACCAAACGCTTGGTTCCACAACCACGTCTTCAGTTTTCTTCTGAAAGAAAGGAGGGAGGATGCTGATCTAATTTCACTGGGGAGCGAGTTCCAAAGGCCACCGAGAAGGCCCTGTCCCTCGTCCCCACCAGCCGTGTTTGCAAAACTGGTGGGACCGAGAGCAAGGCAGATATTAGGCTACGAGGGGGAACGTAGAGGAAGATACATTTGGACAAGTAAGCTGGGCCGGAGTTGTATAGGGCTTTATAGGTGAAGACCAGCACTTTGAATTGTGCTCGGAAATGGACCGACAGCCAGTGGAGTTGACGTAACAGGGGGGTGGTATGCTCCCTGTATGATGCTCCAGTGAGCAATCTGGCTGCTGCCCGTTGGACTAGTTGAAGTTTCCGGTCTTCAAAGGCAACCCCACGTAGAGAACGTTGCAGTAATCTACTCGGGATGTAACCCGAGTGTGGACCACCATGGCCAGATCAGACTTCCCAAGGTACAGGTGCAGTTGGCGCACAAGCTTTAACTGTGCAAAAGCAATCCCGGCCACCACCGAGACCATGAATCCAGGATCACTCCCAAACTGCGAACCTGCGACTTCAGGGGGAGTGTAACCCCATCCAACACAGGTTGTAACCCTATGCCCTGTCCGGTCTTTCAACTGACCAGGAGGACCTCTGTCTTGTCTGGATTCAATTTCAATTTGCTAGCCCTTATCCAGTCTGACACAGCAGCCAAGCACCGGTTCAAGGTCTGAACAGCCTTTCTAGTAACAGGAAGGAGTGACAGATTTGGACGTCATCTGCGTACAGATAACACCTTACTCCGAAACTATTTCAGCCCCCTCCCCACTGGCCAAAAAAGGGCTGAAAAACTCATCTTATCTTTGAGTATATATGGTATGTATATGTGCAAGCATTCGGAAGGTGAGACAGTGAGGAAACCCATCTATCTTACCTCGGAGGGCTCCCCAGACAGTATCTGCTGTCAGTAGCATCTGCTCTTCTGAAACTGTCAGCTTATCTGGAAAAAAAGGAAGAATCATATGATTTGCAGCAGGTCAGAAAGTGTTTTGGACTCCCAGGCGGTTGATGAATAGTAACAATATAAAAACCCACACAGACACAAGAATTAGACTCCCTGGTCTGTTTCAGGAGCTGGAGTTGTGCCATCCATTGGCGACTTATTAATTCTTGTTGCCTCCTAGTTTTCCAACCAAGACGCAACCCTTGGACACTTCCATTTTGAAGGAACACAGCCACACCAATGCAGCATTGCAAAGGGAGAACTTTACTTACAGTTCTCTCGGGAGTCCAGCGAAGGATACCCATCGCAACCTGGCTCTGCGACGGAGACAAGAAGATCGGGGCAGGCGGGGGCGTCAGAGTGGTCCTTGCCTGCAAAACACAACTGGGAATTAACAAGGAAGTTCAAAGTATTGTCGAAGGCTCTCATGGTGTGAATCACTGGGTTGTTGTAGGTTTTTCAGGCTATAAGGAAGTTCAAAGTTTTCCATGTTCCCTTTTCTTTTGCCCTTTCAAACATCTCCATTCAAAAAAGCTGTATCTGATCTTTAAAAGCCTCCGCAACTGTGGACCCAAAGAACTGAATGCCATGAGACACATTTGCAATCTTGAACCCTCCAGATCAGGGGTGCCCACACTTTTTCAGCATGCGAGCTACTTATAATAAAACCAAGTCAGAAAGATCTACCTACCTCCTCAAGGCTGGAGAGGGGAGGGGCTTGGCGCAGCCTGGCTCCGCCCCCTGGCTTCAGCTCTACCAGCAGCTTCTCCAGGCTTGAGGATGGCAGTGCCAAGCCAACCTTGTGCTAGCTATGCCACCACTGGCTTGGCATTGACATCCTTAAGCCTGGAAAAGATGCTGGTAGAGCGGCCTGGGCAGCCCTGCTCCAGATGTTTTGGCCATCTACTCCCCAAAAGTCTAAGTTATCTTCGGTCAATGATCAGGGGATTCTGGGAGTTGGAAATCCCAAATAATTGGAAGGACAAAGAGTGAGAACTAATGCTGTATGCATCATCTCAGGCCTTTTTCCGCTCAATGATGGGATGGACACAAAGAAAGCATTAGTACCATGACTACAAGTTCAGCTTAAACCTCCCACTGTTCCCATTTCTCTCACTTTCTTTATTGCCTTCCCTTTCGCAAACATTAGCCTATAACAGGAATTGGGCAGCTATGGCTTTCCAGATCCCTCACTACTGTCCAGGCTTGATGGGAATTGGGAGTCCAAAAACAACCATATTTATTTATTTATTTATTTCCAACATTTCTACCCCGCTCTTCTCACCCTCCGAGAGGGGACTCAGAGCGGCCTAACAAAAGGCACAATTCGATGCCAACATAATACAATATAAAACCAAAAACATACAGCATTAAAATACATTAAAATACAATTAACATTAATACATCATACACATTCTCTTAAGTTAAGACAGTATTTCGTCCATAACGGGAGCATTGAGCCGTATCCATTACAAATCCAGTCCAAAGTGCAGCATTGTGCTACTGTGCAAACGCCTGGTCCCACAGCCAAGATTTCACTTTTTTCCTGAATGCCAGGAGGGATGGGGTTGATCGTATGTTGCTTGGGAGCGCGTTCCACAGACGGGTAGCCACCACTGAGAAGGCCCTCTCTCTCGTCCCCACCAACTGCGTTTGAGAAGTTGGTGGGAGCGAGAGCAGGGCCTCCCCAGATTATCTTAAATTACGAGGTGGGACGTAGCGGCAGATGCGTTCGGACAAGTAAGCTGGGCAAGAACCATATAGAGCTTTAAAGGTAAAAACCAGCACTTTGAATTGAGCTCAGAAGTGGACAGGCAGCCAGTGGAGCTGACACAACAGGGGGGTGGTACGCTCCCTGTATGTAGCTCGGGTTAATAATCTGGCTGCCGCCCGTTGGACTAGTTGCAATTTCTGAACTGTCTTCAAAGGCAGCCCCACATAGAGTGCGTTGCAGTAATCTACTCGGGATGTGACCAGAGCGTGGACAACCATAGCCAGATCAGACTTCCCAAGGTATGGGCGCAGCTGGCGCACGAGTCTTGACTGTGCAAAAGCTCCCCTGGCCACCGCCGAGACCTGGGGTTCCAGGCTCAGCGATGAGTCCAGGATCACTCCCAAGCTGCGAACCATAGAGTCATAGCAAACCCAGTACTAGTTTGTAAGTCTTTCTAGGCCACGACTTATTGTCTTGTGCTTTGTAGAGACCTTATCCCACCTGATGCCTTCAAGATGATTTGGACTATAACTCCCATCACTCCTAACTGCTGGATGGGGACAAATGGAGTTGCAATCCAAACCATTTGGAGGGAAGGTGCTAAGAGAAAATAGATGCTAACAGTAGGGTGCTACAAGTTAGCATAGTGTGTTTGTTTGAGTACTGGTTCAAATCCCTGCTCAGTAGTGGAAGCCCACTGGATAACCTTTCGGCAAGTCACACTCTCTCAGCTTCACAGGAAGGCAATGGCAAACCTCTTCTGGACAAATCTTGCCAGGAAAATTCTGTGAAAGGTTCACCTGAAGGTTACCATAGGTTAGAAGTAATCTGATTGTGCAGAAACACAAGAGAACGCTCCAATCCCTTACTTCCCCACCCCTTGTCCTCCATATAAACCCATTAGTCATTACTGGACTTTGGTTTAAACAGAAACTCTGTACAGCTGTTATGTTTGCAACAACAGCAAAATAATCCCAAAGCACACTGGTCAAGGCTATTGTTTTGCAATTAACAGGAAGCCATTCAGAATAAAATTCTTAAAATGTAATTATGTGTTGTTTTCAAAAGAGACGTCTGCATTTATCTGTTATTGGAAGTAAGCTTCCAAGACTAGACTGTGCTCCCTCCTCCCTACTTTCCCCCTACAATATGTCTAAAGCTAATGTCACATTAATGCAGTTTTGGCATCACTTTCACTGCCATATCTCAATGCTATGAAATCATGGGAATTGTATTTTTATAAGGCCTTTAGCCTTTTTTGCCAAAGTGTGATGGAGCCCCATGACACCATAACTCCTAGCATTCCATAGCAGTGAGCCACAGCAGCTAAAAGTGCCGTCAAACTTCATAAACTCAACCTGTAGGTCCCAGGTGTTTTGGCCTACAACTCCCAGAAATCCCAGCCAGTTTACCAGCTGTTAGGATTTCTGGGAGTTGAAGGCCAAAACATCTGGGGACCCACAGGTTGAGAACCACTGTTCTACACACACACACACACATATATATATAGTGTGTGTGTGTGTGTGTGTGTGTGTGTATATATATATATATATGCAGAGCTGTTTGGGCTGGAAGTCAGCCTGAAGAAAAGGGAAGTCCTCTACCAGCCCGCACCACAGGAAGAACACCATTATCCCCAAGTCAGCATAGGCACATCTGTGCTTAAGTCCATTCAGAAGTTCACCTACCTGGGAAGCATTATCTCTTCAGATGCCAAGATTGATAAAGAGATAGATCACAGATTAGCAAAGGCATATAGTGCATTTGGAAGGCTTCACAAAAGAGTCTGGATCAACAAGCACCTGAGGCAAAGCACCAAAATCAGTGTGTACAGAGCTATCGTACTGTCTATTCTCCTTTATGGGTCTGAAACATGGGTCACCCATCGCCAACACCGACGACTCCTCGAACGCTTTCATCAGCGCTGTCTTCACACAATCCTAAATATACACTGGACCAACTATGTGATGAATGTTGCAGTCCTTGAGCAAGCAGGGATCACCAGCATTGAGGCCATGCTATTGAGAACACAGCTGCGCTAGGCAGGGCATGTCTCTAGGATGGAGGACCACCGCCTCCCAAAGATACTACTCTATGATGAACTCGCCACGGGTCAGCACAAGAGAGGCATCCCCAAAAAGAGATACAAGGACTCCCTGAAACAACCTCTCTGGCTCAGCCAGATTGATCACCAACAATGGTCCACCCTGGCCTCACATCGGGAGGCAAGGAGACGCACTATCCACAATGCTGCGGCCTCTTTCGAGAAGACACACCGAACGGGTCTCGAAGAGAAATGACAACGCAGAAAGAGCCCAAGGAGACTTTCTGCTGTGCTTTCTGCAACCGAACTTGCCTATCTCAGATTGGCCTTTTTAGTCATCAACACGCTTGTAAAAAGCGTGGGATGAGTCCTTCCTAAAAATCTTAGTTCGCGAAGTAATGCCGATATACATACATACATACATACATATATATATATTGTATGCTCCCATAGTTTTCCTGGTAATGAAGTCAGGTGAAGGAAGACTGGAGCATCAACATTTTTTTTCATAGCAGGAGTAAACTGGAGCCATCTTGGGAGGCTGAAATGCTTTTGTCTGTGTCAGCACCCAGAGCGAAATAGAATCTCATCTGGAAACAGTAGAATGAGGAACTGAAACTGAGCTTAGTTGAAATAACTATTCATCTCCCAGCCCAATCTCTTGCCACATCCACACTTTCCTTGCTTGCATTGTGTCCTCCATTGCTTGTAAAACACAGCTTCGGGGACTGGAAAATGTATTTTCTGGACTACAGTCTCAAGAATCTTTCAGAATCCATGGCCCATAAGAATATTTTTTCCTCCAAGCCCTGGTACAAATTTCTTGACAGCAATGTGACAAGGCAAGTACTTTTACCCACGTAACTGTGCAAAGTATCAAGGACACCAAGGCTGCAATAAAAAGTTTTATATATAAGTTGAGCTGCTTTCTTTTGCAGCTGAGCAGATGAATCTTTGAAAGGATGAACAGCTCAAAGCTATTAAAAAACCCCCCAAGAAAACATTGTGTCAGAATAGGGGCAATTTGAAACGTTCTCCTTTATTACATGAGGTCAACAAACAGATTGCTCTATCGTTTTAAGCCAGGCATGGGGACAGGCTGTTAGGAATGGAGGGAGTTGAAGTCCAAAACATCTGGCGGGCCAAAGTTTACCCATGCCGGCTTTAACCTGTTCCCATTTCCTTAGAAGGAAGGAGACCAGTGTGTTGTACTAGTTTAAGTGTTGGGTGTA